>OZ018343.1:19999961-22399961 GCA_963969515.1 Yponomeuta evonymella | reverse complement strand
TATTTCTTTTTTTAAGTGCTGTAGTGTTTCGAAGTCGGTTTTTATTTTTTATTTATGTCTCTGAATATCAGAAACCAAAACATATTCCAAATCACACACAAATAGGCACACACAGAAATATACACACACACTCACACACCTCGAGATATTTAACACTAAGGAAACTTAAAGTTATACGCTAAAATATGAAATATTACTATGCATAAGTTCTCGCAAATGGCGTAAACATGCATTTGGCGTGGTCTTATGCAGCAGTAGTAAAAACGCATAAAAAAATAAAAAATAAAACGAAATTAAAATCTTAAGAAACATAATCAATACAAGAAGATTTTTTTAACTAAAACTTTCGTAAGCACTACACACTATTAGCAAAACAAGCTTGAAGGAAGGACATAGATCCAACTAAATGCATACAAAAATGTTCAATGCAACCTAAACACCACGAATGACAAATAAAGAAAAGACATCGTTCCACTCTAAAAGATTTTACGGACATTTTTCTCAGGTGTCAAATCTGAAATAGGTAGCCAAGTGTGCAAGGGTCTCAGGGAGGGCTTTCTTATAAATGTGTCATTTCATACACGTTGCCTTCGCTCAATACAGGCGGGGACTGAGGTGGGGATTCCATCAACATTTTTTACGCTGAACTCGTAAACGCTTTTCATATTAAACGAAACCTTTTTGCTGGACCCTTTGTAGCTAGCAGGCTAGAGGTATGCCGCGCGGAATGTTGCAATTAATTAATGACTAAAGTGATATCTACGAATAACAAAAACGTAACTGGGTGGTTTGAAAGCCGCGGTTATGTAATTAGTAATTAAAAATTCCGTCTATTTTGATTCTTACTTTTAAGCATAGACGTAAAGAATATTCTTATATTATCTTTTCTTAAAATTAAAAAACAATTGAGATGAGAAATCTTGTTTCAAATACAATTAGTACAGCCTCTCCGTCTATCAGAATAATGACCCGCGGACCCGCGGCGCACACTCACAGATTCGTCAGGCTACTTATGGTTATCTATCATAGATTCTATTCTACAGTTTAGTCGGCGTGATTAGTATGTATAGGTATTTTCATTACTCATACTCTGAAAGGGGTCATTGTTCATCCAGGCACCGTGCTGAAAGTGGTACATCCCTGCTCTAAAGCAGAAAAGTATTAAAAAATATATATATGAATCGTAGTTTATATTGAACAACGCAATGGTAGTAGGGTAAGGTGGGGCTCAGTGACACACGGGGTACAGTAAAACAAACGTTGTATTTCTACCAATTAGTAATTAAATTTCAAACTGGTAACACTACTTTGACAAGCGACCAAGCCACCATCATGTGCCGTTGTCATTGTTTCCTTGCATTGTTGCTTGTTGACTTATTGCAAAAAAAAATTTTTTGGGTGGTCATTCGGGGCTTTTTTTGCAAAAATCTTTTCGTTTTCACTTTGCGACAACTTGATTGTAGTGAGTGTGCGTATTTTTTTTGTTTTTCTTGCTTATTTCGTCTAATATTTTGATTATTCAAGTGCCGGTATCTATAACCTAAAAATTTTATGTGCATGATTCTTATTTGAGGTACCCGTGGGGCAAAGTGAAACGGGGCACAATGAAACTTGTTTTACTGTGTCCCTTAAAGGTGGCTTTGGGTTCGATATTTTTCGTTTTTATTTTCTTTTTTCTTTCTTTACATTATTTTTAGGGAAGAGGCAATGGCAATGCGAAATAGAATAAGAAAAACAAGCATAGGGCTTCATTCAGAAATTGATATGAGAGAAGCAATAGAATTAGTTGAAAATGGAAAGACTTTAAGAGAAGCAGCCAATATGAACACACACACACACACACACACACTGTATAGATACTACAAGAAAAAAAAGGCTAATCCTGAAGGGGAGAAAAACATTATGAGGTATACGCCGAATTACAAAGTGCGAAGAGTGTTTCTGGAAGCCCAGGAGTATTTACTCACATGTGCAAAAATGTCGTATGGGTTGAACACAATAGATGCTAGAAAACTCGCATACGAATTAGCCACACATTATTAACCTTGAGACTCTACAGTCATGGAAAGACCATCAAATGGCAGGAGTAGATTGGTTATATGGTTTTCGTTGTGCCCCATATAATGTTTCATTGTGCCCCAGGGTGTGTTTAAGTGTACCCCAGACCTGGGGCACAATGAAACAGAATCAGGGTCTCCGAAAAACTGAAAAATAATAGAGTTACCAGTAACTTTTGATCTCTTTTCATTGACTGATTATTAGATGATTAAGTATAGTATATGAGAGTATAAACCTTTTGTTGATTAAATGAATGCAGATTTTTATAAAAATCAAAATGACTTTTTCGTTTCACTGTACCCCACCTTACCCTAACCTATACAGCCATAAAACGATTAATTCTTCATTTATTAGTTTTGTTGACATTTAAATTCTTTTTGATGTTTATAATTAATATAATGTACTTTATGTATTTATTAGTCACTTTCAAGGCGAGATTTGATTTGCGAAATAAATTAAAATATTGTTTAAGACACAGATAAAACCACCAAATACGCAAATTCAAAATGGCCGTCTTTCGCGGTCGCGCGAATTAAGTTAGACGGACCGTAGGAGTTTATAAAAATACTTTATTTATCCAACAGAGTGACCACTAGGGTCTTTACTAATACAATCTTTACAATTTACTAATACAAGAAATCGATCGTAATAGCGCATGACTTCTATCGAGATAGAGTGCAGAGTCACTTGGTGAGAGACCCTAGAGCATTCTGGTCTTATATGAAAAGTAAGAAGGGAACGGCTAGCAGAAACAAAATCATAAAAGATGGGCAGGTTTTATCTGGCCAGGATTGCTCGGAGGAGTTCGCTAAATATTTTTATTCCGTCTACAACACCGAAACTGCACGATTGGACGGTGCGGCCGCGGGTTCAGTGGGCGCAGCGAGCAGCGCGTGGGCGCATGTAGCCAGTCTCGAATCGGCGGACGTGCACTATGCACTGGCGCGACTGGGACCAAAGCGCTCCACAGGGCCAGATGGCATACCGCCGTTCATCTTCAAGGATTGTCGCAAGGTGTTAGCTGATCCATTGCTGCACGTTTTTAATGTGTGCCTTGGTGCTGCAACGTTCCCTAAGCAGTGGAAGCTGACACGAGTAGTACCGGTTCCAA
Organism: Yponomeuta evonymella; assembly: GCA_963969515.1. Taxonomy (NCBI): domain Eukaryota; kingdom Metazoa; phylum Arthropoda; class Insecta; order Lepidoptera; family Yponomeutidae; genus Yponomeuta; species Yponomeuta evonymella. The sequence continues at coordinate 22,396,792 of OZ018343.1, read as the reverse complement.
AGGGGCGTGGGGGACCAAAGACCAGTGACTACAGGCCGGTGGCCGTGCTGTGCACACCTGCGAAAGTATTTGAGTCGGCTATACACCATTCTCTGCATCTGCAAGTGAGAGCGCAACTTAGTGAAGCGCAGTACGGATTCCGCGCCGAGCATAGCACCACGGGCAACTTGTTGCACCTAATGACTCATATCACACCAGCAGTGGATGCAGGCGGACAGGTTGATGTAGCGTATTTTGATTTCAGAAAGGCTTTTGATACTGTCGACAACGATATATTGCTTACAAAGTTGGCGCGTGTGGGCTGCACCCCTCATACACTTCAGTTTTTTGCTGATTACATGAGGGACAGGCAGCAATACGTGGACTGCGCTGGTCACATATCAGGTCCATACTACACAAGATCTGGAGTTAGTCAGGGTAGCAATCTGGGACCCCTTGAGTTCATCCTTATGATTAATGACCTACCTGAGGTGGTGAGGGAGTCGGCTTGCCTTCTCTTTGCCGATGATCTTAAGTTGGTCCGTGAAATCAAGGATAGCTCCGACTGTCTCAGATTGCAGGAAGACATCGACAGAGTTGTGGCGTGGAGTGTGGAAAACCGGCTGTATTTCAACGCATCTAAGTGCCAGGTAATTTCTTTTAGCCGAGCGCGGTTACCGAATCACCATCAATACCAAGTGGACGGAGTCTCAATGCAGCGTGTCACTGAGGTCAAGGACCTGGGTGTCCGATTTACATCTGATCTGACCTTCAGAGACCACATTTTAGGGGTCTGTAAGAAGTCTTACCGAAATCTCGGATTTATTATGAGGCAGACTAAAGATTTCACCAACATTGCCGCTATCAAAGCTCTATATGAAGCTATTGTAAAAAGCCATTTAGAATGTAATGCAGTCATTTGGAGTCCACATGAGGCTAAATATAGGCTCATGTTGGAACGAATTCAAAATAAATTTGTTAGACTACTCTATCTCAAGCTGTATGGGGTATACCCCTATTACCCATTAATGTATCCCACCTTGTTCATACTAGGTATGGTAGGCTACAACCAATTGGAGGTGAGAAGGGATTTAGCTCTGGCTACCTACTTAATAAAGTTGCTCCGTGGGGTCCTGTGCAACCCAGGAGTGCTGCAGACGGTCGGGCTGTGTGTGCCGGAGCGCTACGTGTGGCGACGCCGCCGCGTGCCGCTGCTGGCTGTGCCGCGCGCGCGCACTTGTCTGCTACGAAACGCACCTCTCACACGGACTTTAGGCACGTTAAACCGAGTCGCAGAGAGTACAGATTTATTTTTTTGTTCTCTGAATGAATTTACAAAAGTCACTCTTTTTGTGTTGTGTTATAATAAGTAGTATTTTGTGTGTCTATTAATGCTAGTTTATAAATGGATTAGGTGACTTTAAGTTAATTAGAATAATTAATTATAAAACTGGTTAACGCAATAGGGATTCCCTGTAATGTTAGCTTTAAGTTTTTTGGCAATAAATAAATAAAAAATAAAATATCCAACCTAAGCTAAGCTAAAAAAAAAAAAAAAAAAAAAAAAAAAATATTGCTTATTCTAAGATGCTATCGATATTTATAGTAACTATAATGAATGGTTAGCAATAAATCATTGACGTATGTAGCCTAGTTAGGAGAAGTGCTGACAAAGGACATTTGGAGTGGTTGGTCCACCTTAACTCCTCCCCCCTTAAGAGAGAAATTATCTGAAGACAAAGAAGTGGGTTTCGGAGAATTTCGATTTATACAGTATGTATATGTCCTGAATTTAATACATAGTAAGAATACTAGGATTATTATTATAAAATACAGTAAAATGGTCCATACACTAATGTTTTTCACTATGTAGATAAAATCGTCCGAACTGTTTTCACTCACTTTAAACTTAGCACTGTTGATAACGTCTTTTATGTCGCTGAAATCCACGTTTTGCAGGTCCAGTTGTTTCCCTTCTTGCCTGATGGCATGTCGTAGTTCTGGTAAGCTTTTTGAAAAAATTATTACATCATCAAGATAAACGAGGCAGTGCAATCCTTGCAACCCTCGGAGCACATTATCCATGGCTCTTTGGAAGGTTGCGGGTGCTGTTTTCAATCCAAATGGCATACGGTGGAATTCATAGTGCCCAAATGGTGTACTAAATGCTGTCTTTGGTTTATCTTCTTCTTCTACTTCTATTTGGTGGTATCCACTCGCGAGATCGAGCGTAGTGAAATACATACTCTTGCCAAGCGTATCAAAAAGGTCATTGATGTTTGGCAAAGGGTATTTATCGTCGGTTGTTATGTCATTCAACCGCCTATAGTCGACGACCATTCTCCACTTTTGTTCACCTGAGGCATCCAATTTTTTTGGCACTAGGTGGACAGGAGCACTCCAGGGAGAGTGTGACTCCTGGATAATGTTGTCTTGTATCATTTTCTCTACTTGTTTCTTAATTTCTTGGGTCTGAACTGGGGGTAATCTGTGAGCTTTTAAGTTAATGGGGTCTTCGTTTTTTGTCCTGATTTTATGTTTCACTTGATTGCTGAAGGATAATGGAATATCTTCGCAATAAAATATATCTTTGTACGCCCTACATACATTTTCTACCTGCATTCGTTCCTCCTCATTCATATGGTCCAGTCTAAGCTTCTTTAAATTCCTTTCTAATAATTTTTCAACATCTTCTTGCAGCTCTGAATAATTCAGATTGGTTGAATTTACATTTGGTGATTGTTGATGAAACAACTCCACAAGGAAGGGTGACGTAACCGTGATTCTATGATTCAACTCCGTTGTATTTTGGATGACAGTAGTCGCGTAGCCGTTTGTGCAGTTTACAATAGCGGCTGGCATTCGGACTCCGTCGCTAAATTGAGTGAACTCCAAAATAGCTTCCCCATGTAATAAATTAACGGGCAGTTTTACTCTTATCTCGCATCGAGGAGGTAGGTTGTACGTCTCTCTCATGGGAGGTGAATAAATTATTGGGATCTTACTGAAATCTGTAAACAAAGTTTGGGACTTCATGTCAATGTTTGCGTTGAGTTGTTTCAGCAAATCGCTGCCTATTAGACCATCGTACCTTTCATCCACAGAATAAATGTAGAATTTGTGTTTTTGGTTGCTGTTAAAAATTCGGGGCAGATTTATGTAAACTACCTCACTGTGTCTACTTGAAGCATGTGTGCTAATGACCTCAAACGGTTCGCTTTGCTTTGAACTTGCGTAATATTTGTTAGCCTTTGAAAATTGTCCTGCCTTAGAGCGTTAGAGTTATTTTGATTCTGGTTGAAAGGTGGGTTACTTGTCCAATTACGATTGAAATTAGATCGCGGGTTTTTTGTATCGTATACAATTTGGAAGTTTTGTTCCTCCAACACCGTTTTCAAGGCATCCTCCAAAGTGGTGACATTTCTCAAACGCACCAGCCTAACTAAGTAAGCCGGCAGATTAAAGAGAAAAACGTTTAATGCGGTATTGTCATAAATATGATGTTTCGCCTGACGTAAATTAGCGTCATCAATGGTTTCACTGATTTTTGAAAACAAAATACTCCTCAAATGTTGAACCCTATGACAAAATTCTGAATAACTTTCATTCCTATTTCTTTTTATTGACTCTAATTCCATTGCCAGACATTCTTCGGACCTTGGGTCACCAAAGTGTTGGGTCAGGAGCTGTTTCAGTTCAACCCATGTTTGGATTAGTTCCCGTTCCCCCACTAGATTAGCGGCTTCCCCAGAAAGTCTACTGGTTATAATGTGGAACAAATATACGTTCTGTACATTACCCCCTTGGAAAGTTTGCAGAATGTATTCACATTTCTTTATAAAAAGTGGTAATAACCTTGTGTCCCCGTCAAATTCTGGAATAATTTTTACCATTTCCATGGGAACTCGCACAATATTCTCCATTGTGGCTAAGGTTTTTTTTTAAAAAAAAATTTGCTGAATATTTAAGAGTTTACCTATGAACTAAAAAAAACGGTATTCAAGAAAATTGTATTCTCGAATAACGTACTATCTATACGAAATTTTCAAGGCGTTTTCTAATCCCTACAACACGTATAAATATTATGGGATAACGGCGGGAAAGAGCAAAGGGATGGTGAAAAGGTTTACTCACAGCCCCGTAGCTCCCATGTCCTTCCGGAATATTGTAAATCGTCTCTGGTTCGGTCCTGGTCCTGGTCCTAGTCCTGGTGGCGTCGCTGCTTGGCTGCTCAAGAACTTCGGCTCGGTTTCCACTTAATAGATTTATTTGTTCGGTGATCTCAACTTAACCGTAGAAACGGACGATGGATGTACGTACGGAAACGACAACCCAACTTATGAGATCCTACCGGCTGCGCCAATTAAGTTAGACGGACCGTAGGAGGAGGATGTTTTTTTCTTGCTTCTCTCCTATTCAATTATAAAAGTGGTTTTACTTATGAAACCTGTGTAATTAATAACGATAATGTTATGAACTTCATTAAAATTAATATAATTAATCAATTTGGTATCACCGCGAATCTATCATGGTGAAATTAAAGTGCTTGAAGTTAGGGCTATTAAATGCGCAATCCTTAGGTACTAAGCACGAAGAATTTCTCGTAGCACTGGAACGTCACTCCCCAGATATATTAGCGATAAATGAAACATGGCTTCATGAGGGGCAGGAGGCCAAGGCCCCGTTGGCCCCGGGATACCGGCTGCGGCACGTTCCGCGTCCACGCTCCGTAGCCAGCAGAGGTGGAGGTGTCGGCTTTTATGTTAGGGAAGGTCTTAATGCCAGGACTTGTGCGCACCCACCTTCGGTTACTTATATCGAGCAGATGTGGATTTCGCTTAGCATTAATTTTAATAAGATTATAATCGGGACAGCATACAGACCACCTAAATTAAATGTTGGTACATTTATTGATGCTTTAACTGAATCCATAGCTACGTTTGCTCATAATGACTATATAATTTTGTTGGGAGATTTTAATATAAATATTTTAGATACCGAATCCAATAGTACTAAGCAGTTACAAGAGTTCTTGAGGTATACCAATCTTGTGAATTATGTAGTGGAACCCACACACTTTTCAAGTACTGGCGGTACCCTAATTGACTTGATCTGCACTCGTATTGGATGCGTGCAACGTGTGCAAGTTGACTACATACCTGACCTTAATCATCACGCAATGGTATTCGTGGATGTGAATGTAAAGAAAACCAAGGTTGAACCACATCATATTAAAATTAGACCGATAAAATATATTGATAAAGACAATTTCGACCGCTGTCTCAACTTAATCGATTGGGATAACTTCGCAATTTCAGATTCTGTCGACGCAACATGTAGCAAATTTAATGCGTGTCTTCTCGAGCTATTCGATATATTTGCCCCCCTTAAAAGTATTATTATAAAGAGTAAAACAAAGCCATGGCTCACTAGTAATGTTCGTCTCATGATGAGTCTGCGCGATGAAGCTCACCGTGCATTTTGTAAGGAGCGAACCGAGAAGACGAAAAATGCTTATAAAGATTTTAAGCACCTCGTTAATTCGTCCTTATTCTTTGAAAAAAAGGCATATTTCGAAAACCATATTAAAAAAAATATTAATAATGCTAAGACCCTGTGGAAAAATTTAAAGGATACAGTGGGTATACAATTCAAAACTTCATCAAGAATCCCTGATCACTTTAGCAACCCAGACGAAATGAATACTCATTTTTTAAACATTCCGGGCAACCAAGAGATTTCCATGTCAGACTTGACATATTTCGAGTTTGGTAGATTCTCTTCGTCTACTTTCAGTCTAGGTACAGTTGATGAAACTTTTATTGCTCATATAATTCAGCACATGCGATCAAATGCACAAGGTGCAGATCTTCTCACTTTGGACATGATAATAATGACGCTTCCTATAACTCTGGGTATCATTACAAAAATTATAAACACGTCAATCATGTCAAACACCTTCCCTAATTCTTGGAAGATGGCACTTGTGAAACCAATCCCTAAAAACAATAATCCCAGCAATGTTAAGGAGCTTAGACCGATAAGTATTCTGCCATGCCTTTCTAAAATATTAGAAAAAGTTGTCTACTCTCAAACAGCTTCATATATAGAGCGTATCGGGATTCTCCCAGAGCGCCAGTCGGGCTTCAGGAAAGGGCACAGTACGAACACAGCTTTACTAGATGTGGTTGACAATATTCTAGCAGCACGTGACATCGGACAGGGTACCATTTTGACTTTGTTGGACTTTTCCAGAGCCTTTGACTGTATCAATATAGACCTTATGCTTTCTAAACTTTCTTATTATGGATTTGAGATTGATACAGTCAAGTGGTTTCACAGCTACCTTACAAATAGACGGCAGCAAGTGGTCTTGCATAAGCGAGATGGTGACTGTATAAAATCACAGGTTGCTGCTGTGGATCGTGGAGTGCCACAGGGGTCGATTCTTGGGCCGTTACTCTACGCTCTCTATAGCAGTGACATCATACACAGTATTCACAATTGTCGGTACCATTTATATGCCGACGACTTACAATTATATATCCATTGTACACCTTCTGAAGCCGACAATGCTGTAACCTTAATGAATGCTGATCTTGCCCGCGTTTCAGCTTGGTCAGCTGAGAATTCGCTAGCACTTAATCCTTCCAAGTCGAAATATATGATCATCGGTAGCCGCCACCAAGTTAGTGCCATTTCTGCCAAACCTCTTTCAGTTTGCATTGGCGACAAGCCAGTAGAGAGAGTCTTTGAAGCTAGAAATCTTGGAGTGATTTTTGATGAAGAGCTTCGCTTTGAGAGTCACGTTGCGGAACTTACACGTACATGTTTCTATCGTCTTAGTGTTTTGTACCGAATTCGTGGCTTTCTAAGTGAGGAACTGCGTGTGAGGCTTTGCGAGGCGCTCGTCCTTTCAAAGCTTAACTACTGCATTGCTGTATATGGTCCCTGCCTCTACGCGAAGACGCATCGCCTCATTCAGCGAGTACAGAATGCTTGCGCCCGTTACTGTTTTATCATACCGCCTCGCTCTCACGTCACACCTTTTCTCAATAGCGCAGGTATTCTAAATATGGAGAGTAGACGTAACTATCACCTTGCTTGTCTACTGTTTGGCGTGATCAAGTCGGGTTCCCCCAAATATTTACATGAAAAACTCAAGTGGTCCACGGAGTCTTTTTCGTCTGCATATAGTCAACGTAGAACATGCTATATTATCTGTCCTTCATACAGAACTGTTGCTTTTCGTGGGAGCTTTAGATACGCAGCTACCAAATGCTGGAACAATATCCCGCCGCCATTTAGAATTTTAAAATCAATTTACACATTTAAGTTAAAATTAAAAGAGTACTTGTTGTCAATACAAAAAATTTCCATTTAACGAGAAGAAACTGACTTTGACTTATACTCAAACATGTAATATCCACTGCGCATTTAAATCACAATGCTCAATTTTCATGAAATGTTTATTATGTATTTATTAAGTACCTACTTGAATCAATTTAAGTCTTATTGGCCTACTTGTCATTTTATATTCATTATACCCCATCTATTTGGAATCAAATGAAAAATTGTATGTATATATTTATTGAGATCTTGCGTTGATTGTTCGTCCGTCACTTTAGGTTCTGACAGAATACCAGCGTCACGGGTTGTCAACCGGGAACCTGTGACATATGCTGAGTCAAGAACCTTTTCTTGTACCATGGCACACAGCGTCTCCACCATACCACTTCGTTTTTACGGGGTGATTGTTTAGAATAAGATTATTTATTGTTACTTTTTACTTTAAGCTTTTTTACTGTTTTCGCGTTTTATTATTTGTAAGATTTTATGTGTGTTGTGGTATCAGAATAAACTTTTTTCAATTTCAATTCAATTTCAATTATAAAAATACTTTATTTATCCAACAGAGTGACCACTAGGGTCTTTACTAATACAATATTGCTTATTCTAAGATGCTATCGATATTTATAGTAACTATAATGAATGGTTAGCAATAAATCATTGACGTATGTAGCCTAGTTAGGAGAAGTGCTGACAAAGGACATTTGGAGTGGTTGGTCCACCTTAACTCGCGCCATCTTGCGAATTGTGATGTACGGCTAGCACAAGTTGGCGCGCGAGCTATCTCGCCGCGAGCAAGACCATCCGTCTGTTTCGGCGTGATTTCCTTAAGTTTTATATTTTTTGATTTTAACTGGCTTGTGTTTACTTTCCTCGTATTCGTAATGAAAAGTAGAGTGTTTTACTCGGGTGATAGCACCCATTTCTGCCTCGAACTATTGGCGCTCTCACTTCGTTCGAGCGCCAAAACATCTCGTCAGGAATGGGTGCCTTTCAGCCCTTGGTTGACAATCTACTATTATGCCAAATTACAGCTTACTAGTAAGCTCTGTGTTAAGCAGCGGACAGTCAGACGGACAGACAGACAGAAAGACAGACAGACGGACAGACATGGCGAAAGTATAAGGGTTCGTTTGTGACTACACAACCCTAAAAAATTAACTTCAGACTCTTTTTATGTAGGTATATTACTTACATGAAATTATGAAAAGTGTCACCTCCTTGAACAGAGAAGTTGCTCCAACAAAAATCTCAAATTTTTATTTGAAAGTAATGTTCGACTTTTTTTCTTAATTACTGCCGTATACAAATATATCGCTATATCTTTAGCTAAAGTTTGGAGTGCAAAGGTTCTCGAGTAGAGACCACGAACTGACGAACGCAGCGTAGGACGCCCACGGGAGCGGCTCGCTGGACCGACGACCTAAAGCAGAATGCTGGCAGCGGCTGGGATTGCTGGGATGGGCAGCAGTGAAATTCATATTGAGGACAGAAGGAAACGGCGTACTTTGGGGGAGGCCTATGTCCAGCAGTGGTCAAGTACGGGCTGATGTATTGATTAACAAAAATTTGATGCCATGAGACCCCTATAGCACGTGAGTCAGGCTAGTACCTAGGCATGGTAGAAAGCTACAACAGCTGTCTCATTTATGGCCAACTCAATTTGAAGACTTGTAACGATCGTTGAAACCGCCAAATATCTTTCAAAGGTTTTCGGTAAGAGACAACATTTTCAGTAAAAGAACTCTAATAAATGAGAGTATATTTAATGTTCATAGTTTGATAAATTTGTTACAAAAGAATGTTATTAAATCCATATCCAGCGAAGTTCCAGACTCATTGAAGTATAAAATCAACCGAGATGACAAATCGAAAAATGTATCCACCGCCTAATGGATGGTTCTTGAAAGTGTGGCCACGAAATAGAAGGAACAAATCTCTTTAGGAAAATCGAATTAAACTCTATCGGTACACTGGCTGCACCCGCAACTTTGCCCACATAGAGTCTGTAATTTTAGAATCAAATATAAAAAAGTTAATTTCAAAGACAAAAGACGCACAAAACAACAACACAAATCGAAGTTTTAAAACCCTTTTTAGAGGCTAAAAATTCCACCTTCACGACCCGCGACCTCTGGCTAACCTTGCCAGCGCTCTCCTCAGCATGGGTTAGTGCAACAAAAAGAATATAAATAGAAGTTTGTTCGGTTCGTTTTCAATCAAGTGTAATCCAGAACACAAATTGCTCTTAATAGTAGTTTATGCAACTGTCATATAATGAAGGGTATTAAAACACGAGTGTGAGTTTATGAAACGAGCGCAGCGAGTTTCATAATAGTAACGAGTGTTTTAATACCCGTGTTATATGCAGTTGCATACACTACTTTATCTTCACTAATGCAATTAAAAATTAAATTCACGCGTACGTGTATAATCACAGTGATTTTGCCGCCATTAAAATTTAACCAATGAGAGCGCAGCTGCGCGCTTCAATAAAACGCGACCAACCTGATTGGCCCTGCAATCAAGTTGGTCGCGTTTTATTGATGTTATAATGAGATTTTACGATATCGATGTGAATATTATACCATCATGTGAAATTGCTTAAATTGAGTGTTTTGTTGTCTGCGCTATAACAGTAGTAATTATAAGTCAAGTATTGAAAACATAAGTAGAATGTTACAACATTAGTGTAGATAAAATATATTACGTTACATAAATTCACATCTGTATCCCGCAGGGCTAGGCAGAGGTTTTACCACATGCCGCGATACTGACTAACCCAGTATGAAATATAATGTGAATCCAAGAAAAAAGTGCGAGTCAGACTCGCGCACGAACGGTTCCGTACCATTATCTACACAACATTTGCATATTTCAGGCGGCAACAGGTAGCGAGCAAGAAACGGCAAAAAATTACGTTTGTTGTATGGGAGCCCCTCGAACATTTATTTTATTTTAATGCAATTGTTTTTGAACAATAACTAAATATTCTTTGAAGCGTCTATCTGTTGGCGTTAATAAAATCGAGCAAAAAGCGGCAAAAAAGTCACGTTTGTTGCATAGGAATAGGTATTTATTTCATTCTGTTTTTAGTACATACATACATACATTAACTTACGCCTGTATACCAGAAAGGTAGGCAGAGACCAGAGACTGCCACTTGCCACGATCCTGACAGATCACTTTAGCTTCCTCAACATTCATTAGTTGCTGCATGCACGCACGCCGGTTTCGGGTATGCATTTTTTGCGTAATAATTGTCTTTTTTATCGACTTTTTGCGCTTTTAGGGATTCGTACCCAAAGGGTAAGGGACCCTATTACTAAGAATCCGCTGTCCGTCCGTCCGTCAGTCCGTCTGTCACCAAACGACCAGGCTCATGAGATACATGCCTGTATCTCATGAACCGTGATAGTTAGACAGTTGAAATTTTCACAGATGATGTATTTCTGTTGCCGTTATAACAACAAATACTAAAAACAGAATAAAATACATATTTAAGGGGGGCTCCCATGAAACAAACGTGATTTTTTGCCGTTTTTTGCTCGATTTTATTAACGGCAACAGGAAGACCCTTGAAATATTCAAATGTTGTATAGATAATGGTACGGAACCCATTATACTTTTTACCTTGCCCTTTGCTAATAAATCCCCTATTTGGTTGAAGTATGTCCGCCTGGGACATCCCTTGCCAGCCTTTCCATCCAAATTTGCTCGATATATTTGTTTTTTCCTGTTTTTATTGTTTTTTCTTATAGCAGCAATACAAAATTTGTGAAAATTTCAACTGTCTAGCTATCACGGTTCATGAGATAAGCCTAGTGATAGACAAACGGATAGTGGATTCTTAGAAATAGGGGTTACCCTAACCATTCGGTACGGAACCCTAAAAAACACAAAAAAGTTCGAAATTCGACAATGTAACTCAATGCGACGAGCCTAAGTTGGTCCCGCCTGCTAAGTAGTTAATGTTTTTGTCGGAGGATTGTTCGGAATCCTTGTAGTGATTTTCCCAGCATTTCGTGACCTCATGCCAGCAATACTTTTGCCAGCGTCCCAGCAGTTTATTCTGTTCACGTCCGCGCCCCTTACTTTTATTGAAGGACCGGAGAAATGCCAGACCGTGAGGAAAACAACTCTCGTAACGCCCCCTAGTGCAAGTGTATCAAGACTTACTCAGAAGGGAAGCAAAGCCAGATAGCATAGTTAGACTTTAATGGTTATAGCCACGCCATGGTGTAATTGGCAGCCGGCAAAAGAAACTGTCGGTAGCCAATGCAATGTAATGAGGTACCTAGTAGATGAAATATCTCAAATAAGCTTCGTATCGCAAAATTTCTCTGTAAAAGCATTCACTTCAAGTTTGAGATTGTCAAGTTTGTTTAAAAACATTTGAGGTCTTTTTAATTAATAAAAACCGGCCAAGTGCGTGTCGGGCCACACGCAGTGTAGGGTTCCGCAGAAGGAAGGGTGTTTTTACCTGCTTTACAGAACTAATAACTTCAGCAAAGTAATTTTCAATGGAATTTGTACGAAGTTTTCCTTTTGTAACTTGGTCTCCTATTACTCGTAAAGCCTACTTAGCCGTGATAGTATTCCTTTTAAGTTCATTATATGTGCTACTGCCCTGAATTTTTTCACGATTATATAATCAAACGTTTAGCCAGGAGAGGATGGGAGGAGACCTACCCTAACAGAAATTTGCGCTTGAAAGCTTATTATTTCAACGGATCCCTAAATTGAAAAATTGTATTGCTACAGTTACAAAATTTTTAAAAGACCAATCCAACGATACCCCGCTCTATGGTATGGGCGAGGAAAAAATACATCCCTATTTCAGGTAATTAAATATGTTTATCTATATATCTTAGACGCTGCATGCAGATTTAAAATTTAAATGTAAATCAAACAAAACAATCATTAAAAATGTGATATGTTATAGATGGATGGCAGTCGCTACCAATTGTTTTTATTTCTTTCATGAGGATTTATTCTATCGGGGTATTTATTGCTCTTCAACAACTCTGAATTGATTGACCAAAAGATTTTTGTACGATACACTAAGCTTCCTAGTAGAGCTTCTAATAGAACGTCATTCACAAATTTCCTGACTGACCACAAGTTGAATAAACCTGTAACTATGATTGACTATTTCGTACAATGTAAACGGATAAGTGACTCATATAGATAGATAGATAGAGAACACTTTATTGTACATAAAGATGGAAATTACACAGATATTTCTTAACCTTAGAGTACAGATTGCGATCTATGGAGATGTATCTTCAATTACTCAGTATCCTGGGGTTTCTACATGATTGTGATTTCGTTGCCTGGTTGCCATAGCAGAGTGTTTTCTAGTTTGGGACCAGGATAAGTAATTGTATTTTGTGGAAGTTTTTTTAACATGTGAATTTTTTACTAATGCGTCAATACTTATAAATAATATCATCCCTGAACGTAGAAAAGCTCTTTGTTATGATAAGCGCCGGTTGCCAAATGAGCATTTAATTAAAAGCCTATATTCGAGGCAGTAATTTTAAAATCAAAGAGCAAAAGTTACGCCGTAAATTGCGAGCGCCCGCCGCGCCCAGGCGAACCCGTAAAACCTTCACAGACAGGCTGGCCGGCGAGCAACAAGTTTGGCTTAGGGCAGAGCTGCTCTGCTCTGGCTTTCGGGATTACTTTTAGATTTACCAGCAATGGGACGATATACCAGACCAGTTATTACGGACTTGTGCCGAGCTCAACCAACCAAACGTTCCCTGCTACAGGCGAGGTGGAATCCTGCGGCTCTATTCTTTAGCTTTTTCACTGAATAATCTCGATCCACCCAATCAATTATGAAATCTAAAATGCCTGTTTTTTTTCGATTGTAAACTTAAGAAAAGCTACAGCTTATCAAAATGCTTATTATAATTATACAGTTATTGGACGTTTTTTAATGCATATTAATAGTTTCTCGCTCTAACCTGTGCTAAACTAAAAGGTCAGAAAGAGATGGAGCATTCTGAAAATAATTTAGGCGCCCGTATTATACGACAACATAATAACAATATTAATGCGCAGCATTATGAAACCTCCACTCTGCCGCTCGGCTCTCGTGGTATTTGTAACGTTCATACCAAAGAGACGGAACTTACTTGTAGCGAAATAATATGCTCTGTAAACAGAGTTACAAAAATAACAGTCCATGATTTAAAACAGAATTTAAGAACAATTACTTTCAGAAGTTTGTCACGATCGTGGCACGTGGCAAACTCTGGTCCCTGCCTACCCCACTGGGATATACCTAGGCGTGAGTTTATGTAATTTACTTTCTGATAACGACAACAATTCTACCCAGTTAGCCTAGTATTACCTTCCTCGTTACATTTGTATGGCTTGCCTCGCTGCGTTTAGACATTAACTTAATGAGTCGCTGGATTCAGCTCAGCTAATACAAATGCTTAGGTGAGAAGGCGTCCATGCAAGCAGCGACTAATGAATGTTGATGAAGCAAAAGAGATCGTGGCATGTGGCTGGCAACACCTGGTTTCTGCCTACTGCCGTGTCATGACAAAACACTGTAATTTGAAAACAGGCATTTTCCAGAAAACGCAAAAAACATTTTGTTACGAAATTTACACATAAATACGTCAAATATAAACAGATTACTTCGAAATTTTTGTATGTGTTTAATAATAGTACACATAATTATGCCGTAACAAGAAATAAAAAAGTATGTTATTTATTGAATTTACAGCATAAAACGTGTTATGTTATTATGACGTAAAGGCCCAGCTAAGCAGAATAATTGATTTCACAAAACACTGCAACTACATTTGCAGTGTTTTGTGCAAAGAGTTGTTAAAGAAAGAGGTAGGCTGCACGTTGTGAGATTGTTACGACAAAACACTGAATCTACAATTACCTGACATAAAAAAACAGTGAGCTTGTTATGGCAAAACACTGTATCTATAGAAGCAGTATTTTGTCAAAACCGGTCTCTATAAAATTGGGAATACAGTCTTAATTACCATGGCTAATTTCCGTATTATTAAGACTTTTTCAATATTTTTTGATGGCATACCATGTACCAAAGGGCGAAGAATCGAATTATTCATGTTACCGTAAAACACTGTATCTACAGATACAGTGTTTTGTCATACCACGGCAGCCTATCCCTTCGGCCTACAGACATGAGTTTGTGTATGTATGTGAGAAAGTTTATTCAGTGACTTAATAAAAACAATTTAAGTATATGTTTCATACTGTATACATAATACGTATCCTATTGTATATAATTATTATTCTGTATTACATGGTATTCTACTATATATAGTATTGCTCACGGTTGTACCACACCGCGGTATGTGACGCTCGCGGGGTAACTCCGGGCACTGACTGAAAATCAGCGCTGAAGGCTTGACCCTCAGCATACTGCTGAGTCAGTTGCCATTTATAGCAGCAGTGATACGCCGTGACCTTTCGTTTTCCTTTCTTTTTTATAACATTTCTGTTGAAATATTTTCTTTGTTGTTTTTTTGTTTTTTTATTGTGGCGTGTGCACTGCTTTTATAATAAATGTTTTTTCTTCTTCTTCTTTCTTCAAAGCTTTTAAATTTATTTACTCCAATGAAACTATTCCCAAGAGAAACCGACAACCTTTTCCGATTCAAAAATAATTCCTTTGCCCATTTTTTATAACGTGTCAGGCAAAGCTCCGTGGGGCGGTAAATCATGAAATACGACTACCGTCTGCGTAGTGGACCATTGGCTGCCGTATAGAATGGAACCGAATAACCACGTTTCGTTTTATACAATATATCGTATCACATATCGATCTATCCCCCATGATATATATCTTTTACGAGGACTCCTTCACGCTAACTCATTCGACCCAACCCACTTTATTCGCTTTATGGTTATATTAATGGGGAATTTGCACAAAACATATTAGCATTAAAATGTGAAAATTACTTTGCTAAATTCCGCCAAAAACCCACAAGCACCATGCGGTTAGTTAATGCACCGCCCTCCCTATTCTGTGGGAGGGCGGTATTTAGCAAAGTAATTTTCACGTTTTAATGCTATTATGGATTTCCGCAAAGTAAAAGTGATTTCATACAATACAAAAAATATTTTAATCTCGTTGGAGAGCCCGTGTTAAAAGATGAATACATAAGCAGCCTATATACGTCCCACTGTAGGGCACAGGCCTTCTCTCAGGGAGAGATTATCTGCTTAATCACCACGCGTGCCCACCGCGGATTGGCGATTTCAAGCGCTGAGGTATATGAATAGCTCAGACACTCAGGTTTCCTCACGATGTTTTCCTTCACAGTTAGCGATTGGTATTTCTACTATAACTTCACAAAATGTACATAACTTAGAAAACAAAGTCATAGGTACATGCCCGCACTGGGAATCGAACCTGGGTCTCCCGCTTCCGAGTCCAATGTTCTATCCACTAGGCTACCACCGCATGAGATGAATAACCGCGCTTAATTGAATTCTCTACGGCTAATATTTTTCATGATATAACTTGTCGACAAGTCATTTTAGTCACTTAGTACATAAACTATGGTACAAGAACGTAGCCTCTAACTTTGACGTCACAACTTGAAAGCAGCGGCATGTGGCAGGAAGAGTTTATCAATATTGAAGTTATCTCGTGAAATAAAGTTTTGATGTGTTTACGCTTACGTATTAGAAAAGTTAGAGTTCTAAACTAAATCTTGTACATTTTTGAGTAATTTCTATTTTCTGAGTTATTCTGCGTTTTGTTTCTGAGTTATTCTGCGTTTAATATGATATAAAAACCAAGTCACTCCAATCTAAGTTTCATGTTGTCTTTTATCCTATGGTCACCTCAGTGGGGTAGGTAAAAATAAAAAAAGTGTTTGTATTTATATATAATTTAGAAAATATAGGCCATTTCAGAAATACACTTTCAGTAATATATTTTTCCTTTCTTTTGTTAATATTATATTAATATTTTAGTATTTATCGGAAGTGACGTCACCATCCCAGGTTGAATAGTAGCAAATCCATACCCACCAGAATAAAAAAAAAGCTGTCAGTTTTGTAAACGTCAAATCTGTCAAATTCATTCATAGTCTTGTCTTTTTTCTTTCTAATCTGTGTCATAGTCTTCATAGTTCATTGGATTCTATTCTTGCTGCTTATAATCCCTTACGTTCTCTTTGCTTGCGCGATAATAAATTTTACTGTACATGGTTTTAGCATGGAACTGTCGATTTCTGTGACGTCATAAAGATCAAACAAAGGTTATAGGGTTTTTTTCGTATATGTAACAAAATACGACTCTTAAAAATACATATTTTTTTTAAATCTGCTAACAAACCTTATTCCTCGAAATGGTTTTTGAATTAGAGACATCCGATATTTTTTTGGATAACCGAGTTATGAATGGCCTGCGGCAGTAGCGCAACAGTAGAACGCTGGCCTTATATTCCATAGGACGTGGATTCGAATCTCAGTATGTACAAATAACTTTAGTTAAATTTGTTAATTTTAGTTCTGCCTAATACCACTCGCCAACTGTCAAAAAAAACATCGCGAAGAGACAAAACGAAGGTGCATGCGAAAAGAGGTCGTGTAACAGTGTTAGAATGGAAGCTGTTAAATTGGTAATTTTAGGATTAATATTGAGATCCAAAGATAGAGTTGGCGCGAAAGAAAATGGAGAGGGCCTTTGCCCAGCACTGGGTTCTATTCAGAAGCTTGACGTATAGGACATTCATGTATTCCTACCTAATAACAATATCTTCCACACAACACAATTACTTGTCCTGGTCCTAAAGTTCCTGGTCTTGTGTTGTGGTAACCAAGCAAGCAAACCGAAAACATGAAAATACTCCCATACTGAGGCCATTTGTGTAAATTAAGTACGGCGGCCTTCAACGGAAATGGAAACCACGGCCTGTGTTTTGGCAGACAAGCGTGCTAACCGCCAGACCAAGGAGGCAGTTTTTGCAGAACATCCTTGCTAAAATGGGACTTCTGGTCCTTAACCGTTTGACCGGCGACTCGACCGCTCCTGGCTCAATTAACGTTGACGCATAGGCCCCGCAGGACGGTGAAAACGTATCGACTTGGTATTCCAGCTTTTTACACCGAGCTTTTTACAGCCATTAATTCGATTTATTTGAAGCCAATATGATCGTGGTTGTGGCTTGCCCTTTGGGATGCGATCGTTATGTTTGGTGTAATTAGCCTAAGCAGCTAATATAAAGTCATAGCGGATAGGATGGATGGCCGATGCACTGAAATGTGGGCTAAGTCCGTGTGAAATTGTGTACAAAAAGTAGCTTATCACAGCAATTTTGGGTGGTTTGAAAGACATAGCAAAATGAATTTGCCTGATAATAGCTATTGAATACGCTTGTTCGTTTTCTTTTTAAAATGCACTTTACAAAGTATCTCGACGTCTTTGTTCTGTTAGACGGAGGGGCGGTACTAATCTATAGCGCATTTTTTAAAGAAGATTTCTCAACTCGAAACAAGATTTCTCAACTATTTTTTTTTATTTACGTCTATACTTAAAAGTAATAGTCCAAATAGATGCTGTTTTAATTACTAATTACCTAACCGCGGTTTTCAAACCACCCTGAAATCTGTGCGTATATTATTGTTCCTAATATAGTTTTTAAGTCACCGTTGTTACTGACGTTATCCGAGTACTTACTTCCTGAAATAAATAATTTTCATTTTGTGTTCTTTTTTTTCTAAAGTTAAAATGGCGCAATTCCTGAAACATGTGAATCAGAGTGTACGTAAATCGGAATTGTTGTTTTGTTAAGTTTCCATTCAAAACGACACTTTTTACGCTCCAATACTGTTTGTGTGTTACTCGGACTTTATCGTAAAACTACAATTCATAGTTTATTATGACAATTCGATGAACATTGCGTAGCCGAGTCTTCCTAATTGTTACTCTGTGAGTTAATCAACTTATCAATGTACATCAAATTGAGCTCTGTTTGCTCTTGTGCAACTATTTCTTGTATTTAAATTGGTATATGTGTGTGTACGCAGATGCAAATAAATGTTTTATCTATCTATCTATCAAATTGTCATTGTATAAATTGTATTTCTACGAAATAGGCTGGCTAGTGGTCAGCCGAATGAGCATTTCCTCTCTCATGGTTGCCATTGTGATCGAATCTCGAGTCTGAAGGCGCGTTGGGCAGGACACGTGGTGAGGCGAGAAGGTGGCAGGTGGACCAGGACAACTGAGGGGCAGCCTAGAATCTGACGGCGGTCAGTGGGTAGACCGAACGCTCATGGTCGGACGATGTGAGCAAGTCATCAAAGGGCCCGTGGATGCAAATGGCGAGAGACCGCGAAGGATGGCGTAATGGGGAAAAGGCACCCAGCAATAGGCAGAGGTGGGCTGATGATGATGATGATGATGGTCGACATTACGTTGTTGCATTCGTCCACTTCCGCTTTAAAGCCGTCATCTTTTACCCAATGTCTGCCACGTTGTACGACCAATGTTCGGTTACCTGGTTATTAATCTGTAAAAATATGATAACAAACCAACGTAAAGGACTATCAGAGGACGGAACGAGCAAAAGCTCCGAGGAACAGCGAAAATAACGATAACGGATAAATGAAGAAAATAAGCTCAGGATAGAGTCTTGCAATCGATAAACCATCCACGAAACAAAAGTTAATGTACTGCGAAATTCTTGAGAAAATATTACTTTTCTGTCGCCAGCAGCAAAACTAAAGAGTTTTGGGACAAAGAGGATACAATTCACACAAATTATGTGAAAATTGTAAGGCCTCGCCTGTACGTACCTAATAATGCTATCAGCTCCTCTTCCCTCTTTTTTGGACGACAATAACGGATGCCTTTCGCCGAGACACGTAGGTACATAATATAATATGAACGATGGTAACATTATGGAGTGTCGTGGGAACATAGAATCGGACCTACTTATATACATACATACGAGCCAACGAATACATTACCCTCCCATTCGACTTCGCCGCAGTCGCGTAAATAAAATAATGGTGGTCATGCAATGGTGGGCAGCAGCGTCTTCCTGAGATTCCAACCACATACTGCGATCGCCAACCCGCCTGCCAAGCGTGGCGATTATGGCAAAACCCCTCATGGTTATGAAAACCACGAATAAGGCCTATGTCCTGCAGTGGGCGTGAAATGGCCGACCATGATGCAATATTAATTACTTTTATTTAGTTTTATTTTTTTGAAAAGTGCGTTTTTAAAAAACTAGCGTTGGTATCCGATAGCTATTGTCAGGCACGTTTATTTTGCTATGTCTTTCAAACTACCCAAAATGAATGCAGTATTACGGGTAGTACCCGCAATGCATTTTATAAGCCGATACAACGTCCCGAGGCAATTTTCTTTAAAATGGGATAAAGATTGATGTCCTTGCATCGCTGGAATGATGCCATCGCAAACTTTATTATGCCGGGCAACGTTAAGGCCCAGATGACTACACTCGTGTAGAAAAGTAACTAGCGTAACATAAACTCACGCCCAAATCCGGAAGGGAAGACAGTGACCAGAGGTTACCACTCCTTACAAACTGCTGCTTGCACGCACCGCACCCTGGTTTTAAGTACCTTTTATTTTGACCTTCGCTTATACCCGTCCCAGGTGGCCAAGTTGGTCGATTTGTGTTCGGGTGGGGCGTCCTTTACCAGCCCTTCTACCAACAGTCGCTGGTTCGATTTCTATCGCGATATGCACATGAGGTAATCACGTCACAGTCTCTCTCTGAGAGATTATGTATACATAAAGGGATGACTTGTCCGGTCAGGCTTGCTTTGTCCTGACTTAGAGTGTGGCACACCCAAAGCCATTTTAATTTCTTTTTTCCTCTACGAAAAGGTGAGGAGCGCTAAATTAAGCAATCCTAAGCGTTGGTTCAGCAATTCATAGAATTTATGGAGATAAAAAAAAGGTTGTAGAAAGTACGGTGGGTGTACATACAATTCGTACACATGGACATAATTACAAAAGAGACGGGTTTCTTGTCACAATTATTATGTATGAAAATGTAGCTCGCACAATGCACTAGTTAACTCACGTCAAAATTGAGTAAAAAAATATTGTTTCCTACTAATAAGTTCTTAGCCTAAAGAACCTAAATAATATATCGATTGGAATGCACATAAAGAACTGTGGCGGCTGATGGCATTAACCACTGAGCAGCCGGGACCTCTCAATGAGTTAGTTACATTGGTGAATTTCGATCCCACCTGCTTAGTAGTTAATGCTGGGAGTCGGGTTCTTGGTTATTTTCCTTAACGTTTTTTTGTTTTTAGTGATTTTTTATCTCATTCCATTTTTGTTGGATTTGTGTTGAGTTCATATAGCATATGGCAATTGCACAAACACGAAAAATCGATTGAGATCTTATTTAATAAAACTGAATTTTAACGGATATTTACTCGTTTACTTTTGCATTTTACAATTTTCCGACGTTTCGGTACTTTTGCAAGTGCCGTGGTCTCGGTAGACTGAGGCGATAGGCGTCTTTTTGAAAGCATTAACTGTTAGTTTACTACCCTCGGCAAAAAGCGGTATCAACCACTTCATTAATTTTGATACAGTTCAAGTTCAATTCAATTCAATTCAAATATTTTTATTCATTGTAAAAACAGAATGTTTACTTAATGAACGTCAAAGTTGTTAGTTTCACAATTAATGGATTATGTGGAGAAGAAGCTAACAAAGAAACTCCACATTTATTCTTTTCAAAACACGTTTTAACTTAATTAACAGAGTTTTTAACTTAAAATATTAGTCATGAATGTGTTGAACACTAGTCACAATCGTCCTTTAAATAATATTAATCTACTGTTTAATGCCAAACATCTTTGTCTTCTAAATAATCCTTGATGTTATAGTAAGCCTTTTTGCACAGAATGTGCTTAACACATTTTTTAAATCGCGTTGGAGGTAACTCTAATATATCTTGAGGAATTTTGTTGTAGAACCTTATACAGTGCCCCATAAGGGATGTGTTAACTTTTGCAAGTCTAAATAGTGGAAATGACAATTTATGTTTATTTCTAGTATTAACATTATGGTGGCCACCAACATTTTCGAAGTCTTTGATATTTTTTCTAACGTACATAATATTTTCATAAATGTATTGACATGCAACTGTTAAGATGTTGGTTTCTTTGAAGAAATCTCTTAGCGAATCCCTACTACCTAACTTGTAAATAAATCGGATGGCTCTCTTCTATAAGATGAAGATCGTCTCTAGCCCGAGAGGACCGTTTCTTTCATAGAATAATACGCGAGGCAATAGAAATCCGCCGCAAACCAAATTTCAGACTTGTAACAGCAATACCAATCTCTAACTGCGAAGGAAAAATTGTGAGGGAACCTGAGTGTCTGAACGCCTGTATCCCAGAGGGGTAGGCAGAGACCAGGGACTGACACTTGCCACGATCCTGACAGATCTCATCAACATTCAGTAGTACATCAACATGCACGCACTCCGCCGGTTTCTAATAAAAAAACGGCCAAGTGCGTGTTTGGCCACGCGCACAGTATGGGGTTCCGTAGAAAGTGGGGGTTTTACTTTACCAGCTTTACAGACCTAATAACTCCATCAACGTCATTTTCCATGGATTTTGTACGATGTTTTCCTTTTATAAGTGGGTCGCCTATTACTCGTTAACTTGTAAGGCCTACTTAGCTGTGAAAGTTTTTCTTTTATGTTCTTTATACTACTACTGCGCTACTGTGCCGCCGCTGTATGCGCCTTTGTGCTACTGCCTTGAAATTTTTCACGTTTCTACAATCAACCGTTTAGTCGGGAGAGAGGGGGAGGACGCCTTAATCGGACAAAAATTTGCGTCTAAAAGCTTAACATTTCGCAAACGGAACCTTAAATAAAAAAATGGTCTTCTTACACGTACCATATTTTTAAACAACAACAACTATAGTGCAAGCGAGAAAAAAACATTGCAGCCCCTTTCTACTACTAATCGTTTCTGAGTTAGGCCGCGAACATGCAGACGGACAGACAGATGGACGGAGTAAAACAACACAACATAACATAAACTCACGCCTGTATCCCGGAGGGGTAGGTAGAGACCACGCTCTGCCACTTGCCACGATCCTGACAGATCACTTTCGCTCCATCAACATTAATTAGACTTTACATGCACGCACGCCAATCTAATAAAACAATTTTTCACAATTTAGGACTATTTAAAGTGATAGTTCGATTCATTTATTTTTGATTTCATTCAACCAACCAACCACGAGCTGGCCAGCAAGTGCGTTCAGTCCCTCAATGCGAGTAATCAAATCATTTTCCTAACTACAAAAATTTTGAAACTGCGCCGCTTCGCCAGCTTACGTTGCATTTTAAAGCCTGTGTATAGTTCCAGTGAAAGCTCGATGGGATTGCATCCAGTGTGCCTGAAACCGATAAAACTGAAATACCTGCGACCGACCCGCCCATTCTTGCTCATCGAGAATTTAAAATCCGTAAGGTTAGGGGCTTAAACGAGCAGTTACTACGGTCGTATACCGGCCGGCGGGCTTAAAGTTTATATTTTTATATTGTGGAAAATATCGCGGAGGGAACTGAATTCGATATCTATAGACTTGAAATATTGACGAGGCTGACTAGCTGGCACAGAGCTAGAGATTTCTTTGGTGGGAATATTTCTTTGCTAGTCTGGGGTGGCGGTGGAAGCCTAGTGGGTAGAACATTGGACTCGGAAGCGGGAGACCCAGGTTCGATTGTTCGCGGGCATGTACCTATGTCTGTGTTTCCTAAGTTATGTACATTTGTGAAGTTAAAGTTGCGACCACTCGCTAACGGTGAAGGAAAACATCGTGAGGAAAGCTGAGCGATTCATGAACCTCAGCGCTTAAAATCGCCAATCCGCGCTGGGAACGCGTGGTGATTAAGCCCGTACCCTCTCCCTGAGAGAAGGCATATGCCCTGCGGTACGTATACAGGCTGATTATATTATGTATGTTATGTAGTCTGGCGTGCACTAAAGTAGGTTCAATTTTTAATTCAACCACTAAAGGTATGAAAAGAGGTGATAAAGATTACGTTGGTCTCAGTTGTCTTCAGGACTTTTAAGATAACATGAAGAAATCTTCAATTACGTTTCGCAGTCGCGGGCAAAAGTTACTCAGTCATAGCCTCAGATAGCAATACTCCTTGCACATAACAACATTTTACGTTCCTCTTCACGGTACTGGTGTTCATTCAGAGTCATTTTCTGTGACTTATCGAAGACATTTTGTGATTTTATTCTGTAGACTATCACACTTCATTTAAATGGCCATCGTGACTCTCGTACATACACAGACAACCTATTAAAGGTAAGTTACACACACACACACACACACACACACACGCACACGCACACGCACACGCACACGCACACGCACACGCACACGCTCACGATTATAGCATCGAAGAAACGAAAAGGCTTTTTATCAGGCAGAGCGAAGTTATTAGTTGTTCACTCCAGGGGGTAGAGCATTCCTATTCACAGAGAGCCGAGGCAAAATCCTAGACATCTATAAAGCGTAGACCAGGAGCGCGCAGTTGAAAATCTTACTTCGTAACACAACCAAGGTGGAACCAATATATTGGCTTGCGCCAGTTAATACATAAAAGAATAAAAAGTCATAATATGACTTATTTATTTATTTATTTCACTTTATTAGGAACAATAACAGCGTAAACTGATTATAATTACTTCCACACAACATAATCACTTGTGCTGGTCCAAAACTATAATAAACTGTGCTATGGTGACCAGGTATGGTATGGTATGCTGTGGTGTGGTATACATTTCTTTTCAAATAAATCCGCCTTTGTTCATCTACATATAACAGGTTTGGGTTTCATGTTTCTGTTTCTTGTGCAATAAAATGTAACAAACATACATACCACGAAATAATTTCGTATCCGGCATTCAATAAAACATTACTGAAAAAATAATGTTAAATGCTCATGAGTTTCAAATAGCATATTTGATGTTAATCACGCTCATATTTTCACATTTTATTAACTGTACAAAACGCTCCAGTTTTGGACCTGGCACACCTCTGTACTTAAAGACAATTTTCAAGACACACAGTTCCAAATAAGTTTCATGTGGACCTACTTGCTTCAAATATCGCAGTCGAAGTTCCGCCTTAAGGTCTTCATAATTAAGGAACTTAGCGACTAGCAGGCGTGTCATCATCTCTAATATAAGATCAAATCCTACAATTCCTTAGCTATATATAACATAGTGATAATAACTCCATTGAGCGTATCCTAGTACAGGGAAAGGTAGAGGGCACCAGAGGTCGCGATAGAGCATAAATACGATTTACCAACCAAGCTGGTCTACTGTAGGTTGCTACAGCACTAGAACAGCATGTAACGGAGAGGAAATACGAGGTATTGTGAGACACGCAACATCAGCTCCGAATAACTAGCCTTCGTGAAGATCACGACCGCTCTGACAAAAGCGCACGGACGAAGAAGAAGTTGCCACGACGTCGAGTTGCCAACGGCGCGCTCCTGGTCTATAAGGCACATTGGGGGATCCCTCCGTGTATCAAAGAAGACTGCAGCTTTATCTTTATTCACCGTTTGTCAGACGTAAACTCTCCTGACAATCCGAATGTAATGTGCTACATCTAGAAAACTGCGATTTCAAAGACTGAAGACCATTTTCGTACTTTCGAAGTGTTTCTCGATTTCTCAAGTTCACGAGTTAACAAACTGTTGATGGTTGTCAGACAAATGTTTGATGACAATCTTTTTTGATTTTGTCTTTCGATCCCTGATAAATTCTTATTCTTTGACGTAGTATCTTGCATCTTGTTCTTTTTAAAGTAACCGAAGGGTACCAAACGGGACCTTATCACTCTGCCTCCGCTGTCTGTCTGTCTGTCCGACCTTTAAAGGGCTCTATTTTTGGAACTGTAATAGGTAGCCAGTTGTAATTTTCACAGAAAATGTGTTGTTACGGCAAAGAACCTTAAAAATAATAAAAAATAATTATAAATAAGGGGGGTCTCCATATACCAAACGTGTACCTATTTTCGCCGTTTTTTTTGTTTATGCTCTATCGTAAAAACGGTAATACATACGGGCATCAAGCTTGGGGTGATTGTGGGACTTATTATTTAATCTAAGTTCAAATTATAAAAAAACGGTCAAGCGCGAGTACGCAACACTCGGTGCGTGAGTCCGACTCGCACTTGGCCGGTTTTTTGGAAGAAAGAGAAAAGTGAGAGTAGGACTCGCGCCCTTAGGATTCTTATGACCATATAATAATATGAAAGTCTATTTTATAACAAAAAATAGTAGAAAATCGACGAAGTGCGACTCCCGCTGGTGGTTCCAAAATGGACGAAAACATATTTTTGCGAAATAAATACAAAAAATTACACTTACCCTGGTACAGAACCCTCCGGGCGTGAGTCCTACTGATACTTGTCCAGTATTATACCAATTGGCAAATGTTAACAAAATGTTGACGTACGATATAAGAAGCATGGGGCTTGTCTCGATTCCCTTGTGTTGCGGTCCACTTTGCAACGTTCGTTGATCAACATTTTGATCAGCTATTAACTGTACCAAGCAAGTTTCTGATCCCAACGTCTGTGACTTAATTATTTCTGTGTAAACCTAGAAAGGTATGTTATTGTATGAAGGTTACTACGCAGCTTAGCCAAGCATAAAGAGTCCTAAGCCAAATTGCGAAACCTGTATTAATATGAACTGTAGCAGAGTGAAATGATCTTTTGGTGGGAGCTTCACTGTAGAGCCGCGTTTTCACGATCTTAAGACGCTCGAACAGAGTGGCTCATATTAGTAGCTAAAACTATAGTCCATTTGACTTGTGGCGCTCATATCTTAGTTAATTGGTTTTTTTACTTTAGATAGATAGAGAACACTTTATTACACAGTAAAATCTATACTTAAATTTTATTTATCTTTACTTTATAGATGTTTTGTGGTGAACAGTGTTACTGCTCGCTTCAAAATTACCAAACATTGACGGATGCGAGGGTATACGTTTAACGTCAAACTCCAAGAGAAGAAGCTTAAAAAGAAAAGTGTGGTCTTTGAAATGGGAACCGCACATTTCACAACACTTCCACAGCTTGACACAACTTCATCATTTCACTGCCATTTTTCTTACGAGACGCGGGAGCTACTTCTGTTTTCGTCATTTTGTTTCGACTATGATCCATCATCATCACCGACTGCTGATGACCCAGCAGGGGCAAAGGTAGACTTACCTTTGCCCCTGCTGGGTATCCTTTGATCTCTCGTTTGACTAGTTTTTTTTTCTAAATTGTAATAAAATTCCTGTATCCCTCCAAAAAGAGCGGCTGACTCGTCAGTTTAAAAAACTATACGACAACTTCAAAATAGCAAAGAAATTATTATCTGTTACATGCTAAAGTTAACACCTACGGTATTAAAATATATGAAACTATTAATATTTTTTCGCGATATTAAAGCTTTTACTGGCACCGGCTGGATGAGAATCGATAGGATTGGGGGAGGAATACGTCTAGTAAACGACTATGAGCTGATTGCTTACAAACATACATACATAAACTCACGCCTGTATCCCAGAGGTGTAGGCAGAGACCAGGGACTGCCACTTGCTACGATCCTGACTGATCACTTTCGCTTCCTCAACATTAATTAGTCGTTGCATGCACGCACGCCGGTTTCGGGTACTTTTTATCTTTCCCTTTGCTAATACATCCCCTATTTGGTCAAAGTATGTCCGTTTAGGTCGTCCCTTACCGGCCCTTCCACCCACGTTCGCTCGATATAATGGTAATGTTTAATGGTAAAAACAATCTTATCGACCCATTTAGTCGATTAGAATCCATTCTCCGAATAGACATGAGATTAAAATACCACCGAGCCGCCCTTAACGGCAAAAAACCACCCAGGGGCTAAGATGATTGCCGCAAACTTAGCGAAGATTTGTTCAATTTGACTTAAGGGGTCTTATCTCGCTGCTAATTGGGTTCCGAGTAACGCAAACCGACTGCGGCAATAAGAGGAGCCTCGGCTAATCTTGAGCGAGCATCACCAATTAAAACTTGTAGCAGATTGTCTAGCGCTGATTTTTATTGCAATAACAAAAGTTACAAAAACCCAATGTTCTCTCATAACATTAAAATTTAAAAACAAGTAAGTACAACACGGACTTTTTTCAAATGCGAAAAAGCCGTAGGAAACTCGTAGGGCTATTGGAAGTTAAACAAAAATATAACTTGCTGTTGTGAATTGCATTTTTAATTTACGGTGAATACCAACCGCTAACTGTGAAGGAAAACCTCGTGAGGAAACCTGAGTGCCTGAGGTCTTGAAATTGTCTATACGCGGTGGGCACGCGTGGTGATTAAACCTCTCTGACAGAAGGCATGTGCCCCGCAGTGGGACTAATATAGGCTAGTAAAAAACACATTAAAAATTACTTTAGTATGGAAAAGCTGAAGATTTTTTTCGCGATTTGGAGACTGTTTACATTAAAAGTCGTTCTTACTTTCAAGACCGCAACCCCCTATTTCCGGATGTTACACCCGGTGTTTTTGGCTGTTGTGGTTTTGCTACACCCTGTATTATTATTATTTATTTATTTCAGGTGTAAATTTGTCATTACAAAGGTTACATGCACACAAAACACATTAAAACTGTTTTAAAAACCTATTTAGAGGTTAAAAAAAAACCTCGACCTCTGGCACGCCAGAGGTCGCGGGTTCAAGTCCTGGCATGGGTGGATTTTTTAACATCTAAATAGGTTTTTAGAATTGTCCTCAGCACGGGTTAGCGCACCAAAAAGAATATAAACATTAAAACTGTGTTCATAACTATTTACGTTATTATTAAACATACATATATAAACTCACGCCTGTATCCCAGAGGGGTAGGCTGAGACCAGGGACTGCCACTTACTACGATCCTGACAGATCACTTTCGCTTTCTCAACATTCGTTTCGGGTACTTTTTATCCTGCCCTTTGCTAATACATCCCCTATTTGGTCGAAGTATGTCCATCTGGGTCGCCCAAGGTGCTGGTGATACAATTGCGTAAATCTGACAATAGAAAAAAAAAGCAGCCAAGTGCAAGTCGGACTCGCGCACCGAGGGTTCCGTACAAAATTTTAAGTAGGTACTTACATATCATAAATAGTTTTCAGATTGTTCCCTGTATTTGTAGTACTTATAAGACGATATTACTTGCAAAATTTCATTGCTGTTGGTCAACGGAAGGTACCCTATGAGTTATGATTCCCTTGAGTGTCAAAATACACGCTTTTTTTTGCATAAACGGTCGTATCTTTCTTATGCGTTAACTTAGTTGAAAAGGTTTTTTAAAAAACCGTTTGATTTTTTTACAGCTTCAAGGGCCTGTAGATTTGAGTATATGGTTCTAATTTCAACTCGATACCTGCACGCGTTCTCGAGATAAAGGTTCTTGACAGACAGACGGACGGACGCATGGACAAACGGTCGAACGGACGGACAACAAATTGATCCTATAAGGGTCCCGTTTTTCCTTTTGAGGTACGGAACCCTAAAAATAAGCCCGAGCAAACAAAACCATCGCGAGTTGTTGTCGGGACGTTGCGACCCATTGGAATTCAATATCCCAGTAGTCCTCCCGAGCAAATTATCCGTGATAACACGGCGACACGGGCTCGTGCGTATTGTGCTGGAATTTGTAATAAGTAGACACTAGACACTGAACGGACAAAACTAGGCCTGAAACGGGTTATGCCCGGAGATAAATAGATAGATGGAGAACACTTTCATCGTAAGCAGCATATACGTCCCACTGTAGGGTACAGGCCTTCTCTCAGGGAGAGAGTGTGGGCTTAATCCCCACGCGTGCCCACCGCGGATTGGCGGTCAAGCGCTGAGGTATGTGAATAGCTCAGACACTCAGGTTTCCTCACGATGTTTTACTTCACAGGTAGCAAGTGGTAGTGCTACTATAAATTCACAAACGTACATAACCCAGTAAATTAAGTTTTTAATAAGTACATGATTGCTTTTTCTTTCTATGTAGGTATATTATATTAATTATATCCTCCTCTTACATATAGGTATTGTAACTTATTTATGTAGTAGTATATAATAATTATTTAAGTAAGATTTATGTAAATTTATTATTAAGTTTAAGTATGTACTATTCATATTTGCACCAACTACCCGTCTCCCTTTCTCCTTCGGAAACCTTTCCGTCACAAGGTTGTCTGGAAGAAATTGCTGTTAGCAATAAGGCCGCCCATTGTACTTTTCCATTGTAATTTTCATATTTTATGTCTCGCTTCTTGTGTGCAATAAAATATTCTTATCTTATCTTAACTCAGAAAAACAAGTCATAGGTGTGCAGATGGAGAACACTTTATTGAACATAAAAAATAAATTACTTCTGTATTTTTAGTGGAAGTCGGTTTATATTTTATATTATAAAACATTTAAATTTTTTTTTATATCGCTATGACTCTACCAAATTGTATTTTCCAAGAGCTCACGACTCACTGTAAAAAACACCCAAATTGCTTCAGGTCCTTTAAAATTTGAAGAGTTCCCTCGATTTCTCCAGGATTCCTTCATCAGATTACCACTCCTCAGAATGGCTCTTTCGCAAAGTGTCCCTTTCGCAGAATGTCCACCTCGCAAAATGTCCACTTTAATTCATTGTTTAGAGTTGAAATGGAACAAAAAACAGTTCACTTACTTTAACCTAATCTTTCAATTATAATCAATAACTCATACTTTTTAACTTGACCTTATTAGGTCACGAACTTGAAGTATTTTAGTAAAATTTTAGTATTAATTAGAATTTAAAGATTATGTTAATAAGAAACGAAGTGAAGTATGTAAACTGTTTGTCTTTCGTTTCATTTTAACTCTCAAAAAACAATTAATAAAAGCAGTAATTTTTCGAAAGGCACATTTTACGAAGTAGACATTCTGTGAGCCACAGAATCGGTTTCTTGTTTTGCTTACAGGTGGCTTGGTCTTCTGCCGCGCGCACAATGTATTTTCTTCCATTCCGCTCAACTGAACAAACAAAACTGGTACTGTCTGCCACGCGCGGCAGCCTTGCGTTAGGAAAGTAACCGACCAAAATTGCCTGGCACGGCTTACGGCAAATACCTTGCGTGGTCGCTCGATCTTCGTAGATGAGCCTATTAGCGAACCTTTTCACTATAAGCTTTGAGCGTATGTTACTTACCAAGGATTTCGGTTAGGAACAACAAAGGCTATCCGGATTAAGCTAGAGTCAGCTCTGTTAGCGGGATCTTTTGGTCCTCAGGAGGGTTTGTGGTCAACTGTAGGTCTTGGAATACGGAGTGATATATTGTTTACTTAAGTTATTTTTAGGTAATTAAGCAAAATTTAGATTAATACCTATTCACGTAATCAGCTTATACGTCCACTGCAAGGCAGAGGCCTACTTTCAGAGAGAGAATGGGCGATTTACTATGAGGTCACCTGGAAGAAATTGCTATTAGCAATAAGGCCGCCAATTGTGTGTTTTCGTTTTTCATTGCTGTTTCTGTAACATTTTTTCCGGTATACAATAAAGAATATTATCTTTCTTATTTACTTATACACAACTAACAGATTGGGACAATAAGTGTACAATGTATACCTTACTATGTGAGTTTATGTTAGTATGTGTGTATACTATACTATTATTTGTCAGGATCTTGGCAAATGGCAAACTGTGGTATCTGTCTACCTCTCTAGAAAGAGGTTAGTTAGAGTTAGAGGAAAAGGTTAGTTTATGTATGTACTTAGTGAGGAACTGAGGTTTTAACCACCGCTCCGGGGCACATCTGATGCATAGGATCTCCCTTGCTGTGCAGCGCGGCCAGCATTATGGGGACCTTTGGGTCGGATGTGGCTCGGGGTGGTTTATTTAATTGACGGTTTGTTAATTTTTGTATTTTATTTGTTTTGTTACATGTTTCTTTTTTTAGTTATTTTAATTTTTTGACGAAACTACTGTGTATTCTAATTTTATTATGTATTCGCATGTGACTTTTGTTTTCACCTATATCTTTGAACTTGTACTTAGTTATTTCATTATGTGCTGTACTTTGGATTTTTTTTTCATCTTTATCCAAAAAATAAAAGTCATCATCATAAAGTCTAGAATTACAATGAACAGTCGTGGCCAGAGAATGATAATAATAACTTCCACACAATACAATCACTTAATCAATATGGCTGCTCAGAGAAAGCCGTTCATTGATGCATAAAATAACGATACATAAAATTAATTTTAGACAACTCCAGAGAGGCTCACTGGCCATAGAAACAAGTAAATACAGGATGACCTTAAAAATACGCAATCACTGAAACACGTGAAGTACAATTTATTCTAAGAATTTTTTTTTTTTCAGTATTTGTTTTGTCTGTTTGATGAAGACCTATTTATTTATTTATTTGCCCTGTTGTGGGTCGTATGTAGGTGACATAAAAAAAAATTAAAAAATGCGGTGTTTCTCTGCCTCCTATTTGGTTGAAAGATCACTTTTTGAGATAACCTTGTACAAAAGACAACACGGAATATGAACATTAAAAAAAATACACCCTTATAGAATAGATAAGCAATGAACCTAGATGGGACACATCAAACAGACTGCTCCTAAAGCACTACTAAATGGAAAAAGTCTCTGGTCAACCACTCACCAAAATAATAGAACTGAAATGGAGATCTCCACAACCGATTTGGGGTACTCTGGAAGGGTAAATCAAAGTGATAGAGGCATCAAGTTAAAGGCTTGTATATACCATGGTACTGAAGGATGTTGTAAGTTTAAAAAACACCATTGATTATCGATGTTCATGTTAATCTACCTACCTGCTACATGATACTTACCGAACAATACCTATATTTATTGGAAATAACCGATAGAGATAACTTTAATAATTATGTATTTTTGACATTCTAGTATTTATATAAATAATTTCAAATTCTCTGAATACAAACTACCTGCAATGCTAAAGTCAATATTTTGTATGAATAAATGCTTTTGTGAAACTTGTCGAACAAATCAGTATTATTATTATTATGTGTTTGGGAAACTTACATTAAAAATGGACAGAGACTTAGAGACTAGACTTAGGATTAGGTCCGTTAAAAAATATATATATATATAGGTATATATTGTAATTTGCATTATTTTTTTTTTTGAACACAACAAATCTTATTTAATCTTATCATTTTATTGCGTCTGTCAACTAGCTACTTGTTGTCTGATACCGACTTTAATACACCATCAACTTTTCAAAACAATGTTTACTTGCCCTAATCTGAGTTTCATTGCGGATTCTTATTGTTCTACTACTTATCCGTGTGGCACCGGATTAAGAATAGCGTCACTCCACTTCCTCGTAGAAGTCGACTAAGGAAATAAATTACCAGGAGACGGGCAGCAGCGTCTTCCTGAGATTCCAACTGCATACTGCGATCGCCAACCCGTCTGCCAAGCGTGGCGATTATGGCAAAACCCCTCGTGGTTTTCATAGCCTTTGTCTATGTCCTGCAGTGGGCGTCAAGTGGCTGATGATGATGATGATGATGATGATTGTTCTACTCCTGTGCTGCTCGAGAAACTCACGCCTGTATCCCCAAGGGGCAGACAGGGACCAGGGTTAAGCGGGGACCTACTTCGCGAAGTACACTCGGAAGGTAGATTGGCGAACTTACTAGATATTAACTTACTTTTTTTCACACTCACTTAAGGCTGGGTTCTCCAAGCGCACGGATTTGTTCGGGACTTATTCCGCTGCGCGAGCGAATAGTTGGGGGAAAAGTAGGTATTTTTTTAAAATTACAGCAATACAAATCCTATTTATAGAATTTTGACAACCGACGTCACTAACACATTCAGTAAAAGTCATTT
Source organism: Yponomeuta evonymella (assembly GCA_963969515.1). Classification (NCBI taxonomy): domain Eukaryota; kingdom Metazoa; phylum Arthropoda; class Insecta; order Lepidoptera; family Yponomeutidae; genus Yponomeuta; species Yponomeuta evonymella. Next base: position 22,363,512 of record OZ018343.1, on the reverse strand, counting down.
TGGTATATTTTTGATTATACAAAACTCGGTACAGCTCAAATAAAACCATATGTAAGGATAATTTAGGCTCGTGTGCGCGATTTTTTTTATTCTATAATGTTTAAAAAATCAGAAAAATAATGATCGAGAGCCCTAGTAATTTGAAAAGTAATTTTTTTTCGAGTGTTTAAATAGTAACCATTACATTGTTAAATGTATATTTTAAAACCCTTATTTAGGGGTAATGTCGGATAACTCAGTCTTAAGGCTGCTTTTACTTCTGGCACCCGCGTAAATAAATAAGCAAATAAATAAATAAATAAAATATGTGGTCTGAGGCAATGCTAGAAAGAAAAACCAGGGGCATTTTAGATATATTATTATGTTTGTTGCCCTTCAGTTACGCAGTTTTTGATAACAAAAATGGACACTTCCTCATGATGTTCCTACGGCATCTTTCTCTGTATAAAACTAAGTATATGAAAAAATTAAAACAGATATATTATTTCAGGCCAAATTAGAAACTTAAGTCGCCGTAAATCTTATCGACATAGGTTAGTACATAGTATAGGAAAATACAGTGGGCAGGAGCGTATATGGAACGTTTTCTTGCAAGGTGTGAACATGGCTTCATATCGGGATTGTCAAGGTCACTGAACCTTGTACGTGCCCAGAATGTTCTCAGCTTCCAATTTCTTATCGCAAGAACCGAAATCATCCTAAAGTAATTTCAAAGAAATAAACTTACGAAATCCCGAGAAGATTTTCGGAATACATTATGGGACCATTGCGTGGAAGTTGCGAATGTAAATATGGTTCGGAATATGTTATTAGGAACACCTGCCTGGGGTCCTTTGTAAGACCCTAATAGAGTCTTGTTTAAGTTTGGGCGCAAACTTTGGTCTGCACGACAGTTCAGCTTACGTTGTACAGTCTGCTAAAGTATCAAATGAAAACTTTGCTGCTTGCGACATTTTAGTATATTACTGCAGCGGCCAGCAAAAGAGGCATTGGTGGACGAGCGTGGAAATGTGGACCGAGGCGAAGCCGAGGCACACATAGAATACGTAAGTCCATCAATACCTAGTTGTGGCCAAGGCTTGTATAGTACTTTTCTCTAATAATGCGCGGAAATTAAAACTAAGTAGTAACTAGGCAGAACTTTTTACTTTTCAAAATCAAAGACGAACAACGAGCAACAATAGTTTTTTTCGCATTAAAGTGTGCATTGGTATATTTTTCAATAAACAGCTTTCTTCGCATGCCAGTTCGAAAGTTAAATGAAACGCTCACGAAACGATAGAATAAATCTTAAAAAAGAGTTTATTAAGATCTATCGAAATTAGGGATGCATTTTTTTTCTCGCCTACACTATAGTATCGGTTATCGTTGGATTGTTCGTTTAAAAATACTGTAGGTGTACGAAGACCATATTTCGAGTTAAGGTTCCGTTTGCGAAGTATTCAGTTTTAAAGTGAAAATTTCTGTCCGTGTAGGGTATTCCCCCTCCTTCTCTCCCGGCTAAACGGCTGATTATTATAGAAACGTGATAAAATTCAGGGCAGTAGCACATTATGGACCTAAAAGGAAATCTTCGTACAAAATCCATTAAAAAGTACTTTGATGAAGTTGTTAGTTCTATAAATCAGAAACAGCCGAACTGGACCTTATTACTAAGACTTCACTGTCCGTCTGTCTGTCTGTCTGTTCGTCTGTCTGTCTGCCCGTCTGTCTGTATGTCCGTCTGTTTGTCTGTCCGTCACCAGGCTGTATCTCATGAACCGTGATAGCTAGGCAGTTGAATTTTCACAAATGATGTATTTATGTTGCCGCTATAAATAAAAACTAGAAATACTAAAAACAATAAAATAATTATTTAAAGGGGGCTCCCCTTTAAATAATTATTTTATTGTTTTTAGTATTTCTGAAAACAATAAAATAATTAACGTAATATTTTGCCGTTTTTTGCTTGATATTAATAACGGCCATATGTAGATGCTTGAAATATTTACAGAGTATGTAGTTCTATATTTTCGTTCAAAATAAGTAATGAAATTAAAATACAATAAATATTTAAGGGGGGCTCCCATACCACAAACGTGATTTTTGGCCGTTTTTTTCTCGACCTTTGTGTCTAATATTGTATAGATAATGGTACGTGTGCCCGACTCGCACTTGGCCGGTTTTTTAAATTACACGACCGATATGAGTTTACTATATTATAATTTATTTGGCCACGAAAACACGACAGATATGGATTTTCATACAACTTTTGCCGGCCGCTGCTCGCAGGTATTTGGCCATTTCGATTTATCTCGAAGAAGGTTATCAAAATAATGCTCAAATTTCCAAGCGTGTTTGTGAATACATGCACATACTACTCCAACGATCAATATTGATGTGTAAACGCGCGAGTGCCGCTAAGTGCTCAGTGACGTTCTTCGTTCGAAACTTACACAACTTCACAGGTACTTTTTAGCAACCAGGACAGGTTTAAATCCGCAGAGTTTGCCCACGCCTAATTAGCTCGAGCGCCTTCAACGAGAAGACGAGCGGGCTCCAAGTGATGTAGCCAGCATTTTAATAAAGGCGATCAACGAAATTCTTTAATCCCGCTCGAGTGTTAAATCCACTTTATTGGGCCCCAGCTAATCCTAAAGCCTGCGCTGAGTTTGAAGCACAGAAGTACCGACTTCTTGGTGGTAGCCTCGTGAAGTTATGACTGAGAGACTTTTCTCCATTTCGGGCTGATTGTGCGCCATATGTTATTCTAGTTATTTCAAACATAAACTCACGACTGTATCCCGGAGGGGTAGGCAGAGAGTAGGGTCTGCCACTTGCAACGATCCTGATAGATCTCTTTTGCTTCGTTAACTCTCCGGATCGGGTGCCGTTTTCGAGTATTTTGTTATTTCAAGTTTTATCCATTTCTGGCTGATTGTGCGCCATATGAAATTATTATCTGAAGTCTATTATCGATAATTATTGGCTGGCCACCAAAAAATTTAGTAATTATAAATAATTAGACATTAAAAATCTTCTAAAATATCTTTAATTTCGTAGATGCTAAAAGTGGCAAACCCTAGTCTTCAGAATATAGGTGTGAAGTTGTGTAATGTATGTGATGTTCCTAAAAGTTATATCATCATCATCATCATCAACCCATTATGTCCCCACCGAGGGGCACAGGTCTCTTCCCTGAGGAAGGTATAGGCCATACTCCACCACGGGGGCCAAGTCCGGATTGGTGGAGGCTTGTAGACTAGTGGCTCGTCTACTGTCAGAAGTTGTCAAGCCGCCCTAAGGCCTCTGACTTGGCTTAACGACTGCCATCTATCGACGGCAGCCGGCACCAACAGCTTAACGTGCCTTGCGAAGCACGGAACCGCTCGGAAAAATGCCACTAGCGTTAGGCATAGACGGCGACCCATCCATGCACTGAACGCGCCCTGTGTTGCTTAACCTTCGTGATCGTTTAAGATCACTCAGGCAGCCGGGGCTACGAGCGATTCTTACGAGCGATTCCGAAAAGTTATATAGAGTTCCTGAAATTTGGAAACCTTTTTCAGGAACCAAGAATTATTATTGTGAGCTTAGACATTGGTTAGACATAAAGATTAATTCATAAAATTGTATGTGTTCATGACTCAACACAGGTAAGAGGAATAAACCTGTATTTTAAGCTGCGTATGTAAGAGCTTCAAATGAGCGGTGGTAGCCTAGTGGGTAGAATATTGGACTCGGAAGCGAGAGACCCAGCGCGGGCATGTACCTATGACTTTGTATTGTGGATTTATGGATTTTTGTACGCTTATTTCTGTACCTTCCATTGATGTTCGTCCTCTCCTCTTCCTTTAAATAAATACTTTGATATTTTCGTGTGTTGATTCTGTGAGTGTAAGGCCGAATAGGGCCGAAGCCATCCGTCTGTTTAAACCTAACCTATTCCGTGCCAGCAACGTTGCGTAAGCAAAAACAATATGAGAACGGGCTAGCCCGGTCGACGTTAAATTTCCATAAAGAAAATAAAAAAACGACCTCTATCCGCCTTTTACTGCCTGATTCGAGGCGTTTAAAAAATTACATTATAGTTATCTTGGCAAAGTCTCCGATGTACTCAGTTCAACACGTGGCGAAGCTCATGTTGCAGTGGCGGGACACTTAGCGACAAAGATCGATGGGCTCGGGGTGCAAGGCAGTGCTAGAATGCAAGCCAAGGAATAGAAAGAAGAAGCAACCGGAAATTCCAAAAGAGATAAAAAGACGACATCAAGAAAGTAGCGGGTAATGTCTGGGTACTGCCCAAAACAGATCGGAATGGTGTCGTTTGAGGGAAAATGGTTCAAGATGACGATGCATTTTTTTTTGCATTGTCAAACAGTCAATGTTTCGAAAAGACTTATTTATAGAAAGTAGATTCCGCTAAAGCACTCTTTTCTTACAGAGCTCGCCTTTGTACATGTTATTTCTTATGTAATGTACTTTTAAATTTTAGTGTCCAATAAAGTATAATAACTAACTCTTATGGCTTTGTAAAAGCCAGTTTATAACATGAACTACTCTTATAAATTGGCTTTAGCTCCCTTTTAAGAGCGTTTTAATGGAATCAACTTTTTAGGGTTCCGCAGTCAACAAGGAACTCTTACAGTTTCACCATGTCCGTCCGTCTGTCTGTCTGTCTGCGGCTTAGCACAGAGATGATAAGTAGCTGAAATTTGGCATAGATATGCATAAATATGCAGACAAAACATTAGAATAAAATCTCGAATTCTTTTTTAGTTACCTCCCCTGCACCTAAATCAGAGATGCATTTTTTTTCTCGCCAACACCATAGTGTCTGATGATAGGGATGTTTTTGGATTGGTCGTTTAAAATATTGTGGCGCGCACATTTTTGTTTGAGTAGGGCGTAGGACTAACGTGAAAAAATTCAGGGTAGTAGCACATATAATGAATTTTAAGGAAAAACTATCATGGTTAAGTAGGTTTTACAAGTTAACTTGTCAAAGGAAAACTTTGTACAAAATCCATTGAAAATTACTTTCATTAAGTCGTCACTGTTAAAAGATGGCTTGGGGTGAAGCACTTGCTAATTAGACTGTAGATTTAAAAGTCGGCACTAGAACCAGATAATATTCTTTAATTAATTAAAGTGCTATGTTAACATAGCACACTCGCCATGATATTCGGCCACACAGAGAGAGCCAAAACAGTTTTACCAACTTAACGCAGTATAATAAGGAAACACAACAAAATACTCGTGTTACCATAAACATTTAGTTCTATAAAGCAGATAAAACCCCCTCTTTCTACGGAACCCTACACTGCGCGTGCCCGTGCGTGGTTTTAAAAATAAGACCGTATAGGACTATTTACGTCACACCAGGGCGGCGTCGTGCGGGGCGGCTTGATTTCAATCGAAAATAATCCTGAAGTACTCATGAAGTTGGAGACTACAACAGAAGTTCAGTATTAACCTACCTTCTGATATATTCAGTGTTTATTACATACCACACGCTAACTGTGAAGGAAAACATCGTGAGGGAGCCCGCGAGTTGGTGGGCTCTGCAAGTATTGACTTGTGCTAGGGCTGACAGTAGGCAAGGCCGACTAAGCTGTCAGGATGGTATAAGTGCTGGGCAAGCCTACTCCATCTAAAAAACAAAGTCTGAGGCACTGCAGCGTCCGAGTGGTCCCATCACCTAACTAGTGTGAGTGAAGGTGCCACGGGACGCTGTATAAATCATCTCAGTACGTAGATGCAAAGGCCAAAGTTTTTTTTCTATTATATGAAGCGTTCTATCTATCTATTCTCGTGTCGATTTTAAACTTTGTAAGTGTAGTAACTACGCGAATTTGGTATCATCGAGCTGGGTTAACGATAAAGCTAGGAGAGGATAGTGGAATTCTTCAACTTTTCCTACTGCGCCACCTATTCTGTCAATTTATATTGCTAATTAAACTTTGTCATGTAGTTTCTGATAAGAAGCTACGTCAAAGCCACAATGAATGTTACTAAAAAGTTTAAAATTGATTATAGTTTGCCGCTTAAGTGGTCAATTAAAGTTCACCGAATGGCGATAAATGAAAGAGTCTTTAGGCACCAAAGAAATATATTAAATGAACGACTTAAGAAATTGCAGGAATATGGTTAGAGCTTAATAAGCGATTAAACTTCAGGAGCGGTGGGGAGCGACTGGCGGCGCTAACCTAAATTGTGCGTGTGCGCGCTCAGTCCCCACAATAGTTTAAGAAAGGTGTTTTATATCTTTTTTAAAAACCCTAATTTCATAAGCAGCCTATTTACGTCCCACTGTAGGGCACAGGCCTTCTCTCAGAGAGAGAGAGAGAGAGTTGGGCTTAATCACCACGCGTGCCCACCGCGGATTGGCGATTTCAAGCGCTGAGGTATGTGAATAGCTCAGACACTCAGGTTTCCTCACGATGTTTTCCTTCACCGTTAGCGAGTGGTATTGCTACTATAACTTCAAAAATGTACATAACTTAAAAAACAAAGTCATAGGTACATGCCCGCACTGGGAATCAAACCTGGCTCTCCCGCCCTAATTTACTCCCTAAAACCCTAATTTATTAATCCAATATTCGGATTCATGCATATAATAAGATCTTTTGTGAATGTATGTAGTTTTCCTAACCCCACTTACTAAGTAAACTAGTAAGTACAGTACCCTCGTTGCTCGAGTCCAAATCGCAATTAGCCGGTTTTCATTCATTTATACCAACAGTATCTAACAGAAGATTAGCAGATTATTAGTGCTCGACAAACCGAGAGTGTATCTTATTAATTTGTAAACACATAGGTAAGGCATTTTAAGTTTTTAAAAGTAATGCATGTGGTGTTTACCTTTAATTAGTTTTTGTATCAAGACTTAGCCTAGATATAAGTTACGTTTAAGCATGTGAAGATACAAAAGGTGTTGGTAGACCTAATAAAATAAATAAATAAATAAATAAAACAAACACTATTTTGTGTTCATATCAGCGCCGCGTCCTCAGTTCACGCCAAGACTTTCAATAAAGCTACCACACTTTATGTTTGAATCAGGGTCCTAGCCCTGGGCACGTTCGCTAGCTAACCTAAGATATTTATATTGGAACTGTTGTGTACTGTCAATAATTTTCCTCTATTTCCCTCGTGGAAAGATAAGGCTGGTGCACAGAGAGTTCAGTCGCGTAGTCACAAAGGGTGTTCGTGTGATTCTAAGACGTTTTTGTTAAATAAAAGGACGATGGCGACAGCTTCGTAAACACAAACTAAATTCTCGGTTCTACCGTGTATTTTGATGACGTAAGGGATAATTTTTACATGTAGAAGATAGGAGGAGATAGAAGACAGGTTGGAGCTGCGACCACAAAGTTAAAATGGAATGGGGATCCACACTGCCAATTTATCCCTGTAGAGGGCTCATGATCGATACGGCCAGGCTGAACTATCATTCTCATACAATTGTTGCGCTTTTTTACGATCTTTCATAAATTTCCGTTGAATTTATTTTGATATGTCTCTTTGTGCCGTACCAGGTTGTAAAAAAATGGTGTTCACTTATTTCCTTGATTGCCACACTCAATGTTCTGGTCATAGAATTCTAAACAAAAATATGAGGAAATAATATGGGGTTACTAAAATATTCAAGTTCAATATTTGTACGAATTTAAACCGATCTTGTAGACTACTACAAGTACCTCAAGAAAAGAATAAAAAACACTAGCATTAAATATAGTATAATTTTGTGGTTTCCACCGACTTAACCGGACTTTTCACACGGTCAGCTTTCTTTCCAGTTAATTTTGTTCCTCGTTTATTAAGTTCGTCTTTTAGTTCTGTTAACTTCCATGTTGCGTATATGGTGAAAAACAAGATGTTGAACCCACAAAAGACTTTATGAAAAACAACAAATCTGTATCTAACCAAATCACAACAAAGTTTGACATGGCCGGATCGCTGCTAGCGCCATCTTCGATTCGTTTTGCGTGTGGATCCCCATTGGGCGGGCCACCAAAGTCGTATGGGCCCCGACAGATAGGCAAAAGTTGCCAGTGACTGGGTCCCACGCGACGGATACCGCAAACGTGGACGACCAAGGCGGAGATGGCGGGACGACCTCACGATTTTTCTGCTGAGGTTGCTGGGAATGGCATGTATGTAATAGTGTATGTATGTATGTATCACTTTATTTCGGATAAAACAATCCATAGGTTGTTAGTATATAACATTAAATAATAAAAGTAAATAGAAAGAGCGAAATTTCTGAAATTAAAATTTTAGATACTTGAGATTAAGTTTCATAAATATGAGCATGAGCTAGAGGGATGGTGCAGTTATTGGACTGTCTATCCTCTGACAGACAGAGAGGAGTGTAGAGCTAAAGGCCTTTGCCCAGCAGTGGGACTCTAAATCGGCTAATTAGAAAAAAAGGAGGATTTTATTAGACCTAACTATGTATACGCCCCACTGAACGGTCTGAACGGAAGGTCTGAGCGAAAGGCGAATCCAGCGCAGATTTGGGGATCTCAAGTGTTGAGATATGTAAACACCTCAGGCACTCAGGTTTCCTCACGATGTCTTCCGTCACGGTAAGTGAGTGGTATTGCTACTGTAGGAAACACTCATTTTTACTTGCCGGAATTGGAATCCACGACCTGCCTTCATTAAATAAAATACTTCACATAAATTATGAATGGTAATTAATTACACATAATTTACTCCAATTACTATTTTTACATCGCCTACTACTTCAAATACATTAGCAATTGGCCATGCTACATTTTTTAATATGATCGGAAATCTCAAATCCTTTTCAAGAATTTTGCTTTCTGTACAATTTCCACTTATTAGATTTGTAAATAAGTTTATATTTTTTAAGATTTTCAATAAAAAGCTTTGACCTTAAATGACTTTTGTATGACGTCAGCAAAGGCAGTTTGAGTATTAATCCTTTGCCTTACAAAAAAGAAAAACGAAATGTCAACGTGTTGAAGTGTATAAATGATGTGAGGTTAGCCTACAGAGTACATAGTTAGCCGACCGACCAAATCAACTGAACAACAACTTTTTATGTACCCAAAGACTATCTCTTTAATCATGCTCTGATGAAGTCACACACCACAAAATTTTAGAAAAATATTAAAAATAGAAATAATGATTAAAATAAAAAAAAACCTAAATCAGTTTCTTAAAAAAACGTAAATCAAAAAAATTTAAATAAAAATTAAAAACCGACTTCGAAACACTATAGCACTAAAAATATGGAAATAATTAGAAGTATTTATACATGTAGGTATTGTAGAACATGTATAAATAGGTTCTAATTATTTAAATTATTTCCATCTTTTTAGTGCTATAGTGTTTCGAAGTCGGTTTTTATATTTTATAATTTTTTTTTAATTTTTCAGTTTTTAGTGGAGGCGCGAGAGAAAAATAAACAAGTCCCTTATAACCATAATTTACCGTACATAATTCGTTCCTTTAAAATTTGATGTTCTAAATCTCCGAAAGTCTTCACCAGAATATCACCAAATTAATTTGGGACTACTTTTACGCTATTTTATGAAACATACAGATTTTTCTAAAGAATGTGCCCCATTAGGCCTTATTTACTGCTGTCCATTGAAGAGTTCCGTTCTCCATCTCTGAAAGTCTTCACCAGGTCTTCACCAAATTAAAATGGGGACGTTATATCTGTTCGAACAAAAAAATAATTGTCGACTTCGGTTAAGATTTGACAGAGTTATGGAGGAACGTAGCCCAATAAAAAAAAATATATATATATATATACGCGACGAATTGATAACCTCCTCCTTTTTTGAAGTCGGTTAAAAATAAGAAGCATGGCCAATTCAGAAATCAAATAACTTAAAACCTGGTCCCCAGTAGTTCCTTGGTGCGATTAATTTATGTTACTTATGTACACTTAGGCCCACATTCAAAAATGCTGTTTAAGCATTTTACTAACATTTTTAATTCTTCCTACAAAAGTCGATTTAAATGGCGACTTAAGTGATATTTAACAAGTGGTGCAAGCCGACCTTATATAATTAACTACATTTTAAAGCCCATTTCCACAAATTAATACAATTTTGAATTTGTTACGTAATTAAGTTTTAAAGGTGTAAATACTAAACTAGTTTTTAGGGTTCCGAACCCGAAGGGTGGGACCCTTCGGGTTCGGGACCATATTACTAGGATTTCACTGTCGTCTGTCTGTCTGTCTGTCCGTCTGTCCGTCTGTCTGGCTGTGTGTCACCAGGCTGCATCTCATAAGCCGTGATAGCTACGCAGTTGAAATTTTCACAAATCATGTATTTCTGTTGCCGCTATAACAACAAATACTGAAAACAGAATAAAATAAGTATTTAAGGGGTATTAAAGGTTTAGTGCGATTGCCAAGTCAATCTATTTATTTAAAACATAAAAGATTTTTAATATTGATATGGTCACTATGAGATGTTGTTAGGTTAGCTAAATACGTAATAGCTTGAGACAGAAGGACCCTTAAGTGGGACTGAATAAATTAACTGACATGGATCGCACATATTTTTACGGTAGAAGAACTGAGTTGCGAGACTTGTTTTTTTCGAATATGGCCTGAATGGCTTCGAGAAAAGTATGGTACGCCCGTGCAGCTTTTTCTGCTCGACTTCGCAGGGGCACTGCCGTGCCCCCAGATACCGGCCTCTCATTCGTGACATCGTGGGTTCGAATACCTGCAAGTACCAATTAAGTGCAAGTACTTTGTTTTCTATGTTACGTACCTTTGTGAAGTTGTGTAGCAATATGTTAGCGAGTAACCGTGATGGCTAACATGTAACAGTGACCTCACGATGTATTGTGAGGAAACCTGAGGGTCTGAGGTATTTACATACCTCGGCGCTTGAAATGGCCATTTCGCGGTGGGCACGCGTGGTAATTAAGCCCATACTCTCTCTCTCTCTCTCTGAGAGAAGGCCTGTGCCATACCGTACATAAGCTACATAAAAAATGTATTGATTGTATTGATGTTTCGCGTTATCTCAGTAACTCGTTGTAAGTATAATATTTTATGACTCGCTCGTTAAAATTGAAATGTGACGTCATTGAATTAGATAGGTCTAATGTGGAGTTTGCAGAGGTCGATAGGTTTCCAAAAAGGTATTGTAGTACCTTTTGCCTTTTGAGTTTTTAATAACGTCTGAACTTCAATATTACATTTCGTGCTGCTTACGTATGATATACAGGGTGTAACAAAATATTATGTATGGACAGTACAGGGCTTAACAAAATACGCAGAACTATTACTATAAGAAATGTTTAGTATAGTTTTTTCCCACCATGAACAGCTAGGTAATATTTTCTTGCAATTTTGAGGTTGTCATCATCGTGAAAGTTGCTCGTACCAATGACTAGAGCTTTTCTGTAAAATATGGTTGTGGCTGAAAAGACAGTGACATCAAATTAGTTCATATGATACCGGTGATGCTAATAAAAGTACGGACTTGTTGCCAACCTCGTTTGTAGACGACACAATCAAAAAGAAAAAGGTGAAGATAGATCTTAATAAGCAGTCAGTATAGCAGTATCAGTATAGCAGTGGCGCCGGATTAAGAATAGCGTCACTCCATTTCCTTCAGTGGAAGTCTTAGAAGTCGACTAAGGAAATCAATTACCAGGAGACGGGCAGCAGCTTCTTCCTGAGATTTCAACCGCTTACTGCGATCGCCAATCCGCCTGCCAAGCGAGGCGATTATGGCAAAACCCCTCATGGTTATGAAAACCACGAAGGGGGCCTATGTCCTGCAGTGGATGATGATGAGTCAGTATAGCAAACTCCCGCTGCAGGGCACAGGCCTTCTCTCAGAGAGTAAGTATAGGCTTAATCGTATAGGTTTCCTTACGATATTTTCCTACACAGTTACCGAGTGGTATTGCTACGCACTACAAACTCACAAATTTACGTAACTTAGAATTGGTACATGCCAGGATGCGAACCCAAGACCTTTCGAGGTGACGATATGATCTAGCTACGGTAATTTAGCTACATCTTACAATCTGCAATATAAAAGTCATTGTGTATGTTATCTGAAAAAAAAACTGGCTGTAGGGCACGGCTCTCTACAGTGGAACTTAAGCTGCTTCAGGCTTCTTGCAGAAAGGTCCGGTAGAACTCAAAGGGTTAGGTTATCCTACAAATGTTATACGACTTTATTATGGACACTCGGGAAAAAAAATTGCTGTTCTACGTGTACTATAACGTTCCTCACACATTTTAGATATTACTCTCGTCCCGTTTTTCACCCTTCGGGTACGGAACCCTAAAAATAAAAATTCTAAAAGAGCACCTCGAAATCTATATCAATTTTCAATACTCCCGGAAAGCTTTCAAGGGAAAACTCATACATAGAACGCTTTCGACAGTGTCTCAGCTGGGCTATGTTTGTCAAACTTTATACAGTTCACAAGTTTGATTATTTTTTCAGTACGCGATAGACGGGTAATTCTGTCTCAGTACTCCAATTTATGCAGACATGTACAGAAACTTCTGAAGGTCTTGATTTTGCGCCAACATTGATTTCGGCTCTGCCAACCGAGTCCGTACGTCGACCTCGACAGTCATAATTTTACGTTCGAAATTCGTCGTTTTATTAGAGCTTTTGGAATACATAATATAAGACTCCAGATGTTGGCCCGTGAAAACAAGATGTTGCTGGGGTTTTAGGTTTCTTTCTTTCTTTTGTTTGTAGATTAAGAAAATAAATTGGCTGAAGGGTCGGTCAACGTTTCATGGGTAACGACCTTGTATGGTCAAGTTTTGGGCGGCCACATACAGTCGGAATTCCTTTTCGGAATAATTCTAAATATCGATTCGGAATTCGGAATTCGTTCGGAATGACAAGGCTCAGTCGAGTGACGTTAGCTATTGAGTTCAGACGTATTTTCAGCTAATTTGGACGACGATTTCCTCTGTATATATGTGTTGGGACCATAGGTTTGTATAGATTTACTCCGTTCGGAATTCCAAATCGATCTTTCAAATCGAATTCCGGCTGTATGTGACCGTCCTTCAAGTTAAAATCTTGACTTACATTTTAACAATTCTCTGTCATTTATGTGGCACTTATTAGTGTGCAGCACAAACAACTTTTGTATCGGAAAAAATATCAGCTGTTATATCGCTAGAGAAAATAGCTGTTGCTGATATACTTTCTAATACTTGGGCGATAATAAGAGAGATACAAACCACTTTTCATATCAGACCAATATCGAAATAAAAGTTCTCTGTATTTATGAGTATAAAAAACCTTTTTAAGTTTAACCGGATCTTTTTGAAACATGACTGGGTAAGACTAAATGTAGATGTTCCTTTATTCGAAGTAAATGTTTCATAAACATTACATTCATAGTGGAAGTGCAAAGACCCTCATGGTTATGTAAACCACGAACGACCTATGTCCTGCAGTGGGCGTGAAATGGCTGATGATGATGATGATGATGATAGTCGTTTACCCCATCTTTGGCTAGAGAGTAGAAGTGGACCATAGAGTCGACATCTATACACACGTACGTACATTCTTTTCTTATGTAGCCTGTATACGTTCCACTACAGGGCACCGGCCTTCTCTCAGAGAGAGAGTGTGTATTGAAGGAAAACATCGTGAGGAAACCTGAGTGTCTGAGGTGTTCATATACCTCAGCGCTTGAAATTGCCAATCTGCAGTGGGCCCGCTTGGTAATTAAGCCCATACTCTCCTTCTCTGAGAGAAGGTCTGTGCCCTGCAGTGGGACGTATATATATAGGCTACATGAAAAAAAAACTTTTTGAAACATTTTTGTAGTAGTACACAAACAAACAATCTGTGACCTGTGACGTGCAAGTACAGTCGACAGCACTGCCGATATGTTCGGAAGGGTCGTCGACGTCGCGACAACAAATACAAGAACCGTATTTAGGGTTCCGTACCCGAAGGGTGCCAAACGGGACCCTATTACTAAGATTTCACTATCCGTCTTTCTGTATGTCCATCTGTCTGTCTATCTGTAATATTGGTATGGGTACTCGCGGCTGCAAGTGTGTAAATTGCTTCGGCCAAATGTCGCTGCCTGTACGTAATACAGAGAAATTTCGTAAAGAGGCTCGAAATTTCGCCGATGCCTGCACTTACCCATTAGCTCAGTTGGGAGAGCGCTGGTACGGTTAGCGAGAGGTCGCGGGTTCAAGTCTTGGGATGGGTGGAATTTTTAGCCTCTAAATATGTTTTTAAAATTTTCCTCAGCACTAGTTAGTGCAACAAAAAGAATATAAGAAAATACGACGTTGAAGTTTGAGATGCCCATGTTGTGAAATGTATGGTTCCCGTTTCCGTAACCAAACTTTTCTTTTCTTTTTTTAGATAGATAGGTAGAGAACACCTTATTGTAGAGAAAAAAAGGAAATATAGTTCTACTGTTCAACTTCTACGACAAATATAATTGAACCGTTATAGCAGCATGCTCGTTCGAGCTTTGTAACAAAATGCCTATAAATTGACAGAAAAGTTTTTACTATATTTCATAAGTAGCCTATATACGTCCCACTGTAGGGCACAGGCCTTCTCTCAGAGAGAGAGTTACTATATTTATTATTATTTATTTATTTTTAAACTCTCGATTAATTGCAACACTCCTCAGAGAAAGTTTGAATAGTGTGTGGCAGGAAAAACGTACCCACAGATTATTTAAACTGCCTCTGAGGAGTGTTTTTATAAATACTACCGTCAGTTAAGGCAACCTTGTATTCGTGCACTCTACTCAGTTACTTTACGGGTACCTAACTAAAATATAAAGATTGATGTGATATCAACTGTACCCTGTAGGGTTTAGCCTATTGCCTATAATTATTCCTAACTATGTTGAAACTTATGGCTTTTTCGAGACTGTAATCGGAACTGAAATCTAAATATAAGTAAACCCTAGAAAGAATACAGAGGAAGCCTCAGCAATGTAAGCAATATAAAAATAAGGAATAAAAATGTTGTTACCTAACCGCATAACAGCGACAGATAAACCTTTTGTGAATTTCTCCCACTGGTATGAAACTAAATAAAATGAAAAAAAAAAACAACACTTTAGATTATATTCCCCGGTAAGGTACCGTTTCCGTAATAGCGTATACTGATTTGACACTATAAAATGACAAGTGCCCCCTTTTGATACCAAAGCCCCTATCCTTAATATTCTGGTAGCAACGCTTCAGCGCCCCCTTTTAGTTGATTTACCCCCCATTTTCCATAGCACCCTTCAATTTGAAAGAAACACATTTCATGAAAGTCACCCTCATCGGCCGTTGCTGCCTTGAATAGAGGATCATTAGGTGTTCGCATAAATTGCACCCGTAGATACGTGGGCGTTTCATTTGCTACAATTTAATTGTAGCACGCAAATGCGAAGTCTTCTTAATTGTCGGCTTCAATCCTAAGTCAGGTTGACTTGTCACGGTTGCCTGGGTGTTGCTTACTGGTTTATTCAGACCCTTATTCCAATGGAGGTGAGAACTGCACGCTGAGACAATTTTTCTGACTCGTTACACTGAATGCGCACCCATGTTGCTTTTTACGGTTCCGTAGTCAACAAGGAACCCTTATAGTTTCGCCATGACCGTCCGTCTGTCTGTTCGTCTAGAACAGGGATGACAAGTACTAGAAAGCACACATATTAATGACGCCGACATAGTAGGATAAAATCTTAAACACAACTTTTTCTCAGGGTACCTCCCCTACACCTAAATTAGGCATGCATTTTTTATTCGCCTACATTATAGTGTGGGATATCGTTGGATTGGCCGTTTAAAAAATATTGTTAGTGTAGGAAAACCTTTTTTTTTATTTTCTACAATATTACGTACATATATACTCTCTCCATGAGAGAAAGCCTGTGCCCTACAGTAGGACGTATATAGGCTGCTTATGCTTATGCTGTACTCTATTTGGATTTAAAAATTTATGCTGACTAATTTAGAATTGTATGCTGCTCTATTTATAATTTTCAGCCGATTGATTTAGAATATTATGCGCTCTATTTAGAATATTATGCTGACCAATTAAGAATTTTATGCTGCTCTGTTTGGAATTTTCTGTGATCAACTTTGAATTTCATGCTATTTTGCTGACTAATTTTGTACTTTCTACACAAAAGACTTTTAGTGTCGACGGAAAATATCATTAGCTGATCGTTAAAATTATGGTCATTCTGTGATACCAGTTTTCATGACACGCGATGCTTAATACATAGTTATACATTTTGGCCGACCTACACCAAGTTTCTTAAATGTGGCTTAACATGTTACATTATGACATTCAAAAGAACAATTAAAAACTATTGTTATAGTGGTCCCATCGGATCATTTACCATTCTGCAGATTAAACAGCATTTAACTAAAATTCTTCATACAAATGTCGATTTAAATGGCGACTTAAGTGACATTAAAGAAGTTGTGCAAGTCGGAATATACCGCTCTTCTAGACCCGTAAAATGTGTAACTAAATATTGTAATATGTCACAGCTGCGTGCCTTTTTCTTGGCAGGCCGTTTGTTATCCCTGGAGGAGGGAAAATAAAACTAAATGTTTGGCGAAATGCTTCGCATTAGCCAGGTTTAATGGTAAATAATAAAGAGCTATTTGTAGCAGATTTCTTCCGCGATTAGTGACTGTGCACAGGCTGGACAAAACTACCAACAAACACGGTAACTTGCTTTACCGCGGTTATGTCACGTAGTAATTGAGCCTTATAAGTTGACCTATACAAGTTTTTAGCCGAATCTGGTTAATCTTATATATAAAAATCTCGTGTCACAGTCTTTGTTATCAAATTCCTCCGAAACGGGGTCACCGATTTTTTTTTTGTTTTCTTATAAAGGCTGTCATGGTATATTTCAATCGCGGGGTTGGAATCTTTGCATGTCAACCATTTTCCTTATTCCATAAACATCATAACATCAAAGAGTAACCCGAAACCTTTTACGATTGCCGCAAGGGTTATTTCATGTAGCTCCTACTGCTCCAGTACATGATGTAAACCTATCGTAAGACATAAACAAACGACGGTTATAAAATCAATAGCAGACCACAGATTAAGTACACAGAAGCTCCGACGGCGTCAAACGATTTTTTATTTTAGTATGTTCAATTATTATTGTAAGCGCGGTGGTAGCCTAGAAGAGCGGTGGAGCGAGAGACCCAGGTTCGAGTGCCAGTGCGGGCATGTGCCTATGACTTTGTTTTCTAAGTTATGTACATTTGTGAAGTTGTAGTAGCAATACCACTCGCTAACTGTGAAGGAAAACATTGTGAGGAAACCTGAGTGTCTGCATTGACTGCACTGACACGCGTGGTGACTAAGCCCATACTCTCTCTCTGAGAGAAGGCCTGTGTCCAACAGGGGGATGTATAGGGGCTGCGTATGATGTACAATTGCACTATACCTATAGATACAGTCAATACCGCGTAACCTTAACGATTTACGGCCTTATTAAGCACGATTCCTCTAAAGCACTCCTCGGAGACAGTTTATTTAATCGGTGGTTAGGCACATCTTTTCTTGAAAAATCTCCACCACAGACTATCTTAATCGGCGTTTATCGAGTTTCCTGAGGAATGTTGTTTTAATAAATAAGACCGTTAGTTGCAAAGTGAGCCGTAACATAAGCGTTTGGAATGCACGGATATAAAGGATACGGTCAAGGATAATGTCGGCCTCAGCTCCTCGCCACTGAAAAGTAACCCTGTAACGGTGCAAGCCTTCTTACACCATTTCTGTTATTTTCTTTCATTCTTCTATCATCTTAAAACTCAAAATTTAAAATTACGTCGCCCATTCTAGATTTCTTTCGGATTTTCATTGCTACTTCACCCTTTGACTACGGATCATCTCTGACTATTATTTACTTGTGAATTGCTTATTTTCCATATTTTTATTTCGTTTTGATCGAAGTTTTCTGTTTAACACCACTTATCTACAGTTTTCCGAAATAAAACTCACCATTATCATCATCCAAATCCGAAAGATTGCTTGTAGCGGTTGGAGGCTGGATGAGGACGGCTGAGGACTGAAAGACGGGGAGGCATATGTACAGCAGCAGACGAATATGAGCGATGCATTGGGATCTGCACCATCAGTCCACCTCTGCCAACTGCTGGGTAAGCAGCTGTAGTAGCTTTCGCAACAGTGGCAACGCCATCTAGCGATCATTAGCAAGATTAGTTGACACTATAAAGCGCCATTTAATGACTATGAAAAGAGCGTCTCGCAAAATATATCGGAAGTTTTTCTAGGGTTCCGTACTTCAAAAGGAAAAACGGAACCCTTATAGAAGAAGAAGAGAAATAAGAAAGACATTTATTATACCAACAAGATACATCACAGAAACAAAATAAGCAGATAAGTAATAGGATCACTTTCTTTTCCGTTCGTCCGTCCGTCTCCCTGTCAAGACCCTTTATCTCCGGGACATGTGGAGTTATCGACTTGAAATTAAAACTAGGTATACTCAGTTCTACAGTCCCTTGAAGCTGTAAAAAACAAACTCCTAAGTTAATGTAAAAAAAAAAGACACGGCTGTTTACGCCGCAAAAAAACGTACAATTCGGCACTTACGGGAATCAAAATTTAAAGGGTACTTTCCGTTGACCTAGAATTGTGAAATTTGGCGAGTAATTTCGTTTTATACTACAAGTAGAAGGCAAAATCTGGAAATTATTAATTTGTAATAAAATCATAAGAAAAATTGTCTTTGAAGTTCGGGAAAGGATCAGAAAAAAATAGAAGACTCCATTCCTGAACTATTTACAATATGGAAGTTACAAATTTGTACAGAACCCTTGGTGAGCGTGTCCGACTCGCACTTATCCGGTTTTTTTGTAATTTCATACGGTTTATGATACCCGCCCAATTATGACGAATTGATTAAGAAACTTTTTGTCAAAATCTCACGATTGGTTAAGAAATAACAATGGACCGTAGAACCGAACTCACCTACATAGATACATACGAGCCGAACACATCAACCTCCATTTGGGCCCCGCCGGAATCGGGTTAATATGTAGATCTCCCGATTCCAATCCGACCCTCCCAGGCTGGAAGTCCCAGCGTTTGGTTAGATATAACAACTGGCCACGTAGCCGGAATGCGGCAGTCCATTAAGATAGGGTGACGGATAACCGGCGGCCATTCTCCTCCGAATGGATTGAATCCCTTTAAACGCGCAATTTGAGACAATGCCTGAAATGAAAACTTTCCATCGGATTTCTGAATCAATCTCCTATCGCGTGACTCTGATATTCGAGTGCCCATTATGTACGTATTAATGCAGTGCTCTTTAGGGTCGATACTGACCATTAATTATTAATGTTAATGTTTGATGGTTCGTAAATTTATGTAAAATTGAATACTTAGTAATGTTATTTTCTCTAACTCAATTTCATTGGTGATTTGTGATCTTAATTAATTTTGTAATGTGAAACAATATTGAAGCTTGTCCGAAATAAAACGTTAGTAATTATTATCTGTGAAACAAAATAAACTTTACACTCAAGAGATCTTGAAATGGGCACTCAACGGTGATCTACCATGCTGTGGGTTCGATTCCCACTGGGGGCTGCCGTACATGTTTATACATGACCTCAGTCTGGGTGCATTACCTTGTTTATGACATCCTTGCCTGGTCACCATAGCGCAGGGTATCCTAGTCTGGGACCAAGACAAGTGATTGTGTTGTGTGGAAGGTATTTTTAAATAGAGTATGCCTGCCCAGCAAGTATGCCATCCTCTCAGCTTAGTCGACACGATCACTTAATTGTCCTGGTCCCAAACTAGGATACCCTGTGCGATGGTAACCAGGAACGGACATCGCAAACATGGAAGACACCCATACTGAGGCCATTTGTTCAAATGAAATACGGTGACAACCAGTGGGAATCGAACTCACGACTTCTGATTTGGTATCAAGCGTGTTAACGGCTAGACCAACGAGGCAGTCAATATAATTATGTCCTCAGTATCCAATTTCCGTGTGGCGCCGGATTAAGAATAGCGTCACTCCATTTCCTTCCGTGGATGTCGTAGAAGGCGACTAAGGAAATCATTTACCAGGAGACGGGCAGCAGCGTCTACCTGAGAGTCCAACCGCATACTGCGATTGCCAACCCGCCTGCCAAGCGTGGCGATTAAGGCAAAACCCCTCATGGTTATGAGAACTACGGAGGAGGCCTATGTCCTGCAGTGGGCTGATGGTTGATGATGATCCAATGGTCCCAGGCGCTTCATAGTCTAAGTGGGAAATTACTGCACTTATTCTATCTATCCTATTCTGTCCCTAGTTACACATGATCTAGTAAAAGGCCTAAGATTTCATACGATTGCCAAAATAAAAAGGATTTTCAATCAATCTTTTAGATAGTAGGCCAGTCATTTGAGGTTCGAAACTAGGGTGTACGATGTAAAAGGTGGTGCATTAGTTTTTATCTCATAGATGTGGGTGCAACTAAGTAAGTATAAAAAACCGGCCAAGTGCGAGCCGGACTCGCGCACGAAATGTTCCGTACCATTATCTATTATCTACAACATTAGACACAAAGATCGAGAAAAAATGGCAAAAAATCACGTTTGTTGTATCGGAGCCCCCCCTTGAATATTTATTTTATTTTAATTTAATTATTATTTTTGAAGCGAATATAGAACTAAATATTCTGTGGATATTTCAAGCTTATACCTATTTCCGTTACTAACATCGAGCAAAAAACTGCAAAAAAACGTTTATTGTATGGGAGCCCCCCTAAAATACTTTTTTTCTGTTTTTACTATTTTTTGTTACAGCAGCAGCAGAAATACATCATATGTCAAAATTTTAACTGTCTAACTATCGCGGTTCATGAGATACAGCCTGGTGATGGACGGACGGACAGCGGAGTCTTAGTAATAGGTTCCCTTATCCTTTGGATACGGAACCCGAAAAACTACTACAACACCTTCCGCAACTTAGAATCATTCTAATGCCTGGCCTATAGATATTTTAAGCGACAATTCAAGGGAGACTATTTAAACTGCATTTTAGAAGAATTTTAGAGAAATCGTGATTTTATAAATAACACCATTAATGGCTTTTAACCGACTTCAAAAGAGGAGGAGGTTTTTTTTTTGCTATGTTTCTTCATAACTCTGTGAAATCTTAACCGATTTTGACTATTTTTTTTTGTTTGAATGATATAACGTCCCATTACCCCATTTTAAGACTTTCAGAGATGGAGAACAGAACACTTCAATGGACTCGTAAATAAGGCCTAATGGGGCCCATTCCTTAGTAAAAGTCTGTTACGCAATGTACATCGAATTGTCATATTAAACTATTAAGTTTTTTATAACTTGTGCTGCGGCGATCACTGCGTCCTCATCGTTGAATTTCTGGCCTCTTAGATATTCTTTCAATCTTGGAAATAGATAAAAGTCACTGGGAGCAAGGTCTGGAGAATATGGAGGATGTTCTACCAATTCGAAGCCATCATCATTGATGGCAGCCATCGCAACTTTGCACTAGTGCGCTGAGGCGTTATCTTGATGAAACAAAACAACTAATAGCGAGTTTCCCACGCCGCTTTTCGCGTATTTCGTCACGCAACTTTTTGATTTGTTCTGCATACATATTCCCCGTAATAGTAAGATAAGATAAGACAAGATAACATTTATTCATATAATCGTAGGTATAAAGTGCACATAAGACATAGGTAATAGTAAGTACGTAGTGGCTCCAGACTGAGGTATTCAATCATCAACACCCCTTGGCTGACCCAATAAGCTGACCCAATAAAGAGAACCCAGCTTCTGTCTTGCCAACGGATGGAACGGCCTTGAATTTCTTATTTTATTGTTTTTCTCTTTCAGGGTCGTAATGGTGAAGCCATGTTTTATCCAGTTAGAAATCGAGCCAAAAACCGGTCAGGATCTTGTTGTTCCAAAGGGCTTTGGGAAATTTCAGCCTGGTTCGTTTTTGTTCGGCCGTTAGCATTCTAGGCACCCAATGCGCTGAAACCTTTTCCATTCCCAAATGGTCATGTATTATATTATGAACACTCCCTATTGAAATCTTTAGTCCTTCAGCTATAAAAAAACAATGTTTTCAACATTTTTTATCATTTCTTCAGTTACTGCAATCGTAGAGCGCCCTGAAAGTGAGTCGTCATTAGTGGATGTTCCACCAACGCGCAACCGTAGAATAAGGAGGAGCATGAACCCCTAACATATCTTGCAAGTCTTGATTTACTTGCTCCGTAGGAAAAATTTTCAAATATATATACGTACATAATAATTAGCGCGCGAACTTAAATTTTCTCCATTCTCGATTTCGGAAACAAAAGAGCATCAAACTTTTTTTATTTTATTAAGTCGACAAATAAGTGGGCTATGCCTGCCAGTATTTTCTTTTTCTCTATCCAAGGAGTTCACACCTCATTCTCACTACTTATTGAACACCCCTCGTGAGTACAGCCCTTTAGTCAAATCTACATTCATCTTTCGGTAATTTTCCACCAGGACAAATGTCGTAGGGCAATGTGGAGGCGGAAGGATAAAATTCCAGTTGATTGTTTTATCCATTAGTGTTGTATTATTTCTCGGCTATTGTATAAATGTCTACTTTAAATTGAACCCGATAGGGCAGGCGGTACTCGAAAACAACTCGTCCGCACTTAGCAATAAGGTCACGAGTGTTTCTCCAAGGTAGAGAGCTAAGTAGCTTACGGCCATTACAGGGAATTTGTGCAGCTTTCCTCTGGTTTCGTAGTAGCTGTCGCAGTTGGCTTCGCTTGCTTCTTTTTTAAATTATATTACAATGGTCTTCAGTTATAATTTTTTTTTTCGGTATACACTGCAAGAACAGCGTTGCAGCTGCAAGATAGGCATGCATGACTGTCTTGCAGCGCCTGCTGAACGTAACACCCATTATCATATCACAGTGGAATGAGAAGTTGGGCATAGGCCTCTTCTGTTTCACACCAACCCTTCCAACCCTCCGGTCCTTTGCTAGTCTCATCCAATGTTTCCCAGCCGCTTTCACAATGTCCTAATGAGGAGTATAATGTTATGTACTCTTTGTTACCAGAAAATTGGAACTTAAGTTGTATAATTAAGGTAAATTACATTTCTTTCTTTACCATAAATTAGAATACGTATCTACCTTAGGGCTTATCTAAGAGAGCCATACACGTCAGACAGCGTAGGCATAATAAGGTGCCAACGGGACCCTATTATGCTCACGCTGTCTATCAGTCTGACATTTAACGGGCTTAATTTCCTGAACCGTAATAGGTAGCAGGGTTACACGATACTGGGTTATTTTTAAAGTGCAGAATTTCCGAAACGTGATATTCTGTAGTACAATGAATACCTGATACACTCAGGTTTGTTCACTGTGTTCAAAAACGCTTGAACTGTCGCAGTTTACAAATAACGTTGCATTTCGGTGGGGTAATACCTAACGTTTTCTGACGACCGGTTCATATTTCATTCCATCGAAATGACGGGAGATTGGTTCTTTAATTAAAATCAATCGTTACGACCCTTTGCCCCGGAATTGGAAGATGCAAATCTCAGAAGGTCCACTAAGGCCGCTCGTTCGTCGGTGAACCAAATAATTACAACATAAGACGACACCACACCACGTCCGTCTCCCCCTCCCCGGTAGAAACACAAAACAATTCAGGGCAGTAGCACATATAATGAACTTAAAAGGAAAATTATAACAGCTAAGAAGGCTTTACATGTTAACGACTAATAGGCGACCAACTTATAAAAGGAAAACTTTGTACCAAATCCATTAAGCAAACTCAAAAGTTAGATTGGAACCAGTTGGTCCATCAGTGCTGAAGTTCGTGGCTTCTACTGGATGGCGGCTATTTTACCTACTCATTCTATAAAAACTTTTATTATGAGGCCAACTCCAAAATATTTTTAGAAATAACCCTGTAGTAGAGTATAACAAAAAAAACCGGCCAAGTGCGAGTCAGATTCGCGCACGAAGGGTTCCGTACCATTATCTATACAACATTAGACAAAGATTGAGACAAGATGGATTAGGTACATTGAGAACAGCGCCATCTATACAAACCAACCAGAAGCGTTTAACATGGACATTTAATTAAATCAGCGCTGTGGTTACATAGATGGCCGCTAGATGGCGAGCGCTGTCTTTAGACAACGTTTGTTGTATGGGAGCCCACCTTTAATATTTATTTTATTCTGTATTTTGTAGGTATTTTTCGTTATAGTGGCAACAAAACACTTTGTGAAAATTTCAACTACCTATCTAGCACGGTTCATGAGATACAGCCTGGTGACAGACAGACAATGGAGTCATAGTATAGGTTATCCCTTTGGGTACGGAACCCTAAAAAATATCAGCTATTCTATGCAAAATTATATAGATATTTGCTTAAGGCGATTATATGAAACATCTGATGTCTATTAGATGTTCAGTGTATAGTCGAATTGTACAATTTGTTTTCCTACTTGTTGATGTTTGGGTTAATCCGCTATGAGTGGTATGAGCGGTAAACGGGGCTATGGCGCTTTTCTTTTTTTTTATTAGGTTTGATATTAGGCGGATAAAAAAAAATTAATTGACACAAAACATAGGTTACTGCAGTCTCTCTTCTGTATTTTTGTAGATACGTCATCACAAACGTTTGGAACCGTTTCACTTCCCATAACTTCGTCGCGGCCCCGAATTTTACTACCCCCTTCGAATATAATATATCTGATGGGGGCTCAACCTTTGACTGTTTTATAAAATTTGCCTTTTCTCAAACATGCTTGGAAATTTGAGCATTATTTCGACAACCTTCTTCGAGATAAATCGCAATTGCTGTACTGGCCAATTACACGCGAGCAGCGGCCGGAAAAAGTTCTATGATCATTCACAACTGTCGTGTTTTGTGGCCAAATAAATAAAATACCTACTAAAACTAAACTCATATCTGATCTGTCGTGTTATTTAAAAATGGAACGATCTTTTACTCCGAACAATGACAACCAAGGAGGTAACCTATGAGAGGTTTTATTTAAATTTCGAACTGGCTTGCGATAGAAAGCTGGATATTCCTATTGAAAAAAAAAGAACACTTTAACCCGGCAAAAATTATTGTTATTCGTTCGTGGTTCATCTGATTTTGATAGTTTATTGACTTTAACAGAATGAGTTCAAGTGATGAAAATGACTGCGATGACCTTATTTTAACGCCACCTGAAATTCAAGAGGCGGCAAGAGCCGTAATAGAAAACTGGTTACCGCCAAAATCGAAAGAAAAACATTTTTCAAATTAAAAGTTCTGACTGAGTAGGTACTACTTAGTTATAATTTCCGCGCATTATTTGAGAAAAATCATATACAAGCCTTGGCCACAACTAGGCATTGACGGACTCACGTATGTGTGCCTCGGCTTCGCCTCGGGCCACATTTCCACGTTCGTCCATCAATGCCTCTTTTGCTGGCCGCTGCAGTAATGTACTATTTCCACCTCCTTGATCTGCCTTTGAATGTTTTTCATTGGAAACAATCGTGACTGCAATTTTTTTTATTCCACCTCAAAACTAAAACTGAAATAGCGAAAAAAAAATCGGCTTAGGATGAAAGATTACATGTCAAGCGATTATTTATTAGGTAAAATAAAATTTAATTACCTTAATTCCCGATATTTATTATATAACTATGTATGAGCATCGCATGTTATAACATTAAGGATTATTATAACATTAAGGATTAAAGCCTATTATAACATTAAGGACTATTTGGAAGACAAGGATGTCTGGTATTTAAATAATGTTAACAGGAACGATTGTATCTAGTGTAGTGTACATTAAGTTGAAAACTCTGTTAATTAAGCAAACCTGTTTTGAAAAGAATAAATGTGGAGTTTCTTTATTAGCTTCTTCTCCGCATAATCTATTAATTGTGAAACTAACAGCTTTGACGTTCATTAAGTAAACATTTTGTTTTTATAGTGAATAATTTTTTTTGACTTTGACTTTATTAAAAAATACAATGGAAGATTATTTTTCGCAATCTCAGTCTCTCATAATAAAAGTTATTCTTTCGGTAAGTTCGAAGACTTCAGTTCTGAACTAACGTCACTCGCAATACCGTGACAATAAGCGACAATAAGGCGCGACGATGCCGCGACGACGCCATTTTGTACAATCGCGTTCGATAGTTCGCCCCGTCCCACTTGAGTCATATACATGTGTAAGCGGACGTAGCATCGTTTAGAAGTTCTATCGTCGTTGATAAAATGGATACATAGTTATTTATAACTAAAATTCAAAATGTGATTTGTGATATAAGAAAAATATTTCTCAATAAGAATACATTGATTCACTTACTTGGGAAACAATATGTATGTATGTTAGTAGATATTACAAAAGTAAAGCGCCGCGGCAATTTGCGTATAATTCTTAAAGTACCTAAGTAGAAAGTGGGTGCATAAGATTTTTTTTGTCAGTTCGATAATAACAGACTGCAATAAAAACGAACGTAAGGTGGCGTTTACAATGTTGAAAGTAAGAAGTAAGAAGTTGAAGGCAAGTCCCGCTATATGGGATGCATGTTAGTCGCTCTCTTCCATTCGATTACTTGATAATGAATCCTCCCGGATTCATCGTTGACTTGTATCTATCTGCTTTCGTTTCCTGCATCTTCGAAGTAACAAAACCAACACTAGTGATTCCTTGTCAGATCAATGCATCAAGTTTAGAATCCTCAAAATTCTCAAATTTTTCATGGAACCTATAGTGCACCTATTTGCTTTTCCGCGCCCTAGTATTTAAAAGTTCCCGCTCTGGGGGCACGCACTAGATGGCGTTACAGTCCATTTTAGGACCCCATTTTTTTCTATGAAATCGACTTTCTTCCAAGTAGTATTGTTCTGTAGATTTGACGTTTGTTTGCTTACTGACCAGTGATATCACTGATTCCTGTGCGACGCCATTTTTATTAGCTTGTTTTTAGAAGAAATACACGAAAGAATTAAAATTACCACTTTCTGAGCACTCAATGAACACCATCAAAAAATCTGAGATGTTTTTTCAGAATGCTGTCAAATAGCCTATCGCGGCGAGCTCACTGCGCAATCGCCTCGCTTTCAAATCACTCGCAAATCGCTAGTGTGATAGGGCTGTAATAGGAAATAACGACCTATTGTGGGAGTCTTCTTTGTGAATGAAATTCAATAAATTGCGGAACGATGTTTATTCGTCGAGAGTTGGACAATCAATGAATTCGTAGACAGTGCGGGCATATTTATATCCCTCCCTCCGTAGATGTCACTTTGACGTTTGTGACAGCTAACGGTTGGAAGTTGAACTAACAGCTTTTGATAGCTGACAGCTGTCACATTGGCATATCTTTATGGCATGTGTCAGCTGTCAGTGAGCCTTATAAAGTATAATTTGTATACAAATTAGAAGGTAAACTATATTTAACCTTACAACTCGGCCATCCTGTTGTGGGTGAGTCTCTCACCTTGAATTAAACTCTGGTAAAAATTAAGGAGTACTTACGCTACAGTAAGTAGGAATATAAAAAAAACTTCTCATTTGCTACATATCCTTAAAAGTAAATCTTAAATACTAATAACCATGCAATGTGTTATCTTGTACAGTCTGTAGTGATCTGCAGTCATCTGAGCGAATCTAATCTTGCACTGACTGCTCACTACCCGTACTCATTACGATAAAGTAACATCATCCAAATATATTGTATAGTCTGTAGTGATCTGCAGTCATCTGTACTAATTCAATCAAGTCTTTGTCTAGCACTGACTGCTCACCACCTATACTTATCAAATCAAAAATAACAATATCAGATCAAAATATAATTTTCAGTGGTCATCTACTAACTTGTTACTAGTACGGGCTAATTATTCCTTAAATAGTCTACGTAGTATATACATAATAGAAATAATATAATCGATTAATCAATATAATTTATTTACGTATTGATTTATTAATTCTATTTGCTGCTTTTTGTGATCAGAGTAGGTAAACAAGTCAATTATCTGAACCTATTCACTCTTCATACCTAACGTGATTATTTCTCATCGTTACTGTCAGATCCAGAGTCATTTTGAGTGCCCTCACTCGTAATCCTTAAAGTTAAGCCAGGGGTGTATTTTATCTATTGCTATTACATTCTCGTACTTCTTCCTACCGCGCCTGGATATGGGGGTATCTTCTACTACAAACCTATCATTGGGTAGACATTTTGTTATCCTATAAGGTCCCTGTAATTTTGGTAGGAGTTTCTTAGATTTACCTGTGTGATCTTTGTCTATTACTGTTCGTTCAATTCTAATAAGGTCACCTACTTTGTAAGAAGTTGCCGGTTTACGATGCTTATCAAATTGACTTTTGGCGTTGGATTGACTTTGTGCAATTTTATCTTTTACTTGTGATCTGACAGCCACCAAATCATCACCAGTTACATGTTCTATCGTTTCATTAATTACATCGTTTATAATGTTCTCTGAACCATTAATAAGCCTACAACCAAAAAGTATCTCTGATGGACTCTTGCCAGTGGTTTTATTAATGGTGGTATTCATGCCTAATTGGATGTCTCCTATGAATTCATCCCAGGTGTTATCATTTTTGCCATGACATTTAGCTCCTAACGCGTCTGAGATAGTACGATTGTAGCGTTCTACCTGGCCATTTGCCCTGGGGGTAGCCACTGCATTTAAAATGTGTTTTATACCTAAACCATTCACGAAAGAAGTAAAACTAGTACTTGTAAAACAACTGCCTCTATCAGTAATGAGACGATTAGGTGTACCAAAATAACTGAAGTGTTCTTTAAAAACTTTTATGGCAGATGATGATTTTGTATCGCGAACCGGCCTCAGGTTAATGAATTTTGTGAACGCGTCTATTATGACCAGCAAGTACACGTTTCCTTTTTTAGATCGTATGAATGGTCCCAAATGGTCGGCATGCAAAGTGTGAAACGGTGTCTCTATCTTAGGGATAGGGTGAAGCATGCCCTCTTTTGGGCCCCCTGGTGCTTTGTGGTGCGCACATTCTAAACAAGCCGACACATATTTCTTAGTAAACCGACGCATTTTCGGAAACCAAAAAGAACTTTTGATTCGACTCAGGGTTTTCTCATAACCAAAGTGGCCCACATCATCGTGGTTCATACGCATGATTTGCCATCGCACACCTCTGGGTACGACCCATCTAAGGCCTTCGTCTACGATTCTATAAACGTAATTACCCTTCAGTTGATAATTTTTGTACGTTTCCGAAATAAATTTGGTTTCTTTATTTTGCAAAATTTCTCTTATTCTATTTATTTCTTCATCATCGCTTTGAACAGTTGCAATCCAGTCCTTTATTTCTACGTGCAAGACATCGATTACGTGAGTATCCTCTTCGACGGCTGGTTCAGTCA
The DNA here is from genome assembly GCA_963969515.1 of Yponomeuta evonymella. NCBI lineage: Eukaryota > Metazoa > Arthropoda > Insecta > Lepidoptera > Yponomeutidae > Yponomeuta > Yponomeuta evonymella. Next base: position 22,334,073 of record OZ018343.1, on the reverse strand, counting down.
CAGGAGCACGACTAAGAGCATCCACATGAGTCATTCGAGAACCCGCCCTATACTCTATCTCGCAGTCGTACTCCTGAAACTGCACCCACCATCTTGCTATCCTAGGGATAAGGTCCCTTTTAGTCATTGTAGTTCGCAGTGCATTGCAGTCTGTAATGATTTTGAATTTCAAACCTAATAAATACACACGAAATCTATTAAGGGAAGAAACGATTGCTAAAGTTTCTAATTCAAATGAATGAAGTTTCTGTTCATCGCAAGTAGTCTTTCGACTGTAATATGCCACTGGTCTGAGAATTCCATCCTTGCTCTTTTGCATAAGAATACCTGCTATGCCCAGTTTTGACGCATCTGTATGTAGCTCTGTTTGGAGCGTAGCATCGTATAGAGCAAGTACAGGTCGTTCGACTAACTTTTGTTTAAGCGTGTTAAAGGCGTCTGTCTGTGCATCAGTCCATTTCCACGTGAATTTTGATTTTAAAAGATCGGTGAGAGGTCGCGCAATTAGAGAAAAGTCTTTTACAAAACGCCTGAAGAAGCTAGCTAGACCAATAAAGCGCCGTATGTCATGCACGTTTTGGGGGGTTGGAAAATTTGATATAGCCTCGGTTTTTCGAAATCCCGGGCGAATCCCTGCCCCACTTACTTCGAACCCGAGAAAATCTAGTTCATTGTAAAAAAAGTAGCATTTTTGCAATTTCAATGTTAGTCCTGCATCTTTGAAAACCCCCAAAATCTTTTCCAACCTCGCCAAACCCTCTTCAAACGTTTTCGCGGGTATCAAAATGTCATCCATGTAAACCAGTGCAAAGTTAACATCGGGGCTAGAAAGGATTTTATTCATTGCACGTTGAAATACTGAGGGTGCATTGGCTAATCCAAATGGCATTCGTTTAAATTGGTACTGTCCATCAGGTGTCACAAAGGCAGTTTTATTTTGGGAACCCTCAGAAATCGGAATTTGGTAATAACCCGAAGCTAAATCGAGTGTTATGAATAGCGAATTTCCGGCTAATCGGTCTAGCTGATCATCAATTAATGGTAAAGGGAAATGTTCTTTTTTAGTTATATTATTCAGCGCCCGATAATCAACACAAAGTCTTTTGTCTCCGGTTTTTTTTTTAACTAAAAGAACGGGACTTGCGTACGAAGAATTAGATTCGGTAACGATATCAGCATCAATCATTTCCTTCACCATTGTTCTCACAAGTTGCCGTTCGGGAAATGAAAGTCGATAAGGTCTGTACACAACAGGTTTGGTATCTTTTAATTCTATGTCCATCGTGATGACTTTAGTCAAACCTAAATCTCTCAAATTTTTGGAAAAACACTCAGCGTAGCCCTTTAACAGATCTCTCAGTTGATTTATCTCATCAATTGTTAAGTGATCTCCGACGTGTAATTCATTTTCAAGATCGGCATCATCGAAATTCAGTACATTGACATTTAACGAACTTTCGGTGCTAAAGGCTCGAGTAATCAAGGACCCCTTCATTAAACGAATTGAATTTTTTGATACGTTTTGTATGAGTAATGCTCCGGTTTTATTCAGAATGCTGTACTCACCTGGTAATAAATAAAATTCATTGTTTGGCTTACCACGCAAGGAACCTCTAATGTAAATAGTACCGGAGTAATCGGTGTCACAAGTCACAGGTGCTACGACCATTTCATTTGGATTAATTTCAATATCATTATCAAGGATTAAAGGCAGTTTGTGGTTCGTGTTTTTTTCGAATATTAAAGTGTCATTAGTTTTGGTTATAACCATGCCTGGTTTCTCTGTAAAACTATGGCCAACTAATACTGGGTACTTTATTACATCATCTTCAACGACAAAGGCCTCTACATCCTCAGATATACCACGTATAGTTATTTTCACAATAGTTACACCTAACGGAATAACGACATTATTGCCAATTCCCCGCATTACGGGCAAGTTATCGGTAGACCACGAGATCCCTAAACGTTTAGCTTCATTATGCCTCAGCAAAGTACACTGGCTTCCTAGATCAACGTAACCGTCAAGAGTATTATTATTCAGTTCAAGTTGAATCAGGTACTTATCATGTTTTGAGTTAGAAACGTCAAGTTGCAAAACGTTTTTCTCTTGCAATTTCTCGTTGCTCTGGTTTGCAGGTAGTTTCGGGCAATTAGTAGTTAAGTGACCCAATTTGTTGCAAATAGTACATTTTAATATTTTTTTAGTGCACTTGAAACTGTAATGACCTGGCTCATTGCAGTTGTAACAAGTTATTACAGCATTATTCTGGGTACGCGTTCTCGTGCTACTATTGATATTATTTACATTGTTAGCTTGCAAAGAACCAGGTCTTTTATCGTTTATAGTTTTGCTTTTCTCATTTTCACGCGATTGTTGCTTAATGGATTGAAAGTACGCTAGTACCTGCTCAGGTTCTTCGCATTTAGCTGCTTTAGCACCTAATCTTAACGATCTGTCGTCTATCCCATACAGCAAGCAGTCTACTGCACGTTTACCACGAATCTCGCAACGATTAAGGAGGTTAATTTTTTCGTAATAGTATAATTCCAGTGACTCATGAAATTTTACTCTTTTTGATAGCATCTCAGTGAGTAACTCAGCGTAATCATCACTACATGGAAAAGACTCTAATAATTTAGCTTTCCATTCAGGCCACGAATATGACATAGTTGGTAGGGCGTGGTACCAGGTTTTTGCGACACCACTTAATTTGGGTAAGGCATAATGAATAATTTGGTCATCTCCCCATTTATATAATTTGGCACATTCGTCTACTTTATTTAACCAAATGAGAATGGTTTGGCCTTTAACCATTGGGTCAAATTCAGGGATAACATTACCTAAAACGGGAAATTTGTTTCCTTCAGGGCGATTTTGTGACATGGATCTAATAAGTTCTGATATAAGAAGGCGTGTGCTATCATCATTAAAATTGTTATTTGTTACTTGATCAAATCGCTGTCGCCTTGGTTGGCCGCACGTACTCCCTTCACTGCTATCGCGCCGTTCATAGCCGCCCTCGCGTCGCAGTCTCGCGTCACGGCGTACGGAACGGCTGCGCCGCTCAGCCGTCTCGCGTCGCACGCGGTCACGACGAACGCCGCGATCACTCGCGTCCTCTTCACTGCTGGCACAACGTAAGTAGCCACCCTTACGCCGTAGTCTTGCATCACGGTGGGTGGACCGGCTGCGCCGTTCGGCTTTTTCGCGTCGTGTGCGGTAACGACGAGCATAGAGAATATTCGCGTCCTCTTCGCTGCTGTCGCGGCGTAAGTAGCCACCCTCACGCCGTAGTCTCCCGTCACGGCGGGCGGATCGACTGCGCCGTTCGGCACTATCACGTTGAGTTCGATCATGGTGTGTGCGCCGATCACTTTTATACTCTTCACTACTATCGCGGCGTACGTAAACGCCCTCGAGACTCAGTCTCGCGTTGCGGCGAGCGGACCGGCTGCGCCGCCCGATATTCTCGCGTTGCGTGCGGTTGCAGCGAGTGCGCCGATCACTCACGTCGTCTTCACTACTGTCGCGACGTACGTAGCCACCATTGCGCCGTAGTCTTGCGTCACGGTGGGCAGACCGGCTGCGCCGCTCGGCGTTTTCGCGTTGCGCGCGATCACGGTGAAAACGTAGATCATTCACGCTGTCTTCGGTATTGTCGTGTCGTAAGTAGCCACCTTCACACCGCAGATTTGAATAGCGACGAACAGGATGATTACGACGCATGCCCGGATTCGGTAATAACGGGCTACGTTCACGTGGGTCAGGATTGACAGCATCGGTTGGCAGCATGGATTCCATTATCCCAATTTCTGATTTGTGGGAGTCTTCTTTGTGAATGAAATTCAATAAATTGCGGAACGATGTTTATTCGTCGAGAGTTGGACAATCAATGAATTCGTAGACAGTGCGGGCATATTTATATCCCTCCCTCCGTAGATGTCACTTTGACGTTTGTGACAGCTAACGGTTGGAAGTTGAACTAACAGCTTTTGATAGCTGACAGCTGTCACATTGGCATACCTTTATGGCATGTGTCAGCTGTCAGTGAGCCTTATAAAGTATAATTTGTATACAAATTAGAAGGTAAACTATATTTAACCTTACACTATGAACGATTTTTCCAGAGACCATTGTTCGAACCGTAATAAATAAGTTAAATAATTGATAAGTATATTCCGTGTTGAGCAGTGGTAACATCTCACATAAGAGAGGTCGTGGATTTTAATACCGGCATATTCCAATGACTTTAACATTGTAGGTGCCGGGATTTAAACGAGCTAAAGGCAGACTTCCGTGCATCGCGGCCGATCGCAGCCGCGCGCGACTGATCGTACGTGCGAAGTCTACCTTAAACAAGCTTGATTCAGTAATTTCGAGAAATCACTTTTTGTCGATAGCACGATTCATCAATAGAACAGAAGCCAAATTTTGCGCACCAAATCCTGTTGGAATCCTGACGTTTGCGGTAGCAATTAGGGCGCAATTTGAAAGTTAGATTGGAATCATTCAGGATTTGTTGCGCGTACCTAATGTAGGACCAGGGCCCTATTCATAAATCTACGATTCATGGATTACTACGGCAATTCGATTCTAAAGTCGACTGACCTACAGATTAACAAGTGGGAAGACTTTTTTACGCAATGTAGGCACAGTCACAGCACATCAATGTTTATATTTTAGTTTTAATGTCGCCCGTAACGTATGTGAGTGTACTGGTGCACTATCACCACTGTAAAGATTGATGTGCTGCTAACTGTACATCGAATTGTCATACACTATTGCAGTTTTCTGAAACGGAGTCCTGCTCTCCGGTAGATGAAGTATACTTCCAAATTCATCAATTTGGCGAGGCACAGCCTTTAGACAATCTCTAATACGGATTTGCAATATACCTATTACCTATATTGATAGCAATTTGTGTACCCATCCGTCGCCGGGTAACAGCCGTCGCCTAAACCTAGGATTAAACCCCTATCAAACTGCTGTAGCGGCAAATCTGATAATCAAAGAGGATTTACGTAATAAACTAATTAGATTGAGGCATAATCGCATAATGGATGAGATTACTAATCTGTGAACATAACATAAAATATTGGCCAAGTCCGAGTTGGACTCACGCATCCAGGTTTCCATATATCTTTATCAATACCAATATTGTAAAGAGAAAAAGTTTGTATGTAAGCAGTAATCTTCGAAAGTACTGACCCGATTTCAAAAATTCTTTCACCAGTATTTAGAATGGACTCAAGGGTGGACATAAGCTGTAGGCAATCCATTTACCACGCGAAAGTAGTCACTTACACTGCTAATAATGTTATAATTGTCTTTTTCAACTAAATCTTTCGTAAGCACTACAAATTATTAACTTAATTTCGGTTTCACTTACTTGATTTTTGTCGGAAGAGTCCGACCAGGTTTGTCTTACTCAAAAAGTCCCAATATGATGTCTTTATTGTTTTAGCAAAACAGTGTTTCCTCTCATTTAGTTCGGGCATAGGGTAGCGGGGTGAGACTCACACTTGGCCAGTTTTTATTATTTTTAGGGTTCCGTACCTGAAGGGTGCCAAACGGGACCCTATTACTAGGACTTCACTGTCCGTCTGTCTGTCACCGGGCTGAATCTCATGAACCGTGATAGCTCGGCAGTTGAAATGTTCACAGATGATGTATTTCTGTTGCCGCTCTAACAACAAATACTAAAAACATAATAAAATACATATTTAAGGTCCCCCCTTAACCCCCCATGCAACAAACGTGATTTTTTGCCGTTTTTTCTCGATCTTTGTGTCTAATGTGGTATAGATAATGGTACGGAACACTTCGTGCGCAAGCCCGACTCGCACTGGGCCGGTTTTTTGTTATACTCTACAGGGTTATTTGTAAAAAAAAAGATTCCTCCGAAACGGCTTCACCGATTTTTATGAAATTTTTTGTATGTTTTCAATAGGTCTGAGAATAGTCCGTAGACTAATTAATATGGCAAAAAAAATTATTGCCGAGTCAGCTAGTGTCATATTATAGAACATGTCTTCTTCTATGTATCAGAATGATTTACTGAAGGCATAGGTAAAGCGCGTAAACCGCGATTTTAATAAAATGACATTAAAACGTTATAGCGGTGGTAACGCAGCTCTTGAAAGCCGCACATCCGTGGGGGTCGTGGGTTCGTACCAATGACTCAGTTCCCTAAGTTACGTATATTCGTGAAGTTATAGTAGCAATACCATTCGCCAATGATAAAGTAAAGCGTGAGGAAACCTAAGTGTCTGAGGTGTTCACATATCCCAGCGCTTGAAATGGCCAATCCGCGGTGGGCACGCAAAGTAATTAAGCCTATACTGGCCTTCTAAGAGAAGGTCTGAGCCCTGCTGTGGGAGTATACTTTCGAACTTCTCTTCCGACAAAAAACGAAGTAAGTTTATCCGGTGTTAAGTTAATAAAAACCTTGATATTTTGAAAAATAAAAATCTAAGACTTTAGTGAGCTGAGCACTACACAACACATTATAAGTTTAATTCCGGATTCACTTACTTGATTTTGTGCCCGAAGAGTCCGACCAGGTTTCGCTCTGATTCGCAGAGCTTCATCATGGTGAGTAGAGACGGAGCTCGCATCGTCGTCGGTCGCTCGTCTCTGACTGCGAGCAAGCGCGCGGCGAGGTGTGGTTTGCAAAATTTAGCAAGTGAATTAAGCTAATAAAAAATTAAGAAAAACTTATAGAACAAAAGTTGTTGCCAGGCACAAACTCTAATTGGGGTGTCACAGGAATTGCGCATTACTAAAATCTATCTGTTCCAGACCACTTTAAAGAACCAATTGACTTCTTATCTCGCGATTCAGCGATGTTTCGGCAGTAAGTGTAGACGGTTTGAGCGCCCTCTCAGGCAGCGGTAATTCCTTTCCCGACATCATTCCCTGAATGTAAACTAACAGTTGCAAATCGTTAAAATACGGAAAAATTTGCTCTTCGGTCCTTTATTGACATCATATTTCTGTTTCTATAAAATAAAATAATATAAAATAAATTAAATACTTTATTCTTCTTCTTAGGGTTTAGACAGACAGATTCCAGCATTCCAGTTCATTGTAGTTCAGATCCAGTTTGAATGCAGTTGGCACGACTGCAATGAAAGACATCGGCATAATGCTCGAAGACCTCATTCGAGTTTCCCAACGGGTGGGCCTTAAAATGAACATGGACACACCGAAGGTCATGTCGAACGCCCGTGTTGTGCCCACCCCAATAACATTGGGGAGCTTGATTCTCGAAGTTGTGTTGTAGATGTAGACGAATACGTCTACTTAGGACAAAAAGTCCAACTAGGCCGGTTCAACTTCGTGAAAGAGGTCAATCGTCGAATCCAACTCGGCTGGGCAGCATTCGGGAAACTTATAAAAGTCTTTTCGTCTAATACTTATTACCTCAATCGTTCAAGACAAAATCATACAACCAGTGTGTGTTACCAGTGACTTATGGCACTGAAACGTGGTCTCTCACTATGGACCTCATAAGAAGGCTCAAGGTCACGCAACGAGCTATGGAAAGGGCTATGCTCGGAATTTCTCTACGAGATCGAATCAGAAATTATGAGATCCGTAGACGAACGAAAGTCGTCGACATAGCCCAGCGGATTAGTAAGTTGAAGTGGCAGTGAGCGGGGCACATAGCACGCAGAACTGATCGCCGATGGGGACGAAAAGTTCTCGAATGGAGACCACATATCGGCAAGCGCAGCGTAGGACGACCAACCGCAAGATGGACAGATGACCTCATCCAAGTGGCAGGAAGACGCTGGATGCAAGCCGCTTCTAATCGGTCTTTTTTGAAATCCATGCAGTGGACTTCATGTGGCTGAATGATGAAATGTATAGAATAGATAGATGATAATAATATGTAGAATTCGACTGCCTCGTTGATCTAGCAGTAACGTACTTACTTCATTGGCAAACCAGAAGTCGTAGGTTTGATTCCCGCTGGAGGGTGTCGTACTTGATTTTACAAATGTCCTGTATATTTCCATGTTTGTGATGTCCTTACCTGGTTACCATAGGGCACGGTGTTTTAGTATGGGAACAGGACCCGTGATTGTGTTGTGTGAAAGTCACTAACAGTTTGTTTACAACCAGGCAGAGCGTATCTGGGGTGGAATATACTCGTAGAAGTCCTGAAGGTGAAGTTTAATTCGAAGAGGCTTCGCCGCAAATCGCCTTATCGAGGAGCAACACAGCTCCTCGCGGCCACTATCGGCGGTAAATAACGGCTCATTAAAAGGCACAGCAAGAGCCTAGTCCGGAGGCCGTGGTCCAATGTGGCAACCCGTGAGAGGTCATAAGTTTTTAATTTCATAGTTCGTACAATCTTGAAACTTGACGCATTACGTACGATAGATAAAAATTATAAATTGGAAAATTTATCTGTATAAGAAAATATGCAAATATGAAAATGTCCGACGTGGGCACGCGTAGTGATTAAGCCCATACTTTCTCTCCGAGCGAAGACCGATGCCCTGAAGCGGGACTAATATAGGCTAAAAATATGCATGCAGTAATTATACCTAGTACTTATTTATAAAATACGTAAAAGTATAACCATCACGTGAATCCCGGTTGTCACTTTTGTATACGGCCCCCGATCTATTAGGATCTATGTGGCTTTGCACGAAATCACAACTTGTGTTGGATACTCCTTTTTTTCCAAACAGTGACTTCGTAACGAAAGACTTAGGAAGGACGGGGGACGAGGACGCGAATTGACGCGACACGTTGTATAGGGTTCGCGTCCTCACCCCGACTTACCTGCGTGAGCTACGAGTATGACATCCCATCGCTTCAGTACAGTCCACAGCACTTTATCCTTTACATCCATGCACTCGACTCCGTCTTTTCAACTAAAATGTAAAGGTTGACGTGCTGTCGACTGACTTCTAATATATAAAAGGCGAGCATCCGACACACTCATTCATCAACGCCCAGCCCAAACCGTTGAACTTAGAAAGCTGAAATTTTGCACAGAGAGTCCTTTAATAATACAGACAAAAGATATAGCAACAGATTTCAAAAAATTTAACCCCTAATGGTGGTGGTGGCCAAATATGTATGCGGTCAGATTCAAAATGGTACAATGAAAACTTGGTACAAATGTACGTCTTCATAACAGATTAAATGAAAATTCTACGGTTTTTCAAAATTCGATCCCTAAGAGGATGAAAAGGGGTGCCAAAGTTTGTAGGTACGGGAAGTAAAATATTTGTGGTTGGATTTTCTCGAAATTAGAACAAATGTCATCATCATCATCATTCAGCCACAAGAAGTCCACTGCTGGACATAGGCCTCCTCCATGGGTTTCCAAAAAAATTATTTCAATAAAATTAATGAAACGCGTATTTCTTTCTCAAAATTTTACCCCTAGGAGGATGGAGAGGGGTGGCAAAGTTTGTAAGAGAAGTAAAATATTTGTGGTTGGGTTTTCTCGAAACTTATAATAAAAAAATTGGACCTCAATAAAATTTACGAAACCCCTACTACTCAGCTTCTCAGTTTCACCATCAGCTATTTGACGCCCACAGCAGGACATAGGCCTTCCTCATGGTTTTCATAACCATGAGGAGTCTTGCCATAATTGCCACGCTTGGCAGGCGGGTTGACGATCGCAGTATATTGGAATCTCAGGAAGACGCTGCTGCCCGTCTCCTGGTAATTTATTTCCTTAGTCGCCTTCTACGACATCCACGGAAGGTAATGGAGTGACGCTATTCTCTCAGTTTACTTCGTATTAAAATTCAAACCCTGAGAGGGTGTGAAAGAGTACCAAAGTTTGTACGGGGAGCAAAATATTTGTGGTTACATACATCTACTTGAAACGTTATACAAAATTGAAAGTACTTCAATAAAATTAATGTAATACAGTTTTCGCAGTTTTTAAAATTCAACCCTAAAGAGGGTGAAAAAAGATCTAAAAATGTGTATGGGAAGTTAAATTATTGTGGTCGGATTTTCTTAAAACTTAATACAAAAGTACTTCAATAAAATGGAGAACAATGGGCTCGGGAATGGGAGACCCAATTTCGATTCCCAGTGCGGGTATGTACCTAAGACTTTGTTTATTTTCAAAGTTACGTACATCTGCGAATTTGTAGTAGCAATAAAATGCATGAAACGCGCATTTCATAGTTTTTAAAAGTGCAGCCCCTATGAAGGTGTACTCGTAATAGAGATATCAGAAATAGGTAAACATTCTGTGGTCTCATTTTAGGTCCGTACCATCTTCTATATCACCCGAGATAGTCTCCTAAGGATTCAAACAGCAGGAGTTGATCTTAGGCGGGATAAATTTTCGCACGGCAAGTTTTACACTGCCCTGCTCTAGGAGAGCTCCTGCCTGCATGAAGCATGGTCATGTTAGCACGTAAGGGAAGAACAGGTAACGTAATATGTAAAGTGTTTGTACTATTAATATAATCGAAGAGATTTAATATTCTAAGCACGTAGTTACAGCCTTGGGGCTACAGTATTTTCGAATTTTGCAGTAAGGGCAGTCGTTTAAAAAAGTTAAAACTCGACGAAAGCTAGGAAAATTAAAGATGTATGAAAATGAACACAATTTTTTGTTATATTTATTTCACATGCACTAACAGTATCGGTAACTTATTTAGAACCACTGTTATCAACTAAAGTCCAGCCGGACGAATGCTCGGGCAAAAGCTACTATTGCATGAAAGTGAATTGAAAGGACGCCGCGTCTTTTCCGTACCCTCATTCTATGTCCCTCCTATGTGCCCCACGCCTTAGCCACTCATTAACTTGATGAAGCAACAACTACAACAGACTGTTTATGATATAAAAGTATACAGCAGTAAAACAAATATAGGCTAATGGTATCAGATCACTATTCCCTAACGTGTCGTAGGTGCACGTAGTAAGTCAGCCGAGGATTTTTAACTTACAAAAAGCGCTCAGCCAGTAGGTTCAAAAGCGCCTCATCACGATCGCAGCTACTGAGTCCTGACACTCTGTAAACAGGGCCACAGCGTAATCAATGTGTATGGCGTGAGACTACAAGCGGCGCAGTATCTTCACTGTAGACGTTAGTTTTATCTGAGCCTGATAAAGAAGGTGAGTCCCTTAAATAAAATTAAGTGCGAGACGCCACCTCCTGACGTAAATATTAATAGTAATAAACAGATAAAACATAACCTTCAGGCAGCAGCGTCTTCCTGTGTTTCCAATCGCAAAGGTACTGCGATCGCCAACTCGCCTGCCAAGCGTGGCGATTATGGCAAAACCCCTCGTCGTTATGAAAACCACGAAGGAGGCCTATGTCCTGCAGTGGGCGTCAAATAACTGATGATGATGATGAAAACATAACCTTAAGGGTTGTAAATTTTCTGAAACTGACCAAAGAAAATAATCGTGATCGTATAGTTATAAGGAAAGGAGACCCATATGTCGTGTTTTGAAATTAATAAACAGGAAAAATCAAACAAACACATAGTTATCAAACAGTCATTCGCGATTAAACTATCCGTACACTGATCTATAATAACATACAATCTCGCCCCTACTACCTTGGCTTAAGATTGGCGTTCGGCTAAACTGTACTTTCTTCGGATCTTGAGTTGAAATTTATGGCTTGTATTGTATATGTGTGCATAGAGTGCATACGTGACACGGTTGGCTCGATATATGCGATTCTAGAGTTTATCGGTGAAGTTTTAAGATTCATTCGAATTTTCAGCGCCAGCCGTTATAGGCGGTGCGTCATTACTAGGACTGAAATCAACCCCCTCGTAAGGTTGAATAGTTCTTTAAGATCATAACAGGTGGCGTTACAATTCGTAGTTTATTATGACAATTCGATGAACATTGGGCAGCAGAGTATTCCTACTTGTTAATGTGTGATTTAAGACTTTGCAATGCACACCGAATTGTTATGGTAAACATGCATTTTAGTTTTATGAAACAGTCCCCAGATGGTAACCGAGTCAATCGGTTGCTATGGGAACCTGTCAATATATTTGAAGCTGGAATCTTGACCCTTGTGTCAAACTGATAAGGGACGAGACGACCACTAGCAAATTTGAAAAGGGGCAAGTCGGCCGCGTCCTAGATTTTGAAGGGGATGAGATAACAACCAACCCCAATTTTATGACGTAAGCGACTGTACTGTCCGAAGTTGTGCCCGAAGTCGAGTCAATATTTACGTGAACGACGATCGTTCATCATAGCAGCAGTAATCAAAGCGGCGTGTCGCGGCACGCGCGATGTGACGTGCTTTTATACTTAACAAAGAACACGAATGATTATGTATACGCTACACGTATATTACAAGGTCAATATGAATCATCACAGGGGTGTTATATACCTATATACAAATAATAATAATAACTACCACACAACACAATCACTTTTCCGGGTCCCAAACTAGGAAACCCTGTGCTATGCTAACCAGCCAAGGACATCACAAACATGAAAATAAACCCAGACTGAGGCCATATGTACAAATGTACGGCAGCCCCCAGTGGCAATCGGCCCCACGACCTCCGGCATGGTAATCAGACGTGATACCGCTAGACCAACGAGACAGTCAAATACACATGGGTCCCAAAAAAAGTTTTATTTAATCCTTTAGTTGCAGTAAAGTTGTCCTGTAAAGTTGTCACTCCATTTCCTTCCGTGAATATCGTAGAAGGCGACTAAGGAAATCAATTACCAGGAGACAGGCAGCAGCGTCTTCCTGAGATTCCAAACGCATAGTGTGATCGCCAACCCGCCTGGCAAGCGTGGCGGTTATGAAAACCACGAAGGAGGCATAAGTCCTGCAGTGGGCGTCAAATGGCTGATGATGATGATGAAAGTTGTCCTTATCCAGCTGCCACCGGCATGCGGCAATCTGTTTCGGATTGTCGTCGGTCCAGCGACCCGGCGGGCGTCCCACGCTGTGGCCGGTTCCTAGTGGACCGCAATCGCCGAGGACCATTTAACGCCATCAGTTATTGGTGCGGTTGATATCGATATCGGTACGTTAAGATGAAGATCGGTGCAGCTCATAGCAGGTCAATCTTTACATTTTCGTTGGAAAGCCACACTTATTATCCGGTTCAAATGCTGTTAGGATACGACCTTTTGGAGTTACGTTACGCGACAGTGATGAGCAGTGATGACTTGTAGGGTCAGAAAAAAACAGTCAGGTGAATAGTATTAATCAGTTAATTTATTTTTTTGCAAGTATCGAGGCGACTAAAATATTAAATAAAGAAAGTTAAGATAAAGATAAATATATTAATATGTTTGTCTCATTCACACACTTCGAGAAAGTTGAATATCTTTCAATCCTCTCAGAGGTTTCTAGAATGTTACCGATCCCTTCTAGAATGTTATTCTGCAAGGGTCTCTTGTCTCTACATACATTAGTACCTGTCACGTAATCTCTCTGCACCTAGCATCTAGATTATTCTACACTAAAAATAAATACTTCCGATGAAGTTGTATTCGTCACGCGCTTTCCCTACAGTGTTGCTAACGGTACTGACAGGCGTCAGTTGACGTCATATGCCGCTCCATTCCAAAAGGTCGTATCCTAACAGCATTTGAACCGGATATTAATCTAACCAAATAGGGTATACGCTGTAAAAGTTTTCGACCATCGACTCCATGGTTCATTACATAAAGATGGGGTAAGCCGCCATACCCCGGCTTCGATAAACATTTAGTTCGAATGAAGGTATGTTTTGTAGTAGTACTTTTACCTACTATAAGTCTACATTGAAGCGTAGTAAAGCCGAGATGATTTAAATTCTGGAGACAGCGCTCACTCTTCAACGTCGCCGCCAAGGACAGTGGAGGAAACCGGAACAAATTGACTCAGCTCTGGTGCAAGACATGCGCGGAAGCGTTTGTGACGTTGAAATGGGTTTCTTTTTTTTCATCTCGCTCCTCTAGCGGCCTAAGAACGTTGAAAGTTACGCGTCCATTGCGTGGTCTAGCATCTTTCGGGTTAGTCGTTAGTGTTTTATCACCTTGTACAATATATCCTTACTAATATTATAAACGCGAAAGTTTGTATGTATGGATGGATGTTTGTTACTCTTTCACACAAAAGCGGCTGAACGGATCCGGATGAAATTTTGCACAGAGATAGATTATAATCTGGATTAGCACATGGGCTATTTTTTATAATAATATAATAAACTGCAGTAAATCGCCCTTCTTTCATGCTTTAAGTCCCATCTTGGAAGACCAATAGAAAACTCGCGAGCGGTGTCCCTGACCGAACAGCCGGAGGCTTGACCCTCTCGTAATGCAACGTAATCTCGTTGCCATAACTCTCACATGGCAACCGCGTTACACTATCTAGTTACATAGAAATAAAGGGGAATCAAGTATACAGGCTGTTAAAAACTGGAAGCTGGATTACTCAAGTTATTGCGATTGCATGGATATGTATGTGTGGATATGATTGCAGGTTGTGTTATTACTTAAATTATTTTCTTTGCGGACGCGCTGTTGTCTGTCCGATAAGTAGTCCTGGAACCACAGAAGCGCATGCATTTCTGAAGTGCTACTTTTAAGCTATAATGATTAATGAGTTTCAGGAAGGGCGTCATTAACACCCGGTAGAAGGCGCTGCATACACCCCCTTGGGCAAGCGAAAGAGAGGGCGGTCAAGGACCACCTGGAAAAGATCTATAGCCCAAGAGGCCAAGTCAATCGGCACTAGCTGGCCTGAATTGAAAGCTGCCTGAAGCAGCCTGAATTGAAAGTGTGAGGTTGTAAGGCTCACACTCGACGTGAGAGGGTGGGCAGACGGGCTGATGTGTAAGGATAAGGAAAGGACTTACCGGTATGGGAGAATGAGCTGGCTTCCTTTCCTCGTAGATATGAGCCGAGCCGACAACGAGACATTTTATTGGGTGAGCTGATGAGTATATAGTCCAGAACTGGCCAGTCTGTTTACTAGTTCCACAGCACGATAGGGCTTTCGTCGCGTTTCAGATGGCGCTGAGTATAGGTTTCGTTTTCATGGCGTATTATAGTAATTAAGCGGGGTTTTTCGAAAGTAAATGATGAATTGTTTAGAACTAGCTTAGATCTAAATCCTAGCATGCCAGTTTCGTATCTAAACTTTGTAATTAAAAAAGGAAGTCGCAGGCTGTAGGTTCTGTTTGAAAGCCGATTATTCTGGAAGAAAGGACTGAACAAATTTCAAACTGCGTACACTTTGGTAGAACAAATACAGCTCTAAAGCTAGTTATCCCTGGTCATGGTCAATAAATAGGTAAGTATAGGCACATGACCATAAAGATGCTTTGGATAGTGATGACCAACGAATGTCGCTGAAAAAATATTAGATGATAAATTTTTGAACTGACATTTATGATGCAACTAAATTACGGCGTCTATCAGAGTTCTTTATGTTTTTTTCAACTGGGTACCTATATTACACTTAAAAGTTATCACGGGGCAAAACAAATACCTTTTGGGGGTTTTACATATTAATAGACTCGTTAATGCTTAAACTCGTATGTCCCATTGTCTGTGCACGTATCAATTAGATGACGTACAAAGCGTTTTCTTATTAGATAATAATTACAGGTTGCGGTATTGTCTCTGCTGTTCTGTTGCTAACGACTTCAACCAGATGCTTCAAAACTATCCGTAGACGCTCAGCGCCTGCGAAGCGGTCCCGTCATTAGTGGGAGAAAAAACACGGATACCCTCGTTAAAACAGTAAACTGGAAAGTAATTAAACATCTCTCGGTATGTCCGGGTCCCAGGCTGACGTTTTAGCGGCACTTAGCGTCCATAGCGGCTTCACGCTGCCTCGTCTGAATTGAAGGATTCCTTCTAAGCCTTCAACCCCAAGAAATCTTGGCTTAGGGGGCGACTCGCCCACCCAGAAACTAGGCCGTGGCTCAACTAACAAGATTCTAAAAGGTCTATTGGTCAACTGGCCCGGACTATTTTAACTCGATTTAAAGGTAGGTACTAGTGGTCGAATTAATATTCAAGATAACCGTACCAGTTAACCACTTCAAAAAGCTCGCCCGCCCTGAAATATGGCCGTGGGTGGATCGACACGATTTTGAAAGTACTGATGGTGGGCCTAGCCCGAACGATATGAGAAGTGCAGGCCAGTTGGCCCCTTCAAAATTACCTACTAGGAGTTGGTTGGTGGGCTAAGGGCCGTTTTCTAAGTAATGAGTTATTTACTTAGAAAACGGCATAGTATTTTTATAAATATGACCGAATGTTTTGAACATTGCAAACGGATTGTTTTGTGTAAGTAGTATTTCCAAGCTCTCGGTTGTGTGTGACTTTGTTTTCAGGGTAAGGGGTAAGGGACCCTATTACTAGTTGTGTTAGTCCGCTGTCCGTCCATCCGTCCGTCCGTCTGTCACCGGGCTGAATCTCATGATCCGAGATAGTTAGGCAGTTGAAATTTTCACAGCTTCGGCTCTGTTGCCGCTCTATAACAACAAATACAAAAACAGAATAAAATAAACATTTAAGGGGGGCTCCCATACAACAAACGTCTTGTTGTCAACAAACGTCAACAAACTACGGATTGTTGTTTTACGAAACGCGCCGCTGACCCAGTATTTTGACATCGATACAGTCATGTCTATAAAAAAACATTTGGGCCCTTATTATGAAGCAGCGATATGTTCGGAAGGGTCGTGAATTTTTTTAGTTCTGTGGTCGTCAACGTCGCGCTTAAGCCCGACAATTCACTCGAATCTAGCCACTAATACGGTTCTTTTTTTGAATAGTTACGAAATTTCCTGCCACTGAGTAATGAACGCTAGAAATGCATGGCTCTTTGTTAGCCCAATGACGTCATATTATATGTGGAGATACGGATTCACGACCATCTCACTACTTCGCATTTTTCATAATAAGGGCCCTGACTGTTTTACTAGGTTCTCAATAAGTTCAATACCAGAAGTATGTAATGTTATTGATCTTGCACGTGGCCACTTTCTGCAGCGAAAAAGTATTAAATTCAAACTTAATGCAGATATTGAAAAAGGCGTTTAATATCAGTTCGGTGGGAACTTTGTAGAACTCGATCGGGCGGAGGATTTAAACCAGCTTAAAGTTTAATCGGAGCTATCCGAGGAGATATTAAAGTTCTGCCGATGTTTGAGTTCGTTCGGCAACGCAGGATGGACTCGATCAATAAATAAATCCAATGCCGGACCTATCGTCCGCATCCGAACTATCATAAGTAATGGATTTGTATGCATGTCAAACCCAAATTTATCTCTGATTCTCGTCTGATTACCATGCCGGATCTTGGGTTCGATGGTTTCGAGTCCCATCGGGGGCAGCCGTATATTTGTACAAATAAGATAAGATAAGATATTTGTTATTTTCTGTCCACAAATTACATTCACACACGAAAACTGGGTATTTCCATGTTTGTGGTGTCCTTGCCTGGTTACCATAGCACAGGGTATCCTAGTTTGGGACAAGGACGAGTGATTGTATTGTGTGGAAGTTATTTATTTATTATTTCTCTTACTCTCCCTTTCCATCTTTTGTCCCACTTGTTTCAATTTCAATTTGTATCAAAGTACTATCTTCATCATTATCATTCAGCCACAAGATGTCCACTGCTGGACAAAGGTCTCCTCCATAGATTTCCAAAAAGAGTGGTTGGAAGCGGCTTGCATCCAGCGTCTTCCTGCCGCTTCGATGAGGTCATCTGTCCATCTTGCGGTTGGTCGTCCTACGCTGCGCTTGCCGATATGTGGTCTCCATTCGAGAACTTTTCGGCCCCATCGGCCATCAGTTCTGCGTGCCATGTGCCTCACCCACTGCCACTTCAACTTACTAATCCGCTGGGCTATGTCGCCAACTTTCGTTCGTCTACGGATCTAGTAGAGAAACTCCGAGCATAGCCCTTTCCATAGCTCGTTGCGTGACCTTGAGCTCTCTTATGAGGCCCATAGTGAGAGACCACGTTTCACTGCCACAATTCATCACTGGTAACACACACTGGTTGTATAATTTTGTCTTGAGCGATTAAGGTATAGGTATTAGACGAAAATACTTTTCTAAGTTTCACGAATGCTGCCCAGCATAGTTGGATTTGACGATTGACCTCTTTCACGAAGTTGGACCGGCCTAGTTAGACTGTTTGTCCTAAGTAGACGTATTCGTCTAAAACTTCGAAAGTTGAGTTCCCCAATGTTATTGGGGTGGGCACAACACGGGTGTTCGACATGACCTTCGTTTTGTCCATGTTCATTTTAATGCCCACACGTTGGGAAACTCGACTGAGGTCTTCGAGCATTATGCCGAGGTCTTCCATCGTTTCTGCCATCGTCGGCAAATCGAAGGTGCGTGATATACTCGCCATTGATACTGATGCCGCGTCCCTGCCATTCCAGTCCGTTCGTGAACAGTTTCGTAGAGATAACGTCTCCCAGTCTCACGCCCCTTTTCAATGGAATTGCCTCTGAATTCTACTCCTGTACTCGGACTGACATGGCGTTGTTGTACAAGCACTTCAGCACCTCGATATACCGATAGTCAATACGGCAACGCTGGAGAGACTCGAGCACTGCCCATGTCTCGATCGAATCGAAGGCTTTCTTATAGTCTACAAACGCTAAGCAGAATGGCAAATTCTCCTCAGTCTTCTGTATAATTTGCCGCAGCGTATGGATGAGGTCTATGGTACTATAGCTCTTTCGAAAACCGGCTTGTTCGGGAGGCTGGAAGTCATCAAACCTGCGTTCGAGACGACTCGTGAGGACCCTCGAAAACAGCTTATAAGCATGGCTCAGAAGCGAGTTGGGTCGGTAGTTCTTGAATAGTGTTAACCCCTTTTTTGAAGAACAGCGTCACCACGCCTCTGTACCATGCTTCTGGCGTTTTTCCTTCGAGCACGACGGAATTGAAGAGCTTCTGAAGGACCTTAAGTACTGGTGCTCCACCCGCTTTCAGGAGCTCTGATCTGATCCCATCCTCTCCTGGTGCCTTGTTATTCTTGAGCTTTTTCAGGGCCATCCTAATCTCGTACAAGCTGATGTCCGGGATGTCTTCGGTATAATGTTGGGTCAGTTTGGCTCTCGGATCTTTGTTCAAACTGCTAACAGGTTTTGCGACTGAGGTGTGTAGCTGTCCGTAAAAACTCTCAATCTCCCTCAGTACCTCTGACTTGGTCGACGCTATACTGCCGTCCTCTCTCTTCAGCTTCATCACCTGGCTTTACCCAATAGACATGTCATTTGCGAACACTTTGGAGCCCTTGTTCCGCTCTATATTATTCTAAGTATTAAAGAGATTTAATACTTTCAGTTTTAAAGGAAATAATATCGTGCCGCATAGACTTTGAGATGTGTCTATTGAACTGCCTATATGACTCAGCATACTCGAAATTCTGCAGTTGCAACGAGCGATGTTTAGCCATGAGGTCGAGAGTATAGTTTGAGAGCTTTTGTGGTCTACTCGTACGGTTGGGTCTGTAGAACCTCGAGCCCTCTGTACGAACACTTTCTACAAACCTGTTATTGATCTCGTCCACCGATGTGGCGCTCTCCAGGTACTCAAAGCGTAAGTACAATCTTACGATGAAACTAAGAAACTCCCAAAGATTTCTAAGGAATAGTTTTATCCCAAAATATCACTCTATTCATATACTCAGTATGTAGTGTTCCGTAAACATCTAACGGTTATTTTATAATAACAATGCTGCTGTTTCACTGCAATTCATAGACTATTATTTATTCAATCTATGTTTAAATTGGTTCTAGACTTATAAATAGAGGAAGGAGGTAGGTAATGTTTTCTGTAACACGCGCGATAAACTTAGCAGCATATGCTAAATATTCTGAAGCACTAACTTAAACCTATGCAAGGTGGAAACTTTACGAAAACGTAAGGGGATGTACCTTATCTTAGTAGACTATCGATAAGTTTTCATGAAATTTTTTAACAGTACAGTTAGCAAGACAATGGCCACATAACACTTTTTTATTTTAATAGATTTTGTTTCTAATACTGATCAAAAACTTCTATTGGACCAACCCTTGTTGAAATGCTAAAAGAGTCATTTTCTCATAAAGAATTTGTGCAACTGAACTACAAAAAATACAATAAAAGCCAAATGATCACGTAGACGGTATTTAATTCTACACATATAAAAAAATCTAGAAATCATATTAATTTTCATTTTTTTATTCTTGAAACCGAACGTGATGATGTTAGATAGATAGAATATTCTGTATTGTACACAAAGATTACATTAACAGAAATTCAATAAATCGCAGTACAATTGGCGGCCTGACTACAAGCAATTTCTTCCGGGCAACCATAGACGGAGACAAGAAAGAAGTTAGAGATGGGTAGTCGGTGCAATTATGAAATATGAGTTGAAAAGTGTATAAACTTACTTAACCCATACATAAATATTTAAACAAATATTTAAAAAAAACATACTAATAATCAAATTATATATGGGGAAAGGAAATAATATAATATACCTACGTTTGCTTGCGTCTTGCTGTTCCTTGCCCTACGATATCAGGTGCTCGAAGTGTCCGCCATTTTGACGATTGCATAGATTGATTCATTTATTCACCGATCTAGCGGTTTTTTGGATGAATCCCATACAAAATTGTGTCTAGCGAGTCTTTTAGTTCTTGAAAACTACGGTATTGCTTATTGTATACCTTGGTTTTCAAGTAGCCCCACAAAAATAAATCTAGAGGTGTCAGATCTGGACTACGCCCTGGCCAAGAATTAGGATCATGTGTTCCTATCCATTGGTCGGTTCAAAGTAGAACGCGTACTGCGGCTCTTGTGTGGTGGAGCGCACTCTTGTTGAAAAAACTCTCTTTGCTGCTATGAATAAAAAACGGTCATTTTTTTATCAGCATAGGTTTGTTCATTTGATACTTCATTCGACAAAATAATGTGTAGAGCCGCTTGGCCTTTTCGCGGTCATAAAGACGCAGATTAGAATGAAAGAATATCAATTATTGTACACGAGAACATGTAACATACACAGACAGATATAATTACCTATTGTTACTTTTGCACTCGCGCTAAAATCATTTGAAGAGTATTCTCTTCCTTGTTGGTCTACGTTTCCAAACTTTGAATACATCGAAGCTTATTGTTTGTGATTTACAAATTGGATCTTTTCAATGGGTTATTCATCCGATAACTATCTATAATTTATATACTCTGGTCAAATTCAATCCGATCTTCTTAGCGAATGTTCCGTTTGCTACTTAGATACCAAATAAGGTCAAAATTATGAGTCTTAAAATTATTAGCTACATTAAAGTTGTTTACACCCAAATTGAAGCTAAATAAAAGTGAGTTAACCGCGTTAAAAATGCAATCAAAGGAACTCAAAACTGAAAGTCATATATTTTATTCACTATTTTATACATCCTGGTCGCTGCCTGCCCCTCCCGGACACAGGCAAAAGTTATTATTGTATGTAACGTGTGACATAACGAGAATCGAGACGACGAAGATGACGTAACCTGAAACTTAGTGTCAATTTGAGAAAAGTTAGTGAAGAAGACACTACCTATGCATTTATTCTTTTCAATACAATACAGAGAAAACTCATAAAGCAAAAATGTTTGTAAAACCTGTTTCAGGAAGAGCTGTTTACAGGTAATCCTGTACACATTATGATTAATTTTGTTTGTAGCGTTGCACCATAACGACACGGTCCGGTGTTCTTTATTTTTACTGTGCCGGTGTAATTTGTTTAAAAATCCGACCAAGTGCGTATCGAGTCACGCGCAGTGTAGGGTTCCGGAGAAGGAGAGGTTTTTTACCTGCTTTACAGAACTATTGCCTAACTTTAAGACATTTTCAATGGAATTTGCACGAAGTCTTCCTTTTATAACTTGGTCGACTATTACTCGTTAACTTGTAAAGCCTACTTAGCCGTGATTGTTAAGTTCATTATCTGTGCCCTGAAATTTTTCACTTTTCTGCAATCTGCTAGGAGAGGGGGTAACGCCTAACTCTAACAAAAATTTGCGCTTTAAACCTTAATATTTCGCAAACGAATCCTTAAGTCAAGAAATGGTAACAATCCAATCAATCCAACGATATCCCACACTAAGCGAAAAAAAATGCATTCCTCATTTCGTGTAAAAAAAAAACAAAATTATCCTATCGTTTGGTCGACGTCATTAATATGTATATCTATGCCAAATTTCAGCTTTCCAGCCCTTGTCACCTCTGTGCTAAGCCGTGGACGGACTGACGGACAGATGGCCGGACGGACGGACATGGTGAAATTATAATGGGTTTCTTGTTGACTACGGAACCCTAAGAACACAACACGAGGTACCGTAGAGTTACGAAATTCACCACCCGTTTCTCGCACACTAAGGGCCAGTTTCTGAATTGAGAATTTCGCTAAGTAAATAGTCAATTGTAGTGCTCTCTCTTCGAATTTCTAAGAAACGATCGTGACAGAACGTTGCTTAAGTATTTACTTAGTGGATTTCTCAATTCAGAAACCGGCCCTAACAATTTGTTAATCTACTGTCAGTCAGTTGTTTTTAGGGTTCCGTACTCAAAGGGTAAGGAAACCTATTACTAAGACTCCGCTGTCCGTCCGTCGGTCAGTCCGTCCGTCCGTCTGTCACCAGGCTGTATCACATTAATCGTGATAGTTAGACAGTTGAAATTTTCACAGATGATGTATTTCTTTTGCCGCTATAACAAAATACTGAAAACAGAATAAAATAAACATTGAAGGGGAGCTCCCAAACAACAAAAGTGATTTTTTACCGCTTTTTGTTCGATATTAATAACGGCAACAGATAGGCGCTTGAAATATTCAAATGTTGTACAGATAATGTCTATCAATCAATCAATCAATATTTATACAATTCAATATTTATTCTATTATGGTACGGAACCTTTCGTGCGCGAGTCCGACTCGCACTTTTCCGACGCCGGTTTTTTATTGAGTCCCTTTATTGAGTACTTCGTGAATTTACAAGACGTAAAACAGAAAGAAAAAAAAACACGGCTATGTCCATGCGGCGGTAAAACGGCCTCAAGCCCAGTAATTGCTGCAGGTCTGTTGCTCACAGCACTGATTTTTAGTAAGGGCCTGGTCTAGTGACTCACGGAACATCGCATCTACGCAGACAAACCAAACAAAACAATACAGTGCAGTGCAGTGCAGTGCAGTGCAGTGCAGTGCAGTGCAGTGCAGTGCAGTGCAGTGCAGTGCAGTACAGTGCAGTGCAGTGCAGTGCAGTGCTGTGCAGTGCAGTGCAGTGCAGTGCTGTGCAGTGCTGTGCAGTGCAGTGCAGTGCTGTGCTGTGCAGTGCAGTGCAGTGCAGTGCAGTACAATACAATACAATGTGCAGCATATATTCTTCTAATACAGTCATAATATATTCATATACATTCTAATAATATATTCTTCTAAAACAGCATATCAGCCTTTAAATCCATGCATTCTTCTCAGACTGCAACCAAAATGTAACGATTGGCCTGCTGTCGTTTCTATCCTTATGCCACTTAATAAACGCCACCGGTTTCTGAATTGAGAATTTCACTAAATACCACGGTACGTAAATGTCAGTTCTTTCTTTTGATATCCCGCTCTCATCACTAGATGAGAGCAGATTGGGGCAATTTTTTGGCTATTTCTTGCGCTTGGTATTTCATAGAAATACAATTCACAATTCGATGTACATTGCATAACCGATTAACCCACACATTAACAAGTAGGAAGACTCGGCTAATGTACATTAACAAGTAGGAAGATTCGGCTAACGTACATTAACAAGTAGGAAGACTCGGCTAATGTATACATTAACCAGTAGGAAGACTCGGCTAATTTACATTAACACGTAGGAAGACTCGGCTAATGTACAGTAAATTATCATAATCAACTATGAATTAGTTTTATGAAACGCAGTCCTGGGGCGCTACTACGTAAGTACTGTATGGAGCTGTCAAAATCATCAAAATGGTTAAGACGGTGGACAGTTACGTGATAGAAGGGCTGGATGGCTTACTCCATCGGCTTCCTGAATCCACTGCAACTCTAAAGAAAACCTATCGCATTACAGGCCACCGCTCAGTGAAATGGCTGCTAACTCTCCGATTAAACCTTAATCCGCAACACGTGAATCCGCTTCACAATAAAGCTGGGAGCACATTACCGGACGTGACTAGCAACTGGTGTTGTTCACATAGCAAACCACTTTGCGTGAACTGGCCGTCGAGTAAAGTGGAAAACACTCCATTTTCGAACTAAAACTTTTGTGAGCACTACACATTATTACCTTAAATCCGGTTGGATTCTTCCGAGAAATATAATAAAGTAAATAAATCCGGAGTTACGTTAAAACGGTTTTCCTCCTGCTGAACATAATTGAACTTATATTCAAAATATTTTTGTTGTTTCGTAAGCTCAATAAAAATTATGTTTTGCGCATTACAAACGTATCATTAACGGAATTATTTATTTATTTATTTGAGGCACACCAGCAGGTAACATACAAGTATTACACTATAGCTATAACGGGGTATAATCTAGTATGTTAAGCAATTTCAGGTTGGCGTAACAATGTCTTAGACCCCTATTTAGAGGCAAAAAATTCCACCCATGCCGGGACTTGAACCCTCGACCTCTGGCTAACCGTGCCAGCGCTCTCCCAACTGAGCTAATGGGCAAGTGCAGGCATCGGCGAAATGTCGAACCTCTTTACAAACTTCTCTGTATTACGTACAGGCAGCGACATCTGCCTGAAGTAATTTACATCACTGCAGCCTCGAGCATTGCACCCACTTTGCTGGCACGGTTAGCCAGAGGTCGCGGGTTGAAGTCCCGGCATGGGTGGAATTTTTAGCCTCTAAATAGGTTTTTAAAATTGTCCTCAGCACGGATTAGTGCAACAAAAAGAATATAATAAAATTATCTTACATATTTTTATATAACTTTTGAGAATACTTTGGGAGGTCTTGATAGTATGCTAAAGCACCAGACGGTATTGGGTATATTATTAACTACAGTTTTAACTACATTAACTATAACTATAAGATATAAACTCTAATTTTTAATGAATCTGGGAATACTATTATAGAAGACTTTGGAATTATTGCTTATAAATTTGAACAATGATAAAAACCTATTTAGAGGCTAATTCCACCCATACTGGGACTTAAACCCGCGGCAATGGACATTGAGTCGTGAAATATATCAGTGCCATCCTATTTTGCGCAAACCGAATTGTATTCATCACACATGCGTGAGAGCGACGTATGCTTACCGATATTTGTTCTGCTGAATGGGACTATGAATTATGTGTGGTGCTTACGAGAGTTTTAGTTTGAAAAAGTACTGTTCGGTGTAAGTAATGGTTTTAGAAAATTACGAGTAAGGTCCCATTTAATAAAACTACAATTCATGGTTTACTATGATAATTCGATGTACATTGCCTATTAATCCAGAGATAACCAAGTAGGAAGAATTTATCGGCTATGTAAAGTACATCAAATAAGTAATCATTGCAGCTAAACTACGAATTGTTTCTTTTATGAAACGCGGGTGGATTTTCTTTGCAGGGTTTTATTTTCTATCATCATCATCATCAGCCCCTTGACGCCCACTGCAGGACATAGGCCTCCCTCATGGTTTTCATAAACAATCTATACTACCTGCTATAAGTAAATCCACTGACTTCCACGTAATATGTGTCTATTTCTCCTTCGGAAAATTCTCCGATATGAGGTTGCCTGGAAGAAATTGCTATTAGCAATAAGGCTGCCAATTGTATCTTTCCTTTTGTCATTGCTGTTTGTCTAACATTTTTTTCCGGTATACAATAAAGAATATTCTTATCTTATCTTATCTTATGTTTTCCCCGAAAATTACTCGATGCGTATGGGGTTCAAACTTTTAACTGAAGCTCGCCTTTGTTAAACGACTCCGCACAAGAGAAGCTAAGTAAACTGAAAGGAACAAAGAAGTTAATTAATTAAGTTAAGAGGGTAATCATGTGAAACCACAATAATATTGTTTTTGTTGTACCCATTTTTAGGGTTACGTACCTCAAAGGGAAAAAAACGGAACCCTTCTAGGATCACGTTGTTGTCCGTCCGTCCGTCCGTCTGTCTGTCAAGACCCTTTATCTCGGGGACGCGTGGAGGTATCGAGTTGAAATTAAAACCATATACTCGAGTCTACAGTCCCTTGAAACTGTGAAAAAAAACAAACTTCTAAGTTAACGCAAAAAATATACGGCCGTTTATGCCGCTTAAAACGTATATTTCGACGCTCAAGGGAATCAAATTTATTAGGGTAAACTATAAATAGGGTACTTTCCGTTGACCTAGAACTATGAAATTTGGCAAGTAATATTGTCAAGTTACAAGTACCGGTTAGATTTCGTTTTGTCATTGAATTCTGAACGTTTTCTTATAAGTGTGTACATGCATACAACATTATTTTACGAGATAACTCAAATATTGATAAACGCTTCATACATTATAGGCGTTACGTTAGGGAGTGACGTCATAGTCTAAGATCGATTTGTATGGCGCGTTTTAGTACCACGTGACTATATTGACTTGTCGACTGGTTATATTATCAAACGTATTAGTCGCAGAGAAAAAGGAATACCACGTTTATTTATCTTTTAATTTAACGTGTCCTCTCCTATTCTATTAAAACATTTTTAGCGCAAGTTAATTTTTAGAAAAGTGAAAACAATTCGCAACCAAACATGAAAATATAAAACATATACTTACAACTAGTTTTAACGGTCATGCAAGTACTTAAAAATTCGCTAACTGTGAAGGAAAACATTGTTAGAAATAATGTATCTAATGTAGGCACGTAGGTAGGTAATAATGTAAGTAGGTTATTTTTAGTTATTAGGTACTTAATAAGTAATTACAATCAGTTTACGCTGTTGTTGCTCCTAAAATAAATAAAGAAACGAGCGATATTTGGCCATGAAACTTAACAGATTGGCGAACAATTTAATGTACCTACTGTATCATCATCATCATCATCATCGGCCTACGCTTGTCCACTGCTGGACATAGGCCTTTCCTATTGCACGCCACTGAGCACGGTCCTCGGCTACTCTCATCCAGCTCTTGCCAGCCGCCCTACTGTACTGTATCACAACCGCCCAAAAGTAAATATGCAATTTTTTCACGAGTTTAGAGTAAATGGTTCTAATAGGTACCTAACAACAGTTGTGGGATACCCCCTTTTGAGCATGCTGTAAACCTGAATGATTCATTCGGCGCCGAGTTACCATTATCATTCATCTATCGGCATCGGCTCAAGGTCTGTAAGCTTTCAGCACGCAAATAGGTGCGTAATGCCCACTTGTAAGGGCCGGGCAAAACTTGGCAAAAAATCACGACCACGCTAAAATTGTTCAGTACAGTCGATAGCAAATCTATCTTCACATACGTGGACTCTAATAAGTTAGGTACGTTAAAAACTACTTTGTAACGAAATTTTTGAAGCTGGCGTACGTCTCTTATGGAAATCAGCTTCTTTGTACAGTCGCTTACTGAATTGAAAGGATCACTATTGAAGGACCCCAAGTGTCGTCGATATACAATATTAAAAACACGTTAGCTGATAACGTTTTACCAATTATTATAGTTTTGAATCGTGAATACGTACCCCCACAGATAGAGTGCTAGATATTGTATGGAATCGGGCGTTACTTTGCGGAAATTCATAATAGTATTAAAATGTGACAATTACTTTGCTAAATTCCGCCAAAATCCCACAAGCACCATGCGGTTAGTTAATGCACCGCCCTCCCTCCCACTTTTTCAAGCAGAAGCAAGACACAAACACACCACCACCGACACCAATACTTGTGTGAAAAAAATCGGTGACCGTTAAACCGTCAACCGCCTAACGATCATTATTGTTTTGCGCAAAAATAGAGCAGCTGCCCACCTGTTCATTCAGCATTGGAAATGACGTATCCTTAGATAATTTCCAAATTTCCTCGAAATTACCTAAAAATGTGGCGGCTTTCCGGAACAACCATCCGGATATGTCTCATTTTGCCATACACCCTTTGGATACGGGTCATGTACTTAATAATAACCATAATTTGGAAATTTTACACACCTGCAGTGAGGGGTTGAGATTATCTATACTTGAGCAGCTGGAACTTTCCAACGCATTTTTTCACACAAGTATTGGTGTCGGTGGTGGTGTGTTTGTGTCTTGCTTCTGCTTGAAAAAGTGGGAGGGAGGGCGGTGCATTAACTAACCGCATGGTGCTTCTGCGATTTTGGCGGAATTTAGCAAAGTAATTTTCACTTTTTTATGCTAGAATAGATAGAGAACACTATCTAGACACTAGATACTGTGATTACCCTTCATAACAAGTAAATAACAATCATAAATTGGTTTTCAAATAATAACCGGTCAAGTGTCATTGGGACTACCACCAAGGGTCCCTCACTTTTGCTAAATAAGTAAGACTAATATAATTTTTTGACGGAATCCTCAGAGCTCGAGTCTGTCTCACACTTGCCCGGCTATTGACATTGGAAATGTCCTTTCGTTCGCTCCAGTATAGGCTCCGATTTCACGAAAAAGTGCGATCACCTTAAATCTCGGAGAGTTGTGAAGATATGATATTCAAAGACTCAAAATACGTGTGTTCACGAGAGCTGTAAGGTGCAATCATTCGGGAAAATTAAGAACAATAAGAGTTGTAGCCGAAATAGTGAAAAAAAAATCAATTTTTTCCGAACTTTTGTTTTTGGTGCTCGATTTTGGAAACAAAGAATGAATGAAAAAAATTCTCCGGACAATTTAGTCAGCTACAATTTGAACCTAAAACAAAGACGATCGGGTTAAGGGTTTGCACTGTAACCTAACCCTTTTGAAAAAGTCAAAAAGTCAGAACGACATTTTTCCATCCTTGCATTTTTCACACGACATTTATGACTCAATCATTTCAATTCAATTCAATTCTGCTTTATGCCCCTATATAACGCGCACCAAATCCTAAGCGATTCCTATCGTCTAACTGTCAAATTAGTATGGAATTTGGCAGTTAGACGATTGGAATCGCTCAGGATTTGGTGCACATAATTAGGCCCCTGGACTCACTGCACTGAGTACGATTCATCTCCAATCTGCTCGATAGTCGTGTGAGGCACTAAATCTGTGGTTTTTTTTAGTGAGGTAATGTGGTTTTGTGGGATGGTAAGCAAGTCTACTGTACATTTACATTGGTTGCAAAGTCGCCGGTTAAATAACAGGAGTGCACGGCTGGAAAGGTTAATGTGCTGTCGACTGTACGGGCTGAGACGATTGCCTGAAGGTCTGCTAATGGACTCCTAAGCCGGGTCGGCCGCGCGTGGATCGGCGGCGGCGCATTATCGGCAGTTTACCGGCTCCCGGCGCCGACAGTCCGGAGCGCCTGCCCCCACCGGTGCCTAAGTTTTTATACAATAGGTCTTCTGTGGTATACAAGCAATGTCACTCCAATCTAAGTTAGAGGCAATAGACAATGTTCATTTTTTGTGTAACACAATTTTTAATCACTTTCTGACCTTCTGTTTTACATAAAATAAGCCTACCTACCTACTTAAAATTAGATTCTACATATACTTAACTAATCTACTTAATGCGGAAGCTGCTATACAGAACAACGGTATATGTGCCTGGGCACCTTCATAGACATCGAGGGTGCTTTCGACAAGACCAGCTTTACAAGCATCAACCACGCACTTAGTAG
The DNA here is from genome assembly GCA_963969515.1 of Yponomeuta evonymella. Classification (NCBI taxonomy): domain Eukaryota; kingdom Metazoa; phylum Arthropoda; class Insecta; order Lepidoptera; family Yponomeutidae; genus Yponomeuta; species Yponomeuta evonymella. The sequence goes on along the minus strand of OZ018343.1, from coordinate 22,304,316 downwards.
GCACCAGACCAAGACAACGGTTTTGGAATTTATCAGGGCCAATTACGACACAGGGGTATCAAAACATCCAAGGAGGACCCTACGACGGCACTGGTGGCTAGAGGTTACCCCCAAGGGCCTCTCACCACCCCTGTGGAATGTCGTTGTAAACGATCTAATCACGATACTAAACAACAGGAGCAATTACACGGTCGGATACGAAGATGATCTGGCAATACTAGTACAGGTAACTTTACTACGCAGGCATAGTCTGCGAAGTCACCTAGACCGCACTAGGTATTGTAGACTGGTGCAAGGAACACAACCTGTCGGTGAACCCTACAAAAACTGAAATGGTAAAGTCCCGGCATGGGTGGAATTTTTAGCCTCTAAATAGGTTTTTTTTTTTAAATGGTAATGTTCACATGCAAACGAGTATTGGGAAACTTCAAGTTGCCCAACATGTTCGGGACAACTGCACTTCAACTATCAACAGAAGTCAAGTATCTAGGAGACACACTGGAGAGTAACTTGAACTAGATAAATTACATCGACTCCGAACTGAACAGAGCCTGCATTACCTTTGCACAGTGCCGCAGAATGATAGGTAAGACTGACCCCCAACATCACCCTGTGGCTGTATGTAACAACAATAAGGCCCATCTTCAGCTACGCCGTATTAGTATGGTGGCAGAAAACAACTCAAGTCACGGTGATCAATAAACTACAACGCCTCCAAAGAATGGCGTGCCTCGCGATGACGGGATGCATGAGGACAACTCCAATTGCGGCCCTGGAAATTATTAACTAGATCTTCCTCCCCTTCACTTATACATTCAGCAGGAGGCTGCAATCTCCGCGACCCGTTTCAGAACGTTGAAGCCATGGAACGACAGCGGAATCCCGCATACTAGGATACTGGACCGGTGACCAAGGAGGAGCCACTAATGCTAGCGATCAACGACAATATACCGAAGCTATTCAACTTTGACAAATAGTACAAAATACAGCTCGAGGAACTAGCCCCAGATTACATTAAAGATCTGAGGGTCTTCACATACGGCTCCAAGGCAATCTAAGGTTCGGATTCGGGAGGTTTCGCAGAAGACCTGAACATCAAAATATCCACAAAATAGTCGAGTTACGAAAACCAAAATCGCCACCAATACCAATACCGATACCTGACCTACTCTTACCCTGAAGAGGAGGATCGTTCTATTCGTCAATAACAATACAAACAACTTTTACAATGGGGTTAACTTTGAAATCATAATATATGCTACGCTAAGCCTTATCTAATAAGTATATAAAAATCTCGTGTGACAGTGTTTGTTTATCTTAACTGTAAATTATCTTATCTTATCTTATCTTATTGAACTCTTCCGAAACGGCTTCACCGATTTTAATGTTTTTTTTTTTTGGGTTTCTTTGATAGGTCTGATTAATATGGCAAAACAACGTTTGCCAGGTCAGCTAATTCAAAATATATTTGCGGTGAACATTTAATGTTTAAGATTATAATTGCACCTAATATCTACCTAAAAAAATGTAATAACCCTGCTGCAATCTGGAATATCTCGTCGCAATTCGCGCGCGGGACATTGTTGCGGCATCAACTGAATGTGGCGAAGGCTTTGATTTGTAGCATTCCACACGTTCTCTCGATTTGAGGCCGTGTCACAAGGTTCTGCTAACCGAATACAATTGGAGTAACTATGTTGCCTCCTCATTAAGCACTAATAATTATTGTGAAGATAAGTTCCCTCCACCAAGAATACAGTAAAAGTGATCCAGCTCGCGCTTCTGATATATCCACAGATATCTATATCTGTGGATATATCGATCATCGATGCACCCTGCAAAGAGTAGTACATATTACCAACCCTGCCATACTTTGTCGCAGTCATGCCAACCTAACGAGCGGTTACTTTTGAATAGTGACAATGACACTTCCGATATTAAAGGTATCGTGGCTTTTAATATCGTGATCAAATGTAACTCTGTTTTTATCCAAATTGTTAAAAGAAATGACATTATATAAAAATTTCAAAGCTCTTATCCAATTACAAGTAGGTAGGTAGGTACTTTATTTTGATAATCTGTTAGGAAATTAGGTAGTTTGTGCCGAAAATTGGAACTGTATAATCTTAGTTGTGGCCTGTTTTGTATGTGTACCAAATAAATAAAATAAAGTTCACAAACTAGCATGGCGTAGCTTACTCCAGTAAATAAGTACCTTAGGCTAAAGGTAGCTTAAAGGTAGCATTCCGGCGCAACTTCAGTCAACTCAAGGTTTTCTCAAAGTTTTGCTTGCAGCAGTTGCACGTTGCAGCGCATGCAAGTTCTGGATATGCTGCGTGTGCGACTCGCGTCTGTTTATCTTTTCCGCCCAGTCGACAAGGTATTTATTGTACAGTCGACATCAGGCCGATCTTTACTTTTTTTTTGCAAATGTGCCCTTAACGTAACTGAGATATAAAGGTTGATGTGCTCTCGACTGTACCTAGGTAGCCTCGGACAAAAGTAATGGAGAGTGAACTAATAGATTATTGATTCCAGTGATTGTGTGGACGTTATTAACCCCTCAACAGCCCTCGCGGAATGGAACGTATAGGTGGCCCATACTAAATTGGGCACATATCCAAAGATAAACTCACGCTTGCATCCCGGAGCTGTAGGTAGAGACTACATGCCAAGAGCCTGACAATCCATTATTTATTAACTTAACACCCGATAAACTTACTTGGTTTTTTGTCGGAAGAGTCCGAAGAGGTTTCGCTCTGATAATATAATAGGCAGTCACGGATTAGTTGGTCGGCTTGTTTTCGCCTCGCTTCTAGATAGGAACTTCAACTTAAATAAAATAATTGCTTCGGCCAGATGTCGCTGCCAATACGTAATACAGAGAAGTTTATAAAGAGGCTCAAAATTTCACTGGTGCCTGCACATGCCCATTGGCTCAGTTGGGAGAGCGCTGGCACGGTTAGCCAGAGGTCGCGGGTTCAAGTCGCGGCATGGTGGAATTTTTTGTCTCCAAATAGGTTTTTAAAATTGTCCTCAGCACGGGTTAGTGCAACAAAAAGAATATAATCATCGAATCTTTTGTTACGGAGTTAGGCGAGGCGCGTTGCTCAAAAAATGTTGTTGAAACGTTACTTGCATTGCATTGCATACCACAGTGTAAAATAAAATAAAATAGTATAAAATAGTTACCTAGAAGTGGCAACATTATCTACGTACTGTCAACAATGTCAGTCAGTGTAGTGTCACTGTCATGTCATGTCATCAGTGTCATCTGACACTGACACATCGGTCGGTCAGCTGGCAACTGGCAAGGTCGTTTGATATTTATTTTTTTGTTGAGCTGACCCCTCTTAACTCCAAAAACCCTAGGTCAATTTGCGTTTGCGTATTTATTGAGATAACGCTATCTTCAATTATTGTTTATATCATGTTATTTCATCATTTTTCAACATAATACGTTAGCAACATCATCAGGAATGGCGCTCAAAGCTGCTTTATTAAGGTAGACCTCTGAAAATCTATTTTAGCCTCATATTTAACACTGCACTTGTGTGATACATTGAATGTTTCCTTCAGTTCATTGATACGAAGACAGAAGTTTGTCAACTTCGCGTACGTCGCCGTAAAACAACTGAAAAATGAGGAATATCACAAAGAGTCCAGGAGTCGTTTTGGACATAAGAAACGACTTACTTGCTCTGGAGTTTTGTTCGGATCGGTTATTATTGGCGCTAAGCTCGAAGGTATGAACTTTTAACAAGTATCTGCTTTATTTAAAAACCCGCAGTGTAGGGCACTGTAGAAAAAGATTTTGAGATTTTACTCTACCGTTTTGTCGGCGTGATTAATATGTATGTCTGTGCTGTCGTCTCTGAGCTAAGCCGCAGACAGACAGACAGATGGACGGACCGGGCAAAACTATAAGGGTTCCTTGTCGACTATGGAACCCTAAAAAGTCAGTAGGCGAGTTATTGTTTTAAATCTAAAACATACCTTTTTTGTGTCACTGTATCAAATCTATTCTCGTTACTTAAAAACAGCTTACTTATGAGTACAATGTGGAATAGATCTAGTCTCCAAGTCTTAATCTGTGGAAATCACTTTATTATGAATTATAGAAAAAGGTTAAGGTATTGTGTCCTAATGAGGATGACATAATTTTATAACTCTGAAATTCTTTTACAGAAGACCTGAAAGAATCAAAAAAGCAGAGTCCAAGCCCAGAAAAAGCAAAAGTATTTGACGCAGACCATAAGCGACCGGACTTGCCCACATACAGTGCTCACGATGTCCAAAAACATGACTCCAAGTGAGTACAAGGAAAACATTATCAAGAAGCGCTTGAAATCACTCTACTCAAGAAAGCCTGTGCACTGCTTGCCTAGCGGTATCACATCTAATTCTAAGCCGGAGGCAGTGGGTTCGATTCCCCCTGAGGGCTGCTGTACTGTACATTTGTACAAATGACCTCTGTCTAGGTTTTTCCATGTTTTTGATGTCCTTGTCTGATAACCATAGCACAGGGTATATGCATACACAACACACATAGCAATTTCAGGTACTTTTTAACTTGCCCTTTGCTAATACATCCCCTGTTTTTACTTATTACATAGATATTTGCAAAAACGTACCACATCGTTAAGTTCAGCAGTAGGTCCATACTGATGAACTGAGAGAGAGAGAGAGAGAAACAATTTATTTAACGGCACAATACTCCAAACATAAACGAAACGACAGCAAAAACATAAAATAGACAATTTTAACAAAAACATAAAATAAAAATTTAATAGAACAGCACAAAAATATGTAGACGCAATTTTAAAATCATAATTCGAGCATGAATAATATTATTGGCATGTGTTGTAGCAGCCACCGAGGTATCTAACCACAACGCTGGTATTCTGTCGAGACCATGTTGCGAGTTAGTCGCGTGTTTGTGAAAATAAAAAGACAAAAATGATTGAAAACAAAACAAAAAAAGAAACAAATGCATGTCTAACAGTTGGTATGTAAAGTGTAGTGTGATGTAGTGTAACAAAGTGTGGGTGGGTGTGCAAGTAACTGGATGAAAAATTGTGAAACAAACAAATAAAGTGTGAAGTGATTTGTATTTTGCCAGTGCGGTAGGCGCAGTCGCTGAATGGAGTTTTCACATAATAAAATAATAAATATACCCTACTTTTGTAAGTACACAAACTCAATGCAGTTTTAACTTGGCTAGATTATCCGTCCAATTTTCTTTACCTTCTTATAATAATAATAATAATTTCCGCACAATACAATCACTTGACCTGGTCCCAAACTAGGATACCCTGAGCTATGAAATAAATTTAATTCGCTTCATCTCTTTTAGCATGTTGGTAAGTTATTTTATTTGTTCTTTTGTTACAAATTAACTTAGCTGTTTTATACAACTCATTTTAATCTAATATATCAGTAGTTAAGGGATTCCAGGGAGTAACGCTAGCGCGACCAGAGAAAAAAATATTTTTTTTTTACAGATCTAATTTGCAAAAGGTGTTTACAATCTCTCGATCATGCTTATAGTGATTTTTAAGACCCGTGGCCATGAACCTAAGGTAAAAAAATTGGCATTTTTTATGTTTTTACTGTGTGTATGTATCGCCAACCCGCCTGCCAAGCGTGGCGATTATGGCAAAACCCTTCATGGTTAGAAAACCATGAGGGAGGTCTATGTCCTGCAGTGGACGTCAAATGGCTGATGATGATGATGATGTTTTTACTTCTTTTATACTTTTCCTACATGTATAATATTTTAAAAATTGAAAGAGGACTATGTCAAGGATAAGGACGAATAAAAAAGATTCCTAAAAGTTACTCTCGCCTTTTTCTTAAATTTTTACGTGCATGCGTTTCATGCGTAAATGCTGTCTAGTCCTAAAAATCACTGTCAACGTGATTGAGAGATTGTGCACACTTTTTGTAAATACGATACGTAAAAGAAGATATGATTTGTTTTTCTTTGGTGGTGCTAGCTATTTATTTAGGTCCACATAATATCGGTACATGTTAAATGGATTCGGACTTCCTAAAACCATAACTGGTTTGTCTCGAGGTCCTTTAGTTAGCCCACTGGATCCTCTTAATCCAAAATCTATGACCTCAATATATCAATTACACAATGCATGGTTTTACTTTGACAATTCCATGTACATTTTTCTTCTTCTTTATGTGCCGTCTCCTATCAGAACTTGGCAACCAATTCGGCTATGTTGCGTGTATAGTGCTTAGCCTAATGGTACTAATCAGCCACGCAATGTACACCGAATTGTCACAATAAACTATGAATTGTAGTTTTATGAAACGCATCCCTGTAGATACGCTTCAGATATGTCTCGTCCACACAAACTAGTCATGGCAAAATGTTGCCACGCTGGCAAATGTTGCATTTTGGCCAGCTGACTGCATTAAAATAAATAAACATATAAAATCTTTATTTACTGCAGGTGAGACATTATCACTTACGCTCTACTGCACACTTCATTTTGACATTATGAAGCATGTAAGAATGTAGGACATGAGGACATGATGTAGTATTGTAAAGAAGCTGTACAAATACATATGTTTATTTTCTCAATCCACAAATCTAGTGCAGTTTATTTAACCTTGAAAATAACGATGGTTTTCGAGGTCAAGATAGGTACAAACCAATGTATTGCAAGTTACATTGTATGCATTGTCAATAAATTACTTACTTCTGCAGGAAGAGTTTCTGGGTGATCTACAAGTGCGGCGTGTACGACGTGACGTCATTCCTCCCCTCGCATCCCGGAGGGGATCAGATCCTGAACGCGGGTGGACACAGTATCGAGCCTTTCTGGAACGTTTATGGAATGCACAAGACCGAAGAGGTCTTACGACTGCTGGAAAGCTATAGAATAGGTGACACCCCTTTAAATAATTATAGGTAGATCATCCAGTAATTCTCGTTTATCGGAGACAAGGAGTGGATGTTGACCTCTGCAATTTAAAAACTCTGTCTGGAATGGAAAAAAGGAAGGAAGGATTATTTAAATTTTCACATCAATTACTGGAAGTGTAGACGTCTGTGGACGGGGAGTCCTCTCCCGAATAAGACTTTTTAGTCACGAACGTAAATGCTCAAAAAACGCGGTATAAATCACCTGCAATAGATGTAAAGGCCATAGATGTTGATGGTGATGATGATGATGATCAAAAGCAAAAATAACAAATAACCATAACATGTCTTCATTACACGACAATACTCTCATCTCCCTTCGCTTCACTCACTCACGACACTCACTCCAACCACACACGGTTTAAATTCCAGGCAACTTGCGCGAGGAGGATATCTTGGACCACTCTGACGAAGAACTTTGGGTGAAGGAGCCCGTGCGCTGCAAACGGCTTATAGTGAAGACGGCCAAACCTTTTAACGCCGAGATCCCGCCCCAAGCTCAGATTGAACACTTCGACACGCCTAAGTATGTCCTCCATTCTGTACCCCTCGCCTCGTGAAACGTAAGAACCAGTTCATTATTGCGTCTTTGCAGGCTTAAGCCTTTTAATATTATTTTCTGACCGCAATAAAGGTCCAACAGGTAGTCGACGTGTGACCGGCACGGTTTCAATCTAGAATGATCCTTAAATACTCACGAAGTTAGAAACGACAATACAAGTGCAAATAAATGACCGTCCCTGTGGCGTGACCATTTGTGAGCAGTCTTGTCAACTGTCAAAAAGTCCATTATTTCGCGATCACTTTCGTCAACTTCGCTATCGGTCAACTTCGCTATCAGTCAACTACGCTATCGGTTAATATAGAATTAAGCAATGCAAACGTGTTAGAAAGGAGGGCTTTACCGTAGATACTGAAGAGTTCTGCTGTCCACATCTTGACTCCATCATCAGACCCTCGTTACTAATCCCAATTTATTCAACTAGCCATAATGAGCCCAAACTCGATGGTTTTACTTTAGGGGCTCTATAGGGAGTACTACGGTGCGTTTGGTTGCAAAGTGGACCTCATACATAGTTGACCATTTGCGAAGTGGACTTTTTGCGAAATGGACAGCTTGCCAAGTGGACCTTTTGCGAAATGGACCATTTGCGAAGTTGGTCTTTAACGAGATGAAGGTCTTTAATGAGAAGTGGACTATGTAGGGGATTATATATATATAGTCCCCTACAAATGTCTTGTGGCGGACCAAATACTCCCCTACAAGACATTTGAGTGGACTTTTTGCAAGGTTGACCGGGTGCTCACAAATGGACACGCTTCGGCCGCACGGAGCAGGGCCTTTTTTTGCGCCAGTATTGTGGTCTCTAACCTTAAAAGTATTTAAGTTTTATTTTTGTTTGTATCACTGTAGCCGCACGTCGCCGGCCTGTTGTAATTTCGACAGTTCTTATTTAATGAAATGCCGCGTTGATACGATCGAAGGCCGCTGCTTGGTAAAGAAAAAAAAATGCTGTCTAGACGCTAGACTGAATTTGTTTCGTATGCTTCAAGAGTGGAGTTGTTTTTATTGTTCATGTTATGAAAACGTGATGTAGACGGGGCTCAAAAGATAATCATTAAATCGTGTTTAGACATTTTATTAATCTAATATATTGTAATTTGAAAGCTTCAAAACTACGTTACTTCTTCACACCATAAATATGTTGTATCTTCTTTACTGTGTCTCTTGACAGGTGCATACGTAGCGCCAGTTTCTGAATTAAGAATTTCAAACACGAGAAGCCTGTATACATCCCATTTTTGGGCACATCTTCTGTGAGAGAGAGCGTATGATCTTAATCACTCGGCGTGCCCACCATGCATTGGCGATTTCAAATTCTGAGCCATGTGAACCCCTCAGACACAGGCTTTCCACGTTGTTTTCCTTCACAGTCAGTGAGTGGTATTATAAAATTTCTCAAAAAAGAATGTGACACAAATACTTACGTATTTACTTAAATAGGGGTTGTATATCTTGCAAAGGGGAAGATAAAAAGTACCCGAAACCGGCGTGCGTGCATGCAATGACTAATGAATGTTGAGGAAGCAAAAGTGATAGTGTCAGGATCGTGGCAAGTGGCAGTCCCTGGTCTCTGCCTACCCTTCTGGGATACAGGCGTGAGCTTATGTATGTATGTTACTTAGTGAAATTTTCAATTCTGAAACGGTGATTAGTCTCCTTGTAAAGCTGTTCGTCCTTTTACTTACGTAACTTGGAAATCAGAATGGCTTTTAATTGATAGGATAATAATATTTTGTCCTCTTTCTTAAAGTTAAATTGTAATTGATTGCTATTATTTTGTTTAATTAGATACAAGGAGTCGAATATACAAACAAAGATAGCCTGGTATCTACGTGCGACATAAAAATGTATTAATCCTATTTTGGGTTCTATTTTTTTCTATTCTCTTCGTTCTATCACACTGATCTATTAAGTGTTACATACTACGTTCTCATCATTATGTATGGTAAATTTTAAGTATCATTGCCTTTGCTCTCCAGTAGTGTGTATAGTATTTTATAGTACAGGATTGTATTAATATAATTTACAGAGTTTTGTTACATACCATCACAAACTTTGTAATAATAATTATTATTTATACTCTATCATGCAAACTCAAGACACGTGTGTCATACATTACTTTTTTGTTATATCTAGTCAAAATTTCACGCATACTATTTCGGCCCATATCACCAAAAAAGATTTTTGTGTTTGGGTCACTCTGGTTCTGATGGCCTCTATTCAATCTTACTTTATCTGCTTAACTATATTTTAAATTGCATTTCTACTTTTCCCCCTCTCCTCTTTGCACGCCTACCAATCTTTCTTCCACCTCCTGCGGTTGACTGGTAGAAAATGCGTATGGCATTAAGTCCGCCGTATTGTACATTATAAAGTTGCCTGAGTAAATAGAAAAATATTGAGTAGTTAGCAAATAGCAAAATCTAGTAGAACTAATAACAAAGCACTACATTTCATTAAAAAAAAAAACTCACGTCTGAATCCCGGAGGGGTAGACAAATGTCGGGATCTTTTCTTTCACTACTTTCAACATATCTCGTTTGTGGACTTTGATAAACAAAGCGGTTCTATTTTGTTCTAGGCCATTTTATTTCTTTCTATGTTTAAGAGTTTGTTGTGAATCTCCTTGCCTGGTTACCATAGCAGTTCCGTGATTTTGTTCAACAAATGGCCTTCCCCGGTTTCTCGTACCTATCGTTCTAAGTTTTTTTTTGTATTTAGGTACTTTGGCCGACTGACAGCTGTAAATGGTAGATTAACAGCACACGGATCCTTCAAAATCTTGAACTCCTACCGTTTACGGGTAGAAAAAGTTTACCTACGGTGCTAACCACCGATTTCTCGTACTTAGACTAACGATCTTATAATCTTCTGTTAACACCTGCAAGTAAAACAGCTATTAACAGAATATTAGCGTACGACAAACAGGGGGTATATCCGCCACTTTCCATAAGCCGTAGCAGAACCTGTCAAGACGACTCGGAGGAAGATACAACAACTGAGACATCCCGTCAATCCACAACCAGCTAAAACCGGTTCAACGCGTTCTGCTTTCAGTGAGTTATTTTACGTCCGACAACACATGCCTGTTCCAGAAATTGACGCGAACAGCCACAAGTTCCGCGTCGTTGTCAAAGATGGCGGCTCGAGCCGCGTCTCTGAGTTCTCTCTGAAGGACCTGGATCGGTTCGAGAGGCACGAAGTGCGGGCCGCCTTAATGTGTGCCGGGAACCGCCGCAGCGAGATGGCTAAGGTTTCTTCAGATCCGATTGCTAGTTCTTATACTCCATTCCACGAACCGAGCTCCCAAAAAAAGCGCCTATTGGTTAATGCGCGTGACCTTCAATAGCCACTGCGTTAAGTAAACCTACCCTATGAAGCGGACCGTCTTCGCTTATTGTTTCAGTTATCTCAAGCCGCGCACATTGACCAATGAGATGCGAGTAGTTTGTTCAACTCGTGGAACGGACTATAGATGAGAGTACCTATTCGAATTGCTTTCTGAGGTCTAATTAAGCGCACCAAATCCGGCCGGAATCTTGACGTTTGCGACAAATCCGGCCGGAATCTTGACGTTTGCGACAGCAATTAGTATGGAATTTGACAGTTAGACGATTGGAATTGCTCAGGATTTGGTGCGCGTAATATAGGGGCAGACGGCTTTAGTAATGTCGTCGACCTATCGGGTCGACGATGGCAGGGAATCGAGGGGGTTGGCGTGGCCTATGACTAGCAGTGAGCTCTATTCACGCCTGCAGTCATGATATCAATAGGATCATTGTCACAAAAAACAAATTTTGACGGCGAGTGAATTGTGAGCCGAAAGGATACTAATTACTATATGAATTTTTGAGACGGGCCAGTAAGGGCAGGTACCTTAACCGTTATAGTTACAGGAAGACATTTTAAGAAAACTATATCCATAATTTTTTATTATATTCTGAACTGCATTCACAGATTTTGGAAAAAATCTACAATCAGCAAGAAAATTGGCATTTTACACAAAAAAAAAATTTGTCTAGTACACGAGGCTGCCGTACTAACTTCTTTTTGAACGAACCATATTCTTCGAGATTCTTCAAAAGGTTTGTAATTACCTTTCTTGATGGTTCTTGTCCCAGTGGATACTTTCGCGTACCACACCAATGCAGATTCCGTGATCCTATTATTTACAAAATACGTTTCAATTATGTCCAAAAGTTTGCGATTTAAAGATATTTTTTAACATAAGTAAATTACAACTAAAAATCTAGAATTTTCTCACCACAAACATAAAAATGACCTGAAATTATCCAAGAATTCGAATTGAATTCGAAGTTTGAAATTTAAAACTTTTTTTACTTACCTACTTTTTCCAGCCAGTCTTTTTTATAGCGGATCTACCCATAACAAAAAGTTTGGCTAATTAAGAAGTTTGACTCCAGTAGACTTTTGATCCTTGTAAGAAACAGGATCGATTGGCATCAAAAAAAGTTTTTGTGTAAAATTACTATTTTCTTGCTGACTGTACATTTTTTCCAAAATCTGTGAATGCAGTTCAGAATATCTTAAAAACTTATGGGCAGTCTCCAAAAAACGTTTTCCTGTAACTATAACGGTTAAGGTATCTGCCCTTACTGTCCCGGCTCAAAAATTCACCTGTATACGCGAGTGAAGTTGGCTTCGTGACAAAAACTTTGGCCTTTGTATTACGTGATGAGATGATTTATACAACGTCCAATGGCACCTTCACTCACACTAGATGGGTGAAGGGACCACTCGGATGCTGCAATACATTGTTTTTTAGATAGAGTAGGACCCAGCACTTCACCATCCTGACAGCTAAGTCGGCCTAGCCCACAGGAATGACGAGTCAATACGTGCGGAGCCCACCAAGCCGCGCGTTTCCTCACGTGACAACCGTCCTGTTTAAAAGCAGGTGAAGCCGGTGAAGGGCATCAGCTGGGCGGGCGGCGCCATCAGCAACGCGCGCTGGCGCGGCGTGTACCTGCGCGACGTGTTGCGCCATTGCGGCGTCGACGACAGCACTGACACCGAGGGGAAGCACGTCATTGTAAGCGGACCTCTGTTTACTGACGACCCGCTATTGAGGGGCTCCAGGGATTATTTCCCCTACCACTAGCGCCACCGAGGAAACAAATAATTTTTTTTTTCCAGATCGAATTTGCAAAAAGTACAATCTTTCTACGATATTAATAGTGATTTTTAGGACCCATGGCCGTGAACCTGAGGCAAAAAAACCTAGAACTAGAAAACGGCCGTTTTTAGCATAAATGCAGTCCCAGGTTCGTGACCCTAAGTTCTTTGTCGTCGGCCTTAAAAATCACTATTAACATGATTAATAGATTCTACGTAGGTACACTTTTTGAAAATACGATCGACGAACGGTTTTTTATTTATTGGCGGCTCTAGTTAGCCTACTGGATCCCCTTAAACTATGGGTTATTTAAATGTTCGTGATGTCTTTGCCTGGTAACCATAGCACAGGGGACCGAATAACGGGACCAAGAGAAAACACCCGTCCAGTTTGGACCAGAACAAGTGATTGTGTTGTGTTGAGCTTATTATTACTATTAATTTTTTGTTGCGTGTTACGGGTTGAACTCAGGAGGCCACTAATTTTTAAAATCAAAGAACATCCTTTTGTATCACCTGTTATTTTTAGACCCTGTATCCTACTTAATAAGAAGCAAATAAATGAATATTTATTTATCTTTAGAAACCTAGCTCTTCTTTTCAATTAATTAAAAATAAAAAAATTAAAAATTTTACGCTAATTGAATGTTATTTTCAGAAAAGTCTAAATTAACAAATTAACATTATTCACACGAATCACACGCGACAATATAACGATCGACATATCACGCCGCCGCGCCGATTAGGAAAAAAAGGGGCAAGCTCCGCTTGCAGTTTTCATCGTTTATAGGCCGACGACGTCCGAGTCGGTAGCTCTAGTCCAATCGTCCTGATTGCCGGTTTTTCTCGACGCAGTCGGATAGATACCTACACATCTGACGCAATAGTTATGTCATCAGTTCCAAGGCGCGGACATCGACGCGACGGGCGAGAACTTCTCGACGTCGATCCCGCTGCACATGGCGCTGAGTCCCACCGCCGCCGTGATGCTGGTGACCGAGATGAACGGCGCGCCGCTGCCGCCCGACCACGGGTACCCGCTGCGGGTGCTGGTGCCGGGAGCGCCCGCCGTCAGGAGCGTCAAGTGGCTGGGTGAGTTGCTGTTAATGACTTCAATATTGTACGACGAGCATGCATTCCTGTAAATCAATTCTCGTGCGCGGTGTGTTCTCTGTCTACCTATCTGTGTGTCTCCGTGGACGCGTCGTAAGCAGCGTCGAGTGGCTCAGTAAGTGTTTATAGCGCAGTTAGCGGAGTCGCCTGAAGCCTTGTGGGGTAAGTGTTTATTATGCTGCTGCAGCATACGGCACTGTATTTCGAGGCCAGTTGATTCAAGGACCGAGATTAACGAATTCGCCGCTGCCGCCGGACCACGGGTACCTGGTACCGGCAGCCCCCCGCCGTCAGGAGCATCAAGTGGCTGGCTGTTCGACCGTCCGTCCGTTCATTAGGTTCATTGCCTCATTTCCCAATTTTGCGGACATAAGTAAATATCGCCGCGCAGTGTCTAATATAAAAAATGCAGTTTGCATGCCACGGGCAGTCGAGCCCTGACTCACAAACCTTTGAGACCATCAAACAATCACTCAGTCAATTAATTAATTAATTATTCGAGAAAACAATTATTTTGACAGTTCATGCAGATAAGTGTAGCTATGGTTTTTGGCTATTCTTTCGGACGTGGGACAGATCGTTGTGAACGTTAATTGTATACGTTTACTGGTATTATCCGTCAACAGAACTACGTAACAGAACAGTTGGGAATATTTGAGATTGAAGCAGGGTGTAAAGCATAGTCTTATACAGAACTAATGGTAAAAAAATTACATAATCAAACGAACTTACCTAAGTGAAGTTCTGATGATAATTTTATAAACGCTTCATCCGAAAGATATTTAATAACAATGTAGTATCGTGCTTCCACGTACTGGTGCCGCGTTTTTCAGATTTTTCAGCATTAAAAAATTTTTTTTGAATGTATCCAGTCAATATTCTTTACTGGTCACACTAACCTGTAACGTCACTTTCTTAAGAGCTAGGTATTGCCATTATTTATCTATGGGTGTGGTCTTCTTCAGAATCTGCTTGTATACAGGGTGGGTAATTATCTTTCGGATGAAGCGTTTATAAAATTATCATCAGAACTTCACTTAGGTAAGTTCGTTTGATTATGTAATTTTATTACACGCTTCATCCTCCAGATAATTAATAACAATGTAGAATTTTAGAGGAAATAATGGCATCATTCCCCTCAAATTATTTGGTAGATATTTCTAAAGCTGGGATTTTTAGTTTAGTTAGTACACCATTTTCAAAGTATTCAAATTTATTAATATGAGAATCTCCTTACATATTAATTAGTCATTGTTCATCATAGTATTTTAATCAATAATAGAAATCAGTATTGAAGACCTACTTTAGACTAGTACATTAGTTACTGTAGTAGTTTAGTTACACAGTTACTTACTTATCATAGTCATAACCAACTTGGTTACCCCATCATTGGTAACAAAACATAACCCATGATAGGTTCATACATAACTATCATGTTTATTTATATTATCTATATTATTATTTTTACACATCCGTACAATTATATCTTAATCATAGTTTTTTATTTAATCAAGTTACTCTAGTACAGAGTTTGCAAAACGTACATCTGATGTCACATTTAGAATGGGTAAATCATAATGTTTTGCAAAAACAGCAGATTTTTCCGTCCAGCCTGCAGCTTTTTTAATTGTTTCAATGGAAATACCAGCCAATTTTGCTTTGGATGTTGCAGCATGTCTAGTGCTGTGTGAAGAATAAATGCCTACGTCAATACCACTCTCATTTAGCACTTCCTTGATCCAACGACTAATAGTTTGTGTTGAGGCTTTCTTATATGGTTTTGTTGAGGTAATAATTAAATAGGTAATACCCTCGCGTATATGCTTTGTCCTATCAATGTAAGTTGTTAGTGTACTGGCTGGGCAGATAGATAAGTTATTGAAGTATGGTAAACGCAATATTGTTTTTGTTTTTGCTGTTACTGAAGTTTTAAGCAAATCAGATACTAGTATTGTTATGTGATTTGTAGCAAAGTGTATGTCAGTAAGTTTGATTGCTGCTAGTGTTTGCACTCTATGAGCTGTGGAAAGTGCTAATAGAGTTACTAATTTTTTCGACAGTTCCTTTAAGTTTAAATCTACTGTTGTCTGTTTACTTAAGAAGTCCAAAACAATTGTTGGGTCCCAAGTCTGCGTATACTTGGGTAGACTAGGTCTTTTCCTATAAGCTCCTTTAAGGAACCGTTTCACATTCTCATCTGTCCCAATTTTAGAGCTAATTAACAAAGAGAGAGCTGAGCGTTGAGTATTTAAAGTAGAATATTTTGCTCCATTGTTAAAGCTATCTGCAAGAAATCCTATGACTTGAGTGGCATGGGCAGTGAAAACATCAATGTTATTGTTATGACAGTATTGCCACCACTTCCTATAGGCACAATCATATTGTTTAGTCGTACCTGGTGCCAATGATGCAAGCATTACCTCCTGTGAGTTTTGTGGGAGTGCTCTTCCTATGAAGGCAGTCCTGAGAAGAGACCCGCAGCCAGGATAAGGTGTGAGCTCAGGCGATGTTGTGTGCTAAAAGGTGATGACAGTAAATCACTATTTGCTTGGAATTTTATTGGCTCTGAGACCATCAACTGCCTTATTACTGGAAACCAAGGCTGAGAAGTCCACCAAGGGAAAACTAAAATTCCAGTGGCTCTCTCAGTCTTGATTTTTTCTAAACATTTTGCAATCAATGCAAAGGGAGGAAAAGCATAAAAGAAATATTCACTCCAGTCCAAAGTAAATGAATCAATTTCAAATGCCATAGGGTCTCTTTTCCACGACGCATATTTTGAGCATTTCGCATTGATTCTAGTTGCAAACAAATCTATGTCTGGTTTTCCGAAGTTGTCTACAATTTTTCGAAAAGCATAAGATGCCAACTCCCACTCTGTGTCATGGTTGGTATTTCGGGATTCTCTGTCTGCCTCAGTGTTATCTTTTGACTTAATGTAAGATGCTAAAATCCGTATATTTCTAGCCTCACACCATTGCCATATCTTTCTTGTTATTGAATTTAAGTGGGGAAATTGTATGCTACCCATTTTGTTAATACAAGATATTGCTGTAGTATTGTCTATGCGGAGTAATATAGAGCAATTTGACAGGTCCTTTGCAAAGGATCTAAGACCGAAATAAGCTGCTAAAAGTTCTAGGCTATTAATGTGCATGTTTTTCTCTATTTTGTTCCAGAAACCTCTTGTTGAATCTCCATGACAGTGAGCCCCCCATCCAGTTAAAGAAGAATCAGAATAGATTTGTAATTTAATCTTTTCTGGGGCAAATGATTTACTGGAGACCATTATCTTAGACAACCACCATTCCAACTCTGGGGTGAGGCTATGAGGGATGTTCATGAAAGTATCATAGTTATCTTTTGATTTTATCAAGGCCAAGAACTTTTCTCTTTCCATAGTTTTAGTGTAAAGCCATCCATACGGTATAGCTGGGCAGGCTGCAGTAAGTGTCCCTAAAAGTTGTGCCAATTCTCTAATTTTGCAAGATCTGCGTTGTTTGAATTTTATAAGCATATCCTTTATTTTCTCTTTCTTTTCTGTTGGTAATTCTAACCGAAGAGTTTTAGAATTTATTATAAAACCTAAATATTTACAGTGTTGGGTTGGGCACAAATTGCTTTTTTCATAGTTCAGTATAAAGCCTAAACATTCTAGAATTTCTATTATGTGTTTAGTCTGGGACTGGCAATCTTCATATGTTTTAGCAATACATTGAATGTCATCTAGGTAGAACACAGTGACATAGCCTAAGCTACGTATGTATGACATAACAGGTTTAAGTAGTTTTGTGAACACACTTGGGGCTGTGGATAGACCATATGGTAAAGCTGTGAATTCGTACAGTTGTTGGAACTCGAATCTCAAGTACTTTCTATCCTCCTGAGTAATTGGTACCAAAAGGTATGATTCTTTAAGATCAATGGTAGTCATATAGCTATCTTTATCCACTAGCCGCAGAGAGGTTCGAATATCCTTCATTTTAAAATGTAATGTCTGAATGAATTTGTTCAAGGACTTGAGATTTAATATAAATCTAAATTTGTCATTAGGTTTAGGTACTAAAAAGATACTAGACAGATATTGTGTAGGATCAGACAGGCAGGGTGTAATGGCTCCCAAGGATAACAAATTCTCTATGGATTTTTGTAGCTCAACTTGTTCACTATGTGAAAATTTTGTGTTAGGTATTCGAGATTGTATTGGTGAACTAACAAAGGGGATGGAATATCCTTGCACCCAGCGCAGTATGACAGGATCCTGAGTCACAATTTTCCAGCATGATAAATGATTGGCTAAGTTACCAGAATGTACCTTATTTAGTGCCGAGGGCGAGCACGCTGGGAGTAATTCCTCTCGGGGCGGGCTGCAGGTGGTGGAGGCCGGCGAGGAGGAGGGACATATGACTTCCTCCCTCGAGACGACTGTGCTGCTGGGTAACGTCGTGGTCCTCCTCGTGTTGTCGTCCGCTGTTGGTGGTAATTGCGAGGGGGACCGTTCCAGTTTCCCTTAGTTGGAAGTTTTATAGATGTCTGTGGGGTCTTCTTTATCTGCTGGCCCGACTTTTCAATTGATGAATTGTTTTTTATTTTTTCTGTTAAATTGTCCCCAAAGAGAAATTTATCTCTGGTTACAGTTTCAGCCAATTTTAAAAAACTTGTCCAGTGAAGGGGCAATTAGTTGCACTCTTGTCCTTGTTTCTTGGGCGTGAAGGTCTACTAGTAGCTGTCCTGCTTTACTCAAGTATGAGATAACTTCCGTTATGTTATTCTCTTTTTCCAACAATTTTGATAGGGCAAGACCCATAAAGGTGAGGCCGATGCCAAGCTGTTGTTGCTTTGCTTTCAAAGTTTTGTCTCTGTTAATGGTCACTTCTGTGAGTGCAGCGCTCACCTCCGGGTTAAGGGTTGGTGCCTGTAACATTTGACAATTGCTTGGGATCTTTATGCACTTCAAAATTTCTTCTTTTCTCTTTTCCGGGAGCCCCACCTTAACAGTTTCTTCCCATCTCACACTTATTACTTCGTGGAGATTTTCTCCATATTCCTCCTTATCAGTAGGGTTCTCAGTGCCCAAGGCCTCCAAAAGGTGTGGGGGAAGTGTTGCATTATTAGTTGCATCCGATATTTCAATGTCGGGTTGTTGCGTCAAGTTGTCACGGCCTGGAATCAGGGAGAATAATTCCTTGATTTCTATTATAAACCAGAGTGTCACGCACTGTTTGAGGTTATTAGGTAGGTACTCGTATGTGTCTCGCACAGAGTTTGTTTACCAATGTCGGTGTCTCGCACCAACATTGATCATCGTGTTACTTGTATCTCGTACGAACACGGAAAGACGCTCAAGATTGGCCTTTTAACCTAAAAATGTACTTACCACGGCAGGATTCCGGTGTCCAGGAGAGGTGCCGGGATTCGAAAGTTGAACATCTTGAATCTTTTGATCTCGAGTGCCGACACCGGCTGCGGGTGCTGTGACTCCGGGAACGAGAACGCCGGCTTTGATTACTATGACTCCGAGAGCGAGAACGCCGGTCACGTGTGCTGCGACTTCGAGAACGTGTTTTTGTGCGCCGGTGTCGGTGATGGTCCCGGCGTTGTAAACGCTGTATTTTTCTTTTGTATTTCTCTATCCTGGCATCCATTCTGCCACTTTTTTCCACTTTTCTTATTAAATTGTAAATTAGCACGCTGTGCACCATACGCGCGAAGACGAAAGTGACGTTACAGGTTAGTGATTAGTGTGACCAGTAAAGAATATTGACTGGATACATTCAAAAAAAATTTTTTAATGCTGAAAAATCTGAAAAACGCGGCACCAGTACGTGGAAGCACGATACTACATTGTTATTAATTATCTGGAGGATGAAGCGTGTAATAAAATCCCAGTAGTTCTGCCGACAGAACTACTCAACAGAACAGGTGGGAACAAAGGAATTTGACACCTTTTAAGTAAATGTTTTGACAATGGAACCACGAAACCGGATTTGGACCTAATAAAATTTCGATTATTGACTCCACCATCTAAATGGGACCGTCGGAATTCGTAAATCCTGTTGGACCCATCAATGGAGCCATGAAAACTTGAGAAACCTATTGGACCCATTAATGGAACTTTCCAATGGAACCAACAGTCCGAAACCATCGGATTACCTTTAATTACGTGAAGTGACCTTTTTGCCCGAATTTTCGGAATAACTGTAACTTGCTGTGTTTTGCTGTTCATAATAAACATCAGTCTAAGTCAATGGTTCCGAACCTGGGGGTAATTACCCCCACGGGGGTAAAACAGCTATTCCTTAGGGGGTAAAAGAGTTGGTACCTAAAATAAATTAATAAACAGAAAAATAGATATTATATTTTCGGTATAAATTAAAATAACAGTGTGAATACGTGGAATGGCGCTCTCTTGCGTTTATAAAATACGGCGAATACGAATAATTGTGTGCCCCACGCGAAGTGAGGAGCGGAGGTGGAGCCGCGCCCCCCCTCGCTCTCGCACTTCTCCGCCGGCCGGCACAGCGTCTCCGTCCGTCGACAAGCAGTGCAGCGGCTCATTTCTTTGAACACGAACGCGCGTTGCATTTGTTTCACACCGCACACCTCCCTAAATATTTGGATTGTTTGAAGTTGGATTCTGTGACAAAAACTTTGTTGCATGAAGTTTTATTTATGCTATACTTGTCAGGTAAGTTCTCATTTTCGCAAATTTCAAAATAGATTGCATCTTAGTCCCATTTAGTAGCGGTGAAAATAGTAGATTGTACAACAAGTGCATAAAACGCACCATTTTACTCGAGACGTTTATCCATCCGAGCGAGCTTGCGAGCGAGGATAGATATAAAGTCGAGTGTAAAATGGGTTTTATGGACGAGTTGTACACTCTACTTTTCACTTCGATTGCGAGGAAATGAAACAGCAACATGTAAATATAGTAAATACAAATTATAAGTTTATTTCATGAAGTTTTATTGTGTACTTTGGCTGTTGGTATCTTTGCCTTGGTCTTAGAATACGAACGAAACGAAATAAAATAAAGAGGTTGTTGTATGAAGTTAAAGATGTTCGTGTGGCTGTTGCAGCGATTGCCTTGGTCTTCGACGAAGATTTTACTTTATGCTCTAGAGCATAAAAAGCGACTTTATGTCGCCTACGCACGACATAAAGACGAACTTTTAGAGCATGAGAAGTGAAAATAAAATTTTACATAGTTTTATTGCTGGAATATTGGTGAGTACTGTTCATCAGGAAAACTTGATATGTTACGTTTAAATGATTTTTTTACGACCTGAGTATGTGAGATATTGCAGACAAATCTTACTTGCAAATTGATTTCGTGATTTTTTGGTTTTTTATGTAAAACTTTTAGGAAGCAGATATTTTTACTTACACAATGATGTTTACGTATTATTCAATTGTTCATACATTTTTTAAATTTTTTTTCACTATTGTTCTAGCTAGGTGACATTATTAAGACATGGCTACAACATCTAGCAAAAAACGTTCCTATAAAGAAGCATTTCTACAATGGGGTTTCACGAATATTGTAGATAGGAATATAGAAAAACCTCAATGTGTTCTATGTAATAAAGTGCTTAATCCAGAGAGCATGAAACCAAGCAAACTAAAAGAACATCTCGAGAAAGTTCACAAGGAGTTCGCAGAGAAGGATTTAAATTTCTTTAAGAGGAAAGAAAGTATCTTGAAGTTTTCGCGATTGGATTCTGCAGGAAATATGCAAAAGGCGAATGAATCGTGTCTTCAAGCTTCATATCAAATAGCTTATCGCATTGCTATGAACAAAAAACCTCACACTATAGGAGAGGATCTCATCAAGCCATGTTTGTGTGATGCAGTATCCCTTGTTATCGGTGAGCAACATGTGGCCAAAGTTAAACAAATATCACTCTCAAATACCACAATTCAAAGTCGCATTTCAGAGATGAGTTCGGACATTTTGGCGACCGTTATTTCTGAAATTAAAGGAAGTCCCATGTATGCGCTACAGTTAGACGAGTCCACAGATGTAGCTTCGTGTTCACAATTCGCAGACTATTTTTTTTCTTGAGGGCTGAATCAAAAACCATTTCGAGATTAACATCTAAGTAACCATATTTTCTATATTTAAGATAAATATTAAGGAAGATGAGCGTTATTTTTGCCAAAAAACAATAACCTTCATTTGACCTTCTGATGACGTCACATTTTAAAATAAACATAACATATGGCAACACTACGTTACTTAAAAAAAGACTTGCTGTCATAACTGTCATATGCATATCATTTCCTTGTCTGTGAAAAAAACGTCTGTGATAGCAAATGACAGAAACAAAGTGTGACAGTTTGCGCGACGTTTCGGCGTGTGCACTCGAAAAATATGACGTCACGCTTTCAAATATTTTAAATAAATAATTTATAATAATAAACTTAACAAATCGCTGAAAAAATGAAATTAGTCTCTAGAAATTACTTCTGCTTTAAGAAAAAAATATAAAATAAGATCAAAATAACGCAAAGACTATTTTTTTTCTTGAGGGCTGAATCAAAAACCATTTCGAGATTAACATCTAAGTAACCATATTTTCTATATTTAAGATAAATATTAAGGAAGATGAGCGTTATTTTTGCCAAAAAACAATAACCTTCATTTGACCTTCTGATGACGTCACATTTTAAAATAAACATAACATATGGCAACACTACGTTACTTAAAAAAAGACTTGCTGTCATAACTGTCATATGCATATCATTTCCTTGTCTGTGAAAAAAACGTCTGTGATAGCAAATGACAGAAACAAAGTGTGACAGTTTGCGCGACGTTTCGGCGTGTGCACTCGAAAAATATGACGTCACGCTTTCAAATATTTTAAATAAATAATTTATAATAATAAACTTAACAAATCGCTGAAAAAATGAAATTAGTCTCTAGAAATTACTTCTGCTTTAAGAAAAAAATATAAAATAAGATCAAAATAAAAAATATACTGCCCGAATTGCTGGTTTTTACTCGGTACATTAAAGATGATGATATAAAGGAGGAATACTTATTCTGCAAGTCTTTGCCCACTACCACTCGCGGCGAAGATGTATTCCAAACGCTAAAACAGTTTATTGACGAAAACGAACTGGACTGGTCAAAGCTAGTTGGCGTTTGTACTGACGGGGCGCCTTCCATGATGGGTATCCGTTCAGGATTTCAAGCGCTCGTAAGACAAGTTGCTCCTCAAGTTTTCAGTTACCATTGCTTGATACACCGTTATGCTTTGGCTGTTAAAACCCTTCCATCAGATTTACTGAGCACGTTGAATGATATCATAAAAATTGTTAATCATATCCGAGGCAGCGCTACGAACTCCAGGTTATTCAAAATTTTGTGTGATGAAGTTAGTGCCAAATTTAATGCCCTTTTGTACCACACAGAGGTACGTTGGTTATCAAGAGGGAAAGTTCTAGGTCGGGTATACGAACTCCGTGAAGAAATAGCATTATTTTTTGAAAATCAAAGAACACAGAAAGAAAAAGAGTTTTTCTTAAAAATAAAACAAAAAACATTTGTTGAAAAGCTGGCATATCTTGCCGATTTTTTCAGTGAAATTAACAGTCTAAATATCTCACTGCAAGGAAATATGATGAATATTTTGACAGCGCAAGATAAACTTGCCAGTTTTTTGCGAAAATTGGAACTTTACCAACGCAGAGTCCAAGCTGGCGATGTGTCGATATTTACACAACTAAGTGAGGAATTGTTAAACTCCGAACCAAACAAAATCTCGTTTGAAAATTCAGTGATTCAACATTTAGCTGCGGTCATAGACTCGCTTAAGCAGTATTTTCCGAATATGGATAATCGCCAGACCAAGTCTTGGATATTGAGACCATTTTCTACTGATGAGGATATTTTCAAAGACGAAGATGTGTCGGCAAAAGTGGAATTTCTTGGACTGCGCGAAGATAGCACTTTCAAAGCAGATTTTCAAAATTATGAACTTTGTAAATTTTGGCGAAAAGCAGCTTCAGAATACCCCATCATTGCTGACAGAGCTCTGAAAACGTTGATACCGTTTGCTACCACTTATAGATGTGAGAGTGGCTTCTCGGCTCTAGTAACATTAAAAACAAAGGCCAGAAACCGTCTGAACCTGGAGCATGACATGAGATGCGCGTTGAGTGTAACTAAACCGAATATTGAAAAACTTGCGAATTTAAAACAATATCAACCTTCACACTAGTGCATTTTTTATTAATAAAGTTCTTTGTACTTGTTTGTATTTGTTTTCTTGAAATAATTTTGACTTGGGGGCAAAATCTGTTTCTCTAGCAGGCCATAGGGGTAACAGTTCTGAAAAGGTTAGGAACTACTGGTCTAAGTGAATTCCAATGGTTTAATTCCAAGAACCTTGTGGAGCGCCGTCCTCCCCCTTTAACTGTTCGTCCGTCCGTCCGTCTGTCTGTACGTGAGTATGCGATCACGTAGCTAAGTAAGTGTTTATTGCATAGCTATCTCCTATAGCGCAGTTTCCGGAGTCGTCTGAGGCCCTGGGGTAAGTTTTTAATATGCTGCTGCAGCTTATGGCGTGGTATTCTAAAGCAAACGTGTTGTCGGGACAGAGATTTTGAATTTTTAGGGTAGACCCAGGTTTGTGTGGACAATCCCCCACATTGGAGAAAAAACAAGGTGACTGCTGGTGCCTGTTCTAACGCTTATTTATATCCTAATTTCTAACGACACAAAATTATAGCGGGCATAGTGAGTATTTTTTTAATTTTAAAGTCATGCCTGTATCCGGAGGGTAGGCAGAGACCAGAATTTGCCATTTGCCTAGTTTTTTTTTTAGTGAATTCTAAGTTTTTTTTTTCCTTTTTTTTTTTAGAAAAGATCGTAGTCTCGGAGGACGAGAGCCCCTCGCACTGGCACCAGAAGGACTACCGCGGCTTCAATCCGTCCAAGACTTGGGAGACGGCCGACTTCGCCACGGCGCCGCCCGTCTACAGCTTGCCGGTCACCTCCGCCTTCTGTGACCCTCAAGACGGCGACGAGGTCGACGTGAAGGACGGCTGTGTCACTGTGAAAGGTTGGTTGGGTAGTGCTGTCTTTTGTGACCCACTGCTGGGCTAAGGCCTCCCCTAGTTTACGTTTACTATGAAAATGACAACTCCACACAACACAATCACGTGTCCTGGTCCCAAACTAAGACTACGGTAACCAGGTAAGGACATTATGGAAATACACCCAGACTGAGGGCGCCAGTATAAATCAAGTACGGCAGCACCCAGTGGGAATTGAACCCACAACCTCGGTTCGGTAGTAAGGCGTGTTAACCGCTAGATCATCGAGGCAGTCAGTTTAGTCCGGAGTTTTCGGTCCTGGGCTACTTCAGACCACTCCGGTAGATGTTGGTCGACCCCATCTCTTTACCGTCTTCTTCTAGGCTGGCCTCGACTTTGATCGCCGTTATGTGGCACCACAAACCACGATTCCACCAATTGGAGTGTTTCACACGCAATTTACTTAAGTACCTTCATACAAATACACAAGGCCACCGGGGTACCTCCGCGGTCTGAGGTGTTCGCATACTTCAACGCTTGACATTGCCAATCCGCGGTAGGCACGCGTGGTTTTTTTTTTTTTTTTTTAATTTATTGACTTACTTTGGTATCGCAGAGTTTTAAATTTTATAAATGATTCGCCAAACTGCATGGCAGTTTGTTGGCGAATTAATCGCACTCTTTTAACATTTTTTTAAAAATAGTATTAGGTAGCAATAAACTAAATTTTAAAGTTTTAAAGTACAGTCGACAGCGGATCCCCCCATACATGCTTACTCTGTATTCGGTCATATTACCAGTGACTATGCAACACAATGCAAAGGCCGATTCGCCATCCACTGTACCTCACTTAAAACTTTTATCTGAAACACATTAGCAGCTACCCACCGGTTTAATGGTCGTTAAAGAAGCATTTGTTTTTACAATGATAAATTTATGGTAATTAAGCCCATACTCTCTCTCTCTCTCTCTCTCTCTCTCTCTCTCTCTCTCTCTCTCTCTCTCTCTCTCTCTCTCTCTCTCTCTCTCTCTCTCCTCTCCCTCTCCCTCTCCCTCTCCCTCTCCCTCTCTCTCTCTCTCTCTCTCTCTCTCTCTCTCTCTCTCTCTCTCTCTCTCTCTGAGAGAAGGCCTGTGTCCTGAAGTGGGAAAAAAGAGGAAAGACTACTCGCACGCATGTCCACATAAAATTAAGTTGCATACTTATCTATGGATAGTGCTGTTAGATAGTGTTGGCGCAAGCTGATCTTAGTCACTTAACAGGTGTAAACTAGGTAGACGGTGCTAGGACTTTATTAGCTTAGTTCCGGATTCACTTAATTGATTTATTCAATTCAATTCAAATATTTTTATTAATTATAAAATCAGAATGTTTACTTAATGAACGTCAAAGTTGTTAGTGTGAAACCCACGCCGTTCTGACGGCACAGCTGAGCCTTTTGCTACCAACTACACGTTAATAGCAGGCTGATCTCATTGGTCACAATTTTTTTATATACTTAAAGAAAGTGCCAATGAGACTAGAAATTGTTACCTCGCTAAGACTAGCTTGTAAAAATGTATGTAATTTAACCTCTTTATTGTTGGCGGCAATAAATATTTTTTTTTACATTTTTTATTCGTCCGCAGGCTACGCGTACTCGGGCGGCGGAGCCAAGATACTCCGTGTGGACGTGACGGCGGACGGCGGCACCACCTGGGCCGAGGCCGACACGGCCGCCGCGGACGGGGCGCCCCCCGCCCGCCACTACTCGTGGACGCTGTGGGAGGCAAGGGTGCCGGTTCAGAGGGGGCGGAAGGAGGTGAGAAGCGTTAGGTTCAGTAATAGGAAAAACATAGATGTCAAACTAGAGCTAAAAAATTACGCGGGCGGGACTTGTCAATTGTGTTACCTACCAATCGGAGTGTTCAGTATTACCCGGTAAAATATCTATGCACCTGCCACCGTAAGACCGCCATCTTGCGAAAGGGATCCGGAGATTACGGAGCTTAATCATGGTGAGTAGGAATCACGGAGCTCGCGGCGAGTGAGACGGTCTTATTTATACTTAAAAACACGATTCCTCTAAAACATAAACATTTACGTACAGGCACATACATTGCTTCTGGCCCCACACTAGGATAGCCTGTGTCGTGGGAACCAGAAACAACGACATCACAAACATGTAAACATCCAAGACCTGGGGTTTTTTTTTTGTCCCAGTCCTCAGAAGCAGTTGAAATAATCTGTGGATACGCCTTTCTCTTTACCACAGTCTATTTGAATTGCCTCTGAGGTGTGTTTTAAAGAATCGTGCAAGAACATTAGTGGTTGCGATTGCCGCCTACGAGACACGGTATTTTCTTTGTTCCAGGTGGAACTGTGGGTGAAGGCGACCGACAGCAACTTCAACACGCAGCCGGAGCGGTTCAACGACATCTGGAACATCCGCGGGATCCTCGGCAACGCCTACCACAGAATCAAGGTTCAGCTGAAGGATAGTCACCCTTCCCGCTGAGGACAAAGGCTCCCCTGAACGACCTGACCGTACAGGCAAAATCAGATGAATTTCACTAGAGATATAATTTTCTCTTTCATTCCT
This sequence comes from Yponomeuta evonymella, assembly GCA_963969515.1. Lineage (NCBI taxonomy): Eukaryota > Metazoa > Arthropoda > Insecta > Lepidoptera > Yponomeutidae > Yponomeuta > Yponomeuta evonymella. Next base: position 22,276,934 of record OZ018343.1, on the reverse strand, counting down.
TGATCACACGACATGGTCAGTCTATCTGTCATGGTCATGTCATGTAGCTCAAGGAAAAATATATGGACTTATTCAGTCAATACATTCTAAACACGTTCATTCTGTGTTTAGATGATTCATTCCAAGTGAAGATGTGGAATGAAAGGCAAGAAATAAAAGAAAGTGAACTGTCTGATTTCGCCTTAACATATAAAAGTTAAATATTTGAAGCTATGAATACAAAAAAAAGTTTTTAACTATCACTGTTTGACGCCCTATTTATAACTATTGCTCGCAGTGCTTCTCAATGGTATATTTCATGTGACTGAATTCATAAGAAAGTTTTTAGGCGACATAAAAAGGCAGGTAGTTTTGAAACTTAGCAGGTGTGATGACTTGGTGACCCGAAGTATGACCCCAAATCAGTCTCGAACGTTTCAACAAACAAGAGTACCACCACAGCGTAATTACTGCTGTCTACACTTATTAAGTGAAGTGACCACACAGATGCAGTAACATCTGTGACATAGACACATATCATAATAATCAGCATAATTAAAATTTCGGAACATTGTAATACTTACTAATTTAAGTCCAGGTTAATTTACTTGTAATTTTGCAGAAGAGTGACATTATAATTATAAAAGTTATTCAGCACTTAAATTAATAATTTATAGTAATTTTTACACTGTTGTACCATATACCCACTTTGACATTAGTCTGCTGTTGTACCTATTTAAAAGGGCTTTATTTTGTAAGTACCTATTATGTAGCTCTTCATAATAACTTGTGATCCCTTATGTTAAAAACAATGCAAGCACGATTGAAAAGTACAGACGAATGAACTAAAAGAATTTTGATGCTATGAGTAGTCAAGCTACTACATATGTTTATTGATAGGTTTCTGTCTAAGTTGAATTCTGTTGTAAATTACAGGCAACGCATAATATCATGAACTCAAGTTTAATTTAATGATACCAGAACAATATTTTTTACAATTACCATGTTGAATTTTACTTTGAAATAAAAGATTTTTTCCTGTTATTCATTTCTTGTTTTAATATACTTAAATATGACAACTGACCTTACCATTTAATTATACCTACCAACTCTACTGATAAATGCCAATTGATAACAGATGTTAACACAATTGACATGTCTGTTTGTTTAAATAGGCATTTAACAAAATGTCAACAAACAGGAACATATTTTATCTCTCATCACTAGCAAGTGAACTCACGACAGAGCAACATGTTCGCGCTCAAGCAAGTCCAAAGTTCAAGCAAATTCTTTGCCAGTCAACTTACTAAGAATTATTTGAGAGCAATCACCCAAGTTCATGACCAAAGTGATTATGACTGTGTCAAGTTAAATATTCATGGAGAAAGTGTGAAGTTTCCCTCAGTGTGGTTGCGAGAAAACTGTCAATGTGAAAAGTGCTTTCATCAGTCTGCTAGAAGCCGAATCATAGACTGGACCAACTTTGATGTTAATGTTAAAGCTTCAGAAGTGAAGGAAGGCTGTGACTCTGTGCAGATATCTTGGAACGATGGCCACAAATCAGAGTATCGGCTTGACTGGTTAAAGTTTAGAAGCTTCAGTCCATATCAACAGAAATTATATTCCAACACAATTTACCAACCACCCAAAACCATTTGGCATGGTGACGACTTCCAGACAATCTGTACCAAGCATAATTATAAGGATATATTAACAAATGACAAAGCTCTTTATGACTGGCTGTATAAGTTATCAGTCTATGGAGTAGCACTGATTGACAATACACCAAACTCAGACACAGCTTTGAATAAAATTGTCCAAAAAGTTGCTTTTCCAAAACAGACACATTATGGAGTAAGTTTTGTTGTTCAAAACGTACCAAATACTAGCAATGTTGCTTACTTATCCAGTAACCTTCCATTGCATATAGATTTGCCTTACTACGAATATTGCCCAGGAGTTAACATGCTGCATTGCCTGATCCAAACAGCCAGCAAAGGAGGAGAAAACCTACTGTCCGATGCACATTACACAGCTAACTTTATGAAGAAAAATCATCCAGAGCAGTTCAGGCTCTTGTCAGAAACAGAAGTGGAATGGAGTGACATTGGTTCTGAACATGGAAACGAGTTCTTCAAGCTATACCGTTCGCCTGTCATTTGCTTAAATAAACAGAAGGAAATAACTAGAATTAACTTCTCTATTCCACAAAGAGGCAGTCACTTCCCTGGCCACATAGATGATGTTAAACCTTGGTACAAAGCCCATGGTTTATTTCTGGAACTAAATCACAAGTTCTCTGCGAAATTCAAAACAAACCCTGGAGACGTACTGGTGTTTGACAATATAAGGCTTTTGCATGGACGGAATGCCTATGAAGACAGTTCAGAGAATGTTCGAAAACTAATTGGAACTTATATTGATTGGGACGAGATCTATTCAAGGCTGAGATGTCTTCAAGTGAAACTAAACAATGACAACAAAAAGATTATTTCATAAATTGATTTTAATATGTTAAGTAATAAATTAATTAATTTTACTAGATAATCTCTCTGCTCAGTAGCACCCATCCACCAGGTTCCACCCCGCCTCTCCTCCCTAATTAAGATTCCAGCACAAGTGAAAATTTTAAAGTTCTATGTAAGCATCAAAATTAAAGTTTCTTATAGAAAACCGTCGCACTGGGAGTATACTATTGCTTTCTTCCGGCTTTTCTTGCAGCTCCACTAAGGGAAAGTCTTCCAAATCGGCATTTGAAGCTAAGGCCACAGCACAGGACTCATTTGTATGGAGCAATATTGTGAAACTGCAGTCCTCTGATTTTGGCAACTTATCGCTTAAACACGACAAATGTAGGCAAAAGGCGCGTAAATTTTGTTCACATTGCACTAGATAGGGATCTTCATTCTGATCAAAGTTCTCATTTCTATCGAGGTCAAAAACGAACTTAATCAAAGTTTTATATGCACTGTCAGTGATGGCAAACTCTATGCGACTCAGCTGGCAACTCTTCAGGCACTCCGCGATACTTTTCAGGCACAAGTTTATGTACTGATTAACTTCAGGATGAATGGAGTGATGAACTACTACACCGTATTTCTTTCGAGTTTCAAAAATACTTTGCGGGTACACTGAAGCGTAATACAATATGTTGTGAAAGGCAACGTCGAGAAAATCCAAAGTTAAGTCGATGAAACAAGCTTCCACTGCCATATCTCTGGTAAAGTGATAACAAATTAAATAAATTCAAACTCGCGGCGCGCGCCTCGTCTTCGTCTGTCTCGCACGTCGTACAGAAACCAATGTCAAAAACAGCTGTTTTATCTTGACAGTTTATCGACGACAATCTCACGAATAATGATTCGTTCAACAAAAGACTACAATGGATGCATTCGATTCAACGTCGATTTCTCAAAGATATATCTTTGTTAAGGAGCGAAAAAAAACTACTTAGGTACTCTATCTTACAGAGATTTTATTTTACAATAGATAAAACATAACGACTACTTGTAACCATAACACAATATCTCACTTTACTCCTTCTTTTCTGCATCTGGGATATGCTCAAGCCCCTGAAAGAAAACAGAAATGCTCATAAAGATATTTTTTTTTTCTATTAAAAGAAATTAATTAACTTGACGTAAAACGAAATTGTAGTTTATACCTATTATTAACCAGTAACCAAAATAGGGCATGCGTGCATGCAACAACTAATGAAGATCGTAGCAAGTGGCAGTCCCTGGTCCATGCCTACCCCTCTGGGATACAGGCGTGAGTTTATGTTATGTTATTAACTAGCTTTTGCCCACATTTTCATCTGTGTTAGACTTCAGAATTGGGCCCCAAAGAGTTGTTGCCCTATTGTTACTACAAATTCACAAATGTATGTATCTTAATAACAACTTCTTTACATTAAAATCTGCAACTGTGAACCAAATTTAATATTAAAACGTTTTTGCATCTTTAAGCAACATAGTCCTATCTTATACAAACTTTCGTATTTATATTATTAGCAGTGGTAGCGCATTGGTAGAACCTGTCGGCAGAATGCTGGCCTCACATTCGGGAGGTTATAGGTTCGAAATCCGGCGCAAGTAACAATGAGTTTGCTTTCTAGGTTATGTATGTTTAAGAATTTGTAGTAGCAATGCCACTCGCTGAGTGTGAAGGTAAACATTGTGAGGAAACCTGACTACTTAAGATGTTTACATAGTTCAGCACTTGAAATAGGCAATCCACAGTGGGCACACATTGTAATTAAGCACATACTGTCTCTCTGGGAGAAAGCCTGTGCCCTACAATGGGGCGTATTAGACTGCATTTTTATGTGTAGTGCTTGTGAAAGTTTTATTTCAAAAATTTAATTTGATAAGTTAATAACAATTTTCGTAGAGAACTTACGTAAACATCATAGGGGTTGCCAGTCAGTCTGAGGTCCCGCTGGTATGTGTGGCGGTCCCACCGGTCAAGCATAGATCGTCTGAAATGCTGAAACAATACACAACAGGTAAGTCTTCGAGCATACCTAACCCTTATGGTACGAAAATACTTACTAGAAAGTATGATATACCTACATTAAAGGTTTTGAGAATCAAATCAAACTAGTTTATGTGGTCAGCCAGTTTGGTTAATTTCTCCAAAACAGTGACATAAGCCCAGCATGTTTACTATTGCTTAGGTTAAATGTGGGTTAAATACCTAAGTGCGAATATTTTAAACACACTCAAGAATGAGCCGTTATTTTGGGTTCCCAACCGAGAGATAGCAGCAGTGTAGAAGGCTAAGACTAAAGAGGTGTTATCTAATAGTGTGGTACTTACGTTGCCTAGAACAAGATTGTGGATGTGATATAGACCCCAACCCGGCAGACCTACTCCGGCTATAATAATGCAGAAACTCGGAAGGATCTCGTACCACATTTTATCGTACAAATGTAGCGCAAAGCCAAAATATTCCGAGATCAACTTGCCAAATTTGGCACGAAGATTGACATTAGATTGTGTGTTTCCAGCTCAAGAACAAAAAGTCTACCATCAAGGTAACTACGTCTGTAATTTTTAGTTAGTAAACATTCTTTAGATTTATTTTAGTTAGGTGTTGATGGCCTATGCCCAGTGATAGTTAAAAACATAGATATCTAAAAACTAAACTTTGGCCTTTACATCTGCGTACTGAGATGATTACTATACAGCGTCTAGTGGCACCACAGAACTATGTTCTGTGAGTGGCATCATCACTCACACTAGATGGGTGAAGGGTCCACTCGGCCGCTGTAGTGCCTGGGACTAGCGCTAAAAATAACCCCGGTCAATTGTGTTACCTTTCTGAGAGAGTTCAGTACCTATTACCCGGCGAAATATCTATGCACTGCCACCGTCGCCATCTTGCAAGGCACCTAGATATTTCGATTGGTTATATATCAATGAAGTCATTGGTTTCACATTTTTGTATAAAACCAACCATCAGTTACAAACTTACCTACGCTGTCACTTACTACCGCCCCATCAACGTTCACGTAACGCGTGGCGCACAGAATGAACCAATCACAGAGTAAATTACTCTGCAGCACATCTTAAACTAATTTCATTGGTAAAGAACTGAAGACTATCCCAGAGGGCTGGGGCCGTTTTTGAGTGTGAATTTTGTAGGAAATACTTATATCGTTTTTTTATGCCCAAGAGAGTGGGCTCTATGGGCTGATTAGACAGATAGCTAGATAGGTATTTAGGTGACTAATGAATGTTGAGGAAGCGAAAGTGATCTGTCAGTATCGTAGCAAATGGCAGTCATTGGTCTCTGCCTACCCCTCTGGGATACAGGCGTGAGTTTATGTACATACCTATGTATTTTTTATGTATAGGTAGGTGTTGTTTGTTTCGTAATATATTTAAAAATCGTACTAACATTTCCAATAACCCACTTATGGAGGTGATAGTGCAAAAAACCGGGACCCGCGAGAGCACCCCATATGATAGTAATAGGCATGAGGAGCTCAAACCACATTGCAGGACAAGAATTTCAAGAAAAAAATATTTCACTTAAACTGCTTTACCCGATCTAGAGTGACAATTGAAATGGCTTTTAGAATAATAAAAAAATAAGTATAAGCAGCTAACCCAGCCAGCAATAAAATGACAAACTTTTTTGAATGACGTGTTTTCGTTTTTTCTGTTTTCATGGCAACATTCATTAGACATCAAATCGTCAAAAATGGCAGACTTCCCCATCGACTGTGATTTTCCCGTTTGGGGTTTATTGCCGAAAAAAGAAACGGGAGTCGTCTCTTTTCTGAATAAATATCCAACCTACGATGGCAGGGACACGATTATTGCGATATTTGACTCCGGAGTGGACCCGGCGGCCGCAGGGCTCAAGGTAAAAAAAACCGTGTTGTCACGATTTGTTTAGCTTAGTCTTCGAGGTTTCTTTGTTTGTTTGCACAGATGTTTTTTATTTTAGGTGACGAGTACGGGTGAGACGAAGGTGATCGAAAGATTCGATTGCAGCGGGTGCGGCGATGTGGACACATCTACGGTGATAACGAAAGTTGTTGACGGCAGCATTACCGGTCTCACTGGGCGAAAACTGACGGTAAATTAGCGGTTTCTAACTGAAACACGCAAGGCAAAACCCTCATTATGCTCTGTAGTTACATCGCCTTACAGTATCGACTCGCTTTGTTAGTTTCCTTATACGGTCGTTGACCTTCCAATCTTGCTTAGGCGGCATGACGCGCCTCAGCCTGCTTAGCGGAATCAAAATACTTAAAACAAATCATACAGCCACTCTTACGCCGTTTGTCCACCGACGTCACCAGGAAATGAGAATTTTCTCTAAACTCGTCCTTATAATTTTTCATTGACATTTATCACTGTCTATAAAAACAATTTGTTAGTTGATTAAAATCTGTCTGAACATCACCTGAAATTTCTCCAATTGATGTAGTTCTTGATTTGGTAAAAAAAATTACCTTTAGTCATGGTTACATATGCAGCCTATATACGTCCCACTGTAGGGCACAGGCCTTCTCTCAGAGAGAGAGTATGGGCTTAATCACCACGCGTGCCCACCGTGGATTGGCGATTTCAAGCGCTGAGGTATGTGAATAGCTCAGACACCCAGGTTTCCTCACGATGATTTCCTTCACCGTTAGCGAGTGGTATTGCTACTATAACTTCACAAATGTACATAACTTAGAGAACCAAGTCTTAGGTACATGCCTGCACCGGGGATCGAACCTGGGTCTCCCACTTCCAAGTCCGAGGTTCTACCCACTAGGCTACCACCGCTTAGTCATGGTTATTGCTAACTAACCTTTCACTATCTTATGTCCACTGTATCTGTTTGAAGGATCATGGACTGTCTTAGTTATAGATAGACCACAATTGTTGACTATATTTACTGCCTTAGTGGCCGCGATCCAGCGTGATTTCCCTCGCCACCGAGCCCGCCCCTGTGCCCGCGTATCTGCGCGCCGCTCGCCAGAAGGACAGTCTCAGGCTTTCAGTAATAACCCAAGTGGCATTCGGGGTTCTATATAAGATGTCTAGTTGTTCACATGTACTCCATAAGCTGTGTAAGTCAGCTGTATAAGAACTGTATAGCTTGCTATAATGCTCTTATAGAACCAGTTTGGGCACAAATTAGACAGCTTTAAGTTCACTATGGCTGTACATTAGCAGTATAATAGCATTATAATAGCAGTTTAAGTAGTAACATCGGACTTAAGGCTGACTTACGGCACTATATGGGACGCAGTGTGAACCATACAATGTACATGAGTGTAATAAAGAGTAACAAGTGGCTAAATACACAGCCTTCAGAGTTATAAAATCTGACAAAAGTTACTCCAGTGCTACCTAAAATTCACGTGTGTCCTAAATTATTTCTTATTAAGGCAGTAAATATAGTAGTAAATATAGTCTACGTGTTCTATGTTTTTCCATGTTTGTGATCTCTTTGTGTGGTTTAAGTTTGTAACATTATCTAAAGTGACTTCCAGTTTTATTGAATAAAAAAATATATGTAGGTATCTTCTTTAATATGGTTTTGAAAAAAGTGAATAGAAATTTACATAAAAGTGAGATTTATAGGATTTACAGAACCTAGAACTTAGGCTGAGAAAGTAGGACTTTAATGGGTTCCCACTTAAATCAAAATAAAAGCCGTTTTTGCTACAATGCTCCTGGCTGTAAGTGACAGATAAACATTGTTTGAATCAGAATCAAGTCAAGTAGCTAGCCCTTATCACGGTTTAAGCTGTCTTCTATATCATAGTTCTGTGTTAATTTGGCTCATAGCAACTAGCTGCTATTATTCCACAATCTCTCACTAACTGCTTATAGTTATTGCCAGTGCCATTGTTGCAATTAATTAGAGCTCCGGAACCTCAATTTGCCAGATCCCGGATACATGGAAGAACCCAACAGGGGAGTGGCGTGTGGGCGTCCTCCATCCGTTTACTCTCTACCCGAGTAAGCTAAAGGAACGTGTGCAGGAGCATCGCCGCGAGCACCGCTGGGATGTTGGGCACAAGTCTGCGTATGCTGCGGCTAACAAGCAGTTGCAGGACTTTGATACTGAGAATGGTAAGTCAGCCCATCTACCAGAATATCATCTTGTCGCTATGATTATAAGTGAACTGTTTTAAAAGCCAGGCACACAGTGAACTTATAAGAATATCTTCATTAATATTTTATGCCATAGTAGAAGAAAACCAGTTGGTTTTTTTTTAGTTGTTCAGGTGCCAATTTGTTTTATTCATGTATAATGAATTGTTTTACTTGTGTAAATTATAATTGAATTGCCAGTTTATGCATGGTTTGGCAAAACTTGTTTTTTTGCTAATTTAGAATTAGTTGCTAGACAAATTAATACCACTGTATTACTCTAAATTAAATTTTTGTTTCCTAATGAAATCTCCTTTCCACAAACTGGAAAGACAGGATATTTGGGTACATTTGGCAAACTTGTTGAAAATAACATGGTATATTTTACAGTCTTGCTCATTATTTTGTGAGAAAAAAAATCCATCATCATCAGCCCACCCCTGCCTACTGCTGGGTATAGACCTCTTCCCTATCACGCCATCTTTCGCGGTCTCTCCTCGCCGTTCGCATCTCTGCCGACCTGACCACATGGTCCGACCATCAGGGTGTGGGTCTACCCACTGACCGCCGCCCGGTTCTCGGCCGCTATTTCGTTACTGCCCTTAGCCACCGGCCGTCGTCCCGCCTTGCCAGGACAAAAAAATTGGTACCAATAAAAAAACATCATCTTTATGTTGACAATCTAAAATCATCTCTTTCCTCTTGTAATAATGTAATATCCCCGTGCTATTTAAGTATAACTACTGGGAACAAAGTACTGTCAAGTAAAGTTATTCCCTGAGAACTCTGAAAGAAGGCCTATGCCCTGCAGTCGGACATAAAAAATTGCTTATATCTTTATCTTTAATAATTGTTCCTCTTTTTTTTCTGGTTGTGCAATAAAGTGTTCTCTATCTATCTAAATGTTCCGTTATGCTTTTTTGGTGTCCAGTTAAGAGTATTCTTATCTTGTAATTTCAGGGACGTCCACGACATTGTCCCAAGAAGACAAGCTGCTGAAAGAAGAATTGGAGGCAAGGGTGGAAGTGCTTTCAAACGCCGAAAAGAAGTATTCTGACCTTGGCCCGACCTATGACTGTGTACTTTTCCACGATGGAACAGTTTGGAGGTCAGTGTTTGATAAAAACCAAATCAATAAATGCTTAGACAAATGTTATGTAATACAAATCACCAGATGTATAATAAAGATTGCATAACATTTTGTATTTCTGGGTGGAAAATTGATGAAGGTCATGGAGGTATGTACTACGTTTGGCAGTGAATTGGCCAAGTATTCATTTACATGTATCTTCAAATGCATTTGTAAATTAAAAGGAAATCCCACTAACATAACTTAATCAAAGTGAAGTAAGATAAGAATATTCTTTATTGCACACAAGAAGCGAGACATAAACTAAAGGTGACAAAAAGACAAAGGAGACATAAAGGTGTAACAAAATCTCCATTTCTATACGAAAAATCGCAGGTTCAACTCGTCAATACAAACAACTTTGTACACTGCTTGTCTGTACAGTTACTATAGGGAAAGCCCTTACATTTTAATGGCGAGCGTGGTAACTTTAGTATGGAACAGCTGCAAAATGGTTTGATTTTTCCTTCTTCGAAAATTGTGAGGTTTTGAATTACCGAAAAATTTACTCTGGTTTCGCCTTATTATTTATTGTCTATCGCTGCAATGAGAATGAGATATCAGAGACGAGGTAATGCAACAATACAAACTTAAATAACACTCAAAATTAAATAATACAATGTTAGAGAGTACTACACACTTTTTAAGTAGTGTAGGACGTCATCAGACTCGATGGAGCGATGATCTCCGCAGGGCGGCTGGCAAGAGCTGGATGAGAGTAGCCGAGGACCGTGTTCAGTGGCGTCCAATAGGAGAGGCCTATGTCCATCAGTGGACAAGCGTAGGCTGATGATGATGATGACACACATTTTGATTAAAATTTTTCTGCTAATCTTAACATAACATAACATAACATAAACTCACGCCTGTATCCCAGAGGGGTAGGCAGAGACCAGGGAGTGCCACTTGCTACGATCCTGACAGATCACTTTCGCTTCCTCAACATTCATTAGTCGTTGCATGCACGCACGCCGGTTTCGGGTACTTTTTATCTTGCCCTTTGTTAATACATCCTCTATTTGGTCGAAGTATGTCCGTCTGGGTCGTCCCTTACCGGCTAATCTTAAGTCTTTGAGGTACTTGCTTCCCTATATTGATTTGCCTACTTGTATATAATTACATATTTTATGTACAAACGCGATCTACAAACATACCTACTGTACCTATCGGGATGTGGCGCTGTTTGCTGTTATACTGGCACTAAAACTAGCTCAGTAACAGATGCTAAAGTTTTTGTCCTACTTATACTGCATCGATGCTGTGTTACCATGTCATGTCTTGTACTTATTTCGTCAATAAAGTATCTATCCGGCAAGAGTGCAAATAGAACGAACGTCGACGTCAGTTCTCGCCGTATTTCAGCATGTCGTCTCTAAACTTACAGCGTTAAGGATAATTTTAAATTGAAATCGTCGTCGGCACGTTTAAGATAAATAGTTATTCATAAATCGTATAATAGCAGTAACGGTATCCACATCCAAACTTTAAGGGGATGCCTCATGCAGCGATTCCCATACAAACTGAGTGTTTTTTAACTAGAGAATTAGCGAATAGCGAACTTCGTACCACCACAGAATCCGTGTATACGATTCTTGCTCAAAGCGATCTATTTACGTTCGCTCGCACAACGGCATCTATTTTAAACTTAAAATAAATACTATCCCACGGGAACGCATTACCGGGATATCAAGTATCATCATCATCAACAGCCATTTGACGCCCACTGCAGGACATAGGCCTCCCTCAGGTTTTCCTAATCGTGAAGGGGTTTGCCATAATCGCCAGCATATCAAGTATGCCGTGTCCCAATTCAAGTCAATCTGTAAGCCAAGTTTCATGTAAATTCTTTCAGCCGCTATTGCGTGATTGATCACATTCAAACAACAAACATCCAAACATCTTCACAAACTTTCACATTTATAATATTAGTAGGATGATCAATCCCCGATTTGTGTCCTCTTGACATATGAGGCGATACGGCATGTCGTTTGTAAATAAAACCCATGCCACATTTTTACGGGAATCGCCTCGCGAGGCGCCTTCTACGTGTTATTCGAGTTAAGTTTCCAATCCCCAGAGCCTGCATCGACACTTCGGAGCGCGGCGCGCTGTCGGAAGGGCCCCTGCTGGCCGAGTACAGCGCGACTCACGAGCACGCGCACCTCACGCCCTTGGACGAGATGACCGTTAGCATCAATGTCCACGACGCCGGCGCCGTGTTAGAGGTCGTCGGGATGTGCTGTGAGTTTGCCACGTGACTGCACAATGGGGAACTCGCGTCAAACTTAGATTGAAGTGGCATTGCTTTTGTACCGTAGAAGACATAGAAAAACTAGAAATATTTAAAAATAAAACCATATTTTTATTTTGTTCAGGGTCCCAAAAAATGGAAAAATAAAGGTACTCTAATAATAAAAACCCTATTAGGTTTCGTTTTTACTTTCAATTCTAAACATATTCTAAAAAGGGTGTAGATGCATAATTTTACGAGATAATTCGAATATTGATAAACGCTTCATACCTTATAGGGCAAGTTGTGACGTCATAGTTTGAGTCCAATTTGTATTCTTTTCGACAGAACCCATTATGAAAAGTATTAATTGTACAAAAAAATAAAAAATGTAAACCAGCCGGCCGAAAACCAGCGCTACGGACTACGCCTGCAGTTATAGCAATAAGCTGAGCCCGTTCCTTTTTACCATAAAAATAATTTATCGTTCTGTATCTTGTAAGCATCGATTTTATGGTGAATAAAATATTTTAATTTAAAATTTTCCTTCCAGCGACGCACGGCACCCACGTGGCGGCGATAGCGGCGGGCTACTTCCCCGACGAGCCCGACAGGAACGGCGTGGCGCCCGGCGCCCGGATCGTGTCCCTGACCATCGGCGACAGCCGGCTGGGCTCCATGGAGACGGGCTCGGCGCTGGTGCGGGCCTGCATCAAGGTCATGCAGCTCTCGGAGCGGGTCAACGTCGACGTCGTCAATATGAGCTACGGGGAGCACGCGCACTGGGCCAACGCCGGGTGAGCTCTTTGGAATCAATCAAATCAATCAAAATCTTTTTATTCAAAGTAGCGTTGAAACTGCGGCTTAATGAACGTTACAAGTTAAACTAGGTGTCCATTTCAAAATCTAGGTCATTTTGGAGAAAAAATGGACAAAAAAAAACTCCAAATCTAGTCTTTTTAAGTCCTTAATTCATCATCATCATCATCACCATCATCATCATCATCATCAGCCACTTGACGCCCACTGCAGGGCACAGGCCTCCCTCGTGGTTTTCATAACCATGAGGGGTTTTGCCATAATCGCCACGCTTGGCAGGCGGGTTGGCGATCGCAGTATGCGGCTGGAATCTCAGGAAGACGCTGCTGCCCGTCTCCTAGTAATTTATCTAAATAATCTTTAATGTTATAGTAGCCCTTTTGGCACAAAGTGTGCTTTACACATTTTTTGAGCCGCGTTTCTGGCAAGCTTGTTATATCCTCAGGGATCTCATTGTACAAACATATATAATGCCTAATAAAGGATGTATTAACCTTTGCCAGCCTACATTTTGGGAACGAAAGTTTCTGTCTATTTCTATTACATTGTGTTGGCTACCTACAGTTTTAAAGTTATTGATATTTTTCCTAACGATATCTTTCCTTTGGTCCATTGTTGCTAGCTCAACGATCAAGATTCTCCCTCCACGCCCGGTGCGCTGCGTATTGTGAAATGTACAGTCAATAGAAGAGAAATCTGTTTTTGTTATTGTAAAATGTGACGGACAAAATCTTGGTCCTAGGCCCCAGCATCTACTCAGTTACATGTTTGCCATCTGCTTTGCACACTTATAATCTGCTCAGTTACACATTTGCAATCTAGTCAGTGTGGCGCCGGATTAAGAATAGCGTCACTCCATTCAATTCAATTCAATTCAAGTATTTTTATTCATTATTAAAACAGAATGTACTTAATGAACGTCAAAGTTCTTAGTTTCACAATTAATAGATTATGTGGAGAAGAAGTTTACAAAGAAACTCCACGTTTATTCTTTTCAAAACACGTTTCCTTCCGTGGATGTCGTAGAAGGCGACTAAGGAAATCCATTACCAGGAGACGGGCAGCAGCGTCTTCCTGAGATTCCAACCGCATACTGCGATCGCCAACCCGCCTGCCAAGCGTGGCGATTATGGCAAAACCCCTCATGGTTATGAAAACCATGAGGGAGGCCTGTGTCCTGCAGTGGGCGTCGAAGGGCTGATGATGATGATGATGAATTCTCTCGTGCGACCATAAATAAGTGGAGTTTCCGGTTTGCAGCCGCGTGGGCGACATAATCGGCTCGGTGGTGCAGCGCTACGGCGTGTCGTGGACCGTGTCGGCCGGCAACCACGGGCCCGCCCTCTGCACCGTCGGCGCGCCGCCCGACATCGCGCAGCCCGTGCTCATCGGTGAGTGTGTACACTGCCCGCTACACGCTATACGACCACTGTCCGTGCTCATCGGTGAGTGTGTACACTGCCCGCTACACGCTACATGACCACTGTCCGTGCTCATCGGTGAGTGTGTACACTGCCCGCTACACGCTACATGACCACTGTCCGTGCTCATCGGTGAGTGTGTACACTGCCCGCTACACGCTACATGACCACTGTCCGTGCTCATCGGTGAGTGTGTACACTGCCCGCTACACGCTATACGACCACTGTCCGTGCTCATCGGTGAGTGTGTACACTGCCCGCTACACGCTATACGACCACTGTCCGTGCTCATCGGTGAGTGTGTACACTGCCCGCTACACGCTACATGACCACTGTCCGTGCTCATCGGTGAGTGTGTACACTGCCCGCTACACGCTACATGACCACTGTCCGTGCTCATCGGTGAGTGTGTACACTGCCCGCTACACGCTACATGACCACTGTCCGTGCTCATCGGTGAGTGTGTACACTGCCCGCTACACGCTATACGACCACTGTCCGTGCTCATCGGTGAGTGTGTACACTGCCCGCTACACGCTATACGACCACTGTCCGTGCTCATCGGTGAGTGTGTACACTGCCCGCTACACGCTATACGACCACTGTCCGTGCTCATCGGTGAGTGTGTACACTGCCCGCTACACGCTATACGACCACTGTCCGTGCTCATCGGTGAGTGTGTACACTGCCCGCTACACGCTACATGACCACTGTCCCTGCTCATCGGTGAGTGTGTACACTGCCCGCTACACGCTATACGACCACTGTCCGTGCTCATCGGTGAGTGTGTACACTGCCCGCTACACGCTACATGACCACTGTCCCTGCTCATCGGTGAGTGTGTACACTGCCCGCTACACGCTACATGACCACTGTCCCTGCTCATCGGTGAGTGTGTACACTGCCCGCTACACACAACACAACCACTGTCCGTGCTCATCGGTGAGTGTGCACACTGCCCGCTACACACAACACAACCACTGTCCGTGCTCATCGGTGAGTGTACACACTGCCCGCTACACGCTACACAAACACTGTCCGTGCTCATCGGTGAGTGCACACCCTACACTGCACACCCTCTGTATGTGCTCATTGGTAAGTACTTACTACACATCCTCAGCCTGTGCTCATGAATGAGTGTTGAGTGTTTATTACACAGTACACACCCATAGCCCGTGGTTGTCGGTGAGTGTTGACTGCCTACTACACACCCTGAGCCCGTACTCATTGACGAACGCCTGGTACACACCTATCGCAGAGAATACACCAGTCGCATAGAACAAGAAATGTTCGCCTCTGCGAGAAGCATAATAGGTTACACTGGCTCCAACGGGGGAAGGCTGTCACTTAGCGACGCGCGAGCGCGCGAATCCGAGTTGCCCTACAAGGTGCAATTATGCACATAATAAAATGTACAAAAGTGCCTGAGTAAACAAACGAAAAGGTGGACTTATGGCTAATGGCATGCAATGTACTGTTGTTGCACATAGACTATGTAGATAAGGTTTCTCATCGAATAATAAGTTTACTTACTACAAATTGTAGGCGTCGTGGTTTGAAAAAGAAAGAATAAGTAAAAACAAAAAAAAAATCAAAACTTGGACACAAACAATTATTTGCGGCGACTGCGGCTAGCGCAGAGGGAACGGATTGTTGGCTCGTTGGCGACCCGTCGGACTTCCCCACAGTCTTTACGAGATTTGTCTATGGGTGCGTTTGGCCGGCGTGTGCTTACGCGGAACGGTATGTGACTGATGCAGGAAGATGGCTAGAGGACAACTCTAACAAACCTGGTAGCGGGTTTAAGTCCCGGCATGGGTGGAATTTTTAGCCTCTTAATAGGTTTTTAAAAATTGTCGTCAGCACGGGTTAGTGCAACAAAAAGAATATAATCATGTAGGTACAGCGATATCATTCCGATGTAAAAACCTAACTGCAAAGTGGGTTGCTCGGGGCTGTAAGTGATGTAAATTTCTTCGGCCAGATGTCGCTGCCTGTACGTTATACAGAGAAAGTTTGTAAAGAGGCTCGAAATTTCTCTGATGCCTGCACTTACCCATTAGCTCAGTTGGGAGAGCTCTGGCACGGTTAGCCAGAGGTTGCAGGTTCAAGTCCCGGCATGGGTGGCATTTTAGCCTCTAAATAGGTTACTAACAAACCTCTTTTAGTTTAAGGAAATCCGCTAGCAAAAACTTTCTTACATTTTTATTAAAAAAAGTTACATAGTTAACACTTCAAGATTCATCGTGAACTGGGTAACACCTGTCTCACTTTGTCCTCACTTTATATTCATCTCAACTCAAGACTTATGGCTAACCCCTTGACCGGCTGCAGCGAGATGGCAACCTCGAACCGAATGCCCTCGGTGGTGGCGCCGATTCTATACCGACGCAACATGTGTGCTATCGTGATCTTCATGGCGGCCATTGCGTAGATTTTACCTGAAACAATCAATTGAACAATATAAAAGGAACACGAAGCTATAAAACGGTGTACGACGCCATGATTGTTTTAGCCAATAACTTGCTTTGAGCAACTAAGTTGAGGATGATATCGCAATGGCGCGGTTTCCTAATTTACCGGACAAGGATATTATACTTTATACTATATTAAATGGTTTTGTTGGATCAGCCACCATATATTTTCTGAATGACCGGAAGTTATATTGATCCATGACATCAGTATCGCCATCTCGTTTAGATGGCCGTATTTTGTTTTTCTTTTTGATTAATTACAAACTCGCTACCTAATCACAATTGTGTAGTCACAACGCTTTATAATGATAGAGCGTTTATGTTTTAAAAAGAATAACACATTTATTTTACACACACTTAACTTAAAAATACCTACTTTTCTATAGTAAACATACCTAGGTCTGCTTTTGCATGTTTATGGTATGTCTACGCAGCGCTATAAAGGCACCAAGCTCAGCACTGTTTTCTCAGCCGCCTCTTCAATAAACAAACAAATATAGCAATAGCTGCTTTCTTCCAGGCGTGTTACGTTCAGAAACGTATCACGGGAGTTTCTCATAATATATCTAACAGAGCCAGCTCTCATGTTAAGTATCTCTCACTTGCATTGAACGTACAGTCATTGTAACGACGAGAGAGTAGTTACGTACCCACGCACACCCGTATGCCTACGCCGAAGGAACTGTCCGTGGCGAGCCCGTCGGGCAGGGCGGCCGGCTGTAGCCAGCGCTCGGGCCGGAACCGGCCCACGTCGGCGCCCCAGCAGCGCTGGCGCCCGACGCCCCAGTGGGATAGGAACACCGCGGCGCCCGCCGGCAGGGTGTACTGCTCTGGAAGTGGGATGGAATTTTTTTATGACTTCTTCTTGTGGTGCCATCTCCTATCGGAGGTCGGCTATCATTGTGGCCACTGTGAACCGTCGTGTGGTGGCTCGGAACCGGTCGATGGTGCCTGTCTGAAACCATTCTGCCAAGTTTTGTAGCCAGTGAGTTCTACGGCCTTGTGTTTTTCCCTGAAGGACCAATTGGAGGAGATCGTATATATTACTTCGCATTATGTGACCCATGTATTGCAGTTTATGACTCGGGAATGATAATGGTAAGGCAATTAAGTTCGTAACGGATGCGGATGGCAAGCGACCGTGAGAAATGGCATCTGCAGACAAAGGCCTATAGCTGTGGCAGCAGTGGGCAGCGGTAGGCTTATTAGGTAGGTAATTAAGTTAACCTAATAAATAATCGTGATTCAATTTTGAATTAGACCCGTTAAGCGTATAACGTTGTTGTATAAAAGTGGGAAACGTCACAGTACAGGTAGGCTTTGGTTGTTTCTGTCGTTATGATTTTTTTGTGACATATTTCTCAGTAGCCCGCCCTGCAAACGCCTGGCTTTGATGTCGGTGCGCGGCTATGTTTTTGTTATTGAAATAAAGCAACGGTAATAAACCCACTACCAATACGCAAAAGGGAGAGTGGAGAAAGGGGGGTCACACATATTTCGCCACCTATGACAAGGACGAGGAAGGAGTCCAAAAGATTTATGAAAATTGTGTGACGTAATTTACGAATGAGTAAAACTAGCATGTCTCACTTACTGAACTGCATGTCTCGATCAAGCTCCCTGCCAGTGAACGGCGCGGTTGGCCAAAACCGTAGCGATTCTCTGATGGCGGCTTCCAAATACACCATCCGTTCCAGGTCTTCCTTTGTCGCGTCCCGGTCGGACTCCCCGAATATTTCTTTTAATCTGCATTGTTAACAAGCTGTTACGAAGGTGTGGGTAAATATGTTGTGTAGAATCTTAAAGCTTCGCATTTCGAATCCTCACGTGTAGATAAAAAAATTCTATTTGTTATTAGCTGCAAAAGGTCATCGGGAGGACAGTTTCTATTTTTTTTTTAGTTCGATAGTTCTACGACAGCTGGCGCGTGTTATAAATAAATTATCGTGAGCTCGCTCAGCGGTTTTAGCATTCTTCTGTGCATATAAGTATGTAGAGTTTATGTAAATACGTAAGTGTTTTTCAAAAAAAAAAGTACTAATCATAATACGCCCCCACCCCAACAGAACTAGAGTGATCACAAGAGCCACGGTGACAGAGACGAAGCCGTCGACTATGACAGCGTATTTGTTCGATGATTATCAAGAGCTGATTATTATCAGCTCTCTCTCTCCTACCCACTCATTCACTCACACTCATTCATTCTCTTGAATCTCACTCATAACACAATACAGGTGATACAGTACATTAAATCTGTACCGTGTAGTGGGACGTCTACAGGCCAGTTAAGTATGCATCATGATCAGCACATCGGTGCCCACTGCTGGGTATAGGTCTTTTCCCCCAAATGCCATCTCTCACGCCCCCTTGCCATCCGCATCCACGGACCTTCTGCCGACGCAACGATATCGTCCGACCATCGCGCTGTTGGTCTGCCCACTGATCTGTTCTGTGGCCTAATTATGCAAACCAAATCCTGCTGGAACCCTGACGTTTGCGATAGCAATTAGTATGGAATCTGACAGTTACACGATCGGAATCGCTCAGGCGGCTACTCTGTCTTTTAGTATTCATCTTACTCGGCACAAATTTTGTCCTGCACTTGCGAATGGGCCCCCAGCAGCACGAGAGTGGTCGCCAGGGCCACGGTCACGGAGTCGAACCCGGCGACTGTGACTGCGTTCAGCTCCGCGCGGATTTGCTCGTCGGTCAGAGCGCCGCTCGCCGAGTTGGCCAGTAGGATCTCCAGGAATGGACGGAATTGGCTAGCTGGCAATTAAAAGACTGATCAAGTGTGACTAGTAATACATCACACATTTAGTTAAAGCTTATGTGGTCCAAATGTTAGTAACTATGGTACATGCGTGCCCATGAGTGCATGCAACTTGCAATGCTAAACCATGACTATTCTTACAAAAGTAGGAAAATACTAATGCTGCGGCCAGAAATTTGACGATGACATAATTTTTCTTGTTCTAAGCTTTCGCCAGGCGATTACCATTCTCTGGCCCATTTCTAGTGTGTCTTAGACTTGCGTGGATTACGTGCTATTCCCGTTCCCGTGGAAAAAAGACGTTCGATTTCCTTGAAGGTTTTCCTGTAAATTACCCAGTGTTGGTGATAGATTGGATGACACGAAACGAAAGAAGGGTTTTATTTTTTCATCGGATTAACGAAACCCTAACTAGCAAATGAAATAAAGAACGAAAATATAGTGTGTATAGTTTACAATTAAGCTTACTTTGAAAGTGGTTTCCACTTTTTAAATACGCTTCCTTGGATGTCTTCAGCACCTGTAATACATTACACGCGATTATGGTACTAATAAAATTGGCAAAGTCGGTAGCAAGAGACGCGTAGGTCACCAATAGAAGTCCTCATTATAAAACTGATTCTAAGCATTCGCTCGGCAGAGAAGTACCAGAAGAAATAATCACTGGAAAACCTGGGAGAGATGATTTTTCTAATACATGTGTGTAAAAACAAAAAGAAACGCGACTTCTAAAAGTCTTCAACTAGATGGGTCTGTTGAATTTATTTTTAATTTTTTATAGTAACTTTTTTATTTGATTCGTTTCGGTGAGTTTTTCCAGCATAATGCTGCAAAACAGGCGACCACCATATTGCATTTTCTTATGATGAAATATACCCAGTGACTTTCGTGTCTTCTATACCTTTTATTTCACGCCTCATTTGTCAATCTTGGTCTAGCCGTTTGGCCTCTGCACGGTCATAAATAAACATACATACGCGCGAAAAACATAACCCTCCTCCAGTTAATAAAACTTAATTCCGGATTCACTTACTTAACTGGTCGGACTCTTCCGACAAAAAAGCAAGTAAGTGAATCCGGATTTAAATGTGTAGTTCTCACGAAAGTTTTAGTTCAAAAAGAACCCTCCTTCGTTGTCGTCAGTCGAGTCCAAACCTTTGCTCTTTCGGATTTTTAAATTAGTAGTGGTGCAGGGTTTTACCTTCATTGAAGCACTTTGGAGAACGCTGACGGCCTTTTCGTACTTTTTACCCAGTGCCGAGTGTCTGTATATGAAATCGAAATGGTACAAGGGGTTCCTGAAACGCTCCATAACGATCTCCACTGCTTCCAGCAAGTACGCCTTGTATTCTTGAGATGAAATGTTCTCTTCCTCTGGTGATAAACCAAAGGCCGATTCTGAAACAAACTCTAAGTTATACCCTCATATTGGCTGTCCCGGCGAACTTCGTACCGCCACAGAATCCGTTTATACGATTCTTGTTACCATGACAACGCAATTATGTCTCAATTCAGATCTATTGTCTATCTGTATGCCAAGTTTCATGTAACCCCGTTCAGCCGTTATTGCGTGATTGAGTAACAAACATTCAAACATCTTCACAAACTTTCACATTTGTAATATTAGTAGGAAGTGGGATATTTGGCACTCTGGTGTTCTCGTCTACTATTTGAAATGATAAAGTATTTCGCTTTAAGCAATAAAAATGGGCACGTCCGAAAATCGGGCCTCAGAATACACTGTGCGTTTCTAGTGTTAGGATCTTGACCCTCGGGCAAAAAAATCATTGCAGTGATAGTTAGTTTTTCACTTTATATGATTTATTTTCCTTTTGCGCTAATTGCTCCGGGTAACCCCTTAGTAGCACTGCATTCGTGAAATAAAAATATATCCAATGATACTACTCGTATTTTCCTTAAGGATGCACTTCTCAGAAATGTTTATCGCAATACCGAGAGCCGAAATTATCCACATAATTACTCTTCGTAATAGCGTCAGCCGATAATTATAACTTCTCTCGTTGGTTTGAACTACATTTATCGCGGCAATTTATGAACCATTTACCGACCGTGATGATTGTCATGACAATTGTCGTCACAAAAAACTTGGGCAAAATTGCTTTGACGCTGTGTATTTATGGACATTCCTAGCACATATAGTGTGTAAGAAAATCCTTACAGGTAACAATGCGAAAAGATATCATTCATCATCAACCCATTATGTCCCCACCGAGGGGCACGGGTCTCTTCCCTGAGGAAGGTATAGGCCATACTCCACCACGGGGGCCAAGTCCGGATTGGTGGAGGCTTGTAGACTAGTGGCTCGTCTACTGTCAGAAGTTGTCAAGCCGCCCTAAGGCCTCTGACTTGGCTTAACGACTGCCATCTATCGACGGCAGCCGGCACCAACAGCGAAGCACGGAACCGCTCGGAAAAATGCCACTAGTGTTAGGTATAGACGGCGACCCATCCATGCACTGAACGCGCCCTGTGTTGCTTAACCTTCGGGATCATTTAAGATCACTCAGGCAGCCGGGGCTACGAGCGATAACAGATAACATTTTTTTTTTTTTTTTTTTTTTTTTTTCACTAATAGTTATTGGTGTATTTTTGCGATCTGTAGCCTTCTAACTACAATAAGCAAACTGTTTGGGCTTCTACTGCTTCTCTGTAGTTCGTGATCGATGCAGAGTGAGGTCCATTGGCCTCCATCCTCCTAAGTTGCCTTTGCTGCCGAATTCACTTTCTGTCTGGCAGATTGATTATGTTGTGCCTCTTCAGTCGAGCATAGCAAGTGCTATCTTTTGTTATTAGGTTCGAAGCTAATTCGTTTGGATGACGGCTAAGCCGATCTTGATAGTTGGTACTATATTGTCGAATCTCCTCCATAACGGTGGGAATTTTTAGGTCTTCATACATGTGTTTATTGCTGATGTACTGAGGGATGTTCAGCATTGCCCTTAGAGTTTTAGTCTGGAATCGTTCAAGAATATCTATGCTAGACCTGCAAGCGGTTCCCCACAGCTGAATACCATAGGTCCAGATAGGCTTCAAGATTGATTTGTATAATGTTATCTTGCATTCTCTCGATAGCTTGGACTTGGGACCTATGAGCCAATACATAGAGCGTACTTTAAGGTCTAGGTGTTTGCGTTTCGCTGTTATGTGTTTTTTCCACGTCATGCGCCTATCAAGGTGGATTCCCAGATAACGGGTTTCGTTGGATTGAGGTATTTGTTGACCATTGAGATACACTGGAGGGCACATTCCTTTTTTGAGGGTAAAAGTAACTTGTACCGATTTGGTCTCATTTGTCCTAATTCGCCATAATCTACACCAACCCTCCATAAGGTTTAGAGCTTCTTGCAAGTGGTGAGATGCGGTAGCGGGATCTTGATGGCTTGCTAGGTAGGCGGTGTCGTCAGCGAAGGTACCAGTTGTGACTTTATCGGTAGTTGGTAAATCGGCTGTGTAAAGTATGTAGAGCACGGGACCGAGTACGCTTCCTTGCGGGATTCCCGATTGTATTTCTTGAAGCGCGGAAATTTCTTCATCGTATTTTACTTCAAAGCATCTGTCAGTCAAGTAGGAGTCCAGAACGGGATAAATGGAGTGTGGCAATAGGCTTTTAAGCTTAAATTTGAGTCCTAGGTGCCATACCTTATCGAAAGCTTGAGTAATGTCGAGGAAAGTAGCTGAGCAGTACTCTTTTTTTTCTAATGAACTTGATATTTGATTTACCAGTCTGTGAACTTGTTCCGTTGTTGAGTGGTGTTCGCGAAATCCAAATTGGTGTTGGGGAATTATGTCGGTAAGACAGGGCCTCAGTCTGTAGAGAAGAATTTTTTCAAAGACCTTTGAGGCTACTGGGAGTAAACTTATAGGTCTGTTTGAAGTCACCTCGTGCGCAGGTTTACCCTCTTTTGCTATTAGGATAATTTGTGCTACTTTCCACTGGCATGGGTATTTCCCTGTTCTTAGTATGGCATTCACAATGTTTACAAAGAGAACGATTGCTTTCCTGGGAAGATTTTTCATAATGATTGGGCTAATAAGATCGTATCCTGGGGCTTTTTTCAAGTTCATCAAATTTATTATTTTCCGAACTTCAGCTGGTGTTGCGTGTTTGATTGGTAGAGACATTTGGTAGGGATTAAGCATGGCGTCCTCCAATTTTTCTAAATGAGCTGTTGCTTCTTCATCACTGGCTGGATAGGGTTTGAAGACTTGAGCTAGATGATCGGCAAATAGTTTGGCTTTTTCTTTTGAACTTCTTGCCCAGCTTTTATCTTGTTTTCTTAGTGGTGGTGTTGGCATTATGGGTTGCTTCAACATAGAAGTAGCCTTCCACAAGGAATGTTTTCCGTTGTTTTGAGGTCTTAGGTCTGCAAGGTATTTCTGGGTGGAATCGCTTTTAAGTTTAGCTATGAGCGACGTTAGGTGACGCGATGCTCTATTGAGAGCTCGTTTATCCTCTGGGTGTCTTGTAGAATGCCACTTTTTTCGTAGGTTTCTCCTTTCATTTATTTTGTTTCTTATAAGTTGTGGGTACATGCTTGTCTGCCGGAAGTTTTTGTCAGGAGACAGATAACATAAGATAAGTTTACAATAATGTTTACAAAATAGTGTTTATTATATAATTACATCTTACATGATCTCTAGACGCCTAAACTATACTGAACTGTACAGGCATCTAGTGTTTCTCTTACAGTTTCAAAGAAAAACTTTTATTATGCGGAATAATCGAAATAGCGAAAAAAATTAAGCATTATATGAATATTTTGAAGCAGCTGATGCATCAAATATCCATATTATAGTTTTCAGAGATTTCAAAGTTTTCTTATAATGAAAATTGTTAGTAAAGTCTAATATAACCCCCCGTTTTCGGATGTATAGTATTATATGGGGAATTTACGTCCTGTAGAACTGATTTTTTTTTAGCAATTTTGAAGTTTTCAACCCAGTGAAATTTATTTGTGTTGACATGTAGGTTCTACTCTTCCACTCCTCTCCCTTTTAGGATAGATATGGGGTTTTTGGCTGCCAAGCGTGGCGATTATGACAAAACCCCTCATGGTTATGAAAACCACGAAGGAGGTCTTTGTCCTGCAGTGGACTTTAGGTGGCTGATGATGATGATGGGGTTTTTTTATTAAATCCCGCATGGCGACCATTTAGGCGACGGTAACGCAGTTCACAGACCAGTTGCTATGACAGTGACGCGTCATCTGCTTTCCAACATGGGTAGTATGTAAGGCCAAGGCAGTAATATCTAATGTATAAAAATAATCGCGTGTCACAGTGTTTGTTTTCGAACTCCCCCGAAACGGCTTCACCGATTTTTATGGATTTTTGTGTATTTTTGTTAGGTCTGGGAATGGGTTGTAGGCTGATCAATATGGCAAAACAACGTTTGCCGATTCAGCCAGTGTAAGTATACTATTCCATATCGTATTGTTCACGGTTGTACGGTTGTACCACAGCACAGTCTGTGGCGCTCGCGGGGTAGCTCCTGGCACTTGCTGAAAGTCAGCGCTGAAGGCTTGCCCATCAGCATACTGCTGAGCACTTGTAATAACAGTGACAAGCCGTGACCACCGTTATCCTTTATATATTATTAATTTTTGGTTTTGTTTTGTTATTGTGACGTGTATACTGTTTTTGTACATACATACATAAGCAGCCTATATACGTCCCACTGTGAGGCACAGGCTTTCTTTTGTTTTTATAATAAATGTTTTTCCTTCTTCTTTTTTCGTATGACGGCACTACATAGGCACGCGTTTTTTGTCGCAAAAATGACAGAAAATGACAATTAGTGTACTTGAAAGTTTTTTGACATTTAAAACCTTCGCAGTCTTGCGTTATATTTACGAAAGATCATCCCAAGTGTCGCGTAGATCAACTTCAGTCTATGTTCGAAGGGACCGCAGCCAACTTTGCACTCCAAGTCCTTGACTAGAGTCCGCGCCTGCTCGTTGAAAACGGTCAGGAAATTATCCACTTCCTCGGCGACAAAGCCTGGCCGCACCAGCTTTATACGTTCCTTCCATAAGTGTCCTGAAACAGAGAAAACTCATAAGAATAAATAAATAACTTCCACACAATCACATGTCCTGGTCCTAAACTAGGATAGTAACCAGGCAAGGCATCCCAAACATAGAAATACACCCAGAATGAAGCCATTCGTACAAATGTTCGGCGGCCCCCAATGGGAATCGAAGCCCACGACCTTCGGTATGGTAATCAGACGTGATACCGTGACGTGACGTGATTTTAAGAGTTTTTAAACCATCATGGGCGTCTTTGCAACTACCATAAGATCATTGCGAATTCGTCCGTGATGGTCTGAGTGGAGTACATGCATGTAAAAGTGATGTGCTGTCGAGGGAACACTGCGTAGTGTTACAGGATCTGCCAACCTTGAAATAGCAAAAAAAAAAAAAACGGGCCACTGCGGCTTATGTACCAACACATAATGTGTTAGTGTTATTTAACAAAATAGTATATTTCATTACGAGTGCGGAAAGCCTGTCATTGCAAAGAGTTCCGACAAATGTCTACCCGAGCCGAGGCGCAGCCGAAGGTGAGGGTTGACAGTCGGTACAAGTTGCAATGACGGTTCCGCACGTGTACTGAACAACTATTTTTAACACAGTTGCGAAAAAATTAAGCAATTTAATAAAGATAATTTTTGGAAAATGGCGCCAACCGTAAAAGAATATAAGCAAAGATTTTTTTTGTTTTCTTCACCCATTCTGGGTAGGCAAAGGGAACTATGCCCATACAGCCAAGTCTTCGGTAGAATTTTTTTATTGATATGAAATGAAAATGAAATTTAATGAGATGAAATGAAATGAAACCTAACCTAACTCATCGAATCAAATTATTAAATCTGATATTGAAACAAATTAGTAGCTTCTTTTTAGAAATATTTGCATGAATCATAAAAACTTCTATGATTTTTTTTTTTAGTGAAAACTTCGTGGTTGGTGTTATCTTTTTAATAGACATTTTTTTGACAGTTGGGAGAGACAACGCACGAGTTCGGAAAAGGTAAAGAAATTGCCCACATCCCGAACGCTATACGTCCCTGCAATACGCCACTTTTTGAGCAACTGTATTAAAAATGTTTTTTTCTTTTATTCAGTTTGGAAATCACACTACTATGCATCAAGGACAAAGAAATAAGTAATTTAATACAAAAAAACCACAATAATTTAAACACAGCAGAGACTTTACTACTCCCTCTAATAATTTTGATTCGCCGCTCCTTTCTGTCCTAGGTCACCCAACCGTATGCCACCGCCGTTCTTACCGTTAGCCAAAATGATACTCCCGCCGAGAAACCGGTCCATATATCTGTACACGTAATTTTTATCCAGACAAGTATTCGCTATCCGTTTGTAGGCGTCGGGGTCCGTGATAACTGTAAATGTCCATACAAAAATGTCGTTTGAACATACTCGTCGATTAGAATAACTTTTACGTCGTAGCAGTTTTTCGCAAAACTGATATTTAAGAGTGAAAATTCGAAATAGAATAATAATAATAATGAATATTTCTTTCTGTATTTCTTTCTTTCTTTCTTTCTTTATCTTCTTGCACAAAAAGTACCCGAAACCGGCGTGCGCGCATGCAACGACTAATGAATGTTCATGAAGCGAGAAAGATCTCTCACGACTGTGGCAAGTGGCAGACCCTGTTGCTACCCCTCCGATATACAAGCGTGAGATGATGTTATGCTTCTTGCATGAAGGGTATATTATTATTTTTAATGTTTACCACCAGTTGTTATATAGTGTTATTAAAAGCGGTAAAACTGGCCACATAAATAATACGAGAGCCAATTATGTCTGTAGCATAATTATATACCTCATGCCTGATTAAAAAAAATGTAGATGTAAACAAACGATTAGGTCAGTCGCTACTTTGATGAGCTACAGTTAGATAAGTAAAATAAGACCTGGCATTTCTTAAATGAATGAGATATTATATTAAATTAATTGTGGAGTTTGAATATCTTAAATGTAGTTTTTTGTATTTCACCGATTTTCATCAACTGTTTAAACAAAACCTTTCGTAAACACTAAACATTTTAAATATTTACTATCCATAATTGTTCTCTGGTTATCAGATTCCGGTCTCATCCACTACGCACGCATGATGCAAATTCTAATTGTAATAGGTTTTGTATTACTTACAAAACACAGGAACTGGTCCAACCCACATCGTGCAAATTCCATCCCCCTCGTTAGCTTCCGTGCTCAGCTGACATAAAAAGGCATATAATTCTGCAGACAAAAATAGATTTATTGGAATGACATAAAACACTGACCAGCTCAATAAAATGGTCCGAGTCTGGTCTAGGAAGCCATGAAAAAAAGCAGTAACTGCTAATAACTGCTATTAGCAATAAGGCCGCCAATTGTATCTTTTCTTTTGTCATTGCTGTTTCTGTAACATTTTTTTCCGGTATACAATAAAGAATATTATCTTATGTATCTTGTCTTTACTGATTGCAATTAATTTTTTTTTCATGTCATTTAAGAGGCCATGTTAAAAGATGACAAAGATAAATCTTGACAAAGAATATTGTATAAAACCTGTCGAAAAGTAAATCTAGTCATTTAGTACAAAAATGCTCCATGAAAATCGGGAGTAATCTGTGACGCCAAACAATAAAACAATGGATGCCTCATTGGTAAATATTTGAGTTGTAGTAAAAAGTTGTATGTGCCCTTAATAGAAAACGTTTAGAATTAATTTGAAAAACTGAATCTAATAAGTTTTTATTTTTCGCATAATTTTGAGACCCGTAAAATCCAGAAAAAAAATATTTTTATGGTTGTAGGTATGTCTCCATTTTTTGTGAGTATTTCCGTCTTTTATGGTATAAATGCAAATTTTGAGGCATTTTTCCCTTTTAACTCGTTTGTACTCACGATGATTGTCTTTAAGGGCCATATGTCCATGCCCTATTAAGGGTAAGGCACCTTTAGCGGTAGGCGTCCGAAAAGCATAGTGCAATAAACGACAATAGTTCACCATCGGTCTCCTCGCGTAGTAAAAAAGCAAACAGAGAAAAGCTACGAGTACCATCAACATTTCGGATGGACGCTGGATGCAACTGTTCTCATGGTAAGTTTAACACGCTTTTATATAGCTCAGAAGCGAAGTTACGGCTAGTTTACACGCGTTAAGTGATTTAGTCCGTGAGCCGTGTGGTGCCGGATTAAGAATAGCGTCACTCCATCTCATTCCGTGGATGTCGTAGAATGCGACTAAGGAAATAGATTGCCATTAGACGGGCAGCAGCGTCTTCCTGAGATTCCAACCGCATACTGCGATCGCCAACCGGCCTGCCGAGCGTGGCGATTATGGCAAAACCCTTTATGGTTAGGGAAAACCATGAGGGAGGCCTGTGTCCTGCAGTGGGCGTAAAAATGGCTGATGATGATGATGAAGTGATTTAGTATACAACTAAACTTTATCTACTTCCATTTAAGTATTTAGTAAGTGGAACCGTTAAATCAATATTTTATATATACTTAGTAAGTGTCTTCATAAAAACATACAATTTAGTTAAGTATCTTCGTATGTGTGTCATTGGGGCTACTAAACAGAACAATAGAGTCTATTTCATTTAGGTTTAACTTGCAACTAAAGAGTAGCTATTGTATGGAAAGAAAAGTAATTTTCACATTTTAATGCTAAAGAGTAGCTGTTTACAGTGTACATTGTAAATTTTACACGCATGTTTTAACTCGAAGTTTAGTTAAAATTTAGTTGACTACTTGCATACTTGACACATGTAAACTAGCTATTAGTGACAGAGTGCATGATTGAAGAACTTGATACCGATGCGTTTACTCTGAAACTCACAACCATGACCAGCCGTAATATTCAAGGAAACTATACGCTCAAGTGCAATGAAAAAGGCCCACTGACGAAATCCTTATATCTCAGAAATTTATAATGCATACACTAAGAAGTGATTAAGACCATTTAAATTGACCAGTTGAGTAAAGTGAGTATGTGCATGTTTTAACAAAATTGAGTTATTTTTAGCCAAGGATTACGTCTGTGACTGTTATGAATTGCTTCCGGGTGTAGATGTGTAGACGTTAATGGCGCATTTGGCGGGATATATTTAGATTATTTTATTTTATTTTAGATTCTAGGCAGACTAACAACTATTACAAGGTTATGATACATAGAATTAGGACACACTAAGCCAATTAAAAGTCTTCACAATAAGCTGTTAATTGTATAGAACGCAGACAGTTCACAGGTGATAACCACCATTCAGATGCATTTATTATATTAGATTTAAACTATTTATTGCACACCCTATATACAGAGAATAGGTACATGAAACTTCTTAATATTTAAAGCTACTTTAAAATATAGGTTTCTATTGTATTGGATTGCTACTTTAATGTAAATGGTGCTTACCATTTAGATGCATTTATTAGATTAGATTTAAACTATTTATTGCACATATCATATATGATGAAAGTGGAAACTTCTTAAATATTTAAAGCTAGGTACTTTAAAATTGAGGTTTTTGTTGTGTAACTTGTGACATTTAAACTATATCCTAGGAATGCTGCTTTTATCTTTTAATGTTCATTTAACTTTAAAATGAATTGTTGAGGACCGAATCCGGATCCTCCGTGTCAGGATCTCAACGAGGAGGACATAATACCACTGAGCTATCAAGACCTGAGATCTTGTTGAAATAAAGCATCACATTTTAAAGCCACTTTCTCTTGTTAAAGTTTACAAAGCGCGGTTAGACATAAGATAAGAATATTCTTTATATAACACCTGCTCGTCAATGGCATATTATGTGTCATGCAAACTCAACTTAAAGCAAGTCATTTGTGTCCTATGGTCTAGCCGGGTCATTATAAATGTACTGAATTTCATAATCCCCTAGGGAATTATGACATTTGAATTTGGAATGCAATCAACATTGAATATACGAGCTCCTTGCAATCCATGACCAAACGTCAAAATTAGAATATAAACTTTTCATAGAGCCCTACACCAAGAAGAATTTATTCAAAATTAGAATGAAAACTTTTTCTTTTTAATTGTATTATGTTTTATTGCCTCGCAGTGTTTATATAAAGTAGAGTATGCATTTTGGGGATAAAGCAGTGTATTTGTCTCGGGCGTTTTTGAACCCCTCGGCCTCGGGATTCTAGCTTTAACTCCCGAGCGAAGCGACGTGAGTTAACCCTAGGATCCCTCGTCCTTGGGGTTCAAAATATCGCCCGAGACATAATACACTGCTTTATCCACTTAATGCATAATCTACTATTATTACACACAAGAAGCGAGACATAAAATATGAAAGTTACAATGAAAAAGTACAATGGGCGACCTTGTTGCTAACAGCAATTTAAGCACCATAAGGTTTATTTTGTAGTAGAAACCATTTTAGACTTTTTCTTTAAGTCGCTCGGTGGCAGGAAACGCAATTTAATTACCTAGCATACGTAAATACGTGTTGTGTTAACTGGTTTTTTCTAAGCGAATCATTTCAGTATAATAATTTATGTGAGAAAACCGGTCTGGATGATCACCTTGACGAGTTTTTTGCCGTGCAACAAACCGGTCAGCCAGCTTAGTAAGACGTGTAAATAATTGTGTGATATCTTTTTATGCCTTATGTTCAGAACTATCCCTATCATTTAGTAAGATGCTTTAATCTTTAGTGGCAAGCCAGGGGTTCCCAAATTGTTTTAGTTTGCGACGCTCTTGATGAAGGACACATGCCTTCTCAGAGACAAAGGGTAAGGGCTTAATTACCATTTGTGCCCGGCGCGGATTGGAGAGATCTGTAGTATGTGAAAACCTCAGATGCTCTGGTTTCCTCCCAATGTTTTCCTTCAGCTAGCGGTGTTGCCACTAAAAACTCACAAGTGTGCGTAACTTAAAAAACAACGTAATTGATACATGACTGTATCTAATTCAGGACCTCTTGATACTGAGGCCAGCGTTCGGCCACCATTCATATATTTGGTTTGTTAGCTGACCCCGTGTTTGCTCAACTAATGAGTTTGCTGACCAAAACAATTGTTGGCTGATCAAATGTATTTTTTGTTCAGTCAAGTATGATTTTTTCTGATCATTTAATTAGTTCCCATTACATTTTACCTCTCAAACATCGATTTAAACAATGATAAAGTCCTGAAATGTGTCCTTTAAACTATATAATGCCTGTTGCTTTAAATTCTTAGCTGTTCTTTAATAGTTACAGAAATGTGTTATAGTTATACGTTTTGATCTCACTTTAGTTAAGATTGGTAAGAAAACAAATGTTGTAGGCGCCTGTTAAAGGGGTGCACATAAGATCTATAAATTATAACTGTTATTGTAAAAGCTGTAGGTGTATGCATTCTGTAGGTGCTCCTTAATAAATAAACTAAAAATAAAATAAAACAAAAATCCAACTAACATGCATTCTTTTCTTTTCCCCAACAGGCGTAGGCGCGTACGTGTCGCCCGAGATGATGTCGGCGGCGTATTCGATGCGCGCGCGGATCGGCGGCGGCGCCTTCAGCTGGTCGTCACGGGGGCCCGCCGCCGACGGGGCGCTCGGCGTTAGTGTGTGCGCGCCCGGCGGCGCCGTCGCCTCCGTCGCTAGGTGAGCCACTCGGTCGCTAGGTGAGATACTCGATCGATAGGTGAGATACTCGGTCGCTAGGTGAGCCACTCGGTCGCTAGGTGAGATACTCGATCGCTAGGTGAGATACTCGGTCGCTAGGTGAGCCACTCGGTCGCTAGGTGAGCCACTCGGACGCTAGGTGAACACTCGGTCGCTAGGTGAGCTACTCGGTCGCTAGGTGAGCTACTCGGTCGCTAGGTGAGATAATCGGTCACTAGGTGACACTCGGTTGCTACGTGAGACACTCGGCCGCTAGGTGAGATACTCGGTTGCTACGTAAGACACTCGTCGCTAGGTGAGATACTCGGTTACTACGTGAGTCACCCGGCCGCTAGGTGAGATACTCCGTCGCCAGATGATAGGCACAGAACGTTCAGGTGAAGGACAGGTTCTTTGTTAGTAAAAGTATTGTTTTCTTTTTCAAACATTCCGGTGCTTAGATATTGTTTGAACAATACCCTGCTCTTTATTATTATTATATAGGTCCGACAGTCTTTGTGGAGGGATGAGACTAGTTTTATGTAACGTTTGTAGTTTTGTCGT
This sequence comes from Yponomeuta evonymella, assembly GCA_963969515.1. Taxonomy (NCBI): domain Eukaryota; kingdom Metazoa; phylum Arthropoda; class Insecta; order Lepidoptera; family Yponomeutidae; genus Yponomeuta; species Yponomeuta evonymella. The sequence goes on along the minus strand of OZ018343.1, from coordinate 22,244,275 downwards.
CGTTTGCTTCTTCATGACACTTCAAACATTTCTAACTTAGGTCCCTCTAATTTCAGGTTTACACTAAGAAATAGTCAACTAATGAACGGAACGTCCATGGCGGCACCTCACGTCGCCGGCGCTGTGGGTAAGCCAGTTAGTCTACATCACCGCATTCCGCACCCTAACCCCATAGCACTAACGTCGTATTTCCCTCGCAGCGGCACTGATCTCGGGCCTGAAGGCCAAAAGCCTGCCGTACTCGCCGTACTCTATCAAGCGAGCGTTGGAGAACTCCGCAAACTATTTGGATCACGTCGAGCCGTGGGCGCAGGGTTGCGGCTTGCTGAACATTGAAAGGGTGAGTCTGATTCCAATCCTATCGTAGGCTTACCCCCGTTTCTCGACCATATGTGGACCCGATAAACTACCAGAGACAGTAATTAGTACTCCTTCAGTGAACTCATTGAAAAACAGAATTGATAAACATTTTACAAGTGCCCGGAAGTGATATACACGCATCAGCTTAAAGCTGCTTGTGTATTAATGTTAATTTACGAGTAACAGGGGCTAAGCCTACGATTGAATTAGTATTTTTATAAGAATTATTTTATATTTAAATATCGTTACGGCCTTCGTGTCGTGTAATGTGAATAAATCCTTGTCGTTCAGTCATCCTAAGAGTACCGATGACATTTATTTCAATTACAAAAATGCGATTTAAATGCAAAAGCTAAGCTAGAACTTGTTAAATCAAAACATGCGATAGCGCACAGGTATTTTTGTATGGGATAAAATACGACTGATATATCAGTTTGTGCGTCATTACAATGTTCAGTAGCGCCTGTAATAATGATAGACTGATAAATACGTCGGCCGTTGCCAGCTAAAACTTCGTCAAACCGTTGCAAAACTCGTCGTGTTGTGTGGAAGTTATACCTACGTCGCACTGCAGGGCACAGGCGTTCTCTCAGAGAGAGTATGGGCTTAGTTACCACGTGTGACCACCGCGGATTGGCAATTTCAAGCGCTGAAGTATGTGAACACTTCGTACACTGTGGTCTCCTCGCGATGTTTTCCTTTACAACTAGCTAGTGCAGCTTCACAAATGTACGTTACTTAGAAAACATTGTCATTGGTACATGCCAGGATTCGAACCCACGACCTCCCGAACGAGAGGCTAGTTTTATCGCTGCGCTACCGCCACAAATAATAGGGTATGTGAAATATACTAAACTCCCACCTGGTCACAGGCGTTCGACCACCTCACCACGTACCACAGCCAGCCGGAGCGTGACGTCACGTTCACCATCCAGTGCGGCAACGGCCACGCCAAGGGCATACTGCTGCGCCCGAAACTCGACGATGTGCCTAAGGACATAGGGATCACTATCGAACCGCAGTTCTTGCAGAGCCACGGGGACAGAGAGAGTGAGTCTTTATTAAAGAAATCAGAAATTAAAAAAAAATATTTCAACGCGAAGAATTTACATATTTAGTGGAGAAAAACAAAGCTCCATCTTTTCTGAAAGTAAGGGAACCATTTGCCTCTAGCTCATTACCATATTGCCGTCTATATTTTGTGAGCGAGAGTCAAATAGTCAGCCCCTTTCCTTAATTAGCCACGCATAGTGCATAGTTAATAATAACCATGCATAATTCTCCTCTCGTCTTCATATCTTTTTAACCGACTTAAAGAAAGGAGGAGGTTATTCATTCGACGCGTAAATTCTTTTTTTTGTCTATGTTTTCGCATATCTCCGTCAAATGTTAACCGATTTCGACAATTCCTTTTTTGTTCGAATAGATATAGCGTCCCATTGGTCCCATTTTAATTTGGTAAAGATCTGATGAAGACTTTCACAGATTGAGAACGGACAAGCAATGGACAGCAGTAAATAAGGTCTAATACAGCCCACTCTTTAGTAATATCGGTATGTTTCATGAAATAGCGTATTAGTAGACCCAAGGTAATTTGGTGATGTTCTGGTGAAGACTTTTGGAGATGGAAATTAAGAACGTCAATTTTTAAAGCAACGAATTAAGTAGAGTAAATGTTATAAATGGTTATAAGGGACTTGTTTATTTTTCTCCCGCTCCCCCAGTAAAAATGAAAAAAATTTTTTTTTTTAATAAAAAATAAAAGCCACTAAAAAGTCAGAAATAATTTAGAAGAATACATTTAAATTAGAAGTATGTCTACATGTAGGTAAGTATTGTAGAAGAATAATTTGTAGTCGTTTCCCAGTTTCATGACCGCCGACTCCAAATTATACTTGTAGTAAAGTACAATGTTAATACAATGTCAGACTTAATTCGTTGCTTTAAAATTTGAAGTTCTAAATTTCCATCTCCAAAAGTCTTCACCAGAACTTGCTTCTAATTTAAACATACTTCTAGTTTAAAGCTATTCTTTTAAATTATTTCTTACTTCAATGCTGTAGTGTTTTGAAGTCGGTTTTTATTTTTTATTTAATTATTTATACAAATGACATCTAGGGATAGGGATGTTCGCTGGTTGTGCGAGGATAGCGCCATCTGCCGTCACCAATTCATAATTTTAAAAGTGAAAATATGGTCTGTGATGGCCCTAGAAAATGCAATTACATTTTAGACACATTATAATTTTCTTAAACTCAGTTTTAGAGAAGCATAAGTTCAAGCAAGTTCATAGTATTGTTAGCCAATTAAATGTTCTACAACTTAAAATTTCGTAAGCACTGCACGTTCTATATATAATAAAAGTAAGTGAAACCTTTAAACCAATATATACAATTAAATGTTCTTCCGAAGTTCTTTTACAATGAAAATCATGCCCAAATTGTCTGTAATTTTGCACACACACATCCGCACCCACGCTGCTCTAGTGTCGCCATGGACCACGCTTACACTACGTTTCATACACGCTTATTGGGTAGAATATTGGGGAAAGTATAAAAAATCGCATCAGAAGAGGATCACTTTTTGGGCAACAGTGAAAGTTTTAAAGACATTTGGGAATCAAGAAGAGGCTCTTGGGAAGTAAATTAAGTCTATTTGGCAGACATTTCGCAATCCTGTACAAAACAAGATGGCGCTTGTCGATAGGAAGATGAAAACCTTTATCGCAGCGTATGCAGGGGCTGACTGTTTTATTTATGATTCAATGTACTTCCTGCATTTTTGTTCATAGAACAGACAGATAAATGTCTCAAGGTTAAAGACTCAATGAAAACGCTGAAACCCAAGGAGTCGAAAGTGGGCCATCCGATACAAGCGTACGTGTGTAAGACGAACTCGATACATTTCTCACACGGTATGTTGACGTGAGCCTATTCGTAGTTTAGTCCTTGCGAAGTAATATGTTGTAAGTATACAGAGAAAAGTAATTGTAACGTGGGATTCTCCAATGTATTGGTTGGAATTTTTATTGGTAGTTAATTGAAAAAGTTAATTAGTTTGAGTCTCCTGCGCGTATTTTTGACTATAAAATAGTAAAATAGTAAGTAATTTATTTATTTCCTTCTCACAGAGGTATCAGAACATACAGTAGGTACAATTTTTGTAATCAGTACTTATTCCTATGTGAGAGGTTGGAGTCCATACTAGGAAGTATCCTGCTTGATCTCCAGGCTCTCACTAATCTTGTGATGCATTGTTTCTCATATGTACGTACATTTTTGAAAGTTCCTGAGTTCAACAGGAAATTGTAATTGGCAATGTTATTACAGGCAATATAATTTGTAAAACAGTAAATTAATAGGAAAATAAGAAGCATGTGTGTGTGTGTGTGTGTCTGTGTGTGTCTGTCGATGTGTGTCGGTGTGTGTCGGTGTGTGTCTGTATGTGTGTCTGTATGTGTGTCTGTGTGTGTGTGAGTGTGTGTGTTTGTGAATTTGTAAGAAAATTTGGTTTTTAGGGATACTGCTGTACGGATTGCAAGTTTCCTTCTTTTTGTTTCAAGCTGGGGCTCACAGTTGAGTTGCGGGTGTTTAAACGAAATTGTGTAAAGAATAAATAGCTGTCTTAAGGATAGAACCGAGCATTGCTTGTATAATTTCATCTTTGGGTACAGGCGCCCCTCAACTGCCCTCAACACTCCAGAGGTAGCAAGGTAGTTCTCCACACCATGTAGTGATACAATAGGTTAGGTTAGGTTAGAATGGGGATCAAAATTTGAATGTATGGCGAACAAGGTTTGATGAAAACTTGTGGATTGTCTCCTAAGACCATTATCATGTAGCTGCAACGGATAAGGATCCCCTTACTGCCCCGCTGAAAGTTTCCACCTTGTATACTGCTCAAAACATTTACGGGAATAATATTTCAAAGTGGAATAAAATGAGTTCCTTGTTTTTTAATTATTTAACTGCCCATCAAATATTAAAGTGACATTTTACATGAAAAGAAACCAAAAGAACACCGTTTTTGTTTGCAGTTCCTAATATGGTGATGAAAGAGTCTACGTTCATCTAAAACAAAGTGACGTCAGTTAAAACCTGAGCAAATAGTTTTACTCCGCTTCTAAATCTTATTCCACTAATTGTTTGAAGCTGTATATTTTACGACCGTCAGTTTTTTCAAACAAATAAGAACCCGGCTATGACAACACGTTCCCTTCAGCGGCGCGCTCGCAGCCGCGGCAGATCGAGTTCGGCATGCGGCTGGCGCTGGCCGGCCAGGCCGCCTGGCTGTCGGCGCCCGCGCACCTCGACATGATGAACGCTTCGCGCGCCCTCGCCCTGCGCCTCGACGTCTCCGCCCTGCCGCCCGGCCCGCACTTCACCAGGTGACTCACCGCCGCCCTCGCCCTGCGCCTCGACGTCCCCGCCCTGCCGCCCGGCCCGCACTTCACCAGGTGACTCACCGCCGCCCTCGCCCTGCGCCTCGACGTCCCCGCCCTGCCGCCCGGCCCGCACTTCACCAGGTGACTCACCGCCGCCCTCGCCCTGCGCCTCGACGTCCCCGCCCTGCCGCCCGGCCCGCACTTCACCAGGTGACTCACCGCCGCCCTCGAGTCGCCGCCCGGTCGTCGAAACCCGCCCAAATCCCTCGGAGACGTCGTCGCCGTACGGGCATCGAGAAATCAGAAATTCACTTCAACTTAAAGAATTTAGATTCTGCTGAATGGCAAGGTACAACTTCAGTCGTTGCCTTAGGGTCGAGTTTTTTATTTTTTTAATTTTTTTTATTTTATTTTATTTTAATACATTTGTAATAAAAAAAAAAACTCCACTTTCACCGTCTTTTCCCGAATCATCTCCGAGTGCCCGCTCAGTGGAAGGTTTGGTCATCCTGAGTGGGACGAAGCTGGGGATCGTGACGTACCCAGAGCCTAAATGACAAGACACCCGGGGGGTAAAAGCCCCCGGAGAAGATGCCCGGGACGATAAACCCAGTCTACAGATACCAAATCGTAGGCGATTACAATCGTCTTAACTGTCAAATTCCATTTTAATTTGACAGTTAGACGATTGGAATCGCTCAGAATTTAGTGCGCGTAATATAGAGATAGATGACCGCAACGACAACGATTTTCAGTGTGCGTATGAGTATCGCAACTCGTTAAGAAAATACACCGAAGAGTCTGTCAACAGCTTAAACGCGTACAGCGTGACTTGTCATTTAAACATTGTTTGTGCAAATGGTCCGCCGGTGTGTCCAAACGGCCGTGTCGCCCCTCAGCCTGAACGCGTACGACGTGGCGTGCCCCGAGAAGGGCCCCGTGTTCCGCGTGCCCGTCACCGTGCTGCAGCCCGAGCCGCTGGCGGTGGCCGGCGGTGGCGGCGCGCCCGCGGTGCTGGCCGAGCGTGTGACGTTCAAGCCGGCCGCCATCCGCCGCCACTTCGTCATCCCGCCCGCCGACGCCACGTGGGCCGTCTTGAGGATCACCACGGAGGACAAAGAGAACACTGGCCGGTGGGTGGATTGATGTTATCATTAATCGATACGCAGCAGCTTTGAGGCTGCTCTTACGTGCAGCAAGCTGTCTCGGTCGCACAATTTAACGTATTTTTTTTTTATAATAACATTAACTCACGCCTGCTTCCCAGAGGGGCAGGAACTGCCACTTGCCACGATCCTGACAGACCACTTTCGCTTCATTGTCATCATCATCAGCCATTGGACGCCCACTGCAGGACACAGGCCTTGCACACACAGGTTATGAAAACCACGAGGGGTTTTGCCATAATCGCCACGCTCGGCAGGCGGGTTGGCGATCGCAGTATGCGGTTGGAATCTCAGGAAGACGCTGCTGCCCGCCTCGTGGTAATTGATTTCCTTAGTCGCCTTCTACGACGTCCACGGAAGGAAATCGATGAAGGGACTTTCGCTTCATCGACATTCATTAGTCGTTGCATGTACGCGCGCCGGTTTCGGGTGCTCGTTTTTTAATATTGTAAACTTTTGATAAATGTGTTCTGAGGCAACTAAAATGATTAAATTGTGCGAGAGAGACAGCACGCTCCACGTAAGCCGATGCGTGCATATCACTTTCATGGACTTATCTAAAAGATGTGTTCACTAAAGAAGCACTAATTAATACACTCAACGCTCTAATACAGAAATTTTTTTGACGTCAAACGTGGGTCGCTTGCGCGGTTTTCCGCATACAACTAAAACATGTCGCCTTGGCGTGTCGTGTGCGATTCGTTTATGTATCGTTGAGTCCGGCAAAGTAGCCATTACTCAGATCCTCTTGACTCGTGCCGCTAGATGGCGCCAGTGCCGCGTAAAACGTTGCGCAATTTGAGCTAAAATTAACGGCCGTGTAATCCAACACAGCTATACCCGCTTTTTTATATAGCCTATACACGAGAGAAATTATGGGCTTAATCACCATGCATCGTCACACCAACTCTCTCGATCCCCTGCCAATCTCTTCCATTGCTTTTCAATGGCTTCAGTAATCATAAGCAGCCTATATACGTCCCACTGTAGGGCACAGGGCTTCTCTCAGGGAGAGAGTATGGGCTTAATCACCACCGTTAGCGAGTGGTATTGCTACTATAACTTTACAAATGTACATAACTTAGAAAACAAAGTCATAGGTACATGCCCGCACTGGGATCGAACCTGGGTCTCCCGTTTCCGAGTCCAATGTTCTACCCACTAGGCTACCACCGCGGCTTCTGTAATATCATAGCCGAATCGAATCGCTGGTATACTAAGCGATCGTTTATCCAACATCCCAGAATTCTAAACCATAGCGAAATAATTCATCATCATCAGTCCACCGCTGTCCATCGCTGAGTATCCCCCAGCCTTATCCCCCAAATGCATCTCTCACGGTCCCAAGCCATCCGCATCCACGGACCTTCGGCCGACTCAGCAATATCGTCCGACCCATCTGCCCACTGACCGTCGTCCTGTCCTGCCAGATAATTAATAATCTCGTAATCTACTTACAAATACGGTCAACTCCAGAGAATTGCCATGGCACAGAAGAGGCCTACACACAGTGGCTGCAATTCATGGACTGGATAAATTGACATCCGTTATGATTATTGATTGAATGTAACAAAATCTTCATGATAATAACTTTCACACAACACAATCACTTGGCCTGCTCCCATACTAGGATAACCCATAAGGCAACCAGACAAGGACATCACAAAGATGGAAATACAACCAACCTCCAGCGGAGACACGACATCTGTTCTGATAGTGTGTTAACCGCCAGAAGCCTGTTTTATAGAACTACAATAATATTCATGGTTTACTATGACAATTCGATGTTCATGTTTGATGTTTGTTACTTAGTTACCATAATGCGGAAACTTATTTTTAGCTTATAGTTACACAAAGTATCGGTCCATTTGATTGTGAGCTGCAAGTTTCCCTAAATAAAAAAATTAAATGTACATACATTGCAAAGTCGATTGAACCACAGATTAACAAATAGACTCTGCTGCAAAATTTACCTCGAATTGTCATAATAAACTACGAATTGTAGTTTGAGACCCTGGGCACACAAAAGGGACGTGGGGCGAAAGCGCCGGAAGGACGCGACGCGTTGTTCAGAGTTCGCGCCCTCGCGTCTCTTCGGTGTGGGCTTTTTTCCGTCCCTGCAGTACATTTCGTATGAAAAAAAAAAGAAAGTGAATTAGAACGACGACGCGACTTTTCTGTGTCTTTTCCGCGCCCTCCCCCCCAGTCCCTTCTGTGTGGCCAGGCCCTCAAACTACAATTCGTAGTTTATTATGATAATTCTAGGTAAGTCACGGAGCCGAGTCTACTTGTCAATCTATGGGTTTATCGACTTTCTAATGTATCATCATCATCATCAGCCGCCCGACGTCCACTGCAGGACATAGGCCTCCTTCGTGGTTTTCAAAACCAAGAAGGGTTTTGCCATAATGTATAATATTTATTTATTTTTAGGGAAACTTGTGGCTTACATTAAAAATGGACAGATTCTTAGTGTAACTACACGCTCATTTCTGGGTGGTTTGAAAGTTGCGGTTATGTAATTAGTAATTAAAAATGGCATCTATTTAGTCTATTGATTTTAAAATTTAACGTAAATAAAAATGAGAAATCTTGTGTCGTGTTAAGAAGTCTTGAAATGCGCGAACAATTAGTACCGCCTCTCCGTCGAACAGAACAATGACCCGCGGCACGCACGCACCGCTCTGGCTGGCTACCAATGGTTCTAATAGATTCGAGTTTGAGTCGAGATACTTTTGAAAAGTTCCTTTAAAAAAAAAACAAACTAAATTCGATAGCCATTTTCGGGCACGTTCATGTCGTTCACGTTGCTATGTCTTTCAAACCACCCAAAATTAATGCGGTAACATAAGCTCAAGCCTGTATCCCAGAAAGGTAGCTAACAATAAGTTTCCGCATATCGTCGTTCGGCATCCAAAACCGCGAAAGTGACTTTTGTAAAATTTTACAGGAGACACTAAAAACTTAAGAAATTATACCATACGAGATGGTACGCATAGACGCATACTAAAAAATCGAAATAATGGTTTCTAGACTAACTTAAATCACGTTAGTCTGACTAAACACCATTATTTCGAATTTTTCTTATGTGTACGACGGTACGATGTGTAAAGTTTTAATGTCTCCTGTAACATTTGACAAAAGCGACGCTCGCGGTTCCGGACGCCGGTTGTGACGTGTGTGGGCGCGTGTGGGCGGCAGGTTCCTGGTGCACGCGATGCAGCTGCTGCCGCGCCGCAGCTGCCGCAGCCACGAGACGCAGAAGATGCTCAGCGTCAGCGCGCTGGCGCCCGCGGCGCTGCCCTTCCAGATCGTGGTCGGTGTCCCACTGCGATCCGTCGTTCACTGTGACGATTCGGCGTGCATTGCTAAGTCGATCGGCCCACAGATTAATAGGTAGACTCCGCCGCGCGATGTGCCTCGAATCGTCGTAATAAACTACGAATTGTAGTCCTAAGAAGCTCGACCTCGCTCTCGCTTTCTCGCTCACTTTTGTTTCGTCGGTCGAATTAATTATTGGAGCGTTTCGAGTAATTGACGTTTAAATGTGTAAAATTTTAAAATGTACATTGAAATCATGGGTTCTTTACTCGACGAAGTCGTTTTATAATAGTTACAATTGACGTTTGACTCGAACCATTAGTGATTAGAAAAAAAATCTTAAATTCTTAATAATTCTGAATATTAACTGAAAACACGTGATTTTGGAGACGTTCCGGTAAAGATTTCGACCAGACGGTTTACTTAATTATTAAATTCTCAAAACAGTGTGGCGTACACAAGTTATTAAGATTAAGGGCCAGTTTCTGCATTAAGAATTTCGTTAACTGTAGTGCTGTCTCTTCGAATTTCTCACAAAAAAGCGTGACAGAACGTTACTTACTTACGTTATTTACTCAGTGAAATTCTCAAATCAGAAACCGGCCCTAAATGGCATAAAAAAACGCTTAAATCAAACCATAACACCAAACAAGACGTGCATACAGCGTGATAAATTAGATTACAATTTAAACTACGCACCGAAACATCTTTCTTCCACCTCCTAAATTTAACTGGTAGACGTGGCATTAAGTCCGCCGTGATGTAAATTTAAAACATTCAAGGCATAATCCAGGGACAAGGAGACCTGACCGCAGAAAACTTCACGGCTTCAAAATCTTGCAGAGTGATCATCCGATAGGAGATGGTGCCTAAAGAAGAAACATGTTCAATTTAGTATTCTAGTTCTAAATATAAATAAAGAGAGCGTGTGCGACTCTCGCTCCGCCGCACAGTAGAGACGATGTACGGTGACGGAAAGATGGTTCAGCTTGTAGACTTATTTCTACATGTTTCTACCACATTTATTGATGGTAGGGTGTCACTGATGAGTGGCTCGAGCCGACAAACTTTACAATGTTCTCGCCGCGTGAGCTTGGCATTGCTTAGGACTATGTCAGCGATACGGCTACCTATTAACAGACGTTCGATGCTAGCTCATACAATACATTGTCAGCAAATTCAAGCGCAAAGGTTATGAGAACGCCTCACGAACTCAGCTTTCCTCACCATGTTTTTCTTCACAGATAGAGAGAGCTATCGCTACTACATGTTTACGAAAATAAATATATAGAAATAAATTAGATTCCTCTAAAACACTCCTTAGATGCATAGTCTTCAATTCTTTCTCTTTACCACAGACTATTTACGACGTCTGAACTGAAGAGTCAACTTGTAACATTCATAAAGTCATAGTTTCTGCGCTACTTTGAATAAACATATTTTGAATTTGACCTCTCGAATGTGATGCGAGCGTCGGCCCCGAATCCACATTCTTTCCGACCCGAGCCAAAAACTTGAAAATGGCGCCCTCGCACTCCCCTCCCCCCGGCGAAGGCCCTAATTTTTGCCCCCGACGTCGGGGACGCGTTCGACGCCCCCGCTCTCTCTCGCCCCCCTCCTAGATCCGGGCTCGGCGGGCGTATCCACCGACTTAGCCCGCTCAACGTCTCCCCCCCCCGGCCCCGCCCGCAGGGCGGCGTGACCCTGGAGATAGCGATCGCGAAGTACTGGGCCAACGTCGGCGAGCTCACCTGCAGCTACAGCGTGGAGCTGCGCGGCCTGCGCCCCGACTGCGGCCGCCGGCTCGCCGTGCACGCCGCCGCGGGCTGGACCTCGCTGTGGCTCACTGCGCTCAACATGGAGGAAGCCTCGCCGCATCTGCAGCTGAAGAACACCGTGCCCGTATATAGGTGAGCGTACAGTTTATTCACTCTCTCCCTGAGAGAATGCCTGCGCCCTACAGTGGGACGTATATGGGCTGCTTATACGTAGAGTTTATTGTAAGGTATAGAACCGCGAGCCCAATCGGTGACGTGCCATGCAGCTAGAATGTGAAAATGTGCGGGTTACGGCCGCCGGCTCATGGTACACGCGGCTGCTGGGTCGACGTCGCCGTGTCTGACCGCGTTGGAGAATGGAAGGTCGACGTCGCTGTGTCTGACCGCGTTGGAGAATGGAAGGTCGACGTCGCTGTGTCTGACCGCGTTGGAGAATGGAAGGTCGACGTCGCTGTGTCTGACCGCGTTGGAGAATGGAAGGTCGACGTCGCTGTGTCTGACCGCGTTGGAGAATGGAAGGTCGACGTCGCTGTGTCTGACCGCGTTGGAAAATGGAAGGTCGACGTCGCTGTGTCTGACCGCGTTGGAGAATGGAAGGTCGACGTCGCCGTCTCTGACCGCGTTGGAGAATGGAAGGTCGACGTCGCTGTGTCTGACCGCGTTGGAGAATGGAAGGTCGACGTCGCTGTGTCTGACCGCGTTGGAGAATGGAAGGTCGACGTCGCCGTGTCTGACCGCGTTGGAGAATGGAAGGTCGACGTCGCTGTGTCTGACCGCGTTGGAGAATGGAAGGTCGACGTCGCTGTGTCTGACCGCGTTGGAGAATGGAAGGTCGACGTCGCCATCTCTGACCGCGTTGGAGAATGGAAGGTCGACGTCGCTGTGTCTGACCGCGTTGGAGAATGGAAGGTCGACGTTGCTGTGTCTGACCGCGTTGGAGAATGGAAGGTCGACGTCGCCGTGTCTGACCGCGTTGGAGAATGGAAGGTCGACGTCGCTGTGTCTGACCGCGTTGGAGAATGGAAGGTCGACGTCGCTGTGTCTGACCGCGTTGGAGAATGGAAGGTCGACGTCGCTGTGTCTGACCGCGTTGGAGAATGGAAGGTCGACGTCGCTGTGTCTGACCGCGTTGGAGAATGGAAGGTCGACGTCGCTGTGTCTGACCGCGTTGGAGAATGGAAGGTCGACGTCGCTGTGTCTGACCGCGTTGGAGAATGGAAGGTCGACGTCGCTGTGTCTGACCGCGTTGGAGAATGGAAGGTCGACGTCGCTGTGTCTGACCGCGTTGGAGAATGGAAGGTCGACGTCGCTGTGTCTGACCGCGTTGGAGAATGGAAGGTCGACGTCGCTGTGTCTGACCGCGTTGGAGAACGGAAGGTCGACGTCGCTGTGTCTGACCGCGTTGGAGAATGGAAGGTCGACGTCGCTGTGTCTGACCGCGTTGGAGAATGGAAGGTCGACGTCGCTGTGTCTGACCGCGTTGGAGAATGGAAGGTCGACGTCGCTGTGTCTGACCGCGTTGGAGAATGGAAGGTCGACGTCGCCGTGTCTGACCGCGTTGGAGAATGGAAGGTCGACGTCGCTGTGTCTGACCGCGTTGGAGAATGGAAGTTCGACGTCGCTGTGTCTGACCGCGTTGGAGAATGGAAGGTCGACGTCGCTGTGTCTGACCGCGTTGGAGAATGGAAGGTCGACGTCGCTGTGTCTGACCGCGTTGGAGAATGGAAGGTCGACGTCGCTGTGTCTGACCGCGTTGGAGAATGGAAGGTCGACGTCGCTGTGTCTGACCGCGTTGGAGAATGGAAGGTCGACGTCGCTGTGTCTGACCGCGTTGGAGAATGGAAGGTCGACGTCGCTGTGTCTGACCGCGTTGGAGAATGGAAGGTCGACGTCGCTGTGTCTGACCGCGTTGGAGAATGGAAGGTCGACGTCGCTGTGTCTCACCGCGTTGGAGAATGGAAGGTCGACGTCGCTGTGTCTGACCGCGTTGGAGAATGGAAGGTCGACGTCGCTGTGTCTGACCGCGTTGAAGATGGAAGGTCGACGTCGCTATGTCTGACCGCGTTGGAGATGGAAGGTCGACGTCGCTATGTCTGACCGCGTTGAAGATGGAAGGTCGACGTCGCTATGTCTGACCGCGTTGAAGATGGAAGGTCGACGTCGCTGTGTCTGACCGCGTTGGAGAATGGAAGGTCGACGTCGCTGTGTCTGACCGCGTTGGAGAATGGAAGGTCGACGTCGCTGTGTCTGACCGCGTTGAAGATGGAAGGTCGACGTCGCTATGTCTGACCGCGTTGGAGATGGAAGGTCGACGTCGCTATGTCTGACCGCGTTGAAGATGGAAGGTCGACGTCGCTATGTCTGACCGCGTTGAAGATGGAAGGTCGACGTCGCTATGTCTGACCGCGTTGGAGATGGAAGGTCGACGTCGCTATGTCTGACCGCGTTGAAGATGGAAGGTCGACGTCGCTGTGTCTGACCGCGTTGAAGATGGAAGGTCGACGTCGCTATGTCTGACCGCGTTGGAGATGGGAGGTCGACGTCGCTATGTCTGACCGCGTTGGAGATGGAAGGTCGACGTCGCTATGTCTGACCGCGTTGGAGAATCTAAGGTTGACGTCGCTGCGTCTGACCGCGTTGGAAATAGAAGATGCCGTGCCGCATATGCAGCTGAAGAATACGGTGCCCGTTTATAAGTGAATCTTCCTTTTCTTCTGTCCGGTGATTGACAAGTACTGGGGTGAACATTGGCAATGTGGAACTTCATTGTGGAACTTATGGAGTCAGCATATGTATTATGGATTATTAATTTCAAAAGTCGCCACTTTTCAGTACATTTGCAGTCAAATTCTGATATTTTAGCTTCACAAATGCGTGACACTAAGCAAAATCAATTATGTATAGAAGAACTTTATACGATAGAAGCTTGTATAAAAACGAAACTTTGAATTACAATTACGCCATAATAAACACTAACGGTCTTATTTATAAATACACTATTCCTTAAAACACTCGATAAACGCCGATTAAAATAACCTGTGGTGGAGATTTTACAAGGAAAAGACGTAACCACAGATTAAATTAACTGCCCCTGAGAAATGCTTTAGAGGAATTATAAATAAGGCCGTAACACTGTGGACTTATTCGGAAATAAAAATACTGAATTGAATACGCTCGTCAATTATAGGCGAAGTCGTAGTAAACTGATTGTACTGCAACCATGTAACGCCAATGATCCTATCCTGCCTTACAAAAGCGAGCATAATCTGGCGGCGTTTTACAATCTCAGTCGTAATTCCAGGCCGTCCGAGTCGAAGTTGTCCCCGCTGACAGCACGGGACGTAATCCCGCCCGCGCGACAAATCTACCAGCTGGTCAACACCTACAACTTCCACATACCCAAGGGTACTGAGGTAATCTACTGTACTTGTTAGGGTGGACTTTTTGATTGGGTATTCTCAGAATCCATGTGTTCAAGGGCAAATTGAAACGCACGACGTGTTCGCGGTTTATCCGGCGCACACTTAGACTGTTGTTACGTGGACCATGGTGTCTCGCACACACAATTTGATATTTTTAATATTGTAAGTAATATGAGTAAACTTTTGATAAATGTGGTCTGAGGGTTTGATGCATAATTAAATTGCCGACATTTCAAATATACTTTTGTTTTCCTATACTTAGTTGAGAAACAAACTTTCTCAATCAAAAACTAAGTACAGGATAAGGAGCATGTGCCTTGAATGTTCGCAATTATATTATCTGTCAAACCTTCAGAGCACATTTATAACCACTAAAATTATTAAATTGTGCGAGCGAGACAGCGTGCTCTACGTAAGAACAGCCTTAACACAGTGAACCAGAAATCACAATTTGAAAGACTATAGCGAGTCGCCAACAATGAACCCGCGGGCCAATCTTTTCACAATTATTTTTGGACTGTCATCGTCCCACATACAACCTCCACTTGAGCGAGACCACAGGGTAACTAAAGTATTTAATTAAAATACATATTTGCATATACATAATGTGTAATTTCCTTTTTTATGTTCAATAAAGTGTTCTCTATGTATATGTAGTCTGCTCGCCGGGATCCTGCCTTTTCGCAGAAAATTGTTACGCTGATTATCACTTGCCAACCAACATTTCACCTATTTTTCACTTTGACAACAAAAGATTTACAAATTTTTGTATGGCAACGTTTCATTTGGTAGGATTGTTGTTAAGCTGATTATTATAATGAAACAAAACGTTTTGGGTATTTATTATTTTTCAAATCTTTTACTAGGCCAAACAACTATTAGATGAATAACGTTTCGTCTGTGAAACAGTTCCCTTTTCGTAAATAGATGGTTTTGCAAACCTATAGGTTAGGTTAGGTTAGAACTGTGACCAACACACGCACGAGCCGAGCGAGCGAAGCGAGCGTGCCGCGGCAGCGGCCGGCGAGTGCTAGGAAAATTCTATCCATTTTACTAGGTTTTCCTAACCTTTAGGTTAATCTATAGTTTTGCTTAACGAAACTTTATGCAACATTTGGTATACAATAAACAACTGAATGAATATTACGCTAAGTAAAACATACGCTACTTAAAAGTTGGCATTTTGAAAAAATGTCATTATAAAAAGCAAACCAAACAAACAGTTGGCAACTGCGAGGTTGGGAAATAAAAAATAATAATAAGAAAAGTTGGCAAATGATTATTCCGCAAAATAATATTCTTCGAAACGTTAGTTGCCAAATGAAAATCGGCCAAAAATGTTTCTGCAAAAAGGCAGAGAACCCTGCTCGCCGTCTGCCAAATGGGTGCACAGAATAAAAGCATCGTCTTAGTAATGCACAGCCAGATTATCAGCATCCAAACAAAACAGTCAATAATGTGGATGGCCAATATTCGTGTACATTATTGCTCATTGTGTTTTGACAGGGTTCCATTCCATTCTGATCGTGCGCGGATTATAGATATTCTTAGAGTCATCATTCATTCAACCTTAGCACTGAGTAAAACCGGCCAAGTGCGAGTCGGTGTCGCGCACGAAGGGTTCCGTGCCATTATCTATACATCATCATCAGCCATTTGACGCCCACTGCAGGTCATAGGCCTCCTTCGTGGTTTCCATGAGCCTGAGGGGTGCCAAAATCGCCACGCTTGGCAGACGGGTTGGTGATCGCAGCATGTAGTTGGAATCTCAGGAAGACGCTGCTGCCCGTCTCCTGGTAATTGATTTTCTTAGTCGCCTTCTACGACATCCACGGAAGGAATGAAGTGACGCTATCTAATCCGGCGCCACACGGAACATTATCTATACAACATTTGAATATTTCAAGAATACCCGTTGCCGTTATCAATATTGTGCAAAAATCGGCAAAAAAAAATCACATTTGTATGCTTAAATATTTATTTTATTCTGTTTTTACTGTCTAACTATGGTGACAGATGGACGGACTGACGGACGGACGGACGGACGGACGGACGGACGGACGGACGGACAGGAGTCTAAGTAAAAAGGTTTCCTTACCCTTTGGGTACGGAATCCTAAAAACCCGACTGTCAAGCATCAACTACTAAGCGGGCGGGACCAACCGAGGTACTTCACAATGAGTGAATTTTGTCCCGTCTGCTTAGTAGTTAATGCTCGGCAGTTGGCTCGTTGGTTGTGTGAAAAATGTGTTGGTAATTTGAACCCGTACCCAAACCGCCGCGCTGCAGGTGTCGCCGATGGTGTCGACGCTGTCCGACATGCTGTACGAGTCGGAGTTCGAGTCGCAGCTGTGGATGCTGTACAACAGCTGCAAGCAGCTCGTGGCCGTGGGGGACGCTTACCCCTCTAAGGTAACGTAAAAGTAATTGCTCTAAGGTTATGTCATTTTAGGCTCGAGTGACTGCAAGTATGTCAAATAGTGATTCCTGAATTGTGGTGTAGTGTAGGGGTATATGAAAGGGCTCGACCTCGCTGACGAGTCGTGAATACGACCTCAGCTAACTGGTTGACGTACGCGTATCCTTTTGATTCACGCGTGTCTGTTTAACGTTCGCGGTATCCGTCTGACGTACGCGTATCCATTCGATGTACACGTATACGAGAACAATAATAGAAATGTAACAAACTGAACACTACAAGAATTAAAAAAACTTATATCGAATTTCATAGGCCCGGCTCCTCTCCGACCCTCTCCCCTCGTCCATGGATGAAAGTGTCTGCCGGCGTCTCCCGGCTGATGTGCACTTGTAGTTGAAGGCCCTAGTCTTTCCTAAAGACTACCCTAACAGCGCTCTTCCCACCAAAGCTACCCGAATCCCGAAAGCATGAGAATACACCCTTTTAAACTAATTTCGCTCCACGCGAATTATACAAAACTGACCCAAAATCACCACGTACCGACGAGTGACATCTGGCCACAGACAATATACAATCTTTTTTTATTTTATTTTTTATATACATATAAACTCGCGCCCGCATCCCAGAGTGGTAGGCAGAGACCAGGGAATGCCACTTGCCACGATCCTGACAGATCACATTCGCTTCCTCAACATTCATTAGCCGTTGCGTGCACGCAAGCTTTTTATACAAGATAGAAAGTACTAGCGAGAGGGCCCCCCATAGACAATCGGTGTTGCCGGCCCCGGCTTTTACTTTTATTGCTCACGCAGTCACGCAGCATTGTGCCCCCCCCCCGCAGTACTCGGTGAAGCTGGAGAAGGGGGACTACGTGCTGCGGCTGGGCGTGCGGCACGAGCAGCGCGCGCTGCTGGAGCGGCTGGCCGAGCTGCCGCTGGCGCTGCAGCAGCGCCTGCCGCAGCCGCTGCCGCTCGACGTCTACGCCGAGCAGCCGCAGGTCAGATTGTTTACTTTATTTCATTGCAATAGAAAAACTTACAGCTATAAAAAGATACATCACAGTTAAAATAAAAACGGAGAGCCAATGTTTTCACTGGTAGAAATATTACAGTAGAAAATGCCGGTAGGAAACAATATTTCACTTGCTGCAAAACAAATAATCAACACATATTGAAAGAAAGAAACATTTATTGCAGGTCATTATATATTCGTGGTCTTAAGTGTAATTCCTAGTGTACAATAAAGAATATATTAAGTATCCATCAGTCAATCCATATTCGATGGTCAGTGTTAAGGACCTCTTCGGTCCTGAATGAATCCTTTTCAATAATTTAGTTTTTTTGTTTGATTGTCTGTTTTGATGTATAATGACTTTTGACTAAAAAAGATGTTGTTTTAAGAATTTTCCAAGTGGTAGAGCGATTTTGTTGCAGGAAATATAAAATAAATAGTTTTGCAGTACATTCTGGGCTTTACCATTTACAGCGACCACCACAGTCAGGGAACCGGTTGAATCCATCGATTCAACTATACTTTATATTATTACTTAACTCCGGATTCACTTACTTGATTATTTGTCGAAAGAACCCGACCAGGTTTCGCTCTGATTCGCAGACTCAGACTGTCAGAAACATTATCCGACTCTTCCAACAAATAACCAAGTAAGTGAATCCGAAATTAAGTTAATATTGTAGAGTGCTTACGAGTTTTAGTTCGAAAATACGCTTTATATCATAACAATACGTGAAGAGACATATCGATGTTCAGAGAATGGACATTTAGGGAAAAGGACATTAAGGGAATAAACATTAGGCAAACTAACATTCAGAAAAAAGCACATTCGGGGAAATAGGCATTCATGTAAATGTATATTCAGAGTAAAGAACATTCGGAGAAATAGGCATAGAAATAGGGTTGCCCGCGACACAGGCTCGGCCTAGTGCGGCTGCCCGCGAGTCCGTAGTAGCACTGTTCTTGTTTACATCTATGACTCGATACCCGATATTCTTTCGTTCTGTCAACGGGTGCTAATTATGATTCTGCGTATCCTACCCGACTCCCACGACACAGGCTGTGCCTAGTGTGGGAGTTGCAGTTATTCATATCTGTAATGCCTTGATTTTTAATAAACAATTTTTTTATTTTTTTTTTTTTTTTATGGAAATGGACATTCAGAGAAAAGAACATTCGTGGAAATGAACATTCAGAAAAAAAGAAAAGTCGGGGAAATAGGCATTCATAGAAATGTTCATCCAGAGAAAATTAAATTGGGGAATTAGGCGTTCATGGCAATGGTCATCCAGAGAAAATAAAATTTGGGGAATAAGGCATTCATGGAAATGGGCATTCAGAGAAAAGAACATTCGGGGAAACGGACATTCTGAGAAAATACCATTCGGGAAAATAGGCATTTATGCAAATGGACATTCAGAAAAAATGGAAATTTAGACGTTCAGAAAATGGGTATTCGGGAAAAAAGGACATTCGGGGAAATAGACATGCGGGAAAGGAACATTCCAACAAAAGAGCATTCGGGGAAAAGAACATTCCGCAACAACGAGTAACTTCACCAAATTATACTTTAATTACACGTAATCTATATCATATAATTATAAATTATATTTTATCCTTTTATAGGCATTGACTGGTGGAAAGAAATTCAGTGCCGGCTCCGTATCAAGTGGAAACTTGCTACCTATTTATATCACTCCATTACCTGCTGACAAGTAAGTATTCGTTTTATTAACAATTGACAGTAACAATTTCAATTTAATTTAAGTAAGACCGGATTTTTCAATAGTCAGATAAAAAGTACCCGAAACCGGCGTGCGTGCATGCAACGACTAATGAATGTTTACGAAGCGAAAGTGATCTGTCAGGATCGTAGCAAGTGGCAGTCCCTGGTCTCTGCCTACCCCTCTGGTATACAGGCGTGATTTATGTTATGTCAGATAAAACTTAACCGGAGAATAAAACTGATGTTGTCACTTTCTTGTCGTATGATTGAGACAGTGATAGCACGCAATTTATTCTCCAGTTAAGTTTTATGTAACTATTGAAAAATCGGCCCTAAAACAAACATAATGCACTTTAATCAAAGACCAAATATTACTTCTCACTAATTTATCAAAATATTGGAACCATCACATCGATGAATAAAATTAAGTAAAAAAATTTGTAGTTTTGCCCACATTTATAATCTGTTCCAGCTAGCTTCATTAGTAAGTACAGATACATAACATGCAGCATATAATGGCCTCGCTAAATCTGTACTTAGATATGACATTCTTTTTTGGGGAAACTCGACAAACAAAGACATAGCTTTTAAAATGCAAAAACGCTGCATTCGATTAATCATCATCATCATCACCACCATTTATCATCATCATCAGCCCTTCGACGCCCACTGCAGGACACAGGCCTCCCTCATGGTTTTCATAACCATGAGGGGTTTTGCGATAATCGCCACGCTCGGCAGGCGGGTTGGCGATCGCAGTATATTTTGATTAATGTTTCACACTAAGCCCACCGCCACCTGCAGACATTTATTCGTGACACACCGTATTCTAACGCGTCACTATACATATTTGAAGTAGCTGTGTTCGTAAAATGTAACCCTTAGCTGTTTCCACGTCTGTCTGCATCGGTAATCAGAAACAGACGCGATGAAAGCAAATTAAGTCTACAGCGGGCGAAGACAGCTTTATTAGGCAAAAGCATTATATGGTATATAATAAAATTCCAATGATAAAATTGACAATCAGATAAAAAAATATTTAAGATAAGGTTAAAAGAAATTAAATTGACAAATGTTATTATAATCTCAATGAAATTCTAAGTAAAAAATTTTAATTTAACATTTTGTTTATATGTAATTTGACTTCTTTTGCACACATGGACTAATCACCGTTGACATTATTTGACATTTGATTTGTTGTGATTTCCGTCCGTTTGGTGCCGGATTAAGAATAGCGTCACTCCATTTCCTTCCGTGGATGTCGTAAAAGGGGACTAAGGAAGTCAATTACCAGGAGACGGGCAGCAGTGTCTTCCTGAGATTCCAACCGCATACTGCGATCGCCAACCCGCCTGCCAAGCGTGGCGATTATGGCAAAACCCCTCATGGTTATGAAAACCGTGAGGGAGGCCTGTGCCCTGCAGTGGGCGTCCAATGGCTGATGATGACGATGATGATGAAGTCACTATTGACCAATTGTTCAACGTTGACGACTACGACCAAAATGAGGAGATTTTTGTTGTTGTATAGAAAAAACGAATTACTTAAACGGTACAATATATTCAAATATCAAAACATTTGCCAAACTGCGTGGCCGTTTGTTGGCAAACTATAACACACTCGTTATTTCATGTTATTCTGATGCTATTCCACTCTCCACAAATCCGTCGCACAACTGTGAGTCACTATTGAAAATTAAAATGATTTTATTCAAAGTAGCACATAAACTGCGACCTAATAAACGTTAGAAGTTAAACTAGGTGTTATTTGCCGCTATTCGTACTTGGGTTCCTTGCTAATTGTATCTCTCGCACAATTTGTTTCCTAATTATGGTTAATAATAATAATAACTTCCACGCAACACGATCACTTATTCTGGGTTGGGACCAGGATGTCTTGTAAGCAGGCAAGGAGATCAGAAACATGTAAATACATCCACATAGTACATGTGTGCAAATGTACGACAGGCCCCAGCCCTAGTCGTTAATTTAGTTTTTACAATAATTTAAGCTGCTACAGGTTTATTCCTACTTTACGCTTCGTTTTTCGTCCTACCCATGTTGAATTTCAATCGTTAAGTACTATTTACATTAATGAAATACATGAATCGACCCGACATCATCGGAGAGACGAGTTTAACTTACGTTTATTGAATTCCCGCCGCGTGCAGGATAAGCCGGTCCAACCTGACGATCGGGCAGACGCTCACGGGCACCGCCACGTTCGCTAAAGACGAGCTGGGCCGCAAGGTGGACGGGTTCGAGCTCACGTACGTGCCCGTCGAGCCGCCGCGCCGCGCCGCCGCGCCGCGGGACAAGCCCAAGCCCGCGCAGGACTATATGGACGCCCTGAAGGAGTTCAACACCACGTGGCTGGCTAAGCTAGGTCGGTGGGAAGTTACTCTTTTGCTCTAACGCATTGCGACCCCCCGCCACCGTAACCAGGTCGTCAGACCGTCTGGTGGGGGGGGGGGCTGCCCACACGGCGTGGTCCGGTCCGCGGTGGCCAGGTCAGAACTTTTTCGCCCCAACGGCCATCGGTTCTCCGAGCTATGTGCCCCGCCCGCTGCCACTTCGACTGACCGATTCTTCGAGCTGTATCAGTAACTCGGGTTATTCTGCGGATCTCCTCATTCCTGATTCGATCACGTAGTGATACTCTCTCTCCGTTGCTCGTCGGGCGACCCTGAGCCTGGACGCTTTGAAGGAGTTCAATACCACGTGGCTGACTAAACTAGGCTAGTGGTACGTAACTATTTTGCTCTAGTGCATCGCCGAGGACCGCCTCGGCCGGAAGGTGGATAGCTAAGAGCATACCTACGTCCTGTCCTAGCTGTCGCGCCGACAGACGAGCCTAATCCAGCCCTGATATGGAAGCCCTGAAGGAGTGCAACACCGCGTGGCTGACTAAACTACTTTAGTAGCGTTTACGAGAGCTCTAGTACTTCGCGAAATATGACTTCAGCTACAAAGTGGACGGCAGAGCTTCGGTATATGTCCGCCGAGCCGCCGCGATGGACCGATGCGCCGTGAGATGGGCCCAAACCCGCGCAGGACTATATGGACTATTGACAGAGTTCAATACTAGGTACGTGGCTCACTGGCAGCGAAAGTGATCTGTCAGTGTCGTGGCAAGTGGCAGTCCCTGGTCTTTGTCTACCCCTCTTGGATACAGGCGTGAGTTTATGTATGTATGAACATTCTGCCTCTATTAAACAATTTCTAAATACGCCTAAGATACAGAATAAATTAAAGTCACCTTGTTTAGGCAACACTTATTGTATGCTAGCCTGATTAAGTTTAAACGAACGTCTAAAGAAATAAAGAAGTTATTATTAACAATGAGATCGGCCACAAATTGGACAGCTGCGAGCTTCCATCATAGACGTGGTTGATTAAACTAGGTCAGCAGCGCGTAAACGAACGTCGTCGTTATAATGATCAGTGCTTTTACGTGGATAAGTAAAGGAACGGATATTTACTCGTTTATTTTTTAATTTTACAACTTTTTACCGACGTTTCGGTACTTTTGCAATACGCGAGGCAATAGAGATCCGCCGGCATCCAAATTTCAATAGAGATCGTGATTGGAACATAGCTACAGCATGGGAACCAGTGCTTAAGTATATGAGACTCCCTTGCTAGAAGTGTGACTGTAGATTTCATTTTAATTTCAATAACTAATAATCAATATTTTTGAGTTGTATAAAAAAATTGTTTTGTAGATTGAATTTTAATTTCAATAACAATCATTATTTTTGAGTTTATATTGTAACATTATCGCGTTGCTTACAGAAGGCGACAAGCTGGAGCAAGTGTACGAGCAGATGCAGGAGACTTTCCCTGGGTTCCTGGGAACGCACATCGCGTATCTGCACGGACTGGACCCCCCTTCTGATCCCAAGAAGTGAGTTAAAAAGACGCCCACCAAAAAAAATGTATAGAATAAATTTCATCAGAATCCCACGCAGAAGTTGTCACGAGGACAGCAAATATTAAAGAAAGAAAGAAAGAAGAAGAGTCCACTGCTGCCCCCTGCTGGTTGTATTGTGTTGTTGTGTCGATTGAACGTTTCCCTCCCGTGCGAGAGGTCCTCCTGGTTTTGATTCCGTTTGTTTGCCATTGGTTCTCTTAAAAGAAGGCTAATAACTTTTAAATTTGTGAGTTTGTAGTAGCATCGCCATCATTATAAGCCATTTGACGCCCACTGCAGGACATAGGCCTCCCTCGAGGTTTTCCAAGGTTCCCGGTGTTGCGCCGCCCGCATCCAGGGACTCCCCTCCACCGTAACGGTTATCTCGTAACGGAATCTCAGGAGTCTCAAATGGGCACTCGTTCATTCACTCGTATCTAAGCGAAGTATTTGAACATCTTAAACACTCCGGTTTCCTGACAGTCGTCCTCGATAGTTAGTGAGTGGTATTGCTACTGCTCGGTCGAAGAATTGCTCAGTTAAACTCGCAGTGGGAGGGGGCCATAACTCGGAGAACCGATGGCCGCTGGTTCGGCCCCAGCTCGTCCCACTGACGGCCGTCTCTGACCTGGCGACGGCGGACCGGACGACGCAGCGTGGGTAGGCCGTCCACCGGACGGTGTGACGACCTGGTTACGGTGCCGGGAGGCGCGGGGTGCGGCCGGCACTGCGCGGGGTGCGGCCGGCACTGCGCGGGGTGCGGCCGGCACTGCGCGGGGTGCGGCCGGCACTGCGCGGGGTGCGGCCGGCACTGCGCGGGGTGCGGCCGGCACTGCGCGGGGTGCGGCCGGCACTACACCGGGAAGCTCGGACGACCGTGGGGGAGGCCTGTGTCCTGCAGTGGCCGTCACATGGCTGATGATGATAATGATGAAACTTTTGAATGAAATAACACAAATGGTATAATTCCAGACTACCTCATGCGGACCGAGCGCCTGACGTCACGACGGCGTCGTGCGAACAAATTATTGCTATTTCCGATAAGGTAAGCAATTAAAGCTAGTTTCTTAGGGCGTACGATTCCTATTGGACTGATTCCGCGGCGTGAGCTAATAGTTGGAGGAAAAGTAGGCATTCTGGACCTTGTAATTACATACTACAGTTATGACGACCGACGTCAGTTACACATTCAATGATTATAATGTTTTGTTTAATATTTTTCTTATCCAAAACTCAGTGTAGCTTAAATAAAACCGTATTTACAATTTGTATCCATATTTGCTATTTTTTTATGGAGTAAAGTTTAAAACAGAAAGTAAAATGCATTTTAAAAACATCTGTTTTTAGGGGTGCGGTCGCAGAAACTCGCCTTAATGTTTTATCTTCTCTTTTAAAACAATTCCTCTATGACTAAAGCGGGTCTAACATGACAGCCATTTTGTCGCAGAGATGGCACGTTTTCCGTATAAAAAAAAATTTAAGCTGTTTATTTCAAAAAATTATATATATTACATGGCATGTACTTAACTTCTAATCATAATATTTAAAGATTTTTGAGTTAAGGAGCTGCTTATTCATAAATTTACATATTCATTATATTTTTACATTTATTGAGGTAGATTTAAACAAGTGCCGCTTAATAATATTTTTTGTTTGCTGACAAGTTTTGTTTTCTATTCTACTAACGAATTCTTAATAGAATTCTTTTGAGTCTAAGTGTACGTGTCATGTTATTAGACTGAGTACGTAGTATTTAATAAATAAAAGTGGTTTCCAAAATTGTTCATTTTGGAATCAAATTTTCTCAATCAAATACAGGATAAGAAAATGTGCCTTGAATATCCGCAATTTAATTATCCATCAAACCCTCAGACCACAGTCATCAAAAGTGTACTCGTTCTGTTACAATCACAAAAGTGTTACATTTTGCGCGCGAGACAGCATGCTCCACGTAAGAAAAGCCTTAACGGTAGCTACTGAAAAATATTCTTTGAAAACCACGTGAAATATTAAGAGTAAAACTTTTGTTCAAATTACTAAAATCAGCACGAGTTTTTAACTAAATAATTATAGTTATTTTATACATATTTTTGTTGCGCCAATCGGTACTGCAGCTGAATCAAAAGTGTACGCTGCCAACTGGGATTGAAGTTCTATAAAATTCAGTTACCAAATTATTTTTTCGAAAAAGCGAAGTCAAATCAAATCATTGCCAGTAACAGATGGGAGATGAGGGATTTAATTTTGTATTTTTATTTGCAGGTTATAAAACAAATAGACCAAGAAAAGCTGCTCGCCTATTTAGGAATCAAGAATGACACGCGACCTGACTCCAGTAAAATTAAACAGTAAGATCACCTGCACGCAAAATCACACATTTTGTGTAGTTTTAGTTTATCTACCATGTTACAATAACATACGGTAGTTATGTACAGCTATCTAGAGTAACCATACTGTGTATAGTTAATGCCCGTCCCTCAAGTGCTCTTTAGAGTTTTTTAGCGTTCCGTACCCGAAGGGTGCCAAACGGGACCCTATTACTAAGACTTTACTGTCCGTCTGTCTCTCTGTCTGTCTGTCACCAGGCTGTATCTCATGAACCGTGATAGCTAGGCAGTTGAACTTTTCACAGATGATGTATTTCTGTTACCGCTATAACAACAAATACTAAAAACAGAATAAAATTAATATTTAAGGGGGACTCCCATACGACTAACGTAAAACAATCTTTTTTACCGTTTTTTTTCTCGATATTAATAAAGGCAACAGGTAGACGCTTGAAATATTCAAATGTTACATAAATAATGGCACGGAACTCTTCGTGCTCGCGCTTAGCCGGTTTTTTATCATTACAACTTCATTAGCTATTCTTGGAATCCCGATTTTATTTTGTAAAATATTTTATGATTTTATTTTATAATTTTTCTCTCGTTTTTATGTGTTTCCTATGATATAAAATACGGTTCATGAGATACGACCTGGCGACAGACAGACAGACGGACAGTGAAGTCTCAGTAATAGGGTTCCATTTGGCGTCGACCGGGTACGGAACTCTAAAAATACTACGTTTACCTATTAATCTACTTTTTAACATGTCGTCTCCGTTTATATTAATACATTTAGTAGTGCGAGTTCTCCGTCGGCTTATGTAAAGCAGCTAAGAGCCGCCCCCCCTCCCCCAGGGAGCAAGAGAAGCAGCGCGGCTACCTGGTGGACGCGTTGTGTCGCCGCGGCACGGCGCTGTGCCGCCTCGCCGCGCTGCTCGCGTCCGCCGCGCTGGCTGACGCCGCGACCGCCCCGACCGCCCCGACCGCCCCGACCGCCCCGGACAAGTACACGCTGCAGCTCCAACACAACACGGCCGACCTGCTCAAGTTCACCGACCTCACCGACGCCAAGGTACACCTACCGTTACCGCGCTACCGTCGCTGCTGCCACTGTATAGACACGCCGTCGTATACATATACACACACACGCACCCATGCGCTACGCACGAAAGCACACACAAACACATACATAAACAATGACACAAACGCGAGCACACTCGCATAAACACACACGCACACACACACAGGCACGCACGAACGCATACTAACACACACACGTACGCACGCACGCATACTAACACACGCACACACGCACGCTCGCACGCACACTAACACACACACGCACGCACGCATACTAACACACGCACGCACGCACGCACACTAACACACACACGCACGCACGCACGACCAAACGCACACTAACATACGCACGCACGCACGCATACTAACACACGCACGCACGCACGCAAACTAACACACACACACGCACGCACGACCAAACGCACACTAACATACGCACGCACGCACGCACAAACGCACACTAACACACGCACGCACGAACGCACACTAATACACACACGCACACACACACACATACACATCCTACACCTAGTTTTTGATTTGAAAAATTTATTAAACCACACTTATCAAAAGTATATTTATTTCTTTACATTACAAAATGTCTAATTATGCGAGCGAGACATCATGCCACACAATCTTAAACAGCAGTGTTAAAGTGATTACGTTACAAAAGCTACTATACTAAAGTCCCTTCGGCAGGCGATCCACTACGGCGTGTGGCACTGCTTCACGTTACGGCACTGGGGCCGAGCCATCAAGCTGCTCACCAAGATCCAAGAGGAGAAACCCTCCAAAGACGCCGAGGAGCGACTCATCGAGGCCTACACGCAGCTCGGCTGGGACCATCTCGCCCAGTTCACCACGAACTCGCTGCCTATTAAGTATCCTAACGCTTACAGGCCATTCTAAACTGGTTCTCGGGCGTAATATTTACGGCTAGGAACGGCTTATCTATTTAGGTGTGTCTCCTGCTAAAAAACATTACATAAAACATTCCGTTTTCTTTGCGCAAAACATTTTCGTAACTAAGGGAGGCAAAATAAAAAGTAAATTTGGGGCATTGAAAACCGATTGTTTTGTGTAATGTTTCATGATAAACACGATAAGGAGACCCGGCTTTAGAACTAGCGCTTTCAGACTTCTAAACTGGTTATTGAGGTAAAAATATAGGCCAACATAGTCACTATCATACCAGACGGATCTTTTAGTATAGCCGACTGTGAGCCTCGCATCAAGTATAGACCAAGCTTAGAAACATTGCTTAACTGATCTATGGACACTAAACTTCAAACTTCTCACTTTTGTAGGACGTGTATGCGTAACTGAGCTCTATTTTTAGCTCCAGCGTTGTCTTGCTCTTACTGCTAGCTCCCTTGGCTCAGATAAACCATCTCTTTTTCTCT
This sequence comes from Yponomeuta evonymella, assembly GCA_963969515.1. Taxonomy (NCBI): domain Eukaryota; kingdom Metazoa; phylum Arthropoda; class Insecta; order Lepidoptera; family Yponomeutidae; genus Yponomeuta; species Yponomeuta evonymella. The sequence continues at coordinate 22,215,966 of OZ018343.1, read as the reverse complement.
AGTGCGATATTCCATCTCTGACTCTGTAGATAATTTTCCACTTCGTGCATCCAACGGTATTCAGGACCTCCGTCCAAGGGAAGCTAATGAGGGATAAGCGACGGAAACAGTTGATGTCACCGGGGAACCACCATCTTGATTTAAACGCTCGCTGATTGGGTGAACACGCTACCCAATCAGCGAGCGTTTAAATCAAGATGGTGGTTCGGTTAGCCAATGATAATTGCCATTGTCTGAATGGCACCGAACGTTTTGAACTTATTGAATCTTTGTGATTCCACTCGTGTTTATTGTAGTTTATTGGCAATACAATACACTGGCCAGATGGCAGATGTTATAACTTCATTGTTGCTTAAATTCTACTCATTGCGTCAATGGAATGAAACATCTCTTATCCGACTTGTCAACCGAATTTATTTTCATTATCATCATCATAATCAGGTGTCAGTCCACTGCCGGACATAGGCCTCTCCCAAGACACGCCACTGAGCCCGATCTAAGGCTCTTCTTTTCCAATCACTGTCCACCGCTTTGCGAGTGTCGTCGCTCCACCTGGTCACAGGGCGTCCTACGCTACGTTTGCTGATTTATTTTGAACTACAATAAAGGAGTGGAACTAAAGCACTCTTAGTTTTGACAGTTTCTGTCGACAGTCATGATTTGCCTCAGGGTGCTTGTGACACGCACAATAGTTTATAATAGTCTTGATGTTGTACAAGGTTATCGGTATCTTCATATAGGATGGTAAAATAATGTAACACAAACTGACTTTCTTCTCCCTTTCTGACAGGTCAAAATGCATTTTTATTTGCTTTTACTTTTTTTTTGGATTTATGTTTATTCTTTCTATTCTAATTTCCCTAGTTTACCATGTGTTCCAAATTGGCTCCATTTATGAAGCTTTAAGTATTGAAGTCGAAAAGCAGTGAAGTATTACCTATAGTAAGTCTTTTGTAACACGGTGCTTAGTTTTTTGTGCCTATTATAACACTAATTTAGCAATAGCAACGGTTTTTATTTTTTCATTTCACCAACGTGCCAATTTATGCAAACGCATCGAACAATCTTGATCTTTTAGCTGTAGATTTGTAGAAAATTGTCTCATAAATTTTGCCATTGTAATGTTCGTAGTAAAGAAAATATTATATTGTGACCTCATTAGTGATATTGATATAATATGCATGTATTATTAGATGGAAATATTATAAAAGAAGTTGTTTGTCTGTGATTCTGATTCTTATACATTTGGGGATTTTAAATGGCTTGCCGAGACTGATGATTGCCAGAATTGTTAGTATCACGGTAAAATATAAAGCTTTCTTTTTAATTACAGGGTCGAGCTATGACGTAAAACTTTCTTAAAAAATAAACTATGTATACAGATAATAAGACAAAATATTATAATGAAATGTTAACGAATGAGATTATTATTATATCATGGAATCATCCAACTTTAGCACCTTGTATAATAAATCAGAACTATGTATAATACAAAATAGTATTGCTAGCTAATGAAAACAGTGTTTTTTTTTATAATACTCCAATCACTACTCTATAGTAAAAATTCTAAAGTGCCGCATAATTTTACTAAACTGTGTACACTATGTATCATAATTTAATTACTAACGTCGCTAGGACTGCTCTTACGTGGAGCGTGCTGTCTCGCTCGCACTATTTAACATTTTTAATTAAACATAACATAACATAACATAAACTCACGCCTGTATCCCAGAGGGGTAGGCAGAGACCAGGGAGTGCCACTTGCTACGATCCTGACAGATCACTTTCGCTTCCTCAACATTCATTAGTCGTTGCATGCACGCACGCCGGTTTCGGGTACTTTTTATCTTGCCCTTTGTTAATACATCCTCTATTTGGTCGAAGTATGTCCGTCTGGGTCGTCCCTTACCGGCCTATTTTTAATTATTGTAATAAAATGAGTAATTTTTTGATAAATGTGGTCTCAGGGCTTGATGCATAATTCAATTACGGTCGTTTTAAATATATATTGGGTTTCCGATACGTAGTTTTTAATAAAGAAATGTTGTTTCCAAAATTATAAATTTTTATTAATTTATCAAAAGTTTGCTCATATGATTACAATATTAGAAAATGTTGAATTGTGCGAGCGAGATAGCATGCTACACGTAACAGCAGCCTTAGAGTCAAGTACGTACAGTCGACAGCATAAAATACTTAGCTGCAAAGTCGCCTGCAAGGTAGCTGATTGGAGTGAATAGTGCTGTCAACTGTACAATCGGCAGCTTAACATTCTTAAATCTTTTGTTGCAAAGCCGCCCGTAATGTAACTGAATAGATTGTAATTCTTAAAGCGCTGTTGACTATACCAGGAGCCAAAAAATACCTCTGTCCGGTGTTTTCTCATGGTCCCATTATTTTGTCTCGTTTATGGGTCCACGAGGTATACGTAACTGTTTCTCGTAGTACGATTTTTTGTCATCAATGGGACTACGAGGGAAGTCATTATCTATCAGATGAAAAAAAATATATAAATCGATAAAGACTCGCACCGTTAAAGTAAGGCAATATTTAACCTTACTGACACAGAGTGCTGGAGTTATTTAAAAGCATTTGTAATGAGTTACATAATTTTTTAATAATAAATAGACAATGTTTTTTTTTATATGTTGATAAGTATGAAATAATAAAATTATTATTTGATAAACGATGCGTTTAATGCTTTTTAAACTTCCTTACCAATAGACTCGACGAAAAAATAAACGAAATTGTGAATTATAAGATACGAATTTTCTTATTATTCGTAATTATGACGAAACAATCCGCGGTGGGCACGCGTGGTGATTAAGCCCATACTCTCTCTCACTCTCTCTCTCTCTCTCTCTCTCTCTCTCTCTCTCTCTCTCTCTCTCTCTCTCTCTCTCTCTCTCTCTCTCTCTCTCTCTCTCTCTGAGAGAAGGCCTGTGCCGTGGGACGTTACAGTGGGACGTATATAGGCTGCTTATGCTCTCTGAGAGAAGGTCTGTGCCCTGCAGTGGGACAAGTATTAGGGGTTAAAGTATGAAATTGCCGTTTTATTGCAATAGGTTCTTTGAATTGACATAGAATCTTCATGGTTTGATGTTTTCGAATGAAACTTTTTTCAAATGGTTTCTATGATGTTATTTTTTAAAAAAATGTGAAACATTTGAATATCGACTTTCAATTGTTTTTGTTATTCAATTTAGACAAGAAAGATGAATACTGCGAAAATTCGAGTAATTATGAGGCACCTATTTTTCGTATTTTTTTATTTTATTGATTTGACGCAAGTGAGTCAATATTGTGGGTAAGGTAACGTTAAACCATGCCGCTAATTCCTGGGTAGTTTGACTAGGGTCGGCTTCCACTATCTCTCTTAATTCATCGTTATTCATCTGTGTGGGCGGTCTTCCTCGTGGCTCGTTCTTTAAGTCGAAATTTCCATCACGAAAGCGTTTAAACCAAAATCGCACGGTGCGTTCATTAGTAGACCCCTCTCCAAACGCAGCATTGATATTGCGGGCTGTTTCTGCCGCGTTAGTTCCGCGTCGGAACTCGTATTCAAAAATCACTCGAAATTTCGCAGTATCCATCTTTCTTGTCTAAATTGAATAACAAAAACAATTGAAAGTCGATATTCAAATGTTTCACATTTTTTAAAAAAAGAACATAGAAACCATTTGAAAAAAGTTTCATTCGAAAACCTCAAACCATGAAGATTCTATGTCAATTCAAAGAACCTATTGCAATAAAACGGCAATTTCATACTTTAATCCCTAATATCAGAATTTGACAAATCGCACCTTCGGTACTAGTACAAGGGCACAACTTACAAAAAATGGTAAAATGAGTTAAGTATGCAGAAATGCCTTGAAAACTCCTCTATCTGGTGGGATACAGACACCCATTAAATTCATTTAAAAAGCGACTTTTTAACTGAATCTGATGGGAGTCTTTATCCCACCAGATAGAGGAGTGTTTTAGGGCATTGCTTCAATGCTGCGTTTGGAGAGGGGTCTATTAATGAACGCACCGTGCGATTTTGGTTTAAACGCTTTCGTGATGGAAATTTCGACTTAAAGAACGAGCCACGAGGAAGACCGCCCACACAGGTGAATAACGATGAATTAAGAGAGATAGTGGAAGCCGACCCTAGTCAAACTACCCAGGAATTAGCGGCATGGTTTAACGTTACCTTACCCACAATATTGACTCACTGCGTCAAATCAATAAAATAAAAAAATACGAAAAATGGGTGCCTCATAATCACTCGAATTTTCGCAGTATCCATCTTTCTTGTCTAAATTGAATAACAAAAACAATTGAAAGTCGATATTCAAATGTTTCACATTTTTTTTTATTTTTTTTATTTTTAATCTTTGTTTTATTTAGAGGCTTTGATCACCATGTGATCATGTCACCCCCATCAGACCAAATCAGAATATGTATTCTTACACTAACTTTAACACTAAAATTATTACTATTATAAGTAAGAGTATTACTTTTAACTCTAAATATAATTACTAACTTATAACGATTTACTATCTAACATTTTATATATTAATAAAGCTGCACTTGAAGTAGGGTCGTGCAACACGCTCTGGAATGTACCAATATCCATTACATTTAACTTAAATTCGGCTATAATTTCCGCTCTGCTCTGAATACTTGGTACATTCCAAGAGTATATGTTGCACGTCTTCCACCGTGTTGCAAGTTTCACAGTTTGAGCTAAGGATTTTGCCCATGAGGAAATTGAATTTATTTAATGGCATATGACCAGTTCTAAGTCTATGTGCAGATATAATATAACGCCTTTTCAGTCTCACATTGGCAAACCAGGGAACATGAGGCGGCTCAGTTTGCATGGTCTTATACCAAATGCCTTTCTCTCTAGATTTTTCGTCAAAGTAGTCTTTCTACATTTGATAACACAATCCTTTGTATTTGGGTAGCATTTCGAAGTAACAAGCCTTCACATCACTTTCTTTACCTTCTATCACAGATCTTTTTGCCAAGAGGTCAGTCGCTTCGTTACCCGAAATGCCAATGTGAGACGGAACCCATTGCAATCTTACTTCGACATTGTTACTGTTAAGATCTGCTAAAAGTTGAACAATTGTGTATGCTCTTGTCACACTTATGTGTCCAGAGCCACAACGAACAATGTGCTGGAGAGCACTTCTACTATCCGTTAAGATAACGCACTTTCTGTAGCCCATCCTTTTTAGATACGAGAGGGCTTCTGAGATTGCAATAAGCTCTATCGACATGATAGATAAATTTACATTTCTTATTTTAAAGCAGCCATTATTCTTATTACCAGCATCAAAAAAGGCCGCCCCAGAGCCATCAGTACTCTTTGATCCATCTGTATATATTTTGCACCATCCACTGTACTTACTTTTCATTTAATTCTCACATTTTTTAAAAAAAAGAACATCATAGAAACCATTTGAAAAAAGTTTCATTCGAAAACCTCAAACCATGAAGATTCTATGTCAATTCAAAGAACCTATTGCAATAAAACGGCAATTTCATACTTTAACCTCTAATATTTTTTTAGCGCCACAAAACGCGTGCCATCGTACCTACACTACCGATCCGTTGGGCCCATGCTGGTCCTGGCCATCCCCTCCGGCGGAGTTTAAGATCACTTCTTATAACTATTTTTTATCTTTAGTCTTTCAATTTTCTTTCCTTATTTCGATTTTTTTTTATTTCAAACTAAAATCAATAAAATATCGACAAGTTTACATAAGCTCCGTATAGTTATCGGCGTGCCCGAATTATTATGTTCCGTGCCATTGCCATTGGTTCGCCATCCATCACTGATATAGGTACTTTTTGGACTGCACTTTAATTGCAGAAATTATTTATAAAAAGACTCCTTAAATAGGTACAGTTTAAATACTATTAACGGGTCTAATCGCAATTATTTATTAGGTAAATGTATAATGTGTTAGCAGCGCGGGTCATAAAAAATAAGTATACTTACCTATTGCTGTTTAAATAGTCTGGCAAAGTCTATCTTTTGCTGTTTAAATAGTCTGAAAGTCTTTCTATTGCTGTTTAAGTAGTCTGGCAAAGTCTTTCTATTACTGTTTAAATAGTCTGGCAAAGTCTTTCTATTGCTGTTTAAATAGTGTGGCAAAGTCTATCTATTGCTGTTTAAATAGTCTGGCAAAGTCTATCTATTGCTGTTTAAATAGTCTGGCAAAGTCTTTCTAATTGCCGTTTAAATAGTCTGGCAAAGTCTTTCTATTGCTGTTTAAATAGTCTTTCAAAGTCTTTCTATTGCTGTTTAAATGGTCTGGCAAAGTCTTTCCCTTTACCACAGACTATTTAAAATGCATTTTAGAGGTTTTTTAAGGAGTCGTGTTTTCGAAAATGTAAAAAAAAATTGTTTCACGTCTCGGAAATTTGTTGTTTTAACTTTTTTATATTTAATCTAATATATATATAAATCATAACCATGAAGGGTTTTGCCATAATCGCCACGCTTGGCAGGCAAAACCCTTCATGGTTATGAAAACCACAAAGGGGGCCTATGTCCTGCAGTGGGCGTCAAATGGCTGATGATGATGATGATGATGATGATGATATATAAATCTCGTGTCACAGTGTTTGCTATCGAACTCCGCCGAAACGGCTTCACCGATTTTTATGATTTTTGTTTTGTGCATATTCGGGATGTCTGAGAAAAGGTCGTGGGTACGTTGGCTAATTAATATGGCAAAATAACGTTTGCCGGGTCAGCAAGTAATACAGTATTTAATAACACATAATTATTCTGTAAAGGAAAATTTCAAGTGGTTACCTATCACGGCTCAAGAGAAAAACCCCTTTATAGTTCAGACAGATGTAGCTATACAAAAGGGTCCCGTTGGCACCCTTCGGGTACGAAACCCTAAAAGGGCCACGTTAGCGTCGGGAATAGAGGCCGTCGATTGATAAAGCTCTCTTATCCTATCTAATCTTCCAGGTTTCCATTTGACCCATTTCCGATCGCTCTTAACCTTTTCATACGCAAAGCAATCGAGGCAAAATGAGTCAAATACGAAATCCCTAATTCCAACCGGGATTTTCCATCCAGATAAGCAAACCTAATGACCGTGGAATATAATACCTACGAGCTTACTCTAATCAGATTCGTACCGCCGCGTTGGTTTCAAATTTGTTGGTAGGTATTTGTGAATACGATGGGAATGGATGGGAACTGAAGAGTGTTCTGGTGTCTAAAATGAGATAGGTATTCTATTGAAAAGAAAAAGGAATGGAATGGATGTACTACTACCGCTAGTTTTTACTTCAATTCGATTATACTTTAGTTGATTTGTCTTTGTCAGGCATCTCGACCAGTCACGTCCTCTGCCGCAATACCAAACTCAGGTCGCAGATTGCCGGGTACGAATTCGGCGAAGTTACCTTCATAATTACCATATACGAACCTAAATAATTTAAGTAGGTTGGTAAGGCACAATAATCTCAAGGTCTTACCTATTTATAAAAAACGATTCCACTAAAACAGCCCTCAGTAAGACTTATGTCAGTCTTAACACAGATCTTAACTAAATCATGATTTATAAAGTAAAATATCTACATTAAGTAGTTAAGCTATAAGCCCTCCGCAACTAAAGTCTCCTTAAATGTCTCTTAAACATATTCTAAGTGGGTACCCAGTGTCTTTCTGTGGTGTGCACTCTGCACCACATGCATGAGTGAATGAATGTCAAACACAAAAAGCTGCCTCTCATAGTGTTGGCAGATGAGGCGATTATGACGACGCGACGGCCAAAAATTGCAATTGCGCTACTTTTCTTCGTCTTAGGAGGTACCTACATTTTCGATATTTTCCAACGTGTTTTACCTAAGTTTTGTCAATTCCACTTCGAGTTTCAAAAAGTCGCAAATCTTCGTCAATTATTTGATTTGATTTTTTATTTGACCGGAGGACAAGCGTCGTATCTCGTATGTAAAAGTTTGCACAGCTGTATTCTGATGCCCGCTTTGAATTTAAACGTGTGCATTAAATGTGGCTGACCCGCAGCGGTCCATTTCGATGCAAAACTCTTTACAAAAAGAAATTGCTAGAAAATTATTTTGAGATCAGCAGTTTGTATTTGTAGCTTCGGTTGATAATAAAAGTTGCTGTTCCCGACGCAAAGCTTTGACTTCTCGCGGAGTTTTCGTCTGATACTTTATTGGTGGATTCTTCAGGCTTTTGTAAGTTAAGCTGTAGATTTGTGACCTAGCAAACATTAATTTATTATTATTTATACGTTTTCCTACGAGATCGAATCAGAAATGATGAGATCCGTAGACGAACGAAAGTTGTCGACGTAGCCCAGCGGATTAGTAAGTTGAAGTGGCAGTGGGCGGGGCACATAGCACGCAGACAGTGCTGGATTAAGCTAGCGCGGGGCCTGTAGCAAATTGTACCAAGGGGCCCTTAGTTTGCTTTAGGTCAGCAAGTGTATTAGTATACAATAAGACAAAACTGACAAATAAACCTATCCGTGTGGCGCCGGATTAAGAATAGCGTCACTCCATTTCCTCCCGTGGATGTCGTAGAAGGCGACTAAGGAATTAAATTACCAGGAGATGGGCAGCAGCGTCTTCCTGAGATTCCAACCACATACTGCGATCGCCAACCCGCCTGCCAAGCGTGGCGATTATGGCAAAACCCCTCATGATTATGAAAACCATGAGGGAGGCCTATGTCCTGCAGTGGGCGTCAAACGGCTGATGATGATGATGATGATGAAACCTATATAGGTAATACCAATATGAATATGATACCAATCTTCTGCAGTTCGGGAGGCCTGGAAATTTAATCTAAGATATCTGAATCTAAGATACAGATCTTTTGATCTAGTTTAGACTCCAGGCTTTCCACAAATAGTACATTCTTTTGCTGTGTATCATTTATTCAATGTTATTTTATATGCGAATGTATTTTGTGGACAGAGAATGAACAAATATCTTATCTTATAAAGATAATATTTTTCTTCAAAATTAATATTTTTCAGAACAGTGGTCTGTGATCTGTCACCGAGACCGGTCGTTACCTGCGCGCGCTAGTGAATTATTTTTCCACGAGTGCATTCTACCCTCACTGTAAAGTGCCTAATGATGGAATCGGACTTTTTGTTTTTTCAATAAGTGATAACTTTGCAACTTGCCAATTGTTTCTGACTACAGGAACAAAATGAACTCCCAATCGTTAGTCAATAACCCCAGTTATGCTACTGTGACACAAAACACCATGTTCCCTAAAAAAGACCAAGCAATTGTCATCGATGCTTTAGAAAACGTACAAATCAAAGATTATGCCCAAGCTTTAGGAAGAATAATCGATCCATCCCAAATCCGTTTTCTGTCAAGAATATCAAACAACAGAATTTGTATCTATGTTTCCTCAAAGGTAATCGCTGATGAGATCGTTGACAATAAAAAATATGTCACAATCCAAAACCAAAAACTACCCATCCGACCGCTGATCAGCAGAAACAGACGCATCATCATATCCAACGTGTGTCCCATTATACCGCACATCGATATTGAAAAGAAACTGCTAGAAATGAATATCACGCCACAGTCTCCGATCTCTTTCCTGCGTGCTGGTTTCAACGAAAAGGGCTATAATCACATTCTAAGCTTCCGAAGACAAATTTACGTAACACCCGAGGATTTCACCCGACTTCCAGAAAAAATATCTATTGATTTTGAAGAAACGAATTACTGGATTTATTTCTCATCAGACACAATGACTTGTTTTATATGCAAAAAAGACGGTCACGTAGCCTCTAAATGCCCGGATAATATCAACGACACGAATGTTGTTAACACAAAAACACGGGATACTACGGAGACACCAATTTTCAAGCGTCCACATCCACCGACTGAGTCTTCGACTACAACAGATTTCATGGAGTCCGAAACCACAAAAGAAAACAGCATACCTAGCAACGAAAACAGTGATGAGGACTTTGATGATAAGTCTTCCCAGTCCAGCTCAGACGAAGTTTACAAATCCAAGAACAGAAAGAAACTCAAAACAACACCTCATAGCGACCTGGAATCAATCGACTGGGATCACTTGGAAAACTTTACAACAATTTCCGGTAAAACGTACCCACTATCTGGAAAACAAGTTAAAGAGTATCTCACACACACATATGGACTTAAGGACATATCAGAAATCACTTACAGTTATACAGAAGAAATTGGTGCCTTGATTGAAATGTTCACTGACTTGATACCGATCATCTCATATCGTAGTGTTAAGAACAGACTTTCACGTATAGTAGGTAAACTAAAGCTTTTATCTCGTAAGAAAAATCCCAATATAAATAAGTAAGTTACTTTTAGGTAAGTAATACTTTATTTTTCTGTGTAATTTCATGGTCTCGACTATTGAATTCAAGCTTAATATTATTCAATGGAACTGTCAAAGTCTAATACCAAAATTGAGTGAATTGGATTCATATTTACATAATCAAAAAGTACATATATGCATTCTTTCTGAAACTTGGCTGCAATGCGAACACCAAATTAATATAACAGGTTACTCTGTCTTCAGAAAAGATCGAGCAGATGGATATGCGGGCTTAGCTATTCTCGTCCACCAATCTATTAACTGTAGTCTCAAAACTCTTCCAAGTAATTATAATAATATTGACGTTTTGTGCCTTGAAGTCCTTAATAGCAAAAAACTTCAACATATCATAGCGGTCTATTCTCCCACAAATGTCACAGTGAACGTTGGGGATTACCAGGAGCTTTTCAGCCACTTTTCTGAGAAAACTCTAATAGTCGGAGACTTCAATGCTCATCACACGGCTTGGTCATACACAACTGACACACGGGGTAGGCTTCTATCGGACACTAGCATAAAACATAATTACGTATTTCTTAACAATGGAGACTTCACCCGTTGCGCTAAGGTTAATGATAGTATAATATGCACATCACCTGATATCTCTTTTTGTAGTGCCGATCTCTCACTCGACTTTGATTGGAACGTCACCAACGAATCTCTTGGCAGTGATCACCTCATTATTTCTATTAAAACGTTAGACAGTACTCAAAATAGCCCCGAATTAAAAAGGAATATCAAAAAGGCCAACTGGGTAGAGTACACACTACACAAAGAATCTGCATGTGAGGGATTAGATTACGGAGATAATGTACAAAGTAACTACGATAAACTCATAGAGGTAATTGAAGAAAATGCTAACAAAAACATTCCATATATTAAAGCCGGTTTTAATCCTAACAAATTCAAGCCAAAACCTTGGTGGAATCCTGATTTATCGAAAGCAGTAGCCGAGAGACGATTATCTCTTAAGAACTTTAGGAAATTACGCACGGTCGAAAACTACTTAATTTACAGAGAAAAAGTAATTATCGCTCGGAAACTGATAAAACTTGCTAAAAGAAATTCCTGGCGACAGTTTTGTGACAGCATAGACTGCAATACGCCCAGTCGTGAGGTTTGGAGGAAACTCAGATGGCTTAAAGGTTACCGAAGCCCAAAACATTACTTACCAGAAAGTACCGCAGTCTCCTTTGTAACAGAACTCGCTCCTGACAGTGTTTCCTTCCAGCCCTTAGATTCCAATATTGATGGTTCCAACTCATTTTTTTTTACACTTTCAGAACTTATCTTGACTCTTAAAAGAGTAGATACTTCGGCTGGTTTAGATTCTATTACTTATTCTATGATTAACCATTTACCGGATAACGCGAAAGAATATCTCCTGCATATATTTAACGCAATTTATAAAACAGGTGAGATACCAGAGCAGTGGCGTAGGATCAAACTTATTGCGATACCTAAGAGAAACTCTGATAAGTATCGTCCCATCTCACTCATCAACTGCCTTTGTAAGACCTTTAATTTAATGATAACTCGTCGTCTTGAACATCATTTCGAAAGCAAAAAATTATTTAATTACAGCACGTTGGGTTTCCGTCGTGGACTTTCTTGTCAAGACAATCTCAGTAGGTTTATTGTAGACACAGAAACTGCTTTTATTCGGAAGGAATATGTTTTATGCGCTTACGGAGACATAAGTAACGCTTATAACAATGTGGCCATTGAACCTCTTATATCCTCTTTAGTTGAATTTGATGTCGATCCGCTCATATGTAGATATATTAGGGAATTTTTAATAGAAAGAGTTTTGATATATAGGCTGCGGGATGGTACAGAAATAACAAGAATAAGCAGACAAGGTTTAGCTCAAGGCGACCCAATGTCACCTATTTTATTCAATATAGTCACAATTAAATTATGCAACACACTCGTTAAGACAGTTAAGGTCTCACAATATGCCGACGATTTCGCTTTGTACTGTATTAATGAAAGTATTGATTTTTGTGCTAGTATCATTCAATTAAGTCTTAACATCTTTGTAACAATGTTACAGGAAATTGGATTAGAAATATCCCTCTCAAAGACTAAAGTCTGCATCTTAACTAGAAAATATAAAGTGCCTTCAATTAGTATACGAATAAATAACACTGAAATTGAGCTTACAAATTGTACAAAGTTTTTAGGTGTTTGGGTGGACAGCCGCCTGAACTGGACCCGGCATGTTTTAGAAACTGCCCAAAAATGTGTTGCATACGTCAATATCCTTAGTTCCATAAGTAGTTCAAATTGGGGTGTCCATCCAACTCACTTAAGAAGATTATACTTATCACTGGTACGATCTCGACTCGATTATGGATGTATTATTTACGGTAACGCCAACCCTGGGCTCCTCCAGAGGTTGGACGTGATTCAAAACCAATGTCTTCGCCTTTGTGGAAGCTTTATTCGGGACACCCCAATTTTCGCAATGGAAAGCGAACTTTGTATTCCACCCTTAAGTCTTAGAAGAATATATTTAGGTGACAAATACTTTCTGAAACTTTCTTCCAGAACATCCGACCAGTTGAAAAAACAATTAGAAGCATTAGACAACACATTAAATTCGGGTGCAAGATATTGGCGCAAAAACCAAATTCCACTTTTGCTAGAAAGTTTCAGAAACTTTTCCAACTTACCTATGTCACAATTTGAGATTTTGCCCCAATTTTTGCTTTCTACTGATATTAAAACATTCCCCTGGGATAAAATCATAGTACATAGAGTGAACACTATTAATGAATCTAAAGCTCAACTACCCACTCACGATCTCAAGAAACGTACCGAAGATATGATAGACATACACTTCTCAGATTACATTCAAATTTACACTGACGGGTCCAAAACAAAAGACGGCTCTAGTTGCGCGTTTTACGATGAAGCTGCGGATTTTGGGGCGAAATTTCTTATTGAAAATTCATGTATACCCATAATGGGAGTTGAACTGACAGCAATTAATGAAGCAGTACATTACATAGAGTCGACACCATACCATAAAATTGTAATCTTTACAGACTCGAAGAGCAGTCTACAACATCTGTTGAAAATGGCTAAGGGCGGTAGTGTCGGTAGAAACGAAGCTTACCTCATTATTAAATGTATCCATAGATTGATACGTAACGGGGTTGAAGTTCGTCTACAATGGATCCCTTCACATGTGGGCGTCAGGGGTAACGAGGTAGCAGACTCACTTGCATCCAAAGCTCTACAGAACGGCATACCTCTCGACATCGTACCGCACTATACTGATCATCTTCCAAAAATTAAAAACGAAAATTATCTTAAATTTAAATCTTATTTTAATGCTTGCTCTCAAAACAAGGGCATTTGGTACAGGACCATTGTAGACGAACCACCACGCGAACCTTGGTTTGCCTCAAGAAACCTCAGCAGAAAATATTTGGTTATTTGCTTCCGAACCCGTACTTACCACATCCCACTTAACAAGTTTAACTTCATAATGAAAAAAAGAGACGATCCCAACTGTACACGATGTGAGAGAGAAGAGGACCTCCTACACTTAGTTCTCGAGTGTAAAATCAACGAACAATCTCGGTTGGATTTCTTAAAGGAAACTCGATGCTCTAATGGCGATTTTCTCTTCTTTCTCCATCAAATCTTAAGTTCAAGGTTCACTGCCGAATATAGTGATAGATTTGTAAGTTTCATCATAGAATCATTGAACCTTAGATCTGAATATTATAAAAATACGCATTAAGTAGTAATCCCAACTGTTAAAGTAACATCTAAAGTTTAAGCAACATTGTTATTATTTTTAAGCCGACTTAATCATTCGATGTATGGCTTATAAAATAAATGAGATTAAAAAAAAAAATATTTTTCAGAAATCGGGGCCCCCAAATGCGCGGGGCCCGTAGCAATTGCTACTCTTGCTACGTGGCTAATCCGCCACTGCACGCAGAACTGATGGCCGATGGGGCCAAAAAGTTATCGAATGGAGACCACACATATCGGCAAGCGCAGTGTAGGACGACCAGCCACAAGATGGGCAGATGACCTCATCCAAGTGGCAGGAAGACGCTGAATGCAGCCTCCAACCGGTCTCTTTGGAAATCTATGGAGGAGGCCTATGTTCAGCAGTGGACTTTTTGTGGCTGAATGAAATGATGATTACCTAATACATTTATTGCACATAACTAAACTTGACAATGGCAATACGGCGGACTTAATGTTACAAGCATTTCCTGCCACTCAACCGCAGTTGTATGAAAATATATGTTTGCGTGATTGTATTGTTATTTTTATTTTGTTTTCATAGTTAATTTTTTATTTGATTTTTTTAATGTTAACTATGTTTATTTGTGTTATACGAGAAATAAATAGTTTTTTTTTAATTGGTTACGTTGTGCCATGGGGCCGGCTTACTACGAAAGGCTTCACCTTATCGTGTTAGGTAGGTATTTATGTATGTCCATCTTATATTTTTTCATTAAGTGTTTGATTAGGAACTCGGCTATGAACTTGACGATTACGACAATATTTTTTGGCAATTTTAGTAATTTTCAGGTAATTCTCACACTCTAAAAGCGCTGACGAAATTATTTGTTCATAATAATAATAATACAACAATGTGTACAATACATAAGCAGCCTATATACGTCCCACTGTAGGGCACAGGCCTGCTCTCAGGGAGAGAGTATGGGCTTAATCACCACGAGTGCCCACCGCCGATTGGCGATTTCAAGCGCTGAGGTATGTGAATAGCTCAAACACTCAGGTTTCTTTACGATGTTTCCCTTAACCGTTAGCGAGTGGTATTGCTACTATAACTTCACAAATGTACAAAAAAAAAGTCATAGGTATATGCCCGCACTAGGAATCGAACCTGGGTCTCGCTTCCAAGTCCAATGTTCTACCCTCTAGGCTACCACCGCTGTTAATAGTGGTGGGTATGTACAATAAAGAGTTTTAGTATAATCTAATTTAACTAAAGGGAAGTCCCAAGAATCCTAAGTACCTATCATCCCGTGGCTCCGCCAGTGAAACCCTAAGAAGCACTGTTTGGTGAAGTTATTTGTCTTCGTAGATTCATGCTAGCAAATTCAGTTGAATCATTCAGCGTTTTCTTTTTTGGCAATAACTATGCAGCGAGCGATGGGCCTGTCACTTCGACAGCAAGAGGAATTCTCTCCTCGAAAACCGATGCTCGATAAACTCCTAAAGGCCTTCTTGCACTGCCAGCAGATAGGTAGGTACTGGGTACTAACACAGAAATATACTTCAGTGAGGTATCAATAAACAGAATATTATTTATAGTTATGATGAGTTGCAATGCATTCTATAGTATACACAGTCGACAGCACACTAGTCTTTACATACGTGCACTCTACTCAGTTACGTTCAGGGCGACTTGCAACAAAGAGGTAAAGATTGACCTGCTGTCGACTGTACAGAGTAGGCATTACAATTTTGCTAGGATACAAAAAGAAAATAGGAATGCAGGCATCGCGATAATAGCCATTTGCAAAGTTCAGCGACGACTTTCGGTGCGCTGTGATGTAGCTCGCAGTGGTCAAAATCCGGAGCCAGCCGTAGTTTCTAGTTTCTGCCGCCCTGTGTTGGCTCTGGTAAGAATCTATCGGTAAAATGTTTGCTCCGTCTGCCTGTGCACTTTGCAAACCGCTGAATGGGTTCAGCCACAGAACTTTGCTTTTCAATGTTCAGTGTTTTTAGCGTTCCGTACCCGAAGGGTGCCAAATGGGACCCTATAACTAAGACTTCACTGTCCGTCTGTCTGTCGGCCTGTCTGTCACCAGGCTGTATCTCATGAACCGTGATAGCTAGGCAGTTGAAATTTTTACAGATGATGTACCTATTTCTGTTGCCGCTATAACAACAAATACTAAAAACAGAATAAAATAAATATTTAAGGGGGGCTCCCATACAACAAAAGTATTTTTTTGCCGTTTTTTGCTCGATATTAATGAAGGCAACAGGTAAATGCTTGAAATATACACAGAATATTTAGTTCTATAGTCGCCTCAAAAATAAGTAATTGAATTGAAATAGAATAAATATTTAAGGGGCTCCCATACAACAAACGTGATTTTTTGCCGTTTTTTCTCGATCTTTGTATCTAATGTTGTATGGTACGGAACCCTTCGTGCGCGAGTCCGACTCGCACTTGCCCTGTTTTTTGTGTTGGTTGTTGTAATTGCCCACTGAAGAGCAGTAGAAAAATGTTTCTACAGATTGGTTGCGTTTATTCTTTCTTGTTCTAAAACAGTACAGAAGGGGGTGTACAGCTCATCCACCTTGAAGTCTTAGGTGCAAAGACACCGTAGGTACCGTAGGTAACTGAGTGGAGTGCATGCATGTAAAGGTTGATGTGCTGTTCGCTGTACCTACTAGGTAACTGTGTCGGACACAGTGTGTCCGCGACTTCTTTATTTAATTCTTTATTGCACTAATTACATTGTAAGTGTACAAGGGCGTGCTTAATGCAAGAGGCATTCTCTTCCAGCAAACCTTTAGTAGGTATTGAGTTCTTTGGCGCGGGGTTCGGGTAAAAATCTACTAGGTATGTCACACTCCGAACTATAGTATCATTTTGCAAAAAACCGACCGAGTGGGATTAATTTGATATGAAGTAGATGTTTAGGTACAGTCGACAGCTGCAGGTCAACTTTCACATTTTTGTTGCAAAGTCGCCCTTAACGTAACTGATTAGAGTGCACGTACGTAAAGGTTGATGTTCTGCCGACTGTACAATGAAAAAATGTATTTTATTTTAATCAATTTGGGAGCCACTTCTTATTTTGTTTTGCCAGTTTTTGTTTAAGTGTTAAGAGGTACCTACTGTAAGGACTACATACACTGTAATTACACCAAGTTTTATACAGGTAGGTAAATATTACCGTTTCTACGATAGGTACTTATACAAAAAAAAAATTACAAGTCACCTTTCATATACGGAGACGCCAAGGGACTCTTCGTATTTCTTATTATTTGTTGAGCAATCCGCCATTTTAGATAAAACCATTTGCTGTGAAAATTTCGAGTGGCTAGCCATTACGGTATAAAAGATAAAGCCTTAATGTAATGTAAGACAGACAGATATCGTATAGGGTCCCGTATCCCATCCACCCTTCGGGTATGGAACCCAAGAAGGTGTTAACTATTACACTTGGGGGGCCTTCCCACGCTGCGTCGTCCGGTCCGCGGTCGCCAGGTCAGAACTTTTTCGCCCCAACGGCCATCAGTTCTCCGAGCTATGTGCCCCGCCCACTGCCACTTCAACTGAGCAATTCTTCGAACTGTATCAGTAACTCGGGTTCTTCTGCGGATCCCCTCATTCCTGATTCGATCACGCAGTGAAACTCCTAACATAGCTCTCTCCATTGCTCGTTGGGCGACTTTGAGCCTTCTTGTGAGGCCTATAGTCAGCGACCAGTTCGCTCATCCATAAGTCATCACTGGTAACACACATTGGTTATACACCTTTGTCTTGAGAAAGTGCGAGTACCTCCTATATACCTGAAACAATCCTAGCATCACGTGAAAAACCGCCTGTCAAACCTTAGGTGCGCGCCGGGTACATTCTTTTTCATACATAAAAGATTGTTTTAAATTTGGTGCTGTCCAGGGCCTGAAATGGGAAGACAGAAGTTTAATCCAAGTCACTGACCGGCTCAAAACCTCTGCGAAAATCTGGCGGTAGAGCGGATACCTTCCTAGAGTAGGTATTCGTCCCGCTTTTCGTCAAACTGAAGAGCAGTCGTAACAGAAAATGAATGATTGATGAAAGATATTGGAAACAATATTACCTGATCAATCAGGGGCCTGTTTCATAGTACTACCATTAATTGTGTGTCGATAGATACTAGTAGGTAGATAGATAGAATATTCTTTATCATATGTACACCAGGGCCTCGATTCTGTTAGTGCATTGTAGTATAATGACAGGTAAACTGTTGGGTCACGTGACGTGTTTTTTCGTACCATTGACGCCTAGAAGGTTTGATGGGTGTGCCCGCGTAGACTTAAAGCAGCCATGAAATGAAAACCGCCATGTTCATGCAGTTGTCATGTTACTACAATGCATTAACAGAATCTAGGCCCAGGTGTCGAAACGAGTCTGCTATCCCGTCGTTAATAAAAGTAAGTGAAACCGTTAAACCTATATATAAAATACACCAGGTGTATTATCATTAAATTCTTTATTGTACCAGTAAAAATTGTACAATTGGCGGGCTTAGTACGAAATAACATTACTATGACAGTCGATGTACCTACATTTCAAAGTCGATTAACCCACAGATTAACAAGTAGAAACAGACTACTACGCAAAGTACTAGTTCTAGTTAGACCTGAGATTTTTGCACTTAGCCTCGTAGTTGGGCCACTGTACGTAGCAAGCGCTAAGGTATGTAAATACCTCCGACACTAGGGTTTCCTCACGATGTTTTTCCTTCACCGTTTTGCTACTATAACTTCACAAATGTACTTAACTTAGAAAACAAAGTCATTGGTAGATGCCGGGATTTGAACCCACGACCTCCCGAATGAGAAGCCGGCGTTCTACCGATCCTCTACCACCGCTTTTTTACGCAATGTACATCGAATTGCCGTTTTATGAAAGGGCCCTGGGAATGCAACAACCTTAACGCGTCTTTATCAAATGAAGTGTAACTAAGACAAACGGAACTAAGTTGCGTCGACGATTCGGTTACGACTCCATCAAACCGCAAATGCGAAAATATTTGTAACGTTAACTAGGTACTTACTAGTTAACAAACGTCAAATTTGGTGATTTTGCATCGACTTTTGATTTTGACCCCCAAAATTAGTGGGAAGAAAATACTTATTAGTACGCCTTTGTGCAAATATCTTTATTGTGCTATAAATAATTGCCTAATCTAATATAATCTAGCTATATGCTGGTCGACGCGAAAGTGCTTTGAACATATTTTTCTATTAGGACAGATTGACACTTGACCCCAATCACGCCTGATGGTAAACGAGACATTGAATGTAAAACCGATTCAAAAAAATACTGACAAACCCTCAAATTTTTTCTCAACCATTAGGTACTCTTTTGAGATGTTGTACCATGCTTCATACAATGAAGAAAAGGAAACCAAAGGTCCTTAACACCAGCAAGAAAGAGAAGGTCCATAAAATCCATAGAACACAATCACATGTGCTGGTCCCAAACTGTTAAACCCTGTGCTATTAGTAACCAGCCAACGATATCACAAACATGGAAATACACCCAGACTGAGGCTATGCGTACAAATGTTCGGCGGCCCCCAATGGGAATCGAACCCACGACCTCTGAAATGGTAATAAAACGTGTAACCGCTAGACGAACGAGGCAGTTAATATTTTCATTTGTTTATGGTGGACTTATGAACACAGTAAGTTAATGAAGTTACCAATCTTGCTATAATCGGACATCTTCATACGCTCTTCTGCTACACTGGATTAGGAACTACCTAGGTGAGTAACCATGGCAATCATCATCATCATCATCAGCCATTTGACGCTCACTGCAGGGCATAAGCCTCCCTCATGGGTTTCATAACCATGAGGGGTTTTGCCCTAATCGCCACGCTTGGCAGACGGGTTGGCGATCGCAGTATGCGGTTGGAATCTCAGGAAGACGCTGATGCCCGTCTCCTGGTAATTTATTTCCTTAGTCGGCTTCTACGACATCCACGGGAGGAAATGGAGTGACGCTATTCTTAATCCGGCGCCACAAGGAAAATGACAATGGACAAATGACACATGGAAATGGTTCTCTTTAATTAATTATAATATCCCTGTAAATATAAGTAGTTCGAGATATAAATGGTGTTAAATTAAGTTTATCACATGTTTCCTCAACTTATAACGGGCTCCCGGGCATTCAATGCTACAGAAAGGGGAATAGAAAAAGTTGAAAAGCATCTGTCGGCTTTGTCGCGCGATCTCTAAATAGGATAAAAACTTTTTCATAATTAATTTCTGCCGTGTAATTAAATTCAACGGACAGTCGTTTTTCTGCTCCAACTAAATTTTTTTGTTTAATTTTACCGTTTGTTTCAGCTCGATGAATGAAAAGGCGAGCTGTCGCCTGCCCTCAACAAGGCTGCATTTTGAAATCAGAAGGTAAGGTGCGTTAGATACCGTTGTTTATAGGACGCACCGCGCGTCCACTATTGTAAACTAGCTTGCGTAAAGGAGCACTTGTACAAAAATGGTTTAATCATTCAGCCTCATTGGAGAGGCCAAGTAAAATACAAATAATCTCTAATATCTGATGATATCTGATGATCAAAACGCCCAAAAACATATTTTGTTTTTTTTTTCACGCCAATGTCACGCCAATTTAAGTTAGATGTCTTTTATCCGTAAGTAACAATAGAGCGCGCTGAAGTCGACGAAGTTTCATCATACACGTATCCGCGCCGCACAGGTTTTCTCTCAGAGAGAGAGAGAGTATCGTGCCTACCGCGGACACTCACGTTTCCTCACGATGTTTTTCTTCACCGGTATTGCTCCTACAAATTCAGAAATGTACGTGACTTAAAAACCAAGTAAATGGTACTTGCCGGGATTTGAACCCACGACCTCCCGAATGTGAGTTCTACCACTGCGCTACCACCGCTCTGTCAACAGTTTTAGCTTATTTAAAGTTCTATTAAAGGTTTCAAACCTCTAAGTTCTTAATATTTATTATCCTACTCTAGGTTTATGTCGCTGACATTGGAAGACTTTTTACCCTACTTTTAATTGTATTTAATGCCGAAAAGTAAACACGACTTCTTACTCAAGTAAGTACTTACCTAGGCGGCTAGGTGAGATCATGTGAAATCACATTTTCTAGTCGGCTAAACGGAAAAAGCGGATCCCTTGTTTTAAGATCCTCGTTAATTCGCGCTTCATAAAATATGTTCGATGAAACTCCCCCTTTTTCACAAAAAAATAGCTTTGGTCGTCCAGGTGTGAACTAAGGTGTTATTTCAAGAGGTGTATCGCGTCTGGTTCGCTAAACAGTGTGAGGAGAGGATGGGCCATACAGAAAGACTGCTCAAGATGCAAAAGGGTGATTCACATAACGGTCACTCAGACACGCCATGCCTGAAAAGTCTATGGAAAATTGACTAAATAACTAATAAATATTTGTCTACCAAGTAAGAGCACAATGGTCGCCACCATTTGATTGATTTTGTTATTGCAAGTACACCCTATTAGTGCTTTGGAGTTCCAATTGGTATGTATTTATTTTTATGAGTATTTTTGTCCATTATTTCTCCAAAACTATTTAGACTTTAAAATGAACACTTTTTTTACTGTATTTTTGAAATATATACCTCAATCGCTCAAGACAAAATTATACAACCAGTGTGTGTTACCAGTGATGACTTATGGCATTGAAACGTGGTCTCTCACTATGGGCCTCATAAGAAGGCTCAAGGTCACGCAACGAGCTATGGAAAGGGCTATGCTCGGAATTTCTCTACGAGATCGAATCAGAAATGATGAGATCCGTAGACGAACGAAAGTCGTCGACATAGCCCAGCGGATTAGTAAGTTGAAGTGGCAGTGGGCGGGGCACATAGCACGCAGAACTGATGGCCGATGGGGCCGAAAAGTTTTCGAATGGAGACCACATATCGGCTAGCGCAGCGTAGGACGACCAGCCACAAGATGGACAGATGACCTCATCCAAGTGGCAGGAAGGCGCTGGATGCAGGCTGCTTCCAACCGGTCTTTTTGGAAATCCATGGAGGAGGCCTATGTCCAGCAGTGGACTTCTTGTGGCTGAATGATGATGATGATGATGATTTTTTAAATTAATTTGATTTTGATGAAATTTGTGGGTGTTTTTTTTTGTTTTGTACGTAACTTTGAACATAAAAAAATAAACAAAGGTACATGCCCGCACTGGGAATCAAACCTAGGTCACTCACTTCTGAGTCCATCGTTCTGCGAATTCGTAGTAGCTATACCACACGCCAACGGTGAAGGAAAACATCGTAAGGAAACCTGCGGCTTGGTTGGCTCCGCACGTATTTACTTATATTTCCTGTGGGTTAGGCCAACTAAGCTGTCAGGATGGTATAGGTGCTGGGCAAGTCTACTCCATCTAAAAAAGAATGTCCCAGGCACTGCAGCGTCCGAGAGGCCTCTTCACCCATGTAGTGTGAGTGAAGGTGCCACTGGACGCTGTATTACATAAATCATCTCATTACATAGATGCAAAGGCCGAAGTTTTAGTTCCTTTTTGTTTTGAAATTATTTTTATTTGTATTGTGTTTTGTTTTAACTTTTGTATTTTTAAAAACCTATTTAGGGCTAAAATTCCACCCATGCCGGGACTTGAACCCGCGACCTCTGGCTCAAGTCCCGGCATGGGTGGAATTTTTGGCCTCTAAATAGGTTTTTAAAATTGTCCTCAGCACGGGTTAGTGCAACAAAAAGAATATGGTCTTAAAATTAAATTATAAAATTTATAAAAACACAATCCTTCTAAAACACTCCTCAGTGGTAGTTTAATATAATTTTGTATTTTTGTAAATACAAAAATTCGACTTAGGTACATTGCCTAGCCGATTAGTTGTGCTCGATTAATCGTACTCATCGGCTTATTATGAAGAACAAATATTTATCGGGTGATGAATCTCTATGAATGTTATTGTAGAATTCTGTCGTCTACTAACCTGAGTCATACCTTACATAGAGGCAGTCAGTGTAAGAGTTTCCCGCCCAAATGGGAGCGCGAAACACACCGTGAAGCGAATGATTATTTCTCTCCGACTAAATCCTATACAGTATAGTCGTTCAAAAATTTCGTATTGAACGAAAGAATAAAACTTTATTTCAGAAGAAAATCTTGTAGGTATCTTAGTACTTAAGGCTGCTTTTACGTCGGGCACGCTGTCTCGCTCGCACAATTTATATATTTTTTTGTGATGTTAATAAAATGAGTACACGTTTGATAAATGTGGTCTGAGGGTTTATAGATAATACATAACACATTTTAAATACCTTTTTGTTTTTATATAATTAGTTTTTCCTAAAGAAAAGTTGTTTCCAAAATTATTAATTTAAGTGTTAAATTTTCGTAATAAAAACTAGGTACAGGATAAGAATAATGTGTCTTGAAAGTCCGTAATTTTATAATCTATCAAACCGTTAGACCACTTTTATCACAAGAATACTATTTTATTTATTATCATAAAAAATGTTGGATTATGCAAGCGAAACAGCACGCCTTGACCACAGTTTCTAGTACCTGTCAGTTCGTCAAAGTGAATACGGAATGACAACTGACAGAAGATTGAAAGATCTACCGATCTAACCCCCTACCTAATAATCCCTGGATCTAGTACATTAGCATGTTCGAGAAATCGGTAGTTAGGTAGACCAGTGATTTGGGCTGAGAATGAAATCATTAGCGTATGTAGGTTTATTTTTCAGCGGTGAGGGGGCACCTTTATTTTTTAAGTGCCCACTGTGTTGACGTTCAATCTTAATGTTTTCCAAGTGACAATATATTTGACAGGGGGCTTAAGAAAAATTAAAATCGTCGCCAACCCAGTGAAGAATGGGGAACATGCGTCTCACTTAGATTGGAGTGACATGGCTTTTATAACATAGAAGATATATAAAAACTTAAGAAAAATCCTACTAATATTATAACCGCGAAAGTTTTTATGTATGGATGGATGTTTGTTACTCTTTCAGGCAAAAACGGCTGAACGGATGAAATTTTGCACAGAGATAGATTATAGTCTGGACATGGGCTATTTTTTATCCCGGAAAAATACACATCAACATTACCACGCGAACGAAGTCGCGGGCAACAGCTATAAAAAAATAAAACCAATAAAATATTTTCTTTTCGGGATTTTCGAGATCTCAAAAAATGTGAAAAATAAAGTGACTATAATCATAATCACAAAAAAATTATTAGATATATATAGTTTTTTCATTGTATTGTAAACGTTTTCTTGTAAGGGTGCAGATGCATAAAAACATTATTTTACAGGATAACTCAAATATTGATAAACGCATACATTATAAGCGTTACGTGAGGATGTGACGTCATAGTCTAAGATCGATTTGTCTTTCGTGTTTTGGTACCACGTGACTATATTGACTTTTTTACTGGTTATATTATGAATATTGATGGCATGCCACACCGATCCTAATGCATGTATTCAGCAACCCGACGGGTGTTGGTGTGGGGTATAAAGCGACCTTTAAAAAAAGTCAAACCTTGTCGCACATTCTTTATACATTTCCGAAGAAAAATATTGGGGAAAAAAAAATAAAAACTTAAAGCATAAGGCATAAACTCACGCCTGCATCCCGGAGGGGTAGGCAGATTCCCGGGTCTGCCACTTGCCACGATTCTAACAGATATATTTCGCTTCATCAACATGAATTTGTCGTCGCATGCACGCATGCAAATTGAGAAAACAAATTAATATATAAATTATTGTTTTTTATTCAATAAAAGAAAAACCACTGTAAGAACAGTATGCAACAAAGACATGTGCCGAACTAACTCAATTAACTATGTAGATAAATAAAAACATTCTGCAAACATTAAAACCCAGAGAGGTGGCAGCCCTAGTTATATTTATATACTAAAACAAAGTCGGGTACTTAAGAGTTATAAAACTTAAATTACGTAACTATACATAGCTCAAAAAAAAAGCTTTCTGCTTTCATTATCTTTGATTTATTGGATTTTTATCCGCCCGAAAAGCAGAATAAATAGCAGAATAATATATTAAACAAACCATAAGAAAAATTCAGGAAAAAATAAAAAATATTCTGAAGGCGGTACGAAGTTCGCCGGGCCGAACGAAGTCGCGGGTTATACCTATAGTAGAATATAAAAAGAATGTGCGACCGAGGTGGATGTCAGAACCAGTCTATGCGATCTTTTTTTATTTAACCTATCTGCAGGGCACAGGCCTTCTCTCAGAGAGAGAGTATGGGCTTAATCACCACGCGTGCCCACCGCGGACATGCAATTTCAAGCGCTGAGGTATGCGAACACCTCAGACACTCAGCTTTCCTCACGATTTTTTTCCTTCACCGTTTCCTCACCGAGTGCTATTGCTACTATAACTTCACAAACTTAGAAAACTTAGAAAACAAAACCATTGGTACATGCCGGGATTGGAACCCATGACCTCCCGAATGAGAAGCCGGCGATCTACCGCTCCTCTACCACCGCTCGCTATCTTTGCCATCTGTCTTTCCCGTTTCCAGTGCAAAGTACTTCCTCGTTGACTAACTAAACCGCAGCACCAAAGTGCTCGGAGAATTTGTAGGCCAAATTATGCACCCAGCGTTAACTGGTGAGTTACTACTTGCAAGTTAGACTGAAGGAATCTTAACGAGGGCGTCTAGATGGACCGAAGTGCCTAGGGATATTTCGAAGGTCTGTTTTAAGACTGATGTAAAAAAAACAAAAAGTACTCAATATACTACTTTGAGGTAACCTTTTAGTTTTATAGCGACAACTTACTAATGTATGTTTCAGTACTCCACATCTAATATTATCTATCAATACATCCACGATAATTAAATATTTTCTGAGACTCGAAGACAACCGTTGAAAGCCACGACACAGAAATCGACACTGAAACCTATGGCTTGCTTAGTATGTTTTTTGATATGACACATACATAAACTCACGCCTGTATCCCAGAGGGGTAGGCTGAGACCAGGGTCTGCCACTTGCCACGATCCTGACAGATCACCTTCACTTCCTCAACATTCATTAGTCGTTGAATACACGCACGCCGGCTTCGGGTACGTTTTATCTTGCCCTTTGCTAATACATCCCCTATTTGGTCGAAGTATGTCCGTTTGGGACGTCCCTTACCGGTCGTTCCACCCGCATTCGCTCCATATATTTGTTTCGTCAATCTTTCTTTCTTCATCCTCTCCACTTGTCAAAACCAACGAAAGATTCCTTTCTCAATTCTTGATATTTTTGGTATGAAAACGTAATAATATAAACATACGCCTACCTAAGTTCAAAGTATTCCAGACATAATGAAATTTTCATACGAAAATGTTTGTAATACCATAAAACAAAATTAGTTAATCTTTATGAAGCAGTGGTTTTAAGGATCGTCTCTGGGACAGTGGCACTGCAAAGCAAAAAATCTTTAAAACCTCATTAAATTATGGAAGATTAAAAACGTTAAAAATTTATGGATTTTGAATTTCAAACCGTTGGAAATGACTCATTAGATTTGAGTTCGACACATGCACTCGAGGGAACTTGCTAGAGGCCACAGACTCTGGAGTGCGCGTGGCAGAGTTCCGGCCAATAAAGCCGGCCGGGGCCGGTCCGGCTGTTGTTCGTCGGTCGTTGTACTTATGGTATGTCATGTGAAACATTGCTTGCGCTTCCACTTTGGTTGAACCTAAAAGCCTTTTGCGTGTATCAGACCTATATTGTAGACTAGCGGACCGATTGGTATTAGTTCTGAGGTTAACTGAACTGCAGCTTCAAATTGTAAGCTGCCTTATCACAGAGAGTGACTAATCCGCACTTATAGGTTAGAGATAGTTATATCTAAGTTCCCAAATTGTAGGATCGAGAGAGCGGTCTAAGTTCAAGTGGCAACATCAGAAAAAGTTTAGTACGGCAATATTAAAGCTTTATATATTATAAGCGTTACGTTAGGGAGTGACGTCATAGTCTAAGGTCGATTTATATGGCGCGTTTTAGTACCACGTGACTATATTAACTGTTCGTCTGGTTATATTATCAAAAGTATTATCTCTTAACATGTCCTCTCCTATTAAAACATATTAGGGCAAGTTCTCCATACTACTCAAAGTCAAACGCAAACGAGCTCGAAACGCAAAGTGAACACAGCAAGTTAATTGTAAGCCCTATCAGGTAGCCCTACGAATTGTTCCGAGACTTCCAGAACACACCGAGCGCTCTCCATTGACCAAGTTTGCGACAATATCTTGTTAGCTGACACTATTCAGTGAATTCAAATCCTAGTTTGGTAAACCTGGCACCTGCCAACTTCGAAATTACGTATCTAAATATTATCACCGACTTCTCGTACACTAACAATGTTAATTCTATATTTGCAAATCTTTCACCTGGTTATGCAATAAAGTGTTCTCTATCTATACTTTAGCCAGCTGACAGCTATTAACAGAAGATTAACTGTGTGTCTGTCTGTCTAAAGTCTGTCTGTTCGTTTGGTTGTTACACTTTAATGCACAATAAAACATTAAAAACAATAAAACTCTCGTGTGTCAAGACTCCATTTCTCAGCAACTGGTAAAGCTATCTAGTAAAAATGAATATCAAATTGTAGGGTCAACGTATCAAAAAAATATTTTTATTACATCTAAATAGTTGATTGATACGGAGTACTGCAACGGAGTCTTCGCAAAAAAAATCCTGTAGATATTCAAGTTATTTGGTTTTTTTAAGATACTGTATTTCTTTCATATTGTAAGATGTAGAGTCACATAAATATTCTTCTGGTAAGACGTAAACAAGCCCGGAAACAAATTGAAAAACACCTTCAGTTTTTCAATTAATTACGAAGCTTTCGGCCTACATCGTAAATTCAGGGTTGCCACCGATAAAAACTACATTAAATAGGTATTCTCATTTTGCCCATTTTCAAAATATTAGAAAAAAAACAACAAAAAAAAGTTTATCTTATGGGTACGAAGTGTTGTTGAAATAATATAATTATATTCAGGTACCTCTATAATATTTAATTCCTAAAAAACTTCAAATAAAGGCTGTGGTTTTGTTCCATGACTTTTTTATACTAAACATTTAATAACAAACTTAAATTATACCCTACTATATTTTTTTATTAATGAGTATATAAATACCTAATTAAACTGATGGGAAGTTACAAATACTGTGACATAATATAAACAGTAATATCCCGACACAATTAGCGATGAGAATAATAAATAAATGATCACAAAATGTTGTAAATAATGTTGCGAATATGTTATGTAGTATTAATAACGATAATGATAATTATAATTAGGAGGATAATATAATGTTGTATTCTTCATAATCTAAATACCGCATGCACTATTTGTGTATCCTATAATTAGCAATGCCTGTAAAAGGCCACTAAGTTCTAAGCGCTTACTTGTAATGAACACCAAACTGTTGCACTTTGTTGCAAACAAATATTTATTGTGTAGGTTCGAGCTAGCTACGTACATCTGTTAGTAGGTCGCCGTATCGCTGACATACCCCTAAGCAATGCTCAGCTCACGCGGCGAGAATATTGTAAAGTTTGTCGGCTTGAGCCACTCATCAGTGACACACTACCATCAATAAATGTGGTAGAAGTATGTAGAAATTAAAGTCTACAAGCTGAACCATCTTTTCATCACCGTCCATCATCTCTACTGTGTGGCGGAGCGAGAGTCGCACACGCTCTTCTTTCTGCCAGTACAATTGATTAATTGATTGATTTCTCAGATTGATACTTTCGAAATGTAAACTTGATACTTTAAGGTAAATAATTTTATTTTGCGCTTTAAGCGTTCCACCTCAAATCATTATCGGAATCGGTGTCGCTGAAGAAGGTGCATTCAAATTAACGCATCAGACAGCACCATATATCAGACAGCGTTAATACAAAGTAGGAAAACCGTAAAACTAAATAAAGCACCTAAACCCCTGAAAATGAAAGGTGAAAGGAAAAAAATAATTGTTAGAAAAGTTCTTGTTATATTGTAAACTAATACACGCATGGGAGCACATCGCCAGGATTTATATTAGCACAATTTACAGAATGTAGAGCCAAACAATTCCGCAAAGCCTGAAGACCACGGCCTTTAACCAGTGCATACGGTCCAATCTTACATATGGTGCTGTCCTACCAAAGTCAATATGGAGTCAATATAGAGTTACGCAGAGAGCCATGGTAGGCATCTCACTCATCGCTAGTGTGCGCAACGTCTTAATTCGGCAAAAGGATTAAATTCGAAGACGTTAGCAAGCGAATAACCAAGTAAAAGTGGGGATTGGCGCTCATAGAGTGGTGGCTGAGGTTGGGCACATGATCGGTAGGCAGACCAGCGATTTGATAGGTCGATGACACTCCTAAAACCGTCGGAAAGCAATGCGCAAGCAAGTCTCCCGCCAATCTCGTAAGCAAGCGAGATAGGCAGGAGACCAAGAGGGTTGGCGCGCCAGGAAAGGAACCTATGCCCAGTAGTGAGCTCTGTTCATGGGGTAGATATATAAATAGACATAATGTATATGTGGACGCTAATTTAGGCAACTTGTGTTACAATTGAGAGGGTCTATTTCATAATTTAGCCAAAATATACCTTTAGTTTTCGATGGGCTCTAAAGTTTCACTAAGAAAGTGTAATGTGTATTCTTTATATAATATAATTTCTACAGCCATTGGATTGGATGCATGGATAAGCTTGAATTCAAGGCGCAAAATCGGCTCTATGAAAAGTTGTTTTGAGAGCCTTAATGAGGCATAACAAGAACTGATGATGACATAAGATCACTGCTGGGTAAACTTTAGTCGAGTCTTCAGTCCTGGGCTTAGAGAATTTTTTTGTTGTTAAAAAAAAACATTTATTAACCATTTATTTGCGGCGAAACTTTGAACTCAATAACGTCAAGAGTAAAGGTCCTGAAGCCGGTCCTGACACGAGCCGGCCGCAAGAACCGAGCAAGTACTGCAAGTGACAACCCTGCGGCGGCGGGGTCCGTAAATTAAACTGGTGTCCGGGTGCGGGGCGCTCTTAAATTTTAATTTAATTAATTCGCAGGGGACGCTTCTGACCAGTCGCCGGGCTGGGTCGCGGGCCACTCCCAAAACAGCATAAGAGCATTATCATAGTTTAAGTTACCTTAAAAAAAAAACTTTTTAATAATGCACCCTATTTTTTTTAAATAATA
This sequence comes from Yponomeuta evonymella, assembly GCA_963969515.1. Lineage (NCBI taxonomy): Eukaryota > Metazoa > Arthropoda > Insecta > Lepidoptera > Yponomeutidae > Yponomeuta > Yponomeuta evonymella. Next base: position 22,185,631 of record OZ018343.1, on the reverse strand, counting down.
GATCTTTTATTCTTTATTTAACAAAATTACCAGTGGGGGCATGTACCTATGACTTTGTTTTCTAAGTTATGTACATTTTGTGAAGTTATAGAAGCAATAGCACTCGCTAACGGTGAAGGAAAACATCGTGAGGCAACCTGAGTGTCTGAGCTATTCATATACCTCAGCGCTTGTTATCGCCAATCCGCGGTGGGCACGCGTGGTGATTAAGCCCATACTCTCTCCCTGAGAGAAGGCCTGTGCCCTACAGTGGGACGTATATAGGCTGCTTATGCAACAAAATTCATTGGAAAAAATAATTACTTACGCTAAACAATTATACATACTTGATCAAATGACCACATATTGACAATTAAGAACATGCTGTGAATTATAATAAATAGAATATTACATTTTATTAATCTAAAATTAAAGTAAGTATTATAAAAAAATATTGTCTCCGTTTGTTTTGCCTGTGATCTCCACACTAGGCGAACCTGTGTCGTGGAGATCGACGGTTAGCGGTTTGTGTGTGCCAGAGACTGAGTGCAAAAGGTATTCTATGGATGTGGTTGAACTAGATATAAAATGATACTTATATAGTTGATGTTTATGACGTAGTCGATACGTATATGATACATTTCAGGCGCTATGCATCTTGAGCTGAAGATGCGTAACTGCCAAAAATATATGATATGTGAGAAGAAGTTCACATTTTTCTGTGTGAGGAGAGCTGTCTAAACGAGATAAGATAAGCTATAAGTGGTGTGTATATGTGTGTGTGAGAGAGAGAGAGAGAGAGAGAGAGAAAGAGAGAGAGAGAGAGAGAGCTCTTTTATTTATTCTGCTCATCATTGTTGAACCATTCTTGGCTGATTGAATTACTATTTTGCTGATTTTTGCGAGTGGTATTGCTACTACGGATTCACAAATTATGTAGCTTAGAAAGCAACTTCATTGGTGCTTGTGGACCGGGGCTCGAACCCTTTAACTCTTGAATGTGAGGTAAGCGTTCTTTCAACCGCGGTATCAGTGCTAAAATTGTTGTACCCTGCAATAATCAACTATTCATATAGAAATGTATAATTTCTCGAAAACAATAGTCTCTGAAGAGTGTTAGGTTTCTTTGAACATGCGTGTCGACGTGATTACAACTCTATCGAGCGTATAGGGAAAGGTAGATATTACCAGAGCTGGCGGTAGAGCACCATTGGATTAACAGCATGTGACCGAGCGGAGTGGCATTTAAGTGCAGTTTAAATCATCACCATCAGCCATCCGGCGCCCAGTAACTGATTTCCTTAGTCGCCTTCTACGACATCCACGGAAGGAAATGGAGTGACGCTTTTCTTAATCCGGCGCCACACGGAACGCAGTTTAAATAGTCTGTGGTAAAATCTTTCTCTTTGCCACAGACTACTGAAACTGTATTTGAGAAGTTTTGTTAAGACTGCAAAACTTTACTAAAAGATAATCTACCAGAAAATGTTTCTTTAGATACTATTACTGACTGATTTCAAGGGAAGGGACATTTACAATAAGAGCTTGCTAAGATCTTTAATAAATGTCTGTATAAAACGGGGTTCGGTATAGCTGAAGGGTTCTTGATGTAAATGATACGATATTAAAATGTAGAACTTCAATAACTATGGTTTTATCTCGGAAAACTGTAGATAATAGGTTTTAAACCGAAAACTTCGTTCAAAACAAAATAAAATAGGAAAATAAGCAAGTCACAAGTAATTTTGTCAACAGTGGTGTTTCGAAGTTTTTAAGGTCGAATTAGCAATGATGATCCGAAAGAAATCTGGAATGGGTGATGTCATTTTAAATTTTCAGTTTAAGATAGAATGAAAGAAAATAACAGAAATGGTGTAAGAAGGTATACACCGTTACAAGAAGGTATACATAAAGTAAAGCAACAGCTCTTTAGTAGCATTACTTGCGTCTTAGCACAGTGTCATTACTGAAGAGCGTGTGCTTTAGCAATGTAAACCATAAGGCAAACAATAATTTCTTTCACGCTTTTTGTTCAGGGGCTAGGGACGCGTTGAATGAAACTGCAATAATTCATAGTTTATTTTGGCAATTCTATGTACATCACATAGCTGATAAGTAGTACAGCTAACTCTTCCTACTTGTTAATCTGTGGTTAAAGGCTGGGTTCTTTGACATTACCCCTAAATCGGCTGTTTTAAAATAAATTTTCCTTTCTAATGGTTAGTATTTAAAATCTGAAATAGATAAATATTACTTTTCAATGTCCTATCTAGGGCTATCGGTCATTATACTTATGACTTTTTAAACTTTATAGCATCAAAGAAAGATATGGTTTTATTGACACTAAAAAATATGCTGAAATTACTATCACTGAATGTGTTAGTGACGTCGGTCGTCAAAATTCTATTAACAGGATTTGTATTTCTAAAATTTCAGAAATACCTGCTTTTCCCCGAACTGTTCGCTCGCACAGCGCAGTAAGTCCCATACGAATCCGTGCGCTCGGTGAACCAGGCCTCAATCGGCTATGCATCGAATAATAGTTGTATGAAATTAATGGCGCCCAGGTCGTTGATGTAAGCCCGTGTTTGTTTTATTAACTCTGTAAGTATTTTTTATGTTTGATCTGTTTAGTAGGTAATGAAGTATTTTGCAAAAAAATTATTAGTTGGGAACACGCCGTTGCCGGCTAAGGTTGCGTTTTTATGGTTTTTAAAAGAAGGTTTTATAGGCTTTCTCTTAAACTGGAACTGGGTGAAAAACTCGTATAATGCTTTCCTTTGAAAAAACTCACACAAAATGTGTCCATAGCTGCATAGGTATCTCTCTAGTCTCTAGTCGAGTACACTGCCATATATTATGTGGCTACGACGTGCCAACTTGTTCTGAAGAAGCCAGTAGTTTTTTCACACACCTGTGTCAACGGAATGAAATTTCAGTTATTTAGGTACTGGCAATTATAACAATTTAATCTTTAGTCTTTCCATCAATAAAATTTCGACAAGTTTACATAAGCTCCTTAGTTATCGGCGCGCTCGAGTTATTACGTTCCGAGCCATCAATGGCACGCGTGCCATTGGTTCACAATCACTGTCTTAGTGGGTGTGGATCTACCATCAATAATTTATTTCAACGTCAAGAATTTACATTCTGTGTGCTGAATGTCAATGTACTACGTTACTGCCTTCGGGCCGTATTTGTAGTGGAGAAAAAGGCAAACGGGAAAAAACAACTCCATTAGATACGAGTACGTCTCTAATCAAGGTCTTGCTCTTGATATCATCGGGAACCACTACGAGAACTTCGGTTATGTTAGTGCAAGATATAATGACAGATTCACTTTCGTGTCACGTGATATGTTTTTTTTGCATTCCATTGACGCTGAATATTTAATACGCATGTGCGCGTAGACTTGAAGCGACAATGAAATTAAATGAGCACGTTCATGTAACTTTCAGCGGACTAAAATGCATTTAAAGAATCCACGCCCTGTAACGTGGGTTGAGGAAGAGCCCAGATACCAGACCGAACCAGATTTATCTGGCATTGCAGCGCGAGGCGACCGCGTATATTAGATATTGTTTCTGAGACGAAGTCTGGAACTTTCTACGCTGGATAATATTCCTTTTGATATAGAGATTTTTCCTCTCGGCTGTATTACTTTTTTTATTGCGTGTGTGTGTAAATGCAAATAAATAATACATCTATCTATCTATAATAAAATAGGAACTACAGAATAAAAATTTCTTATAGAGTACCTATGTAGTTAGTTCCAAATCTCCACAATTACCTCAAAAAATTGCCAATCTGAGTTTGTCATTTACAAAATCTTTTTTTTGTGTTGTGATTTTTTTTTATTGAATTTTCCTGTTTTGTTTCTATATTAATTCTTGACTTTTTCTTAATGGGTAACTAAAACCGGACAAGTGCGAGTTGGACTAGCCCACCGAGGATTCTGTACAAATTTATAAGTACTTACATATTATAAATAGTTCAGAAACTTCAAAGACATTTTTTTATGATTTTGTTAGAAATGTAGTTTTCAGATTTTTCCCTGTACTTGTAGAATAAGCCGATAGTGTAGTATAAATGCCTTCATAGTTCCAGGTGAACGTAAAGTACTTACCCTATAAATTTTGATTCCCTTAAGGTTCGAAATATACGTTTTTTGTGGCAAATACGACTTTTTCACAGCTTAAAGAGACTTTAGACTTGTGCATATGGTTTTAATTTCAACTCGATGCTTTCGCGCATTTCTGAGATAAGAGGTCTCGACAGACAGACGGACAACAAAGTGATACATAGCACAGGTAATAAATATTTTATGTTTTACAATATTGGGTCCATACCCAGTATTGTAAAACATGATTAACATAATAATTAACACAAAACGGAACCCAAAAAAATTATTTGGTACTCCATAATGAAGGTTAAAGGTTAAACCCAACGTTTCGAAATCCTAACAATACCCAAGGGACTAAGGAGACAGGTGTCTCAATAATAAACGTTTTTTACGACTAGCGACAAAAAGTATTTCTTCATGCATACAATTTTTTTACGTCGAGCCATCTGTGTTGCACTGCTGGGCATAGACCTCCCGCTATACTCAGTAAAAAGGTCGTAAGCTCGTCCCTGCATGTTTTCGTCCATGTTTGCGATCAATTGAGCCTTCCATCCGTCAGTGAAAACTTTTGGGTGACCAATTCGGTCCTTCGGATTGGCGGGGTTGGGGGGAGGAGGAATTCGGGAAGGTAGTGCCCACCTCAAAACGGTCTAGGTCCACCCCAGGATGTGGGATTACTGCATAAATTGGGATTCGGTATGGCGGGTCAACGTTTTTCAGGGTTTTGACCCCTTAGAAAATAACCACAGATACGCAAGGCCCTTTGCCAATCTCGTCCATTGTCCACGACAATGTGAGGGCGTCAGAACCTTCTATGCTATCTATTTATTTTCTGCTTCTTCCCTGGAATTGTTTACTTTGCAGTTGCATGCAGGGCGTTTTATCATCAAGCGGAGGCGTTGTAGCCGTGGATATGAATAATTCCCTTCCGCTGCTCCCGGAGAAAGGCTAATATTTATTATCTCTGTGCTATCTCGCTAGTTACTTTTGTTGGCTTTAAATGTTATTCTTTAGCGCTGTCTCTTGTGTTTATAGATAGATAGATAGAATATTACCCGTGCTTTTGTCCAGTTCAGTCTCTCGGTGTCCTCGGTAATTTGGGGTACTTTTTGTGTGCGTTATTCGATACAATTATAAGAGATATATATCGATGGACAAAAATGTACCCGGAGGACAGTACCTCGTCTGCGCGGGGCAGCCTGTCGATCGCGATTGTACCAAATGGCGTCGGCGGTGATAATCACGGTGACATCGCCGCGACGGCGGATCGTCACCGATGCGACGTCGCGGCGTGTAAGCAGCGCAATCGCGGCGAGCTCGCTGCGCCGTCGCATCGGTTTCAAATCACTTGCATATCGCTAGTATGATAGGGCTCTAAGTTTCGATTAGACATCAAATATTTTAATGTGTATACTACATCTGTTAGATATCTCGTTTGAACGAGATTAGAACTCTGCGTTTTGGCACCGGACCTTGATAAGTTTAAACAAGAACTAACCAGTTAAAACTTAACCACTGCTTGCAAACATAAATACGGCGAAATAATAATAATATCTTACACATAACACAATCATTTGTGCTCGTCCCGAATTTAGGATACCCTGTGTTATGGTAACCAGGCAAGGACATCATAAACTTGGAAATACACGCGCGCCTAGAGTGAGGCCGTTTGTACAAATGTCAGGCGGCCCCCAGTGAGAAATGAACCCACGACCTCCGACATGGTAATCCTACGTGTTGCCGCTAGACCACCGAGGCAGTCAAGAAAACATCTTTTGTAAATTAGTTTATAACACGCGGAAGCAACTATTTAATCAAACAATTAATCAAAACAATTTAATCTGGTAGACAAAGAACACTAAAAGCTTCATCTTAGTCTTATTTATAAAAAACACAATTAGGTACTTAAAAGACTCCTCAGGTGCAGTTTAAGTAGTCTGTGATAAGGACAAAGATGTAATTACACACGATTTAGACTACCTCTGAAGAGTGTTTTAGAAGGATTGTGTTTTTATAAATTTTATTATTTAATTTTAATACCATATTCTTTTTATTGCACCGTGCTGAGGACAATTCTAAAAACCTATTTAGAGGCTAAAAATTTCACCTATGCCGGGACTTGAACCCGCGACCTCTGGTTAACCGTGGCTAACTTTAAGACCATTAGAGTTTATTTATTTGGGACAAAGATTTCGCTAAGACTTCAATAGGTGTCTACCCGACTTAAAAATTTAATAGATCATCAGATTATATTGCTGGAGTTAGGTCAATCAAATCATTTTTATCGCGCAGTGTTTTCTTTTTTTTCTGGTCAAGGGCCAAGTTGTTTTCTCCTTTCAGACAAATCTATTAAAACGGTTCATTCTTAAACATTCTTATTTTTAATGTTAGTGTGATTCGACAGTTGTAGTAGGGAGTTATAGCTCCTGAATAGAGATTTTGTATTCTAACATGGAAATATTATATTTTAGGTAGTTTGTCGAGAAACAAGATAACAAGCGGTTGAAGACCTTTCAGGGTACAAATTGAATTTGGCTGTGTACGAATCAGTAACCCAATTTATTGTAGTTCCCAATATTGTCGAATTTATACCGGTTGTCTTGTCTTATTAAACTTTGCCGTTGTGAATCGTGGTGAAGTCTGGTCTCTGCCTGCTCCTCCGGGATACAGATATTAACAGTGATTGGATTGAAATAGGCAGAGTATAAATACTAACAGTTAACATAACATAAGTGGCCTATGGCCAGTCAGAACGGACCACGGCCCCCAGTTCCCGGTCGCTCTGCTATTCCTGATCAGGCGATGATCTTCGCAGGGCGGCTGGCAAGAGCTGGATGAGAGTAGCCGAGGACCGTGTTCATTGGCGTGCTATAGAAGAGGCCCGTGTCCAGCAGTGGACAAGCGGAGGCTGATGATGATGATGAGGAAGTGGCCTAAGTATGTGCACCAAATTCTGAGCGATTCCAATCGTCTAACTGTCAAATTACATACTGATTTGACAGTTAGACGATTGGAATCTTTGAGGGTTTAGTGTGCTTAATATAGGAGCCGATAAACGTTTATTGATGCCAACAATCACAAAAACAAAATAAAAAAATACTCAAATGCTCGAAAAAAGAAAAAAATGTCAAAAAATGGGATGATAGTTGGTGAGGAAACATAATACGGAGTGGTTAAATGCACCAAATATATTAATTAGTGTGTTTTAATGACTCGCGATGTTCTTACGTTTAACGGGTCTAATCGCGATAGTTAACTAGGTACTCGCGATAAGACCCGTTGAAAATATAACTGTATTAATTTATTTTTCATATGATGATGATGATGATGATTTCCTCTTATCCCTTATCAGGGACATAGGGCTCGTAGAAGGGATCTCCATTTTTCATATAATTATATAAACTCACGCCTGTATCCCGCAGGGTTAGGCAGAGACCAGAGTTTTTCACTTGCCACGATCCTGAGAAACCTCTGTCGCTTCATCAACATTAAATTGCTTCCGCGTAATTTTTATCTTAAGTGTAACTCAAAACGAATGAAAAACTTTTCAAGTCTCAATTGCAATACAATATAGACGGTTGGGTTAAATACGTGAAAAAATTAAAGAAAAGGACCAACTCCCCTTGCCTTTCAAGTAGGTGTGTCCTTCCCTGGTTAGCAAAGCACAGGGTATCATAGTTTGGGACTAGAAAGATAGACAAATAATTTATTAAATTGCCACAACGCACAAAGATATACAATTAACCTTAGTATGCTATTAAAAAATATGCAATATAAACAAATGAAACAACATATTCAATAAAAGCAAGGAGGAGATTGTCCGTGTTAAGTAACTAGTACATAGAGACACCCTAAAATTTGTTATTGGCTGCGTATTATGTGCTAGGCAATGAAAAAGGTACCCGAACTCACTATATGCTTTAAGTATTGCAAAGCAATGACCTGCAGCGCTGATTTTTTTTAGTAGGCTAGGACAAGTGATTGTGTTGTGTGGAAGTTATTATTATTATTAACTTTGGAATTAATTTATAATTATTAGGCTTACTCTGTAACTCTGAAAATAAATTAATAAGGTTATTTATTATCATTTAATTTCTATCGAAAAATATACTTCCTGATTGCATTTTTTTCAAGTTCTAGGCAATATAATCAATATTGACATGCTAAAACCTTAATATTGTAAATATTTTGCAAAAAGAATGAAACTTGCTTTGAAAACTCACAATCACCCGGTTTTAACAATTCCATGTTATGTCTCCTCACCAGCTATAGATATAGCTATAGATATAGCTCTATATTTTATGCTCTATATAGATATATATTTTATACTCTCCCTATTCCGATCACTGGTTATTAAACTTGTTAGGTCCTAAGAGGCGTTTTTTTATTCCAGGTCCGGAACGGCGAAATATTAAAAAAAAAACACAAAGTTATCAGTTTGAGTTCAACTTCCGTGGATTGGGGCTGTTACATTTTTCCGACTTTTCAACCGAGTTTTCAAAACATGAATGTAATGCGGTTCCTATTTTGTCAACAAATATTTTATAATTTTTAACTTCTTAGGAAGGACGTAGTGTAGTAGTAGGGAACTGGCAGTGATGACTTTGTTATCTGGGGCCTCATTACGCGCACCAAATCCTGAGCGACTCCAATCGTCTAACTGTAAAATTCCAAACTAATTTGACAATTAGACGATTAGAATCGCTCAGGATTTAGTTCGCGCGTGCGCGTAATACAGGGGCTTTTCTCTCTATAAACGACCCTACACCTAAACACCACTACCTAACAAAATTATAGGTACTCTATGGTAGACTCTTTTATATGTAAAACGTGTTATAAATAAACCCTTCAGAGTAATAGACGTCTTCTGTAAACTACCTAAAATATATTTTTCGGGGTTTAATCACTTTACACTTTTTACCTTTAAATGAGTTTACCGTAAAGTAGAAAATGTAGCTATAAGGGTTCACGTGGGGAGGGTCAATTATATGTTACCGTAATGCGCTCTCACCTTTAAGATGGTTTACAAGTGTTTGTTTTGTTTCGAACACTATCTTAAAACGGACGCTTCAGAGTAGGTGCTGAATCGCCATCCTCGGGAATTATGGGAAGATTGTTATTACTATTATTTTTATTCCAGAATAAATCTCTATAAAAATATTTGAAATACAAAGACTAAGATAGATATATAACTAAGATAGAATATTAGCCTTGCCTTACAAAATAGAAATAGAAAATGTTTATTTCGCCTATGTTAGTAATTAAACCTAGGTAAAGAGGTAAATGTTTTGTTTTATTCATGTGATTTTATGTTTGCAATTAAGTATAAAGAGGCTTAATTTTTATATTTTTTTTATCTACTCTACGTACGTCCCACTGCAAGGCGCAGGCCTCCTCTAATTTAATTAATTGTAATTTAATTTAAACATTTTGTGGATCCGCGCACATGCGTGCAGATCCGGTGCCTGAAAATGTGGCAGTCGACTTTCGTTTTCCCAAAGTTCATTCATCCATGAGGTAGGGTAGGGGAGGGGTAGCGCTAAAATATAAACCTGTTTCGGCCGTCAGCTCTGTCATTCTTCTCTTCTCTTCCGCAAACGGAAAAACCAAATAAAGTGGCCCAGGCTCCAAGTCCCGCGCGAAGTGAATCTCGGCGGGCCTGGCGCGGTGCCAGGGTCACGAGTGAGATAACTACGTGCCGGGAAGTTTTCACTAATATTTTATTTATATTAACTAAACCACGCGAATAACTGAATGGAGGGAGGAGTTGAAGGGGTTGTCGTACGTGCATGTTGAATATTGATGATGAAGAAGAAGAAGAAAAAGCATTTATTTATCGCTACACAGACTATACAAGACATAGAAAAACAGTGTCTTTCTGCCAGAGCCTGGTCTATTGTGGTCTAGTCACTCACGGAACAAACGATCGAGATAGACAAGTACAATACAACAATGCAACACAACGCAATGCAATGCAATGAAAGTAAAAGTGAAAGTGAAAAACATTTATCCCCATTGTAACACAAGTGGCCATAATACAAAAACAAAACAAATAATGCAACGCAATGCAATGCTATGCAATGCAAGGCAAGGCAAGGCAATGCAATGCAATGCAATGCAATGCAATGCAATGCAATGCAATGCAATGCAATGCAATGCAATGCAATGCAATGCAATGCAATGCAATGCAATGTAATGTAATGCAATGCAATGCAATGCAATGCAATGCAATGGAATGCAATTGAATGCAATGCAATGCAATACAATACAATCCAACAATACATATACCATGTACAAAGCGAAGAGAGTTGTATAAGGGCAAGATAGACACAGAAGGAGTAGCATCCAATGCTGGAAAAGAAATGAGGGGTTTGGGTTTTTTGGGAACATAACAAATAACCCTTAAGTCTTACGGCTTATGGCTTGATGAAGCGGAAGAGGTTAGGATTGTGGCAAGTGTGTTTAAGATGTAATGTAAATTGTAATGTAGGGAGTAGTTGTCAGCATGTTGATGCTGGGCTTGTTTAACTTTCGGCGTGCAACTTTGGCCTTTTCCATGTAAACTAATTCTAATTGGGAAGCTTATCTGAGTTGTTTCCAGAGGTTTGAAAGAGCTTATTTGCAAGGGAATCACTAGCAAATAAGCTGTTTCCAACTAACCGGTGATAACTTTCCAATTCTTGTAAGTAGGTTGTAGTCAGTCGACGTTACCAATAAAACGTTTTACGCGCATATTTTCATGGCGGAACAAATAATAAAATGGCTTCCTTTCTATACGCGCCGCAAATATTTATTTGTGCGAATATCAATGCCACAGTTCTTATACGACAGCAATAATAAAGCGTGATTCATTTTTACTATCATATAGGAACTGTGGCATTGATGTTCGCAGATATTGATTCTGTCGGAAATAATACACCATGAATTTTGGATGGTTTGAATACGCTAGTTAATGAAAAAACGGAACCCTTATAGGCTCACTTTGTTGTCCATCCGTCCGTCCGTCCGTCCGTCAGTCAAGACCTTTTATCTTGGGAACGCGTGGAGATATGAAGTTGAAATTAAAACCATATACTCATGTCTATGTCTTTCCGTGTGGCGCCGGATTAAGAATAGCGTCACTCCATTTCCTCGCGTGGACGTCGTAGAAGGCGACTAAGGAAATAAATTACCAGGAGACGGGCAGCAGCGTCTTCCTGAGAGTCCAGCCATATATCTACTGCGATCGCCAACCTGCCTGCCAAGCGTGGCGATTATGGCAAAACCCCTCATGGTTTTTATACCATGGCCTAATGTCCTGCAGTGGGCATCAAATAGCTGATGATGATGATACTCATGCCTATAGTGCCCCATTTGGATGGCGCGTTTTTGTACCACGTGACTAAAATGACTTTTCGTCAGGACAGAAAAGTATTAGTCCTAGAGAAAAATTATATCAGTTTAAAAAGTTGTCTTTTAACATAAGAATAATATAGATAAAAAAAGAAAAAAAAGATCAAAAATAGTTATTGCGCAAGGTCTGCGTTGTTCTTTAAGCTAATTACGTTAACAAGTAGGTACCTACCTGCCTCTAATTGAATCGCACCTCTGGGCATACCGCAGTCGTTTAGCCGAGCCAACGTTGGCCAAACTCAGCGAGCTGTAATCATGAATTAGAAATCGACGCTTTGGCGGGTTTCACATTTGACGATAAGGGCAACGATACCACATCGTTGGGCTTGAGTATTCATCCAACGTTCGCACTACGGCGTGCTACGGACTTAGTCAATCAATGACACCCCACTTCCTTTTGTCAACGGCCTTAGTAAATTTGTTAGGTCACAAGGTTGTCCTGAAGAAATTGCTATTAGCAAAAAGGCCGGCCGTTGTACCTTTTTCATTGTAATTGTGTTGCTTCTTGTGGACAATCTTATCTTGCCATTCCGATGTCGTGTCGTTACGGTTATCGCCCAATGTGAATGTGTAGGGTGGCCAAGCCGGTGAAAAACTTTGTAAAGAGGTTCAGGTTAAAGCTGCAATTTTTTATTTTTTATTAATCCTTTTGCTCCTCTGTGCTCCACGTCTGTCTGTCTGTGGCAAGTGATGGCAGTTCTGTTTATACCAGATTCTTCGTATTATGCCAAGATTCGGAGACGGAGATCGGAGTTCGGTCCCCAACTATTCATATTCATAAGCAGCCTCTATAAGTCCAACTGTAGGGCACAGGCCCTCTCTCAGGGAAAGAGAATGGGCTTGATCACCATGCGTGCCCACCGCGGATTGGCAAAGGCAAATTTCAAGCTCTGGGGTATGTGAATAGCTCAGACACTCAGGTTTCCTCACAATGTTTTCCTTCACAGTTAGCGAGTGGTATAGCTACTATAACTTCACAAACGTACATATCTTAGAAAACAAAGTCATAGGAACATACCCGCACTGGGAATCGAACCTGGCTCTCTCGCTTCCACGTCCAATGTTCTACCCACTGGGCTACCGCCTCTTCCAACGTTCTACCCTTTAATTTTAAATACGACATGATTATAGTCAGTAGTAAAATTATAGTTCAAACCCTTTATTTTAAAGAATACAAGTTATAATTGGAAACCTCTATATTCATCATCATCATCAATTTGACGCCCACTGCAGGACATAGGCCTCTCTCATGGTTTTCCAAGCTTCCCGGTGTAATGCCGCCCGCTTCCAGCGACTCCCCGCCACCGTAACCAGGTCGTCAGACCTTCTGGTGAGGGGCCTTCCCACGCTGCGTCGTCTGGTCCGCGGTCGCCAGCACGTTAAAGTACATTTAATTATGCCCTAATTAAATGTCGCCTCTGGGTCTGGGCATAGCGCAGTCGTTTAGCTGGGCCAACTCGGGCCAAACTTATCCCGGGGCCAAGTTAAATCGCAGCAAGTTGTAGGCAGCCGGCTGTAGTCGTGAATTCTAAATCGATGTGGAACGCCACGATGCATACTCGATAGGCGCTTCAAAGGTATAGGGTTACCAACCGTCCGGAATTTAGGGACTCTGCTCTGGTACAAAAATATTTATTCGTGCCCAGGAATGTTCTCAAATGATTATTAGGGTTCCGTACCTAAAGGCTAAGGGATCCTATTACTAAGACTCCGCTGTTCGTCCGTCCGTCCGTGCGTCTGTCACCAGGCTGTATCACAAGAACCGTGATAGTTAGACAGTTGAAATTTTCACAGATGATGTATTTTAGTTGCCGCTGTAACAACAAATACTAAAAACAGAATAAAATAAATATTTAAGGGGGTTCCCATAAAAAAAATTGCTCTTTTTTGCTCGATGTTAATAACGGTAATAGGTAGACGCTTGAAATATTCCAATGTTGTATAGATAATAGTACGGAACCCTTCGTGCGCGAGTCCAACTCGCACTTGGCCGGTTTTTTATTAGCTTAAGTGCACCTAAAACTTGTAATATTTTTTAGACTATAAAGAATTCCAATTTGTACTTTCTGTCTGTCTTTCTGTGAATAAAACTACACTAAAAAACACAACGCAATCGACCACAGAAGCACACAATATTAGTCACAATATTTCAATATTTTTCAGAACTTATGTAAGTGTTGTACAGACTTCCAATTTTTCTCATCGCACCGTCACAATAGCGATAGAAGCGGGAGTTTTCCATATGAAAATTATCCGTCAGCCTAGAGGCGGATTTACCTACGTTCCGGGCGCCTATGTTGGCCCGTTGTGCACTTTACAATCTACTTGCAGTTTATGGAACTGTTGAAAGAAGTCGAATACAGAGGAGCTCCAATTATGAAGTTCTAAAGCTCGCGCGAGTCGGACTCACGCACGAAAGATTTATCTATACAAAATTTGAATATTTCAAGCGTCTACATATTGTCTTTCATTTCTTATGTTTGCTGGCAGTTTTATAAATTTTGGGCGTCATACCATGAATACTTTCATATATTTTATGGTATATTTTTTGCATTGTTGAAGACACAGTCTATCCCTATTGCATAGATTGGTAGGGTGCATAGACGGCGGCCTTGTGACTAAAAGTGATCTCTTAGTATTATTTTGGATGAAAACTGAATGTTTTCGCATAAGTGTGGACTTATGTATGTGTATGGGTTTGCAAAGTTCATATAGCTCGTCTGAATAATTAAACAGGTAGCACGAAAATGATGACCAATAATATTTTTATTTATACACTTTGGTTTTCTACATTTGACGGCAAACATCTTGAGAAAGAAACTATGCGAAATGATCCTCTCCCGCGCCACCTTCACTCCACCAAAGTCCCAAAATCGACTAATGGGCGAGAGGTTTGCCGGTGGATGCACGTACTTTCAATCAATCAATTTTTATTTGCCAATTCGACCCGTCCATTCTCACAACATTACCAGAAATAATAAAGCAAAGCATAGGACAGCGCCTTGCCTCCACCCACACCGATGGTCCTAAGCGGCAGTGTGAAACAGTGGGCCATCAACTCGGCCTCTACGAAGCCCCAAAACGAAAGTGTTCATAAAAATGAACGATGACGGTCAAGAATTCCACCTTCAGGTAAAAATCCACCAGCCCACCGTGACCTGCCACCTCCCTCTTCGCCTCCGCACAACAGACGGCACAGGAGCAGAGATCAGAAGGACGGGAGGCCACGATTGAGTGGTTATGTGAGATTTGCTATTTCTTAGATAGGCTCACGGAATGTGAAGATGTATAACAGGCCGTTTTCGCAGATGATGTGTGGATACTTTCGAAATGCCTTCTAATGTAGTGGAATGGCTTGATTTCTTTTGTTGTTTTCCTTTGCCCTATTTTGAAGAATGGAGATTTTTTCTAATACATATACAAATAATTTATTGGATAAAAAAATACGGTTTACAATATAAGTGTCTATCCTGAAGTACAAATTGTTTCCCAATTGGCAACTTTAGTGTCACCTGCACTGGCCTTTCGACCGCATCGCAGAGTGACAGTCATATAAGAAATGCATTTGGGATAGATACTCGTCACTTACACATTGCCTTAATAATAACGTGAAATAATAAGTTAGCAAAAAAATAAAAAATTACAATTGTTAGGTTTTTTAAAATACAAAATGGTAATATTTTGTATGGTGAGATTGTATGAATTTTTATGTATTTATAGTGTGAGTGAGTGTACACGTGTGAGTTGAGTGATGTGTGAGGGTTTTTTTTATTCAGATAAATACAAAGTTGTATTTCTGCCAAACTGCATAACAGTTTGTTGGCAGATATTTTTCATCTGCCTTCACGCGTACGCTAAGTTTTTGTTGAATTAATAGAGTTAATCCCGGTTTCTCGAACGGTGACAGGCTGTTAAGACTGTTGACGACTGTTAACGGTTTTCAGATGCATTTTCACTATGCCCTTTTACTTAATAACCAATAAACAGATTGTTTTCTTACGAGAAACGGGATGTAACCTCAGTTTTTCGTACACTAACAATCTGTAAATATATCTACTGTTAAGAGCTGTTAATATGTTTTTTTTGTATGTTCTTCACACGGAAGCTTTGACAGTTAGACGATTGGAATCGCTCAGGATTTGGTGCGCGTAATATAGGGACTTATCTCTCTATAAATCGACCGCATACGTGAACACCAGTACCTAACACAATTTTAGGTACTCTACGGAAGACTTCTTTATGCATTTACGCACGCAAGCAAATTAGAAATTTTAATATCCATTATACAGAGGCCATTTATACAAATTAAAGTTATTACGGCAGTCTCCTGCAGGAATCAACCCCACGAACTCTGTGTTGATGATAACCAAGCGTCTCACCACTGGACTAACCAAGTCGCCATGTTACTTATGTCAAAGTCAATATCTCATAAGAAATGTGGTTAGAAGGTTAGTGCCAATGAAAGTTGCCGCTTTCCATTTATTAGCACTTATTTGCTACACGTAGGAAGGTCCGGTAATAATCTCAGGCGAGCCTTCAAGTGTTCAAAATGCTGGCTGAAATCTCATAACGTCATTGTCTTTCAGAGAAAAAACTGTTCGAAATTTTAAATATTTCGAAAAAACTTTAGAAGTGCCTACAAACATAAAACGTTACTGGCTGGAAAATATTAACGCCGTTTAAAAAGTTGCAAAAAAATGCCTATCAAAAAGCGCGCCGAAATAATTGGAGTCTTAACAATATTTTCTGTCGCTTTAATAACTTTGTGCGAAGCCTCGGGTTTTGATGCGAATGTGGAGGAATCTCGCGGGAAGAAAAAGAAGAAAATTGGATTACTGGGTAAGTTGAGAACATAAATTTAATTCTACACATTAAGGTCGACTTGCACCCGTTGCACTACTTCTTGAATATCACTTAACTCGCCATTTAAATTTTGTATAAAGAATTTTAGTTAAGTGCTGTTTAAGTCAAATTTGGAAAAGTAGTGCAAGTCAGCCTAAATTTTACTTAGGCCGACTAATCTAATTAGGATTTATTTAGGAAGTTCAGTTTTTTTGTTTTTAATTTCTGTTACAGATGAGACTAAAGTGAATAAATTGACAGGTTCACTTGACATTACTTTTTTTTGTTTGTTAACTTAAATAAAATCCTACTTACCGTACGACGTGTATTAAAAATTACGTCAAAACATGTAAAACAATTCGTCGATGGCTATAAGTTAAACTACTTTCCGTAAACAAAAGTTTATAATTTATTAATTTTATTTTGCAATTTTTCAATCTCGAAACTCCAAAAAAATATAAAAATAATTTTGATTTTTTTTGATTTTGTCTACGACTTGTCGTGATCCTCACAAACCGTTTTTTAGGGTTCCCTAGTCTACAAGAAACCCTTATTATCTATTCTATTCTATTCTTATAGGTTCGCCATGTCCGTCCGTCTGTCTGTCCGTCTGTCTGACTGTCGACGTGGCTTAGCACAGAGACGACAAGTACTAAAAATCTGAAATTTGGCATAGATATATTATTATTAATCACGCCGACAAAACGGTGGGATATAATCTTTCAAAATTTTTTTTTATCCTTCCCCTTCATCTACAATTTTTTTTTCTCGCCTAAACCAACGTTGGATTTAGAAAACGAAGCCATTGGTACATGCCGGGAATTAAACACATTTTCTTTTTCATTACTCCAAATTATTTTTTATAAAAAAAATCTTGGCATGTTTATTTTAAACTCTCATTACGTTTCATTACATAAACTCACGCCTGTATCCCGGAGGGGTAGGCTGAGACCAGGGTTTGCCGCCTGCCACGATCCTGACAGACCTCTCACCCTCAGGTCCTCACTATAATAAAGTTAAAAGAAAGTCATTAGAATTGTAACTCACCCAGCCAATCTTATTCTTTCTAGTATTCTTCGCCGACATAGTCCTGAAAAAGATCTTCATCTTCAAAATAGTCTACGCCATCATATTTGGGCTTCTCATCCACAAAGCCGGCTACTTCTTGAGTTGGTTCATCACCTACCTCATCAAACAGAAGAAAGAACATCCAGTGGAGCACTACCCGTCTCATCATCACGAATATGAACCTCCCCACGACTATTCCAGCTACGGGCCGTATAAGAGGACCAATCAGAAACCAAAACAGGAGTATTTGAGCGCCTCTAGCAGTAATACGTCACCCTACTCTTATTATGCAAGGAGTTAGTTATAAATAGAAAAATCCTATCATTGGCTGAAGTCATACTTACACGATGTACAACAATTTATTGAAATTGAACAATATAATGAAAGAACAGTCAAGTTAATGTTCGTCCTTACTTAAAAGTAATAGTCTAAATAGATACAATTTTTAATAACTAATTACATGACAGCGGCTTTCAAACCACTCATATTTAAGCCAGTATACTTAAAGAGGATTGTAAGTATAGCACCTACTATTAAAGAAATTTAAGACAATAAAAGTTGTGTTTGGCGGCGTGATTAAGTATAGCGTCACTCCATTTCCTCCCGTGGAGGTCGTAGAAGGCGACAAAGGAAATAAATTACCAGGAGACGGGCAGCAGCGTCTTCCTGAGATTCCAACCACATACTGCGATCGCCAACCCGCCTGCCAAGCGTGGCGATTATGGCAAAACCCCTTATGGTTATGAAAACCATGAGGGGGGCCTGCGTCATGCAGTCGGCATCAAATGGCTGATGATGATGAATTAAAGAAAGAGACCGAATAACCTATGCCCTCTCGCTTACATAATATAGATGGCAATATTGTATGAGCGAGAGACAAACAGTTAGCCAGTTCCCAGTTCTACACGTTAACCCGGGGTTGGGTAACCTCGGCCACCACTGTGTAACTAACTGTCGTAGTCCACCGACCGCCTGCCACCTGACCACATTTATATCTGCCCATCTCCTTTTTACAGTTTACGTTTCAAAGGAGGGCCCTTTTTACAATCGTGTCCGGCCAATACACCATGAATTTTGGGTGGCTTGAAAGCCATAGCAAAATGAACGTGCCTCAACAAATAGCTATCGAGTGCGCTATAGTTCCAAATTTCAGCGTGTATATAGAAGTCCGGCCTGTCCGGCTCCAACGAACGCGGACACGCACGCACGACTCGTGATTTCACGGCAAAAGCAATGTGTCAGGCTTTCTGCCGCTTTTAGGGCTGATGGTCCGTCTAAATGTGTGTGTAGCTTCGGAATTAATGAAGCAGTTTGTAAACGGTACCATAAATTGATCCTAATGTTAAGTAAAGATACTTTTACTTTTCTATGTAAACTTTATTTAAGTAATTTGTTAGGTATTTTTAAGTGAGTTAGCTTTAAACTGAGAGGAATAAACTATAAATTAGTTTGGCGGAAACAAGATGATGTAAAAATTTCATGTATCTTTTCCAGAATAATTTTTTTTTAAATATTTTTTTTTTAATTTGAATATGGACTGGAGCCCCGCTTTTCTATTTTTGTGCCTAGCAACCCTAGGCCTATGTTCAGCAGTGGGCTCTATTCATGAGCTGGATAGTTAAATACCTATGGGTATTTAGTTACAACTAAAATTTGTGCTTGGGCATTAAGAGTAGAGGTACTCGGTACTCTCATGTCAGGGAAAAGCTGAAAATTTTAGGCATTACGGAGAAAACTGAGGCACAAAGATACTTACAGCGTATTCAGACTCTAATTTGTTGTAATTATTCATGTTTATTCATACTCGTGAAAACAAAGGCAGGCCAAACATTTCTCGTTAGGCCACATTTCAAATGCATAGAACAGGGAACGTACGTCTGGCGTGTAAATATTTATTCGCGGTGATGAAAGAATAAATTTGTTTTCAGTGAAAGGAAGGAAAAAACAATTAATTCGGTGTTTTTCTTTCTTTGTCCGCATGTGTTGTAAAGTCAACAGAAGTCCGGAGCACGAGCTAATTGATTGGTGCGTAAGTTGTTGGTAAGCCAAATTCAATAAATAAAATAATTATAATAATATCTATAGTCTTATTCATAAAAAGTCGATTCCACTAAAACACTCTTAAGACCGAATTCGTCTCATAAGCCGGCTTTAGCTCCACCATAAGGGTATTTATAGAAATTGACTTCTTGTAAATAAGACTGCTAGAGTTTAAAATGAAAATGTTGATAAGCTATCGAGTGTGCTCCACGAAACTTGGCAGATGACTTTCACTCAGAATTCCTCTTGTAGTTGTGTAACCTCGCTTTAGATATGCGCAATTTTCGTATCTCTCGGGTACGATGAAGATGAAGGGAACAGATTTACAAAATACTAGATTTCACTGTCAGTCTGTCTGTCTGTCTGTCTGGCACCAGGCTGTATCTCATGAACCGTGATAGCTAGGCAGTTGAAAGTTTCATAGATAATGTATTTCTGTTGCCGCTATAACAACAAATACTAACAACAATATAAAATAAATATTTAAGGGGAATCCCACACAACAAACGTATTTTTTTTTACCGTTTTTTTCTCGATATTAATAACGGCAACAGCTAGACGCTTCAAATATTGACAGAATATTTAGTTCCATATTCACTTAAAAAATAAATAATGAAATTAAAATAAATATTTAATGGCGGCTCGCATACAACAAACGTGATTTTTTTTTGCCGTTTTTTCTTGATCTTTGTGTCTAATGTTGTATAGATAATGGTACGGAATCCTTCGTATGTTGCCCGGTTGGGAGAGAATGTAAGTAAATACTGCAAAATCCATTAAACTGGTTTCAACAATGATGTCTGGAATTAAAGCCAGTTCAATGCATGAGTTTTAGAACACTTATATAAATCCTGTAAATTAAGGACTTGAAAAGACTAAGTTTGGAGTTTTTTTGTCCATTTTTTCTCCAAAATGATCTAGATTTTGAAATGGACACCTAGTAACGTTCATTAAGTTGCAGTTTCTGTGCTACTTCAAAAAAAAAAAATTGATTTTGATTTTTTATTTCATCATCATCATCATCAGCCATTTGACGCCCACTGCAGGACATAGGTCTCCTTCGTGGTTTTCATAACCATGAGGGGTTTTGCCATAATCGCCACGCTTGGCAGGCGGGTTGGCGATCGCAGTAAGCGGTTGGAATCTCAGGAAGACGCTGCTGCCCGTCTCCTGGTAATTGATTTCCTTAGTCGCCTTCTACGACATCCACGGAAGGAAATGGAGTGACGCTATTCTTAATCCGGCGCCACACGGAACTGATAAACTGGTTTGTGCAATTTAAATAAGTATACTGCAATATTCTTGACTACTCCTCACTGGGAACCGTTCGCAATCAATGTTAAAAGAAGATTGATGGTGAAGGCAGATATAGAATCATAGATAATGTATAATTCATTGAACGCATAAACTACAGACACAAGTAAAATATAATGATAAATCTTTGTGTTATTTTAAATTATACTTAGCTATGGCTTAGTCAGCCAGTGTTAATTTACACGGCTGTGTTAATAAATAAAGAATACAATAATAGTATTTTTTAATGCCGGTGCCACTTGTATTTGCGAATTAGACCAATATTAACCATCCATTGCCGGATTTCTGACGAATCTTTAGCAGTGATTCTGTACAACCTGCAATGTACGTAATTGTAAATAGTCGGCAAATACGCGAATACGAATAGCTAAGTGTATCGCCAGCATAATGACTAGCGATATACACAGTACAAATCTTCGCTTAACAAACAATACCGCCGAAGTAGAAATTTGACGGTTTTGACATTTGAATGGCACTGGGTGCGAATTTTAAGCGCTAATCGATCGACCTATAAGATTGAACCATTCAGACCAATCAACGGCCGTTATTCAACCTCCCTGTACGTAACCTATTTTTTTTTGTGCCCTATATACGTCCCACTGTAGGTGTTCGAGACATATCCGAACATAGGTTAGCTACTAGCTAGTAATTTTATAGTGTTGGCATGACTGTTTTGAGATTGCGTTTCCGGGCTCCATATTGTTACCTGGCTGTGTCTATAACACGTTAAAATAAAAGCTGTGAATTTAATTAATTCCGGCCTTTTACTTATGCTTTCCCCAACTCTGTGTGGAACATAAGTTTGGTCCTTCGAAAAGACTATAATATAATATAACCAGTGCGAGTGAAAACAGTTCGTCGAAACTCGAAAGTGTAACTATATTACACAACCCACAAGGTGTTTGGACAATCGGTGCTGTGAGGTGCAAAAATCTCCTATTCTACGGTGTTGTTCGTAAAAGACTGTCGCCTTGTTCTGTGTTATACGGAACTCTTTGAGTGTGCGAGACTTCAGAGGACGAGTTATTGCTACAGATAAGTGTAAAAGCCGACTGCAGTCCATTGAAAATACACGTTTTTGTGTCATCGCGTACATTCAAATATTGCGGCTGGAAGGCTCTCCAGATCTACATCGATTAAAGAAAACAATTGCATCATCATAACCAAGCTAAAGACCCTGAGTATCCATAGTCCATCGTCATCTTCATCATTGATACATTTCTTCTACGATAAGGTGCATAACCTAAAAGAAATTACAACTCATCTGTCGTCAAATACGTGTGCCGTGCCGTACATATATATACTGTGGTGCCGTATTACATGTCATCATTTCCGCTAACTTGCTTACGTTGGCACTCTGGACGTTATCATCGTACCCGAAGCGTGTATCCGAACGCAAAAAGAATCACGTGACTGCAAATTCCCACCAATCAGCGTTGCGAGGCGAATGCGCAGAGCGACGAAGTTAGCCGACAACGACCGAAACTTGCCGATCGGTGATAAGACGACACAGGCACAGGATTTCACGGAACGAACGACGCCATCGCCATATTGTTTTCCGCCATTGTATTTGGTTTGCAATTAATTGTAACTTTTGCAAATATTAAGCATAATTCGGAAATTATACGCTCAATAGTTGTATAATTATAGTTTAAGACTAATTAAGCGGTTCTATAAGTTGGAGTATACTGGTAAGGGTGATTTGTTGCATCAAATGGGCCTGGGCCTAACCAAATTGTTCCTTTTCGATAGCGTAATATTTTATTTTCGTTGTCTGGTTTGTTCCTGCAGCCTAGCTCAAAATGTCGTTAACTCGGTTAGTAAGTGACCGAGGTTACGTTAAGGGGTGTCTCACTCGTATGGAAACGTTCTGTACGTCGGAAGACATAGAAAAGGCAAACTACGAGGCTCTTGTGGCAAAACGTCAACGTGTCATCGATTCTTTTCGTGACTATGAGACCCTGAACAAGGAAATTCTATTCTTGAACGCCGCCGACCAAGAAGATTACGAGGAGTATGAACGTAAGTACTCAAATTGTTTAACGTTGCTAGATTGTGCGATAGGCAAACGAAAAAAGGAACAAAATACACCACCAACTGATAGCTCCAAAAATGGATTTAAAAAGCTACCACCGATCGATATCAAACCGTTTGACGGTAAAAACATAGAAGATTTTATTCCTTTTATAAACATCTTCAAGGCAGTCTTTCATTCAGACTCCAATATTAGTCCTTGTCAAAAACTTTACTACTTACGTACTTATATACACGGCGAGGCGCTTGACATCATAAAAAATTTATCATTGACTGATGACAACTATTCATCAGCCCTTGAGTTGTTAGAAAAACGCTATAATAACATTCCCATGATAGTAAATCACCATATAAACAGCTTGCTCGACTTGCCGACTTTTACAAAGTGTACTGCGCAGAATCTTCGTTCCCTTGTGTCTAAAGTAAATCAGCACACTGCGGCTCTTAAGAACCTGGACTTACCTGTGGGGCAGTGGGATGCGATATTAGTAAATATATTGTCTCGCAAGGTTGATACCTATACCAACAGGGGGTTTCATTTAGAAAGAAATGAGAAAAAATTGCCTGGGTTATCAGAGTTACTTGATTTTATAGAAAAACGTGCTGTTGCAATGGAGAATACTGCCAGCGAGAAGCCGCCACCAGCGCCTCCGACTCCAGCAAAATCTGTGAAGTCTGGCAAGGCCAGCTTAGTATCAGCAATGAAGCAACTGTCGTGTAAGTACTGCAACCAATCACATAAACTTTATGAGTGTGCAAAATTCAAATTGCTGACAGTTCCAGACAGGTGTGATTTTGTAAAAAGCAAAAAATTGTGTGTCTTGTGTTTGAATCAGCATCAGAGTAAATGTATGCTACGCTTAAAGTGCAATATCTGTCGCAAGAGGCATAACACGCTTATTCATACTGACGCTGAGTCAAACTCTGATGCTAATGTAAGTAATGCTGCTACTGCATATTCAGCTGGTGCTAGTTCTGACAATGCTGTGGTGATGACTAACACTTCTCAAGAAAGAGATGTTTTGCTGCCTACTGCGGTGGTAAGATTAATAGACAAAAATGGGAAATTTATTTATGCCCGTGCCTTGTTGGACAGCGGGAGCCAAGTGTCATTTATTACACAAAAATTAGCTGAAAAAAATTGACTGTAAATTTTCTAAAACTAATAAGACTATTACAGGCATAATAGATGGCACCAATAGTGTCACACAAAAGACTGAGCTTGATGTGTTTTCTGCTGTGAATAATTTTTATTTAAATGTGACATGCCTTGTTACTAAAAACATTACATGCGACTTACCTCAACAGTCCTTTGATGTAACAAAGCTTAACATCCCCTCATATGTCAAGTTGGCTGACAAAACATTCCATCAAACAGGTGAGATAAGCATGCTATTAGGCTGCGAAATATTCTTCCAGGTGCTGCAGAGGGAAACCCTACCGCTGACGCCGACTGGGCCTTACCTCGTGAATACTAAGTTTGGGTATGTTGTGGCGGGGAATCTGCCAGTATCTGCTGGCACAGTTTCTACATCTAACTTGTGCATAACTGTCAGAGGTAATCCTTTTCATAATAAAACTAATACACACATTAGCGAAGAAAAATGTAATTATTTGCAACAGAATAAGTCTTCTTTTGACACACAGGATCAGTCTTCTTTTTTGCTTGACAAACAGACTCAATTCTCCTTGGATGAAAAAATTAATCACACTATTTCACAACTGTGGGAGTGTGAGAAAGTACCCAATATTTATAAAGAGGGCACAACTGAACATCATCTTGCGGAAGAAAGTTTTATAAACTCCATCAAGCTTGCCAACAAAAAGTTTTCTGTGGCTTTACCGTTAAAGCTTCAGCTGGATGATGTTAGGTTGGGCGACTCATTTGGTAGGGTTTTGCAAAGGTTCTATAATCTTGAAAAACGGTTTTCCAAGGACAATCAGTTATATGAAGCCTACAAGGCTTTCATGCACGATTATGTTAGTCAGGGTCATGCTAAAATTTATGATATCTCTAATTATGATATCAAGGCAGGAAACGTTTATTTCATTCCGCATCACCCGGTTTTAAACCCTAATAGTAAGACCACACCGGTCCGCGCTGTTTTCGACGCGAGTATGAAAACAAGCAATAATTTATGTCTAAATGACATCATGCTTAATGGCCCCACTGTGCAGAATGATCTTTTCGATATTCTAACGTTATTTAGAACATTCAAATACGTACTACTGTGTGACGTCAAGGCTATGTATCGTGGGATTTTAGTAGATAGTAACTATCACTGTTTACAAAACATTCTTTGGCGCGATTCGCCTACGCAACCTGTCCAATGTCTACAGTTGCAAACTGTTACCTATGGTCTAAAAAGTTCTGCGTTTCTAGCCACCCGCTGCTTAATTGAACTTGCTGATAGGTTTAAAGATGAGTACCCACTTGCTTCATTTGTCTTAAAAAACACAAGTTATGTTGATGATATCCAGTGCGGCAGCAATAACTTGGTGGAGCTCGCAGAAACAAAACAGCAACTGATAGAGCTTATGGATAAAGCTAGTTTTTCCCTACACAAATGGTGTTCTAATTGCAGTGAGCTTTTAAGCGATATTCCTGAATCTATTCATCAGTTAAGCAGTAAAAATTTCGATAAAGTAAGCAATACTTTAAAGACTTTAGGACTTTCCTATGATGTGCATACTGACACTTTGAATATGAAATGTCCAGTAACTGAAAAACAAGAAAGCTTCACCAAGAGGGAAATGCTTAGTTTTATTAGTAAGTTCTTCGACCCCTTAGGACTAGTAGGACCGGTTTTGGTCCAGGCAAAGTATTTGATGCAACAAGTTTGGTTTGAGAACTTAAAATGGGACGATGTGTTACCAGAATACCTTAATTGCAAAATGGTTGACTTTACTAACAATTTGATAGACATGTCTTATATTTCTGTACCTAGAAATATCAATGTACCATCACCTGTCAAAATGGAATTGGTCGGGTATGCTGATGCCTCAAATATTTCTCACGGCTGTTGTTTGTATTTGAGAGTAGTTAGCCATGATAATCAAGTAAATGTCAATCTTTTATGTTCAAAGTCTCGTATCAATCCAAAGGAAAAAGTTCTCACCACTCCTAGGCTCGAACTAAATAGTGCTGTGTTGTTAGCTATGTTAGCTAGAAAAGTATATGACACTTTGTCACTTAAATATGATAATATCAATACATTTTTGTACTCTGATTCAAAAATAGTTTTGTCTTGGTTAAATATAGAACCAGTAAAACTTACTGTTTATATTGCAAACAGAGTGGAGAAAATTAGGCAGTTATGTGATACCTTTCAGTGGAATTATGTAAACACAAATGAAAACCCAGCCGACTGTCTGTCACGTGGTGTAGAACCTCACGAACTTAAAGGGAATTCTTTGTGGTTTCATGGTCCTCAATATTTACAAAATATAAATTATGTGCACTGTCCTGTAGAAAGCACAAAACAAATTAATTTTGAACTTCCTGAACTGAAAAAACCTTCACCTGCGTCCTATGTATGTAGTAAGGTTAATAATCACTTTAAAGATTTCATTGAAAAATATTCAGATGTAGAAAAAATTACTAGAATATTATCTTATGTGAAACGTTTTTTGTTTAATTGTAAAAAAGAAAATGTAAACAAGAAAAAAGGAACTTTGTGTCCAGAAGAGTTAACTTCTGCACTAAATGATTTGATCAAACTTGAACAAAGAAGGCATTTTGAAAAGGAATTTAAATTTGGTGAGTTTAAAATAAATTTAAAATCAAATTTAAGTAAATTGAATCCTTTTGTCGATGGTTTTGGTCTCTTAAGAGTGGGTGGTAGATTGCAAAATACAAATTTAACATTCGGTCAAAAACACCCTATTATATTGCCCAAAGGTTCAACCTTGACCAAATTATTAATTATTCATGAACATATCAGGCTCAAACATGCAGGACAAAAGTTAACTCTGAGTAGTCTACATGAAAGATATTGGTTGATCAATGCTAATAGAGAAGTCAAATCAGTTTTACATAAGTGCGTGCTATGTTTCAGGTTAAAGGCAAAAAATGCAAAACAACTTATGGGTTCTCTCCCCCTTGATAGAGTCAATATGACACGGCCATTCCAAATTGTAGGTACTGACTATGCCGGTCCCTTCAGTGTGAAGCAAACTAGAGTTAGAAAACCTGTTATAACTAAAGCATATGTCGTTATGTTTATCTGTTTTCTTACAAAGGCCATTCATATTGAATTAGCCTCTGATATGACAACCAATACCTTTTTGGGCTGCTTAAAACGGTTTATTAGTCGCAGAAATAAACCCACTAAAATATATTGTGACAATGCTAGTTACTATAGAGGCGCCAACAATGTACTAAAAGAATTATATGAGTCACTGAATTCCACAGAGCACCAAAATGAAATAATAAATTTCAGTAATTCAGAAAGAATTTCCTTTCATTTTATACCGTCTTACTCACCAGTTTTTGGTGGTTTGTGGGAAGCAGGGATCAAAAGTATTAAATATCATATAAAACGTGTTATAGGTAACCTTGTACTTACCTATGAGGAGATGTACACGGTTTTGGTTCAGATTGAGAGTATTTTGAACTCTCGACCGCTTACTCCTCTATCTAGAGACTCAGATGACATGACATACCTCACACCTGGGCATTTCCTCACAGGTGCACCATTGACTTCATATCCAGAATTAAACTTAACTGATATAAATGTTGGAAAACTTAGCTTCTGGAAACAATGTACTAAACTACAACAAACCTTTTGGGGCCAATGGCACAAGCAATACTTAACAATGCTTCAGAGTAGACCTAAATGGCAGAGCTCCCAGCCTAATCTGCAGGAAGGTACTATGGTACTAATTAAGTCCGATAATGTTACTCCTCTTCAGTGGCCAGTAGGTAGAATTGTAAAGGTGATACCAGGCAACGACAACTTAGTTCGCGCGCTTGATGTAAAAACACCTAAAGGATTTGTCATTAGAACTAGTGTAATGAAAGTTTGTCCGCTTCCTATTGATTATAATTAGTTAATAGCAATGGTATAAAATGTACTATTAATACTTATATATTTTTTGTCTCAAGACCTTTGTTGTGGGCCGACTCTCACTTAGTGTAAGCTAAATTATTTAAAGCATAAGTGAACTAAAGTTAAATAAAAATGTTGAGATTTATCACTATGCTATTAGATTATGTGTAACCTAAATAGCTAGGCTAAAATGAAAGTGATATACCATTTTAAGTAAAAAATAAAATTTACTTACCTATTACCTTTAACCTGACTTAGATATTCTCAATTAAGCATTTTCGCTTTTGAATTAGATATCCTTGCTTAAAGATTTGTTTACTTAGTCAAACTATGTTATGTTACTTAGTCATTTCGGTATTAGTAGTTACTAAAAAGACATGTTATTTGTTTTCCTCGATAGGCATCAAGTTTATTAAGTAAAAAAAAGGTTTAATTAATATTTTGGCTTATGCCCGAGCATGTTCGAGACATATCCGAACATAGGTTAGCTACTAGCTAGTAATTTTATAGTGTTGGCATGACTGTTTTGAGATTGCGTTTCCGGGCTCCATATTGTTACCTGGCTGTGTCTATAACACGTTAAAATAAAAGCTGTGAATTTAATTAATTCCGGCCTTTTACTTATGCTTTCCCCAACTCTGTGTGGAACAGTAGGGTACGTGCCTTCTCTTCCTTCACGGTGAAGGAAAATATCGTGTGGAAATCTGAGTGTCTGAGGTGTTCACACATCTCGGCGCTTGAAACTGCCAATCCGCGGTGGGCACGCGTGGTGATTAAGCCCGTACCTAACTAAAGCATTAAAATGGTTTGTGCGGTGTCGTTTATTAAACGACGATATTATGTATCGATAACTGTGAATATCGGGTTTCGGACTGTTGGTTCCATTGGAAAGTTCCATTAATGGGTCCAATAGGTTTTTCAAGTTATCATGGCTCCATTGATGGGTCCAACAGAATTTACAAATTCCGACGGTCCCATTTAGATAATGCCCAAAGAATTTTTCATCCCCCCATCTCAGAAAGAGTATTTTTGCTCTTCGATATCTGAGTGCAAAAGCCGTTTTTATCCGCTAGAGGATAAAGTAAATTGAAATTAGAACAATGAGTGCACTAAATTTGTAAATTCAAAACCTATTTACTTCTACCTCCATGGTGCCGAATTTATTATACTACTTTTTTAATTTGTTATAGACTCAGACTCGAAACCTCCTTTGTGTTTTTTTGCATTTAGTCATTTCCTCGCTGAGGTGGGATGAAAAGTTACGTGTTGCACTCGAGTGCAAAGATTTTTCACCTCGTGCTCTTTTGATTCCCTCGCTAACGCTCAGGATTCTAATTTTTGAATCACTCGCTGCGCTCGTGATTCAATTTTAGAGTCCTTCGCTTGCTCTGTCATCAGAATTGAGCACGCTGTTAAAAAGCAACTTTGCACTCTTGTATAACAAATAATTATTGATGAAACTTTGGTTATTACCAATAACATTTCCCCACCCGATTCAATGGCTCGTTATCCGGAAGTAAATAACCACAAGTATTCATTATATTGGCACCCACTGGCGTAAGGCAACAGAGGCTGTGTCAACACAGGCATAATGAGTATCGCGAGTCATCAAACGTGTAGTATATATACGTTAGGGTGATTTTAAATTCGGTCGCCGTTTTTTAGGGGGACATTTGATTTAGAAACATATGGTGCTAGTTTTGAAAAAGAAACAAACCGCATCAAAAAAAAAATTTTTTCGTTACCAAAAATTACCATAAACGAACGATATCAGGACGAAATGTAATAAGAATCGAAAAAAATCTATGGTTTAAGCGAGTTATGGTCTCCGCCGGCCCACTTAGTTGTTTTTTTAATTGTTTCGGGTATAGGACTACAGAATCTAAGTACTTAACATATTAAAAAACATTTTTTAATGTTTGTATTTCCTCCCACTTTAATGTGGATCCACAATATTAATATTGTTATTAATATCGAGCAAAGAAAACGGCAAAAAAATTACGTTTGTTGTATGGGAGCCCCCTTTAATATTGAATATTTTATTCTGTTTTTAGTATTTTTTATCATAGCGGCAATAGAAATACATCATCTATGATAATTTCAACTGCCTGGCTATTACGGTTCATGAGATGCAGCCTAGTGACAGACAGACAGACAGACGGACAGACAGATAGACAGACAGACGGAGAGTGAAATCTTAATAATAGGGTCCCGTTTGGCACCCTTCGGGTACGGAACCCTAAAAATTATAGGGTACTCTCCGTTGACCTAGAACTATGAAATTTGGCAAGTAATATCCTTTCTCGACGCTTATAAAAGTAAGTGAAACCGTTAAGACAATATATAAAAAGTAATATCCTCTTATGCTAAAGTAGAGGTAAAAAACTGAAACCATACATTTGTAATTAAATTATAAAATTATAGCCTTTGAAGTTCGAGAAAAGCTCGGTCAAACTGCGAGACTTAATTCCTGAAATATTTATAATACATTATGTATAAATGGCAATATGCCAGTCCCTGGTCTCTGCCTACCCCTCTGGAATGGGGAGATTATGTATGTATGTACTATGTATGTTATAATATGTAAGTACCTACAAATTTGTACGGAACCCTCGGTGGGCGAGTGCCACTCACACTTGTCCGGTTTTTATTAAACATTTCATTTTGTAGCAACCGATGAAGCCATCACATTTCCATCGATATCGTAACACGCGTTAACGAGCTACGAGCAATTTCAGCTCAAGGGCGATTATAAGCCGCTTGAGTGTCGAGTAAAATTGTATGGCTTATGCCGATGGCGAGATGATAACGATTTAAGGCTACTGGTCATGGAAATTTTGGAAAATTATATTGGGAAACCGTTCCAGCTACCTGTAATGCCATCATCATCATCATCAGCAGCCATTTGACGTCCACTGCAGGACATAGGCCTCCCTCATGGTTTTCCAAGCTTTCCGATGCTATGCCGCTCGCATCCAGCGACTCCCCGCCACCGTAACCAGGTCGTCAGACCATCCGATGGGGGGCCTGCCCACGCTGCGTCGTCTGGTCCGCAGTCGCCATGTCAGAACTTTTCCGCCCCAACGGCCATCAGTTCTCCGAGCTATGTGCCCCGCCCACTGCCACTTCAACCGAGCAATTCTTCGAGCTATATCATATCTATAATCTGTAACGTGGTAATACAAAACCTGAAAAAAAAATCCAAAAGTAGCCTATTTAATTTTTTAATTTCGTGAAAGTGATTTTGAATTGAACGCGGTCGGTTATTTTGGAATAAAAAATAAAACTGAGAATTTTAAATGTCCCTTGTGGGAAGTGGTACCGAAACGGTTGTAACTTTTGCTTTAATTGAATATCAATAAAGTTTGTTTTCAAAAATTTTTCATTTTCTTTTGAACACCTGAACTCAATCTTTACAAAGATACACTTATCGATGATCAGTGGTGGCAATAAACGACCCTACAAATCTAACTGCCTAGTTTCCCCGTAGGATTGAGCAATGTCTCTCTCTCTACCTACCTCTACATCTCCCGTTTATTACTCCAAGCGGCAGCCATCAACTTGTGGCCTATCATCCAAACGACAACGAATTATAACACACCCTTCTAATCCCAACGCTCATCTCCATTTTCTATAGCTCGTATTTACAGCGGGAGTTAATTCTACGATGATTGCCGCCACCATTTTGTTGGTTCCGCCCGAGCGTATAACTGACACTGAGTTGTTTGTTCGATACCATTATTGTTGCCTCACGCTTGGGCTTGGGGCTGGCGCATGGCGTGGAGGCAGGCGGATTGGAGTTATTTTAAGCTGTGATTTCTTTATAAATCATAGCCGGACGTAATTTCCAGTTTATTTCTTGCAACACCTGTGGCTGACTGGTGGAACATTTAGTAGTACATTCCGTTCACCTAGAACTATGAAATTTGGCAAGTAATATTGTCGTTTACTACAATGGTCCAGCAGTGGACTTCATGTGGCTGAATGATGATGATGATGATGACAATTATAGGGAAGAATCTGAAAACTAGCAAGTGGCAGTCCCCGGTCTCTGCCTACCCCTGTGGGATACAGCCGTGAGTTTATATATGTGTATGTATTTAATGCCAAAAGAGATTTAGGACTTGGCACAGTTTCATTTTGGACAGAATGTCGGACGTACAGCAGTCTCTGGAGGCAAGCTTGTAACTTGGACCATCGCTCTCGCCGGGCCGACGAGAGCCCAAAAGTGGCTGTATAATGGAACGCCCCCACAAGATCTCTCTCTGGTGTGCACCGACATAGCTACGTGGTAACAGCTACTGCACTTTACTTTTCGACAGCCTCGTCGGTCTAGCTGTTAACACGCTTGACTATCATAACAGACGTCGTGGGTTTGATTTCCAATGGAAGCCGCCGTACCTGACTCGTCGTACAAATGGCCTCGGTCTGTGTTTGTGATTTGTCCACAGAAATCAGAAAATTATATTTTAGGCAGCTGACTCGGAAAACGTTGATTTGCCATATTAATTATCCTGCGACCTATTCTCAGACCTACCAAAATAAACAAAGTATTTCATAAAAATCGGCGAAGCCGTTCCAGAGGAGTTTATTAACAAAGACTGTGACACGAGATTTCTATATATTAGATTATTTCATATTATGTCTATATATATTATAATTCACAAAACATTATATTTGCAATATATTTTGCAAAAATCAGCAGTGTCACAAAATTTATTAAATTCATCAACATCATAAAATGTCAAAAAATTATATGAAAGAAAGACAAGTTGCTGCACGCCTACACAGTAACAGTAAAGTCTGTTGTAAAAGTAAAAGTTGTTGAATGTCTGTGTACTGTTCATGTGTGTAATAAATCAAGAAATACAAAAATGCAATATTGAACAAAGTTAATGAATAAACGAATGAATTAATCAATAAATTAATGAACGCATAAACGAATAAACGTATGAACGAAGTAATAGATTAATAAATAAATGTCAATGTTAGCAGCTGCCTTCAGCCCTTCTATCACGTAACGCGACGTTTGTGTCCACTCTTCGGGTTAACCATTTTCACGACTCCAAAGTGTTAAAATATGTATTTGACAGTTCGGGGCTGGTTAAATCGGCCAACTCCATGCAGTGGAGGACTTACGGAGTAGCGCTTCAGGTCGAATTTGATCACCCCTTGCATGTTGGACTTTGGACCGTTAGGCGATGTGGTGTATATTTCTAAAATGTCTGTAATTTTATTGTTTAGCGAATCACAATTGTTAATAGTACAATTATTCTTTTACGATCATTAAATATGTTAGAATGTGTGAGCAAGAGACGCTAGTAGTAAAGGCAACCTTTACAGCTGTACAGCGGGTCAGACATACATTTTTGTTGCAAAGTCGCCCCTAATGTGACTGGTTAGAGTGCACGTATTTAAAGGTTGATTGTACCACGAATAAAGAGCTGTACAGTTCAGAGTTCTGGCGCTGAGCTCATCACATCGCGAGACGGGCTGATCCTGCACGTTAAGAGAACCGATTGTAATTAACAGTAATGGAGTCAATTGTACCTACGCGTTTTGGCTCTAAAGACAACTTAAGGTGAATTCAGGTCAATACATACACATAAATTCACGCCTGTATTCCGAAGGCGAAGGTAGAGACCGTGCTTTGAAATTTGCCACAATTCCGAAAAACCTATTTCGCTTCATTAATATTCATTAGTCGTTGCAACCACGCAGATCGGTTTCGGATACTTTTTATCTGGCTCTTCACTATTTCCTATGTGATACTTCTGTTACCGGCCTTTGTGGTGGAACAATGAAATACCTCCTAGGGGTCGACGTCAGGAGTTAAGCGCAGTGGAGAAAGAACAGAAGAATTTAATTTTATTATGACCATGAAGGAAAACATCGTGAAAACAACAAACCTGCAGCCTACATGGTATTGACATTGTATTTCCTGTGGATTTAACCAACTAAGCTGGAAAGATGACATTGATGCTGGGCACGCCTACTTCATCTAAAAAAATGTCCCCGGCAAGTCTCTCAAAGGTCACTTTGCCTATTTAGTGTAGGTTGGATTTGCCACTAAGCCATCTTGCATAAATCAAATCAAATCTTGTATACGTCATCTTGCATAGATGTAAAGTAATAGCAATATAGTTTTATTCACCAAGGATCTACAAGTCAGAATAGTTACCTACACCTGTGTGTGTGTTTGTGATCACGAGCAACGACACCGTTTAAAAGAAAACGCCTGCAAACTGAGAAAAACATCCGAATTGACTAAGATTTGTATTCTTTGTAAGGATATTAACTTGATTATGTTACCTACTGTACGTAATTCTTTTTAATGTTGTCAAATAAAGTTTATTCTTATTCTTACAACGCAATCTGAGTGGACTGCAGTTTCACTTACTAAACATGAACCCTTTGTCCGAGCGTACTAGGATCGTGAAAACACGGCTTCGAAGTGAATTGCTTCGGGTCCACGAGTGTCTTGGCGGCTCTTTATTTTTATTTTCTTGAACTCTACAGGGTGACCGAATTCGTTAGCAGACTTTTAAGTGGGTATTCTGACAATTTGAACCAAATTTTAAGTGGGTATTCTGACAATTTGCAACGAATTTTTTTTTTTACTTTTTTTTATTAAAAAAATAAAAAACCTTAATGTAATACACAATTCACAATTCACTGCGTGACACAGTTTGGAACCAGTCGTTGAAAATCGCGATTATCTGTGAAAATATTACCATTATTTTCACGTTATATCCATGTTGTAGCTGGGATCCGTCTTGCACACATATTCTAACATTTTTAGTGATTGTTCAAAAAGATAAAAATGTTATTCATGTGGTTTTAGCAACGTTCTTGGGTTTTAGGTATCATGTGCTAGATACAAAAATTACGGATATATTTTTGCCGTCCCACCTCTTGTTTAATTGAGAAAAAATTCTACTATTACTTGCATATTTATAAAAAGAATGTATTCAAAGGTAAAGATATAGGTAATACCATTTTTTATGATCTTTAGAAGTGTTAGACTGTGCGGGCGAGACAGAATGCCAGATGTAACAGCAGCCTTCATATAATTGTTTATCAAGACGAAATAAACATTCCCGTAAAATATTGCTAACAACTTCCAATTCACCCTGTAGAAAAGGCGGAATATTTTTACACCGTTGCGCTTACTTTTTACCCGACTACGAAAGCAAAGGAGGGTTGTGTTTCCCGCCTGTATGTATGTCTATGACTACTGAGGAATGAAATGACAAATGAAGGCTATGGACAATACGATAATTACTGGCTATATGACGTAACGAAAAAACAAAATGGTGGATGGCAGGTATCATAATGTTGGTAAAAAATCACCAAAAATAATACTAATTTCATTCTTTTTGCTGACTTTTTTTACCAACAATATGACAGCAGCCGTCACCTTTTTGTTTACTTCAAAGGAAACTATTCTAACATTAAACGTAAGATAAACTTAAGCCTGTATCCCGGGGGGTGTAGACAGAGATCAAGGGCTTGCCACGATCCGATCGCGCCATATTTTTTTGTAAATTACACTGTTTTTGTTACTTTTCTTGTCTTATTATAACATCTTGTATAAGTTTTTGTCTCATATTTATTGTGTGTGTTTTTGTTGTTTGCTACAACAAAAACACACTTTTTTCTATTTATCTATCTATCCTGACAGATCTCTTTCGTTTCATCAACTCGCTTCATGCTCCCCGTTTTCGGGTATGTTTATCTTACCCTTTGCTAATACTTACATCCCCTATTTGGTCGACGTGTGTCCACCTAGGACGTCCCTTACCGGACTACAAACTGTTACAAAGTCTTCAAAGCAAGGTCGCATTTTCTACCTCAGCAGACAAGACCAAAGAAACTTACTTAAAAGAAATCGAATGAGACATCCCGCCAGATGAGCCTTCTTGTTTCTGACTTATTAGTAGTCGGGTTTTTGTTTTTTCTTTAAGTTTTTCTCCCCTCGTTTTGTAATTCAGCCCAGTGTAATTTTGTTACACCAAAAAGAGACATTGTAATATTATATGCGAAACGCTCCTAAAAGTCGATTTTGCTGGCGGCGCGCCGATCGGCCGTGGGATAATTCTGGGATTACAGTAGCTAGAATCCCACTCAAGAATTTCCGAAAACATCGCGAGAAAACGTGAGTGTTTGAGGTGTTCGCATAAAAACTAATGTACTATGTAATAAGTACTTTCTACCAGTCAAACGGAGGAGGCGGTGGATCTGTTTTAGTTGTCCAATGAAGCGGGGCACAGGGCCTTGTCCTCTTAGATCATCATCATCATCATCATCAGGCATTTGACGCCCACTGCAGGACATACTTCGTGGTTTTCATAACCATGAGGGGTTTTGCTATAATCTCCACGCTTGGCAGGCGGGTTGGCGGTCGCAGTATGCGGTTGGAATCTCAGGAAGTCGTTGCTGCCCGTCTCCTGATAATTGATTTCCTTAGTCGCCTTCTACGACATCTACGGGAGGAAATGGAGTGACGCTATTCTTAATCCGGCGCCACACGGATATATATAGATAAATAGGTACGCACGACCACCGTATTTATCTATGTCCGTCTACATTTCAGTACTTCCTGAACACTGGAATTCCGCTGCCAATACCGGCCAAACGCGAGTTTCACGTCCTACCGAGTTGCGTGATCCGTGTGCTCACGATTCCATATTGCTATTTTTGGACTCAAAAATCGGCCCCGCTATTTTTAATATCGCACCTCATTGCTTATTCCGAGCAGGTAGGCGTTTGGGCTTTGAGTAAGGGTGGCGACTACCGACATAGGGAAGAGGATAGAAGTTTTTTTCGGGGTAAGGCCGGCGACTTGCGGACAGCATAATCTCAATCTAAAATAATGTATTTGTATGTATGTGTGTAAATTTAATGTGTTAGTGATAAGGAGTTAGTTTTCATAATAAAAAAAATAAATAAAAAATTTCTTAAATACTTACGAAATTAGGGACTTTAATACAAGTACAAAAGTTTAGTACAAATACCGTGTCGTGCCCGTCGCCCGCCCGTCGAATTTTCGTCTCTATCTTAAAATATTTAAGGTTAATTTTAGTTTGTATCGATGCTCCCGCACTTCACCGGCCCGACGCGTTGTAATGTTGATAGTTCTTTACCAAAGTCACGTTTCCTCGAAATGATAAAGACTAGGGTCAACTTCCACCAATTCTTAAATGTCGATTAAGTGGCGCTTTAGTTGAAAGTTGTGCGAAGAGTTTTAGTTAATTGCTGCTTAAACCAAAACTTATGCAAAACGGCCTAACAAACACAAATAGGTATAATCGTGTTCTAGAAAAGGACTTTCGTGTCGATGTCTAGGAACCCTTCACACAATAGGTATATTTATTCATTAATTCATTCACAAATAACAATAATAATGTTGCTATGCCGTATATTAAAGTACCGATGTACCTATGTTAACGTTGCAGAAGTTTCTTTCTTTTTAGGGTTTCGTAGTCGACAGGGAATCCTTATAGTTTCACCATGTCCGTCCGTCTGCGATAGTACAAGAAAGCTGACATTTGGCATAGACATGCATATTACTTACGCCGACTAAACGGTAGAAAAAAACTAAAAAAAAAACTGTCAGGATCGTGGGAAGTGGCAGTCCCTGGTCTCTGCCTACCTGTCTGGGATACGTTCGTATCATAGGGGAAACAGATTATGGTGTGGAAGCATCCTTGTTGGTATCCCTGTCAATATTGATGAAATAAAATGACAAAATAGTGTGCCGTGTAGTGCTCAAGACAGTTTTAGTTTGAAAATCGCAATAGATCTTCAATGGTTTGAGATTAAAATATTATAAAGTACTACCTTATTACGATAGCAATACAATTAAATTAACACGAAGTTTGACTGCACGAGTCGTGCGTTTTTTCGCGACGAATTGTCAATTTCACAATTGATTACTGTCTCCAGGATATTAATTGACTTTTAACATTTAAAAACCGTGAATTGCGTCGTCATGATTCAAAACTAATTTCGAGGTGCCGGCTCCGGTACTGGATTTGTCATCCGAAAGCGTTACCCTCTTAAAATCTAAACCACATTAAATCTTATCTCATCTTATATTCGCCACTTTTCTCTTTCCTGCGCGGTCCTGCTGGTCTTTGAGAGCGGGATGGCGT
Source organism: Yponomeuta evonymella (assembly GCA_963969515.1). Lineage (NCBI taxonomy): Eukaryota > Metazoa > Arthropoda > Insecta > Lepidoptera > Yponomeutidae > Yponomeuta > Yponomeuta evonymella. The sequence continues at coordinate 22,147,631 of OZ018343.1, read as the reverse complement.
GAGTCTTTGTCCATCAGTTACCTTCGAATCAGACTCCTTTATGCTGAAGAAATCCAGTTCGCAGTGTATTTGAAGTAGTTTATTAGAATTTTTTAAAACCGTATTATTATTAAGGTACGTATTTGAGTCATCACCGACAATGGTCTTTTACCGCTTATCGCTTGCACCGATCCCAGTTCGAGTTCTCTACGGTACGATGGTCGTTCAGGCACGTGTGGAGTGTATATTTGAACAAGTTTGAAATGTTTGCCAAACTCGCGATTTCGGACTGCACTCGACTCCATCCGGTCTGAATGGAGTAAAGTTTTGAGAGGTTTACTCTACGAGCTGGATTTATAATATAATATACACGTCACTCACATACAGTACCACTACGAAAAGTTGTAAAATGAAGCGACGATGAACGCCATCGACTTGGGCAAATCGTCTTAAATGAGTTTTATTATCAAAATACGTAGAGGATATTGTTAACTTCAGCGCTGCCAACTTGGCCATGAAAGTTTTGATATGATTTTTAGACACTTTATAGTGAAATCAGAAACTAAAAGAGCCATTGTTACAAGATACGATGGCTTATTTTTATTTACTTATTGCGTGAAATTTGTATGAATTTATTGACTATCCGGTCAGTTTTCTACTATAAGAAAGATTAATCACAGTGTCGCCGGTGCAGAATAGAATAAAGATATGTATACTGGACACCGAAACAAACTACTTTTTTCCATAAAATTTTGCTGGGAAATAAATGATTTTTGTAAAGTGCCAGACAAATAACTTGACGAAATGACTTTGACTTCGCTTGGAAGTGTTTTGGGTCTCATTGGCGGGGAACATGTGATGACTTAGAATCAATTAGGCTTTTAGTTTTGTCAAATTAACTAATAATTTTATTCTTAATATCTTATTGTTTACCCATTTATTATACCTTATTAAAATATTACTTTGACGTGTCCATTTCAAACTCATCCCGACTACGCGGGTGCTTGTTCAAGTTATTTGCCGGACGATATATCAACGGTTTGCTTACATATGTAGATGATAGTATAGTAGAAATCCGTGGTCTTTGTCTATCCCTCTGGGATACAGGTTGAGTTTATGTTGGTAATGTAATGTAATTTTTGAAAGATATGAAATAAATTGGATGTACCTCTTAAGCTTAGGTCTTTGGTCTCTTAAGCCACCAACTTAATCCAAGCAATTCAGTTGGCCAGTTATTTCTAAATTGTTTCTAGTAGTTTCTAAATTGAGAATTTTGCTAAGTAAATGGCTAACTGTAGTGCTGTCTCCTCGAATTTTTCAAAAAAGAGCGTGACAGAATGTTACTTAAGTATTTACTTAGCGAAATTCTCAATTCAGAAACCGGCCCTATGTCCAATAACCCTCGAAAGCATTTCCTTCCAAACCGTGTCGTATGCGGGGAGAACAAACTTCATGACTCTATCATTAGTGCTAATTTAAACGAAGTTTATAACTTTTATGCGATAAATGATACTATAAGACAGAATATTGTTTCTGACAACATTTTGCATTAATATGGCAAATAGTTTATTGACTAAGTATCTATTAATATCAATGAAATTGTGATATTTAGCACTACTTTAAATGATTTATGACATTGTAATATTTTTCCATTATTTGACATTCTATATCACAGCACTAATCTAGATTTAAGAACATGAATATTTGTAGGCCTTTAGGTAAAATACGGTGAACGAAAAGTATAATCTTATCCAACTGTATGAAAACACCCATATTTGACAAGTAAAGGCATTGTATTGCTGACTTAGTGAACTATTTTCAAAATAGACTAGATTATTATAGTTTACCAGGGATAGTAAGTGTGAAGGTGATATAGAAAGAAGAGTAAAAGCAGGAAATTGTGTAAACGGTGCGGTTTACTAATGTATTGCCAAAAATCGTTTCCCAAAGTATTAATTCTCAAACTATTTTCCGCAAATTATCACTTGGCAAAAAAACATTTCTCAAAACAACTTAAAGCAAATAAACAGTTAGCAAAAGTTATTATGGCAAGTTATTGTTTACCAAATAAATACTTGGTCAAAATTCATTTTACCAAGCATTATTCAGTCAAAAGTATCGTTTGGCAAAATATTGAATGGCATACCATTTTGCCATATCATAATGTAGGGTACCTATGACTTTTCCATGCACCAACCTTATTTAAGTTTGACTCAAAACTAAGTTTTTTAGTGAATTTTTTTTTTTCGCTTTTATATAAAAAAAAGAACTAACACCCGAAGTTTCAGGATCGAAAAATAGGTTCGATCCAGGAACTTCGAACCTATTTTTGCTTACGTGTACTGACCTAACAACCAACCCAAAATTTGAACAAAATGCGAAATATAAATTTAATCAAACAATTATTTGCTATATAACACTTGCCAAAATAAAACGTTAGCATAATAAACGTTTGTCTTAATAAAACTTGACGCAGTAAAATTATGCGAAATGATAATTTGACCAAATGAATAAAATGCGAAATGAAAACTTGCTAAAGTTTCATTTGGGAAATGAAACTGATGCCATAAGTTTATTGGGAAGTAAAATTTGGCGAAAAATACTTTGGCTAAACGGCGGTATCCCAAACGGTGCATTGCACTCCTTTGTGAGTGGCTAAAACATCTCCAAAAGACCTAGATTGGCTATCCATAGTGGAGTGCTGGTCCCAACACTTATGTATGCTAGCGAGACTTGGGTATGGCAAAAGAAGCAAGAAAGTAGGATTAATGCAGTAGAAATGAGGTCCTTGAGAAGTATGTCTGGTGTTACTTTGAATGACAGGATACGCAATAGTGTGATTAGAGAACGTTGTGGACTGAAAGAGGATGTAGTGACAAGAATTGAGAAAGGAATGTTGCGTTGGTTTGGATATGTGGAGAGGATGAAGGAAGAAAGATTGACAAAGCAAATATATCGAGCGAATGTGAATGGAAGGGCCGGTAAGGGACGACCCAGACGGACATACTTCGACCAAATAGGGGATGTATTAGCAAAGGGCAAGATAAAAAGTACCCGAAACCGGCGTGCGTGCATGCAACGACTAATTAATGTGGAGGAAGCGAAAGTGATCTGTCAGGACCGTAGCAAGTGGCAGTCCCTGGTCTCTGCCTACCCCTCTGGGATACAGGCGTGAGTTTATGTTATGTTATGTATTATAATTAAAACTGCCCAAGTGCGAGACAGACTCGCGTACGAAGGGTTCCGTACCATTATCTATACAACATTTGAACATTTGAATCGTCAACCTGCTGCCGTTATTAATATCGAGCAAAAAACGGCAAAAAAAACGTTTTTGTTGTATGGGAGCCCCCATTAATTATTTATTTTATTCTGTTTTTAGTATTTTATGTTTTAGCGGCAACAAAAATACATCATCTGTGAAAATTTCAACCGTCTAACTGTCACGGTTCATGAAATACAGCCTGGTGACAGACGGACGGACGCGCAGTGGAGTATTAGTAATAGGGTACCTTACCCTTTGGGTATGGCACCCTAAAAACTAAAAATAAAAACAATTGCAGATAACTACGAAAGTTTTAGTTCGAAAATTGCAGATAAGCAATTCTAATAACGCATAAGCTCTACGCTGCTTGTGTATGAAGAACAGTAATAAGCAGTGGTCGGAGTAGGTATATTGGTTTTTCGTACTTGCATCATGATATCGTAACATGGACATGCCATTTTTCTCAATGTCTTAAACGTCATCGCCATTGTCATCATTACCATCTGTTTTTTTGTAAATGGTAATGATGAAATGTAAACGATAATTATGTAATGTGTGTTTTATGAGCAATAAGCGTATATCTAAAACTATGATATACCTACAATTATTGCAATTTTTTTATTATATTATTATCGTCGACTACCACGAGTTGAACAAAATTTCACTAAATGAAAATATCAGATTTAGACAGAATTTATATAAGTAAAACACACATCTCATCATTACCATTTGCTGCAAAAGTTGTAAAACACAAACTCTAAATAAATAGATAACTCTATGGTACACCAGTAATTTACAGAGATAGGGATAGATACGATCGGCGTTCTTATCGCTTGAAGCGATCTTTTTCAGACAACCTTTGGATGGACGGGACTGAAAGATGATGAGAGTTTGTAGGTGTACATTTGGCTTGATTTGATTTGATTCAATTTAATTTGATTTATTTTGATTTTCTTTAATTGGATTTGATTTGATGTGATTTAATCTGACTTAATTTAGTTTGATTTGATTTAATTTAGTTGAATTGATATGATTTGGTTTGAATCGATTCGATTTGATTTAATGTGTACATACGAATATTATTACTAACATAGCATAAGTCACGATTGTTACTAATACTATATGGGCATTGCCTGAAATAAATGAATACAATACAATACAATAAGACAGAATACATTTATCTCTAATTAAGACTTCTCAGATAATGCGCAATATCTGAGATTTTGTTCAACTCGTGGTAGTCGACGATAATAATATAATAAAAAAATTGCAATAATTGTAGGTATATCATAGTTTTAGATATACGCTTATTGCTCATAAAACACACATTACATAATTATCGTTTACATTTCATCATTACCATTTACAAAAAAAACAGATGGTAATGATGACAATGGCGATGACGTTTAAGACATTGAGAAAAATGGCATGTCCATGTTACGATATCATGATGCAAGTACGAAAAACCAATATACCTACTCCGACCACTGGTAATAAGATACATTTTTAAGAAACAAAGGGACCAGCTGTTATGCAGAGTAAAGCTGTTATTGCCGCCCCCGGCACCAAGTTAACTGCAACAGTGGCTTTAACATTTACAAGAAAAGGTCGTTCCGAAGCTTTCGTGTATTCACTGATGTCACAAATTAGGCTTCCATAGAGAGTCGACTTGGCTTGTGCAAAATGTCCCTTTGCCGGAATATCCCTTTATCACAATGAGAAAGAGAAATATTTTTTTTAATAAAAAGTAAAAACCGGCTTCGAAACACTACAGCACTAAAAAGTTAAGAAATAATTTGAAAAACAATTAGAAGTATGTATACATGTAGGTATTGCAGAAGTATAATTTAGAGTCGGTGCCCAAAATATATCTCATCATCATCATCAGCCATTTGACGCCCACTACAGGACATAGGCCTCCTCCATGGTTTTCTAACCAAGAAGGGGTTTGCCATAATCGCCACGCTTGGCAGGCGGCTTGGCGATCGCAGTATGCGGTTGGAATCTCAGGAAGACGCTGCTGCCCGTCTCCTGGTAATTGATTTCCTTAGTCGCCTTCTACGATATCCACGGAAGGAAATGGGGTGACGCTATTCTTAATCCGGCGCCACACGGAGTATCATGAAACTGGGCGGTGAAAACACATCAAGCCACTTAATATAAGCCACAAATAGAAAGGTATTTATAACAATTTCTTGCACCACCTGTGGTTGACTGGTAACAAATGCTTATAGCATTAAGTCCGCCACGTTGCCATTGTATTTGTTTTACTTATGTGCAATAAGCGTATTAATAATAATAATCATTATTATAAATTAATGCGAAAGATTGGACGGATCAATGTTTATTACTTTTCATTACTCATACTCTGAAAGGGGGTCATTGTTCATCCAGGCACCGTGCTGAAAGTGGTACATGCCTGCTCTAAAGCAGAAAAGTATTAAAAAAAAAATGAATCGTAGTTTATATTGAACAACGCAATGGTAGTAACCTATACAGCCATAAAACGATTAATTCATCATTTATTAGTTTTGTTGACATTTAAATTCTTTTTGATGTTTATAATTAATATTATGTACTTTATGTATTTATTAGTCACTTTCAAGGCGAGATGTGATTTGCGAAATAAATTAAAATATTGTTTAAGACACAGATAAAACCACCAAATACGCAAATTCAAAATGGCCGTCTTTCGCGGTCGCGCGCCATCTTGCGAATTGTGATGTACGGCTAGCACAAGTTGGCGCGCGAGCTAAACCATCCGTCTGTTTCGGCGTGATTTCCTTAAGTTTTATATTTTGATTTCAAGTGACTTTGTTTTTTAATAAAATAATTTTGATTTTAACTGGCTTGTGTTTACTTTCCTCGTATTCGTAATGAAAAGTAGAGTGTTTTACTCGGGTGATAGCACCCATTTCTGCCTCGAACTATTGGCGCTCTCACTTCGTTCGAGCGCCAAAACATCTCGTCAGGAATGGGTGCCTTTCAGCCCTCGGTTAACAATCTACTATAATGTGATCGCCGTTGGGGAGGAAAAGTTCTGACCTGGCGACCGCGGACCGGACGACGCAGCGTGGGCAGGCCCCCCACCAGATGAGCTGACGAGTTACGGTGGCAGGGAGCCGCTGAATCCGGGCGGCACTACACCAGGAAGCTTGGAATACCATAGGGGAGGCCTATTTCCTGCAGTGTCAAATGTCTGATGATGACAATGATAATGATAGAATGTATTCTAAAATAGCACACAACACTAGATATTAAGCACCTTATCTCTGTAAAATACTGGTGTGCAGTAAACAGTTATCTATCTATCGATAGGTTACTTTTTATGCAGGAAAAATACACAATTTTTTTTGGCAAATAGCCTACCGTACTTGAATTTAAATTTTAATATCTTTTAGGTCTTAAAAACACATAAGGCAAATATATTAAAGTAAATATCATAAAATAACAAATTCTATCAATGAACTTCTTATTGTGTTAGGCTGTATGGCTCATTTTCTTCGCCTTAATACAGATACATTTATGAGTAGATACGTTAATGCACTTGTGCACAAAATTCTATTTTGTGCAGCCTATATCCTGCACAAACAAGCACTTTCAGAGCGTGAGAAGTGAAAACATAATTTGCAAGTAGGTAGGTGTCAGTGATAATGTCAATCGTCAGTCAAAACATCGTGAGGAAACCCGCGGCTTGGTTGGCTCCGCACGTGTTGACTTGTCATTCTTGTGGGCTAGGCCGACAAAGCTGTCAGAATGGCATAATGTGCTGGTTAGCCTACTCCATCTAAAAAACAACAAAAACAACTGCAGCGCCCGAGTGGCCCCATCATCCATCTAGTGTGAGAGAAGGTGCCACAGGACGCTGTCTATCTCATTACGTAGATGCAGATGCCAATGTTGTTTTTTTACAAAGTTACAGTGGGTCTTCTAGTCTCTATTTGCCTTTAGTGTTGAAACAGAGCCGTTCCCGATGTCGTACAATTTTCCTATCATTTCCCCGCGCGTTTATTCGCACTACAGTACAATGGCGCTATTCTCTTTTAGATTGCGTTTTGTGCTTTGTTTTGGTGGCTGGGTTTTTAATTTTTAGTTCGTATGTTTCGGAAATAGGAACCTAGTTCAGGCTTAAGGAGTTACAATCAGTAGTCTTGAATGTAAGGATATTAGGCGCTATTTAAGAAAACATGACATCGTGAGGAAATCTGAAGATATTCTGCAGTGCTTACGTACTTAAACTTGCCAATGGAAAACTTGTAAAGCACTATATTTTGATCTGATTAGAAAATCGTAAGTAATCGTGATAAAGATTTATGTCTACAAAGTAATAAAATGTACTTTACAAACTGATCTCTAATACTTTTTATAATTTAAACCGAAAATTAATTCTAATCACGTGGTACAGACAGCACATCAACCTTTACATTTTTGTTGCTAACTCACCCGTAACGTAACTGAGTAGAGTGCACGCATCCAAAGATTGATGTGCTGCTGTCTACTGTACACTGTGGAGTCGCAAGTTGCTAGTGACGCCTTATAATGTATCAAGCGTCAATATTTCAATTATCTTGTAAAAAATATTTTAACTTATCGGAAAACGTAGAGAATTGAAAAGAAAAACTCAATCTTATAATTTTACTAGTTGACCGGCAAACGTTTTTTTGCCATATTAATTAGTCTAACGTAACGTATTCTCGTACTGTAATTTAATGGAACTAGTGACAACGATGAAAAAAGGGGGGAGGCCTTTGTCCTGCAGTGGGACACCCATATCTTAATCTACTATTAACAGCTGTCAATTGACCAAAGTGCATACAAAACAACCACTGACAGCTGTTTATTAACAGTAGATTAACAGCCTGTATACGAGAAACCGGGGGTTAGTGTACGAGAAACGGGGGGTTAGTACCTACTCAATAAAAAAATGGTGTAAACAGGAAGAATCCGTCGTTGCGCGTAAGCAGAGTGAAAGAGAAAGCAGCAATTGGTTTCGCCCAACACTCTCCATTGTTTCAGGCCAAACCCAAATATTTCAAACACGCTGCTTGAAATTCTCCAGAAGACCACTGCAAACAAAAGCCACACGAGACACGTGAAAAAAATACCAAATTAACTCAGCACAATTGTCCGTACAAGCAGTTTAGTCATGGCAACGGAAACAAAAGGACACTTTCTTTCTAATTTACACATAACTTGGTAACTTCTACACAGCCCACTTGCATTTATGGTCCGGACGTCCTGGCTGTATACCGCCAAATTCAGTGCCAAGAAAAGAAAATAAAAGTCAAAATTAAAAATTAAAAAAGCGAAGAAATTCCCGCGCACTCTGCCAAGAAGCGTTAAAATCATACCCTAAAGCATGTTCAAAAGGGCTTTATTATTCTTCACGTTGTTAGCGACGGTTTATTGTGTGGAAAATGCTACGAGCATAGCGATGGTGGGCGAGAGTCGTGCAAAAAAGAAGAAAAATAGCCTCCGCATCTGGGGTGAGTGGAAATATTACTTTCATTAGCTAGGGACCGGAAGGGTTCAAAAATGTCATTAAGTTGTTCTACAGGATGTGATGAGAGACCCCTTTAAATTACTGCTAATAAAAACTGTAAAAAAGGCCAAATAGATAAGGACTGTTTGCTTTTGGCAGAAATTTCTGGTATGTACGGTAGGGCAAATTTGTGCACCACTTATTTTATTTATTTGGCGTATAAAACGGATCACAACTGTTTATTAACTATTAGAGAGCGTAAAGCGCGAATTGAATAATAATATATTATTTACTAGGTGACTCGGCAAACGTTGTTTTAGCCTACGACCTATTCTCAAACCTACCAAATATATACAAAAAAAATCATAAAAATAGGTGAAGCCGCTTTGGAGGAGTTCGATAAGAAACACTGTGACACGAGATTTTTATATATTAAATATCCTGATATTACATTTTATTTTAGTTAGTTATTGAATTGAAGTAGAGTAATATTGTGGATTGAATAAATGTTAATTATATCAACGTGATCGGTTTTCCTCTTTTTCTGTCAGGCTACTGTTATCTAACCTGCTGTATTAGGTGAAAACCTGTATGGACGTGACTTGTTATGATATAAATAATATTTCTAAAAAATAAGTTACTGAAAAATAAATTTCGCGCCTAACTACGATTCAGGGGAGAGCTTTGCAAATTGAGATATTTACGATAAATTCTGCGAACACAGATAGTTTAATACCTGATGTTCTGTTGAATCTAAGGACTAATTTGTACGATGTAGGTAAACTAACAATTAAACTATTTATTTTAATTTCATTTCATTATCCCTAAATTTGGAAAGCTATTTATACATTTAATTCGAGAAACTTTTGATATTGTCATCTTATACCCGTAAGAATAAAATCCCTAATGCCACTGTTTCAAGGCATTGTATCAACAATTTTCAAGTTCAAAGAATTTCAATTAGCAGGAGAAAGTTCGCGTCAATTTAGAGTCTCCGAAATTGCGAAATTCTGGACTCTGCCAGCTAACTAAGAAGATCCAGATGATTAGTAACGCCATTTCGGAACACTAAACTTTGATTTTTTCAGTTCAAATTTTGACAGACTACACTATCCGTCACATGTTTGTGGTTTTGTAAAGAAGAGTTGAGTGGAATATAATTTTTAACAAGCTCTTATTGGTTTAACTCGTTTGTAACTGACAAATTAAGACCTACTTGCACCGTGGCTTAAACAACGTTAAACTATAATTCTTCGTACAAAAGTCGATTTAAATGGAGACTTAAGTGACATTTAAGAAGTGGTGCAAGGTTTTTTAATTGATTATTTCACTAAGTAAATACCTACTTAAGTAACGTTCTGCCACGCTCTTTACTGAGAAATTCGAAGAGATAACACTACAGTTAACTATTTACTTAGCGATATTCTCAGTTCAGAAACTGGCCCTAGCTCGTCAACATTAACGGTGTCATTTAAAAAAACTTGAAAACTCTAAAGCACTGCTCAAATGCAGTTTGGGCAGGAGGCAGAAATTTTCACAGAATATGCGTTATTATGCTTATGATTATGCAATAAATAATTGATTACTATTTATTGCATAATCTTGGTTGCACTTATCCGTGCTAAGGACAATTTTATAAATCTATTTAGAGGCTAAAAAATCTACCCATGCCAATACATAATTGAGAATAAAATAAGGGGGATTTGATTTAATTTTGACATTTATGGAGTGGCATTCTGTTCGTTCCATTTCTAGCTCAGGCGTTAATCTTTTCTAGTAATTAACCGTCGCCGGCCCGTTTCAGATTGTGCCCTCTAGTTTTGTAAACTGATTATCTTTTTGGGCTTCGGTGGATCTGTGAGACAAAGGAATGGTTTCAATCCGCCGGTTTATTGTTTTACACTTCAGTTGATAATTTAGCATTTAAAGTTACTGCGAAAGCTTAATCCTAAGCCTAGTTTGTCCGTAATATCAATCAGAAATCAGAAATCTTTCCTTTTTAAGGTTTCTTACCTCAAAAGGAAAGAAAGGGTTTTTTCCTCAAAAGGAAAAATGGAACCCTTATAGGATCACTTTGTTGTCCGTCCGTCCGTCGGTCTCTCTGTCAAAACCTTTATCTCAGGAACGCGTGGAGGTATCGAGTTCAAATTAAAACCATATACTCTGGTCTACAGTCTCTTGAAGCTGTGAAAAAATCAAACTTTTTCGAATCAAAATTTATAGGGTACTTTCCTTTGACCTAGAGCTATAAAATTTGGCAAGTAATAGCGTCTTGTATTACAAGTACAGAGAAAAATCTGAAAACTACATTTGCAATAAAATAATTTAAATTTTTATTTTTTTATTTACGTATTTATTCAAAAAAATAAAAAATCTTAATATAATACACAATTTCGCCAAACTGCGTCTTTGAAGTTCGGGAATAGCTCGGAATAAACTGAGCGAGACTTGATTCCTGAACTATTTATAATATGTAAGTACCTACAAATAGTATGGAACCCTCGGTGCGCGAGTCCGACTTGAATTTGTATTAAAAGTATTAAAATATTATTAGATTAAAAGTATTAAAATGTAAAAAATACTTCGCTAAATTCCGCCGAAGTCCCATAAACACCATAACATAACATATTAAGCAGCCTATATACCTCCCATTGAAGGGCACAGGCCTTCTCTCAGGAAGAGAGTATCATGGGCTTAATCACCACGCGTGCCCACCGCTAGGTTCAGACACTCAGGTTTCCTCACGATGTTTTCCTTCACCGTTAGCGTGTGGTATTGCTACTATAACTTCACAAATGTACATAACTCGGAAAACCAAGTCATAGGTACATATGCCCGCACCGGGGATCGAACCTGGGTCTCCCACTTCCGAGTCCGAGGTTCTACCCACTGGGCTACCACCGCTGTTAAACTGATAAATATATAAACACCATGCGGTAAGTTAATGCACCGCCCTCCCTCCCACTTTTTCAAGCAGAAGCAGAACACATACAGAACACATCACACCACCACCGACACCAATACTTGTGTGAAAAAATGCGTTGCAATGTGTTTCGCCTCTAACATGAGACATCCTCAGGCTCCCATGGTCGACTCAGTGTACCTACATCAGTGTGAACACACATCTAATACGGAGTCAATATTGAAATTATAAATGTGGTTCCACATCCAAAAGGAAAATCACCTAAAATAATGAAATCTCGAAAATACATCCTTTACATTACCAACTCATATTTAGTACAATACAGCTGGTTTTTAATGACAGATGTATCGAAACCATTTCTAATATAATAGGACAAGTCTAAAGTGTTGTTTATTGAAAGTGGTTTGATTGATACTAAAGAAATAGTTTTGAATTTATCGTACTCGGGGTTACTGAAATTATGCATGTTAACTGAGATATTTTAATGTGATACTTTGCGACTCCACACTAACTTAGGCTACCAAAAAACGAAACTAATTATTTAATTTCATTAACCTCTCTTGCAGGCATAATCCTCCTGGTGTTAGTATCCAAGCTGGCGCTCGGCAAGACAGCAACCGCTCTATTCTTCTGGGGCCTGTTCCAGAAGTTCTGCTACCTCATCGGTCTTCTCATCAACTTCCTCATGACGTACAAGAAGGAGCCTAAGCCGAGTCCGGAGCCCGCCCCGCCTGCCTTCAGTGACTATAACACTCTAGGATATAGCTACGGAGTTCCCGAGAGCTCTTACTCGAGCCCGGAGAGTGCCCCACCGGCAGGAAACGCTGAGTCCACGAGTTATGGCGCACCGTACAATAGTTGGACGTACAATAGACGGAGCCTCAAAGATTGATTTGTGGTCAAAAGAGGCTATGGTCTGTCTTTTTTAGGATAAAGAAAAGTGACACTCGACTCGCATGAAAGATTTGTTCCTAGTATTTCTTAAAATATTGCTTGATGCCCGACAGATTTTGACGACCTTTCAATCCGATACTTTCATGGACGTACCCGCAGGACGTACCCAATAATTATGGCTTCAGTCTGTTGCCATGCTTGTGTTGTATTTCTAGGCATTTCAGTGTATTTTCATGTTTGAGATATCCTTTGCCTGGTTACCATAGCACAGGGTATCTTAGTTGGGACCAGCACAAGTGTGTGTCTTATGTGGCAGTTTTATTAGTATTACTACCAATTACATAATTATATTGTTTTGTATGAATTGTACTTTAATAGAATATGAAACTTCATGCGTTAATATCGGTGTCAAGATATATTTCATAAACATTAGTACTATAGAGCGTGAGCGAGCACTGCTAGTAGTTGCAGTCGATTTTTAACAATACATTTATTCTAAAAACGTTATTTGATATACGTAGATATACAATATAAGATAAGTACCTAATTTTTCCCAAGATGCCGTTCTGTTTGCATGCCGTGTAACAAAAGGAAAGTGACATTTCTACCTTAACAAATGCAAAGATGGAAATATCAGTTTTCTTTGACTTGAAACAAGGCAGCCTTTCGTGTAATACAATAAGGTTTATTTTGTGCCCGGTGCCCGTGGTGAAAATCAGTGCTGTGGGCAAAACCGCAGCGTATACTGAGCTCGAGGCCATTTTACCCCTGCAGTCAAACCCTAGGTCCCTTATTGAACGGGATTATTTTTCTTGTTTAATTGTTTTCTTTGTTTCTTATCACTTGTTATATTTATGTCTTTGTAACGTTAAATTTTTTTTTAAATGTTTTTATATAAACTTGCCATTAAAAAAGATGAAAACGTTTAGTGACTTGAAGCTAAGTATAGTTTGCAATGCTGCCATCAAAGAGTATGTAATCACTACGTTTTTAAGAGTAGGCACTTGCTAACAACACGTTTTCAAAATTATAAACGTAGTATGTACCAACCTAATAAAAAATAGTAATACCAACATGAGAATGAAATTGCAAAACATTAGTGATTGACTACTTATCACATATCGATAAAAAAAATTCGAGGCGTCTCCTATTAGGTGCCTCATTTTCATGCTTTGGAAATTAAAGTAGGCGATAAATCCCAACAAAGTACGTCAACTCAATTATTTCGAGTATGACATGGTGTGAATGCATTATCGCTTACTTTCATAATGAAAAAGGCATTTTTTTTAGCATCAATTGTAGAAAACCTAATGTCACCAATGCGTCGCGTCGCTATCAAAACTTTGCACTTTGGTCGAATTTCATTATCTTTGGAGTCTGCAACAAACAAAACAATAAGTCGAAATGAAACTTTTTAGTACTTTTAAAATGATACTGTTTATAAAGTATTACATCTAATTCAATCTAATTTACTTAATTCTTGGTGTAAAAACCGAAATAACATTTTTTGACAATGAATATAGTCTAAAGAGTACTGAAAAGTTGTTTACATTTTGTCTCAGCCCCAAATAGATATGGTATAGGTACTGCTAATAATATTAATGTCAAGGAACGTTTGTATCACCTGTTTACTAATTTTAGACAGCAATCAATTGTCCAAAATATCGATAAAAAAATGTACCACATGGGTACCGTACTACAACCGGCGTTAATTTAAAGTTGTCGAAATCGTAAATTGTTCTAAATAATTCAGCTGTTTTATCCAAGCGCATTAATTAAATATCAAAATTTGCGTACATTTATTATGATAAACTTGCTAATTTTACCTGTTTGGCTCCAGTGGAAATCTGGCTAGGAATATGCCAGGCGTACGTTTTCTGACTCTTCTTATGCCACAAATTTCACATTTCCTCAATGCTTTTCCTCCCATATTTCTTGTATATCACTTTCCACGCACTACACCTATTGCTAAAGTTAAAATAAATAAAATAATTCGAGACAAAAACAACAAACGAACAAAATTACCGGGCATTTGCAAAATACGTAATACCAACATTACCAACATTAGATTTGACATAATTATAACCCGACTTAATTTTAAATCATGATACATCTACGTGATTCACTGCGGAGTTAATGCCTTTTGTTTTAGCAGGATTATATTTTTTGTTTCATTGTTGGCACAAAGTACGTTCCTAATATTTTTTGTATGGAGTGACGAGGGCCTGGCTGCCATGTTAGCTTAAGACTACAAAGAGAGTATTAGTTCCTCTAATGAGTTTTCAATACAAATGGAGTACGTTTGAATAATGAAAAAAAAAATGCCTACGATTGTTGCTATAACAACTGAGAGTTCTTGAGAAAATACGTTTAAATGTATGGAAATAAACCTCCAAAATGATTGAGGGTCAGAAGATACATCGTCAGTGTTATTATTAGAACTGCGTATATCTTGGTCAGCCTGTAAAATAATGTTGTTTGTGTTTTCTATCCAAAAACAACTGACCTGAGACATGAAAATGCAAACATTTTTTTCCAAGACAAAATACTATTTTGGGCCATTGAAACAATCATCATCATCATCAGCCATTTTTACGCCCACTGCAGGACACATGCCTCCCTCATGGTTTTCCCTAACCATAAAGGGTTTTGCCATAATCGCCACGCTTGGCTGGCGGGTTGGCGATCGCAGTTTGCGATTGGAATCTCAGGAAGACGCCGCTGCCCGTCTCCTGGTAACTTATTTCCTTAGTCGCCTTCTACGTCGCCTTCTATTGAAACAATAATAACCGGTAGGTTTTAATAACTCACGATGCTCGTACATAATTATACATTTATCGGGTCTAATCGCGAATCGCGATGACCGTCGCGACTTCACCTTATAAAACATTGGCAATTAAACCCATCAAATTTATAATCATGAACAATAAACTGTTTCCAAAACAGTAGGTATTTAAATCTAAGTAATTTATCATGCCCTAGATTAATTGAATTACCCTTTACACGTTCCCATAAATATCTCGTTTTATTTATACCCTCGCATTCAACAGGGCCGAGACAAAACAGCGGGAAAAGTCACAAGGCATTTCGTACACGACCGCAACCTTTATGTCGCGTCCACACGTTGGCCCAACACGCCATCACTACTGATTGCTCTACCCGAGAGTTTTTAGGCTATTCTTAATATTCTCGAAACTCCCAGTGCTGTATTACATTATATTATGTGCCCTACAGTGGGACGTATATAGGCTGCTTATGAAATGATATTTTAAATCTAGATGACCGACCTGCGTACATGCAACGACTAATGAATGTTGAGGAAGCGAAAGTGATCTGTTGGAATCGTGGCAAGTGGCATTCCCCGTTCCCAGTTCATTCCCAGTCTCTGCCTACCCCTGTGGAATACAGGTGTAAGTTTATGTACGTATTATACGAAACCGAGGCAAATAGAGGTTGTCCAGTTCCTCTCTTCTCTTAACAGTTCGTATTCAGTGAGTTGGTCCATCGTGTGAACGTAACATAAAGGTCCAAGGCGGCCATTCCCAAGGCGGTCGAGGTTCTTTCCGCATGATTTTGTTTTATCGCTCTTGTCCGTGTAATTTGGGTGCAAGCGGCCTCCAGGGCTTTGCCCGTGGATGTCCCAAATTATTTCGGGCAAAAAACTTCACGTGTTAAGAAAAAAAATCAAGTCGACGCGGGAATCGATTCCGCGCCTGGAGTTTGCGGTGCCTTTGCTCTTTATGCCTGCCACACACGGGCGCGGTCCAAACAAAACGTACAACATCTGGCTGCGATTTAGCTGCAGAAGTCTAGGCCGCAGCCCGCGGCCGTCAACGCGACCGCGCCAGTGTGTGGTCAGCATTAGCAGCAATAATAGAAACAATGGTGTACCTTGCCCCGAAACATTGCCAGTATACCCCGATACGTATGTTACAGCTACAAAATCGCACTAGCGCTCAGTGAAAAACAAACTTAGCCTAGTAAAAAACAAACTGAATGTTTATTTAATTTCTATGTTCGGTGAAACCGGCCCAATGAAACGGCATCCAGGAAAATCCTGCCCTATTTGCAAATCGTGCGTTGGTCCGTGAACGCCGCACCGCAGGAGTGGAGAACGCAAAAACTACTTTCCCCTTCAATTAAAAAAGGGTTAGCGCCATGTTTGTTGTGAACGAGGTTAGTGAGCATTTAATGGAAAGGAGGCCTCTGTACAGCGTGGTTTGAAAAATCAGACAAGTGCGAGTCGGACTCGCGCACGAAGGGTTCCGTACCATTATCTATAACATTAGACACAAAGATCGAGAAAAAACCGCAAAAAATCACGTTTGTTGTACGGGAACACACCTTAAATATTTATTTCATTTTAATTTCATTATTTATTTTCGAAGCGAATATAGAATTCCTGAAATGTATTACCGTTATTAATATCAAGAAAAAACTGCAAAAAAAAATTACGTTTACTGTGTGGGAGCCCCACTTAAATATTTATTTTATTCTATTTTTAGTATTTGTTGTTATAGCGGTAACAGAAATACACCATCTGTGAAAAATTCAACTGCCTATCACGGTTCATGAGATACAGCCTGCTGACAGACAGACAGACAGATGGACAGTGAAGTCAGAGTAGTAGGGTCTCGTTTGGTACCCTTCGGGTACGGAACCCTAAAATGCGACTGGGGCTGTGTCGGGTTACACGACCGTTGAAACGTTTGTAAGAAAGCGTTTATTGCGCAGTTTGAGCTAAAAATGTTGCGCAAACAAAAACGCAAATGTTGATGAACTCTCTCATGTGGTAGACGGTGTAGGAATATGATCACCCCGATATGACACCTTTTGCGGAATATTTTCATAGTAACGGTGTTGACGAGTAGATAGATCATTACATTTTGTTTTCGTTTTCGTTCATAATTAATTTATTGATCTGTGCGTCACAAGTAACATAGAGATGTTATAAATTTAAAAAGATAACTTGCTATGTGCTCTCCTTAAATAAGCATACAAAACATGTACAAAGTAATAGATTCTAATTGAAATTAAATTGCAATAACAAAATAGCATTTAAAATGTCAAAAAAAATTTACAACCCGAAACAATCTAAAATATTAATTTAAAACCTTATTAAAGACTTCACAAAAAAAGTAATTGCAAATATCAATACACAATTAGATAAATAAACAGTACAAATACAAAATGTCAATTACAAATAATAATAATAATAATAATAAGCAGCCTGTATACGTCCCACGTCTCAGGGAGAGAGTATGTGCTTAATCAATTACAAATACTAAACTATTATTACATTTTATCAGCAAATAATTATTTTATGTCATAATAGCACTTATTTATCAAATACCGTATAGTATTGCGGATTTCGTTTAACTTTGTATAACACATAGCAGTGGGGCAGCTTCTATCAATACGCTCCCGAGGGATTTCCAAACGCGACTATTTATTTTGCGTATCAAAATATTGAGAAACCTTTCCAGAACTCAATGTGCGTATCTGCCACACTATTATAGTTGGATGTTTGACAAGGGTTGTTTTGTTTGCTGTGGGAAACAAACACTGAACATTCGAAATAGCTTTGGATTGAAATCCCTGGGTATGTAGCCTAAACTTTTTCTATTAACAAAATATTAGATTAGGACTGAAATTATTTGCATTAACTCGTCGCCGCCGTCTAGATCATCGTGACCAGAGATACGATGTGACATCTAGGCCAGTAATTTTAGCATTGTTTGACAGATTATGTTATCCCAACTTGCTTACAACAATTTGAAAATTCTTTCAAGACATGTTTGGAGACAACAAAACGCGTTAACTTTTCTTAAAACCGCAAGTGTCTCATCGGTTCTTGTAAAAAGCGAATAAATCGCAAATGACTGTACTTTGTACATCTTTTTACATTATGAGTTTCAAAAGCCTTAATTACAAAGTATCCGAAAAATATAAAAAAAATTATACGTAATTTTTTCTATGAGTGTTTATTAGTCTTTCCACAATTTCGCTAAATTATGTATAATAATAGTACATTATGATACAAGTGTGCTAAGTTGGTCGTTACACAGGCGGCATTTAAGGAAGCTGAGTGTGTAATGATCAATGAACACGAGTTGCATACGACGTTTTTTCAACACAATTCCACCTATGCCGGGATTTGAACCCGCGACCTCTGGCTAACCGTGCCAGCGCTCTCCCAACTAAGCTAATGGGTAAGTGCAGGCATCAGTGAAATTTCGAGCCTCTTTACAAACTTTCTCTGTATTACATACAGGCAGCGACATCTGGCCGAAGCAATTTACATCACTTGCAGCCCCGAGTAACCCACTTTGCAGTTAGGTTTTTACATCGGAATGACATCGCTGTACCTACATGATTGTAGGCTCTAAATAGGTTTTTAAAATTGTCCCCAGCACGGGTTAGTGCAAAAACAAAAAAAGAATATAAACTTGTTAGTAACTGGAAGAAGACATTTCTCGTCGAGATAGTAACTAACCACACAGCAGCAACTTTACCAAATATTTACGAAAAATGGCGCGTTAGTTTTGTGTTTTTCGCGCGCCGCACTTTTGATGCGCGCGCAGGTTCAATAAAGGCACAGGAAAAACCGGCCGGCTGTTCAGCCGGAGCAAAAAAAAATAAAAAAATAACATAACATAACATAACATAAACTCACGCCTGTATCCCAGAGGGGTAGGCAGAGACCAGGGACTGCCACTTGCTACGATCCTGACAGATCACTTTCGCTTCCTCAACATTCATTAGTCGTTGCATGCACGCACGCCGGTTTCGGGTACTTTTTATCTTGCCCTTTGTTAATACATGAGGATATAGAGGAATAGAGGTATCTGGTCGAAGTATGTCCGTCTGGGTCAAAAATAAAATAAACTATAAATTAATGTTTCTTAGGGCCGATTTTACCAACCTCAGATAAAACTTATCCATCGAATTAAGTATTACACAACAAAAATAAAAAAACGTCATTGCCTTTCGTTTGGTTTGACAGATGACATTTTAGATGAAAATTTATTTTTGTTGTGTAATACTTTATTCGATGGATAAGTTATATCTGAGTTTGGTAAAATCGGCCCTTAATACAATAGTTAAGTTAATTTGTGTTTATAAATATACAATTTGATGAGCTGAAATGTTTATTTGTCATGTTACTCGTAACCCTAAAATAATTTAATGTTCGTAAAAATATTGTAGCCGAGGACCGTGCTCAGTGGCGTGCAATAGGAGAGGCCTATGTCCAGCAGTGGACAAGCATAGGCTGATGATGATGATGAAAAATATTGAATGTTCGAGACGACCAAATTTATATAAATTTATTCCCCATCTAAATTAGTATGGAGGGTGGCAACGTTCTGTGTACAATAAAGAATATTCTATTTATCTATCTATCTATTCATCTGTCGAACAGGACCTCCAGGCTCTCTAGTTCAAGTGGGGTATATTCCCGTACCGTCTAATTAGTCTAAGATCAATCTTGAATACAAGATGCTGTTCTAAGCGAAGCATCGTCTCATGAACATGTCGGATTAACACTACATAAACTTACGCCTGTTTTATGGACTGAATAATAGCGTAAATAATGTATAATAATCTACAATGCAAACCGCTATAATTCTACACAAGCGAAACGCCGAAAAAATATTCATAACAGTTTAGGGAACTCATTATTTTGCTGCGGCCATTATTCATTGTAAATGTTCTCCTAGTGTTTTAGGGTTCCGTGACCAAGGGGTTAAGAGGGAAAACTTAATTAGTTTAGATAAGATAAGATAATGTTTTATGTACACCCCGAAACACACATTGGCGAAATTAACACATAAAACGCCTGAAAATATAAAAATATAAAAATAAAAATACACTAAACACTAACGGTCCCTTTATACAAAACACGATTCCTCCAAAACACTCCTCGGAGGCAGTTTAAGTCTTGTCCTTGTAAAATCTCACTCACAGTTTACTTTACGCTACCTGTCTGTCCATCCGTCGGATACATGTCATGTGCACTCTGTCACGTTAAGAGCGACTTTGCAACAAAAATGTAGAGGTTGACCTGCTGTTCACTGTGCCTAACGCCACGTAACGAAATGTAATAGGTAACCAGTTAAAATAACGACATAATATATGTCGATCTTGTTAAAAAAGTAATGCGTTTCCATACATGACAAGTGATTTTCGTTTTCTTTTCGCTTAAAACATACAAGCTTCAGACTTGCTGTCGTTGTAGTAATGTAAACTGTATTCCATCAAGTTTACAAAACATAATAAAAGTGTAAGTCGGATCTTCGCCAAGATCCTGAACTGAATGAAAGAAAATAAATTTTTGCTAAATAAGTAACATTTGCTTTACGTATTTACAAAAAACGTGGCATGGATGGAATATATTGTTTGGTGGTATGGAACCGTCACGCGAGTTGCGTGAGTCCGATTCGCACTTGGCCGGTTTTTAGGGTTTCGTAGTCAACAAGGAAACCTTATAGTTTCGCCATGTCCGTCCGTCCGTCTGTGTGTCTGTTCGTGTCTGTCCGCGGCTTAGCACAGACGATAAGTACTAGAGAGCTGAAATTTGCCATAGATATACATATTTATTTCGCCGACTGCAGAATAAAAACTGGAAAAAAATTGTTTTGGGTAAATTAGATAGCACATTTTTTTATCGCCCACATCATAGTGTGGGGTATCGTCGGATTGCTCGTTTAACGATATTGTGGATATAGGAAGACCATTTTTCGATTCAGTGTGCAGTTTAAAGCACAAATTTTGTTAGAGTAGCGCAGGGTAGTAGCACATATGACAAACTTAAAAGAAAAACTATCACGGCTAAGTGGGCTTTAGGAATTCTGGGAATTCAACAGTTGGCGGCTCTGAACTCGATGTTGTCGACCTCTATGTATACCTGGAACAAACAGTCCAGTAAGTCCAACTTCGAGAAAGAGGTCAGTCGTCGAATCCAACCTCCCTTTACCTCGCTTTTCCCGAATTTCCTGATTCTAGGCCAAGTGCAACTGCCCTTTTAATAGTAAATTTGATTGCATAAATAATGTGACGTAGGTTCTTATATGGTTAAAATATATTTTCCTTGTATTAACTTACAAGCTTAATATTTTTTACTTTCAAGGGCTTTCTAATAGTACTTACATTTGTAATTTTTAGGGTTCCGTACCCAAAGAGTAAGGGACCTTATTACTAAGACTCCGCTGTCCGTCCGTTCGTCCATCCGTCCATCTGTCACCAGGCTGTATCTCATGAACCGTGATAGTTAGACAGTTTAAATTTTCACAGATGATGTATTTCTGTTGCCGCCATAGAACAAATAATAAAAAAAAGAATAAAATAAATATTGAAGGGGTGCCCATATAACAAACGTAATTTGTTTTTGCCGTTATTTGCTCAATATTAATAACGGCAACAGGTAGACGCTAGAAATACTCAAATGTTGTATAGATAATGGTACCCTTGGAATGGAAATGGAACCCTTCGTGCGTGAGTCCGACTCGCACCTGGCCGATTTTTTAACTTAGTCGCTTTTGTCGCCGGTTTTGAGGATAAGAATAGAAATTTGATTAACAGGTAGACGGACAGATGGATTCTAAAAGATTCTATAATTTTTACTTTCGAAGTACGGAGGCCTGAAAAACGCTCACTCTCAAATCCCCTTAAAGCCTACGGTAAGGAAGAAATCTCAACCCCTTGAAAAAAATAGTCACGTCTCGGAGACATCACAAAGAGGTATTTAAAAGGAGACGATGAAAGGGGTTTTTACATATTTATTGCCCCCTTGCTTCCCAACCCCCCCCCCCAATCCCGGTAAAAGCACGTCCACACGGAGCTGGATTTGTAACACGAGGACTGAGGAAATGGTTGAGTAGGAAAGAATAATCTCTACAGGGTGATCGTTAGCAATATTTTGCGGGAATGTTCTTTTCATTGTGAAAAACAGTTTTATTAATAATTTATCGGTACTGGTGATATTTCTAGGGGGTAAATAATCGTGATTTCCGACCTTTGGCTCCGAACAGTAAATACAAAATGTTTTCCATTAAATGCTTAAGAGTCTGTCGCCTAAAATGCATAAAAAAAATTGAGCAGGCAGCCGCCGACAAAAAAAAAAAAACTTTTTGTGCGGCCATTATTTTTTTCAAAACTAGCACGATAGGTTTCTAAATCATGGTTAGAATGTCCATTTAAAAAACGGCGAACAAATTCAAAGTCACCATGTAGTTATCAAAGACGGGTATCATCACGATTATGTAGGTACTAACAGAATCCAGGCCCAGTTTAGTTCCCTCACAGAATAAGAAAAACG
This sequence comes from Yponomeuta evonymella, assembly GCA_963969515.1. Classification (NCBI taxonomy): domain Eukaryota; kingdom Metazoa; phylum Arthropoda; class Insecta; order Lepidoptera; family Yponomeutidae; genus Yponomeuta; species Yponomeuta evonymella. The sequence goes on along the minus strand of OZ018343.1, from coordinate 22,124,770 downwards.
CCCTCCGCCATTTACAGGATGATAAAAATATTAACTTTAGATGAATAGTAAAAACCGATTTAGAGGCTAAAAATTTCTCGGGGCTGCAAGTGATGTAAATTGCTTCGGCCAGATGTCGCTGCCTGTACGTAATAGTACAGAGAAGTTTAAAGAGGCTCGAAATTTAGCCGATGCTTGCACTTGCCCATTAGATCAGTCGGGAGAGCGCTGGTACGGTGAGCCAGAGGTCGCAGATTCAAGTCCGGGCATGGGTGGAATTTTTAGCCTTTAAATAGGTTTTTAAAATTGTCCTCAGCACGAGCAACCCTTTACGGGCAACTAACAAATCTTGCACATGCAGTTTTGTTTGTTGACCGTAAAGGGTTACCTAGCAAAGGTCTTCAAAAGAATCCGCACCACCAGTGAAGTCCATTGAGCTAATACATTTTCGTTCTTATGTCAATATGGACAAGGTCTTCTCCGTGGGACATGAGTGATGGCGCGTGCTGCCATTACTCTACTGTCTCATTGGACCTAAACTCTTTTTAAATGTCAGAATTAAAAAGTTAACATAGCCAACATAACAATACCAATAAAATAAAAAAGTTCCGGACACAGTTCCGAAACGTAAAAATTTGAACCCAATTTGTCGGGCCCTAAAAAAAAGAATTTAAACAAAAAATGGTTTCTAATAAATGTAAACAATATTGAAACATTTTTCATCTTTCATGCAAATATAAACTGTGTGTGATTATTCGTGGTGGGTGGTACATAATACTTAAAGAGATAATGATTTTTTGTCCAAGAATCTTATTACGATTTGGAAGGCAACTATCGATAGTTATTTTTTAAGTTTTCGTTGTTATGTTGGTTATATTGAATGTTTACTTCTGACACTTATTCTGAACTACCTGTCCCGGCGAACTTCGTACCTACCGCCACAGAATTCGTTTAAACGATTCTTGCACAACGCCATCTATCTTTAAAACACAACGTTCGCTCACACAACGCCATCTATTTAAAACTTAAAAGAAATATTATCCCGCGGAAGCGCATTAACGGGATATCAAGTATGCTATGCACATGCTATGTCTCAATTCAGGTCTTTGTCTATATGTGCGCCAAGTTTCAAGTAAGTTCTTTCAGCCTTTATTGCGTGATCAAACATCCAAACGTCCAAACATCTTCACAAACTTTCACATTTGTAATATTATTAGGTGGATTGAGAAATTTAATAGTTCATTCAATTCTTTTATCACCTCCAAATATGTGCAGTACCTACTAATTTTACTTACATTGTACTAGCAGTTTATTTTTTTATAATTCTTGTCAGTGAAACGATTAACAGACTTACAAAAAAGACACAATTTCGCACGACGTGTAACCCGTTGAATTATTTAAGCACATCGCAATATGGTGATTCCCACGGTGATAGGTAAAGAGTTTTCCGACGGGTAGTGCGTACACTGTCTGTTTCTTTATAACCTGGTTAAATGTTTCCGTCATTGTGATAAAACATTGTGGTAAAGAAAATCACTATTAGCTGTGTGGTCATTGAACAGTTCAATGACCACACAGCTTATAGTGATTTTCTTAGCCCCCCATGTACATAAGCGTGATTTTATGTAGCCCATATGTTACACTAAGCTGTAATTCTGGTAAGTTAAGCATTATTTTAAGGTCATTAATGTTATCGTTTACCATAATCCTTAAAATTATTTATTAAAGCTATTATTTATTTATAAAAGTTATTTATAAAAGCTTAAATCTTTTAACTTATGTTATTGTTATTTCTATTAATTTTAAATTATGAAATTATCGAATTGCTATACAACTATCGGTAAAATTACACTTGTACCACAATTTTTATACACATCATTATCATACTGTTAGGTACTGTAATTTATTGCAATAAATGAATTAAATTGAATTGAATTGAAAATATTGCTGGCGATTTAAAAAATACGCTGTAGAGTGGCTAGGATTCACACCAAATGTGACGTCCACGCCATAATTTTATTATGCTTTCCATTATAGGGAAGAAATTGCTATTGCAATAAGGCCGCCCAAGCCGCCAATTTGTACTCTGTATCTTCGCAAATTTTTGTGTCATACATACATACAATAATGTTTTTTTTATGTAGTCTATATACGTCCTATCGCGCGCCACAGGCCTGCTCTGACAGAGAGTATGGGCTTAATTACCACATAGTGCCCACCGCGGATTGGCAATTTCAAGCGTTGGGGTATGTAATCACCTAAGACACAAAGAATATATTCTCATCTTATAACAGCATATTTCAATATGAAGTTTGTTGGCTACGATAATTTCTTACAGAGGACCATCTGAAGTCACCCTTACATAGCCTATGCCGATGCCGGCGTGAAACTCGGCTGCATTTTACATGAAACGAATCCAATTACACACAACCACGCGCGCGGGGAAGCCCGTGTACATTTTATTATTTATCTAATAGGGCTCCGTACAATATGGTCCCCAATTTGTCCCGGGCTTCGGCGAGTTTATGGCCTAAGTTTTTCTTTGGGGATCCTCTCGCAATTTTCTTGGTGCGTGAGTTGTGCGTTATTCATTATGTTGTACAGTCTCTTGTATGTTTTTTCTGTATTGCAGTGCAGGAAGGATGATAAGGTGGTGATTTCGGTAACATAAAAATTTTAAGAAAGAGCCAAGGATTGTTTTGTGTTGAAGTTGGATAGGATATAGGACCATTGAATTTTAAAATTCAATGACAGGACAAAAAAGACAATAACTAAGGACCATTCAGCCCCTATATTACGCGCACCGAATCCTGAGCGATTTCAATCGTCTAACTGTCAAACTGTTATGGAATTTGACAGTTAGACTATTGGAATCGTTCAGGATTTGGTGCGCATAGTTAGGCCCCAGATCTCTAGCAAATCCAACGTTGTTAGAATCTGCACCCACGCCTAAAAGCTAGTGGAGTGAGATATATAAAGCACTGGCAATGAATCAGTAGCCTCCGGGTCAGTGAGTGCCAGACACCCTCCTGATCTAGCTCCATCAATCCTCGGGGGTACACTCGTGCCTTTTTCTAGGTCGTGGATATATTCGAGAATTCTGCGTAGATAGGTACAAATCTGAGAGTTTGTCTCATACTTCATTAGGGTTCATGTGCTTGGAGTTGGAATTGCAGTCGATCGTAAATAAACAACAAAGAGGTGTTAAAAATTAACGTTCTTAAAAACACGATTTCTTACAACACTCCTCAGAGGCAGTTTAAATAGTCTGTTGTAAATCCACAGACTATTTAATCAGAATAGGTAGGTACCTACTTTGAACCTTACCTTTACCTTTTTCACCTTTAAAAACGTGTTTTATCTGAATGAGAACTTGTTGATTTTTTTTCGGCTTTCGACAGACCTTGCGATTGACGCACGTCCTAGAATGAAATTTAAGAGTTTTGTATGAAAAAATGTCCAATTATAGCATGATCTAAGTAAAGTGCTAACATCAATCTTGATTTACTTGGACAGTCAGAGCCACACGGCATAACCATATTGATTAACACATTTTACAAAAGTACAATACATATTATTCAAACTGTTTCTGTGTTTTATTGCTGTATGATTTATATGTATAAATTATCTAGATTTTGAAATGGACACTTAATTTAATTTGTAACGTTCATTAATTCGCAGTTTCTGTGCTACTTTGAATAAAACTGTACTTTGAATAAAACTTTGAATAACAGAATTGAATTTTGATCTCTGCCTACCCCTGCGGAATACAGGCTTGAATTTATATATGTATTTATGTACGTCAGTTGTCGGTGGTCTGACGTAGGTTTATATAAATAAAACGTATTTATGCCGTGTATGTTACTTGGTATTCAAATCAAGGCCAAACTAATACCGAATATTTTTGAAGCACTTCTCCATCCCAACTATTAAATATTTTAATATCGCCAAGTTTCCTCCCCACGGAATTCTGAAATAAAGACAAATTAATACAGATATCTTCGGATATTCCAAATACAATATCGCTCAGGTAAACGTTTTCTCCCGCATCTTTTGCCGCGTGAGCTTATTTCTTTTTTGGTGAACAATTTTATCCAAATCTCTTAAAAAAGTGCCTACTCATGCGTGTCAATTTTAGGTAAACGTAGCCAATAAAGCCTTGCAATGTTATATATACAGAAGCGATTGCTTTTAAAACGAGTGAAGAAAGTTGATTGACATCGCCATTATTTTCTTAGTCCTGCACTTTTCAGGTATCAAACTTGCCCCCTTTTCATATCAATGCAAAGGAGGGGCTATGTGGGAGATCCACTTCCTCCATTATGATCACCTTGTAATAGGACGTCAAAATAGCAAAAAAATTATGTCAGTCGGTAGCAATCTATTAAAATGTATGGAACAGTGATATTTTTTCGCGTTGTCATAGTTTTACATACATACATACATAAACTCACGCCTGTATCACAGAGGGGTAGGCAGAGACCAGGGACTGCCACTTGCTACGATCCTGATAGATCACTTTCGCTTCCTCAACATTCATGGTAGTCGTTGCATGCACGCACGCCGGTTTTGGGTTGTCGGAGTTTTCTTCATAGAAAATGTTGTTTATGTATGTATGTAATATATTTGCAGGATTACGATACACGTGGTGAATAGTAATATATATAATAGAGTGGACTCTACCCAGTTCCGCTACGGACGACTTTGCGACAACACTAGATTACTCGTATTTTTAATGACTCGCGAAGCTCATACATAGTTATACATTAAACTGGTCTAATCGCGATTATTTATTAGGTAAATGTTAGTTACCTTCATTCCCGACGTTTTGGCAACATTGCAGTTACCGTCGTCACGGGTAGACTGAGGAGGCGAGTATAGTCAATTATTGTAGTGAGGGTAGGTGGTCTAACATCGAGTCACTTTAACTTTTTTTACCTTACAAATAATCGCGATTAGGCGAGTTTAACTAAACTACTATCTAGTAGTTATCGATTTATCTAAACCTATTATAGATACGATCTGCTGTCGACTGTACCCACTTAATCATGTCGGCGGGCGATGACGTATATTATAACTTCTGAAGGTTAATTAATAATATTTTCTGCTGAAAGTACAGCGTGGTGTTACGCGACAGACGTCGAGCTAATATTGTGGAATGGCCACGAACGTGCGACGGCAATCATCGTAAAATTTTGAAAATAATGAGCTGTACCGTTTTTATGGGCCTAACTATGTCGCTGTTAGTGGTGTGACAGTGGCGTAGCGATAGAAAAGTTATAGATAGAAAAAGATACTTATCAAAAACTTAAAGGAAATTATTGTGAGGAAACCTGAGTGATGGTTGTGTTTAGATACCTCAGGGCTCAAAATTGCCAATCCACGGTGGGCAAGCGTGGTATTTAAGCCCATAATTTCTCTCAGAGTAGGCCTGTGCCCTGCAATGGGACGTATATAGGCTATATAAAAATTCTAAATAAAAAATAAAAACCGACTTCAAAACACTACAGCACTAAAAAGGTAGAAATAATTTAAATAATTAGAAGTATTTATACATGTAGGTATTGTAGAAGTATAATTTGGAGCCGGTGCCCAAAATATATGTGCTGGTCTTGCAACTGGGCACCGACTACAAATTATACTTCTACAATACCTACATGCATAAATACTTCTAATTATTTAAATTATTTATACCTTTTTAGTGCTGTAGTGTTTCGAAGTCGGTTTTTATTTAAAAAAAAATATTTTTCAGTTTTTAGTCGAGGAGCGGGAGAAAAATAAACAAGTCCCTTATAACCATAATTTATCGTACATAATTCGTTCCTTTAAAATTTGATGTTCTAAATCGTCTTCACCAGAACATCACCAAATTAACGTGGGACTACTTTTACACTATTTTATGAAACACACGGATATTACTAAAGGATGGGCCCCATTAGGGCTTATTTACTGCTGTCCATTGAAGAGTTCCGTTCTCCATCTCTGAAAGTCTTCATCAGATCTTCACCAAATTAAAATGATACCAATGGGACGTTTATATATATATATATATATACCTATATATATACGCGTCAGATTGATAACCTTCTCCTTTTTTGAAGTCGGTTAAAAAAGACTTTATTGTACACCAGAGTACAAAACATAAAAATTTTCAAAGATACAGAGTACAAATTGGTGGCCTTATTGAAAACAAAATACAAAATTATTTATTTACCAAAGATTACAGAGAATCAAGAATTTTACAAAGGTTACTACTAGTACCATAATAGTATAGAGCGCGTTTTCTTTTTGGGCCAGTTGGTCTGCGATCCCACACTAGGCGAACCCATATCGTAATAGAAATTTCTTCCCTATTATGGAAAGTATAATTCTGAGAGAAGGTCTGTGCCCTACAGTGAGATGTTTATAGGCTGCATTATCTAATAATATAAAAATATCGAGTCACAGTGTTTGTTATCGAACTCATCCGAAACGGCTTCGCCGATTTTTATGATTTTTTTTGTGTATATTTGGTAGGTCTGAGAATAGGTTGTAGGATAATTAATATGGCAAAACCACGTTTGCCGAGTTAGGTAGTCTAATATATAAAAATATCGTGTCACAGAACTCCTCCGAAACGGCTTCTCCTATTTTTGTGATTTTTTATTTTTGTGATGACCACGCGTGCCCACTGCGGGTTGGCGATTTCAAGCGCTGAGGTATGTGAATAGCTCAGACACTCAGGTTTCCTCACGATGTTTTCCTTCACAGTTAGCGAGTGGTATTGCTACACAAATGTACTTAAGTTAGAAAACAAAGTCATAGGTACATGCCCGCACTGGGACTCGAATCTGGGTCTTTCGCTTCCGAGTCCAATGTTCTACCCACTAGGCTACCACCGCTACCACCTATTAAGTGTTACTATAGTGTAATACACAGTCATCAGCAAGACGATCCCAGCTTTCCGATGGTGGATGTCCGCTGCACTTCCACGCTCTCACAGTGGATAGTCACGTGGGCGGCTGTTTCGTCTTCCTTGAGGCATCCTCGACATAGCTAGCTGTCTGTTAGTCCCATGGGGTGGAAGTGTTTATTCAGTGGGCAGGGGCCTGAGCGAGAAGTATTGACTTCATTTATTTAATTAGTACGTAGGTGTTACAGAATGAAGGAAATGGCACTTATTCTACTTCTACTTCAATATACAAAGGTATATAGAAATAGAATAAATTAATAAATAAGTACTCGAAACCGGCGTGCGTGTATGCAACGAGTAATGAATGTTGAGGAAGCGAAAGTGATCTGTCAGGATCGTGGCAAGTGGCAGTCCCTGGTCTCGGCCTACCCCTCTTCGATACAGGCGTGAGTTTATGTATGTAATTAATTAAGTGCTGGGTTCAAAAGGTAACTCTATCGTTCTGCATATTATAATAAAGAAGAATGACAAAGGCCCTGAACATCATCGATAAATAGAAGCTTGAGTCATTAGTAACACCAGCCGCAACAATGGTGCACTGCCGGGTTTCTGGAAAGAGATTGGCTGCATGGAGTGATCTTACAGCCGTGCTGCGTACAATAGTCCAACTATGAGTTTAAGTGCGGAAACCACAGGACAAACTAAACTAAACTAAACCCACACTGTGTTTTTTGAAAATTGTATACAGCATGAGTTAGTACAACAACAAAAAAAAAGAATATGATCATGTAGGTGCAGCGATATCATTCCGATGTAAAAACCTAATTGCAAAGTGGGTTGTTCAGGGCTGCAAGTGATGTAAATTGCTTCGGCCAGATGTCGCTGCCTGTACGTAATACAGAGAAGTTTGTAAAGAGGTTCAAAATTTCGCCGATGCCTGCACTTGCCCATTAGCTCAGTTGGCAGAGCGCTGGCACGATTAGCCAGAGGTCGCGGGTTCAAGTCCCGGCATGGGTGGAATTTTTAGCCCCTAAAAGGGTTTTTAAACTATTCATTCACATATGTAATTCCTGGTGTACATATAATAAAGAATATTCTATCCATCTATGTGTCTATTTATCGCTCTCAAGTCAGCATATCGATAACCCTATACTCTTAGCAGCTCTACCTCGCACAAAGGGCTATAACGTCTGCAACAGATGATCCACTATGTTATAATTAAGGAGATTAATCTCCAACACGCGATTCGCACGTGTTGTTCGAGCCAAGGTGAAGGTACTGGGTTTTATGACTAGTACTCTTATTTGCATCACCGATGGAAAATATCGTGAGGAAGTCTGGGTGTTTAAGGTTTTCTGAGGTGTTATTTATAAAAACTCGATTCCTCTGAATCACTCACTCCTCAGAGGCGGTTCACATAATCTCTCTTACGTCTTTCTCTTTTCCACAGATTATTAAACTGGAAGGAAATCAATTACCAGGTGATGGGCAGCAGCGTCATCCTGAGATTCTAACCGCATACTGCGATCGCCAACCCGCCTGCCAAGCGTGGCGATTATGGCAAAACCCCTCATGGTTATAAAAACCATGAGGGAGGCCTATGTCCTGCAGTGGGCGTCAAATGGCTGATGATGATGATGAAACTGCCTCTGAGGAGTGTTTTAAGGAATCGTGTTTTATAACGAGGCCTGTAGCCTCGAATTAATATTTCTTACTCAACATAAGAGGCAAAAATCGTCACCGATTGGTTGCCGTGCGATGGCCACCGGCGATGTGGCAGACCGAGATGGACATGGTGTGATGACCTGACCAAATATTTACCTGGGTGGGAAGAGTTGGCCAAAGACAAGGACAAGTGGAAATCTAAAGGGGAGGCCTTTGCACACCAGTGGGACACATTCATGGCTATTTTAAAAAATTGACAGAGCCCACGGTTAGTCACTTGTTACCAATTTTTTAAAATTGGAAATGTCTTTTTGATCGCTCCAGTGTAGGCTCCGATTACACGAAAAGGTGCGATCCCCATATATATCAGAGAGTTGTGAACATAGAATATTCAAAAAAGTCTCAAAAGACGCGTATCCACAAGGTGCAAAAAGAATTATTCGAGAAAGTCAAAAACGGAAAAGGGCCGAAATAGTGAAAAAAAACAACAGTTTTTTCCGAATTTTCGATTTTGGTCAGCAATATTTTGGAAATGAAGAATTTCAGAAACGTGACTCTGAACAATTAAGCCCCAGTTTCTCGTACACTAACACGCTGTTAATCTACTGTTAACAGCTGTCAATTGACCAAAGTGCATACAAAAAAAACCACTGACAGCTGTTAACAGTAGATTAACAGCTTGTTAGTGTACGAGAAACCGGGGGTTCGTCAGCTACAATTTGGGCCTAAAAAAAAGACGATTGGGTTATGGGTTTGCCCTGTAGCCTAACCTTTTTGAAAAAAGTCAAACAGTCAGAACGACGTTTTTCACATGACATTTATGGCTCGATTAATTTCCAATGTGCTCGATAGTCGTGTAGGCACGACATCTGTGAATTGGTTTCAAACTCCACGCAGGCAAGGCTCCACTTAATGATATTATACTAGACTTCTACTGCACATTAAATGTGTAACTCCAAATATTCGAGTTGCCGTGTTTTAATTAGTTCACAGTAGCAGTAGCAGAAAGCACACAAAGTCTTACATTCGTGAACTCTACTCAGTTACATTACGGGTGACTTTGCAACTAAAATGTTAAGGTTGATGTGTTGTCGACAGTGCTTAGGACGAAATTAAATTCACTTCGGCAACTTACTGTCTACTTTTAGGGGAGGTGCAGGAGTTTGACTCTGTCTTGGAATGCTTTGATTTTTTTTTAATTCTTACCACTTTCACCGGTCTAGAACTTGTTAGTGAAATAAAGCAAAACCTGATAAGCTTTCAAAGTTCTCATTTTTAGGCATAGTGGACAAGGAACCCTTATGGTTTTGCCATGTCCGTCCGTCTGTCTGTCTGTCTGTCCGTCCGCGGCATAGCACAGAGACGGTAAGTACTTGAGAACTGAAATTTGGCTTAGATATTTACATATTTATAACGCCGACTAAACGGTACAATAAAACCTGGAAGAAATTTTCCTTAGGATATCTCCCCTACACCTAAATTAGGGATGCGATTTTTTTCTGACTTATAGGATGTAGGAAGACATTTTTTTTATTTAGGATTCCGTTTGCGAAATATTAGGGGTTAAAGAGTATGAAATTGCCGTTTTATTGCAATAGGTTCTTTGAATTGACATAGAATCTTCATGGTTTGAGGTTTTCGAATGAAACTTTTTTCAAATGGTTTCTATGATGTTCTTTTTTGAAAAAATGTTTTTGTTATTCAATTTAGACAAGAAAGATGGATACTGCGAAAATTCGAGTGATTTTTGAATACTGTTGTGGCATTTGATCTGGGGTCAGCCATTGCATTTTTCTTTTCCGGTTATCATAAAGAATCCACTTTTCATCACATGTTACAATTCGATCCAATATTCCTTCATTTCTGTACCGGTTCAAGAAGGCAATACAAGTTTCAACACGCGTTTCTTTCTGCAGATCAGTCAAATCATGAGGCACCCATTTTTCGTATTTTTTTATTTTATTGATTTGAAATCAATAAATAAGTCAATTGGCAACAGAACATTGGTTAAGTTTTCTCGAAATAAATGCATTAAATCGACAAAGTTCTACTAATATGATTTAAGATGTAAAGTTCACGCAAGTCAGAAAATCGCGCGCGGAGGGTGCCTGAGGGCGTTTGGGGAGCCTTTTGTGCCGTTGGACCGCGTGCGATGTGAATATTTCGTTCACATTTCTTTTTGTTCTGTGCGCAGCTGAAAGACGCGGGGTTGCAATCTCGCAACTTCGCCGCTGAGTTTTGCAGCCCGTAGCTGAAGAGGTATTTTGGTGGTACTTCTAATAATGGCGTAAAGTCGGCGGGCGGGCCTTCATGCCAAGTTTCACTGCCAATATCTATTGACGTTTGGGCGATTTCATAATTATTTTTGTTGACTTTTTGTGGAGAAAAACTGCACGTTCCTGTCAATTTCTAAAACCATGAGCTGTGAGATCATGAATTAATGCCGATGTAGTGAATTTACAGAATGAGCCGAAATAATATGTTTTTTTTGGCGTTTTCGAAGTTGTCCCTGCAGTATCTTATACGTATCTTATAGACTTCCGATACACCCTTGCAAACATTCACCCTCGTACACATAAAAGTTTGCGAGTTTCCTGACTCACATCCTCTAATGAGTTCATTGTTTAATAAATTACCCATATTCATAACATAAAACCGTGCTGGAGGTTTTCCTCCAAGTGTACCTGCACAATTCTTAGACCGCACAGTTACACCAAAGAATTCAAAACATGCCAAGTACTTTGAGGCTTTAAAATTAAGTAACAGCGCCTCCTGTAACGAAGTTACTTAATTTCAAAGCCTCCTCCTCTGACTTCAAACTTCAGTTACACTTGCTGTCCACTGCGGATTCGCTATTTCAAGCGCTACTCAGTCACTCGGGTTTCCTCACGATGTGTTCCTTCACAGTTAGCGAATGGTATTGCTACCGAAAATTCACAAATGTACTTGAAAACAAAGTCATTGGTACACGCCGTGACACGAATGTGAGACCAGCTTTCTACAGCAGCGTTATAGCCTCTATCAGCAGCGTCCGTGTGGCGCCGGATTGATAGCGTCACTCCATTTCCTTACGTGGATGTCTTAGAAGACGGGTAGCATCGTCTTCCTGAGATTCCAACCGCATACTGCGATCGCCAAACCGCCTGCCAAGCGTGGGGATTATGGCAAAACCCCTCATGGTTATGAAAACCACGAAGGAGGCCTATGTCCTGCATTGGGCGTCAAATGGCTGATGATGATGATAATACCAGCAGGTTTGAAATGAAACTATATTTACAAAGTTAAATTCACAACTGCAATATGCCTCAACTATTCAACAATTCAATGTTCATTTCGCAAATGTCCACCGTTTGCTAAATGTCCATTTTGAAAAATGTGCACTTTTATTCATTGTCTTTTAAGAGTAAAAGGTACGCGGCGCAAAAGGTTGCCGCAAACGCTCTATTTCGCATTTATTGTTTATCACTGCCGCGCCTTAAGAAACCAAAACATACCTGTCAGATGGCAGTCTTTTGCCCACCTGCACCTATACAGAACAGAGGCCTAATTATGCGCACCGAGTCCTGTCAGAATTCTGATATTTGCGATAGCAACAATTAGTATGGAATTGCGACAATGCGACAATTAGTATGGAATTTGACAGTTAGACGATTAGAATCATTCAGGATTTGGTGCGCGTAATATAGGGACAGTCAGATTTCCAGCGTGACAATCCGTGAACAAACCGAAAGCTTCACGTAGCTTCACGGCATGACAAGCGACAAACGTGCGTCGCACTCAAATGTCACGCGCCACATAAAAATAAATTAGGGGGTCTTACTTCAAACGGTGAAACACTTGAAGTAGGTACGTAACGTTAAAGCACTTAAAATCGCCAAGCACGAACGTTCTTCTCGCTCTCTGACGCGTGGCGATTGAGCATACTCCATTTCTCCCTTTAAGAATTCCTCTGCTTTGCAGTGGGTTGGTGTAAGCTGCTCTTGTTATGTTGTACGTTGAATTAAAAAACGAGATATTAATCTCATTAAGGATTTTATGTCGTCCTTTATATCACGTAAACGTCAATTGTTAATTCTTCAAAAGTAGGGCGACAAAAATTTAACGTACTTTAAAATTATTTAATAGAGAAATAACAGAAGTAAGCATCAAACAAATTGTAAAGTTTGTTTTGGCGGCTTTTAGAGTGAATAAAGACAGAGCTGAATTAGTAGAATTGACTCATGTGATATAGTAAAGGAAAAGAGAAGAATGGTTTGTAGAAATACTGGCGGAATAAAATCAATATTATCTTTTAAAGGGGGATCTTTTTAGTGAACTGAGAGTCAAATATCTGAATAATATTGAATTTATTCTGATGGAAACCATACTTATAACACACGTCGAACAAAGAGCACGGCTGCTTTGCCGAGTCTGAATCGTGGTCATCTTAAAGATACATAAGAAAACAGTGATAGCATTTCAGCAAAAGTTCTACTGTACTTTAACCACTCACACTAGGTATTTGTGCTATATTTGCGCAACTTGCATAATCGAGATTGTTTCAGGAGCCAAATATGGCACAAACATTTTTTTATCTAAATAGTAGAAACAAAACATTTATATAGTTTAAAACACACTTATTTATTTGATATCAAAATATATAATAATCTTCTTTGAGTCACTCTCACAACTTGCCCCTACATTATTTATTTCTTATTTTCTGACTATTTCTTAGCCTTGTAAATTGCAGAAATCAACATCATTATCATCAGCCCACTTCTGCGTATTGGTGGGGTGAGGCTGTTTGCCGAAATGTCTTTAAATATTCAACAATTCAATAATCATTTTGCCATCGCATTAAAAATTTTGTTTTAATTTCACCTACTTTTTTTGTATCTACAGTGGCAGAAAATCGAGCTTTGGAGTAGCCTCCTTGGCGTTGCCAAGGCCAACTATCGGGCGAGATTCTTTGCCGTCATTTTGCCGAATATCAAGAGCGCGTAAACTGTCTCGTTAAGGGGGTTCGGCTGCGTCAGCATTTCAGAAATTCACCGAAATTCCGTGTTCCTCGTTTTGCATAGAGGAAAGTGACGAGCGTGGACTACAGATCATAGAGGGTCGGTTGTTGAATCCGCGTAAAATTTGTGCCTTGTATATATTTGGTGTATCGACTTTATTGCTACTACTTAGAGACCAAAAATATGATGCGTCATCGCCAAAAGTTTTTTTGCGGTATTTTTTTTTTTCGAAATCCGTTAATGTGCCCATGCACATGGGGATAATTTTTGGCTACCATTTTGGGTCAGATGTGTCTCGGGGTAGTTTATTTAACCGGCTAACATTGTACCTTGACATTGAACTAACATAATGTGCATCCTGTACGTTGAAATAAATTTTTCATGTGAATAAAATTACAGCCATGACAGCGTCTTCAGATATCACCATTTAAAATAATAATTAATAAACAAAATACGGTTAAATAAACTATCCCGAGACACATCTGACCCAAAATGGTAGCCAGAAATTATCCCCATGTGCTTGGGCAGATTAACGGATTAAAAAAAAAAATCGCAAAAAATCTTTTGGCGATGACGCATCATATTTTTGGTCTCTAAACTACTGTTGAATACTACTTAGTACTTTATTAGATAAAAAATCTTATCAAAAAGGCGTGAAATACCACCAACACATACATTAATAAAACGGGCCAACTTAATTTTAAGGCATCAATACAACATGTTTTTTTTTGAGAGTAAAAGATGGCCTACTCTAAAAATATGTTTTATGACTTTTTTATACCTACAATTTATTAACTGCAATTTCACCCCAAACAAATTTAAAGTACCGTACGCCCTTGGATTAAAAATCACCCCTAAAAGCGGTGGCTGAAACGAGGGCACTTATGTTGATGACACGGTATTTCATTTCCACTGTCACATCCGCCTTTTAACAAGCCTCTTGGCGGTCACGGCGTCAGAACACGATATAAGGGACTACAAAATAATTATTGCACAGAAGGCAGCCTTTGGTTCTGTGTTGAAAGTCAAACTCAATTCATAGCAATTCAATTCAATTCAATTCAATTCAATTCAATTCAATTCAATTCAATTCAATTCAATTCAATTCAATTCAATTCAATTCAATTCAATTCAATTCAATTCAAATATTTTTATTAATTGTAAAAACAGAATGTTTACTTAATGAACGTCAAAGTTGTTAGTTTCACAATTAATGTATTATGTGGAGAAGAAGCTAACAAAGAAACTCCACATTTGTTCTTTTCAAAACACGTTTTAACTTAATTAACAGAGTTTTCAACTTAAAATATTAGTCATGAATGTGTTGAACACTAGTCACAATCGTCCTTTAAATAATATTAATCTACTGTTTAATGCCAATCATCTTTGTCTTCTAAATAATCCTTGATGTTATAGTAAGGCTTTTTGTACAGAATGTGCTTAACACATTTTTTAAATCGCGTTGGAGGTAACTCTAATATATCTTGAGGAATTTTGTTGTAGAACCTTATACAGAGCCCCATAAAGGATGTGTTAACTTTTGCAAGTCTAAATAGTGAAAATGACAATTTATGTTTATTTCTAGTATTAACATTATGGTAACTCACATTACTTGTCAAAATTGAACGATAGTTGAAAAACGTTTGTCAAATCAGAATATTCTATCAGATAAGGCTTTTAAAGGCGTGCTCTGTCCCTATTTCTAGAGGAAATCAGTTTATTTTTCGTTTCTCTGTCTCACTTTCTGTCTGTTATTTTTGTGTGGCTGTGAAAACCTAAAATAAATGCTGAAGAAGAAGAATAAATAAACCACTGTACTCATAAACAAATACAGATAACTGAGTACGAAGAGATAAAATAAATAAATAAAAATCCGGTCAAGTACGTGTTGGGCCACGCGTAATGTAGGGTTCCGTAGAAAGAGGGTTTTTTCTGCTTTACAGAACTAACAACTTCATCGAATTAATTTTCAATGGATTTTGTACGAAATTTTACTTTTATAAGTTGGTTGCCTATTACTCGTTAACTCAAGCCTACATAATCCAACCTAATCTAAGCCTATTTAGCCGTGATACTTTTTCTTTCAAGTTTATTTTATGTGCCACTACTCTGAATCATTTCAAGTTTCTACAATCAACCGTTTAGCCAGGAGAGGAGGGGGACATCCTACTCGGACAAAAATTTGCGCTTTAAAGCTTAATATTTCGCAAACGGAACTCTTAATCAAAAAATGGTCTTTGTACACCTACAATATTTTTCAATATCCTACATGATGGAGTAGACGAGAAAAACAAAAATCATCCCCACTTTTCATGTTAAGGGAGGTAGGTACAGTAAAAAAAAAATTCCTACATTTTATTATTTAATTTTGTCGGCGTGATAAATATGTAACATACAATAAATATAAATATGGAAATATGTAACACACTAAATTACAGCTTTTTAGTACCATCAGTCTCTGCGCTAGGCCGCGGACGGACAGACGGACAGACGGACAGACAGACAGACAGACGGATATGGCGAAACTAAAAGGGTTCCTTGTTGGACTACGGAACCCTAAAAAGCCTCTCAATAAGCAAGTCTTTGGGTGCTGTGCCATAGATTGAATAAGTTGTGAGTGTTGTGACACATTCGTTGCTTGTAAAACAGTCTAAAAGTCAACAGCCGGTCACTATTTATGGAAAAACAATAAAAAAAATACAATTATTAACAAAAAAGCATAAGAAGCATTGAACTATAACCTCGAACTAAAAATAAATGAACCAACTACACTTTTAAGTAAAACATGTACAAGTAAATCATTTCGCACATAAACTTGGAAAGAGGCTAAAGTTATTGATCCGTCATTAGACTGATCATCTTATAAAATGCCCAGTAAAGAGAATGAGTTTAGTAAAATATTGGCGTATAAGACGCAGATATTATCGAAGAGAGAATCTTGAAAAATGTAGAGACTGCATTAATACGAACCGAATTAAGCTTATGATATGGAAGTTTTTTATGCTTTTTTTACAATCTCTGAAATATGTGTCTATTAAAACAAATAAGAAACCCATATGGATATCACGGGATATACAACAATGCTCAAAAAATAAAGAGAGAACTGGACAAAAATCTAACGAAAACAACTAAAAACTCTATTAAAACTATACTCACATATACAAAAAGGTAATAAAACTAAAACAAAGAGCGCAAAACAATTATTGTTAAATAAAGCCAAAACTACATGGAAAATAATATACAACACAAAACAAACTCTACCTAGGCACCCTATATCTAAACTTAAAATTAATGAATCTTATAGCAAATGCCTTTAATAACTTTGTTATTGATAAAATTATACCGATACCTGGCTAGATTCGTTGATCCCAAAGAGTTAAAGCTCAATGTTTTCAGCACCCAGTTTACCTTATGACATGTTATAAATTATTAGATCGCTAAAAACTACAAACAGCGTTGTTTGAATTTGATCCTTTCTTTACTAAAATAATACAATTTGTAGCATTTCAAATATACTTATATACCACATAATAAATTTGAGTATAAGTGCCAGCACTTTCGAGTAGATTAAAAACTGTCGTAGTAAAAACACTATTAAAAAAGTAGTAAAACCACTATTAACGGAAGATAACAAGGCGAACGAACATTAATGGCAAACTAAAGATCAATTGCGCTCGTACCAATATTTTCAATAATATTTGAAAAATATCTATACAAATAAATATACCCATACTTGGAAACAAGTGGTGCACTAACCGAAGAACAAAAAACTTTCGAAAGGACAAAACCACACATATGGCAATCTATGATTTTAAACTGATATTCTTTGTAATTTTATGCGATAATATTAATTTTAAGCCGGTGACATTTTATATTACAATTTTATTCCGTACCCGAAGGATGCCAAACGGGACCCTTTTACTAAGACTTCACTGTCCGTTTATCTGTTTGTCTGACTGTCTGTCTGTCCATCTGTCTGTTTGTCTGTCTGTCTATCTGTCTGTCACCAGGCTGTATCTCATGAACTGTAATAGGCAGGCAGTTGAAATTTTCACATATTTTCTGTTGCCGCTATGACAAAAAATACTAAAATAGTATAAAAAATATTTTAGGGCGACTCCCATACAACAAACGTGATTTTTTGCCATTTTTCTCGATCTTTGTGTCTAATGTTGTATAGATAATGGTACGGAACCCTTTGTGCGCGAGTCCGACTCGTACTTGGCAGGTTTTACTACATTATTTGTACTCCACACGAGGCAGAGTATGTACAGAACTAATTTAGATGTTTTTCCATCCCATCAATGTACTCGAGCTTCACAAATATTTTTTGTCTTTGTCTACAAACAAAACTGACATGAAAATAAATAAAAGTATAGATAATAAAAAAACTATTCATTATTATTTATTGCATAAGCGACATAGATAGTATTAGTATATTTTTATGGTATCTACACCAGAAAATTACATTAGCACAGAAGATATACACGAAGTAGGTACAACTCATCATCATCAGCCATTTGACTCCCACTGCAGGACATAGGCCTCCCTCGTGGTTTTTATAACCATGAGGGGTTTTGCCATAATCGCCACGCTTGACAGGCGGGTTGGCGATCGCAGTCTGCGATTGGAATCTCAGGAAGACGCTGCTGCCCGTCTCCTGGTAATTGATTTCCTTAGTCCCCTTCTACGACATCCACGGGGTGAAATAGAGTGACGCTATTCTTAATCCGGCGCCACACTGTACAACCAATAAATAGATATTATGTTATACCAAATTACCTTCATAATGCTTTTTATTTTATTAAGATTAAGGACAATTATTTACTGAGAAGGAACGATATCATCAATAATTATTATGCATTGCCCTTTAATGTAACTCAGTACTTCTGTATCATCTTCCTGTGTGAGATGTAGTATTTACATTAAGAATACTATTTTTGAAAACTCTTATGGCACTATATCTTATTACAAAATACCTCAACAATAACATTTCACACAGAAAAATCTCGCCTTTCCTTATTACATGAAAATTTCTCGTGTCAACATCTCGACAACCAAGTAACTTAGTCTCTCACTTTCACAACTTTTTAACACCAATTATCAAGTCCCAAAGCATCCTGACTCTGAACTGAACTAACTTCTACCATTTAACACGCAACCTCTGTCAAGAAACGCTGGATTAGAAAAAATACAGACACTTAAATGTAGTCCTAAACAGTGATCCCTATTTTTGTGATTTACCTACGACAAAGACTTTTAATTAAATTTGTTTTGCCATCGACACTTTTCAATTCGTGGTCACTTTTATCCACCAAACTTCTTCTAAAGAATTCGGTCACTGGATTCTCCGAAGGATTGTCTGATATTTTCCCAGTTTCTCGGGAAAGGGCGGAATGAAGTTGATTGTCCTAATAGTGATTCTGTGTTCATACCACGCGGCGGCTGGCGAAGTAACGGGGTCGATTGAGCCCAGAGGGAAAGGGAAATACGCTCTACTAAGTAAGTAAGGCTTTTTTTGCAGTTCTGGAGTAAGTTTCGGTGCTAAGGCTTGGTGGTCTCTTCTAAGAGTGACACTTAGATGAGTGAGGTTGACTTTGTGAGCACTATTCTTCTTATTAAAGTAAAATCGCACTTGAAAGCTACGGGATTTTACAGGGTGATTTTGAAATCGTTAGCAATATTGTGAAGGAATGTTCATTGTGAAAAACAGTGTTATTGTGATTTATCTGTATAATATATTTGTAAATATTCGTGATATCCGACCTTTAGCTCCAAAAGTGAGTCCAAATTCAAAGCGGTAGGAAGTAACATAACGTTGAAAAATGTTTTCTAATATGTTAAATGCTTAAGAGTTTGTCCGCTATGCGGACGGATGAGAAACAATTCTAAAAAGAATTAAGGTGGCTGGCGCCGATCATAACATGCTCGAACCATAGTATTTTGTCAATTTTTATTATTCTTCGTCCTGATATCGTTTGTTTATGCTTAAGTGAAGTAAATTTGGGTACCAGCGAAAAATTAGTTTTGACGCGAACCTCTTTTCAAAACTAACACCATTTATTTCTAAATCATGGTTTCAATGTCCCTTAAAAACGGTGAAGGAATTCAAAGTCACACTGCACATGGGATATTTAAACAAATTTTATATCTCCAAGGAAAGATTTTGCGAAATATTTTGATGAATACATACTCTGTTGTATTTTTTAATAGTTTGTATATTGCCCGGCAGATAACTTGAAAAATCCGCCCAACTCATCTCGTTTGTGATGGACAATGTAAAAGCAACATTATTTTTTAATAATTTTTTTAATTGCATTTTAAGAATTCAATGACTAATTTAAGTCTGGAGAATTCTAAGTGACATCTCGTGTCCCCCGCCGATGAGACCCGAAATACCTTCATGCGAAGTCGACGTCGTTTGGTCAATTTATTAGTCGGTCATTATATAGTATTTCACTGGACGGCGTTTATTTCTCCGCTCATAACAATGCAGCTAGATGTTTCATGGATCTAATCACTTAGTACACAGAAATAAGAAATAAAATATTTATTTCAACGTAAAGAATTTAAATTCTGTTTGTTGAATGTTAATGTACAATTCATTCACCTCGCCTTCAGGCAACACATTGATCTCTTGTCTGGGAGAGTCCAAAAATTTTTCTTTGTAGTCAAAAACCTTCGACATCTTGCTGACGTCCATTACTAAAATGCGATTATTTGGTCCTTTGTCAGTCCCTTCTTGTTTACTGTATGACAGTCTGGGATGGTGCACTAAACATTATTTTACTACCCCTGGAAAGAGCTCAAAGGGCGGTATTAAAAGTATCCACTTTTCATCCTATGCTTTTCCCTCCAAGATTGTTGTATGAGTTTTGCGAGGTACCGACAGTGAGGCAATTTATTCATCTACTACACGGCTTTAAAATAGCACATACTCCATACCTAAAATCCCAATCTTGTAATATCCCATAGTCGCAAAAATAAAGCTATGCCTACTATTCAACACAATTTTTTTTTCGTATGGAATCAGGCGTTACTTTGCGAAAATCCATAATAGCATTAAAATGTGAAAATTACTTTGCCAAACTCCGCCAAATTTTGGCATTTTAATACATTTTTTTATAAACAAAAATACTTTATGTTTCTTATACGATAAAATTAATAAAAAAACTCCCGTTGTATAAACATAATACTTATGAATGTGAAATTGCATTGTTTAACTATCTAAAGAAACTTAATTGTGAAGAAACTTAGTTGCTAGTAAAAATCCAAACATCAAACTTGATTCACCTATATTTACATTGAGTTGGCCCTTCTATACTCCCTCTTACACACACTCAAGCATATTCACCAAACACACAGAGAGGTTCACATACACCAACTAAATACCACAACTACCTACATTAATTTATATTATGTTAATAGTAAGAATCCTTTAAACTCCTATTACTTATTTAATTTAGGTGTTGTACTGTTTTTAACTTACACGTGTCTAAGCTACATATCTACTCTATTGAATGCTGAAAAGCACCGTTGCCTGAAATACAGGTCTATAACCTAGTTCAGGCGCAGAAGAGAATTGTTTATATGCAGCCTCGCCTTTTGCCTCAGACTTTGTAATACCTTCGAAAAAAATGTAAACAAACCACAGTTTGTAAATCTTATAGAAATAATAGTAAATTATGCAATTATTGAATGAAGGACGGATTTAAAGGGAGGACCATAGATGAATTACTAGCAAGTGAAGGATTATAACGACTGAATCACGACCATAGGGAGTGATTCGTGATGATTGAATCACGAGTGTAGCGAGTGATTCAAGTGTTAGAATCCTTCACTTGCGAGTGATTTCGGGCCCTCGATATAAATCAGTTTTATTCAAAAGTTGCATACTACACTTTACCATGACTAAGAAAAAGAAAGATTTAAGCGAAAATATACACTTAATGAAAGAAAAAGGAAGGTTAAATTAATTAAAATGCTTAATGGACATTCATTCAGAATAAATACTAAAATTAAAAGTAACATTATGAGTAGAATTAAGAGTAAAATTAAGTGTTTTTATTATAATACTAAACTCCTTGTTGGGAATGTCGACCCATCAAATCTCGAGGAGTTTTTTGCACAAGAAGTTTGTATGTGGAGTATTCTTCACACGAGGTGTTTGTATCGAGTATTTTTTGCGCAAGGAGGTTGTATAAGATTGAGATGGAGGTCGAATATATTGGTGTGTTCTAAATTCAAACACAAAAACAGTAATTAAAAGTGCTTTTTATTCACTGTTTTCAGTGAATAAAAATTTAATTTATTATTAAATTATATTATTATTATAATATGTTAGCCGCTGCCTTATTGTCGATTTGAAATGGCGAAAAGGCAGTGAAAAAAATAAAATCCACTCTGACCATCTCTTCTCATACCATCTCACATCACATGGAAGATGACTCACAAATCTAATCAGTTGATACTACGTTCGCCTCAGACTGGTACCAACAACCTACAGATGTAACGCGGGGCGTTTAAATAAATGTTCGTGTGTAATCCAGTTAGTGTATCAATTATCTCCTAAACGTCCTTTTTAGAGGGGAGGCTTTTAGGGCTTTCACACGGCACTAGGCTAATGAATTTGATAAACATAATTCAATTTGCGCGAGTAGAAAATATGTCGCCCTCAAAATATGGATGTTACGTCTGTCGGAGGTGCTCAGCTCAGACGACTTCAAAGCCAATCTGAATTAGACTCTATATTTTTAAATTAAGTTTCAATTTATAAAGACTTTTTAGCTTTTTGATTACTTTCGTGGTGATGAAAAAGATACACTTGAGCATGAGCTGGAGTGTAGGGTGTATTGACACAAGATCAATAAGACGAACTGCCTTTACACACACGTTGACACTTCAAACTTTACGTTTGTCTGTGCGGACTCGAAGCGTCAGTGAAACGAGAGAAATTGGCCACACAGAAGGGATGTGGGGCGAGGGCGCGAAAATGACGCGACGCCGACGCGTTGCATAGAGGTCGCGCCCTCACCTCGTCTCTTCTGTGTGGGCTTCGTCCCTTCGGTACATTTTGTATTTTTTCCGCGCCCTCGCTCCACGTTCTTTCTGTGCGTCTCAGGGCTATAGAAGAAAGCTCTCACCTCCGATACAGGCCACCTTCCTCTCGTTACCGACGGCCATGCTATTGTTGCGATGCTTTAGGCCCGAACAGTATCACATTGAGCACAACCTCATGTGACGGTACGATTTGGTCGATTTGGCCTTAACTTCTGAGACACTATTTCCAATTTAATAGCAAACACTGTGCAATTTTGTAAGAATTTTTTTGTGATTACATTGTTTCCCATGTCCAGTTTGCATTTTTTTTTGATGCCAAGGCAAGAACATTTTTGACGGATGTTTGAATAGGGAATTTATTCTTATTACGCCGTAAAGACGACGCGGCTTTTCCGCGGTAAAAACAACTTCGAGAAAGACGTCAATAGAAGAATACAGCTGGGCTGGGCAACATAATATGGGAAACTACGTTGAGTCTTCACGTCGCCAATCCCACAGAGTCTAAAGAGGAAAGTCTTCAATCAGTGCGTCCTACTCGTCATGACATACGGTGCTGAAATGTGGATATTCACCGTGGGGTTGGTCGACAAATTTTTCAGTCGCTCAGCGTGCTATGAAAAGGGCTATACTTGGGATTTCTCTGAAAGGTCGAATTCGAAACGAGGTGATCCGACAGAGAATCAAAGTCACCGACCACCGAATTAGCATGCTGAAGTGGCAGTGGGCCGGCCATATCATCCGAAGAACTGATAACCAATGGGGTAGACGAGTTCTTGAGTGGAGACCGCGGATCGGTAAACGTAGTGTAGGATCTCTTCAGTTTTTTTATAATCCAAATCTCGGAGCCAAGCTTCTATGGCTCTTTTAGCTTTGCTTGTTTCTAGCTTACTTATATTACCAATAAGTGGGCAAATTTTGTATAACATAATAAACTGCAACATAAGGAAGAAAGATAGTAGTGAGATTATGTACAGTTCTTAAATATCAAACGTAAACGTGTTCAAATGTTCTAAGAAGTGAAAATACTAAAAAAACTAAAAAGAACGACACTAAGAAATTAAAGCAATTTCCTTTAAAATCTCCTACAGACGGCGTCTTTCATCGCGTTAAAAATTCCGTCGGAAAACTCTTGAAAATTACATTTTTAACCGTTGTTCGCGTCGCAGCCTGCCGACATTGCAGATTTATCACCACAGCCAATTCGTATAACTAATATTACAAAAAAATATTTTGAATCCTATTTGAAGACACATAAACGCGCTTTAACTTAGATTGGAGTGACTTTGCTTTCATACCATAGAAATCATATAAAAACCTAGGAAAAATTTAAAAATAAAAAGAAAATTTTTGGCGTCACAAAATATGCGAAAAATAAAGTTACTCTAATATCATACAACTTATTAGATTTCGTTTTGTTACTGAATTCTAAATGTTATCTTGTAAGTGTGTACATGCATAAAACATTATTTTAAGAGATAACACAAATATTGATAAAAGCTTCTGTTTCGTACTGTAATACGAGTTTTAAATTCTATTTTTATTTGTTTTCTTACAAACAACACATTCTGGAATGGTTCGCGTATTTTAGATAATAAAAGTTTTTTGTTCTGGTGACGATCCGTGATCCAATCTAAATACTCGCACTGGTGCCTTCCGGGTGATCGTCGCGCCTCTGTCGGTGACGTGGCACACTCTTCACATTGATAAAAATTCAAACGTGAGAGGAATGGCGCGCTTTGTGGTTTTTCGTGATTTATACGTAATCATTCAAAGTCGAAGACGTTAAATGTGCCAACGAGTTTCATTCAGCCCTATGGACGTTGAAGAATAATTTGTGGTGCCTGGAAAACGCCCAACAAGGACTGACGCAGAGCAGCGAGCCCGAGCGCGCTAGAGTTAAGGTGCGGAGACCGGTGAGTTGCCAGGCCGATACAAATTCTCATTAACAGCTTCATACATTATAAGCGTTACGTTAGGGAGTGACACGTCATAGTCTATGGTCGATTTGTATGGCGCGTTTTAGTAACACGTGACTATATTGACTTTTCGACTGGTTATATTATAAGAAGTATTAGTCGCAGACAAAAAAAAAACACCATGTCCTTTATTTATCTTTTAACGTGTCCTCTTCTATTCTATTAAAACATTTTTAGTGTAAGTTCTCCATTTATTGAGAACTTACACTAAAATTTCCGTTTGATGCAGCTTTGGTCTGGGTGTAACCAAACATTTTATTTCTTAATACTGTCAAAGTCTCGAAATTGATAACAGAGGTTGATATCTTTTGAAATAATGACATGATTGAGTAACGTAGGATAAGCACTTGATAGATAGTATTTAGCTTCGCATTTTAACGAATTCATAGAGGAATGAAACGAAATGTACATTTCATGAATTATGCAAAGATTACAGGGAACTTCTACATTACATAATTTTACATTACACTGCATTACATTACATTGCATTGCATTGCATTGCATTGTACCACTTTCAATAATTACAAAGCCAATTAAGCCTAGGGATTTCTGATGATAAAGATGACAACTTTAAAGCACTATACTCTGTTACACGAAACGAGCTTCCAAAGAAAATCGTCCATAATTATTTTAAATTATTTCTAACTTTTTAGTTCTGCAGTGTTTTGAAGTTGGTTTTTATTTTATTAATATTTTTTTCTATGGTAAACGTTTTTTATGGCAAAGAAACCTTGTTTATTCTTAAGTTTTTATCTTAAAATAACTAAAGGTAAATCACGATTTGCTGACCAGCGACTTGGAGAGCCTGATAAATTTGGAATTACGAGTATCTAGTTTCTGCTCAAATGCGTTTTATTGCTGACAAAAAAAAAACTGTCTAACATCGTATTTTGTTTCTATATCATCTGTCTAATCAGCTCATAAACAGAGCCCATTGTTGGGCACAGGCCGCTTCTCTTTCACGCCAACCCATCCGGTCCTTTGCTAGTCTCGTCCGTTGTCTCCTAGCCGCTTTCACAATGTCGATATCGGCCACCTGGCTGGTGGTCTACCCACCGACCGTCGACCCCTATTTGTCTGCAAATCATTTAATTAAACGTACCCCCCATATAATAGCATCATTTCTATTTCTCTTTTCAGTCCACCTCACTACGTTAGCGGCTGCGAAAGTCGGCCTTCTGAAGATACTCCTCGGAATCGGCCTCATATTAGCCGCTATGAAAGCTATGGTGGTTATGGCGTGGGCACTAAGCATAGCTAAGTATGCCCCGGATCTGTGGCCAGCATATGAGAAGTCCGGACATACGTTTAACTTTAGAGAGCCCTACGGAGCTAAGTTCGAAGACAGGAATGCCCTGCTGGACTTGTGGATCAAATATACGACGAGCAAGTTCGAAGTTTAGGTGCGTTTAGATTTATAGATGACTAGCTGACCTGGGAAACGTTGTTTTGCCACATTAATTAGCCTGCAACCTATTCTCAGACCTACCAAATACACACAAAAAATTGATAAAAATTGGTGACGCCGTTTTGGAGGAGTTCTATAACAAACACTGTGACACGAGATTTTTATGTATTAGATTATCTATAAATCTTCTGTACATATAATAAATCTGTACATTTTGTTTCTAAATCGCGGGCACCGCTAGTACATCTGCTCTGATATTGCTCTTATGAGTGACAATTTGCTCGCAAGACGCTGTTCGAAATTAAACGTCAACTTGACAGCGCATTTGGGAGCGATCCTCTGAAGGTGCAAAGAGCACTTTACCCCATTGATCACTATTAATAATAGTACAAAATATTTTGAGGGGAGCATGATGCCACTAATGAAGATAAAAATATTTATAGCGAAACAAACATCGGTGTACAATGTAAATTTAAGACTAATTAACAAGGTAACTTACATACGTAATTTATTTATCACGTTAGAAACCAAACTAGGTAGCAACTGTACTATGGTTTCCAACGCCCCTCTTCGGTTATGGTTAAGTCAACTTTAATTACCAAAGAAATACAGCATATCTAGAGAAAACTACATCTTTTTTTGCAATAACGATCTGCTCCCATGTTACTTGCACCAAATCCTGAGCGATGCCAATCACCTAACCATCTAACTGTCAATACCCATACAATTTGCTATCGCAAATGTCAGGGTTCCGGCAGGATTTGGTGAGCGCAATTAGGCCCCAGACATCCAAGTTTTAGCTGAAAATCACCAAATCGTTTGAAAGATAGATAGAATGATGATTTAGAATGATAGATAAATGATTTATTTTCGTAAGAGTAGGTAGGACAACATTTACATCAACAGCAACGAGCCAAAAGAAGCCTCCATAAGCAATCGGGCGCTTTGGTTGTGGAAACCAGTAGATAATTCACAATAAGTAGATATTTATTTACTCACTTTGGTGTTAATCAAACAAAATTAGAGCGGTGGTAGCCTAGTGGGTAGAACGTTGGACTCGGAAGCGAGAGACCCAGGTTCGATTCCCAGTGCAGGCATGTACCTATGACTTTGTTTTCTAAGTTACGTACATTTGTGAAGTTAAAGTAGGAATACCACTCGCTAACCGTGAATGAAAACATCGCGAGGAAACCTGAGCGTCTGAGCTATTCACATACCTCAGCGCTTGAAATCGCCAATCCGCGGTGGGCACGCGTGGTAATTAAGCCCATACTCTCTCCCTGAGAGAAGGCCTGTGCCCTACAGTGGGACGTATATAGACTGCTTATGTAAACAAAATCTTTAAAACTTATCCTCGAATTATTTAAGCCTTGTTTACACTCACCTGCCCCATTATCCAGACTGAGGCCATTTGCAAAATTGAAGTACGACCTCTGTTTTGGTTGTCAAGCGTGTTGACCGGTTGTTCCGATAGACCAACGAGGCAGTCTGTTTGGATAGTTTTGAAAGTTACAGAAGTTACAGTGGTACGGAACCCTCAGTGAGCGAGTCCGGCTCGCACTTGGCCAGTTTTTCTTTTATTTCACAATTTGCGGAAAACTCTATTCTTAAATTTTATTAAAAAAACTTCTCTTTTGTCCCCAGTCCACTTCGCATGGGTAGCTCTGACGAAGCTCTTCGTTCTAAAACTCATCTACGGCGGATTGTTCTTCGTTCTCATCTACAAGGCTTGGCACTTCGTAATTTGGTTCATCCACTACTTGAAGAAGAAGGAGCATCATCATCACGAGCATATCGAGTTCGATCCACATCCACACTTCGACCACGATCATGGTTACAAAGATCATGGTCACTTTGAAAAGTATCATGGTTATGGGGGGCCCGAGTACGGGAATTCAGATGATTTTTATCCGTATAAGAGAAAGGTGTATGATTCTGATGGATCTTATTCTGTTAAGTATTAAGAGGGGTATTCCACTATACTATACCATGCTTACCAAATTCTGTCGAAATCGTGACGGCTTGGTATGGGATTTCCCAGCTAAACGTTGGGAATTCTCCAGGATTTGGTGCGCATGGTGCAAACGAAGATAGGACAGTTTTACACTGGATGATAGCGGTACCTAGCGATATTTTTTCACATAACGGCCGAACCAGGCAGATCGTAGTAAATAATATCAAACTACAGGGTTATTTTGAAATCCTTGGCTACATTTTGAGAGAATATTCTTTACATTGTGGAAAAAAGTATTATCAGTGATTTGTCGGTAATGGTATAACATATTTGTAAAAATTCGTGATTTCCGACATTTTGCTCGAAACTGTGAATGCAAATTTAAAGTGGTAAGAAATACTATGAAGTCGAAAAATTTTTTCTAATATGTTAAACGTATAAAGTGTCAGTCCTGCGATAGGCGTAAACGATTAAAAGAACAATTGAGTGGTCCGGCGCCGACCATAAAACGCTCGACTCGTAGTTTTTCGTCCTGATATTGTTGGTCTATGTTTAAGTGAAGTAATTTTGGGTATCTAAAAAAATTAATACGTAATACAGAGAAGTTTGTAAAGAGGCTCGAAATTTCATCGATGCTTGCACTTGCCCATTAGCTCAGTTGGGAGAGCGCTGGCACGGTGAGCCAGAGGTCGCGGGTTCAAGTCCCGGCATGGGTGGAATTTTTAGCCTCTAAATAGGTTTTTAAAAAAAAATATTTTGACACCCCATCTTTTTCAACTAGCGCCATATTATGTTTGTAAATCATCGTTAGAATGCCCCCTTAAAATGTGTCAATGGAATTCAAAGTCACTCTGTAGATGTGTGGTTACGATTATAGTCTAATGTAAAACTGTTGATAGTTGCCGATTAGCAAGGCACACTGCCGAAAGCAACCGAAGTATCGGTACAATTCGCCACACGACCTACAGATTCATCTCCTAGAGATTTCGTTCTGTTAGGTTTTTGCCTGATTTCCCAATTTTGCGGACATAAGTAATCCCGCCGCGCGTCTGATATGTAAATTGCAGTAGGTGCACGCCGCGAGCAGTCGAGCCCTAACTCACAAACCTATTAGTTACTTTTAATTACGTGAAGTGACCTTTCCCCAAATTTTTGGACTTACCTTTTCCCATCCGACTAACTGTGTGGTGGATTTTGCCGTTCACAATAAACCTCAGGTAAGGCTGGGTTCTCTGACATTACCCCTAAATTAGGAGTTTTAGAATACATTTTAAGCTCTAATGGTTAGTGTTTAAGATCTGAAATAAATATGTGTTACTTTTCAATGTCCTATTTAGGGCCATCGGTCATTATTTTTATGATTTTCAACTTTGTGGCACACACAAAGATCGTGAACATGAGTCTAAATTATTAATAGATATGGTTTTATTTGAGCTGTACTGAGTTTTGGATACTAAAAAATATACCAAAATGACTATCATTGACTATCGGTCGTCAACATTCTATTAATAGGATTTGTATTTCTGTAATTTAAAAAATATCTAGATACTTCTCCCCCTTCGCTCGCGCAGTGCAATAAGTCCCGTATAAATCCGTGCGCTCCGAGAACTCGGCCTTGAGTGAATTCCAGTGGTTTTTTTTATTTAAGCGGCACTGGCGCCATCTAGCGGCATGAGTCAAAAGGAAAGAATAATAGCTACTTTGCGCTACTCAACGATATATAAATGAATTGTACACGACACGTAATTACAGAGTAGCAGCCCTTGCCGAGGCGACGTGTTTTCGTTGCATGCGGCTTTAGCAAGTGACCCCCTACTACCGGACTGAATGACGTTTTACGTCACTCCTCATCAAACGGGTAATTGAAATCGGGACCAATGAAAATTTAGAAAACGGCGCGAATAAGTGTTACGAATCCGAGACTGTTATTTGCGATGCATTAGATGGTACTAATCACCTCTGTTAGGTGTTATGTTAGCAATTTCATGAATCAATCAAAGCATATAATAGCCGCTATTGCGTCATTGATAGAAATGCTCAGTCAATTATTAGGTTCGTAAAGTGAATATAGACTCTGAAAGTCCCCAAATTACTTGCTATTGATAAAACTAAGTTGTGTGTCAAAGTAGTTCACTGAGGTTTCGAATAGTCGTGGAATAGACAGAGGGTTAATTTTGTCTTTACCAGATAGAACATAATATTATGTGGTCCCACAGAGTCTAAAGACGAAAGTTTTCAATCAGTGCGTCCTACCCGTCATACCCGACATACGTTGCCGAAACGTGGACACTCATGGTGGGGCTGGTCCACAAATTTAAAGTCGCTCAGCGTGCTATGGAAAGGGCTATGCTCGGGGTTTCTCTGAAAAATCGAAATCGAAACGAGGTGATCCGACAGAGAACCAAAGTGGCCGACGTAGCCCACCGAATTAGCATGCTGAAGTGGCAGTGGGCCGGCCATATCATTTGAAGAACTGATAACCGATGGGGAGAAGAGTTCTTGAGTGGAGACCGCGGATCGGTAAACGTAGTGTAGGACGTCCTCAGACTCGGTGGAGCGATGATCTTCGCAGGGCGGCTGGCAAGAGCTGGATGAGAGTAGCCAATGACCGTGCTCAGTGGCGTACTATAGGAGAGGCCTATGTCCAGCAGTGAACAAGCGTAGGCCGATGATGATGCTGATGATGATGGTTGACATTACAAAAATCATCAGCAATCACTTTTGTTTAGTGTTCACCCGTGCCTTTACATTTTACCTTAGTTTTATTATCTCAGAAATGCTCTAGAGCGCAGATTTGCGATTTACCCTTTGACGATCTCCCCCGACGATGGATAGGTAAGCAAAAAAATACTGTTGAAACAGAAATGAAATCCAGCTGCGATCCGCAGTAATAATAACTGGGGATGCATGGGTTTGTTTGACTGTTTGTTATATTCTAAAAATTTCAGAGGTTTGTAGGGTCTATATCCAGCAGTATAAATATATGGGCAGTCATTAAATTATAGCCAAATTATCGACCAGCCCGTACTATCCTCACGAACCCATTCGAGCCATATTCCCTCTTATCTTCGAATCTACTTACGTCACAGGATTATAATTTGCGTAGGTAGTGATTAAGGTTACCGAAAAGAAACGTTGCTCTCAAGTTCATACCTGTAGCTAGTACTTATAGTTTATAAGTAGGTACTGGGGGTCGGAAAAATGTGTGACTTTAAATTTCCGTTAGCTCGGTCACTTAGAATGGATGGGAGATAATCGGGCAGTAAAGAGGCATATCTGTCGCAACCAAGCGGCCAAAGACTCGTTGGCCATTCCAGGTATCGCTGGAAGAAGTGGCCAAGGACCTGCGTGAGCTCCAGGTAGACGACTGGCAGGAGATCACGCAGGACATAGACAAGTGGTGACTTTTTGCGTCGGAGGCCAAAACCCACTTCGGGTTGCCTAACCTAAAGAATGAGTTTAAATACACAGATCAAGTTTGTCAAGTTTTTAAAGGATTTTCAAGTATTATGATGAAAAATTACCAAAAAAACCAACTACACCTGCAAACTTTAAAAGTTGCAATGACTTCCGTGTTTATCAAAACGTTATAAGGTATTTAAGTTTATCTTATTAATAGTCTACCTACGCATCTATCTTTCTAACTAGCCCACTGTTGGGCATACCTATACATTACTTGCTATTGTTAAAGAGAAGAAAATCAATTTGAAGTTCTAGAACGAGAAGTTGGCCAGTTTTCTACATTTTTGTTTTGGTGCGATATAACATGGCCTATCGAGGTTATAAGGGCCATTTTAGCTACCAAAAAATACCGAGGTGGCGGGTAAAAACTAGTCACGCTCGAATAATATACAAAGAGGCAAACTCTTCTCATTTTGATATTGGTACGTGATTCTGTTTGTGTATTTGTGAGTTCGGTCTTTTGGGGAATTGTTTCGTAACGACTGCCTTTGGTACACTTCGACTTCTGCTGAACCAAATCTTACTGACTTTTTGGTTAAGAAAATTCGTCTTATATAGAGACTATAATAAGCGAGTCACTTTAGCATGTTATATTCTTTATTTAACATTATTGTATTCCATTATATTCTCTTCTGTTCCGTTTCGTTCCATTCCGTTCCGTTCCGTTCCGTTCCGTTCTGTTCCGTTCCATTCCGTTCCGTTTCGTTCCGTTCCGTTCCGTTCCGTTCCGTTCCGTTCCGTTCCGTTCCGTTCTGTTCTGTTCTATTCTATTACATACATACATAAACTCACGCCTGTATCCCAGAGGGGTAGGTAGAGACCAGGGACTTCCACTTATTCTTCTTCTTCTTCTCCATATTCTTTATTGCAAATCATAAATTAGAAAATGAATTACATAACATTGTTACAAAGGCGAACTTATCTCTAAGAGAGATCCCTTCCAGGCAACCTTAGCATAAGGTGTTTAAACTGAGATAACGGGAAGAAGGGAAAAATATTTACAACTACATAAATAAGTAATAATAATAATAATAATATATATATATATATATATATATATATATATTATGTGACAGATTAATATCTTAATGAACTTGCAGAAAATAAAAGTTATTTCATTGGGGAGGCCATGTTAGAAGGTAGATAATCGTGGTAAAGGTAACGCTAGTTATGCTAATTTTCATAATTTTAACCTGTTGAAAAGTAATTCTAGGTCACGTAGTACAAAAACGCACCATACACATCGAGCATAAACAATGACGACACTTAGCGACTGCCGCATATTATTATTATTATTACTATTGTAAGGAAAATTTATCTATATTTAAATTTTCTTGTAAAATAATATTTTTATGTTTTTGCGCTTTTGTAAAACGTTAGGTAGTCAATAGTCCAGTCATTCTATGCATTTGGAAATGCATATGAGCCGAGACGGCTACATTTTTCATATTACGTGCAAGGCCTACAAAACCTCAACTTCAAAATGTCGACCAAGATTTCCTACGTGCATTTTCCACCATCTTGAAACACCGCCCAAATGCAAATCTGTGAATATTTCAAGTGTCTACCTGTTGGTATGGTTATCAGACATGATACCGCTAGACCAACGGGGCAGTCTAATTTGCTGTGCTCTAAGTATATCCTATAATGTAACATCTGAACAACTATATGGTTGCAATAAAGTGTGATTTGTCTATCGAATTGAACCTAGTAAAAAATTGAAAGTGAAAGTGAACTACATTTATAGCCAGAAACACACTTTATACATAAATATAGACATAAGCTTACATAATTGCCCATATTGTCAACCTAAAAGAGCGTCGGCGGCGTCTCCATCTGCATCTACTCCGGAAAGTGATAAGGACAGATCAACGGCTACTTTACCGTATAGTTCACGTTCGACGGATGTTTGCTCTGAGCTTGAGAAGCTGTTGGATCATAAGCTAGCTATAGTTGTAAAGTCGATAACTCGCGACGTTACCGCTATTATACGATCTGAGCTTAATACAGCGATAGAAAAGCTGAAGGACGACTTCACTCGGACCACTGATTTCCTAAGCGCTGAACAGGGGGACATCAGGTCCAATCTTGAAGCTGCAGAGATTAAAATATCTAAGTTGGAAAATGAACTCTTGAGCGCGCATAACGAGATGAGTAAAATGTCCTCAAAACTCTCTACTTTAGATAAAATATCGCGTGAGGTGAACATTGAGATCCAAGAGGTCCCGGAAAGCAAGAGCGAAAACCTACTTAATATCGTGAAAAACTTGTGCAGTACTCTTGAGACCCCAATTGCGGAAGCTGATGTCCGTAGTTGTCGCCGAGTGGCAAAAATTAACCCGAAGACAAACCGTCCACGCAACATCGTAGCCACACTCAACTCTCCACGCCAAAGAGATGTAATTCTTTCTGCCGTGCATCGTTTCAACAAATCCCATGCCAATGATAAGTTAAATACTTCCCACATTGGGCTGACTGGTGAAACACGTAGAGTTTACATTACTGAACATCTGGCACCGGAAATTAAACAGCTTCACGCTGCAACTAGGACGGCGGCCAGGGAGAAGAATTACACCTATGTGTGGGTGCGTTACGGCAACATCTACGTGCGTAAGGATGAAACACACGGTTCAATTCATATTAAAAACTTCGAGTCACTTAATGACTTGTAATTCAATTAGTACTTAGTTTGCAATTATTTATGTCGCTTTCATTTATCATTCCCTGTTTTAATCATGGTTTTTATATTCTACCAGAACGTAAATAGATTAAGATCAAAAACTACAGAATTTTACCTTAATATGCTTAACTGTAACTACGACGCCATCTGCCTGACGGAAACAAATTTGAACGAGAGCGTCAACAACGGCGAAATTTTTGATTCGCGCTACAACGTTTTTCGTAGAGACCGTAATGACACTTGTGTTAAGTCCTATAAAAAGGATGGGGGTGGAGTCTTAATAGCCACTAAACACAGTTTAAATGTTATACGTCAAGCATCATGGGAAAGTAGAGTAGAGGACATTTGGCTGACCATCCTGCCTAGCGAAACTAATTCTTCTGTCATACATATTTGTGTCTGCTATTTACCCCCTGATTTACATAGAGATGACCTTAGTTGTTTTTATAGTAACCTACACAAAATTATTTTAGACTCGAAAGAAACCGATGAGTTCCTATTAATTGGAGATTTTAATACACCAAACATAACTTGGACACATTCTTTAAATAATTCTATGCTCAGTCCAAGCAATCCCACGGACCAAAAAGCAACCCAGCTAGTAGATAATATTGCACTGTGTAACCTGTTCCAATTTAATAATTTACCTAATAAAAATAACCGCTATTTGGACTTAGTTCTCTCAACCTTAAATAATATAAAAGTCTACGGAGCAGAGGCCCTGAGTCGCTTAGACGGACATCATCCAGCAATAGTTATAGAAATTTCTAATATACTTTCAAAGCCAATGAAACCCAGCAAAAGTAAACGTTACAACTTCAGAAAATGTAATTATAATAAAATTAAATCCGCACTAGGTTGTATCGACTGGCACACTATGCTCTCGACCAGGAATGTCAATGATTGTACTGATGTATTTTATAAAATAATTTATGACATTATAAAGGAGCACACGCCTTTTTCAAAGAGCGATGCACATAAATACCCGGTCTGGTATGATGACTCTTTAAAGCGCTGTCTCGAAGAAAAAAACAAATTCCATAGGTCATTCAAAAAGTATGGAAACCCTAGAGACTATGACACTTTCTCATTGCTGCGCGCAAGATGTAAATCATTGACCGAGTCATGCTACAATAGATTTGTTTCGTCGGTCGAGGACTCCCTAGATGATGATATAAAGGCATTTTGGCGCTTTGTTCACAGTAAAAAAGGCCATGCAACAATCCCTCAAACCATGACTCACGGTATTAAGTCCACTTCTGATAGCCAAGGTATATGCGAGCTGTTCTCTACCTATTTTGGTTCGGTCTATGAAGCTCCGTCGCTACATTCAGATGAAAGGGTTCTACCCGATATCGGCAACAATGTTCTATCAAATATCCATCTCGATACAGACACGATTTTGAAAAAAATCCAACAGCTCGATGTAAATAAAGGACCGGGCCCCGATGACTTGCCTCCAATATTTATAAAGTCGTGTAGTGAAGAGCTTAGTGTACCCTTAAGTATAATTTTTAATAAATCATTGTATTCTGGCGTTTTCCCTACAATATGGAAGCGAGCACACATCATACCCATTCACAAATCGGGAAACAAATCCTGTGTTGAAAACTATCGACCAATTAGTATTCTCTCCTGTTTGGGCAAGATATTTGAGTCCTTGGTTTATGGTTATATCTACAATCACACAAAATGTTACATATCCGGCGTGCAGCATGGCTTCGTCGGAGGCAGGTCTACAGTGAGCAACTTGCTCGAATATAAGAATTACCTTTGTAAAAGCTTTGCAACGGGGGGACAAGTTGACAGCATCTATACTGACTTTAGCAAGGCCTTTGATAAGGTCAATCATATCCTCCTTTGCGCCAAAGTGGCCACTTTCGGAATTCATGGAGATTTATATCGGTGGATAAAATCCTATCTTCAGCAGAGGTCACAGCTCGTTGTGGTCAAGGGGTTTGCATCCTTGCCTATTCCGGTTTTGTCTGGGGTGCCCCTGGGCTCGCATTTAGGGCCCTTACTCTTTGTCCTTTTTTTGAACGACCTGGTAGACCGAATCTCTAACCCTTGTCTTTTGTACGCCGATGATCTTAAGGTGTTTTCCTGTGTGCAAGATTTGAGCGATTGCCAGTCATTACAAAACGACCTCGATCAAATTTCCCAGTGGTGTTCAATTAATCAGATGTACCTAAACGTCGAAAAATGCTTTGTTATAACTTTCACAAGAAAACATCAACGACTTCTACATAACTACAAAATTTCCGAACATATACTGGAACGTAAGTCGATTGTGAAGGACCTGGGCATATACTTTGACGAACAGCTATCGTTTAGAGCTCATTACCAGCACATAACCAGCAAGGCTAATAGGCTCCTAGGTTTTGTGGTCAGAACATCCAAGGAATTTAAGAAGCCTCGCAGTCTTCTCCTTCTCTACTACAGCTTGGTAAGAAGCGTGCTGGAGTACGGTTGTCAGGTTTGGTCTCCTCACTACGCGGTTCATATTAACAGTATTGAGAGTTTGCAGAGGAGATGCTTGAAGGTACTATCGTACCGATGTAAATTCGGACGCTCACTCTCTAACTATGCAGACAGATTAGCCAAATTTGGCGTCGTGCCGTTGGAAATCCGGCGTAAACAGCTAGACCTAATATATCTGCACAAAATCCTACATGGTCGCGTGAATTCCGAGTCTTTACTGTCCGAGCTGACAATAAATATTCGGTGCAAATCTCGATCTTACAGGCCTTTCTTTTTAAATGTTTTTAAAAATAACACATCATACTACAATCCGATAGTGAGAATGTGTAGACTCTACAACGAAGTTGTGGCCACTAGCTCGGAAGTTGATATCTTCAACGCGCATTATGCTAAATTTAAGAGATGCTCAGCCAAAATCCTGACTTCATCGAGTTGTATGGTTTTATAAAAAATGCTTATCCCTAAATTTACTTTATTCAGATACTCAAATTCACATGTGGCAATGTTGTGTGTGCATGCTTTAGACCACAACTTAGTACTCATGTCATATTATTACTTTTATATCGTGTAATGGTTGTGATCTGTTTTGTACACCAAATAAAATAAAAAAAAAAAAAAAAAAAAAATTGTCGTTATCTTTAATTCAATTAATTTATCTCAAACAGAAGATTCATAATGTTAAAACACTCGAACAAGACTATATTCGAGTGTTTCTCGTAGCAGGTACTTATTTTTATTCTACAGGGTGATTTTGAAATCGGTAGCAATATCTTGAGGAATTGGTTTTTTTCATTATGATGAAATTTAATTGTATGGTATTTCATTACCTTTTCATTGTATGGTACCCGGCTGCCTTCGACTCTATATGCCTCACATGTTCCTTTCACGATGTTTGTTTTTTTTTTGTTTTGTTGATTTTTGTGTATTTTGTTTCTTACCTGCTTTTTTACTCTGTGTTTCTGTGACAATTGGAATAAATGTCTTGTTTCTTATTTCTCGGTAAACAGTATTAGTAAATATTTACTTAAGAGGAGGCTTCTGCAATGTTCTGTACCTGCGTGTTTTTGTTTGAATAAAGGCATTTTAATTTAATTTAATTTTTATTGGTAATACATAGTTGTAATTATTCACGTTTTCCATCCTTAGGTTCGAAACTGTAATTCAAAGTTGTAAGTGGTTTCGTAACGTAAAAAAAATCTATTATATTAAAATGTCTATAGTCTATCGATCGATATGCGTAAAAAAGTGAAAGAATAATTGAGTTGGCAGGCGCCGACTATGAGATGCTCTAACCATATTTTTTTTCGATTTTTGTTACATCCATCATTACATCGACCCGCCACAATAATATATTTCTAAATCATGGTTACAATATTCCCTTAAAAGCATCGAACGAATTCCATGGGAATGCTTGAAGAGTATTTATCCGAACCTTTGGCGAAAACGCCAATATTATTTAAAACTTTGTCGAGGATAGCTTAGTAATAAGATCTATGTAGCTTTGATAATTGTACGGTTAGTTTACGATGGGGCTGACATGCTCGATCTGCAAAGAAAGCCCCTAAATAAACGACATTAATAAAATTACCCTGCAGTATTTATTTACAACAGAGCGAGGCTGCAAATTGCTTCGGCCAGATGTCGCTGCCTGTATGTAATACAGGTTATTACAGGTAGGTTTACATTTTTTTTTTAAATAAAAGACTTGAGCCATATTTTAGTTTGCTGTATGCATGTTTAAGTTTTATTTTATTACTGTACAAACACTATGATGTGATATATTTAAGTTCATCCTAAATGGACCACTGTGCCCCAAGACACAATTTAATTTAGTTTGGGGTTCAGAGTTACTTTATATATTGTTAATTTTTGTTCAGCTAAATACACTTTGTCATTTCATTTTCATTTCTTTCACCGTTAGCACCGAACGAATAAGTGATTGAATTTGAGAAAGAAGTTTACCTTTGAGACGATTACCTACTTCGTTATTGCATAGCGCGCGCGGCGATGGCGCGAGGGGTGAAGTCACAAAGGATTTCGGCGTATTTTGATGTCAAAAAACTTGAATGAATAAGCTAAAGAAAACGCAACCTACAAAGTCACCGTAGTATAAAAAATATATGTATTTTCAAAGAACTTTCTTATGGTATATACAGATCTGAAGTTGCTACAAGGGTGGACACGTTATGACTCATAATTCTTTACAAGCCGCGTCAGTTCCGAAAATCTTTTTGGGTAAGCCTTCACATTTCGAACCTCCTCATAAAAACCGGCCAAGTGCGTGTCGGAGTTCCGTAGAAGTTCCGTGTTTTTTACCTGCTTTACGGAAGTAACAACTTCGGGAAAGTAATTTTGAATGGAATTCGTGCGAAGATTTCCTTTTATATGTTGGCCGCCTATTACTCGTTAACTTGTAAAGCCTACTTAGCCGTGGTAGTTTTCCTTTAAAGGTCATTATGTGGGCTACTGTCTTAAATTTTTTCACTTTTCTAAAATTAACCGTTTAGCCAGAAAGGGGGTGGGGGGGGGACGCCCTACTCTAACAAAAAATTGCGCTCTAAAGAATAATATTTCGCAAATGGAACCATGGAACCCTAAATCGAAAAATAGTTTTCCAACACGAGAAAAAAATGCATCCGTAATTTAGGTGTAGGGGTAGTACCATAATTTTTTTTTAATTTTACTATTCCGTTTGGTCGGCGTAGTTGAGCTGTATATACCTACTTGGGACAGTAAGTTTTGTGAAAATAAAATATAGTTGATTGTTTACCGAGGGAGTAAAAAACTATTTTTAAGGCGAGAGTGTTTCTTTCTTATCCCGAGTTCTTATCACGAGGGATGAAAAGTACACCACTCGAGCTTAAAAATAGTTTTACTCCAGAGGTTGACACTCTACTTTTTATCACCCGCTATGAGAAAATAAGTGAACGCAACCATATTTTGTATCACATTGTTAGCGTCTGATACGATACACTCCGGAGTTAATATTTCGTTATCACTGCTTGAAGACGCACTCATTTTTACTCTAGTAAAAATAACAATGATAATTAGAGAAACGAAAAGACGGAATGCATTAGGCGCCTTTTTTCAGTTTTTTTTTGCTCGCGCGCGGTTTTCTTTTAAACAGCCAGGCATTTGTGCAACATTGTTCGTGTTCGTGAACAATGTTGCGCTGTGAACTTAGCAATAATAGCAACATGCGCGTTCCAAAGTCAAATCACTTTTATTCCCCCAGGGAATAAAAATGCGTTTTAGTCCCTGTTCCCGGGGAACGAACTAGGTCTTTTCGAATAGATGTGATAAAAAAGTATTATATTAATGTAAATATTATTTTATAAAATCTTTTCAAAGTACTCTCCACTAGCTTCTACACAAAGTTTTATGCGTCTGAACTAGTTTTCGATACATTTTTTCCAGTCCGCCGCAGACACCTCGTTTACAATTTCGTCGAACGCTGACAGCGCATCTTCTGGCGACGAAAATTGTATCCC
Source organism: Yponomeuta evonymella (assembly GCA_963969515.1). NCBI lineage: Eukaryota > Metazoa > Arthropoda > Insecta > Lepidoptera > Yponomeutidae > Yponomeuta > Yponomeuta evonymella. Next base: position 22,084,725 of record OZ018343.1, on the reverse strand, counting down.
TCTGAGCAGTGTTTTATTTTCGGAAATAATTCGGCGCGGCGTGCTGTCCAGCGCGGTGTGCGTGGGTGCGTTATCGTGGTGGATCAGTAGTCCACGGAGCCCTGTGTTGAGGCGCTTGTTGCTCACAACAGAGAAAACTTTTGCCAAGCATTTGACACTTGAAATTACACTTGATATCGAAAAAAATCATAGCGTGAAAATGTTTGCGACGCAGATCCACTTTTCAATAAGACACGATAAATTAAATTAGCTCAAAGAATGTGGAGAGAAATTTTGAAATTGGAGCGTACTTATTTTTACTCATAAATAGGTAATCATACTTTGTAAATATGTTCAGTCTCTCATACATAAAAAAAATCGCAATACTTTATGAGTGGCCCGGTACGAGTATATGCCAAATTCCATGTTGACTACGGAATCCTCAAAACGCTATGTTTTCCTGCCATTGATAAAGAAAAATATACCTAGGTGTAAGTGAATTTACACGGTCAGTAGATACCCACGTCATTTATCGTTATTGGCAATTTCTTTCAATGTTAAGGGGGTTCTCTGCCTGCCCAGAATGACACGAAAGGCGGGTCGAGTTTGATTGATTTTCAATTAACGTATGTACGGTCGACAGCAGACCAACCTTCTCATTTTTTTGCAAAGTCACCCGTAACCTTACCATGTAGAGTGCACGCGTGTAAAGGTTAATGTGCCGTCGAATGTACGTTTTTAGCGAAAAAAGTGGTATACTCAATAGGTACGCAATAGTTTCATTAGAGAACGCTGTGGACTGAAAGAGGATAATAGTGATTAGAATTGAGAAAATAATGTTGCGTTCGATTGGACATATGGACATTTCGATGAAGGAAGACAGTTTTTTTTTACATACATATATACATACCGTGTGGCGCCGGATTAGGAATAGCGACTCCGTGTGGCGCCGGATTAGGAATAGCGTCACTCCATTTAAGGAAATAAATTACCAGGAGACGGGCAGCAGCGTCTTCCTGAGATTCCAACTGCATACTGCGATCGCCAACCCGCCTGCCAGGCGTGGCGACTATGGCAAAACCCTTCATGGTTATGAAACCCACGAGGGAGGCCTGTGCCCTGCAGTGGGCGTCAAGTGGCTGATGATGATGATGATACATAAACTCACGCCTGTATTCCAGAGGGGTAGGAAGAGACCAAGGACTGCAACATGCCACGATCCTGACAGATCAGTTTCGCTTCCTCAACATATATTAGTCCGTTGCATGCACGCACGCCGGGTACTTTTTATCTTGCCCTTTGCTAATACATTTTCTATTTGGTGAGGAAAAAAAATCGTATCTTTTTTCTTGCAGATGTCCACAGATTCAGCAGACTGGATCCGCTGACGCCATAATTGTATCGCGCACCGAGGTAGGGTACGTAACCCTCGGTGTGGGAACCCAACTTTTACTTGGCTGGCTTATGTTCAATTTTATATCCTCGTCGAAAAACCTCTGCTTGGTTTGTAACAAGCGCAACATACACGGTTTGCAAAGGTAGTGCTCCGCAAACGTAGTTAGCAAACTACACGCTCGGTTGAGCTCACGGATATTTATGTTGTATTTGTTACATTTCTCTTTCGCTTCTGAGATACATTTTGTTCACATATTCACAGTCAACAATCTGATTTTTTGGTTGCTTTATTTAGATGCTTGTTTTCTTCACGATTAGGTAAGGAGTAGTTATAATTATTGCTACGACCAATTCTCAAATATATAGATGAACTATTTATTTGCATTTACACACACACACACACACACGCAATAAAAACAATAATACGTTCCTACACTCAGGACTGAAACGATTCCGCTACTTAGCTACGCGTACAAAACGGAGATATTATGCGTTGGGACGAAAGTTTGATAGTATTTTTTTTTAATGACTAGCAGCGATGCTCAAACATAGTTATATATACTCGCCACGTGACCACGGCAGCTGCAAAGTTGCCGAAACGTCGGGAATTAAGGTAATTAAATTTTACCTAATAAATAATAGCGGTTTAATATGTGACTGCGAAAGTTTCACACCTATGATGAGTTACCTAGCTATGGTGTACGTTGCAGCGACTGGAAACTATACAAGTTTGCGGAAATTTACGGGAATTTACCCACATTTTCGTGATTTGATTGATTGACATGTCAAAGTGGCAGTAGACTGGTCACATCTGCCAATGGACCGCTAGTCAATGGGGCACGAAGGTACTGGAGACCCCGAGCTGGCACACGCTGCGTAGATGCCCACCAGCTCGCTGGACCGACGATCTGAGGCAGTTTGCTGTCAGCGGCTGGATGAGAATGGCCGAAAACGTAAAGAATTAGCGTGCCTGAGGGAAAGCCTATGCGCAGTACCGGCTGAAGCGGCATATGAGAAGAAGAAGAAGAAAAAGAAAGACATTTATTATACCAACAAGATACATCACAGAAACAAAATAAGCACATAAGCAACATAATATGCACAACAACAGAAAGAAAACTAAATACACAACAGACAAAACGAATAAATAAAACAGGACCATAGATGTAGCCTGTGGTGTAATCTACATTGCCACAAAAGGCAGCTGACTCAGCGTTGTGCTACTCCAATCAGTCGGTCACTCAATATAGGGATCGTGGCCGCTATGACGGATTGTGTAGAGTGTTCTCCATATGAATCTATCGTTCGCTGCGTGGTCCGTCTGGTAAAACATAAGTTTTGTTTCTTTAGTGATCTGGTCACTCCATTAAGCGGGTGGTCTGCCTCGAGCTCTCTTCCCTACCGCTTGTTATTATTACAAGTTATTAAGCTCCGTACTTGAATTATTTCATGAAAAATGGTTAAAAAGATCTATGGAACCACGTAGGAATCGCTAGGTTCCCTATCTCTGGTGAGTCTTATGAAATCCTATTTAATAAAGAATTATTAAATCCAATCTGAATTACATTTTGTTCGCATAAAAGGTGAAAAAAATACGTGTAACAGCAATTAATTAAGGCAGCAGAGGTGATTAAAGGCTGAAGAGATTATTTACGAAGATTAAATTTAACGAAATTTCCGAAATAGAGTCCCTTTCAGGTATCTACCTTAATGAAATTACTAGGGAGCGATTATTAATAGAGATAATTAATGTTGCCAACATAATTAAACGACTGTGTATCTAATCTATGTTATATTGTAGTCTGATTTAATCTTAGATTGTGTATAACGGGATATTGCCTCTATGTACCTACAGTTGACAGCAGGGCAACCTTTACATTTTTGTCGCAAAATCGCCCGTAGTAACGTAATCGAGTAAAGTACACGTGCTGAGGTTGATGTGCGATCGACTGACTGATTTGTCCATTTTTTCTCCAAAATGTCAGTTCAACTAAGGGCCCATTTCAAAATGTAATCTACATTTTGAAATGGGCCCTTAGTTGAACTGGTAACGTTTATTAAGTCTTAGCTTCTGTGTTACTTTGAATGAAAACATTTTCATCATCATCATCAACAGCCATTTGACGTCTACTGCAGGAAATAGGCCTCCTTTGTGGGTTTTATAACCATGAGGGGTTGGCCATAATCGCCACGGTTGGCAGGCGGATTGGCGATCGCAGTATGCGGTTGGAATCTCAGGAAGACGCTGCTGCCCGTCTCCTGGTAATTGATTTCCTTAGTCGCCTTTCGCGACATCCACGGAAGGACATGGAGTGACGCTATTCTTAATCCGGCGCCACACAGAAGAAAATTAAAATGATGATGAATAAAAATAATGAATGATGAATGAAAACCATTTGATTTTGTACAATCCTGTGTTGCCTGGGATTATTCAATAGTAGGTAGGTACAGTCGCAAGTTTACCGGTCAGTTCTTAAACTATGCGAAACTTAAGTGATATTGCTACGCAAATATAAAGATAAGATAAGATAATGTTTTATTTACACACCAAGACACACATTTTTACATTTGGGTGAAAATTTATTCATATTAGCGACTAAACATCAAAATAATGCAAGATAGGTACTCTATCCTTGGGGACAGCTACTTATTTGCGCCGTTTGGGGTCGAGACGATGGGTCCGTGGGGCCCTGAGGTGCGTAACCTTTACAAACAAGTATCTATGCGCCTCATCGACTCGTCAGGCAACCCTAAAGTTGGTAGCTACCTCGGTCAGCGCATCGCCCTGGCCATCCAGAGGGGTAATGCTGCCAGTATCTTGGGAACTCTCCCCAACCGCATCGGTCTAGAGACAATCTTTTATATATCATCATCATCATCATCATTCAGCCACAAGAAGTCCACTGCTGGACATAGGCCTCCTCCATGGATTTCCAAAAAGACCGGTTGGAAGCGGCCTGTAAATATGTAAATATGAATTTTGTTATTTTGTATTCATCATCATCATCATTCAGCCACAAGAGGTCCACTGCTGGACATAGGCCTCCTCCATGGATTTCGAAAAAGACCGGTTGGAAGCGGCCTGTATCGAGCGCCTTCCTGCCACTTGGATGAGGTCATCTGTCCATCTTGTGGCTGGTCGTCCTACGCTGCGCTTGCCGATATGTGGTCTCCATTCGAGAACTATTTTGTATTAAGATATATTATTTAATCGTTTAGTTTGTGTAGATTTAAATAGTTACCTATTAATTGTATATTAAAAATAAAATTCTGTTTAGATAGGTACTGAAAACACTTATCTACAAAAACATTACACAACCATAATTAAGAATACATTTAAGGACGCAAGTGTTAGCAGTTTTAAAACATGCAAAAGTAAACTAAACTAAACGTTAAAATAAAGTATGACCTGTCGTCGTAGACGCGTAGGTACATTTGAATTATTTTCCCTTAAAAACAAAGTACATGATATGCTAAACTTTTTTCTTTATTTTTACAGGAGAAACTCTTTTCACATAACGTCAAAGAAATTTTCTGCTCCGCAGCTTTTTGCTTCATTTGAATGACAATACAATCGAATTCCAGCCGACTTCCGAAGAATTTGAACTGTCATTACAATAATTAACGTCCGTACGAGCGACTTTACACGTGAGTAGCTCAACGAGATACTTTTATTAAATAAAATTACCTACCTTTTACCCGACTGCAAAAGCAAAAGAAGGTTATGAAGAATTGTCACTTATGAGTATTATGTACAGTATTATGAACTATATTATCGGTAAGGGCAAGATAAAAAGTACCCGAAACCGGCGTGCGTGCATGCAACGACTAATGAATGTTGAGGAAGCGAAAGTGATCTGTCAGGATCGTAGCAAGTGGCAGTCCCTGGTCTCTGCCTACCCCTCTGGGATACAGGCGTGAGTTTATGTTGTTATTATCGGTCCCATCGTTTATTTACCTTTTGACAGATGCACACCCATGAAGTTCCTTATTTATTAGATAGGAAACCGTAGGCGAAAAATGCAACACTACATGAACACCTTTATTTTTTTCACGATAGTGATGCGACGTGTTTCGCTACAATATTATAACGAGTAGATTATGCAGCGAAGACCATTCAAGTTGATTTTCTATAAAAATATAAACCTATGTTATTACAATGATCTATACTATAAGAAATAAGGTTTAAATTATTGTGAGTAACACATTAATATGAAAACCTCTTGGGTAGCCTTTAGTTTATCACGTTCACACAGACAAACTACGAAAATATCAAAATATCGATTGAAACTTCAACATAATTTAAATCGATTATCATAAAAAATCGAATCGGTAACTTCACAGAACATCACCAAATTGAGCTGTCAAAAGTTAAATAAACGGTTGGAGCGACAAAAAGTATTTTAGAAGCGGCGGTGGTGCGGTCGGTAGAATGCCTGCTTCACATCACATTCAAGAGTTCGTAGGTTCCAACCCCAGCAAGCAATGACTTTGTTTTCTAAGTAGCGTATAATTGTAAATTTGCAGTACAGTGGCAATATCACTTGCTAACCGTGAAGCTATAGTAGCAATACCACTCGTTAACCACGAATGAAAACATCGTGAGGAAACCCGAGTGTCTGAGATGTTCACACACCTCAGCGGTTGAAACTACCAATACGCAGCGGGCGCGCGTGATGACTAAGCCCGTACTCTCTCTCTCTTTCTCTCTCTGAGAGAAAGCCTATGCCAGTGGGACGTATATAGGGTATATAAAAAAAATCATGAAGGAAAACATCGTAAGGAAACCTGAGTGCCTCGATATCTCTAACGAGCTCTGACGCTCTGACTTTGCCTTGTTGTATTTATGTGACTTGTTTCTCCTCTGTATTTATGTTACTTGCACAGACTTGTTATGCCTTTTCTTCTTGTGATGTGTTATATTGCCCCAATAAATGTATTTCCTTGTTTCTTTCTTTCTATATTCACGATAGGGACGCTTTCTGAGAGAAGCCCTGTGCTCTAAAATAGGACATACATAGACTGCACAGTTATATAAGTAAAAGCCTCTGAAAAGCTTCAAGGAAAAAACTTTCTATAAAAAAAATAGAGAGATTTTTTAATAGAAAACCAAACAGTTTTAAAAAAAATAATGAACTTACTGATACATTGCTTAAGACATTTTAGCAATCGTCTTTCTCGTTTATTTATTTTTTCCCTCTCTCGAACCGCTCGTTATTTTGCAAATGACATTTTTGCTGGCGGTGCCGCAAAATTGGCTTAGAATTCATCCTCTGTAACAACAACGATTCATCCTCTGTAACAACAACTATTCATCCCCTGTAACAACAACGATTCATCCTCTGTAACAACAACGATTCATCCTCTGTAACAACAACGATTCATCCTCTGTAACAACAACGATTTTTCATAGATCGCCAACCCGCCTGCCAGGCGTGGCGACTATGGCAAAATCCTTCATGGTTATGAAACCCACGAGGGAGGCCTGTGCCCTGCAGTGGGCGTCAAGTGGCTGATGATGATGATGATACATAAACTCACGCCTGTATTCCAGAGGGGTAGGCAAAGACCAAGGACTGCAACTGATCTGTCAGGATCGTGGCATGGAACCTGACAGATCAGTTTCGCTTCCTCAACATATATTAGTCCGTTGCATGCACGCACGCCGGGTACTTTTTATCTTGCCCTTTGCTAATACATTTTCTATTTGGTGAGGAAAAAAATCGTATCTTTTTTTTCCAGATGTCCACAGATTCAGCAGACTGGATCCGCTGACGCCATAATTGTATCGCGCACCGAGGTAGGGTACGTAACCCTCGGTGTGGGAACCCAACTTTTACTTGGCTGGCTTATGTTCAATTTTATATCCTCGTCGAAAAACCTCTGCTTGGTTTGTAACAAGCGCAACATACACGGTTTGCAAAGGTACTGCAGCGCAAACGTAGTTAGCAAACTACACGCTCGGTTGAGCTCACGGATATTTATGTTGTATTTCTCTTTCGCTTCTGAGATACATTTTGTTCACATATTCACAGTCATCAATCTGATTTTTTGGTTGCTTTATTTAGATGCTTGTTTTCTTCACGATTAGGTAAGGAGTAGTTATAATTATTGCTACGACCAATTCTCAAATATATAGATGAACTATTTATTTGCATTTACACACAAACACACACACGCAATAAAAACAATAATACGTTCCTACACTCAGGACTGAAACGATTCCGCTACTTAGCTACGCGTACAAAACGGAGATATTATGCGTTGGGACGAAAGTTTGATAGTATTTTCTAATGACTAGCGATGCTCAAACATAGTTATATATACTCGCCACGTGACCACGGCAGCTGCAAAGTTGCCGAAACGTCGGGAATTAAGGTAATTAAATTTTACCTAATAAATAATAGCGGTTAGACCCGCTTAATATATGACTGCGAAAGTTTCACACCTATGATGAGTTACCTAGCTATGGTGTACGTTGCAGCGACTGGAAACTATACAAGTTTGCGGAAATTTACGGGAATTTACCCACATTTTCGTGATTTGATTGATTGACATGTCAAAGTGGCAGTAGACTGGTCACATCTGCCAATGGACCGCTAGTCAATGGGGCACGAAGGTACTGGAGACCCCGAACTGGCACAAGCTGCGTAGATGCCCACCAGCTCGCTGGACCGACGATCTGAGGCAGTTTGCTGTCAGAGACTGGATGAGAATGGCCGAAAACGTAAAGAATTAGCGTGCCTGAGGGAAAGCCTATGCGCAGTACCGGCTGAAGCGGCATATGAGAAGAAGAAGAAGAAGAAGAAAGACATTTATTATACCAACAAGATACATCACAGAAACAAAATAAGCACATAAGTAACATAATATGCACAACAACAGAAAGAAAACTAAATACACAACAGACAAAACGAATAAATAAAACAGGACCATAGATGTAGCCTGTGGTGTAATCTACATTGCCACAAAAGGCAGCTGACTCAGCGTTGTGCTACTCCAATCAGTCGGTCACTCAATATAGGGATCGTGGCCGCTATGACGGATTGTGTAGAGTGTTCTCCATATGAATATATCGTTCGCTGCGTGGTCCGTCTGGTAAAACATAAGTTTTGTTTCTTTAGTGATCTGGTCACTCCATTAAGCGGGTGGTCTGCCTCGAGCTCTCTTCCCTTCCGCTTGTTATTATTACAAGTTATTAAGCTCCGTACTTGAATTATTTCATGAAAAATGGTTAAAAAGATCTATGGAACCTCGTAGGAATCGCTAGGTTCCCTATCTCTGGTGAGTCTTATGAAATCCTATTTAATAAAGAATTATTAAATCCAATCTGAATTACATTTTGTTCGCATAAAAGGTGAAAAAAATTAACGAAAAATACGTGTAACAGCAATTAATTAAGGCAGCAGAGGTGATTAAAGGCTGAAGAGATTATTTACGAAGATTAAATTTAACGAAATTTCCGAAATAGAGTCCCTTTCAGGTATCTACCTTAATGAAATTACTAGGGAGCGATTATTAATAGAGATAATTAATGTTGCCAACATAATTAAACGACTGTGTATCTAATCTATGTTATATTGTAGTCTGATTTAATCTTAGATTGTGTATAACGGGATATTGCCTCTATGTACCTACAGTTGACAGCAGGGCAACCTTTACATTTTTGTCGCAAAATCGCCCGTAGTAACGTAATCGAGTAAAGTACACGTGCTGAGGTTGATGTGCGATCGACTGACTGATTTGTCCATTTTTTCTCCAAAATGTCAGTTCAACTAAGGGCCCATTTCAAAATGTAATCTACATTTTGAAATGGGCCCTTAGTTGAACTGGTAACGTTTATTAAGTCTTAGCTTCTGTGTTACTTTGAATGAAAACATTTTCATCATCATCATCAACAGCCATTTGACGTCTACTGCAGGAAATAGGCCTCCTTTGTGGGTTTTATAACCATGAGGGGTTGGCCATAATCGCCACGGTTGGCAGGCGGATTGGCGATCGCAGTATGCGGTTGGAATCTCAGGAAGACGCTGCTGCCCGTCTCCTGGTAATTGATTTCCTTAGTCGCCTTTCGCGACATCCACGGAAGGACATGGAGTGACGCTATTCTTAATCCGGCGCCACACAGAAGAAAATTAAAATGATGATGAATAAAAATAATGAATGATGAATGAAAACCATTTGATTTTGTACAATCCTGTGTTGCCTGGGATTATTCAATAGTAGGTAGGTACAGTCGCAAGTTTACCGGTCAGTTCTTAAACTATGCGAAACTTAAGTGATATTGCTACGCAAATATAAAGATAAGATAAGATAATGTTTTATTTACACACCAAGACACACATTTTTACATTTGGGTGAAAATTTATTCATATTAGCGACTAAACATCAAAATAATGCAAGATAGGTACTCTATCCTTGGGGACAGCTACTTATTTGCGCCGTTTGGGGTCGAGACGATGGGTCCGTGGGGCCCTGAGGTGCGTAACCTTTACAAACAAATATCTATGCGCCTCATCAACTCGTCAGGCAACCCTAAAGTTGGTAGCTACCTCGGTCAGCGCATCGCCCTGGCCATCCAGAGGGGTAATGCTGCCAGTATCTTGGGAACTCTCCCCAACCGCATCGGTCTAGAGACAATCTTTTATATATCATCATCATCATCATTCAGCCACAAGAAGTCCACTGCTGGACATAGGCCTCCTCCATGGATTTCCAAAAAGACCGGTTGGAAGCGGCCTGTAAATATGTAAATATGAATTTTGTTATTTTGTATTCATCATCATCATCATTCAGCCACAAGAGGTCCACTGCTGGACATAGGCCTCCTCCATGGATTTCGAAAAAGACCGGTTGGAAGCGGCCTGTATCGAGCGCCTTCCTGCCACTTGGATGAGGTCATCTGTCCATCTTGTGGCTGGTCGTCCTACGCTGCGCTTGCCGATATGTGGTCTCCACTCGAGAACTATTTTGTATTAAGATATATTATTTAATCGTTTAGTTTGTGTAGATTTAAATAGTTACCTATTAATTGTATATTAAAAATAAAATTCTGTTTAGATAGGTACTGAAAACACTTATCTACAAAAACATTACACAACCATAATTAAGAATACATTTAAGAACGCAAGTGTTAGCAGTTTTAAAACATGCAAAAGTAAACTAAACTAAACATTAAAATAAAGTATGACCTGTCGTCGTAGACGCGAAGGTACATTTGAATTATTTTCCCTTAAGAACAAAGTACATGATATGCTAAACTTTTTTCTTTATTTTTACAGGAGAAACTCTTTTCACATAACGTCAAAGAAATTTTCTGCTCCGCAGCTTTTTGCTTCATTTGAATGACAATACAATCGAATTCCAGCCGACTTCCGAAGAATTTGAACTGTCATTACAATAATTAACGTCCGTACGAGCGACTTTACACGTGAGTAGCTCAACGAGATACTTTTATTAAATAAAATTACCTACCTTTTACCCGACTGCAAAAGCAAAAGAAGGTTATGAAGAATTGTCACTTATGAGTATTATGTACAGTATTATGAACTATATTATCGGTAAGGGCAAGATAAAAAGTACCCGAAACCGGCGTGCGTGCATGCAACGACTAATGAATGTTGAGGAAGCGAAAGTGATCTGTCAGGATCGTAGCAAGTGGCTGTCCCTGGTCTCTGCCTACCCCTCTGGGATACAGGCGTGAGTTTATGTTGTTATTATCGGTCCCATCGTTTATTTACCTTTTGACAGATGCACACCCATGAAGTTCCTTATTTATTAGATAGGAAACCGTAGGCGAAAAATGCAACACTTCATGAACACCTTTATTTTTTTCACGATAGTGATGCGACGTGTTTCGCTACAATATTATAACGAGTAGATTATGCAGCGAAGACCATTCAAATTGATTTTCTATAAAAATATAAACCTATGTTATTACAATGATCTATACTATAAGAAATAAGGTTTAAATTATTGTTAGTAACACATTAATATGAAAACCTCTTGGGTAGTCTTTAGTTTATCACGATCACACAGACAAACTACGAAAATATCAAAATATCGATTGAAACTTCAACATAATTTAAATCGATTATCATAAAAAATCGAATCGGTAACTTCACAGAACATCACCAAATTGAGCTGTCAAAAGTTAAATAAACGGTTGGAGCGACAAAAAGTATTTTAGAAGCGGCGCTGGTGCGGTCGGTAGAATGCCTGCTTCACATCACATTCAAGAGTTCGTAGGTTCCAACCCCAGCAAGCAATGACTTTGTTTTCTAAGTAGCGTATAATTGTAAATTTGCAGTACAGTGGCAATATCACTTGCTAACCGTGAAGCTATAGTAGCAATACCACTCGTTAACCACGAATGAAAACATCGTGAGGAAACCCGAGTGTCTGAGATGTTCACACACCTCAGCGGTTGAAACTACCAATACGCAGCGGGCGCGCGTGATGACTAAGCCCGTACTCTCTCTCTCTTTCTCTCTCTGAGAGAAAGCCTATGCCAGTGGGACGTATATAGGGTATATAAAAAAAATCATGAAGGAAAACATCGTAAGGAAACCTGAGTGCCTCGATATCTCTAACGAGCTCTGACGCTCTGACTTTGCCTTGTCCTATGTTGTATTTATGTGACTTGTTTCTCCTCTGTATTTATGTTACTTGCACAGACTTGTTATGCCTTTTCTTCTTGTGATGTGTTATATTGCCCCAATAAATGTATTTCCTTGTTTCTTTCTTTCTATATTCACGATAGGGACGCTTTCTGAGAGAAGCCCTGTGCTCTAAAATAGGACATACATAGACTGCACAGTTATATAAGTAAAAGCCTCTGAAAAGCTTCAAGGAAAAAACTTTCTATAAAAAAAAAATAGAGAGATTTTTTAATAGAAAACCAAACAGTTTTAAAAAAAATAATGAACTTACTGATACATTGCTTAAGACATTTTAGCAATCGTCTTTCTCGTTTATTTATTTTTTCCCTCTCTCGAACCGCTCGTTATTTTGCAAATGACATTTTTGCTGGCGGTGCCGCAAAATTGGCTTAGAATTCATCCTCTGTAACAACAACGATTCATCCTCTGTAACAACAACTATTCATCCTCTGTAACAACAACGATTCATCCTCTGTAACAACAACGATTCATCCTCTGTAACAACAACGATTCATCCTCTGTAACAACAACGATTCATCCTCTGTAACAACAACGATTTTTCATAGACAGCTACGTACGGTCGACAGCATATCAACCTTTACACTTTGGTTGCAAAAGCGCTCTTATTGTAAAAAAATACACCATGAATTTTGGGTGGATTGAAAGCCATAGCAAATTGAACGTGCATATACAATAGCATTAAAGGCAATTTCCAAAAAAAACTAGAATGAAAACAAACTAGAATGTTCAAAATTTCCTTTTCCTGGACTAAAGGAGGTGTTACACAAGGAGAGTTTCTCCCACGCGGGCGGCGATTTCTTCCAGGCAATAATATGGTGGCCTAGTGTAAACAAATGCCCCGAGCTTTGCCTCTTGAATACAATAATTATCGCTACTTAAACTCTCCTAGGCCGCGAGCCTGTGTAAACAAACTATACGAGTTTTGCCATTCAAAAACACGACTTCTTTGTTCAGTCTAGCAGTGTCAGTGGTAGTGCTATAATGTAGTGCCAGAAGCAATGTATGTGCCTGTATGTAAATGTTTATGTTTATGTTTAATGTCTTCGGAGGTGGGGCAAGGTATACTTGTAATTGCAGTTCTAATGAGATACCAGATTTATATGCCTATTAAAAATGTAGATCACGAATGGCGAGTCTCGTGTAGAAATCAGTTCAGTTCAGTCAAACACACTTGCGATTCTCGGCTGAGCACTGTTTACAGTCGAGACACGTGTGCGTCTAAAGATCTACGAGTACTCACCTGCAGGCTGTCACACAAGGAGAGTTTCTCGCACGCGAGAGGCGATTTACTCTCGGCAATAATATGGTCGCCTAGTGTAAAGAAATGCTCCGAGTTTCGCCTCTCGAATGCAAGTATCGCTACTTAAACCCTCTTAGGCCGGCCGCGAGCCTATGTAAACAGACCATACGAGTTTCTCTTACGAGTTTCGCTATTCAAATTGAAATCCACACGTATTTTACCTAAATTTTAGGCTGTATGTTTTTAAACTATTATAACGATAAAAGTTAACAATCAGTCAGGAAATAAATGGTGTGAATCAATAAAATCAGTTAGGAAGCCTACTACCTTAGAATTAAACATATGTTACTTAAAACTACTTAACTTGCAACATTCAGGAAGGTCTCTGTCTTATCGTACGTCATTCCTTGCAAGAAATTTCGCAACGTAATTTTGGAAAGTCGTGAGTTTAATGAATCAGTTTTGAATTGATAATTCCAATAATTCTGATAAAATCTATTTAACTATCTAAATGCAGTCTGAAGTTCGTCAGCACCCTTTCAATTTGACGTTTGAAAGGGATCGCGATAGATTCAAAAGATAGACAATGAGGCCCCTGGTGCGCATAATTAGACCCCTGTTCTGTGTCGATTGATTCCAAAGGATAGAATGCTTGCCTCAAATTTAAGAGGTCCCCGACCCCATGAGCAGCTTACGTCCCACTGTAGGGCACAGGCCTTCTCTCAGAGAGAGTGTTTGGGCTTAATCACCACGCGTGCCCACCACGGATTGGCGATTTCAAGCGCTGAGGTATGTGAATAGCACCAACACTCAGGTTTCCTCATGATGTATTCCTTCACAGTTAGCGAGTGGTATCGCTACTATAACTTCACAAATGTACATAACTTAGAAAACTAAGTCGTAGATACATGCCCGCACTAGGAATCGAACTTGGGTCTTCTCGAGTCCAATGTTCTACCCACTAGGCTACCACCGCTCAGGTCCCCGACCCCAGGTAGGTTCGAAACTTGAAATATAACAATGACTTGTTTCCCAAGTTACGTATATTTGTATACCAGTCGCTAACAGTGAAGGAAAACATCGTGAGAAAACCGGAGTGCCCCCGTCCTATCCCGATTGCACTCTTTGGGTACGGAACCCTAAAAAGCTGAGGATTAAGCACATTAGCTTAAAAAATAAGATAAGATCATTCTTTATTGTACACCAGAAAATAGTAATTACGTAAAGAATAGTTAAAAAGAAAGGTGCAATTGGCGGCCTTACTGCTTACAAAAATTTCTTCCAGGCAACCATTAAAATACGTTTTGCTGAATTATTTCCTTTTCAGGCCGTAATCTCCTCGACCATAAATGCGGCACGAGTTGTTTTCAAAACTCTATCGCTCAAAATCACGTTTCGCCGTAAAACTACATTGTCCACGGTACGATATTGCGCGTTATAATTCAACAGTTTCTGTTCACGTACTCAGATATTTTAACGCCTGGCAGGCACGGCAGGCAATGCTTACTTTGTAGCTTCCTGTTTTGTATATTTCCTTTTCAATGCATTTCTTATTGTATTATACTGGAATTCCTCTAGATTTGGCTCGAGTTCTATAGAACTACACTGCCGACAAAACTTTCGAGGCTTAACTTATAAAATGCGAGTAACTCGGGCGAGTCCCTGAGGAGTCTCGGGTAATCAATCGAGTTGGTACGCACTAACGAGTGTCCAGGGATACATTCCGGAGACATTCAGCCAGCTTCAGAGCTTAATTGCAGCCTGGGGTATACGGCGAGAGGTAGGAGAATTTGCCACTGTTAAATTACACCATTCAACAATAAATTGCAGCGCCTAGTTAAATAGTAGCGCAATTAACTCACTAAGTAACAGTACGTCTGTCGTTGCTATTCGTTTTTTGCAGGCGTTGACAGTAATTCAGCTTTAGATCTCACGGTTTTCAAAGAAAAAGGTGTAATAAATACGCGATGAGTTCTTCAATTCAATTAAGCTCGAAAAAGTGGGAACGGAACTGGAAAAAGCATTTTCCGGTCCTGAGTTCTAGATAGAGCGCTTCGAGAACAAATAACGGTGAGATTCAAATAACATAAACCAGCTAAAACAAAGAGACGTAAGCAGACATTTTTTCCGAGGAAAAGAGTTCATTGTGTATTGTATTGCCGTAACACGAGTTGAGTAAACGTTAACCCATTGCCTCGTGAACATTGTTTGCGGTCTAAAAAGTCTTGAGAGAGTATCTAAGGAAACCGCGGAGTGCCATAAAGGTTATTTTGTGTGATTTACGTTGGCACATCGCGGCATTAGGCCAGGCCTGATGTAAAATACACACCCAAGATTACAGGTCCTTCATTAACAATGCAAAGAATAGCGGGGAAGCAGAATAAAGAGGGAAATATTACTTGTAATAAATAACATTTTATTCAAAATAAAACAGGCTTATTCTAGAGAGCACAACACCGAGTCCTTCCAATGCAAAAGCACTTTCCTCCCTTACGTTAAAGCTCAGTTTTCAGTCTTTTGGCACATGAACTTATTGCCTCGAGATTTTCATTCATCTGCTTCTATCAACGCGTAGTCTAGGCCGTTTCCGTCAACTCCTTTTGCGACCTCGTTGTCTTTAGGTGTCTTTGGCGATGTCTTGAGGTCCTTCTTTCTGATCTTTCCCACATGCGTGGTGGCTTCCACTAGGTCTGACTCTTCCGGTTTAGCTGTAGGATTTGCATTGTCGGTGACTTTGACTGGCTCTTCTTTTTTCTCTGTGGTTGTTTCGACTGCTTTCATTGTAGTTGGCTCGTCTGGAAGTAGAACAACTATCGGGACTTCCCTCTCTGGTGGCGGAGGCGGGAGTTCGTGCTTAGGTGCGGATATGCTCAGTACTCCGTTTGGTTTCAGCGTCGCTGAGACTTCGTCTTGGTCGCAGCCGGCTGGCAAGACGAAGCGCTGCACGAAGTGATTGGCAACGAATTTGTGCCTGTCGTCGTTGCTTTCCTTATGTCTCCCTTCGACTAGGATGTAGTTCTTGTTCACTTTGATCTTCAACTCGTCCGGCTTGAACCTCTTGACGTTCATGTTGACTTCGAACTTATTCTTGTCGCTCTTGATGTACGGTTCTTCCAGGGTGTCCTCGTCTTCTATAGCCGCTGCCGCCTTCATGAGCTGACTCCACGGCCAGAGGTAGTGGTGCGCCAATGTGTGGGTGATGTGTTTGTCAAGCAGCGCGAATGGGTCTTCATACTTCTGCCGTTGTGTCTCCTGCGCTGAGGTGACGGTCAGGATGCTTAGCGCTATGATAGCGGTGTATTTGAGACTCATGTTTGGTCGCTTCTGTTTGAAGTGCGTTCGCGTAGTATCGTTTTTCGTATGAGCGGCCGGGCGACGGCGTCGGTTATATATTGCCGCGAAGCGTGGGGGAAGGTTCGAGAAGGCGGCCCGGCTCATTGATAGTAACTGCAGCGGTACCGGCCAGCGGTCGACAACTGTTGCCTTGCCTCAGCCACTTTCATTGTTTCGTGGCACACACATGTCAGTGAGTAATATTAGGTTGTATGAAGGTTAAGTGCCCAAGCTTGGAAAGCGAACATAGGACTTACAAAAATTTAAGGCATGTTGCCATTGCCTTGAAAATGTAATAGAAATGAAAAAAAAACTTACTTAACTTAATTGTAAGAAAAGGGGTTAAAAAAGTATTCTCTGTGCTACCTATAACCATAGCCAGCATACTTCTAAATTATGCAAGATGAAATTTCAATCATCATCATCATACTAGGCGAAAAACCTATATAGTAGCGACCGTAGGAAGGAAAATTTGATAAAACTTTACATTCATGCATTCATGAATTTATGAAGTAGGAATTGTCACCTCTTAAATTTAATATCCCACTTGAGTATTATTTAATATAATCCCACTTGAATATGCTAAAAGAATGATTTGAGACATCATAATTTTTAATGAAAATTATTGATTTAGTTTCTATAAAATGTAGTCGATATCAACGGGACTATAATAACGAATCAGTTGACGTCTCATCCATCAAAATCGCTATGTAAGAAATTCAATGTACAAACTTACACTTTGCATCACTTTCAAACTTCAAACACTTTATATTTGTTACATTTCCATTGATTTGTTTCACAAATATAACGAAAGCCAGGATATTTTCCTAAGAGAATTCTATGGGAAAAGACGTAACTTGACACTAAGACGTCTCAAGTATCCTCAGGATATTTTCCTAAGAGAATTCTATGAAATAAGACGTAACTTGACACTAAGAACTCTGAACTCTTTATTCACGGAAGCTACAACTTGGACTGTGGTGTTATTTATTCCAATATTTTACTCCAAAGCAACTACATTCTTAAATGTTTAAGTCAGGGGAAACAGAGGTATGGGTTTAGTTCCAGCCCGTCGATTTGTTTGCTTGCTGCTTGATTTGTAAAAATAGCCTCAGTCTGGATGTATTTCCTATATTATTGTATATTATCCTTGCCTGGTCACCATAGCATAGGGTATCCTAATTTGGGAACACTGATTGCGTTGTATGAAAGTTATTTTTACACTTGGAAACTACAGAAAATAAATACGCATCCACTCAAAAAATCCAACTGGATCAAACAAAACGATATTACCAACTAAAGTTTCCTATTTATACTTTGCGACACCGTCGACCTGCACTCGACAAACTGACCCAACTCTGACCCGAAAACTAGTCAGCGTAATCAAACTGCGCCGTCAATGGTTGGCGACACCTGACCCGCCGTCTGCGCTTAGAACTGGTGGCACACACACTACCACACACCACACACACTAGCCAGAGCCCGTAGACGGGTGTACCGTTAGCGCAAACGTAAAACAACAACAAAACCGCCTTGACTGGGTCAGTTACAAGTTTACAATCCTCCTATTTTGGTTCAATAAACTCCTACGTGGAACGTGTTATTGAAAGTGATAAGTATTACGGGATCTCTCTGTTTTGTTTGTGAATTGATAGATTGGTTAACTTTCTCTGCACGTGACCGGAAGCGACAGACCGTCGAACGCGTGCTCGAAGTACGGAGGAGACGTAGCCACAGGGATAACATAAGCATGAGTTGACTGGTAGAACATGCTTATAGCATTAAGTCCGCCACATTGTGCAATAAATGGTTTAATAATAATACGCTTATTAATAACACAACAAAATCACTACAAACTAGGATACCCTGTGTTTTGGTAACCGTTCAAAGACATCACAAACATGGAAATACACCCAGACTGGGGCCGTTTGTACAAATGTACGGTGGCCCCCACTGGGAATCGAACCCGAGACGTCCGGTATGGTAATCAGACGTGATACCGCAGACCTACGGAGCAGTCATAACAATAACATGTCTATAAAAGTCTATAAAAGCGCACAGGGCTTCTCTCCATGGGAGAGAAAAGAGACAGGGAATGGGTTAAATCACCACGGGTGCCCACTGAGATTTTCGATTGAACTTAAGTCACTGGTTTTTTATTGGTGACTTATAAAACCACATCTTTGGTACCTACATGCTTCGCTGGGATTCGAACCCGGGACCTCAAATACCCGCTGAAACCATCGCTCCGCACTGCAATAAGGATAACATGGAGAAAAGGTTGGAAAAGCCAACGATTTTAAAAACCTGTTTAACCACACGGCACTAAAAGAAATCTTGAGTTATTTTGCAACTTTTCTGTAATTATAATGTGGGCACTCAGTGGACTTCGCAACGCTATTATTGCAAGATTGTTAACTTTTTAGAGGCAGTAATATTTCAGCGTGTAGCTGGCGGGACCCAAATTCAACATTGTGTGTGACAGTCTATTAAAAAAATTGTTATAATACTTTCGTGTGGCGCCGGATTAAGAATAGCGTCACTCAATTTCCTTCCGTGGATGTCGTAGAAGGGGACTAAGGAAATCAATTACCAGGAGACGGGCAGCAGCGTCTTCCTGAGATTCCAATCGCAGACTGCGATCGCCAACCCGCCTGCCAAGCGTGGCGTTTATGGCAAAACCCCTCATGGTTATGAAAACCACGAAGGAGGCCTATGTCCTGCAGTGGGCGTCAAATGGCTGATGATGATGATGATGATGATGAAGTGAAGGGGTGGTAGCCCAGTGGGTAGAACAATGGACTCGGAAGCGAGAGACCCAGGTTCGATTCCCAGTGCGGGCATGTACCTATGACATTATCAATTTTCAAAGTTACGTACATTTGCGAATTTGTGGTAGCAATTCCATGGGCTAACCGTGAAGGAAAACATCGTAAAGAAACCTGCGGCTTGGTTGGCTCCGCACGTATTGACTTGTCTTACCTGTGGGCTAGGCCAACTAAGCTGTCAGGATGGTATAGAAAAACAATGTCCCAGGCACTGCAGCGTCCGGGTGCTCTCTTCACCCATCTAATGTGAGTGAAGGTGCCACTGGGCGCTGTATAAATCATCTCATTACGCAGATGCAAAGGCCAAAAAGTAACAAACTCGTGTGACCTTAACTCAATTGTATTGTTATATTTGAGTTGAGCAAACGAAATATTTTATCACGGAATCCGTGGAAATTAACTGTAAACACACATCGGTCACGTATCACGTCATGTGCGGTTATTCAGATCTGTTTTTAAACTAAAATTGAGGAAACCGGAAGCCGAAGTTGAGGTATTAAAGCACAATTTTATCAATAACAGTTTAAACATAAAATATGTTGTTGTAATAAGCTTTAACGAAGATTCTAATTGATCAAATTGTTTCGAGATTAATTTTTTGTTTATATGAAAATCCAACATAATTTTTCGATCACATAATGCGAAAGAAATAGTCAACTGATACTTATTCAGGGTGTTAAATTATTTACACCCTACCTAAAAGCTACGCATACATTTATCCATAACATTTTACTGGGAAATATATAAGAACTCGATGTCTCGATATGAAAACCACCAGACACTTCCAAAATAAAAGTCAATAAAATAGCCAAAAATTATTTGAATATCAAGCTAATTCTCGAGTGGAGACCATTAACTGGCACACGCAGCGCAGGACGCCCACCAGCTCGCTGGACCGAACGATCTGGGGCAGATTGCTGGCGGCGGCTGGATGAGTATGGCTGAGGACAGACAGCCTTTGGGTTTGAACCCTACGTTCAAACCCAAAGGCAGGAACACTTTGCGGGGGTAGCCCAGTGGGCAGAACAATGGACTCGGAAGCGAGAGGCATGTACCTATGACTTTGTTTATTTTCAACGTTACGTAGAGCTGCTAAATTTTAGTAGCAATACCACACGCTAATTGTGAAGGAAAACATCGTGGGGAAACCCGCGGCGTGCTTGGCTCCGCACGTATTGACTTGTCTTTCTGTGGGCTAGGCCGACTAAGCTGCCAGGATGGTATAGGTGCTGGGCAAGCCTACTCCATCTAAAAAAACAAAATCCAGTGTGAGTGAAGGTGCCACTGGGCGCTGTATAAATCATCTCATTACGTAGATGCAAAGGTCAAAGTGTTTTTTTATAATTTGTTTGAACGAGATCCCAACCTCGAGATTTTGTGAATAATCGTTTGCGCTTCATTGCCTGAAACATTTTTGCAAAGAAACTTCTGAAAGTAGGTAGTACCAGAGAGTACGTAATAAGAAAGGTAATTTTGAAAGTGCTATAACTTTCTAAATACGAGACTTTGCTCAGGGAGTTGTGGCAATAATGGGTATGACATCATTACTTAAAGAAAGTAATTGGAAAAGTATTTGCCACTCACTCACACAGTGTAGACGGTAGTGGTGTATGAGTGAGAGGCGAATATGTAGTTGTTAAGTTATTTTCTGTAATTCGTCATACAGCGCTCCTAAAACGCGCAGTATGGTAAAGAGCATCTTCTAAAACAGAAGCAAAAAAAAACTGGCCGAGTGCAGGTCTTAGTTATACACCATGGGCAAAGCAAAACACATTTTCTTTCTTTCATCCAGACTGACAGAAAAACATCGCAGGCATAGTAATAGAAACAATGTGCGAAAAATACATGTGTGTGATGTCCTTGTCTGGTTACCGCAGTACATGGCATCCTAGTTTCGAACTAGGACGAGTGATTGTAAATTGTGAAATTTATTATTGTATTATTTTTGCTCTGCTTCTTCAGAGCAACTAAAATCTTTTGGAAAACGCCTTGTTTTGTGTACAGAATGTGTTTAACAAGAGCGCCTCTTTTCCCGCGCGCCGCCTTTTCAGCTACAACCAAAACCCTCTCTTTTACAGAAAATGTAAAGCGAAGAATTATTTAATATGCAGACGTTACTCCATTGCAGCTACCTGATATCATAATTTCCTTTCGACGCAAAAAGTCCTAACTCCTCCTTCCCATCAAAGGAAATCCAACTCTATTGCTCGCAGAATAAAGGAGAATTTCCTCAGCTACCGCCCACGACGTGAGGCACAGAATAGACTGGAACTTTCTGCCGGTTTTGCGACTAAACGTAAACAAACAACGATCAACAGGTCTGGCTGTTCAGACTGGGCGGAGTAGACTTCAAATTGAGTATAACAAGTAGGAGAATGAATGAATTTACAAACTAGCAGTGCTCGGAGTCACGTAGTTTGAACGTGGGTTGAAAAAGCTGGCCCCCTTTTGATGCTATTTAAAAATTCCAGTCTGAAATGGTAATCTGTCTTAAATTAAGCGTCATACATTCACACGTCGATAGATCAGATTAGTAAAAAACTGAACTTGCACGGATATTTACGTACTCGTTTATTTTTTCATTTTACAATTTTCCGACGTTTCGGTGCAAGTTTTTACAAGTGCCGTGGTCTCTGTAGACTGAGGTGACAGGCGTCTTTTTGAAAGCATTAGGTTGCTGTTAGTTTACTACCCTAGGCAAAAAATTGTATTAGATTAGATTATTTTCTTATACTTAATGTTCAGAACGCTGACCTCCGTTCTCTATGGGTGAAATTGAAGAAGAAAACAATTATTTTAAATATCGAAAATGCGGCGTTTTGCTTGTGTATTCTTTGACTTTGTTTCTCTTCTACAGCCGCACTGAAAACATCTTTTTTATTTTAATATTCGCTTCATGTATTTTATTATTTTATTACCTGATTAAACGTCGAACTACATAAAGAAGACTCCTAATTTTCATATCCCAATATTGAACATGGTCCTTCGAGCCGGATATTAATGAACCTGGATCTTCAAGTTACGTTTCATCAATGCATCTAGCGTCGATCTGCAGTCATACCCGTCGCCGAACGAGTTATTTTATCTTCAACCAATTCCGTAATACCTAATAAGGACGAGGAGAAGGCTTAAAATTACACGCAGCATCTACCTACTGAGTGAGTCCGTTCCATTACCTTCCTTATCTAGGTACTTATTTATTACTTGGTTGTAATAACTCTAAATCCTAAACTGCTAGGTACCTACCTATTTCCATTCTTATTACCATTTGAATTTGGTACCTAGACCATTTTGGTTTAGTAAAGTTCGACAGCGGTGTAAAGCGGTACAAAGGGGAATCATATTATTTTAATAGATTATCTCCGAAAGTTGCGTTTCGCAACCTTAAAAATAACAAGCGTGATAGCTCTGTGAACTACGGATCACAGTTTTTATTTCTGTCACCTTTGTTTGACATTGTTTTCTAGTTTTAAACTAGTCTGTGTGTGTTTTTATTTTCACTGAACTTTGTAAATAAAGCAGAGTTCATAGTTCTGTAGTGTATTAAGGTACCTAATTTACGTGTTAAAGTGAAAACTAAACTGTGAAATGGCAGGAGGCAATGATGGTCAACCGGTAAAAGATTCCGATGAGGTTTTAACCAAAAAACGCGGTATTTTAAAATCTCATCTTACTCGCTTCAATCATTTCGTGTGCAACATAAAAGGTGTATTGTCCGATGCTCAAGCAACCGAATTGCATATGCGCATAAGTAGGATGGAGGAGATATTCGGCCAGTTTGACGAAATTCAAACTCAAATTGAGATGCGATCCGAGGACGTTAATGCCGCCGCCTTTGAACGGGATAGTTTCGAGAATAAGTATTACTCGGCGGTGTCCATTGCAAAAGCCTTGGTGGCACAGCCGCCCAAGGAGGAATCATCAGTTGGTGGCAGCGAAGCGTCACTGCCAAGCATGGTGATACGTCAGCCGGTCCCATGTAAGTTGCCCACAATTTCTTTGCCAAAGTTTGATGGAAATATCCACTCGTGGTTAGAATTCCATGACACTTTCACTAGTCTTATACAGAACAATCATAATATTGAAGATGTCAATAAATTCCAATATTTGCGTGCTTCATTGGTAGGCAATGCCTCAATAATAATACAATCCATGGAAACTTGCAACAAAAATTATGCTATAGCATGGAAGCTTTTGTGTGAGAGGTTCAACAACAAGCGATTGCTTATAAACAATCACATCACAGCGATGTTCAACATACAGCCATTTGTCAGGGAGTCTGCTAGTGCATTGAGAAATATTGTCGACACATTCAACAAGAACTTACGAGCCCTGGAGTCATTGAATGAACCCACAAACCAATGGGACACATTGCTGATTCATATAGCCTCTTCAAAACTTGACAATAATGTCCGTCGTCAGTGGACTCTTACCTCTGTAACATTTGAGAGTCTTCTTAACTTCCTCAGCCAACGTGCGGTCATACTCGAGATGATGCAACACAATTCTGCAAACGGTCACAAACAGCAGAACTTAAACAGTGCTGCATCACATGTTAACCCAAGGCAAGGTAGCTTTAATAAGGGAGCAGAGAAAGCACTTATGGCTGCAACTGCACTAGGAAGGAATGACTCTGTAAGTAAAACTCCTATTTGTCCCAAGTGTCAGGCTGACCACTGGCTCTTTGAATGTTCATTGTTTCTAGCTTTGACAAATAAACAACGCGCAGATGATGTGGCTCAATACAAACTGTGTAGGACATGCTTAAAGCCTGGGCATAACTACGCTTTATGTAAAAAAGGTTTCTGTAAAGTATGCCATAAGAAACACAGCACCCTAATACACATAGAGAGCGAACCTGTAAAACAGACAAGTCTGCAAGGGCCCAAACCACCTGTTCCTATGGTTGACCCTAAGGTTTCATTGTCAGCAGCACATCAAGTAGGTCACAGCCAAGTGCTGCTGTCCACTGCTCTGGTTCACATATATGATAATAATAATGGTGCTCATAAAGCTCGCTGTTTACTTGACAGTGGCAGCACAACATGCTTCATGACAGAAGCATTGTGTTCTAAACTCAATTTGCCTTGCTATAATATTGACACTTCTGTTTCTGGCATTAATAATGGTCATTCTAAATTAAATAAAACTTGCAAAGCTAAAGTTTCATCCACAAATAGTGAATTCAGTTTAGAAACAGTTTACTATATTTTGCCCACTATAACAAGTCATCTGCCTTCTCATAAGGTTGATGTAGAGGCTCTTAAGATCCCAGAAGGTGTTATTTTAGCAGATCCAACCTTCTACATGCCAGCTGCCATTGACATATTACTTGGTGCTGATGTATTTTGGAATCTGCTGGGCAGTGGTAGAATACATCTGGGGCAAAACAAACCAATCATTTGCCAAACCAAGTTTGGCTGGCTAGTATCAGGGCACTGTCCAAATCAAGTACAAGGCGACATCAGCTGCAACTATGTTCAAGCTCATGATGATGTACGCACTGAGCTGGAAAGGTTCTGGCCGCTTGATGAGGCTACAATAAAGGCACCTGAAGCCTACTACACAAAGGAAGAACAAGCCTGTGAACAACACTACATAGAAAACACCACACGCTTGCCTGATGGGAGATTTTGTGTTAAATTGCCACTGAAGGATACAGAGGATGTTTTAGGCAACTCATATGAGAGAGCAAAAAGGCAGTTTTTAGCAATGGAATGTCGTATGCAAAAGGATAAAACTTTAAAAACTATGTACACCAAATTTATGGAAGAATATGAGGCGCTAGGAGATATGACAAAACTCTCTACCACTTCTTTGAAAGGATATTTTCTTCCTCATCATGGTGTACTTAAAATGAACAGTTTAACCACCAAATTAAGAGTTGTTTACAATGCCAGTGCTCCCAGTACAACAGGTATTTCTCTAAACCAAATATTAATGGTTGGGCCCACGGTTCAGGATGATTTAGTCTCTCTTCTACAGCCGCACTGAAAACATCTTTTTTATTTTAATATTCGCTTCATGTATTTTATTATTTTATTACCTGATTAAACGTCGAACTACATAAAGAAGACTCCTAATTTTCATATCCCAATATTGAACATGGTCCTTCGAGCCGGATATTAATGAACCTGGATCTTCAAGTTACGTTTCATCAATGCATCTAGCGTCGATTCTGCTACGATTCCGTCAATATACCTATGTATTCTGTGCTGACGTCGAAAAAATGTATAGAAGAGTTGTTGTAAAAAGATGATTTAGTCTCTCTTCTACAGCCGCACTGAAAACATCTTTTTTATTTTAATATTCGCTTCATGTATTTTATTATTTTATTACCTGATTAAACGTCGAACTACATAAAGAAGACTCCTAATTTTCATATCCCAATATTGAACATGGACCTTCGAGTTGGATATTAATGAACCTGGATCTTCAAGTTACGTTTCATCAATGCATCTAGCGTCGATTCTGCTACGATTCCGTCAATATACCTATGTATTCTCTGCTGACGTCGAAAAAATGTATAGAAGAGTTGTTGTACATCCCACTGACAGGCATCTACAAAAAATTGTATGGCGTGATGACCCTTCCCAGCCTCTTGACATTTATGAACTTAACACGGTGACCTACGGGACAGCAAGTGCACCTTTTCTCGCGATCAGGTGTTTGAAACAGTTAGCCTTGGAACAAAAAGCAGTTGAGGATAATATGGTAAAAGTGACTAGTGAAACTCAAAACAATATTGAACTAGCAGAAAGAATCGCTCATGACTTTTATGTTGATGATTTCATTTCAGGCTGTTTTGATCGAGAATCTTCTTTGCGCATCATTTCAGGAGTCAATGACATTCTGAGAACAGCTGGGATGAATCTACGCAAGTGGCGATCCAACCAGCAGAGTCTTCTAGCTGGCGTTCATAGCGAGACCGAAGACCTCAGTCTGCATGGTTTGGAAAATTCAAAAACTCTTGGTTTGGGTTGGCGCTGTAAGTCAGATAATTTATATTTTTCATTTGATCTGCAAGAGGCACAAGGAGAGCACATTATTACACAACGACTCATACTCTCGACCATTGGCAAACTTTTTGACCCATTAGGTCTATTAGCACCTTGTATAATACAGGGTAAAATTCTGTTCCAACGGCTATGGCTCAGTAAAGTCTCATGGGACGATGAAATCCCATCGGAGATACAAAATGATTGGAAGGAGATTATACATCATTTACCGTCTTTAAACTTGTTAGAAATCCCTAGGCAAGTTACTAGAAGTAACTTCACTGACGTACAATTTCACGTTTTTACCGATGCAAGCCTTGCGGCTTACGGTGCATGCTTATACGTCAGAACGGTCAATAGCGATGGTATTAGCGTTCGACTGCTTTTGGCAAAGAGCAGAGTCGCTCCAATCAAATCTGTCACAATCCCAAGACTGGAATTGTGCGGAGCTTTGATAGGAGCTCAGCTTTACCAAAAGGCCCGGACCGCGCTTCGTCTACCGGTTTCAAAATGCGTCTTTTGGAGCGACTCTACCGTTGTACTAGGATGGCTTAAAATGTTACCAAGTCAGCTAAAGACTTTTGTCAAAAATCGTGTTGCCGATATTTTAGAATTGACTGGTGACTCACCTTGGCGACACGTACCGACAGCTTTAAACCCTGCCGACCACTTGACGAGAGGGTTGAACGCTTCAGATATTGTTGGTGCATCGCTGTGGTGGTATGGACCGGAGTACTTGCAACACTCTAGTGACACATGGCCATTGGATAATAACGACTCACAAGATTCAACAGAAGGACAAGTCGAAGTGGTTATGGCCACTGTTGTGGAACCCGTTGAAGTAACGTCTCCTAACACTATGTTTGCTATTGATATTAATCGATACTCAAATTATAATTTTTTGACGCGCGTTACAGCGTATGTTTTACGTTTTATTAACGCATACTTAAAAATACAGTCCACTCACAATACAAAGGCTAAGATTTTTAAATATTCAACTTCATTATTGCAAAACACAAACCCTGCGTTTCTTTCTACTATGGAACTAAATAGGGCATCTAACTTACTTTGCAAGTTGTCACAATTGGAAAGTTTTCAATCTTATGAGCTTGTTCGAGCAGGCCGCCTCCCAAATAAAGATTCTCTGGCTATTCTTAACCCATTTATTGATGACGAAGGGGTCATGAGGGTGGGAGGCAGACTGTTTAATTCACAATTTAATTATAATAAAAAACATCCTATCGTTTTAGATGCAAAACATTCTTTAACAAAGATGATATTCGCACGGGAACATCTTCGCCTATTACACGCTGGTCCCCAAGCAATGCTAGCTTCTGTACGGCAATCATTCTGGCCTATCAGAGGGAGGAACTTAGCTAAGGCCACATACCATAATTGTGTTCTCTGCACACGAATGCGCGGTTCTACTATCGCCCCAATGATGGGTAATTTGCCAGAACACCGAGTCACACCTGGGCAACCTTTTCATGTCACTGGTGTTGACTATGCCGGCCCTATACTAGCAGCCTCAAAAAAAGGGCGAGGAAGTCGCCTCATCAAGGTTTATATCGCTGTATTTGTGTGTTTTGCCACCAAGGCTATCCACCTTGAATTAGTTAGCGATCTATCCTCGGATGGCTTCTTGTCGGTGTTCCGCCGATTTGTGTCGCGTAGATCGTTACTAGCGCATCTCTATTCAGATAACGGAACTCAGTTTGTCGGTTTTGCTAACGAACTTAAACAATTTCTTAAACAAAATGCTAATCGGTTGTCTGAGCAAGCGGCAGCTGAAAATCTTAATATACATTTTGTACCTCCATATTCACCACATTTTGCGGGTTTAATGGAAGCGGGTGTTAAATCAACAAAGTACCATTTAATTAGGGTTCTTGCCAACTGCCATTTAACATTTGAAGAACTTTGTACCGCTTTGTGTCAGATTGAGGCTATTCTCAATTCGCGCCCGTTGACTCCTCTCTCTCCCGATCGGGCCGGGCCACTTTCTGGTCGGACGATCACTCACTGCGCTGCCAGGACCAGAACTCATAGACGAGCCAATCAGCCGCCTCAGTCGTTATCAACGAATCGAGCAGCTACGACAGCAATTTTGGGCTCGATGGTATAAGGAATATATATCAGAACTCCAACAGAGATATAAGTGGAAGAGTAATGACCAAAACCATCTTAAAAGGGACATGATGGTTGTCATCAAAGATGATAAGCTGCCCCCTCTTCAATGGAAACTTGGAAGAGTTGATCAACTTATACCAGGAAGCGACGGCATAAGTCGAGTCGCTGATGTACGAACTTCGTCTGGAATCGTCCGGCGGAATTTCACAAAGCTGTGTCCACTGCCTATCTAACTATTGGAAGATGTTGAAAGCAACCTTTCAACGGCGGCGGGCATGTTCAGAACGCTGACCTCCGTTCTCTATGGGTGAAATTGAAGAAGAAAACAATTATTTTAAATATCGAAAATGCGGCGTTTTGCTTGTGTATTTTTTGACTTTGTCTCTCTTCTACAGCCGCACTGAAAACATCTTTTTTATTTTAATATTCGCTTCATGTATTTTATTATTTTATTACCTGATTAAACGTCGAACTACATAAAGAAGACTCCTAATTTTCATATCCCAATATTGAACACTTAATTTTTAATAAAAAAAACTGGTTACAAAATTATTAATTTTTCTCAATAAAAATCCTAGGTTCAGGATAAGAAAAAATGTATCTTGAAAGTCTGTAATTTACCACATTTATCAAGAGTATACTCATTTTATTACAAGTTTACAACGCACCCTAACAAAACGAAATATAACTATCTCGACATGTTTGCTTATTCAGAGAAATTAAAAATGTTACTGTAGGTTGAAAAAGACTATTCTGTAGAAATTAATTCCAAAGTCTTTAATTTATCATGACAAATCGAAACGTACTAGCTGTCCCGTTGAACTTCGTACCGCCACAAAATCCTTTTATACGATTCTTGCACAACGCCATCTATTTTTAAAACACAACGTTCGCTCGCACAATGCCATGTATTTTAAACTTAAAATAAATATTACGCCGCGGGAACGCATAACCGGGACATCAACTATGCTCTCAATTCAGGTCTTTGTCCATCTGTACGCCAAGTTTCATGTAAATCCGTTTAGCCGTTATTGCGTGATGACAAACAAACTTCCAAACTTTCACATTTATAATATAAGTGTAGGAAGGATGTTAACAATTTCTACCGCATCAGTTCGTTTACACGTACCCGTCTCACTTTTTCTTCAGCAACTCTCCATAGTCGGTTGACTTATTTTAGGGCTATGAATAAACAAATACTTGTTTGCTATGCAAAGTATATTTTCCAACTGAAGGTAAAAACACTATCACAATATATTCAAAATAAATATGACAGTGACAGGCTTGACACAATGTTCCAAGTAGTTTTAACACCCCCCCGCAATGTGTACAGCCTGTATAATAATAATACTACAAACACCCTGTATAAAAACACCTCACATGACAAAATAAAACTAATAAACTTTATACACCAAAAACATATTAAACACACAAAATTCATATACATACCTAACCTAACCCTAAGCTATTTATACACTTGTAGTGC
This sequence comes from Yponomeuta evonymella, assembly GCA_963969515.1. Classification (NCBI taxonomy): domain Eukaryota; kingdom Metazoa; phylum Arthropoda; class Insecta; order Lepidoptera; family Yponomeutidae; genus Yponomeuta; species Yponomeuta evonymella. The sequence goes on along the minus strand of OZ018343.1, from coordinate 22,054,654 downwards.
TTCAGTTTTGGCAAAGGTTTGGTGAGGATGTCGGCAGTCATTTCTGTGGTATGAATGTATTTGATTATGAATCTATGTTCGGATAATGATTGGCGTATGAAGTGATGTTTGATGTCGATGTGTTTGGTGCGGGCGTGGTATGTGTTGTTTGTGGCCAGTTTGATGGAACTCTGATTATCCGTGTGTATGATGAGGGTGTTCGTGAGATGGAATACTTCAGTGATAAGTTTATGAAGATATATGGCCTCCTTGCAAGCCTCGCCCAATGCCATGTACTCCGCTTCCGTACTGGAGAGGGCTACTGTGCGCTGCTTGCGGGATTCCCATGACACTGGAGCTCCACTCATCATGAACACGAAGCCGGTATATGATCGACGGTCCACGAGATTATTGCCGTAGTCGGCATCCACGTACCCCAAGGGGTAAAGTTCAGATTTACGCGAGAAGTTAAGAGCCATATCTTTGGTCCCTTTGAGGTAACGAAGGACCCGCTTAGCGGCCTTCCAGTGTACCCCCCCGTAATGTGCATTGAATTGCGACAGGTAGGAGACCGTGTGAGCGATGTCAGGTCTAGTGCATATTGCAAGGTACATTAGCGACCCGATAAGCTCTTGGTATGGTACGTCTACTTCTTCTTCCTTGCTAGGAAGAGTTAGCTTTAGACCTGATTCCATGGGTGTCGTGACTGAAATTGCGTCTTGCATACCGAACTTTTCTATCAGCTTCTCTATATATTTTGTTTGATCGAGTTTTATTCCATCTTCGGTCTGAGATACTCTCATTCCGAGGCAGTCTTTGAGTTCCCCAAGATCCTTTATAGTGAACTTTTTCTCAAGGTTGCTCTTGAAGTCTGCCTTCATTTTACCATTTGTGCTTAGCACGAAGAAGTCGTCCACAAACACTGCAACAATCAGTAGGTCGTCGCCGCATCTTCTGTAGTATATACAGTGCTCTGATTGAGCTTGAGTCAGTGACATCTCTGCCATTGCCTGACTTACTTTTAAGTTCCACTGACGTGGAGCCTGCTTCAAGCCGTACAGGGCTTTTTTCAGTAGGCATACTTTTTCTTTTGGGTTTGTTGAAAATCCCTCTGGTTGCTCCATGTAAATCTCCTCATCTAAGTCCCCGTTCAAAAAGGCGGTTTCCACATCTAGGTGGTCCATTTGTAGTCCATGGTGGGCTGCGTAGGCCATTAATAGTCGAACCGATGATAATCTGGCCACAGGAGAGAAGGTTTCACCATAATCCACACCAGCCACTTGGGTGAAGCCTTTTGCTACGAGCCTGGCTTTGAATTTTGTGATACGGCCTGAAGTATCCTTTTTGATTTTGTAGACCCATTTACATTTCGTTGTTTTTCTGTCAGTAGGTCTGTCTGCTAAGGTCCAAGTTCCATGTTTTAACAAGGAGTTGTACTCTGCTTGCATCGCTTCCAACCATTTTTCTTTTTGCGGATGTTCGGTGACTTCTTTATAGGTCTCTGGTTCCTGATCAGTAGTCAGATAAAGCTTGAACTGGTACCTTTCAGGAGGTTGCCTGCTGCGAAGAGGATATCTTCTTTCAGGTTCCGACTGTACAGTTAAAGGGGGTTCTGACTGTACAACTGAGTCAGAATCAGGCTGTTCCTCGGGATAGTCTGGTGCAGTCACAGGATCATCTATCGCTTCTGCCGGCTCAGGATGTTCCTCACTTTGAGGATGAGGTTCGGCTGGTAGTAGTGGCGGCTGAAAGTCAGGAACTGGGTCTTCGTCTTCAATGAATGTCACGACTTTTGACGTTGAAGTTGGAGACAGTTGTTGACTGCTAGACGATTGTATATTGGACTCTTGTACCGGTTCATCTTGTTCTTTATTTTCAATAAAGACAATATCTCGGGCCGTGATTATTACCCGAGGATTTTGGGGTTCAACAAGGCGATAGGCTTTGCTTTCTGTTGAGTATCCAACAAAGATGCATTTTTTAGTCTTGGAGTCGAGTTTCGAACGTTTTTCCTTCGGGACTAGGGTATGAGCTTCGCATCCGAAGACTTTCATATGTGAAAGATTGACCTAAGTATATTTTCCAACTGAAGGTAAAAACACTATCACAATATATTCAAAATAAATATGACAGTGACAGGCTTGACACAATGTTCCAAGTAGTTTTAACAGGTTGTCTGGAAGAAATAGCTATAAGCAATAAGGCCGCCAATTGTTCTGTACCTTTGTAAATATTATATGTTTGTGTTTTTCCTGGTGTATAATAATAGTACATTGTATCTATTTCGGTTCGAGAGTATGTTTAAGATCGACGCTGCGCGTCTACGCGAAATAGAACTTTCCCCCGAGTGATACCTAGTGCTACATACTACGAGTAAAATAAAATTATTTAGAATAATCAAAAGCATGAAAGCAAGTGAGAAATGGAGATCCCTTCTACGAGCCCTATGTCCCTGATAAGGGATAAGAGGAAATCATCATCATCATCAATCAAAAGCATACGGTTAAATTATCAATTTAGTAAAAGCAAAATTTAACAAAACAAAACAAATTGCCGCGCTTGGTTTTTTTTTTCGTAGTGCAGAAAAAGGTTGCCAGCCTCCGTTCATTGAAAATCGAGTACAAAAAAAATCTCACCTGTTTTTTCTAATTATTTGATATACCTACCTAAAACCTTTTTGAGATTTGACGTTTGTTTCTTTTCATTACTCATACTCTGAAAGGGTTCATTGTTCATCCAGGCACCGTGCTGAAAGTGGTACATGCCTGCTCTAAAGCAGAAAAGTATTAAAAAAAATAAATATTTAAGACCTGTGTCAAATACGCAAATTCAAAATGGCCGTCTTTCGCGGTCGCGCGCCTTCTTGCGAATTGTGATGTACGGCTAGCACAAGTTGGCGCCCGAGCTATCTCGCCGCGAGCTAGACCATCCGTCTGTTTCGGCGTGATTTCCTTAAGTTTTATATTTTAAACTTGTTTTTATCTTTTAGTGATTAACATTAATAATTAATTTATATTGTTTAATTTTTTACATACTAATTAAAAAATTAAATTTTTGAGCAGTCGTTTAAAAGGGCGGATAGTTTATCTCTCGGCGAGTTAGCTCACGCGCCGACTTGTGCTAGCCGTGCAGGGTGTGCGTTGGTATTAAAAAAGTAAACTGGCGGAAAACCTTAAATAAAAAAGTGCAATTTTTTCTATGGAAGTTCCATTAGACTGTGTTTGCGATATTCGAAATTGAGTTTGATTTTAACTGGCTTGTGTTTACTTTCCTCGTATTGAAAAGTAGAGTGTTTTACTCGGGTGATAGCACCCATTTCTGCCTCGAACTATCTCCAAAACATCTCGTCAGGAATGGGTGCCTTTCAGCCCTCGGTTAACAATCTACTATTTGCTGCTAAAAAACAGAAGAACAGGGCAGGTATGGATTTTCGTACAACTTTTCCCGCCGCACATTTATACGGGAAAAATGACGAACTTTGTAACCCATTTATGAACAATCAATGAGACACTTTCTGAGCAGGTGTGGTATAAACCATATAATTATCTTATCTTAAAGCTGAACGACATGAAATATACTTGTAAATATTGTGTTAAAGGAATGACACCTTCGTCCGTTACATAATATGCTTTCAATAATATTGCTGTAACATTAACTCTTATCCTGACCCAAATTAGGGACATCCTGTTCTATTTTTAACTGTATAGCATGAATAAAAAAAAATGTTAATATTTTAAGAAAATGTTCTTATGTTGAAAATGTTGTTATGGTTACACCATAATTGATTTATGAATAATGGTATAACAATTTTGTAAATATTAGTGATATCCAAGTTTTGTTGGAAACTTTAATATGAATACAAATTTAAAGTGATAAGAAGTATATACAGCTTTGAAGAATGATTTCTAATATCTTGCAATTCATGTTAACTGTAAAATAATAATTGTGCTGGTCGGCGTCGACCATAATACGCCCGAAGCATAGTTTTTTTTCCATTTTGATTTATTTTCGTGTTTATGGTGCTTGTTTAACAATTTAAGTGAAAGTATTTTTTTTCCACCACTTTATTTTATTTGCATTGCTATTCTTTCTAAACCAAGGTTAGAATTCCTCTTAAAACTTTGCTAACGTTCTCGATATAGTCCTTTAGACAAGGACGATGAAAGTGGACAAACACCCTCAATAAGACTGTTTACACAAATCAAAGTACAGCGGCTCTCCGCGAGAATCGAACCTACAACCCGGTCTTGTTAAGACGAAGCTTTCAACGAGGCAGTCTATACGTTACAATGCAACGCTAGTGTGTGTTACAAATGGATTAAGAACCAATCTTTCAATCAACAGGTGCCCCTGCCGGATAGCACTTACATTTAACGAGAGAATAACATTGAAAGAGGACTCTACTGCCCCTTCAAGGACTCGTAACGCCGACTGCATATTGTTGCTTAGCAAGCAACACCGCACAAGTAGTTTGTCACTACTTTGCAGAAGTGGAAAAAACAATTTAATCTCGTAAACACTTTCTGCGCCGTATAGAAAAACCACAGAAAAAATATATGTATACAAACACGGTGAAACAATTTCTTTAATAACGGCCGCTGATTAGTCTGAATGCTTGGATCTCATAGGTTGATCGATTCGCGTTTATAATCTGCACCCGGCATTCAAATGTCAAAACCTTCCAATTTCGACGAGTGTGGTCTTTAAAGGCGAGGTACCTAGTAAAATATCGCTGGATCTTCTCTAGCCTATCACTGTGTACCTTATAAGATGGCCCCATCGGCCATCAGTTCTGCGTGCTATGTGCCCCGCCCACTGCCACTTCAACTTAATAATCCGCTGGGCTATGTCAACGACCCTCGTTCGTCTACGTATCTCATCAGTTCTGATTCGATTTCGTAGAGAAATTCCGAGCATAGCCCTTTCCATAGCTCGGTGACCTTGAGCTTTCTTATGAGAGACCACGTTTAAGTGCCATAAGTAATCACTGGTAACACATAGTGGTTGTATAATTTTGCCTTGAGCGATTGAGGTATAATGGACGAAAAGACATTTCTAAGTTTCCCGAATGCTGCCCAGGCAAGGTTGGGTTCGACGATTGACTTCATTCACGAAGTTTGACCGGCCTAGTTGGACTGTTTGTCAACGTATAGTTCGTGTTTATCGGAATATGTTTTTTGGTGAATTTAATATGAAAATACTTTTTAGCGTTCAACGACATACCATTACATCTGCACCAATCATTTATACTGTTGAGATCTTCTTGAAGTAGTTTTGAATCTTAGGTACTATTTAGTTCAATGTATGATCATCAGCCATATGACGCCCACTGCAGGACATAGACCTCCCTCATGGTTTTCTAACCATGAAGGGGTTTGCCATAATCGCCACGCTTGGCAGGCGGGTTCGCGATCGCAGTATGCGGTTGGAATCTCAGGAAGACGCTGCTGCCCTTCTCCTGGTAATTTATTTCCTCAGTCGCCTCCTACGACATCCACGGAAGGAAATGGAGTGACGCTATTCTTAATCCGGCGCCACACGGATTCAATGTATAATTGTATAATTTATAATTGTACTATCTTTTGCCCGCGACCTCAGGGAATGAGTAATATCCAGGATGAAAGGTATTCTATGTCCTTTCCCGAGACTCAAACTATCACCATTCCAAATTTCATCTAAATCCGATCATCCGTTATTGCATGATTGAGTAACAAACATCCAAACATCTTCACAACTTTGAAATTTATAGTATTTTTAGGATATTAATCATATTTTACAAAAAACATCTCGATTCGTTATATGTGTGCGTGTGTCGTAGATTATATGGAATCAGCATAAATCCGACAAAAAATAAAAAATCAAAGAGACAAAACTGGAATAAAATGTCTGCATCTATAAGGGCATTTAAGGGTTACGGCTATTTAAAATATAGGGCAATATAGGGTCAAGACGTTTTGCTACAAGGGCACTTAGCGTTCATTTCTATTGAGTTGACACGCCATTTTTTAATCAAGACGTTTTGCTACTTAGATATTTTTGATCATGACGTCACAAGATCCAGACGTTTTGCTACTTGGGTATTTAGCGTTAATATCCGTTTAGCACCAATGGCGTTTCAATATCAGGACGTTAGGGTGACATCGTCATTCAGCAAAATGGATATTCTGATATCCCTATCAGCAGTCGGGTTGTTGTCAATAACCTGACTGCTGAGCATTCACTACTAAGCAGGCGGGGCCCAAAGTCAACATTGTGTCTAGTTTTCTTTTCTGTGTGTAAAATGGGAAACGAAAAAAAATAATTACCTATTTCATTATTATAAGCAGCCTATATACGTCCCACTGTAGGGCACAGGCTTCTCTCAGAGAGAGAGTATGGGCTTAATCACCACGCGTGCCCACCGCGGATTGGCGATTTCAAGCGCTGAGGTATGTGAATAGCTCAGACACCCAAGTTTCCTCACGATGTTTTCCTTCAACGCTAGCGAATGGCATTGCTACTATAACTTTACAAATGTACATAACTTAGAAAGAAAAGTCATAGGTACATGCCCGCACTGGGAATCGAACCTGGGTCTCCCGCTTCCGAGTCCGATGTTCTACCCACCAGGCTACCACCGCTACCTGTTTCATACATTAATCCAATGGGCATTGTTCACCCATGTTTTTTATTCTATAAATCGAAAATATAGACTAATATAATAAACTAACTTGAATATTTTCTTAACTTTCGATGCCATTATTTTTTTATTAATTACTTAAAATTTCTAATAGCTTAGTAAGTATGACGTCACCACTGGCATAATGATGCACGTTCCTTTGCCTTTTTTCATGTTTTTTAAAAATAAAAATACTCTGACGTTTGACAATGACAAACAAATGTCAATCAGTGTCAACTACTTACCGATATTTTCTTTTCTAATCATATTGCCAATAACCAAGAATTGTATTAAATTCATGTAAATACCAAGCTAGCGTCTCCTTCGTAATAATTATTCAAATTACTTGAATATTTGTTGAGAATTGAGGTTGTCTTCACTGTATCTAAGAATTTGACACTTTTGACAGTTGTTGAACGAACGAATGTATTAATTTTTTATGTTTGAAGATAGTGGAACTACCGCATTAGAGCCAACGATGACGTAATTGAAAGACAAATGAAGGTTATAAATTTTTTGCGATAAATATTAAAAATCCGTCTTTATTTTACTTATTTAAACCTCTAATAGTAATCAGTATCCCTATTCCTCGAAATGGTTTTCACTTTACGACAGTCGATGCCTCCCTGAACAATGCCCATTGCAAATAGGTAGAGTAAACGTTATCGAGTATTTATGAAGCCAATCCAAAGTCTTCTTGCGGCTCGCATAAGACATCCCGTGCCACACTACACCTTAATTAATTAAAGAAGGCTCCATTGACGTAGCCCTCAAGCTTCCAGGAAAGATTCGGGAGAGTAATTGCTTCTTAACTCCGTAGAAGTCTAAAATTAAATGAAATCATTTTGCGGAGTTCAAGGCCGGCGATGATTATAGGGTGGAAATAGCTCGTCCAATTAAACATTCACCCTCAAAGGACCGATTTTATACTTGCTTGAACGTAAGCCCGAGCCTTGTACTATTATTGAGGCCTTGAAATATTTGCTCGCAGAAAAAATCATCATCATCATCAGCCATTTGACGCCCACTCCTTCGTGGTTTTCATAACCATGAAGAATTTTGCCATAGTCGCCACGCTTGGCAGGCGGGTTGGCGATCGCAGTATGTGGTTGGATTCTCAGGAAGACGCTGGTGCCCGTCTCCTGGTATTTGATTTCCTTAGTCGCCTTCTACGACATCCACGGAAGGAAATGGAGTGACGCTATTCTTAATCCGGTGCCACACGAAAAAAATGCTAACGGAATACTTTGATGGAAAACCATTTTCAAGTGGAAGAAATAAAAAAAAACCTAAAGACGCGACAGTAAATAACAGTAGTAACTCTCACGCAACACAATCACTTAACTATGCTCTAAAGTCCTAAAATCATCGTGAGGAAACCCGCGGCTTGGTTGGCTCCGCACGTATTGACTTGCCTTTCCTGTGGCCTAGGCCGACTAAGCTGTCAGGACCGTATAGGTGCTTCTCCACTACTCCATCTCAAGAACCATGTCCCAGGCACCGCAGCGACCGAGTGGTCCCGTCACCCAACTAGTGTGATTGAAGGTGCCACTGGACGCTGTATAAATCATCTCATTACGTAGATGCAGAGGCTAATTTTTTTGTAGTTTTCTAAGTAGTACAATTTCATTCCAATAGTATAACCCGCTCAAATTAAACAGGCATCTCTCGCGGAGAAGATCGAATCACGCGAGGCACCGAGTTAAGCTGTACGGGCTATACCATTGGAATGCTATTGGTAATTAGACTACCAACATGTCAACGAAACAAACACCACCGTACTAATATGACTCTATGGAATAACTATACATGGTAAATACTCGTCCCCTTGTCCCAGGCTAGGATACCCTGTGCCATGGTTACCAGGCAAACCATTATTGGAAAAAGGATGTTTTAGGGTTGCTTAGTACTGTTAACGAAGAACTCTTACAGTTTCGCCATGTCCTATGTTACTTAGTTTATACTTTATTGTGCACGAAGAAAGAAATAGTTACAAAAAAAGAGTATAATGGACGAGTACATAGGCGAGCTTAGTTGAAGTCAAAACCTTTTTGTAAGTAGCACAGAAATGGCGAATTTATGAATGTTAAAAGACAAAGTAGGTGTCCATTTCAAAATGTAGGTCGTTTTGGAGAAAAAATGGACAAAAAACAAACTCAAATTTTGGTCCTCAACAACTTTGCTGTCTAATGAGTCGTATATCACTCAGATAATGGTATTGGAATAAGTCCATGAGTCACATATGACTCATACTCAACACATCTTCGGACATACAACTTTCTAATATTGGACGCTGGGGAATCGCAAAATGCGTTGTTATGGGCAGCAGGGAAGTCATTAATTAACAGTTTAAAAGAGTATAAATTATTGCTATTAGTTAAACCTCGACCTAAATCAAGTCCATTTAAGTCCATATAATATTAATTATCAAATCAAAAAATCAAGTCACATTTCAATGGCCAACTGCGAAACCCTTCTCTGCGCGTGGCCCGACACGCACCTGGCTGGTTTAAGTTTTCTCAACAAGAATTTATTTTTGTAATCATGCTTGTCTTGTAAGTGTAAACACTGAGAGCAATCGCATTACGTAGATATTGGAATAGGAAGGCAGAAAGTATAAATAAAGGGGATTTTCCTCATTTCTCTCGGAAAACACGCTGCAAGATGCGATACTTTCTCCTCTGGGGTATCTAGGTTGAAATTGAAAATGAAGAAGTGAAGGCGTTTTTCTGTTATATAGCTCATTGACATTTAGTTTATAGATTTGATAGTTCTACTGGCTGACTCGGCAAACTTTGTTTTGCAATATTAATTAGCCTACGACCTATTTTCAGACCTACCAGATATACACGAAAAAGTTCTTAAAAATCGGTGTAGCCGTTTCGGAGGAGTTCGATGACAAACACTGTGACACGAGATTTTGGTATATTCGATTGATCGATATCACAGAAAAAATGTACCTAGTCAACGTTGACTACCTAAACAGAGGTCGTGGGTTCGTATCTCACTGGAGGCGGCCGCACTTCATTTGTACAAATGGCTCAGTCTGAATGTATGGGAATACATCACAAACATTTCCATGTTTGTGATGTCTTTGCCTGGCTACCATAACACAGTTTGTGACGAGGAGAAATGATCGTGTGGTGTGATTGGGTGGGATTTATTATTATAACGTTTCATGGAGTCATCGGAAGCCTCCAAAAGACTGTTTATTTGTGACAGCCCGTGAGGTTGCATTACAAGTGCGTCACTTACCTAAGTTCTAGTCAGACCTGAGATTTCCGCAGGAGAGCCTCATAGTCGGGCCACTGTATGTAGCAAGCGCTAAGATATGTACATAGTTCAGAAAGTAGGGTTTCCTCACGATATTTTCCTTCATAGTTAGCGAGTGGTATTGCTACTACTTACCAATGTACTTAACTTAGAAAAGAAAGTCATTGTTGCATCCCCGGGGACCTCCCGAATATGAGGCCGGCGTGCTACCGCTCTGCTACCACCGCATTTACTTACCTAATACTACGCTAATATTACGCCGTGGCGTAGTCTTAAACAATTCGACCGTTAATTCCAACTTAGGTAAGGCCGACGACTCAGAAACGGTGACTCAAGGCGAAAGAAAGTAAACATTGATTTCTAGATATTACCATAATTTTATTATAGTAGGTACAAAATTTCCAGATTATGCTTGCGGCGGCACTGCTTTTTCACATAAATGCTTTATAGAAAAGGTCACCAAGTGTTTGTAGTTTTGTAACGAACTACGCATCTAAAATGCAGAAGTAATTTCTTGCCATGTTTCAAAACAGCGAAAGCAGCTAGCTAAACAAAATTGATTAGATTCCTTCATACACCTAACATTTTGTTTTCTTACTTTTGGTTAGACTTTTTTGTAAGTCATTGTGATTTGTAAAGACTGTATAAAAGTTGTAATAATAACGTTAAGGAAATAATGACAATCACGTACGCTATAAAACTTAACAAAGTAGGGCTTACGCAAGTGAAAATCATTGTGCTGTGGTTTTTGTCTTAGCCTATTGCCTGCAATTAGTCACTGGTAAAAGCTTTCGCATTTTAAAAATCTGTAGAAAAGTCCAGTGAAACAAATATTTTTTTTTGTGATTAAAAAGTTACCTTAGCAGTTGGGTTGTATGATAGAACATTTCGATTGCAAAGTTAATCGTATCTTTCGTTCAATTTCTTCGAAACCCAAAGGGCACGAGTCCTACTCGTACTGTTCTGGTTTTTATCTAATTTTGTATTTGTCATAAATGTTACCTCAACGTATGCATCCTAATCCTCGTAAGAAATGCTGTAAATATTTCCCCGACATGTCCCAGTCATTCACAAGTCAAGTATTCTGAAGATGCACAGACATGACAAACGATGGCCGACGACCGACTATCCCATCTGATGGATCTGGCAAAAACTGCTCATCTGTGATATTACTGCGGGGTACGGTGGTGCGGCTTTATTTGCTGCGGATCTATCGAAAATTCAAAATTTATATTCACTAGATTATCCTTGTGGCGCCGGATTAAGAATAGCGTCACTCCATTTCTTTCCGTGGATGTCGTCGAAGGCGACTAAGGAAATAAATTACCAGGAGACGGGCAACAGCGACTTCCTGAGATTCCAACCGCATACTTCGATCGCCAACCCGCCTGCCAAGCGTGGCGATTATGGCAAAACCCCTCATGGTTATAAAAACCACGAAGGAGGCCTGTGTCCTGCAGTGGGCGTTAAATGGCTTATGGTGATTGTAGGGATTAGCTTACGCGTCTAGCGCGATTCTATTGCCTAGCACCCTACTCTTTCTATCAATGCAAAAAAGACTTACGTTTTGTCCAAGCTGAACCACTGAAATCCAATTTCATAACACTTTCATGTTATCACGAACGAAAACATAAGATTGGTTTATTGATATTATTTCAAAGCTAATACGTATTTCTAATTATTTTTCCACTTTTCACATTGTAAATATTGTATTTTGCTTTACTGTCAACGATTCAACTGGTAGTCAGATAATTCTTTTATTTGAATATTGTTCTTTATTTTACTAAATTATGTCAAATAATCGTCATACTAAGAAAGTCGAATAAGGAAACTTCTGGCCTATGGAGACTTCTAGAAGACTACTCGCATTCTAAATCGAAATTATGAATTTAATGCAAGAAAGAGAAAGAAGATCTAGAATTTGAAATTATGGATTTGGAACAGGATCTAGAAACTTCCAGAAGAATTCTGACGCAGATTCACATCAAATTTGAATATTAGAATCGAACTATTTTTGGGGTATAAAAGCCGCCCAAGAAGGCTTTCCGAGTCAGTCTCAATTCAGTCCTACTTGAGAGTCTTACTTGAGCCCTACTTGAGTCTCACTTCAGTCCTACTTGAAGAATCTCACTTGAGTCTCACTTGAAGAATCTTACCTGAATTCCTGTCTACCTCTCCACGGCCTGTCTCCGTCACTTACCTGCCCGTCTCTACGGCCTGCCTTCGCAACTTGCCTGCCCGTCTCCACGGCCTGCCTGCACAACTTGCCTGTCCGTCTCCACGGCCTGCCTTCGCAACTTGCCTGCCCGTCTCCACGGCCTGCCTTCGCAACTTGCCTGTCCGTCTCCACGACCTGACTCCACGGCCTGCCTCTCCGACCTAAGGTTGCTTTTGTACATATTTTTTGATGTTTTATTATTATTAAGTTTTTTTGTTTAATTATAGGTTAGGGGGTTCTGATGATTACATTTTGACATCTCTAAATCTCTCTTTTTATTTCTTTAGCTTCCGTTACCAAGGGTTATGCCTTCACACAACCCTCGGTAACGTGACATGATTCACTAGACATCTGGTGAGAAGAGGTTCGCCATTCAAGAGAGACCTCTACTCTTGATGGGCAAAGATAAATAAATAACTTCCACACAACACAGTCACTTGTCCTGGTTCTAAACTAGGATACTCTATGCTATGGTAACCAGGCAAAGACATCACACACATGGAAATACACCCAGACTGAGGCCATTTGTAGAAATATACGGCGGCCCCCAGTGGGAATCGAACCTACGAACTCCGGTGTTAACATGTTAATCTGACGTGATGCCGCTAAACCAACGAAGCGGTCAGATGAATCTCGATTGGTTCAGCAAACATGAGCAGTTATTGGTTTCGATCTTAAAGTGTTGCAAATTGTGCATCAATTCACTATACTTTGTAAGAAATTACGACCTAGAGAACTTTTTAATCGTGACAAATAATGTTATACTTATTAAGACTTTTAAAGGAATCTTAAAAAAAAACATTTTTTGAAGAAACGTCAACATTTACTGCTACACGTTGCACGTTAGTTATTAATTACGTTTTAGTTAATGTTTCAATCATAGCTAGTAATATTATGGATGATAGTAATGACACTTTAAACGAATATTAAATAATTTTTTAGAGAGACCTCTTACTATTTAAATTGTAAAATTATTAAAAATCAGCAACTATGGAAAGTACTCGTAAACATACACCAAATTTTGTGTTATCTACACTCGCCTATACGTTAAAAAAGCCTCTTCCTACCACTTGGATGAGGTCATCTGTCCGTCTTGTGGCTGGTATAACATATTAAATATTATTTATTATTTTAGTCTTGCGACCGGTGCTAATCCTTTTGTGAATATTTCGAAACTACTCACGGGCACCTTCTATTACTGAAGTGATTTGCACAAAGCTATCTTGACAGAATATATACACTGAACAAGCATTTCTATGCCATGGAACAAACTGATGTCCGATATAATAATAATGATATATCGGAAACTTGAGTGGCCATCCAGGTAGCGCTTTGTACATAAGGATGTGACGATCCACCCCTGTGCACCGAACAATGGCATTTCGTGGAAGTTTCAGGTTTGCGGCGTCCAAGTGCTGGAATGATATCCCTCTCCCAGTGCGTGATGCTTCTATTAAACATACTTTTGGGCGTAAGCTCAAGCTATATTTGCTCGAACAGCAGAGACTGTCCCGTCCTATCCTTTGTCGCTTCTGACTTAGGGAGTGATAATGATATTAAATGTAAGTATCCTGTTTAGGAGTAGACAAGTTCTTGAGTGGAGACCGCGGATCGGTAAACGTAGTGTAGGACGTCTTCAGACTCGGTGGAGCGATGATCTTCGCAGGGCGGCTGGCAAGAGCTGGATGGGAGTAGCCGAGGACCGTGCTCAGTGGCGTGCGATAGGAGAGGCCTATGTCCAGCAGTGGACAAGCATAGGCTGATGATGATGATGATGATCCTGTTTAGGTGGTTATCCGTGAAGTGCCACTTCTTTTTTGTTTCTCGTACACTAACAAGCAGTTAATCTACTGTTAATTAACAGCTTGTTAGTGTACGAGAAACCGGGGGATAGACTGGCTGCAAATAGGTTCATAGCCTTTTTAAATACAATAGTAAAAACTAAGTTATGTGCGGATATCTCAGGTTCAGCTAGTGAATATGTGCTCAAGTCCAAAGCTACAGTGCGTAGACTAAACATTTGCGTGACAGTGATGGATGACGTGAGAATGAAAAGGTTCCCTTATCAGCTACAACGCTTTGAACATTTACTCCTGTTACTATGACATTTTTGTTCCATTTTTCCGGTTCCCTTTTACTCTTTCATTGTGCTCAAAATCAAGTGTGTGTGTGTGTCGAGCCACGCACAGTGTAGAGTTCCGTAGATAGCCGTCAAAATATGCGGACTTTTTAATTGATACTAGGATTTTATTTTACTTACATTAACTACCAGTTTTACATAAGTCACAACTTCATCAAAGTAAGTAAAAATTTTCTAAATGAAATAAAAAAATCCTGATGTACAAGAAAGTATATTCTTTTCTTATCCTAACATATTGATTAAATACACTTTTGTAAACACAACACTGTCAGTGACACGTACAACACCGCAGTTTACACATCTCGGAGGGAGCAATGACTTGCCCAGAAAAAGTGAAGAAAGACTAACCTATTCAGAATACCAAAGTCAGTTTCTTGCTTACTGCTTTAGCTCACACTGCCTGTCAGAATAGTGATCTAGTGAGTTTGGGGCCGGTTTCTTAAGAATATCACAAAGTAAATACTTAAGTAAAGTTCTGTCACGCTCTTTTTTGAGAAATTTGGTGAGACAGCACTACAGGTTAACTATTTACTTAGCGAAATTCTCAATTCAGAAACTGGCCCTTAATTAGGCTTGCTAAGCCGCAGATCAATTTCTCATGTGGAGACGGACCTTAGTCGGCTGAAGATTTGTCCAGGCCTTAGTTTTCTCCAACTTGGCTGCCTCGTTGGTCTAGCGGTTGACACGTTTGACTGTCAAAACAGAGGCCGTGGGTTCGATTCCTACTGAAGCTGCTGTACTTGGTATATTTGCATGGCGATGTCCTTGCCTGGTTACCGTAGGTATTCTAGTTTGCAACCAGGACAAGTAATTGTGTTGTGTGGAAGTTATTTTCTTATCTTCCTGTATGGGTCAAAAATATGGACCATCAGGTTTCATTGAGATAATTTTAGAAAGATTTTTTTGGAAATAAGAATCTCTTTTTTCATATTATTTGACACAAAAATTACAAGATAAAAGTGAATAACTGTCTACCTACCTACTTCAACTGTCTAACTATCACGGTTCATGAGATACAGCCTGGTGATAGACGGACGGACGGATGGACGGACAGCGGAGTCTTAGTAATAGGATCCCTTGAGTCCCCCCTTGGGTCCCTTTGGGTACGGAACCCTAAAAAGTATCCGAAACCGGCGTGCGTGCATGCAACGACTAATGAATGTTGAGGAAGCGAAAGTGATCTGTCAGGATCGTGGCAAGTGGCAGTCCTTGGTCCCTGCCTACCTCTCTGGAATACAGACAGACGTGAGTTTATGTATGGACAAAGATTTCTGATTTCTGATTGAAGCGGGAGACCCAGGTTCGATTCCCAGTGCGGGAATGTACCTATGACTTTGTTTTCTAAGTTATGTACATTTGTGAAGTTATAGTAGCAATACCACTCGCTAACGGTGAAGGTAAACATCGTGAGGAAACCTGAGTGTCTGAGCTATTCACAGACCTCAGCGCTTGAAATCGCCAATCCGCGGTGGGCACGCGTGGTGATTAAGCCCAACTCGCTGTCTCTGAGAGAAGGCATGCCCTACAGCGGGACGTATATAGGCTGCTTATGAGTCCAACATAAGATGGTGGCACACGAAATTCGTGTAGGTGTTTTTCAAAAGTAGTAAACAAGCTAAGCTCGGTCAACCAGGTACTAACTTTTTTTTTAATGTAGCCTATATACATCTCACTGCAGGGCACAGGCCCGCTCTCAGAGAGAGTATGGCCTTACGGCCAGTTTCTGAATTGAGAATTTCGCTAATTAAATAGTTAACTGTAGTGCTGTCTCTTCGAATTTCACAGAAAAGAGCGTGACAGAACGTTACTTAAGTATTTACTCAGTGAAACTGTCAATTCAGATACCGGCCCTTAATCAATACGCGTGCCCACCGTGGATTGGCAATTTCAAGCGCTGAGGCGTGTGAACACCTCATACACTCTTTATTTCCTCACGATGTTATCCTTCACTGTTAGCGGCACTTATTATTAAAATGTATTATCTAAGCGACGCAATAGTTGAAAGAATTTTAATACTTTGTAGGGTTCCGTACCTCAAAAGGATAAATAAAATCCTTGTAGGATCACTTTGTTGTCCGTCCGTCCGTC
The DNA here is from genome assembly GCA_963969515.1 of Yponomeuta evonymella. NCBI lineage: Eukaryota > Metazoa > Arthropoda > Insecta > Lepidoptera > Yponomeutidae > Yponomeuta > Yponomeuta evonymella. The sequence continues at coordinate 22,038,298 of OZ018343.1, read as the reverse complement.
CGTCCGTCCGTCTGTATGTATGTCAAAACACTTTATCTCAGGAACACGTGAAGGTATCAAGTTGAAATTAAAACCATATACCTACTGTAAACTTTACAGTCCCTTGAACCTGTTAAAACAATGAAACTTTTAGGAAGATACGGCCGTTTATGCCGTAAAAAACGTATATTTTGACACTCAAGGGAATCAAAATGTGTAGGGTACTTTCTTTTGACCAAGAACTATGAAATTTGGCAAGTAATATCGTCTTCTTAACTACTTACAAATTTGTACGGAACCCTCGTTGGGGGAGTCCGACTCGCACTTGTCCAGTGTTTTTTTTTCATGTAATTCTTATAATAGTTTTATTTTATAGCCATGAACAGCGATAAACATTTTATTGTTGTAGGAAATGATAACATTCCAATATTATAAATTATTCTGCGCAAAAAGAAAACCGTGGAATATTTGGAGTGTATACCTATTCACGCTATTTACGCTATTTACGCTATTTGGTACACTACATAAAAATATACTAGAATACATTTGCTTGAGTGCCTAAATACAACCATAAATAAATTATGGAACTTATGCGACTTATAGAGCTAGAATATTTTTTATTCAATTTAGAATACAATGTACAGGTGATAGCACATATATTTTTACGGTCTTATTTATAAAGAAATTAAGTAATACCTCTCTCACAGTCTCTTTAAGTAAGACACTTTTTAACTTTAGTGGGCGTTTTAGCTTTTTATGATTTATAAAAAGTTCGAGCTAATACGCTGTTGTTTTTTAATGTAATATTACGCATTTCTTTCTTTTCGTTCTTTTTATATAATCTGTGGCCAATTGACGAAGTTTTGCGACTTTTTTTTGAAACTCGAATTTGAATTGGCGACACTTAAAACACGATAGAAAATAATATCGAAAATATACCTCCTAAGACGGAGAAAAGTAATTGCCTCATCTGGCAACACTGAGAACAACAGCTTTTTGTGTTTCACATTCATTCACTTACGTGGTGCAGAGTCTCAGATTAATGAATTGCAGAAATCACACCACAGATTAAAGACACTGCTTAAGGTAGGTTTAAGGGACATTTAACGAAACTTTAGTCGCGAAGGGCTTATAGGGCGGAGGGCGTTCCATGTGGCGCCGGATTAAGAATAGCGTCTCTCGATTTCCTTCCGTGGGTGTCGTAGAAGGCGACTAAGGAAAGAAATTACCAGGAGACGGGCAGCAGCGTCTTCCCGAGATTTTAAACTGCATACTGCGATCGCCAACCCGCCTGCCAAGCGTGGCGATTATGGCAAAACCCCTCATGGTTATGAAAACCACGAGGGAGGCCTGTGCCCTGCAGTGGGCGTCAAGTGGCTGATGACGGAGGGCTTATAGCTTAACTAATGTAGAGATTTGACTTTGTAAATCCTAATTCAGTTAAGATCTGTCTTACAACTGACATAAGTCTCACTGAGAGCTGTTTTAGTGGAATATTTTTTTTACAAATAAGACATACAAATAAGGTCTTACATGACGGGTGACTTTTCAACAAAAGTGTATACGTAGGTGCTCATAACAGTACCATTTATAGAAATAAGATTGATTATTATCAAATTCTTCAAAAATATCGGGTGATTCCAGTTGACCTATCTTTAAAATTTGGCAAGATGCAGAATGTGCTCTGAGTAGATGCAAGGAAAAAGCCTAATGCTTAAAGTTAAAATAAGTCTGATTACAAAAGTAGTTTTGCAGTCGTATGGGGAGATGTATTTTTAACAGCAGGGTCAACATTGTAATCAATTATTCGGAACCCTAAAGGACGTTTTTTTTTATTATAAAATGACATGTTCACTCTTGATCTTTTTGTTCTCCGGGGTAACTTTAGCGCCATGGCGCCGAGGAAAAAGAATTAAATTTCGTGTTTAAAGTCTGTACACTCTATTAATCATGTTCATAGTAATTTTTAGGAGTACACATAAGCAGCGTATATACGTCCGACTGTAGGGCACAGGCCTGCTCTCAGGGAGAGAGTATGGGCTTAATGACCACGCGTGCCCATCGCGGATTGGTGATTCCAAGCGCTGAGGTATGTGAATAGCTCAGACACTCAGGTTTCCTCACGATGTTTTCCTTCACAGTTTTAGGAGTAATCTAAGGAAACTCTAAGATATTTTTTTATTGCGGTGCCATTGCCATGGTAACAAGAATCGTGTAACGGATTCTGTGGCGGTACGAAGTTCGCCGGGACAGCTATAAATAGCCACGTTGTAAACACTCAAAGTAAAGACATAAATTCATTTCCACGATTTTATCTTATAAAAAGTCTCCTCTGAAAATCTGGACCAAAAAAATTCATCTCGACATTAATACCGCGGCCGTAGCTACCAAAATTTTATAATGCAAATAAAAAACCCGACAGCTGAAAAGTTTTTGATATCTCTTGTTCCGTAGACGTCTTGATGGTAAGATGATTTTGGTCTCGCCTGCTGATTTAGGCCACTAGACTTTTTGCAGATTGATTTTTTGTTTCATAATACATTTTTTATTCCATACTTTTAAGTGACTTTGTACCAATTGTATGATAGCTGGCGCCAGTGTTTTTTCATGATTTCGTATCCTCAAAGACAGTTATAACACTACATATATAAATACCTAGTATATAAACTCAAAACCTTTAATTTGTCACCTCATTAGCTAAAATCTCTCCAGCCCGTTTGACTTTTCTGGTTTTTTAATAATCTAATACATTAAAATATCGTGTCACAGTGTTCACTATCGAACTCCTCCGAAACGGCTTCACAGACTTTTATGATTTTTTTTATATATATTTGGTAGGTCTGAGAATAGGTAGCGGGAGTACTTGGCAGCAATTTAAATAAGTAGAGGTACACAAAACTAGTTCCCATAGTACACACTTACATACTTGCAATAAAAACATATTCTCTTACATTCGCAGTCGAGTGAAAAGGCGGAAGTCTAATAGGACCTCAGGAGGTCAGGGCAAACGAGGCGTTCATCCGGGTTAACAACGTTATCGCTCGGGACCTTACGAGGAGCTGAGGTCTGGCCTGTACCGTTGTTGCTAAGAGGTTTTCCTCAAAGACGAAATATGTTTATTCAAAACAGCGCAAAAACTGAAAATTCAGCTGCCTTTTGTGGCAACTTAGATACACCACAGGCTACATCTATGGTCCTGTTTTATTTATTCGTTTTGTCTGTTGTGTAGGTATTTGGTTTTCCTTCTGTTGTTGTGCATATTATGTTACTTATCTGCTTATTTTGTTTCTGTGATGTAGCTTGTTGGTATAATAAATGTCTTTCTTCTTTTTCTTCTTCAAATAAAAAATATAAATCAAAGAATCAACTACAAGGAGAGTTGTAAAATGCAAACGATTATTGGAGTGTTTCAAGAATTGCGCATTTTAAAAATAACTCTGCATATGGACCATTTTTATATAGATCAGCAGTGTAAACATCTTACTTATAAAAATTTCATTTTACTAAAACACTGAGTGTTTCTCGAGTTAAATGCGGTTTATAACAGGAAATCCTCACACAAGCTGGCTTTAGCCGATCTTAACCTATTGTCGAAAACTATTGTTATTTTCAAGGTCAGGACTTAGCCGCTTACCCCCAGTTTCTCGTACACTAACACGCTGTTAATCTACTGTTAACAGCTGTCAATTGACCAAAGTGCATACAAAAAAGACCACTGACAGCTGTTAACAGTAGATTAACAGCTTGTTAGTGTACGAGAAACCGAGGCTTAGTCACTTAAGTTGCCATTTAAATCGAATTTTGTATCAAGAATTTTAGTTAAATGCTGTTTAAGCCACATTTAAGCAAGTGGTGCAAGTCGGTCTATACCTACAATGTGTGTTTTAGTTGAATAAACATTTTTTTTTCGAAATAAGTTATGGTTAAAAGAAATAACCCTTCATGGTTATAAAAACTACAAAGGAGGCCTATCTCCTGCAGGGGGCGTGAAATGACTGATGATCATAAAAGAAATACGAGAGACGAAAGTGTGTGTTGTGTGTGTGCACACACACAACACACACACACACACACACACTCTCACGCAAACCCTGAAATCTGTTTCATTAGTAGCGATTATTGAACCACTAATTATCGTTACTGATGAAATTGATTTCAGGTTTTGCGTTGTTTTAATAATACTTTATATCTTGCTCTCTCTCACACACACAACACACGCACTCTCGTTCTTTCATTTAATTTCTGAAAGGAGGACTGTGCTAGCATTGGCGCGAATTCAATTATAATATTGACCATCCTAAGTGTTAAAAACCTCAAAACCGATTTTATGGTCACTTTGTTGCAGTCGACAGCAAATAAACCTTTACATACATGCACTATTACTAGCTACGTTAAGGGTGACTTTGCAGTAAAAATGTTAAGGGTAACCTGCTGTCGAATGTACCAAGTTTCATTTTAAAAGTTACAAAAATATGACCCTCCGACGACTGAAAAATTCGGTCAAGTCAAGACTAAAAACCTTGTTGCAGCGTCTTCAAAGCTTAGTTCAGAATTATTGCGTCAACGTGTGTTAGTAAGATAAGATACGAATATTCTTTATTGTGAACCAGAAAACATTAACTACAGAAACAGCACTTATAAAAGAAAAGTCACAATTGGCGGTCTTATTAATAATATAAATTTCTTCCACGCTCTCATATTGGAGAGATTGCCGGAGGAGAAATAGATAAAAATGGATTATTAAATTATTAAATTCTTTATTGCATTGAAAACCAGTTTCCTTGCAAAGGCGAGCTTAATGCTAAATAGTATTTTCTTCCACTTTAATTTTTTCCAAATTCAGTTTTTCTTATGTCTAGTGCTCGTGTTAAACTTAGAAAATACTTATTATTTTTTTAATGTTGAACTTGACAGCATAGAGAACCATAGAGAACTTGGCCGTCTAGCTGAGTAAAACAGCAAATGTTCCCATCAAAAAGTTCCGCGAACAAAACCGCCCGCCACCTACAGATGCCAGTATATCCGCAGCGGGACTGGGCGATGGATATTACTGTTAGGGGACCCTCTATGCAAACGGCAGTCGGCCATTACTGCGGGGCCACGGAAGAAGCGGCTAGTAGTTAGGCGTGAAAAGTGACAATAAATTTATGTTGTTATACAACTGCTCCGCGTGGCAAATGTGGGATTAAGAATAGCGTCACTCCATTTCCTTCCGTGGATGTCGTAGAAGGCGACTAAGGAAATACATTACCAGGAGACGGGCAGCAGCGTCTTCCTGAGATGTCCGTCTGTCCGTCTGTTTGTCTGTTTTTCTGTTTGTCTGTGTGTCTGTCTGCCACCAGGCTGTATCTCATGAACCGTGATAGCTAGGCAGTTGAAATTTTCACAGATGATTTGCCGCTATAATAACAAACACTAAAAACAGAATAAAAGAAATATTTAAGGGGGCTCCCGTGCAACAAACGTTGTCTAAAGACAGCGCTCGCCATCTAGCGGCCATCTTTGTAACTTTTGCAGCGCCGATGTCATGTCGTTAAATCATCATCATCATCATTCAGCCACAAGAAGTCCACTGCTACATAGGCCTCCTCCATGGATTTCCAAAAAGACCGGGTGGAAGCGGCTTGCATTCAACGTCTTCCTGACGTTAAATGTTAATGTCAAACGCTCCTTGTTGATTTCTATAGATGGCGCTGTTCTCAAATTTGATCTTTGTCTAATGTTGTAGATAATGGTAAGGAACCCTTCGCGCGCGAGTTCGACTCGCACTTGGCCGGTTTATTATACTTGCCCTTTGCTAATACATTCATACATTTGCTAATATTATATTCTTTGAAAGCGTAAGTTAAAATATTGTAACGCTTTGGTGTAATAACTGCTATGTTGCTATATTTATGTACATAAAATAAAGAAATAAGAAACAAACAAATAAAGTTCCATGGCCTCCATTTATCAGCCCCCGAGAAGGAAATAAAAATGTTTACAGCTAAATTGTCGAGACTGATACCACGGCCCGCGGGATTGTGCTCTGTAGGAGATGAGTTTATTTGCGTGATTGCGGGCTGGACCGTTCCAAGGTACCGTGGTGCAATAAGAAACCGTACGTGATGAGAATAAACTTTGTTATTGTAAAGTTAAGAACAAGAACGATACAGGACGGAGGAGGAAAGATTGACGAAAGTCATATTATATCGAGCGAGTGTGAGTGGAAGGGGTAGTAAAGAACGTCCCAGGCGGATACTTATACTTCGACCAAACCGGTGATGCATTAACAAAGGGCAAGATATATGCGTACAACGACTAATCAATGTTAATAAAGATTATTAATCTAATCTAATATAATCAATGTTCATGAAGCGAAAGAGATCGGTCGTGATCGTGGCAAGGGGTAGACCCTGGTCTCTGCCTCCCCTACGAGATACTTAAGGGCGTGAGATTATGTTATGTTTGTTACAAAACAGTGTATATAGGTCGCAGCGCAAGGCACAAGCCTTATCTCGGAGTAAGAATACGGGCTTACTCTCACTCTGCGAGAAGGCCTTTACTGGGACGCATACCCTATAGAATGCTTATGCATACCTAAAAATGTATGCTAATATAAGCATGCCAATGAGTGGGACACCTTATACGCTACGGCTTGTCTAAAGATGTTATGCAATGACCCTTGAATTGGTTATGGAGTGGGTCATTCATTAGGAAGATCAAATGTCAACGCTCCTAACATCCGTCGGACTGACGGCTCGCCGGCTTAATTCACCACGTGTGCGGTGCAACGAGCAGAGTATAATTTTTCATTGGTTCAATTTTCAATTTGAGGTGACAACTATTATGCCACTGTTTGGTGAAGGGTTAAGTTTTATACTGTGGTATGTGAAGACCGCAAGAACTCAGGTTAAGAACCATGTTAGTGTCCAATTCTTTTAGAGAAATAGAAATAGGAAATGTTTGTTTGTCTTCAAACATAGAACGGCACAATAATCACTTATACTATGGAACGATAATGAAGTTTAATGAGACATTTATTTAACAGCATGGCTACCTCGGTGGCAGCTACAACATATGCTGAGTCGGGAACCATTTTAGGGGCTCAATACTTTAAACTAGTAATATAATTTATGTTCGAATTACGATTTTAAAATTTTCTTGTGGTAATCTATCCAATTTTTATTTTATGTTTTTGTTAAATTTGTCTTTTTATGTTTTTTTTTTATCGTTTTGTTTATGTTTGGAGTATTGTGCCGTTAAATAAATTGTTTCTCTCTCTCTCTCTATTAGACATGAAGACTAAAAGTATGTGCCTCGGTTTGTAACTAATGTACAATAGTGTGCAATTAGTTGCTGATTTTCAGGCAAGGCGTTTCCTTAAACTAAGTTATACCTACCAAGGTGTAATAATAATAATAATATTTTATTTCAAGTAAGTAACACTAATTTTAGTTATTATAGGCTTAAAACTATATGTTAATACTTATAGCTAGAGACAGAATATTATAAATTAGATTTAACAGTACACATTAGAAGGTACATGCAGACTGGCACAGTGATGCATGTAGGAAGAATCTAGGCAGCCTGCTATCATGCTCAAGTTGCTGTTGGGACTGGCCCACACCCTGCTGAGCATCGATGCGCACCGCTTACGCATAGTAGCGTAGAAGCAGTCTACCCGGGCCGCTGCAAACATGCCAAATGCACTGCAGAAGCGGGGCAGCCCCATCAGCACCCTGAAGGCATCATTGTAGGTACTGTACACGTAAAATATTGTACTGCTTTTGCGTAAATCTCTCCCACAGGCAGCTCGAATAGAATGATGTACAGTATGCTCCGAATAGTGTGATTTTTACATCATTGGAGCATCGAGCAAATTTGCTTAGCCTTTAAAGCCAATTCACATCGCTCCCTCTCATAATTACACTACTTTTCCGTATAATGTAGTCCCCGTAACTGACATGGTGATTATATTTTCACGTTCACTGGATCAAAGAGTTTGTGTAACAAATAATAAAAAAAAACCGGCCAAGTGCGAGTTGGACTCGCGCACGAAGGGGTCCGTACCATTATCTATACAATATTTGAATATTTCATGCGTCTACCTGTTGCCGTTATTAATATTGAACAAAAAACGGCAAAAAAATCACATTTGTTGTATGGGAGCCCCCCTTAAATATTACTTTTACTCTGTTTTTAGTATTTGTTGTTATAGCGGCAACAGAAATACATCATCTATGAATATTTCAACTGTCTAGCCATCTCGGTTCTTGAGATACAGCCTGGTGAGAGATATACAGACAGACAGGTGGACAATGGAATCTTGGTAATAGTGTCACTTACTCTTAGGGTACGGAACCCTTACACTGTATAATAAAATTAATAATAATAATAACTTCCACACAACTCGATCACTTGTCCGGTCCCAAAGCAGGAAACCCTGTGATATGGTAACCAAGCAAGGACATCACAAACATGGAAATACACCCAGACTTATACGGCGGCCTCCAGTAACAATCGAACCCTTGACCTCCGGCGTGGTAATCAGACGTGATACCGCTAGACCAAGGAGGCGGTCAAAAATACAAATATTATTAATATAAACAGTGTAATTATCCCCCCTCTCCATGACTAGCACATTTTTGTGGTGTGCCCTGGAGGAGATCAGTGTCCAGCAGTGGATGAACTTTGGTTGATGACGAATAAAATATTTGTGATTGAATTTGAGTTTACAAGAAAGGACGTTGTTTCCGATGTTTGTGATGTCCTTGCCCAGTTTTCATAGTAGAGGGTGTTCTAGTTTGGGAACAGGACAAGTACTCTGTCTGGGTGTATTTCCATGTTTGTGATATCCTTGCCTGGTTCCATAGCACAGAGTATCCTAGTTTGGGATATGATCGTGTTGTGTGGAATTTATTATTATATATTTTATTCGTAATAGTCATATTCTTGTGTTTCGTTATTCATTTCCTGGACGAAACCAATCTCTGCGAGGGTTCAACACATTCTTGGCTGGAATTTACACGTCTGCTTTTGTTGGAATCTTCTTGAGATGTCGAGAATAATTTGATTAAATCTGGTTTGTTCGCTGGATGATGTTTATATCTAGCCGCTTGACCTTTGCAATAACAGGGGAGTGTAATAATATTGTAGTATACAGGGTGTAAAAAAAAATCTCAAAAGCTCTAAGCCGCATAAATCCGAAAGTAAGGAGTTCCACTGTTCTTATTTTCGAATATACGGGGATAACTAAAAATAAAACTTGTTGAAAACTCAGATCTAAGGTAAGATAAGAATATTCTTTATTGTACCAGGAAAAACACAAACATTAAATATTTACAAAAATACAATTGTATACAAGTACAATTAGCGGCCTTATTGCTTATAACGATTTCTACCAGGCAACCGACGATGGAGAGATGCTAAGAGTTATCTATCTATATCATTGCAGATGAAATGAAATGAAATGAAATTTATTTGTCTGCCAAAAATCACATTACAGCTGTCCTTAACATAAGGGTGTTTGTAATCGTATACAGTTCAATTAAAATCATATTTTTTAAGATATAAGACTAAAAAATGATCTGCAAATGTTTTACCGCAAACCAGAAGACCTTTACGCACCGTTCCGACCGTAACGGAGGGTGTAACCGACTTCGTTGAGTACATATTCGATTAAGCTTGGGTGTAAGGTCAAGGGGCAGACACAACAGATCCCACTGGGTCACGTCCCAGTGTTGACGTCCCCCCGCACGTCAACTTTAAGATAAGATAAGCAGTGGTCCCCACTCTAGGCCTAGCCTGTCCTGTAGTTGCCACGATTATATATCAAGCAACAAAATTTAGAACTAGTCAAGAGTTGTTAAAAATATAAGCCTTATGTTACTTGCGACTAAAATTCAATGTTGCGACTAAATAATGCAGCCTATATACGGCCCACTTCAAGAAGCCCTAGGGTACAGGCCTTCTCTCAACGAGAGACTGTTACGTTTCCTTGCCACAAAAAGCCTGTGAATTTATTTAAAACAAGGCGTACCCCAGGAACACAAATCTGGCCGCGCACGGCAAGCGCGCGCGCTTCCGGCGGAAGTAGCCCGTAACTCGGACCTCAATATCCGGGGCTCGCTGCGTTTCCGGTCGGGATTGAGACTTGTTCTCTAGTTCTTGCTGCCTCCTTCCTGATGTGAAATGACACCTTGTACGCGACTGTACGAAGAAAAACCGGCCAAGTGCGAGTCGGAATCGCGCGCCGAGTGTTCTGAGCTGTATAATATTAGGTGATCCGGAAAACGTCGTACCGGCGAAGCCTTCGGAATCGATAAATGTTGTGTCAATTACTATGAAACATTAATTCTGCATAACAAATCAGAAATTTAAAAAATTCGAGATTGTAAAAATCTGTTATACCGATTTTTATGATCTTGAAATTATGAAAATTCGTTTTCGTATGCTAACACTCAGTTCATTCAGTTCTTTCTTCGGTTTCTTTTTCAATTCCTTAACGGGTGTCTAACTCACAATTGAGGCCGTCAGCGCAAAAGTGGTCTAAGCTAAACATAGTATGGAGATAATGAGCTATACATTTTCATAAATTTAAATTGAATACATAGTCTGCGTCGTAGGCAAAAACAGCACGCGCAAAAATAATGTCTGCAACGCCATCTGTTATCCATGGGTGAAACTAGGGATAGGCCGGTTTTGCATTAAAATTTATTACGTTTTAAATAAATTGCAGTAGATAAGCACGGATATGAAAAATTGTGGGTTAGGCTACGTTTGCGCTGACGGCCTCAATTATTGTCCGGTTTAGTACTGAAATGTGTTGCCTTACTGCAGGAAAGACTTTGACCACACCAAGTTTGACACTAGTTTGTATTACCGTTTCTATAATAAACCAAAAACTAAGAAAAAAAAACCTTGAAAAACCAGTTCCTATGCATGGAGGCTACCTTAGTTATTTATTTCTAGCTGACTGGGCAAACGTTTCGCCCTATAAATTTTCTCAGACCTACCAAAAAATTTCGAAAAAATCGGTGACGCCGTTTCGGAGGATTGCAATAACTAACACTGTAGTAGGAGATTTTTATGTATTAGATTTTCGTTAGGCATTCCGCCGTAATTTTGTAAATTTTTAGTAACCAGCAGACATTTATTTCAATATGATTTGAATGTCAGATTGCAAAGCAACTCATCGCCTTAGAGAGTTTTTCTTACTACCAGATCAGAAGAAGAGTCAAAAGAACATTAACCCATCCCACGCACTCTGCTCATTCAAAGCAAATCAAAAAAAAATTTCATCGTAAAGAATTTACTTTCCGTTTGCTGAATGTCAATGTACTATACTGCTGCTGCCTTCGGGCATCGGGTACTCCATGAACTATGGTTTCGTTGTGACAGTGGACGGATCTTTTTATTTATTTGGGTTATTGACAGACTAGTTACACGATTTCATTACACAATAAGGCATGAGTCTACGAGTAATAACCACAGCATTCATACTTTCAAAAACACAAACTTAACCTAGCCATTTTCAGTACCAAACAAAAATAAGAAAATGCTACATCAGACAAAAGTAATAAATACCTACTTAATTAAGTTGTAATTTATTTCAGAGAAACACCTTGTGTTCCTACACAGTGCAGTGAAATAACTCGGACTTCGGAGGTAGTTTATTGCGGCTTTGTTAGGAATAAAGTTAGCTCCGGTAGGTCTATAGAGTGAACGGCGTCTTATGTGAGACTTGAAAATAAATTACGGTCAATATTTTATGGGTGCTGGCGTTATGCAGCTGCTAGAAAACGTTCCTTGGAGCATAGGCACCTACTAAAAAAAAAACAAAAGTCTATTGCAGACATTAAATGTAATGAAATTACAGAAATGCTTATGGCCAGATTCTGAACTGAGAATTTGGCTGAGTGGTTAACTGTAGTGCTGTCTCTTCGAATTTCTCAGAAAAGAGCGTGACAAAACGTTACTTAAATATTTAATTAGTGAATTTCTTTATTCAGAAACCGGCCCTTAAACTAAGAAACCTGTAACTCAAAAGCTAGTGAAAACGCTAATTTTCACAATTTACAGTCTTTTATGCATATAGATACAACAATAAATCACACTTATTTGCCGTATGGAAAAAAACAAATTAATCTAATATATAAAAATTTCGTGTCACAGTGTTTGTCATCGAACTCCTCCCATCGGCTTCACCGATTTTCATGATTTTTTTTGTGTACATTTGGTAGGTCTGTAGGTCATAGGCTAATTAATAAAATAATGCGAAACAACGCTTGCCGAGTCAGCTAGTAAAATTATATAACAAGTAAAGAGATCAAAAGAGATCCGTGTGGCACCGGATTAAGAATAGCGTCACTCCATTTCCTTTCGTGGATGTCGTAGAAGGCGACTCAGGAAATACATTACCAGCCAGATCGCCAACCCGCCTGCCGAGCGTGCCGATTATGGCAAAACCCCTCATGGTTATGAAAACCGCGAAGGTGGCCTGTGTCCTGCAGTGGGCGTCAAATGGCTGATGATGATGATGAAAGAGATCAAAATATTTTTCAGTTTACAGTTACGCGCCCACCGAGGGTTCCGTTATTATGTTCATAATATACAGATAATACAAAACTTCTGTATCATCTGAAATACATCTGAAAATGCCCTCATTTTGCCCAAGTTTTTATTTCAAATGCCCCAATTTTGCCCACAGTTTTATTTCAAATGCCCGTAAGTTCTACTCATCAATACAAATAACTTATAAAGGGTGTCCCAATAAAAGTGCACGATCTAAATTTGAAGGCTTTTACTTTCGTTACACGTTACAGCTCGTTACTATGAAGAAACCTTAGAGATCGCAAAAATATCATCTTAAAATTGTCCTCAGCACGGGTTAATGCAACTAAAAGAATATAAATATCAGCTGTCTTAAATTAAAGTTACCACCATGGCATGCATTGAAATTGGATTCCCCCGGAAAATAACCCTTGATACGCCAATGATTCTGCCTACCGTATCGCGCAGCCCTGCTCATATATTACGCACGCAAAATCCTGAGCGATTCCTATAGTCTAACTGTCAAATTCCATACTAATTGCTATCGCAAACGTCAGGATTCCGACAGGATTTAGTGCGCGTAACACTTCTGTCGCATGAAATAAGTGTCTAATATCTACCACTGATGTTACCAGTTAAAACAATTTTCATTTCGAGCAATGTATTTATATAGGTACACGCGGTGGTAGCCTAGTGGGTAGAACATTGAACTCGGAAGCGGGAGACCCAGGTTCGATTCCCAGTGCGGGCGTGTACCTATGACTTTGTTTTCTCAGTTATGTATATTTGTGAAGTTATAGTAGCAATACCACTCGCTAACGGTGAAGGAAAACATCGTGAGTAAGCCTGGGTGTCTGAAATATTCACATACCTCAGCGCTAGAAATCACCAATCCGCGGTCCCGTAAGCTCATAACTCATTAAGCCCATACTCTCTCTCTCTCTCTCTCTCTCTGAGAGAAGTCCTTTGCCCTACAGTGGGACGTATACAGGCTGCCGGACGTATAAGACGAAGGACGTACAGGACGTATAAGACAAAGATGTTGGGCATTAAACAGTAGATTAATATTATTTAAAGGACGATTGTGACTAGTGTTCAACACATTCATGACTAATATTTTAAGTTGAAAACTCTGTTAATTAAGTTAAAACGTGTTTTGAAAAGAATAAATGTGGAGTTTCTTTGTTAGCTTCTTCTCCACATAATCCATTAATTGTGAAACTAACAACTTTGACGTTCATTAAGTAAACATTCTGTTTTTACAATGAATAAAATATTTGAATTGAATTGAATTGAATTGCCTATGATGAATGTATTTCTGCGAACGATAGGTGTCTGTAGTAGCAAAATGTTGAAAGCACGTAAAATTTAAGGCGCAGAGAAACTCCGTCTCTGATAAAAGCGGAGCTATTGCTTATTATTCCCAATGTTCAATAATGCCAGTGTGCAAATACTTCACTAACAACTTTTTCCAAGTTCTGCAGACCTAAATGTGAGTTTGAAGTTTCGTCGAAAGAGCCCGCTACTGAATACAGGAGGAAGGCGGTGTGTAGAAAAGATACATTTTCTTTTCATAAATTTTGGCTACAATAGTAGATTGTTTACCGAGGGAGTAAAATACTATTTTTAAGGCGAAAGTGTTTCTTTTTTATCACGAGTGCATGAAGGATTAAAGAGTAGAATCCTGAGTGCACGAGGGATGAAAAGTACACCACTCGAGCTTAAAAACATATTTATTGATTCAAAAGGTCTCGTTTCGCTCTCGGCCTGTACCATCGAACAATATTTAAAAAAAAAGAAAGCCATCCAAATAATAACTGACAGTAATTACCAAACTTCTTATCCTTCTGTTTTTGTGTATAAAAAGTTTGTCTGACTGAATAATTAAAATGGTAACTATGTTGCAGCCATTTTGCCAGCCAGCCAAGTATTCAGAAACTGTTTTTTACGAGATAGTCCAAGTGCCTACCTGAAAACGTACCTAGTGTCGATATATAAAATTTAACGAGGGAAAGTTTTTCAGCACCTTTCAAAGATTACTTTTATTAGTTTTTTTATGCGGCTTCCTACAATTTTTAGATGTGGCGTAAGTAATCTTCTGATATTGTTACTCTAATATGAAACGGCCATTGTTACATTGCATAAACAGCCTATATACGTCCCATTGTCGGGCACAGGCAAGGATAAGAAAAGATAAGATAAAATTTATTCATAAAATCGTAGGTATAAAGTGTACATAAGAATTAAATTTAATATATTAAGTAAGAGTAAGTACGAAGCCTAAACTAGGCATAAATAAACCTGTATTTTAGGCTTAAATTATTAAAACGATAAAAGTTAACAATAATTCAGGAAATAAATGGTATGAATCAATAGAAACAATTAGAATTAAACATGTTACTTAAAACTACTTAACTTACAACATTCAGGAGGATCTCTGTCTCATCGTATGTCAGTCCTTGCAAGAAATTTTGCGACGTAATTTTGGAATGTCGTGAGTTTAATGAGAACATTGCAGTTTTGGTTGAGCCGATTGTAACGTACTTGGTCACAGGTCTTCTCTCATGGCCATTGTTACATTACATTTAATTTTCACGCGTCTTAAAATGCCTACTTATTAATTCTAGATTTAACGGGTATAAAATAACACTTACTCTATATTAAAAAAAATATTTTTTAAACATATTGCAAAATCATGTCGCAGGTCACACCAGTTACGCTGGTACGAATTAAAACTTCCCGAAGCGTCTCCACCTAGCAAATAGGGATTGCCCTACGTAAGTAGGAAGTTGGAAAGAAACTTTTGGCGAAAAAACCTTTCCTTTTTTGACAAAGGCGGGCTGAAGCGGCCGGAAGTTGGCCAAACCGGACATTCGCGGAGTCTTGTCGCCATTTCCGTCGACAGAAAGCGTAAATACGGGGTGGATTTCGGGGATCCCTTTAGGGACTTACACTTGACCCCCAAAAATATCCTTACCTATTTTCGTTAGACCATATTCAGACTGCTTATGTGACAGATGCCAGGAAAACCGGGTTTCGTATAAAGAGGGGGTAGGGTTCCGTAGAAAGAGGGGGTTTTATCTGCTTTACAGAACTCAACTTCGTCAACGTAATTTTCAATGGATTTTGTACGAAGTTTTCCTTTTATAAGTTGGTTGCCTATTACTCGTTAACTTGTAAAGTCTACTTAGTCGTGATAGTTTTCCTGTTAAGTTCATTTATATGTGCTACTACCTTGAATTTTTTCACGTTTTACAAGCAACCATTTAGCCAGGAGAGGGGAGGGGGAGGCTATACTCGGACCCTAAATGAAAACATTATCTACGTACACCCAAAAGTTTTTAAACGACCAATCCAACGCTATCCAATACTATTGTGTAGGCGACAAAATAAATGCATCTCTAATTTAGGTGTAGGGGTTTTTTAAATAAAAAAAACCGGCCAAGTGCGAGTCGGACTCGCGCACCGAGGGTTCCGTACAAACCTGCAAGGTTTACAAAGTTCGTTCATTTGAATTTCAATTTAATACCTCGACGCGTTTATGAGGAAATGGGTAGTAAGTTTAAAATTATTAAAAAAATATATATTATGTGATGTAACTAAAAATTTATGGTTTTCGTAATTTTTCCTTTATCTATGCTATAAGACGTTGCTTCGTACCAAATTTCAAGATTCTGAGTTCACGGGAAGCACCCTGTAGGTTTTGATTCCCTTGCAAGTGTCGAAAATTTGCGGCATAAACGGCTGTATCTTTTGATTGCGTTGGCTTAGAAGTTTGATTTTTTCACAGCTTCAAGGGACAGTAGACCTGAGTAATTGATATAAATTTCAGCTTCATACCTCCACGCGTTCCTGAGAAAAAGGGTCTTGACAGACGGACGGACGGACAGACGGACAACAAAGTGATCCTATAAGGGTTCCGTTTTTTCCTTTTGAGGTACGGAACCCTAAAAATAAGATAAGATAAGACAAAAATATTCTTTTTTGTACCAGGAAAAACAGAACATAAAATATTTATAAAGATACAGTACAATTGTCGGCCTTATTGCTACTAGAAATTTCTTCCAGACAGCCGTATGATGGAAAAATTCTGAAGGAAAGGAGAGACGGGTAGTCGGTGCAAATATAATCAATAACAATATACCTACATAAGCCATTACATTTGTAGTTATGATAAACATACATAAATAAGTTATACTAAAAATCTGCGCGAGGAGAAAATAAATAATGTTATATTATACCTACATGGAGGAGACAAAAGAAACACAAAATAGATAAATGCATAAATATTATACTCTTAGAGACAGATAGAACTTCTTTACTTTGTTTTTAAAGACAGCTAGGGAGGCAGAGCGCCTTATTAAAACCGGCAGATCATTCCACAGGCGAGCGGCCGTTACAGTAAATGAGTCGCTGGAAAACCTCGTCGAGTGAGGATGTTCAGCGACAGGTTCTGATCAGACCGCAATGCCCGGCTATGAGTATCACTTAGATAGGTGAGATAGGAAGGGGTGGCTGGATTGAACAGTATTGAGAAGAGAAGAGAGAGGATGTGAGCATTCCTACGAAAACGGATAGGAAGCCACTTGAGCTCAGCGCGGAATTCAGAGACGTGGTCATATTTGCGTAGCCAAATATGAACCTTATAGCGAAGTTTTGGAGGCGCTCAAGTTTATTAAGTTGTTCTTCGGTCAAATCAAGATAGCTGGCATCTGCTTAGTCTAGGATAGGTAGCAACAGAGACTGCGCAAGTGCAATTTTGGTCGCAGTCGGCAGAAAATTCCGTAACCTTCTCAGAGAGGCCGCTGAAGAGAATATTTTCCGACTCACCTCCGCTAGCTGAGGCGACCAAGTCAGGCACCCATCGATGATGATCCCTAAGTTCTTCATGTTCTCACTGAACGGAACTACGACACCGTCAAACTGCACATGTGGAAGCTGTTCTCACTTAACCCTTGATATTATTCTAGGACTGCCAACCACAATCACCTGAATCTTAGAGGGCATTGGTATTGTCAATAGCCAGAGGCAGGTTATCTACACGAGAATGTGCGTAAATTTAGAGATCATCTGCATAAAGGTGGTAGGAAGAAGAAAGGTTTTTGGAAATACTATTAATGAAAATGGCAAAGAGAAGAGGAGACAACTTATGATTTTATTCTACCGTTTTGTCGGCGTGAGTAATACCTATGTACCTAACTCTGTGCCAAATTTCAGCTTTCTCGTAAAAATCGTCTCTGTCGAGAATCGAGTTAGGCCGCGGACAGACAGACGGACAGACAGACAGACAGACGGACGGACATGGCGAAACTATAAGGGTTCCTTGTCTACTACAGAACCCTAGAAACGCTGGTGGGGCTGTGTCAGGTTATACGACCGTTAGTTTAACGGGAAACGTCTATAACTTAGCGTTAATTTTTAGCTCAAACCGCGCAATGTGTGGCGCGGCACTGGCGCCATCTAGCGGCACGAGTCAAGAAGATCTGAGTAATGGTTACTTTGCTCTACTCAACGCTATATTAAGAAGTGCACACAGACAGTCTTACAGCCCTCGCCAAGGCGACATGTTTTCGTTGCATGCGGTTTTAGAAAGTGACCCCCTATTACCGAACTGAAAGACGTTTCACGTCGAAATGCCTATTATACGCTTACTGGT
Organism: Yponomeuta evonymella; assembly: GCA_963969515.1. Lineage (NCBI taxonomy): Eukaryota > Metazoa > Arthropoda > Insecta > Lepidoptera > Yponomeutidae > Yponomeuta > Yponomeuta evonymella. The sequence goes on along the minus strand of OZ018343.1, from coordinate 22,020,129 downwards.
CTAATAAATGGGAGACCTTCTACACTACATCATATATCTAAAGATATTAAACAAGGACCGTTGAATTGGAGTGGGCCATTAGCACGATCGAATGTCAACGCTCCAAACAGCCGTAAGACTGATGGGTCGCTGGCTTACTTCCGGACTTCTTGCGTCCACACAAATTGTGTCCAAATAATAGAGAAAAACAGAAAGTCTTCTGCGTGAATACCTATTCGTGAATTTAACTGCAGAATTTTTGTAAAATGCGCAATTCCTAAAATGGGACCTGTCCTTCTGTATGTCAGCCTGTCCGTCCGTCTGTCTGTTTGTCTCTCTGTCTGTCTGTCTGTCTGTCGGTACGACCTTTAAAGGGCTCCTTTAGAACCGTAATAGGCTAGTTCAAATTTTCACAGAAGAAAAGACTCCCCATGTTTTTTTTATAATTTTTATTACCTAACAAATAATAAAAATTATAAAAAAAACATGGGGGTCTTTACACAACAAACGTGTTTTTTCGCCATTTTTAGGGTTCCTTATCTGAAAAGGAAAAACGGAACGAAACCCTTATAAGATCACTTTGTTGTTCGTCCGTCCATCCATCCGCCTGACCATCCGTCCGTCTGTCCATTCGTCCGTCTGTCCGTCCGTACTTCCGTCTTTCTATGAGGACTCTTTATCTCAAATGCGTGAAGGTATTGAGTTGAAATTAAAACCATATACTCAGATCTAGAGTCCCCGAAGCTGTGAAAAACTGAAACTTCTAAGATAATAAAAAACAGTTACTACGGCCGTTTATGCCGCAAAAAACGTACATTTTGACACTCTCAAGGGAATCAACATTTGTAGGGTACTTTCCGTTGACCTAGAACTATGAAATTTGGCAAGTAAAAATGTCGTATACTACAAGTCCAGGAAAAATCTTAAATCTACACATTCGTAATTAAATCATTAAAAAATTGTATTTGAAGTGCGGAAAAAGCTCGGAAAAACTGCAAGACTCGGTTCCTAAACTATTTATAATATTTATGTACCAACAAATTTGTACTGAACCCTCGGTGGGTGAGTCTGACTTGCACTTGTCCGTTTTTTTTGTTTATGTTCTACCGTAAAAACGGTATAACATACAGTAATCAAACTTGGCGTGATGTGGGACGTCTTATATTATTATATTCTAACGACAAAGAATAAAGAATAAACTGCCAAGCGCGAGTACGAACCTCCCGGTGCGCGAGTCCACTTGGCCGTTTCTCTTTTATTTCTGCCAAAACCACAAATTTTCACCTTTTACAAGAACGTATTGTGAATGGAGATAATTGATATTATTATTTTTCCATTTATGGCGCTAATTAGAACCGGGTTATTTCTTGGGTTGTACCTCTACCTCTATACCTAGGTACCTGTTGCACGAATTGTATTTATTCGTAATGGCGTTGACGGAAATTCGATTTTGGCTAAGTTCACTTTTCATTTATTATCGAAAAGCTATTTTCTGTCGGCATGAAAAGCTGTAAGCCCTGAAATAGGCCGACAGACCGAACGCTCCGAGATTTGATTGAAAAATTGTACTAGACGTGAACGGAATAAACAAGTGGGCCGTTGAATAAATCGTAAATCACAATGAGAAGATGCCAATACAGGATATTAAATTGTTAGTGATACCGTGAAACGTTTGAATTGATTAATTTCAATGTCATCTCGTCTCAAATGCTTCCGGTTCACGACTTATTTTCATATAAAAATAGCTTATTGTGTGTAATAATTAATTACTCTAATAAACTTATGGTTTCTGTAATCCTGAACCGATCATAAATACTTACGGCCTAAATAATATTTACGGCCTTATTTATAAAAAAAACGCGATTCCTCTGAAGCACTCCTCAGAGGCACTTTATTCAATCTGTGGTAACGTCTTTTCCTCGTAAAATCTCCCCGACAGACTATAGTAATCGGCGTTTATCGAGTGTTTTAAGGAATCGTAGTTTTATAATCATATATACATGGTTACTGCCAAGAAAATAGGCGTTGATCTTGCCGAGGTTGATGTCGATTCAGTATATCGCGCCGGTCCTAGGCACCCGAGAGGTTCAAAACTGCCCAGCCAGGAAGATCGAAGATCAAGACCAATCGTTGCCAAACTACTGCGCAGAACAAAACGCGATGAGCTACTAAAAGAAGCCAAGATAAGGCGCAATGTTACCTCGGAAAATGTCGTGGAAGGCCCTGTAACAAAATTGTATATAAACGAAAGGCTCACTCAGGAAAACCGCAATCTCTTTCGGGAGGCGAGAATGCGGGCCAAGCAACATAACTTTCGTTTCTGCTGGGTTCGCGACGGAGCCATCTACGTGCGAAAAGCCGAAAAAAGGCCTGCAGTGCGCATCCGATCCCATCACGACTTGGATCAGAGAATCGGTCCAATTACGGAAGCTTTCCCCGCTGAAACTACCTCAAGTAGCATACGCGACAATTATTAATGTATCACGCTGTGTAATAAGTGCTAGTATACTTTTATGTTTGCATTGCATGCTGAGATTTTTCAAAGCTCAAATACTTATATTATTAGTAGATATTGTAAGGTGTTCTCCAAAAGCAAACCGAGTTAGTAAAATAAATAACACAAAACACAATCTATTCAAATATGATATACTATATAAATACCAAAGAAAAATCTATACTAAGCCTGAACAAACATATGCTAGATCTAAAATAAAAAACAATAATTCCGAACTTTTAATCAACAGTCTGCCAAGACAATCCCCAAACTTCGTAAAGAGCAAGCCTAAACACAAGTCGCCAAATAGTCACACTGGTAGCTCGTATATAATCAATGTCCACAAAGGCCTGATTTTGACAGACGCTTACTCAATTACTTTCAATTTCTATAGCCGACGACGGCAGAGTCGAACGCAGATATAGACGAAAATATCGAAAGCCTGCTAACAATTGACTGTCAGGCCTGTGATTTAATTGAAGACTGCAAGCTTATTTTTCACGATAATCAGAACCTGAAGGTGCTAACATACAACATACGAAGTATTCAACGTAATTTTAACTCTTTCCTGGTAGCTCTAAAACGATCAAATCTTTCTTTCGATGCAATCATTCTCACGGAATGCTGGATCTCTGGTGGTGCTCTACCTAGCCAGATTTCAGGTTACGATGTGTTCACTACATCAAAAATTTTTAATCAAAATGGTGGAGTTGTCATCTACATAAGAGATACTTGGCATGCTACCGTTCGTGAGCCTGAGTTTAACGATGCAGAATGCCTCTTAGTTGAACTCTCCAATACTATTTCCTTGGTTGGAATTTATCGTTCCCCCGGGTTCAAACAGACAGACCGTTTTTTTCGATCCCTTAGTGAAACTCTTGAGTTACTTCAGGGTAAAAGTTCTATCCTCGTGCTAGGTGACATCAATCTCAATATTTTGAATACTACAGATAGGTCAAATTCCGAGTATCTGTGTCTCATGGCTGAATTTGGTCTCCGTCCAGCTATAACGAAACCTACAAGGGGAAACGCTTGCCTGGACCATATTTTTATAAAGACCAATCACCGAGAGGACGTTACTGGTATAGTATGCAGAGCCGACATCACGGACCATGAAATTGCAATGGTGGGCCTACCGTATTCAAGGAGTAAAACGCGTACACGTGATCGAAAATTGCTCAAAACCGACTGCGATGCTGTAGCAACCGAGCTACGGGTGGTCAATTGGACAGATGTTGAAAAAGCTCAGGATGTAAACGAAGCAGTAAAAATCTTTAACGGAATACTAAATTCAGCGATCCATAACCACACAGTTCTAAAAACAGTCAGCCGCTCTAAGTTATTGTTTAAGCCCTGGATTACTCCGGGATTAGTAAAATGTACGAAACACCGTGACAAATTACATCTAGATCTACGTAAGCACCCTAATGATCCCGTTCGCAGACTTGTCTATTCAAGATATAGAAATTTCTGTACAGAGCTACTCCATAAACTCAAGAGAGACTATGAAAGCAATGAACTTGAAAAAAACAAGACAAATTCTAAGGGATTGTGGAAAGCAATAAAAACAATAACGGAATGCTCTAATAAAACTAATAAGCCGTCCGAACTAACAAAAATAAAATCCACTGCCTTAGATTCGCTTAACCATTGCAATGAATACTTCTCAAGCGCTGGCAAACATCTTGCGGACGAACTGTTGACTAAACTTAAAAAATCTGAGGATGAAGTCGCTACAAATATAAACATGGGAAATCCAATACACCACACCTTCTTTCTCCAACCAACTGATTGTTATGAAGTGAGCAAGATTATAGCACATCTAAAAAATGACAGTGCCCCAGGAGCGGATGGTTTCAAATCCACGTTAATCAAAGTATTAAGACCTTTCATAGCTGCACCCCTTACCCACATATTTAATCTCAGTCTTGCTACTGGAATCTTTCCACATGAATGGAAGATGGCAGAGGTGGTTCCTATCCATAAAAATGGGCTAAAGAGCAACCCTCAGAATTATCGTCCGATATCCCTATTGGGAATTTTTTCTAAAATATTAGAAAAAATTGTGAACAATCGCTTAGTTCGATATCTGGAGCAATTTAACATCCTGTCTGACCGGCAGTTCGGATTCAGGCGTGGTCGATCGACTGAAGACGCTGTTGAACTGCTTGTCAAACAGGTAACGTCATTCTTGGATAGGGGACAGAAATGTGTGGGCATATTTCTGGACCTCGCCAAGGCCTTTGACACGGTGTCGTTGTCAGTGGTTTTGAGGAAACTCGAGTTCATAGGCGTCAGGGGCCTGCCCCTCGATTGGTTCCGCAGTTACTTGACGGAAAGGCGACAGAGTGTCAAAGTCGGTACAGAGACTAGTAATGAGCTCCCTATATGTTTTGGTGTCCCACAGGGTAGCGTTTTGGGGCCAACGCTCTTCATATTATATATTAATGATATTCATTTAAATTCCTTGGTGAATACAGATATCATCTCCTATGCTGATGACACCGTTCTCCTGGTTAACGGAAATGTCTGGCATGATACAATCAAAATGGCTGAAGCTAGTATCTCTAAAGTAAGCAAATGGCTCGATAACAACCTACTCACTCTAAACCCAAGCAAAACAAAGTTCCTATGCTTTCATAAGACTCGAGCATCAGAGCCACACTTATTGCCTCCTTTAAAAATTCACTCCTGCGATGGATCACTGTGTGCCTGTCCTCTAATAGAGCGCGCGGAAAGTATAAAATATCTCGGCATCACTATTGACCATAATCTGTCATTCAAACAACATATTACCACACTTGCTGGCAAGGTTAGGAAACTTATCTACGTAATGAAGCTACTGAGAAATTCAGCTGACACAAAAGTTCTTCGGCTAGTGTATGTTTCTCTAGTGGAGTCTATTATCAGCTACTGCATTGGCGTATGGGGCGGTATGGGAGTGACTGTTATGATAGAGTTGGAAAGGGCGCAACGCTCAGTGCTTAAGGTGATGCTCAAGAAGCCATATAGGTACCCAACCTCCTCCGTTTACTCCGAGGCAAGAGTCCTGAATGTCAGACAGCTATTTATTTTAAGGGCATCAATAATAATGCATCGAAAAACACTTACATCCCCGGACTATACTGCTCTACTCAAGAAACGCGTATTTAAAATCTCCAAACCATTTGTTAAAACTTTTTTTGCGCAGCACTATCCTGATTTTACTCATCCACATATCTACAATAAAGTCATAACATACTGTAATATAAAAGAATGTACTGTGAATAAAGCAAAATTTCTAATTTATAACTGGCTATCTAATCTCTCATATCTTGAAACTGAAAACGTCCTCAAAATCACCAAATAAGAATTAAAAATGATATATATATACTTTATTAACGTCGGAACTAGCCCATAGCCAATTTTGGAACCAGTCCTTAGCAGTGCAAAGTAGCTACTTAAGTGACAAAAATAAATAGAATAGGAACAACATTATTATAATATTAAGTTTGCATGTTTATGTTTTAATTACATATAATTTAATTGATTTGTTTAAATTTAATGGCATCCATATTCTGTCATAAATCGTAAGTTATTTGGTAATGTCTTTCACACGGTCCTCACAGGACAGGCTTGACCTAGTGTGAGGGCCACAATTAAATTTGTAATACTATCCATACTATCTGTAGATAATAAGGATGTAAAATTGTTTTTTGGTAAAATAAATCCATTTGTATTTGTATTTGTATTTGTATTTGTATAAGACCGTTTGCCCTTAATCCAATAATATTCATCTACTTAATCCAATTATAATCATTATCTACTCCGGTCTCAGTCTGTGTATCCGAATGTTTCCCTAAACTTTATGTTACTTGGTGTGAAAACGCATTAAATTATTAATCTTACAATGAAAGTAGGTAAAATACACGATAAATAACCTTGACATTTAGACTGTCGATCTTTCCAGGTGACTTTTTAACTAAATTGTAAAGTTTTATGTGTTACTGACTGCATCTACGCGCAACATAAGTACTTGCTGAATGTTTTAATTGATTTTCAACATGAGTGTTAGATCTGATAAAAAAACTTCACATTAGAAAAAAATAAATCACGTTTTTCCCACTCAATCCCCTCAACACATTTACCTGACTCCATCATACGTGACAACATAATATCTCCGCGAAAATCCTTCCCCAATTTCGGCAGAAGAGACAAGAACGTAGCGAATCGATCAATTTGAACTAATTCGACATGGCGACTCGCTTCGGCGTGAACTATCAATATTGGCAAAATGCCAGCGGAGGTGCTAAGGCGGAGAGACACCACGTACTACCTTTTAAACCAAGTTCAAGAAAAGGAGAAGGTTCCCAATTCGTCGGGATCTTTCTTTAATTATTCTTTTTTTGTAAGAATGAGGTATAAACTCCATGGATAGAGAAAACGAAAATACTGGCAGGCATAGCCCACTTATTTGTCGACATAATAAAATAAAAAAGTTTGATGGTCTTTTGTTTTTTCAATCATAGAAGGTTCTTACTCACTTCTTAGCGCCACTTGCACCATCCCACTAATCCGGGGCTAACCGGTTAAACCTGGAGTTACCATGGTTACCAGTACAATTCGATGGTAGGTTAACGGTTTAACGGGTTAACCCCTTGTTAGTGGGATGGCGCAAGCGGCGCTTACTTGTGTTCTGTCGCAAAGATTAATCGAAAATGGAGAAAATTGAATTAAATATCTATGTTTGAATAATTTTCCTACGGAACAAGTAAATGAAGAGTTGCAATATACCTTAGGGGTTCATGCTCCTCCTTATTCTACGGTTGCGCGTTGGTGTGCTGAGTTTAAGAGAGAAGAACATCCACTAATTACGATTCACGCTCAGGGCGCAACGCCATAACTGCAGTAAAAGAAGTGGCGTGTCTTGGTGGCTAGGGGGGTGATTGGTAATAATAGGTATCCCTGTAAAATTATGCTCCCTGTGTGTCTAAGACATTACCTCCAAAATATAGCCCTGGCAAAACTCTCCACTTTGTATCAACATATTTGCTACAGGCAGATTCATTTCGGAGGGAATTCTTTGGGTTTCGATCCTGGGATTTGAAACCGAACGAAGTGTGGAGTATTTTTGTTAACAGACTTAAAAAAAGGAGTAGGTTCTCAATTCGTCGCGCATATTTGTTTAATCGACTTCAAAAAAGGAGATTCTCTATTCGACGCGTATATAATTAAATACATATTTTGGCTATGTTATCGTATAATTCCGTCAAATCATAACCGTTTTCGACAATTCTATTTTTTTGGAATAGATATAACGTCTCATTGGCCCCATTTTAATTTGGTGAAGATCTCATGAAGATTTTCAGAAATGGAGAACGGAACTCAACGGAGAGCAGTAAATAAGGCCTAATGGGGCCCATCCTTTAGTAACATGCATATATTATGAGGCCTATGTCCTGCAGTGGGCGTCAAATGGCTGATGATGATGATGGTGATGATAATATCTTTCATAAAATGTCACCCAGAGTATTTTGATGATGTTCTAGCGAAGACTTCCGGAGATGGAAACTGAGAACTTCAAATTGATGACTTGATTTTTTTCCCCCGCTCCCCACTAAAAATAGAAAAAAAAACAAAAACTGACTTCAAAAGACTACATCACTAAAAAGTTAAAAATATTAGAAGGTGTAAGGTAGTGTAGAAGTATAATTTGTAGTCGGTGCCCAGTTTCATGACCAGCACATATATTTTGGGCACTGACTCCTAATTATAGGTACAATACCGTACGTATACGTATACGTACGTCTAACTAATTTAAAAGTATTATTTCAAACTACTTCTAACTTTTTAGTGATGTAGTGTTTTGAAGTTGATTTTGGTTGTTTATTTAATTGTTGCTAAAATGTAAATGTGGGTTTGTCTAACTCTATGGCCTTGTAGTTTGTTCTTCAGAACACAAATCTATTTATTTTTAGTATTTGAAAAGAAAAAATACTATTTAGGATTACTTTGTTGTCCTTCTTACCATTTATGTTTGATTTTAACGAACTTGAAGTTACATTTTACCCAATTGAAATGTGACCACTTTGTAAAAAGTTTAGCGTGATCATACAAAAAAATACGTAAGTACGTCTCCAGAGAATCGGTTAAAAACGTTCAATAAAAGCCTTCAACTGCAGCTGGTCTTCGTAAGGTTTAACCACGAGCCCTTTATTACATCGACCAGCAAAAGCAATTATAAGCGGACCGCTGACGTCGTGACAGCGCCGTTCTCTGTAATGAGACTCTTTAATCGGAATGGTAAGCGTTATTAGTGTCGGGCAGCTCCCATCCGCAACAATCGATCGGACCCTTGTCCGGGAAAGATCACCACAAATTATAACTAGAGATACGAAAGGGACTGACGGGACTGGGCTGGCGATGTGGAGCGTTTGCATGTAGCTAGTGTAGATTCGACCTGACATAATATGTCATAATAATTATGCTATATTATAACACACGGGGTAAAGCCCTACACTTAGCAGTGGGCAGAGGTGGGCTGATGATGATGATGATGGATCTTAAATGCAAGGTTCTCAAGATAATTCTTCTTAAAGAACCAGTGTAGATGAAAATTCTAACTTATTGTGACCATATACATGTACACGCTGAAATCTGGGTAGATTGAAAGCCTCAGATCGATTTAGACTATTAATTTTTAGTACAAACGTAATATAAAAACAAAATCAGTTGAGAAATCTTGTTTCGAATTCGCGAACAAATGTAGCCCGCCCGTCCGGCCGTCTATCTAACAATAACCGTTAACCCATGGAGCGCACGCCTCGTTCTGGCGGGCTACTAATGGTTCTCCTAGATTCGGAATATGGAATCCATGCATAATGAAAATAGTGCCTTTTAAAAAAATTGCGTATTCGACAGCTATAATAGCTTAAAACGTGTCATAACAATAATTGTTAAGGAACGTTCATTTTACTAAGGAATGGCTCTCAAACCACCTGAAATTCATCGTGTACTTTTATCAAAAGTATACTCTTTGTTTACATTAATTCAAAATGTTACAATGTACGAGCGAGACAAATGCCAGCCGTTACAAAAGCTTTAAGGGGACATAAGAAAAAAAAATAAAAATCTGAAAATTATCACTACAGAAAAAATTTAACTGCTGAACGAAGGTAAAGATAAAGATTCATTTATTCGCATAAACATGTGTCAATAGTACAGTGGCATGCATTACTATGGTCTTAAATATAACATTGTCATGTTAGTTTTGCTTCAACATGTTTTGCCAGAAGGTGGCGTGCATAAGAGAGTTTCGCCATCACAGTAATTATTAATCAGTCATAAAAAAGGTTATAAAAGTATGTCAAGCCAAAAATTACACTTTATTATTATGATCAAATTGGGTCAAAAAGTAGACAGGCACATGTCTTTAATGTAATGGTCAGTAAATTAAAAGAAAAAATTAATTACAATGTGTAATTTAGAAATTCATTAAGACTTTAGTAACATTTGTCAATAAGCAGTTTTTTGAACCGTGTCTTAAATACATTTGTGTTTAATTGTTTGTAGATTGTCGGAATTTTATTATATATTATAGGAGCCATACATACAATGCTTTTGCCCACTAAGGCTGTTTTTGCACGATGAAGACGTAATTTACTTTCATCACGTCTATTTCTCATTACAGTTGCACACAAACGTGGAAACAACTCAGGGTGTTTTCTTACGAACATAGCTACCTCAAATATATATAGTGACGGAAGTGTCAGGATGCGGTATTTCACAAATAGATGCCTGCAGGTCTCGGAGGGTTTAATATGAAACATCGCGCGAATGCAGCGTTTTTGCATTTTAAAAACAATTTCTTTATTAATTGAGTTGCCCCAAAAGATAATACCATATCTAAGTACCGATTGAGCAAGGCCGTGATATGTTGCTAGTAAAGCATCTGTACTGACGGTTTTATAAAGTTTAAATAGAACATACGCCGAACTACTAACTTTTTTACTTATTTCATCAACGTGATGTTTCCAGTTTAATTGTCTATCCGCATTCCACCAAGCCTGCAGTAAGTTCGGCCTGAAGATCAATGTCAATAAGACGGAGGTGATGTCCCTGGATATACACGGTCACGAGACATTGGTCATAAAACTTGGTGAGGATGTGCTGAAGCAGGTGGATAAATTTCGCTATCTGGGGAACACTGTAACATCCAAGTGTGACCTTGATGCTGAGATCAATAGCAGGGTCGGTGCCGCAGCTGCAGCATTCGGCAAGCTATGTTCCAAGGTCTTCTGCTCTCATGACCTTAAGTTGGCCACTAAGATATCAACATATATGGCAATCGTGCTGCCAAACCTCTTATACTCCTCTGAGACGTGGTGTGTATACCGCCGCCACATTCGCACTCTGGATCGCTTCCACCTTAAATGCCTCCGTACCATCATGAAGATCAGATGGTCTGATAGAGTGCGAAATACAGAAGTTCTGCGACGAGCCAATGTTGGTGGCATTGAGGCCTATTTAATGCGTCGACAGCTTCGGTGGTGCGGTCACGTTTCTCGTATGGCGGAGGAAAGAGTGGCGAAGCGCATCTTTTATTCTGAACTAGAGGAGGGCAAGCGGAATCATGGCGGTCCCCTCCTCCGGTACAAGGATGTCCAAAAGCGACACATGAAGAGATGCAAAATAGAGCCCTCCCGCTGGGAACGGTTGGCAGCACAGCGGCCAGAATGGCGCAGGTTGGTGAACAGTCAAGTACGCGAGTTCGAGGTTCAGCGTAAAGCTGACCTGGATACCAAACGCGACCAGTTAAAGGCTCGCCCACCTGCTGCCATAATATATAATTACGAGAACGGCATTCTCACGTGCCCTCAGTGTGCACGGAGTTTCGCCGTGAAGATAGGCTACATAAGCCATCTTCGAGCGCACCAGCGCCTCATCACTGATTAGGGGTCAAAGTGGTCGCCATGGCCGAAAACGGTCGGAACAATCATCATCATCAATTGTCTATCAATTGTGAGTCCAAGAAAACGGGCAGTTTCAACTTCATTTATGGTAGCATTTTGATAATTTAATTTAATGTCAGGTTATTTTTTAATTAAAATGCATTATATTCGTTTTAGTCAGATTAATTTTTAGATTGTTGTTGTCAAGCCAAGAAATTATTGTTGTCAGAGAATTATTTATGTCAGATTCATAATTATTTATGTCTTTGCATTTTATTGTCACCGTACTATCATCAGCGAATAATGTCATGGGGTGGCAGGCAGCTTTTGGCAGGTCATTTACGTACAAAATAAACAGAAGGGGCCCTAAAACACTGCCTTGTGGCACTCCATACTTTAAATTACGGAATTCGGATCTGTACGGTATTTCTTTTTTCATTTTAACGTCTATTCTAGACACTTCAGTTAGACACACGTTTAAAAGTATTTGAGCCAGGTTCCTGTTACTTTATATGCGTGTACAAATGCTCCACGGGACAGAAAGGGAATATTTTGTCAAACCACATTGCTTCCAGCCCATAAATGCTAGGATTGTGAGGGGTTGTCAATGTATTGTGGATGGGAATTAGCTGGAACGGAGCTAAGTAAGCGACTAAGGAAATAAATTACCAGGAGACGGGCAGCAGCGTCTTCCTGCGATTCCAACCGCATACTGCAATCGCCAACCCGCCTGCCAAGCGTTGCGATTATGGCAAAACCCCTTATGATTATGAAAACCACGAAGGAGGCCTATGTCCTGCAGTGGGCGTCAAATGGCTGATGATGATGATGAGCTAAGTTTGTTTATTTCATTTCTTTTTGTTTTCATTCCTAGAAAACCCATCTGATTAACGTTATAAATTTTAAAGTGTTTGTTGGTCAATCACGCAATAACGGCGGTTTTGTATCGCAATTAACCGATGATACTAAAAAAGCCCAATATTTTTCTAAACACTATCGCAGTCAAGAAATTAGTTATAGAGGTTGGTATTTATTGAATTTACTACATGAAAATGAAAAATGTTTATTGGGCTGAACAAAAATGAACAATATACATATAAAGTAACTCTGAACCTCAAAGTAAATTAAATTGTATCTTGGGGCACAGTGATCCATTCAGGGTACACTTAAATATATTACAACATAGTGTATTAATATCAATATGAATTAATAACCCACGACCAGCAAACAATTCGATATGTTTGCTTCCCGTATTAAACTGTTTCTATCAATGGTTTGTATACATTTATTTATTTTATTTTATTTATTTACCAGAAATCCACAGCAACACAATTTCAGTAAACAGTAGGTTCTGAATAATTTGTGCATGCAGCCAATAATGGATTATACTATATAGATTAGAAAATAATATTGTACTTACTTATATTAAACCAGCATGCACCAATGACTTTGTTTTCTAAGTTATGTATGTACATTTGTGAAGTTATAGTAGTAATACCACTCGCTAAGGGTGAAGGAAAACATCGTGAGGAAACCTGAGTGTCTGAGCTATTCAAATGCCTCAGCGTTTGAAATCGCCAATCCGCGGTGGGCACGCGTGGTGATTAAGCCCATACTCTCTCCCTGAGAGAAGACCCTACAGTGGGAAGTATATAGGCTGCTTATGTAACGGTACATAGGGTGGGCTTATCACAAAAAGTTATGCTTTCCAAAAATCCAAGACAGACACAATTGGTTCCTTTTAAGACACAACATTAACGTAAAATAATTTTATTATAACTGAGACCCATTTAAGAGGCTAGCCCTTGTCTAAAGTCAATTGCCGATTAGACAGTCCTCGACCATTTCCAAGAAGCTTTACCCGAGCCGAGATACAAACCTTTTCACCTCCGCCGCAAGCAATATTCCAGAATTGTAATTCCATCCCGAGAGCTGAGATTAAATAAAATCTACCCTCGTCCCGCCAAATCCGCCTAATTGAAAGCAATCGAAAACAATTATTTTGACTGAATGTCCCTTACGGCGGCGGGCGATTTTCGGGAATCAATTATTGCAAAAGTCAATCTATGTCGATCGACGCCTCGGAAACGAAGCAGAAAGGCTAAGGCTCCTACTGCATTTCGACCTCACTTTTTAACCCACTTCAAAAAAAGGAGGAGGGGTCTCAATTCGTCAGGATCTTTTTTTTATTCTTTTTCTTATTTTTTCGGATTACTCAAAGACGCGTGGACCGATTGGGAAAACTCTTTTTTTGTTTGAAAGGGTAGACTTCACAGGTGGCCGCATAGTCGGGATCTGGTGATGGGGTCCTGGAGAAATCAAGGGAACTCTGCAAATTTCAAAGGCACACTTGAAGCGATTTGGGTATTTTTATAGTGACTTGCTTTCGGATATTTACAAAAATCGTTAAACGTATTTAAAAAAAGGCCGACTTCAAAAAATATATCACAAAAAATAGAGAAATTTTAACAAATACGACCTTTAAAATCGATGTAGGTGTTGTAGAAATATATTTTGGAGTCGGTGCCCAAAATGTATGTGCTGGTCTTGCAACTTGGCACCAGCTCCAAACTACACTTACTAAATGTTTTTATTTTACACATAAACATATCGTCGTTCGCCACCAAAAACCGCGAACGTGACTTTTATAACATTTTACAGGAGACACTAAAAACTTTACAAATCTTACCAATCATACGAACACATACAAAACTCTCGAAATAATGGTTTTTACACTAATATGGTTTAACATTCATCGACGTGCACGCAGCGACTAATGAATGCTGATGAAGCGAAATAGGTCTCTCATATTCGACCACAGGGATACAAGGATCGTGGCAAGTGGCGAACCATGGTCTCTACCTACCACTCAGGCTATGTAATACAGGCGTGAGTTTATGTATGTAACATAAGCAGCCTAAGCAGGGTTACGTCTACGTACATACATACATCACGATTGTATCCCAGAGGAGTAGGCACAAGCCTTCTGTCTAATGGAGTATGGACTTAATCACTAGAAGACTTTGAGCGCTGAGGTACGTGAACACCACAGATATTCAAGTTTCCTCATGATTTAAAAATCGCACGGCTGTTCAAATGGAATAAAACCGGCCAAGTGCGTGTCGCGCCACGCGCAATGTAGGGTTTCGTAGAAAGAGGGGTTTTTTTCTGCTTAACAGAACTAACAACTTCATCGAAGTCATTTTCAATGGATTTTGTATGAAATTTTACTTTTATAAGTTGGTTGCCTATTACTCGTTAACTAGTAAAGCCTACTTAGCCGTAATCATTTTCATTTCAAGTTCATTATAATATGCTACTACCCTGAGTTTTTTCACGTTTCTAGAATCAACCGTTTAGCCAGGAAAAGGATGGGGGGGACGGGACACCCTACTCGGACAAAAAATTGCGCTTTAAAGCTTAATGTTACGCAAATGAAACCCTAAATCGAAAAATGGTCTACCTACACCCACAATATTTTTTAACGACCAATCCAACAATGCCTCACATGATGGGGTAAACGAGAAAAAAAAAACATCCCCACTTTCATGTTAGAGGAGGTACAGTAAAAAACAATAATTTCCAACATTTTATTGTTTAACTTTGTCGGCGTGATAAATATGCATACACACACCAAATTACAGCTTTCTAGTACCACCGGTCTTTGCGCTAGGCCGCGGACGGACTGACAGACAGACATGCAGACAGACAGACAGACGGACATGGCGAAACTATAAGGGTTTCTTGTCGGACTACGGAACCCTAAAAATGAAAAAAAAAATTTAAGTGTACGTTTGAAATAGGAACTCCAAATCTGTACAAAAACCGTAATTTTTAACGTGTAAGTTTAAAAAAGTCATAAACAAGGCCGAGACAAGTCTGTTGAAATTAAAAAACCTCAGTAGACAGAATTCCGCATTCATTTTTATTAGCACTAAGGTTTTCTGACAATATTTCCTTCACTGTTACTGCTACCACAATGCTACCACAGAATTACAAATGTACGCAACTTTGAAAACAATTTCATCGGCACTTGTTGGAATCTAACCCTAGTATAAGAGGCAAGCATTTTACCTATGCGCTATACAGAGTAGGGGCCATCTATGAAAAGCTATCTATCGAGTTTGTGGAAAGGTGTTGAGGTAATTGCGCGTCAGTTTGCGAGGCGGTCAATTAGACCCGTCGACTTTTACCGCGCCACTGTAGGGTTCCGTGCGGATTATGAAGGATAGACATATATCGGAAGGGATCTTTGAACCTATCAAATGGTGGGATCGCATGACGCAAGTATAATTCCGAATTCACTTACTTATTGAATAACAGTTAGTGAATATCAGTCAGAGACGAGCAATACACGACGCGAGCTCAGAGACTCACCATGATTAAGCTCTGCAAATCAAAGCAAAACCTGCTCGGACTCTACCGAGAAAAAAATCAAGTTTCAGTTTAGCTTGGCAATGCAGCCTGTAGGTATGTCCCAACAGCCTTTTCTTCGAGAGAGACAAAGATAATGCGTACGTATCATCCGCTCTATAAAGGATTTTTTTTTGGTAGATTTCAAGTGTATTTGAAAAGCTTAGACACTCATTTAATGAACGAGTTTTTGTACATAAAATCGATTTCTTTATATACAAGAGATCTGATAATAATAAAATTGTAATAA
This sequence comes from Yponomeuta evonymella, assembly GCA_963969515.1. Taxonomy (NCBI): domain Eukaryota; kingdom Metazoa; phylum Arthropoda; class Insecta; order Lepidoptera; family Yponomeutidae; genus Yponomeuta; species Yponomeuta evonymella. The sequence goes on along the minus strand of OZ018343.1, from coordinate 22,004,063 downwards.
TAACTTCCAAACAACACAACCACTTGTCCTGGTCCCAGACTAAGATGCCCTGTGCTATGGTAACTACGCAAGGACGTGAAAAACATGGAAATACACCCAGGCTGAGTAGGAATCGAACCCATGACCTCCGGCATGGTAATCAGACGTGATACCGCTAGACCAACGAGGCAGTCTGTCTTATAATATGGGTTTGTTGCGGGTCGAAATAGTAAGCTGCGTTGAACAAAATATGTGACACCAAATTCGCTTAAAACACTCCCATAGCGTGGTATAAATAGTCTGTAATAAAGTCCTTCCCTCGTAAAGTCTCTATCGCAGACAGACGTTTAAGGCGTTTTTATAAATAACTAGCTGTGCCCGCGACTCCGTTCGCGTACATTTCGATTTTTACGAAGCAGCATTTGTATGGGGGCCACGTCTTATCATAACTGGAGCTAGAATTTAAATAGCCTATCCTGTGTCCCAGATGTCTATATGTTTTTATACCAAATTTCATCAAATTCGGATAATTGGTTTAAGAGTTATGGAGGAACATACATACATACACACATACAGAAAAAAATTCTAAAAATCGTGAAATTAGTTTCAGTATCATATATTGAGCCTATAAACACAATATCTCTGAAAACAAACTAACTTACTCCATGACCGACCCTTACAGATTTATTATTAGTATAGATTACCAATTTAATTACTTTATTTTATTTAGTTTAATATTATAATACAATTTAATTTCATCCCCTTTTGACATTTTTTGTTTGGATCTTGTACTTCTGGACTATTCTTGCCTCAGCACAAATTATTAAAATAATAACATGTTGACATTTAAAATTTATTTGTTCAATCATTAATATTTATAAAATTAGTTTATATCTATGACTCTACACGGTTTCACACTTTATACGGACATTTCACACGAATATATACAAACTATTTCTAATAATATACTTTTATAAAAATACAATTTATTCCAATACTAGCTGTGCCCGCGACTCCGTTCGCGTACATTTCGATTTTTACGAAGCAGCATTTGTATGGGGGCCACGTCTTATCATAACTGGAGCTAGAATTTAAATAGCCTATCCTGTGTCCCAGATGTCTATATGTTTTTATACCAAATTTCATCAAATTCGGATAATTGGTTTAAGAGTTATGGAGGAACATACATACATACACACATACAGAAAAAAATTCTAAAAATCGTGAAATTAGTTTCAGTATCATATATTGAGCCTATAAACACAATATCTCTGAAAACAAACTAACTTACTCCATGACCGACCCTTACAGATTTATTATTAGTATAGATACCGTTAACCTCTGCTTACGTAGATCTACTATAGGTGAACTTAAATCTGCAAAGATATTTAAAATAACAGATTAGAAAGAAACAAAAATTCTATCAGATTTTATTTAAGAAAATCACTCGAAAAAGTCGCATAATTTACACTGGAACAACTTCGGCAAAGTATTTACTGTGAATTTTCGCGCTTACCACCCTTGGGTCCGCAAACTTGTTGAGCGACAGCCGACATATTGTATAACTACTTCGGCGGACCGTCTCCTGTGTCCCGCTGCGGAATGTAAACCCTTTCAAACAGCTCGCCCATCCTCTCGCTATCCAGACAATATCCAGCCATCACGCTTTCTTCCCCTAAAGATTTATTGCCCGCACAGCCAACCGGATTGCAGTCCTTGCCGCCCCGTAACAGAGACGAAATCTCCGTGTCGTAACTTTGGTTCGTCTCTATATTTTGATTGCGCGCAGTTTTCGGGAACCTACTGTAATTTGTCGCCGGCAAGTAGTTTGCCTGAAATGCGTTCTCGGACTGTGCGAGGCTGCTGGCAGTTTGCAAAATGGACTCGAGTGCCATCTGGTCCTGAATTCTCCGTTGGATCGCCGTCGCTTGTATGTTAGCCACGATGTCTTTGTATTTGGTTTCCAATTTATCAAGTGCATTGTTGAGCTCGGTCTGGTTCTCTGCGGCTGTGTCGTTCACTACCTGCGCCCTCTGCCGCACTAGTTGCAACTGAAGCGAACATTCGGTTAAGTGTTTTTCCCGCTGCAGTATCGCAATTTTTGCCTCGTACACTCGTGAGCACTTTTGTTTAATTTTCTCGACCCGTTCCAGTTTCCTTTCCAACTGCTGCGCTTTTAGTTTGAAGAAATCGTTATCGCTGTTTGTTTCGCCGGTGGATTTCTCGAGCAATCTATTTAATGTGGATTGTAAATTGTTTCGCAGCTCGTCCACTTGAGTCTGCAGACGTTGAATTTGGTTGTCTTTGTCGATAATGATTTTATCATTTGAACTAATCACCTCGCAAATTTCTTTTTCAGCGTTAGTTTTTACTTTCAAAACTTCCTGTTCATATTTTTCTTTTACTCCTTCTAAATTTTTATCATGTAACTCCTTCATTTCTTCTCTTACAGCTGACTTAATTTTTATTATTTCCAGCTGATGTTTGGCTTTTATATCTTCAATTTCTTGTTGTTTCAAGTCGTCGAAATGCTCCAAATTATCTTGCAGAGTGCTTATAGCTTCTATTAAGTTAGTTCGTGATTCTTGCATTTCTTTCAGTTTCCATTTTAGTGATTCATCTCGTACAAAAGAATTATTGTTAATTTTGATTGAGTTGTCTTCAATTTGAGGTTTCATCTTTGCTTCCTCTTTTAGAGCACGTAACTCATCATGCAGCAAAATATTTTGTTTCTTAATCTCTCTCAGTTTCGTTATGAGGTTCGTAGCTCTGTACTCGTAGTGGGTTGTTGTTGATTCGTGCTCGTCGCTTCTCATTAAGGGACAATCGTATGTCACGAAGGATTGTTTTAAGATTTTATCATTTTGGCAGTCCTCATTTCTTTCGCAGTTTGTAATTTCACAGCTGTCTTTGCGGCAGCTCAGAGTTCCCTCTTGGGATAGCTGGTCTGTGTCAGAATGATGATCTTCATTATTTTCAGCAGATTTGCCATCAAAATCCACTACGACGCACTCTAAGTCTGTAGAGGAGTCTTCGGTTAGACTGTCGTTCTCGGAGAAAGGTTTGAGTTTTTCAGTTGGTGGACACGTAAGGAAGGGGTCATCTAATGAGCCTCTAGCTAGCTGATAACACAGGGTGAATATATATTTGTTTCTCAACGGCTTCTCGTCATCTTCAGAACTGGATAGCCGCTTGATCCACGCGTCACAAATATCTGGTATGTTCTTGTCAACAATTTGCTGCAAGTAGGATCGTAAAATTTGTATATATCTCTTGAATTCGACGTCTAAGTTCCCAATCTCGTTTTGGTCCATATTACAATAGTCTTTATTTAAATTTATTACATATTAGAATTTTCAACAAAAATAAAAATACTTTTGCGATGAAACGATGGTCTTTGTGAAATGTCAGAGTGACAAATGACAGTGAATTTCATTTTTTTTAAATTAGGGGTTTGACGGGACTGAGCATAGATACCGCAAACTATTTCGTTTTGTTGACTGCTTTCTTTGGATCATAGGGCGTAGACCGTAAAGTAACCAAATATCGCTTACCAAGCCAAGATTTACGGCATTGCTCTGAGAAGTATTGAAGTCTGAATTTGTATATAGATTTCTGAAAAACCTTCCAAAATTTTCAGAGTACATAGTGCCGGAAAACAGGTATTATTAAAAGTGAATAAAGATTGTCGTTACAAAAGTGAACAAAAGCGTAAATCGGTTTACAAAAACCTAAGCAAATGGAGCCTCCTAGGCTATCAGACTTACGGTGTCTTTTGTCCAGTTTAAAACCGTCTATTCGCTTTCGATCATAAGTAGTATGAGTTCAGTCCTTTTAGAGCCGCTTTAAGTAGGAAGGAAAACTTTTGGTAGAGAAAGAACAACCAAAATGGATTTCAGTTAGTCCAATCCTTGATATAGGTAGTCGGTTATTGTTATATTTAAAAAAAAAAAACTAACTGAATATGGAACCGGCGTTCTAGCCCTGCGCTATCACCCTGTTTACATCACACCTCAGTAATTGTTCTACAAAATAGCAAAAAAAAATTGCACTAGAGTTAGGCAAACAAAAATCACAGACTTGAATATAACTAGACAACCCAAGTGTATTTTTTGTTTTTCAACTAGACTACCCAAGCGAAGGAAAAAATGGAACACTAGGATCACTTTGTTGTCCGTCCGTCCGTCCATCTATCTGTCAATACGTTTTATCTCGAGAACGCGTGGAGCTATCGAGTTGAAATTAAAGCCATATACTCAAGTCTACAGTCCTTCTAAGTTAACGTAAAAAAACTGGCCAAGTGCGTGCCGGGCCATGCGTAATGTAGGGTTCCATACAAAGAGGATTTTTTATCTGCTTTACAGAACTAACAACTTCATCGAATTCACCTTCAATGGATTTTGTACGAAATTTTACTTTTATTAGTTGGTTGCCTATTACTTGTTAACTAGTAAAGCCTACTTCGCCATGATACTTTTTCTTTTAAGTTCATTATATGTGCTATTACCCTGAATTTTTTCACGTTTCTAGAATCAACCGTTAGCCAGGAGAGGGGGGACGCCTTATTCGGACAAAAATTTGTGTTTTAAAGCTTAATATTTCAAAAACTGAACCCTTAATCAAAAAATGGTCTCTCCACATGATGGGGCAGACGAGAAAAAAAAATCATCCCCACTTTTCATGTTAGGCACAGTAAAAAAATAATTTTATAACATTAATTTTGTCGGCGTGATAAATATGTATACATACTACATAATACATACTAAATTACAGCTTTCTAGTAGCAGCGGTCTTTGCACTAGGCCGCGAACGGACGGACAGACAGACAGACAGACAGACGGACGGACATGGTGAAACTATAAGGGTTCCTAGTCGAACTACGGAACCCTGAAAAAGATACGGCCGTTTATGTCGCAAAAAACGTATATTTCGACGTTCAAGGGAATACATTCAAATTTATAGGGTACTTTCTGTTGACCTAAAATCATGAAAATCAATTGAGCAAGTAATTATTGTCTTATAGAACAAACAGGGAAAAATCTGAAAACTATACATTTGTAATTAAATCATAAAGAAATTGTCTTTGAAGTTCGGAAAAAACTGCGAGACTCGATTCTGAACTATTTATAATAATTATGTAAACTAAGTACCTGCGTACGGTACCCTCGGTGGGCGAGTCCGACTCGCATTTGACCAGTTTTGGTTCGAACGATGATGTTCGAACGTGTATAGGAAACTTGAGGCCTATATCGAACCATTTTTAAGAAGAAAATCCCACTATAATAATAAATAAATCGACGTCCCGGCTTCTGCTTGTAAATCCTTCCTTAAGGCGCTTACTATGCCTCAGAATACAGAACAAATACTCCAAAAGGTTAGCGTGGGTTCTAATCACATTCAAAGCTATTTTATTTTCTTAAGTAACTAGTCGATTAGTAAGATAATTGCTACAGCATCACTTTATCACGCTTTAGATCTATGCTACGGTCTTATTTATGAAAAACACGATTCCTCTAAAACACTCCTTTTCCCTTTACATAAGCAGCCTATATACGTCCCACTGTAGGGCACAGGCCTTCTCTCAAGCAGAAAGTATGGGCTTCATCACCACGCGTGCCCACCGCGGTTGGCGCTTTCAAGCGCCGAGGTATGTGAACACCTCAGACACTCAGGTTTTCTCACGATGTTTTCCTTTACCGTTAGCTAGTGGTATTGCTACTATAACTTCACAAATGTACATCACTTAGAAAACAAAGTCATAGGTACATGCCCGCACTGGGAATTGAACCTGGGTCTCTCGCTTCAGAGTCCAATGTTCTACCCACTAAGCTACCACCGCCCATTTCCCTTTACAACAAATTATATAAACTGAGTCTGCTTACTGTTCGTGTCTGGCTGAATGAGGATGGCTGAGGACAGAAAGCAGTGGCGTACTTAAGGAGGCCTGTATCCAGCAGTAGACGAACACGGGCTGAGTGATTGATTGACTCTGTCAATTTGAATTCTAATCTACAGGGTGACTTTGAATTCGTTCATCGTTTAAGGGGACATTCTAACCATGATTTGGAAATATATGGTGACAGTTTGAAAAAAAAAAATACGCGTCAAAAATTTTTTTTTGCTGAACTGCTAAGACCGGATTTTTCAATAGTCAGTTAACACTTAGCCGGAGAATAAAACTGATGTTATCACTGTCTTGATGTGTGATTTAGACAGTGATAGCGTGCAATTTATTCTCCAGTCAAGTTTTATCTTATTGTTATTGAGAAACAGAAAATATTACAACTCATAAATTTTTCACTAGTGAGCTAATAGTTTCAAGAAATAGGGCCCTGAAGCCCACAGACGCTGGAGTAAAATTTTATTGGTTTTGTCACAGACACGACAAGAAGAAGCGGCCAGCTTGTGCCACAGCGAACGGTTTTCCGCCGTGTGGACCACCTGGTTTATGCTGCCACCGGCACCGGCTCCACCTTTGGGACATTTTCCAGGGCAATAGTTGATTCTGAGCTTGATTATTTAACCGGAGTGCATGCAACTACTCAACTACTAACCAATGTTGATGAAACGAAAGAGGTCTATCAGGATTTGTGTAACTACCCCTACGGGATACAGGCGTGAGTTTATATAATGTAATGTGGACAGGACTTTTATCTTTGTAGTTTGACATTTTCACCTCCGGGAGTTCTGTTGCAGGCAAATATCTAGTTACCGTGCACCCGGGACCGCTTCCTCCCCTTTAATAGCCGATAAGAGGATTACTTATTGAAAGGAAACTTATTATAAAGTTCAGTGGGAGTTTTATTGGGAATCCCCGTGAGTTTACAGTCGCACGGCGGCGATAAAGCCAAGCTCCGTGTGAATCGGATTCGGGTTCAGCGGTTTAGGTGTAGGGTGTAATTTTATCACACTAAAACATGAATGTAAAAAGCGGGCAATATAATAAAAAAAAGTTGAAACAGCATCCCGACTGCGGAAGGTTACCTTTAGAATCATCATCATCATTCAGCCACAAGAAGTCCACTGCTGGACATAGGCCTCCTCCATGGATTTCCAAAAAGACCGGTTGGAAGCGGCTTGCACCCAGCGTCTTCCTGCCACTTGGATGAGGTCGTCCTACGCTGCGTCCTACTTTTAGAATAGCTCAAGGAAAAGGTTCCAAAATCTTTAACCGAAGAAAATAACAATCGATTACATACATAAGCAGCCTATATTCGTCCCACTGTAGGGCACAGGCCTTCTCTCTTCGCTATCGATTGAAAGTAAGAAAATAATTTTGCCCTTTGCATCTATGTAATGAGATGATTGGCACCTTCATTCACACAAGATGGGTGAAGACTCGGACGCTGCAGTGCCTGGGACATTGTTTTAGATGGAGTAGGCTTGCCCAGCACCTATACCATCCTGACAGCTTAGTCGGCCTAGCCCACAGGAAAGACAAGTCATTACGTGCGGAGCCGACCAAGAGGGTTTCCTCACGATGTTTTCACCGTTAGCGTGTGGAGTTGTAAGAAAATATTTTCATAAGAATAATTCATTAAACTTATTTCAATTGAAATAATACAATACTTTAGTAATTTCTTCAGTAAGTACGAGTATATCCTTAAAATAAGCACACTACTTCCAATAGCTTAAATAATTAAATTATTCAATTTATTTTTCATGCAATCTTGAAACTCTGTATGAAATATTTCAACGAGAACTTAAAATAAACAAAAAATAAACGTAAACATTTACATACAAGTACATACATTGATTGCTTCTGGCCCCACACTAGGATGCTAGTAAGCAATAAGCAATAATAAATTATCAAGTCCAATAAGCAATAATAAATTATTGCTTATTGGAAGTGATTTAATTTTATCCATAGATTCTGAAGAAACGGTTGTCAGTTTTTATTAGAAAATTTGAAATACGATGGAAGATTAAAAGTTAAAAATACCTAGGGGTGGGCAGAATCAGTTACAGACACTAACTTACCTAATCGAATCTCCTTGGATTGTCACAGATTCCTGATTGCTCGCAACGAGTTATCATACAAAAGCTCTTAGCACAACAGGTATTTAAAAATATGCAATTCACACAGTAATTACAAGTATGTAGGATTTAGGCGGACATTGTCCCATTCGCAAAATTTCTTCCACTAAACTTACCAATACTTCGACCAAATAGCAAAGGACAAGATAAAAAGTACCCGAAACCGGCGTCCGTGCATACATTTAATGATTAATGAATATTGAGGAAGCTAAAGTGATCTGTCAGGATCGTGGCAAGTGGCAGTAGCTGGTCTCTGCCTACCCCTCTTGGATACAGGCGTGAGTTTATGTATGTACTTATGTAGTTCCATAAAATCCGTCAACATGAATGTTAATGAAGCGGAAGCGGTTGGTGAGAGTCGTGGCATCTTTGTATCTGCGTGCCTTGCCGGAATCCAACTAATTTTGAGAAGAAGAAAAATGTGTGTACTTGTGCTGACAACTATAAATTGTAACAATGGAGAACTTGCACTAACAAAATGTTTTAATAAAATAGGAGAGGAAACGTTAAAAGATAAATAAACGTGGTATTTCTTTTCTCTGCGACTAATACATTTGATAATAGAACCAGTCGCGTGGTACTAAAACGCGCCATACAAATCGGCCTTAGACTATGACGTCACTTTCTAACGTAACGCCTATAATGTATGAAGTGTTTGTCAATATTTGAGTTATTTCGTAAAATTATGTTTATATGCATGTATTCTCTTATAAGATAATGTTCAGAATTCAATGACAAAACGAAATCTAATAAGTTTTATGTTATTACATTAACTCTATTTTTCGCATATGTAACGACCCCTAAAACCACGAAAAAAATATTTTTATTGCTTTACTTTTAAAATTTCCAAGTTTGTAATTGACGTCTATGGTATAAATCAATGTCACTCCAATGTAAGTTAGACGCAAGTTCCCCATTACGAGGACACTGATTCAAACATTTCGAGGAAATTCATCCACACGCTCGAGATTGGTATTTTGTGAAGACACCCGTAAGGAAATCAAGTAGAGTGTGTATACATAAAAGTTGACATGCTTTCGAATACAAATAAACACACAAATAGAACGAAATGAAGTCTTCCATATTTATGAAGTCTTTGCCTGGTTACCATAGCACAGGGTATCATAGTTTGGGACCAGGTCAAGTGATTGTCTTGTGTAGTAATTATTATTATTATTTTTTCGTCAATGACTGGGAGTACTAGCTCTTTTCATACGAATTGTATTCGAATAGGTACTATCAGTAGAGCTTACTAAGGCCGTCCTTAGTAGGTACAGGGCTTGTTTGTTTTTGTTTGTTTGTATACGATATTAGGCGCTTTATACCTGTTGAAGGCCTGAAGGTAGGTTAGTCAACGTGTGTATATTTCACTAATCCGGTGGCCAGGCAGGCACGAATAATTGAATTTGGAAGTATCGATATTGTTATCTGAACCTCGAACTTTGAAGGTTTGGATTGCTTGGGTAACTAAACAAACTAAATCGGTTGTAAGACTGACTCGGGTAACTTGCCTGAACACCGACTTGCCTGAAATTTGGAGAAAAGAAACCAAACGCAGACAAGCCAGGGAGGCTCTACCAATAATCATGAAACATCTTTCTGTATTGACATAAAAGACCAGCGCTGGAGTATCATCATCATCATCAGCCATTTGACGCCCACTGCAGGACATAGGCCTCCTTCGTGTTTTTCCTAACCATGAGGGGTTTTGCCATAATCGCCACGCTTGGCAGGCGGGTTGGCGATCGCAGTATGTGGTTGGAATCTCAAGAAGACGCTGCTGCCCGTCTCCTGGTAATTGATTTCCTTAGTCGCCTTCTATGACATCCACGAAAGGAAATGTGGTGACGCTACTCTTAATTCGGCGCCACACGGAATTCCGGTGCCACACGGAATTCCGGCGCCACACGCAATTCCTGCGCCACACGGAATTCCGGCGCCACACGGAATCATGGAGTATCATATCTCCAGCTTTTGCTGAGTCAGAGTCCTTTTGCTTTTGCCACGCGCTGAGAACTCACATTGGATAAGGCATTGCTGTGTTTCGCAGTTGTTTATGTTTTTTTGTAATAATTTTTCATTGTACTTTGTATGATTTCTTACTACTGTATTATTGTTTTTATTGCGTGTGTGTGTAAATGCAATGAATAATTTATCTATCTATCTATCTTTCACGCAGCCTGTTGCGTCTGAGAAGACATAATCGACGCAAAGCTGTGGCAATCCTAACAGGCCACTACTCACTGAATAGACACTTCCACAACATGGGACTAACCGACAGCCCGCTTTGCCGGGGATGCCTCAAAGAAGTGGTAACAACCGTCCAGGTGGTCACCTTCACTGTGAAGGCGTGGAAAAGCAACGGACTGCCATAATTGGGAAGCTGGGATCCCTTCATGAGGCCTGCAGTGACATCAGAGCCCTGCTGGCTTTCTGGAAAGAGATAGGCTGGCTGGATTAAACTCACAGCTTTGCTACGTACAATGGCCCAACCATGAGGCTAAGTGCGGAAATCTTAGTGGTGCCTGTACACTCTCGAAGATTTGATTTAACTTGAATATTTTCATACAGGCACATTATTGCTTCTGGCTCCACACTAGGATACCCTGTGTCGTAGGAACCACAAACAATGACATCACAAACATGTAAACATCCAAAACCGGTTTAAAAACAAAAAAACAAAAAACAGGGTATCCTAGTGTGGAGCCAGAAGCAATAATGTGCCTGTGGGTTTGATGATTTTGGCTTCTAATCACGAATACGAACCGCTTTTACTACCCTGTGCTATAGTAACCAGACCTGGACATTACAAACATGGAAATCCACCAAGAGGCCATTTGTAAATTTGATATTTACAAATGGCACGGCAGCCTCCAGTGGGAATTGAGCCCACGATCTTTATTGCGGTGGTCAAGCGTACTAACCGCAAGACCAACGAGACAGCCAAATGGATGATCCCTCTATTACCTAAAAAGGAACCTTCGTCATGTAGATACTTAAGTACCTACATATTTAAGTAAAGGGTAACTTACCTCACAGATAAACCTATACTGGTTTCAGTGAAGGTTTCCTTGTATGTATAATGTATTTTGTGAAACTTGGTGAATAAATAATTAAAAAAAGAAACAATTTTTTTTTTTGTTGGATTTATGCTTATATCATATAGCCTTTGACACACCTGCAAACACGACGAACCTGACCATTGGTAAAGGAATTATGGAGGCTCAAAGAATCGGTCATACTTCCATACATACATACGAGCCATAAACACCTTACAATCCTTCTAGTCTTCGCCACAGTCGGGTAAAAGGCCAGTCCTTTTGTGTCTCTATTTATTAACCAACGCAGCGGACCTCGCGGACCTCACTGACCAACAAAAACAGTCAAACCATCCGCAGCGCCCATGAAAATAATCTCATACGGTCCCTGCAGTCAACTTTGCACCTTAAAACTATCCGCTACAAAGGCGAAAGCCCCACTTACGCTGTGCTAAAGGCTCTAAGCAGATATCACACAGACGGATGTGCATTTGGAGCTAACGACGCCATAAACTATCCTAAATGACCGAGTGTTCCCGTGTCGCGGTCGTGCAGGCAGCATCATATCAACTTCTATGATCTGTACCACACGGAAGTAGCGTGAGCGTAAACATAGGAGTAATTTAGATATGATAAATGTATTATATTCATTTTGTTTCACTAACCCGTGCTGATGACAATTTGAAAAATCTATTTAGAGGCTAAGAATTCCACCCATGCCGGGACTTGAACCCGCGACCTCTGGCTAATCGTGCCAGCGCTCTCCCAACTGAGCTAATGGGCAAGTGCAGGCGTCGGCGAAATTTCGAGCCAAGTGATGTAAATTGCTTCGGCCAGAGGTCGCTGCCTGTACGTAATACAGATAAGTTTGTAAAGAGGCTCGAAATTTCGCCGATGCCTGCACTTGCCCATTAGCTCAGTTGGGCGCGCGCTGGCACGGTTAGCCAGAGGTCGCGGGTTCAAGTCCCGGCATGGGTGGAATTTTAAGCCTCTAAATAGGTTTTTTAAAATGATAAATTTAGTTAGCGATTTTTTTTTTAATTTTAAATGTTCTTTATTCACATGAAATTTATAAACACTAATAGCCAGTGTATTTTATTCCTAGGCTGGTTAGGCTGAGATGGTGTTTGAGTGGACTGCATTGTTTAGTATGTTGATTAGTTTCCTGTTTATTGGTTTGTGCGTGAAAGAAAGGGCTCAATTTTCGGGTTTTACCAACGAGAGAAATATAATGACAATAGGAAAGAACAAAGAACAATAATGAATGTCAATATGTACAATGAAACCTCCTATCGATGAGAACCTCTGTGATGGCGTAGACATAGGCTAAATAAACTTTAGGTAGATACGATTACAAGATCGGTTACATAGATATATTAAAACTTACGATAGGTAGTGAATTTACAAATCAAAAATCAAAATCAAAAATAGTTTTATTTCGTTACCAACTTATCAATTAATTTGACACTGTTGTGGGGACTTCCTATTGAGTGTATAGACACCTGTGCCAGGAAGCCCCGCTCTTCCTTTACTACATTGATCTTATTAAGTTAGGTACATTCATGCAATTCTGACAAGTATTTTATATATTTTAATATTGATTTAAAAATTAAATATCTCTAATTAACAAATTTTTTGAGTATTCAAATAATCTAAGAATTAAAAGGTAAATCACCATTCACTCATTCATTGTTATTAACCGAGAATTTTTGCAATTCAGTTGTTTAGCTATTATGATTAATTAATTTAAAAGAACATAACAACATAACATAAACTCACGCCTGTATCCCAGAGGGGTAGGCAGAGACCAGAGAGTGCAATTTAAAAGAATTAAAATTATAGAATTTTTTTGTGAATTTACAATTACAAGCTTTTTACTCAAATGGAGATTTGACATACTATTAGGACACCCGCTTTGATTAGCATTATGTTTAAGACACTGTAATTACAGCACACCACAAGCACAACAAAAACTTAACATAATATACTAGTATTTACAAAGTACCTAGAACTAATATTTTTTGTGAAACTGTTTGTTTTCTTAGGTAAATAAAATAAAAGGCCCAGTGCGAGTCGGTCTAACGCACCAAAACATCGCAAAAATGTTTCGATGTTGAAAAAAAATGGGTTTCAAATCAAACACTTTTTATTTTGTGTGGCGCAGAAACTATGACTTAATGAAAGTTTCAAATTAAATAATAATATCATCATCATCATCAGCCATTTGACGCCCACTGCAGGACATAGGGCTCCCTCATGGTTTTCCTAACCATGAGGGGTTTTGCCATAATCGCCACGCTTGGCAGGCGGGTTGGCGATAGCAGTATGCGGTTGGAATCTCAGGAAGACGCTGCTGCCCATCTCCTGGTAATGTATTTCCTTAGTCGCCTTCTACGACATCCACGGAAGGAAATGGAGTGACGCTATTCTTAATCCGGCGACACACGGCATTAAATATAGGAGTACCTAAACAGTTAAGAAAATGTTTTACTGTACCCCAATTATTTAAATAAAATCAGTCTGTATGTGTAATTAGTTTTTTCAGTCTTTTTCATACTTTTCTGTCACACAGTTCGGAGTCCTTAGAGCTATCTAGCTAGGAAGCGGTAGACCCAGGGTCAATTCCCAGTACGGGCATGTACCTATGACTTTGTTTTCTAAGTTATGTACCACTCGCTAACGGTGAAGGAAAACATGTTGAGGAAACCTGAGTGCCTGTACTATTCATATACCTCAGCGCTTGAAATCGCCAATCCGCATTGGGCACGCGTGGTGATTAAGCCCATACTCTCTCCCTGAGAGACGGCCTGTACCCTACAGTGGGACATATGTAGGCTGCTTATGCTTATGCTAACAAACTATTAACATACGAGGAACCGAGGTAAGGTTTAGAGTCGGATCCCTAACAGGCCAAATTAGGGATATGTTTTGGGAAATATCATCTGGAACAGAGAATACACGCGCTCTCTCTACTCTTCTCTATTAGCACAATGTCATGTTTTGCAACAGTAATATCACCTGTCGACAGTACAGCTTGAGCTTCCTCAGCGTGACTCTTACCACGCACGGAATAAGTTTGAGAATCGAGGAAAACTGCATGTCAGCCGCCAGTGTGACTGTAACCGTCACGTAATTATAGTAAACTTTGAACGATGTATTTTACGTTGAAACGTCCAACTAAAACTGTAAATGGCTAGCCATTTACTGCTTGATCACACTAGGTGACCACCTTTATTCGTATGGACTTGTTTCATGGACATTCGTAGTTACTGTAGAAGATACAGCAAGGGCCTGATTCATAGTATTACAATTCTTGTTTAGTTACATTGCAAAGTCGATTATAAGGCCACAGATTAGACATGGGACGCTGCTGCGTTATGTACCTTCCTCGAATTGTTATAACTACGATTTGTACCTTCGTGAAACTCAGCCTTGATTATTTAAAGTGTTTTATTTCTCTAGCCTTTATATACGTCCCACTTACAGGGCACAGGCCTTCTCTCAGAGAGAGATTATGGGCTTAATTACCACGTGTGCCCACAGCGGATTGGCAATTTCAAGCACTGAGTTATGTGAACACCTCATACACTCAGGTTTCATCACGATTGTTTTAGGCACGCTTTTTCTGAACAGTGAACGAAACTGAGCAGGTATTTACATGTTGCCAACGCTCTCGAAAGCTTCCACGTAGAGGCTTTATGTCGTTATCTTCAGGCCAGTCACGGCCACTGTTACCATGTAAATATTACTAAACTTACTGACATGAGTGGGAAGTTGGGCACTCGTGTATACTTTGGCCATTGCATGCACGTAATGAGATGATTTATGCTGCTATCTAAATACCTCAGACACTGGGGTTTCCTCACGATGTATTGCTACTACAAATGCACATATGAACGTAACTTAGAAAACAAACGCATTGTTACATGCCAGAGCTTGAACCAAATATAAGGCCAGCATTCCCACCGCTTTTTACCCTGATGTAAACACATAATATTGACTCACCCTCGCTTTGCAGCAGCGGCCTTGCTAAAATCAACTTGTGGTCTCCGGATGACTGACTGTTTACATACCCGGCAAAGTAAAGTCGGGGTTGGAGCCTCGCCTGAAGGAAGAAGAAAAATCGGCAAATAAATCAGATGCTTGCCAACAAAATAATGTTAAGTTCGTAATAACAGACTTACGGTCTTATTTATAAATACACGACTCCTCTTAAACACTTCTCAGAGGTAGTTTTAATAAACGTTTTTCTCTTTACCATTAAAGTGCCTCGGGGGAGTGTTAATACCATAGCTCGAAGAAATGCTCAGTGGAACTGGCAGAGGGCGGGGTACTGATAGCCGTTGGGGTCGAAAAGTTCTGACCTGGCGACCGCGGACCGGACGACGCAGCGTGGGCAGGCCGCCCACCAGATGGTCTGACGACCTGGTTACGGTAGCGGGGAGTCGCTGGATGCGGGCGGCACAAGACCGGGAAGCTTGGAGAACCACGAGGGAGGCCTATGTCCTGCAGTGGGCGCCTAATGGCTGATGATGATGATGATGATGATGATTTTTATAGACAAGACCGTGACCGTTTGCAGGGTTTATAAAAACTACTTTAAAAAAACAACTAAAAGAAAAACACGCACTAGTGACTAATGAGTTCGACGACCTTCTTATGAATCTATCAACAGATTTTGGCAATTATCAATAGACAGCCTACACAATATTGTACAAATGGCATACATTATTGAATTCCATAATGGAATGCCTGAATTCCAGAACGGAATTTTCAAATTGCTATGCCACTATCGGTAAAATTACACTTGTACCACAATTTTAAAAAACATAATTATTATACTGTACTGTAATTTATTGCAATAAACAGAATTGAATTGAATTGAATGCGGGTCCCAACACAGATTTATTGTAGCGAGACTTAAAAAAATCAAGAGGATTAATGCAGTAGAAATGAGGTCCTTGAGAAGTATGTGTGGTGTTGCTTTTGATTAGAGAACATTGTGGACTGAAAAAGGATGTAGTGACTACAATTTAGAAAGGAATGTTACGTGTCGATTTGGACATGTAGAGAGGATGAAGGAAGAAAGATTAGCGAAAATATCTATCCAGCGAATGTGGATGGAAGGGCCGGTAAGGGATGTCCCAGGTGGACATACTTCGACCAAATAGAGGATGTATTAGTAACTTTGACCAAATAAGGGATGCCAGATAAAAAGTACTGGAAACCGGGGCGCGTGCATACAACGACTAATAAATGTCGATGAAGCGAAAGAGATCTGTCAGGATCATGGCAAATGGCACACCCTGGTCTCTTCCCACCCCCCCTCCGGGATACAGACGTGAGCTTATGTTGTGATTAAGCCCAAACTCAGTGGGTCTGTGCCGTACAGTGGGACGTATATAGGCTGCATTATTAAAGTGACTGAGGTTTCATGTACCCAACACCCTTAACCAATCACAATTAACTCGAGGGTCCAATGAAGTCCCTATTAGGTTCAAATTTCAGTCCGTTAACACTCGACACCACTTTCGACTAGTTAATTGCAGTCAGCTGAATAGAACTTGGACTATGTATTTAACGGTCATGGTTTTTCTGACATGTGTTGGAAGACTCAAGTCTCCGCAGAGAGGAGTAAGTAATCTTAAACGGCCTTAAAATGTAGAGTACACTTGAAGTCCTACTTTTCTTTTGTCTGTTTCGTGCTTGCTTATTGAAAATTTTTTGTGCATGTCAAAATCCCTATAATTTTCTTTTCCATCCTCTCCTAGATCAAATTTGTCACTAATCTTATTCTTTTACGATTATTTAAAATGTTTGAACGAATCAAGTCAATAACATTTTGCAGTAAGAAATAACTTTTTTCCTGCTTCAATCTGACAGTGTTCCGAAACTAATACTTTATTTATGGGATAGTGAATTATGGTTCCATCAAGTCTCTTAAGTACATAAGAGAGAGCGTCGCAGTTTTGTTTATATCGCGAAGGAAACCTCACATGTTTGCTTCTCACAACGTTTACGAAGCTCACAGAAAATGGAGACAGAAAATTAAGACAGAAGGTCGTAATTTTTATTAGCTGGAAAAGGCAAACGTGAGTGGATTTTCGTTTGAGAGTTGTAAAAACGCGAAGAGCGGGCACGCGTTATAGAGCCGTGGCACGCGTTGGTCCTCACATTGAGGAGGTCGTGGGTTCGAATTTCGTACATTTGTGAAGTAGTAGCAATACCACTCGCTGACGGTGAAGGGAAAGATCGCGAGGAAACATGAGTGTCTAAGGTGTTAAAATACCTCTGCGCTTGAATTTTCCAAGTGGGCAAGCGTGGCCCATTAAGCCCATACTCTCTGTGAGAGAAGGCCGGTGCCCTGCAGTGGGACGTGTAAGGAAGGCTACGTAAAAAAAGTTGTAAAGTGGGACGTGGGACGTCAAGCTCATAGTAGGTTTATTGTGAACTTTGAACTTTATTGCTTACAAAAAGATAATAAGACACAAACAGTAAAAAAACTGTACATGGCAAGCTTATTACAGCAGAAATCTCTTTCAACCTAACGTCGATGTGGCCGCATGGACATTATAAACGATGGAAACGATTTGACGTTTATATTATGGAAAATTTGTGTAGCTTCTAGTATTATCTTATTCTATTCTTGTAAGGAATCAAGAGAACGAAAATAACACCATTAAGAGACTTGTGTGCGGCTGCAGAGGACGTTAGTGGCATGGAAAAATAGAAACGGCTTAAATATTATCTTTGAGAGAGCAATAAAATAAAATAAAAATACAAAATACAAAAAAAAAATTTATTCGTTATCCACTACATCTTAGTCTACACTGTACATGTACATTGCCGTACATTGACGGTATCTACTTGTAAGTATAAAAATACCTGTAGCAGTAGACACCGGTCTTCCACATCTAGAATGGTGTTGCAAAATAGTGGATGAACACAATACAATTTTACAGCATTAACCTTAATCTAATTAATGAAATTATCTTTTAGCAAAGATTAACTAAAATCTAGAAACTGTTACATAGGGATTATAGATGTGTTATTATTAAATGTGTATGAGCGAAAGTGTGTGTGTGTGTGTGTGTGTGTGTGCGTGCGTGCGTGCGTGCGTGCGTGCGTGCGTGCGTGCGTGCGTGCGTGCGTGCGTGCGTGCGTGCGTAAGTGCGTGCGTGCGTGCGTGCGTGTGTGTGTGTGTGTGTGTGTGTGTGTGTGTGGTTGTGTTTGTACATACGTGAACTCCAACCAGCCCTACGACACAGTCTTGGGTTCGGGATCAGCCACTGGAAAGAGGGTGAGTGATGAGTCGTGTGATGTGCATGAATGGGTGAAGCTGGTTGAGTGTGAGTCTTACCTATACTGGGGATATTACAAAGTTAAGATTATTTATTATTTTTTACCACTAGCAGGGCTTCAGTTTCTTCATAATTTAGTGTCTTAATCCAAGTAGTGATAAGATTGTTACATTCAAAACGAGTCGTTGGGTAAATGTCCAATATTTAATAAATATAAGTATTTATACAAGCTGTGGTAGCGGAGCGTTAGAACGCCGGCTTCTCATTCGGGAGGTCGTGGGTTCGAATCCCGGCATGTACCAATGATTTTGTTTTCTAAGTTACGTACATTTGTGAAGTTATAGTAGCAATACTATTCGCTAACGTGAAGGAAAACATCGTGAGGAAACCCTAGCGTCTGAGGTATTTACATACCTCAGCACTTGCTACGTACAATGGCCCAACTATGAGGCTAAGTGCGGAAATCTCCAGTCTAACTAGGACTAGAACTATGTTTGTACAAATAGCAAGACTGTTTACCTTATTGCCGGCTAGAAAACTCTGTTTTAGTAAGAGGTACAGGGAGAAAATGGTCCTTGCGCCTTTTTTCAATAATATTTGGTACATATACTAACTGTTTATGTTGTCTTAGTGTAGCTTCGAGAATATAATCTGTCTTACAGTTAAAAGTTCTTATGTTGTGTATAGTAGGTTAGTAGGAAATATTCGTGGCTTGAAGAACATAACTTTAAGTAACAGTCTTTGAGCTCTTTCAACTTCTAGAAATTTGGTCTTTGAGGCTCCGCCCCAATTAGGAATACAGTAACTTATAACTGACTGCGCCATTGCAACATATACGGTAATTAGCAGGTCCTTAGGTGCTATATGTCTTAATGTTTTAAATATCCAGATAAGTTTTCTCAGGCGCTCGGCTACCAGTTCTATATGTAAGTGCCAAGAGAGATGTTGGTTTATTATAACACCTAGATATTTTTTTTAGATACTTTATTTATGGCCGGGCATTCACAAGTCTCATTCGCACCTTTCTTTGCACAATGGCGAATTTTTAAGGCAAAGTTTTCAACTGGCTGTGAGTTCTGGTAGATAGAGAAAGAAATAAAATTGGTCTTGCTGGTATTTAGAGTAAGAAGGTTACTTTAGCAAGTCCAAGTTCACTCCACCTCTTAACATCGTTCCAGGAGACACCTGAAAATACCAATGCTGTGTCATCGGTATATGAGAAAACACTTCCACAGTCTAGATTGAAGCTACAGAGTTCATTAATGTACACTAAGAAGAGGGTAGGGCCAAGCACGCTGCCTTGTGGTGTGGGACACCGTAGTATACGTCAGCCTGATTACTAACGTGTTCCATGATCCTAACAGATTAGTGAATCTTGGTGACCAAAGCCTGACAATCGAAGTAAAAGGTACTTCTCAACAGATAAAAGCGCTCCAGATTCGGCTTATTTCATCAAGCTTTTTAAGTTTTGGTGAAAATCGGTGACCAGGTTCTGGTAAAGAGATTGGAAGCATAAAACATCTATTATACAAGAAAAAGTCGGGTTAGTTACACCATTTTTACTCAAGAACGGCTGGACCGATTTTTACGAACTTCGGATTGGTTGGATTTGTCTCCACCTCGAATAGAAGAATGAGTAATAAAACATGGGCAACATGTTCGAAAAAATGCCATGATGAAAATAAATTTTTTGATATATTCTGTATAGAAAGGCGTTTTTGATGATATTTTGAGAACGGAATATGTATTTATTGATTCTGAGGCGGTACGAAGTTTGCCGGGACAGCTTTCAACCGTTCTGTGCTTCAAACGTATTTGCCAGGACCAAACTAACTTACCTACAGGAAATTGAACGAACGGACCTGCTGGGACAAATTCTACGGACCTAGCCATATTTGAGACTTTACTCGATAAACAAAGGAGAGTCATGTTATTAGCGTTTAAGTTTGTGTGTGTGATCTTTCTTTATGACCACGCAGAGGCGGTCATATCAAAATTTTTGTGAACTTAAAAAAAAATAGTTTTTAGGATTGTATTTAAACAGATTATTATTTACTGAGTGTCTGCCGTTAAACTTAAAAAAACTTACTAAAAAAAAAAAAATGTACTTAAAAAAAATAAAAGAAAAAAATAAATGAATTATGACAAATCCGGTGTAAAATGAATTTTGGGTTTTTTGTTTCGAAAAAATTTTTTTTATATGAAGTTACTAAAAGTTTTTTACTAACATTAAGACAGATAAATTTCATCATTCTGTTTTTTACGCGCGAAAGTATGATACTTTATACTTTATTGCGCACATAAGAAGACATAAATAAAACACAACATTCATAGTGATACTTGCGTCCTCATTCATTTGTCAACATATGTCCGGTTCAGATTCAGGTAGAATACTCATTTCGGCCTTGATTTAGACCTTTTATCAGTCTGGCTTTTTATTATGAGGGATTTCCTTTTTATTACTTTTAAATTATACCCTAGTCGCTGCATAGATGGCGCTTATCTTGGTAAGTTACTGCAGAAACGGAAAGTAACATTATTTTTTCATTATTCCACTTTGATGTATTTTTTAGATCATAAAACAAAACTGTCACATCACAAATACATAACGTTCCGAATTGATCCATTCAACGACGACGTCCATTTCGGAACGGCTATCATATCATAGACACGAATACGCACGAATACGTGAGCCGTGAGCAATCTGTGGTACGTTCCGATTTGCCCATGATCGCTGACAGTCGCAAATTGGAACGCACGGCTAGTAACGTAGTCAGTTCAGCGCCATCTTTAGAGTTCTTGGGATTTTTTTTTTCAAAAGAAAACCTCCCATTCTACATATTTTTTAACAAAAACATTTTTAGTTTTTCATAATTTAAAATTGTTTTCTACATTTATTTTTAATTTTTGATGAAGTGAAAGAGATTTTGCAGTGAAACGTATAAAGGGTACTGTGCAAACTCTCTGTTGTGTGTGATATTTCGTGAAAAACAATTCCATTTTGGGGGAATCGTAGTTAATTTTAGGAACTAATTAAAAACTACATCTACATCTAAAAAAATACTTAATGAAAGTGATGAAGAAAAATTTTTCTCTTCCTCGATTCATCACTTACACCATCAATGGTACAAATGACACTACTATGTATCGTTTGCACATTCAATGGTGCAAATGATACCACCCAGATTCATATGCACCATTAACTAGTGCCATCAATTGTTCAAATGACACTACAATTCAATTGACTAGCACCATCGATGGTGAAAAACACACTATAATGTACCGTTTGCACGATTAATGGTGCATAGCATTACTGTGTTGCTGACGACCTCCGTGGCGCAGCGGTAGCGCATCTGCCTATCATGCGAGAGGTCTCGGGTTCGAATCCCGGCTGGGGACAAAAAAACCTTAGGTCTTGGATGTTTACGTGTTTGTGATGTCGTTGTTTCTGGTTCCCACGACACAGGGTATCCTAGTGTGGGGCCAGAAGCAATCTAGGTATGTGCCTATACGTAAATGTTTATGTTTATTCACGCGTTCCTCGTGAACCAATAATAATACACAATATGTTGAAAACCATGCACTGTTCTCACAGTTATATATAGATAGACACAACGTTGTAAGAAATGTTGGAAGTGTGTCGTCTAAGAAATGTTCTTCTATGGACCTATCCCTACACAATTCCAAGACTTTTAAAACTAGACCGCTGCCAGTGAGTTACCTTTTCTGCCTAGAGTACAACTAGGTAGTTGTGGTAACTATTTCTATGCTGGGTAATGAAACTAAAGTAAAGTTGTCTATAAGAAATAAAATACTCATTGACATACTTACTTTTTATGACTAAATTCGATACAATGTTATTCACCAAACCAAACAGTGTGGATCTTTTATAATTTTTACAGCTTTTCAGTTTTCCTCAAGAAGAAATCAAAGTTTTTCGACCAAAAAAGAAAAAGGCGCGCTTTTACCAACTTTTTTTACAGAGACGTCATGCAATCAAGGTTTGATTCCTACTTATACAGCCTTGACGTCAGTCAAAGTCTTCACAAAGAAATCAAAATTTAAGTAAAAAAAAATGCCCATTCGTGTCAAGACGTGACTTTGGTAGAATTTGTCGACATCGGCTGGTTGCCATTTCAACAAGAAATAATAATTAATATGATAATAATTACTACTAATACTAAAGTTATTTGTAGCTTATACTAATCGGTACTAAAATAATAAAATATCGCTGACACATAAGTGATGAATAAATCAATCATATATATTGTCATAAATTACATCTGCAAGGTTGTTTATAAATAAATGATAGTTCCGAAGTCATTTTACCAATGTGGTAACCAATAAAATCGAACATAGTATAAACTAAATAAAGTCGAACATAAAACCAATTCCACTGCGATTTCATTGTTATTTAATTATTAATATTATAATTTATTTAGTTTTAAAAAGGTGTACTGACGACGTGATTGCACATTAATAACTGTAGCACACATTTTATAGCTGACAAGAACTCAGTCTGCAGGTTTGCTAAAGGTCATTCGAATGGTGGCGTGGTGGCCGGGTCACCTATCTCCCTCTAAAATGGTTGAGACTGGTGATGGCTGACCCCTGCGTTATGCTCGTGAACGGGTGCTGTACGTGTGTCTGGCCGCAGCATTAATGTTTTTCCTACTTTTCTAAGAAGTGTTATTTTGGCTTTTAAAGTTATTGGTGGCTATCACGGAATCATATCATATAGGCTTTGATATAAAAGTTTAAGATGATTTGAGAAAAGATGGTCAGAGTGGAGTTTTTTTCCCGCTGTCTTTTTCTCCACTACAAATACGGCCCGAAGGCAGCGGCTAACATAGTAACATAGTACATTGACATTCAGCAAACAGAATGTAAATTCTTTACGTTGAAATACATTATTGATTTCTGATTTCTGAAATCGTGCATTTTATTAAGCAAATCAAGTGTACATTGAGGTTATAACATTCGGAAATTCCGTTATCTTGTAATAGCTTCTCAAAAGAGGGTAGATTTTCGATATCTTTTAGTGATTTTGGTAGTTTATTGCAGATTTTTGATGGCATCCCAAAGGAACATTTACCAAACAGTGGTTTTTATGTCTTTAGGCACTTATTTTGTTGTGGGATGAAGCGAAAGAGATTTGTCAGGGTCGTGACATCGATTTCGGTTCCGGGAACTATTTAATACAAAGTACGTTTAATATTTTACGAAAAGAAGTGCAGTCGTGTTCATGAAGATATTCCTTGGTTTAATTTAATTAAGTTTAGATTGCTCACCAGCGACTCTACTCACTCATCTGGCTAGATAATTAAACCTATTCAGCTCAAGTGAATTTAATGCAGAGCTGAAAGCACCCGGTTAACTTGGCACGTGTGCAATCTTTGTTCTCTAGAAATTACGAAAGAGAACGAACACTAGTTTTGAACTGTGCCGTCAGTCCACATCCCTCCACCGCTGTCCACACAGGTCTTTCACAAGGCACGTCACTTCTTTCGGTCCTTGGCCATTCTCATCCAGCCGTCACTGGCAATTTTTCTCAGATCGTAAGTCACGGTGCGCGTAAGGCCGGCCGCAGACAGTCGGCTTTCCGTTTCTGAATTTCGATTCGGAATTCCGTGAATACATCACACACACCCGTGTGCGCGGGAAAGATTGTTTAGATTTCGCGTCCTCGCCCAGTCTCTTCTGTGTTGGCTTTTTCCCGTGCCTTTCGTACATTTTGCATTCAATGAAAGTGAATTTGAAGGCGACGCGTCTTTTCCGCGCCCTCGACCCACGTTCCTTCTATGTAGCCGACAACACGTGGCGAGTTACGTTCGGAACGGCTTTTTCCGTATGGGATTCCGAACGCACAAGCTACGACGATGCGGAATTCCGAATCGGGGAAAATTTCGAACCGAAAAATACTGTCTGTAGGTATCTTTCGGTATTCTATATCCATAGGTTTATACGAATTTATTGCGTTCGGAATCACGACCTGACTTGATGGGACTACCTGGAAAGTCTACCCTTCCAAACGAAAATGAGAATCGGACCCGGGGTCTTCGAGTAATCGGTCCCGTCTTAGTAATAGGGTCCCGTTTGGCAGCATTCGGGTACGGAACCCTAAAAAGGTTTTTCCATCGAATAATATCAGGACCTACTTATCTTCCACCTTCGCGTGCTTAACAATATCGCCGAATCATAATTAAGATTCTTCCGCTATCACCCGAGCCGGCAGCGTCACCTGAGACCCGAGGCGTCCCCACGTGATCAATCACAATTGTCAATAACTATGTTAATTTTTGGCGATTAACGGTCTAAATATTCAAATGTGCCCTCGGATATTATCAACTTTATTGCTTAATGAATCGACAACTTGTGTTTTGGAATGTTCAGTGTACGTCGATTACGTATCCACCCCCTTGTTTATATTTTTAATTTAAGTTTCAGTATTGAAAAGTTTTCGGAGATTTGAAAAATTGCATCTGTCTCTTCTATCCATAAGGCAGGTCCCAAAAATATCACTGGTAATTATAGGCCTATCTCACTGCTCAGTGGGCTATTAAAACTTCTTCCTGGAAAACCACAATCTCTTATCAAACAGACAGTTCGGTTTTAGACAGAAAAGGTCGACGGAACATGCAGTTTAATTAATGACTAATCTTATTTCTAATTATCTCGACAACGGACTCAGCTGTGTAGGAGTTTTCTTGGACCTGGCAAAGGCGTTTGATACAGTATCGATCCCATTTCTGTTAAGAAAGATGGAATTATCGGGTATGAGGGGGGCGCCTTTGTCATGGTTCACAAGTTATTTCTCTGAAAGGAAACAACTAGCCAAAGTCAGCTCATTTGAAAGTGATCCCAAGCCAGTCCGTTTTGGTATGCTACAAGGCAGTATTTTAGGCGCGTCCCTTTTTATTATATATTTGAATGACATGAACGAAATGAAGACTAATGACGCTGAAATAATTTGTTACCTATGCCGATAACACAGAAATTCTTTTCCATGGAAAAATCTGGGCAAACGCTTTCACAGCAGCAGAAAAAGGCATAGCAGTATTATCACAATCGGAGCCAAGCAATTTGATAACACTCAACAGCGGGTAAACCAAATACCTGTGCTTTCATAAAACCTCTGCATCCAAATCTCCTGCTGAATTAAAATTGCGTGTGCACATCTGCTCTAATATATATCCGAATTTCGCCTGCGACACTAAAGCGGTGGTAGCCTAGTGGGTAGAACATTGGACTCGGAAGCGGGAGATCCAGGTTCGATTTCCAGTGGGGGCATGTACCTATGACTTTGTTTTCTAAGTTATGTACATTTGTTAAGTTATAGTAGCAATACCACTCGCTAACGGTGAAGGAAAAACATCGCGAGGAAACCTGAGTGTCTGAGCTATTTACATACCTCAGCGCTTGAAATCGCCAATCCGCGATGGGCACGCGTGGTGATTAAGCCCATACTCTCTCTCTCTGAGAGAAGGCCTGTGCATTACAGTGGGACGTATATAGGCTGCTTATACTATAGTATGTGCAACTAAAATTAAGTAGCTGGGCATTACTGTAGATAAAAAAGTGAACTTTAAATGCCACGTGCTTGGTCTTTCAACGAGGGTAACAAGGAGTCATGAAAAAGCTTCATAACGGTGCCAGTAGAGAAATACTTAATTGTCTACTTAGCGATTTGCCAATCTATATTGACATTCTGCATCACATTTTGGGGTGGTGCCGCTAAGACTGTACTATTAGACATTGAAAGAGCCCAACGCTCAGTTTTAAAAGTAATAATAAAAAAACCCTCCAGGTTCCCCATTAATATACTTTATGATGAAGTCCTATCAGTCTGCAAACTATTTAAAAATCTTCCTTGCCGCTTATAAAACCACACTAAACTTCAACGAGTACCAGCGACTGCTGAGAAGACGCGTCTTCAGGATTCCGACTGCCACTATAAAAAACACTTTTGACCGCAGATTCAATTCCTTCTTAAGTTCCCAAATTTATAATTCATACTGTCGCTCTATGCGACATTCAATGAAACTCAGAAGTAGAAGGAAAAGCCACTATAACAAAATTACTTTTAAGCTTGGACTACACAAGCACAGAAAATATAAGGAAGAGATGATATTAGGTTAATTTTAGTTCATGTTTTATATCCCATAAAAATGTTTTCCATAAGGTTATGTTTAGCCTATTATAAAATACTAGCTGTTGTCCGCGACTTCGTTCGCGTGGTTATTTTGATGTGTATCTTTCCGGGATAAAAAAAAATTGTGTATGTGTTAATCCAGACTATAATCTATCTCTGTGCAAAATTTCAACCGGATCCGTTCAGCCATTTTTGGGTGAAAGAGTAACAAACATCCATCCATACATACAAACTTTCGCGTTTATAATATTCGTAAGGATTTTATACTTACTCTTTACTATAAGATATTATGTTGTAAAATTTAAATTGGTTCCTCGCGATACAGCCTAAGCCGAGTGCAAGGACCCCTGGTAATTTTTGTAGTTTTGAATTTTTAATAATAATAAAAGTTATTTTTAATTTTTAATGAGTTTCACTCATTAGAGTTTCGACTTGGTAGAGCGCGTAACACTTTACCACTTTACAAGCTACCAGACTTCAGTAAATCATTGTCGTAGAATAATGCCTATTCTATTAATTAACGCATATCGTTTTAACTATTATTAATTAACACGTGTAGTTTTAACCACTACGTAACTATGAAGCAGAAAAACTGTAAAAAATTGAGAATAAAATAAAAAAAAAATTAAATGGCAAACTTAGAACTTCTCGGTAATTGCACGACATTTTTTTTCATACAACGGTTGGCTTTGAGAAATAATTACATGAATCTACAACGTGGTGTTGCTGCGAATATCGTCCAATGTGGAACAGTCCTTTCTCGGCATTCTATTTATAAATATTGATTGATTACGTGATCGTCTGAGAGCGCCTACACCGTTTGATATAATTACACACACTCCGGAAATACGTGCCCGAAATACCCTTGCGCTCCACTCAATTCAATAAAGGCGGAGCTGTTGCCAAAAATAGAGACGTCACACACAGTAAGAAGGTACATCGGCACAGTCGGTGACACCTGAGATGATTCAATTCAGTTTTCTTTTTACGATTCCGTATCTCAAAACAAAAAACCGACCTAATGCGTGTCAGGCCACGCGCAATGTAGGGTTCCACAGAAAGACGGTATTTTTTTTGTCTGCCTTACTGAACAACAACTTCATCGAGGTAATTTTCAATGAATTTTGTACCTACGAAATTTTACTTTTATAAGCGTTGTATAGAGTTCGCGTCCTAGCCCCGTCTCTTCTGTGTGGGCTTCGTCTCGTCCCTTCAATACATTTTTTATGAAAGTAAATTGGAAAGACGATGCCTCTTTTCCGAAACTCACGCCTGTGTCGCCTGTAGGCGGGGCACACAACTCGGAGAACTGATGGCGTTCTTGACTGATGGCCATTGCGGCGAAAAAGTTCTGATCTGACGAGCTGGTTACGGTGGCGGGGAGTCGCTGGATGTAGGCGGCACAAGACCGGGAAGCTTAAAAAACCATGAGGGAGGCATATGTCCTGCAGTAGGCGTCAAATGGCTGATGATGATGATGAAGATGACGCCTGTACCTCGGAGGGATAGGCAGAGATCAGGATCTGTCCCTTGGCATGATCCTGACAGATATAATTTATTTCATTAACATTCATTAGCCGTTGAATGCATGCACGGATGGTGATAATATTGTGCAAATTTTAATTTGAATTGGCTGATCATACTAGGTAATTGGTCAGTTCATTAATAATTTTGTCTATCAAAACACTGCTAATCCCGCGTTGGCGAGGAACTTGGCGAACAAATTACGTATTTTTAGAGACAAGAAGAATGCCCTTTCTCTCTCACTTATGTTTTGTGAAGGAAAACATCGTGAGGAGTATCTGAGGTGTTCACAGACATCAGCGCTTGAAATTGCCAATCCGCGGTGGGCACGCGTGATAATTAAGCCCATACTCTTTCATTGAGAGAAGGCATGTGCCCTGCAGTGGAACGTATATATATAGGCTGAATTATATAAGCTGCATAAAATATGCTTTGGTGGGAAAATGTCTGAATGATTAGCAAAAGTTGCCTGAAACATTATAATAAGTTCATGTTTTTTACCCGCACTCTTTAAATCAAATTTTTACCTTCCAGATACCGTTTCAAATTCACTGTATGCTTTTTAAACAGCTAAAAAACATTCAGGCCCCTCTCCAAGACACTGCTCGTATTTTTCCATCAGCATAAATCCGTCTAGTCATCTGTGGACACATCGCTTTGCAGGCAAATCGAGGGTCCGCGATCGTCACGGGCATCATCAATATAGGACCTCCAGGACCATCTTGAGACGTTCTGTGCTTCCTTTAGATAGGCTTAGTAGAAAAAATTGAGGATAGTTGAAAACTGTTATATAAAGGAACGCGATTCTCAGAATGATCTTTTTATTACTTTGACAAATAATAATAATCGCATCTTACTGGGGTATTATGCATCCATATAAAATTATGGTAACACCAACCATGACAATAAATAAAATAGGTATATAATATTAATTTTTTCTTTCTTATGTTTATTCCTAATCGAGAGTAAATGCACAAAAGGAATATATTGTTTTGACTAGCCCCTGTACTTTCTGCGTTATTGTTGCCATAAATGCTTTAACTCAGAAATAAAGTCTCAATAAACTTTTCAGTAATAAGAAATAGCATTATACGAGTAATTATTCAAAAATTAAAGCGCGAGCAAGACTAAAAGCCTCACCTTTGTGCATGTGTTTTCTTTTGTTACCTTTCCTGTACTGTGTTTTTGTGAGTGCAATAAAGTATAATAATAATAAAAGACATGTTTTAGCCAAGTTTTTCAATAAACGCACTCAAGGGCTATATACATTACATAATTATACACACACACACACACACACACACATATACACACACGAACACACACACACACACTTAGGGCTTCTTTTATAAGAATTAGTATTACTCTTTTTCGATATAATTAAAAGTTTCAGAAATTTAAACTATGTTGGAACTCACAGCATACCTATTTGAAGTTGCAACCTAATAGTCACCCCTTAATTATAACGGGTGTTGGGCCTGACACTCCTTAACACAGATTAATATTAATCTAGCAAGGTGTCAGCTCGTCTCTCTACTTAAATGTACCGTACCAAATCTTTATATTATATAGCTTCACCGTACTTAGGTACATTAAGTGTGTTTGTACATTTCTCTTTGGATTAAATGATATTTGATTTGATTTGACATTGGCCGTACACAAGCCGGTGACGTGCGGGCTTAACGATACAGACTAAAATAAACCGTAAATCCATTTAAGGTTACCTATTACTAGCGCAAAAAAGCCATACGTGGACAGACTTTTTGCGCTTGTATTGTTGCATTTATAGGCCTGATTAGGTATTTAAAAATTTAAATATCTTGTATTGATCGTGCTGCCCGCACGGTCGCCTGCCGGTCGTAACGTGCATAACCCCTACATTTAAGACGAGAGACATAAATATAAAATCATAAGTAACGCTTGGAATAGAAGTTAGCGCAAAAAGCATCGAAGTTCGACGCTAGTTGTGTCACTGGCGAGAGGGTAAACGCGGCACTGGACCAGGCGCTGTCATGTCATACTTCAGGCCGGGCTCGATACAAGTGCGACGTTTGGCGCCGACAAATTGGGTGCGTCCTTTCCGTCCGCGTAGCCGGCACGTTCGGACGTCCCCTTAACGTCCTTATTGATCCCTTTTTCCAAAACGCATTACCTACAATAGATCACTTAGCCACGTTTCATAAAACTACGATTCATCACATCGTGACATCGTGGTTTCGTAAGATCGTGAAGAAAAGAGTGTCTGAGGTGTTCATGAACCTCAACACTTGACATTGCCAATCCACGGTGGGCACGCGTTGCAATTAAGCATGAGAAGGCATGTGCCCTGCAGTTGGACGTATATAAAAAAAGACAATTGAAAGTACATACATTGTGTACCAAGTAGTCTTACTTTTTAATCTAGATAGATAAAATGTTTATTTGCTATACCAAAAAACACATACAATAAAATATCACACAAAAACTTATACAACTCTATGCTATAACAAGACAAGAAAAGTGTACGAAATTAACGGCGTTATTAACAAAACCGCGACTCCCTAAAAGCAGAGGTACCGTCTTATTTATAAAAAAAAATGGAGTAGTTCTCGTGTCCCTTTAAGTAGTGGACTATTTAACTTTAGTGGGAGTTTTAAATTTATAATGATTTATAAGAAGTTCGAGCTAAAACGCTGTTGTTTTTTTCTAATGTCATGTTACACATTTCATTCATTCTTATGTAAGTAGGTAGTCTGTGGTTGTGTCAGAAACGCTTTGTTTTTTGGACTTCATAGTCGCCGCATCTGGCAACACTGAGAGGAACAGCTTTTTGTGTTTGACATTCATTCACTCATGTGGTGCGGAGTACCCACCACAGATTAAAGACACTACTTAAAGTAGATTCAAGGAGACTTTGGTTGCGGAGGGCTTGTAGCTTAACTAATGTAGAGATAGATTATTCGACTTTATAAACCATAATTTAGTTAAGATCTGTCCTAAGACTGACATAAGTCTCACTGAGGGCTGTTTTATTATTATTCTCTTTATTTATTTTCATGTCTTAGAATAGGTTTATAAAAGTAAAAAAATATAAAAAAATACAAATTAAATATATTATTTATTATCAAATTTTTATATTATATATTATATATATCAAAATATATATACATTACTT
Organism: Yponomeuta evonymella; assembly: GCA_963969515.1. Lineage (NCBI taxonomy): Eukaryota > Metazoa > Arthropoda > Insecta > Lepidoptera > Yponomeutidae > Yponomeuta > Yponomeuta evonymella. The sequence goes on along the minus strand of OZ018343.1, from coordinate 21,972,878 downwards.
TATAAATTATTATTATTATTATTATTATTACGTTTATTGCACATAAATAAATATTAAAATGGCAATGCGGCGGACTTAATGCTACCAGCATTTTCTGCCAGTCAACCGCAGGAGGTGATTGAGACTGGGAGGTGAATGAGACTGAATGATAGGCATACAGAAGTGTGAAATCGCTAAATTAAATAAATTCTTTGTGAAATAAAACAACAGAAGCGTTTAGTGTAGTAGTCGTTTTTTATAAAGTTTTACGCAAATACATTTCCCTTACTACAGGCCTTCTAGTGGCCAAATAGCGTAAGTTGTAAGGACGCTATTAAAATTGTTGATTGGACTTGGTGGTATCTAATGTGACGCGTGCGTAGGTAGGTATAGTTTGATGTCGTATATTGGGCTCATTACATAAGTAAGGACTACAGTTCTGCGTGCTATGTGCCCCGCCTACTGCCACTTCAACTAACTAATCCGTTGGGCTATGTCAGCGAATTTCGTTCGTCTACGGATCTCATCATTTCTGATTCGATCTCGTGGAGAAATTCCGAGCATATCCCTTTACCAAGCTCGTTGCGTGACCTTGAGCTTTCTTATGATGCCCATAGTGAAAGAACACGTTTCAGTGCCATAAATCATCACTGGTAACACACACAAGCAGCATGCCGCTTCCAACCGCTCTTTTTGGAAATCCATGGAGGAGGCCTGTGTGCAGCAGTGGACTTCTTGTGGCTGAATGATGATAATGGTGATGATGATGACACGAGTAGTCCCTATATTATGGGGCTTGGAGGTGTCACCACAATACATAGTACACTATGTTGTAGTTCTATGAAATGGGCCCCTGGTGATTGTTATATTATACGGCCATACAAGACTGTTGTCTCCGCATGTCAGCCGATAGACTCCTTAGGCTGACTTGTATCACTTTCTTCATCTATATCATCATCAGCCATTTGACGCCCACTGCAGGATACAGGCCTCCCTCGTGGTTTTCCGAGCTTCCCTCCATCACTTTCTTAAATGTGGCGAAAAGAAGTGTTTTAGAACCTATATAGCCTAGAATATCAGGATAAAGACGTGGGAGTTAAAGAATTTTTGCCTGAAACTGCCTTTTTAGGACCCTAGGTTGGCTGTAGGTTTTTAAAATAGTTATCATCATTGCACGTATCATATGAATTTTTTTTTCATTACAGGCGTAGCACCGGGTCGCTTAGATTCTTCATACAAAATTCAATATAAATAGCAACTTAAATTATATTTAAGAAAGAGTTATCTCAATACTAAGTTTGACCTCAACTACAAGAGCTTTTTATTAATATGGACCCGAAAGTTTCGGGTTTATAACCCTTGACAATAATTATATGCTGAGATAGTGGCCTTTTTACGGCCATAAGACACGGTGCCACCCAACTATGTAGTTAATACGAGTATTATAAATTTAAACGTTTGCATGTTAGTTCGTGAGTAAAGCTTTGTCTAAAAGTGCATTTTTTTAATGATTATGTTACGGTTTACAAATAATACATTTTGTCTGGTTGTCAGAAAACAATGGTTGTCTGGAAGAAATTACTTTTAGAAATAAGAGGGCCAATTGTACTGTCCTAAATAATTGTTCAATTCTTATAAGTAATTCCTGGTATACATGCAATAAAGAATATTCAATCTGTCTATTTTGTACTTTTACTGAAAAGTGAAATCATCCGAAATCCAAATATTTGTATACAAAAGCACCTAAACTTATTTTGATTACGAACACCAATAACCATGTTCACAGCCCACGCTAAGAATCTTGTAGAACACTTTTGACAAGCAGCTCTCGGTATATAACAAGGTATCAGTAAGTAGCGGAAAGTTTCGGAAAAATCCTTTTTAGACGGCCCTCTAGCAGCGGAGTTACAAATCTTTTCAGAAACTTACTTTGGTAAGTAAATTTAATTTGTTGTTGCCGATGTAAGTACGTGCGGATTTCCGTCGCCTATTTTATTTTTTTGGAGTTCCTTAGGCGAGGAAGAATTGTAACCATTGTGTAACATCTCATACGTGTTTCAAGCTTACGTGTTTAAAGGGCTTTTTTGGAAAACAGTGTAGGTAAAATGAAAAAAAATCTTGAAAACAAAAGACTACGGTTTTAGATTTCAGTCAAAGATTATAGTTCTCAGAAAACCCTTTTAAAATTTTCATGAAACCATCAATCTGCCTTTTTTTTTTTTTAATTTTTATAAAACCATCCACTACTATCGCTACATTGTCTGTTTGTCCATGCGTCCGTGTGTCAGTCACTCAGAAATTTACCTCTCGAACCACATTTGCTATATTACATAGGAGAAATTTACAACAACAACGAACAAATATGTTTTTTTGAAATTTTTCGCTTTTTTGTCGTATAAACTAAAGTTTCGTACATATGATATTATAACAAATAATAATAAAAACTGGCCAAGTGTGAGTTAGACTCTCGCTAAGGATCATGAACTGAATCAAAGAAAACACACTTCTGTTAATTAGGTATGACAAATTAGATTATATTATAATGTGGTGTTACGGAACTCTCGGTGCGTGAGTCAAACTCGCACTTGGCTGTGTTTTTTATAATGAACGGAGAATTACGACAGGGTACTTTCGTTGATTAAATCTCTTCGGAAAGGATTATTGCTGACAGGTAATTTGTCCTAAGAACCTAGATATTCCGGGAGGCGAGGTTTTTCCATTTAATAATCAAATATTCTTATTTAACATCCAAAAAAACCCCCATTACTTGATTGTATCGTAGCGCCTGCTAAATTGGTAATAGCAATTACACATTTCACGATTGCTATTTGAAATGAGCAGGAGCTTCTGAAGAAATTAATTTGCAAGTTCTTAATTCATTTTAACGCCTTGAGTTAGCGAGATGAAAAGTTGCGAAATTAAAGGTCATAAATTTGTTAATTTGGACGATACTTCACGCGGAATGACTCCGCAAAACAGTCTGGGTTGTGTTCATGAAGTTATTGTCCAAGTTCAGCTAATAAAACTGTCGACGCTAATTAATGAGGCAATGGTTGTAAAAAGGTTTTCCATTATCGTCAAGTGATTTACGGCCTTTAGTTGTCGCATGGAAGATTACCATTCCCTTTTTATTACTGCCGAATGTGAATGTGACCAAATCGCGAATTTATGATTCATATATTTTATATGATTTCACTCGTTTTGACGCCTTATTTTCTTGTCGAGTGAGGCAACCCATAAACTTAGAGGTCATAAATAATGAATTTGTTCAATTCAGCACATTTGGTAAGCGTCTGATAAAACGCGTGCACGCGTCGACTCAGAAGTAACCAACGCCACACATGGAAGAAAAACATAATATCTTCTTTCATAATAGGTTTTTGTAAAAAGTGAGCATTTTAAGTCTCAATAACGGTGACAGTTATTTTTGGAAACTACAGCCTAAAAGCTAAATTCAATCAATCAATCAGCTCGTTCTTGTAAACTGCTATAGTTGTCGAAATGTAAGAAGCCCGTTTTGACAGCTACACAAAAATGCATTTTACTTTGGATTTACTCATACAAATACATAAAAAGACACATACTCTGGCATATTATTTAACGCTCGAAAGAAAAAACAGATTTTGTAGCCCGAAAAGTTACTAATAGTTTAGATTTTTAATATGTTTGATCTCAAACTAGGTTAGATTCTATGGTTTTTGTAGCTGTCAAAACGAGCTTCTTATATTTTGACGACTTTAGACATAGGTCTCCTCCGAGGCACCCCACTACCTTCTGTCCTCGGTTATCATCATCCAGCTGCTGTCAGCGATCTGCCTCAGATCGTCGGTTCAGCGAGCTGGTGGGCGTCCCATGCTGCGCTTGCCAGTTCGCGGTCTGCACTCGAGAACTTTGTACCCCATCGACCATCGGTTCTTTGGCATATGTGACCAGCCCACTACCACTTCAGCTTGCTAATCTTATGGACTATGTCAGTTACCTAAGTTCTATGGCGAATTGTGATCCATTAGAGAAACTCAGAGCATAGCCTATTCGTTGCACGCTGAGCGTTCAATAAGTTCATGAACGGTAATTACCGACCAATTAGTATTCTTTCGACAACCTCCAAAGTTCTGGAATCATTTTTCTTTGATGCACTTTACGCTAATGTAGATTAGGTTCCTCAACAACATGGCTTTATTAAAAAAAATCCACAGTCTCAAACCTCATTGAATACTCAAGTTACATCTTAAAATCTTTGAATGACCGTCGCCAAGCACATTCAATCTTCACAGACTTTAGAAAAGGCTTTGACAAAGTAAATCATAAGATTATGTTAAAAAAAATAGGAGCGTTTGGAGTTTACGGTAGTCTGTTGATATGGGTATTATATGAATCATATATCTGCAATTGCAGTCAAAAAGTGGCCCTTAAGGGCAACAAATCGCAATCCCTAGTCGTTTTTTCAGGTGTTAACCAAGTGCTTGAGTGGTCCCCTCTTTTTTGCTATGTTCATTAATGACCTTGTAGAAAGACTCGGAAATCCCTGTTTACTTTAGATAGATACTCAAAAGTTTACGCAGATGACCTGAAAATACTCTCCGAAATTAAGAGCGACGAACGACTGCATAAAACTCCAACACGACTTGGACGCTTTGACATGCTGGTGTCATGACAATAAAATGTTACTGGCCGGGGAGAAATGCTTTGTAATATCTTTCAGACGGTCCCCTCATCCAATTAATTAGTATTATGGTTTGGCGGACAGTAGACTTGGGGGTACTCTTTGATTGCAAAATGAGTTTAACAGACCATTTTTTTTATTCACATATTTTATAATTATATTACAGTACATAATTATGACTATTGCACGGTCCAATACTAAGGGCCAGTTTCTGAATTGACAATTTCGCTAAGTAAATAGTTAACTGTAGTGCCGTCTCTTCGAATTTCTCAGAAAAGAGCGTGACAGAACGTTACTTAAGCATTTGGTTAGTGAAATTGACAATTCAGAAACCGGCCGTAATTCACATAATTTCTACTTCCTTAGTTAGTATTGACAGAAAGAAAGGGGAACATAGCTCGTAAATCAAGATTTGTGAGCCTGTCAATTGTTACTATTGTTATACAATGTCCTTACATAAAAAGCCTATATATAATACGTCCCACTGTATGGCACAGGCCTTCTCTCAGGGAGAGAGTATGGGCTTAATCACCACGCGTGCCCACCGCGGATTGGCGATTTCAAACGCTGAGGCATTTGAATAGCTCAGACACTCAGGTTTCCTCACGATGTTTTCCTTCACAGTTAGCGAGTGGTATTGCTACTATAACTTTACAAATGTACATAACTTAGAAAACAAAGTCATAGGTACATGCCCGCACTTGGGATCGAACCTGGGTCTCTCGCTTCCGAGTCCAATGTTCTGCCCACTAGGCTACCACCGCTCTGTCAATGACAATGTCCTTATTTTATTTTATTTAGATAAATAATTAAAAAAAAAAACCGGCCAAATGCGTTTCGGGCCACGCGCAATGTAGTGTTCCGTAGAAAGAGGCTTTTTTCTGCTTTATAAAAGTAACAACTTCATCGAAGTCATTTTCAATGGATTTTGTACGAATTTTTACTTTTATAAGTTGGTTGCCTATTACGCGTTAACTAGTAAAGCGTACTTAGCCGTGATACAATTCTTTTCAAGTTCATTATATGTGCTTCTACCCTGATTTTTTTCACGTTTCTGCAATCAACCGTTTAGCCAGGAGAGGGGGAGACACCCTACTCGGTCAAAAATTTGCGCTAATATTTCGCACATGGAACCCTAAATCTTAAAATGGTCATCCTACACCTACAATATTTTTCAACGACCAATCGAACGATACCCCACATGATGGGGTAGACGAAAAATCATCCCCACTTTTCATGTTAGGGGAGGTACGGTAAAAAATCAATTTCCAACATTTTATTGTTTAACTTTGTCGGCGTGATAAATATGTATACACACTCCAAATTACAGCTTCCTAGTACCGCCGGTCTTTGCGCTAGGCTGCGGACGGACAGACAGACAGACAGACAGACATACAGACAAACATGGCAAAACTATAAGGGTTTCTTGTCGGACTACGGAACCCTGAAAAGAAGAGAAACTTAACAAAACACCATTATAATAATTTAAATGTCGAAATGGCGATTTCAAGCGCTGAGGAATAGCTCAGGCACTCAGGTTTCCTTACGATGTTTTTCTTCAACACTTGTTTTCTAATTTACGTACATTTGTGATGATGTAGTAACAATACCACTTGCTAACCCTGAAGAAAAACATCGTGAGGAACTTGCCTGTCTGACATGTTCATATCTTAACGCCTGAAATTGCCAACCCACGGTGGCCACGCGTGGTGCTTATGCCCGTACTCTCTCTCTGAGAGAAGTCCCTGCAGTGGGACGTTTATCAGCTGCATATAAAAATAATGAATTGGGTTGGCAATATTGTCAAATTATAGAAAATACAATCAAAATTGATATACTCATGGAAACCTTACTATATTCTTTTTGTTGCACAAACCCGTGCTAAGGAAAATTTTTAAAAACCTATTTAGAGGCTCAAAATTCCACCCATGTCGGGACTTGAACCCGCGACCTCTGGCGAACCGTGCCAGCGCTCTCCCAACTGAGCTAATGGGTAAGTGCAGGCATCAGAGAAATTTCGAGCCTCTTTACAAACTTCTCTGTATTACATACAGGCAGCGACATCTGGCCGAAGTAATTTTTACCTCTAAATAGGTATTAAAAACCTTACCATTGCAAACAAAGGAATATCAAATAAAAGGAAAGAATCAAAGTTTGTATCGAGGGAAATACTTGTACCTACGACTTAAATTCGCTTTTCGTAACACCCCGTATACAGAAGTGCTCCACTCGATATATAATTTGGTACACAAATAAAACATACACGAAGGTTAGCTGTACAAGTAGGTTGTATGTTAATTCGACAGCAAATCCGGGTTTTTCCCCGGTGACGTTGCAGTGACAGTTGACTGGCATTATGTTATTAAACTGTCGTGAATTCGGACACGGGCTGGTGATGCCTTAGTTATGTACAGGATTTCGCGCCCAAAATTTGGCTTTTAGGGTTCGGCACCCGAAGGGTGCCAAACGGACCCTATTACTAAGACCTCACTGTCCGTCTGTCTGTCTGTCACCAGGCTGTATCTCATGAACCGTGATAGTTAGACAGTTGAAATTTTCACAGATGATGTATTTCTGTTGCCGCTATAACAACAAATACTAAAAATAGAATAAATAAAATATTTAAGGGGCTCCCGTATATCAAACGTGATTTTTTTGCCGTTTTTTGCTCCATATTCATAACGGCAACAGGTAGACGCTTGAAATATTGAAATGTTGTACAGAACCCTTCGTGCGCGAATACAACTCGCACTTGGCTGGTTTTTTTCTCATCATCAGTATCATCAGCCCAACGCTGCCCCCTGCCGGATACAGACCTTTTCCCTCAAATACCATCACCCACGGTCCCTTGCCATTAGTACCCACGGACCCAACGGTATCGTCTGACCATCGGGCGGCTGGTCTACCTACTGACCATCGTCCTGTTCTCGCCCGTCACTTTGTGATTGCCTTGGGCCACCTGCCGTCTTCCCGCTTCGCCCATTTCCATTTCAGTCTCAATCTCTTTCGCCAATCATCGTCATCATCAGCCGTTTGACACCCACTGTAGGACATAGGCCGCCTTCGTGGTTTTCATAACCATGAGGGGTTTTGCCATAATCGCCACGCTTGGCAGGCGGGTTGGCGATCGCAGTATGCAGTTGGAATCTCAGGAAGACGCTGCTGCCCGTCTCCTGGTAATTGATTTCCTTAGTCGCCTTTTACGACATCCACGGAAGGAAATGGAGTGACGCTTTTCTTAATCCGGCGCCACACGGAATCGCATGGCGATCGCAGTATGCGGTTGGAATCTCAGGAAGACGCTGCTGCACATCTCCTGTTAATTTTGCCAATGTCATTGGCACCATTGGCGACGGATGAAGACATTGGGTAACCGATCTACGAGTCTGAGTCCTAGCATAGCTCGCTTCATAGCTCTCTGTGCTACTTTGATGCTTTGTACTATTTTTGTCTAGAGTACATGAACTATTTCACTCTGCCGTATACTATTTTTGAGTAAACGGGGTCCTACCCCGTTCAGTGTTCTATCACTAACTTAACATTATCTGCCAAAACATCGCAAGGAAACAACACCGTACGGCGCGCCGTTCAAAATTGATTTCATTACGATTTTAATTTTCTGCACAATTGAGCCATAATTTTATTTCATAAACGAATGACACAGCCAGTCGTGATTACATTAAGTCCACAGCAATGCATCCAGACTGCCGTAACCAATCCCACTTATAAAAGCGAATGTTAAATAAAATTTAATTTACGTTTGTAGTTGATATGAATTGAATGTGAAATATTTCATTTGATAGTTTATAAATGATATTAATCTCATTATTGGTCGTAATATACGAATCTACATAGAGGGAGGGGTTTTCGGTTCGACAATAGAATTTTATTTTTCTTATATTAACTACCTGCTTGAAACAACTAACAACTTCATCAAAGTTATTTTCAATGGAATAAGTACGAAGTTTTCTTTTAATAAGTTGGTCGCCTATTACTCGTCAACTAGTAAAGCCTACTTAGCCGTGATAGGTTTCCTTTCAATTTCTACTGTACAACAACGTGCTACTGTGCTGATTTTTGTGACGTTTTTACGGTCAACTGTTTAGCCCGGCGAGGTGGGGGATCGTCTTTGAGCTAACCCACACACAGGCGGAAACTATAAGGGTTCCTTGTTGACTACGAATGCCTACAACAGGCTATATATACCTCTGTAGCGTGTGTAGCGTGCCTTCATGTTAGTGTGTGCTCGCATTCTCTTCAACATTATTTTCTTAGTCATCAACAGGCTTTCCGCCGACTAACCCCCAGTTTCTGGTACACTAACACGGGGTTAATCTACTGTTAACAGCTGTCAATTGACCAAAGTGCGTACAAAAAAAAAAAAACTACTGACAGCTGTTAACAGTAGACTAACAGCTTGTTCGTGTACGAGAAACCGGGGGTATGTCTATCAACAAAGTTACTTTCTTCACATTGGCGGGTCTAAAGATTGGACACTTTTTCAATTCCCAAGCTTAATAAAATCAAGGGGAATATCTCAAATCTCTTAAAACCTGGCGGTGGGTAGCAACTTCATTAGGGGCAGAACGGGGCCGCAGCCACCGGCAAAGTTCGCGATTTGAATCATAACTCCCTGAATTGGGGTTGTTCCTGCTCACACCTATTCGTACAAAGTTTGAGAGCTGATATTTCCGTACGTTAAAACGAAATCAAAGCGATTAAACTGCTCCGGCGAGCCTATACAAATACAAATATATTTTACTAGCTTATGCCCGCGAGTATTGATGTGTATGTTTCCGGGATAAAAAATAACCTGTGTGCTAATCCAGACTATAATCTATCTCTGCGCAAAATTTCATCCGGATCCGTTCAGCCGTTTTTGCGTGAAAGAGTAACAAACATCCATCCATACATACAAACTTTCGCGTTTATAATATTAGTAAGGATTTTCTCCAGTACATAATGCACTTAAAAATTTGTCTGAAATAGGTTTTTCCCGTGCTATGGACCTCCTGGCTTCCACTTCTCAAAGACCGAGGGCACTGTACTTACAGGATTCAGTATTTAAGTGTGCAATACAATACATTACATTGACCTAAGTGTAATTGTAACATAACCAAGTTAATGCAAGTGTATCCGTGTGGCGCCGGATTAAGAATGGCGTCACTCCATTTCCTTTCGTGGATGTCATAGAAGGCGACTAAGTAAATCAATTACCATGAGACGGGCAGCAGCGTCTTCCTGAGATTCCCACCGCATACTGCGATCGCCAAACCGCCTGCCAAGCGTGGCGATTATGGCAAAACCCCTAATGCTTATGAAAACTACGAAGGAGGCCTATGTCCTGCAGTGGGCGTCCTGCAGGATGCTGATGATGAACGCAAGTGTATTAACCACGTTGCATTTTATGAAACCACAGTGTCTGAGGTGCTACAGACCTCAGCGCTTGAAATTGCCAATCCGCGGTGGGCATGCGTGGTGATTAAGTCCATATTTTCTCTCTGAGAGAAGGCCTGTGCCCTGCAGTAGGACAAATATAGGCTACACAAAAAAAAACTAAAAAAAAATCTATCTAGGTATCTATCTAATCCCTTTTTTATTCAGTAAGGAACAGTAATCGAGATAAGAGGGGAACGACCCTAACTGTGTCAATTCTAATACCAGTGTAATGACATTGGATGCCCGAAGGACCCAAGGAGAAGTCTGTTTGAATGCTTAATATAGAAATTTGACTAGTTATTTAGTTGAGTTAGTGCCGTTCAGTGGTTACTTTCAGTAAGTTTGATTATAAGCCGACTGCGACGGAGCCCAAATAAAAAGGAGGGTAATGTATTTTGTATGTATGTATGTACGTGTATTTCTAAGTGTGTCCGACTCTAGATTTTTATAAATAAGATCTCAATCTATTCAACGTGTTTGCGCGAGTGTCATAAGCTATAAGAAATCAACATTAATCCAACAAAAATAAAAATTCACTGAATAGACAAAATGAAAAAACTGTCATGAAAAACCGGCCTAGTACAAGTTGGACTCGCGCATGAAGGGTTCCGTACCGTTATTTATACAACATTTGAATATTTTAATATTCCATTCTCACCAATATCCGTAAACTTTGAGACGCACAATATTTGCCTCATCAATATTTGTATTATATGTATACATTAAGTACATAATAACTCTAGTTGCCAAAATACAGGACCACCTAGTTTGGCAATTAGTCGAATTGATACTATACAAATAGCCTTTAAGTGTTTTTGTAAAGCCCTCAATGCTTATAATCCGGGTTCGAATCCCGGCTGGGGACAAAAAAAAAGCCAGGTCTTGGATGTTTACATGTTTGTGATGTCGATGGAGCCTACCACGAGTCCTACTCGTGCCCTTGGCTCCATACAAACAATTACAAATTTAAGAATTTATCTTTGCAATTTAAAGGTTTCTGCTTCGATACCGATTAAATGCAAATTTGTAATCGTTTTTTTTACGTCAAACAACTAATAGTACATTACATAACTAGGGCCATAAAATAAAGAAAGGCCGATATCGCAGAAGTTTAAGGCCCGAGCCGCAGGCAAGGGTCATAAATATGCGATAGAGGGCTTTCTATTTTACAGTCCGTATTGAGTACACAATTTTATGTCGTCACACGCGTAGCGTGCGGAAAAACCCACTTTTTGGCCAGGTGTGGCATAAAATTAATTTCGTTACGGAACCCTAAAAATTATGGACGAACAACAGTTTGTTCTTTCGATTGTTTTGGTTCGTCCATATGTGCGTTTGTCCGCATTCGTTTGTTTGTCTTCATCATCAACCCATTATGTCCCCACCGAGGGGCACGGGTCTCTTCCCTGAGGAAGGTATAGGCCATACTCCACCACGGAGGCCAAGTCCGGATTGGTGGAGGCTTGTAGACTAGTGGCTCGTCTACTGTCAGAAGTTGTCAAGCCGCCCTAAGGCCTCTGACTTGGCTTAACGACTGCCATCTATCGACGGCAGCCGGCACCAACAGCTTAACGTGCCTTGCGAAGCACGGAACCGCTCGGAAAAATGCCACTAGCGTTAGGCATAGACGGCAACCCATCCATGCACTGAACGCGCCCTGTGTTGCTTAACCTTCGTGATCGTTTAAGATCACTCAGGTAGCCGGGGCTACGAGTTTGTCTTATTACTTGGTAAATTAATGCATTTAGTCATTGCAATTTTTTTTTTCCAAAATATCTCCAAAATTCAGTAACTAAAAAAGTTTCCGTCATTCCAGCCGTCCCATCTCTAATTTTCGCCTGTGTACAGCTCAGACAGACAGACAGACAGACGTTGTAGTCAAATTAAAAGGGTCCCATTAGCACTCTTCTGGTACGGAACCCGCTGCCAGCGTGGCGCCGGATCAAGACTAGCGTCACTCCATTTCCTTCCGCGGATGTCATAGAAGGCGACTAAGGAAATCAATTACCAGGAGACGGGCAGCAGCGCCAACCCGCCTGCCAAGCGTGGCGATTATGGCAAACCCCGTCATAGTTATGAAAACCACGAGGGAGGCCTATGTCCTGCAGTGGGCGTCAAATGGCTGATGATGATGGTACGGAGCCCTAAAAAAGTGGGTGGGGCTGCGTCGGGTTACACGCCCGTTGGCTTAAAGTAAAATGTCTATGCGTTATTTTTTAGCTCAAACTGCGCAATGTGTTACGCGGCACTAGCGCTGTCTAGCAGCATGAGTCAAGATGATCTGAGTAATGGATATTTTCTTCTACTCAATGATGTATACCTAAATTATTTGTGCACGACATGAAGTTACTGAGTTACAGCCCTCGTCGAGGCGACCTGACTCCGTTGCATCCGGTTCTAGCAAGTGACCGGCTACTACCGAACTGAAAGACGTTCAAAAATAAATCAGAAGCTTATCAAAGAGCCGTCAAAGACGTGAAACTATTTCCCCAATCGCGGAAATTCTACAGCCAATTCGTCAACGCATCACGTGGCGACTGACAAGCTTTGTCACGTAATTGCCGGCCGTTCGGTTAAGCATGCGGCTTGAGCGTCCAATGTTTGAGTTCGCACGGAAGAGTCACGTTGGTTGTTATTGCTGCGTTTGCATAATAAGGCACAATCTCTACGGCCAAGAGTGAAGCTGTTTAGTGCGGAAGGGGCTCTCATAATGAAATTTTTGTTATTATTATTATTGTCATAGCATACACTGTCTAAATAAGCGTTGGTAGCCTAGTGGGTAGAACATCAGACTCGGAAGCGAGAGACCCAATTTCGATCCCAAGTGCGGGCATGTACCTATGACTTGGTTTTCTAAGTTATGTCCATTGTGAAGTTATAGTAGCAATACCACACGCTAACGGTAAAGGAAAACATCGTGAGGAAACCTGAGTGTCTGAGCTGGGATACCGCCGTTTAGCCAAAGTATTTTTCGCCAAATTTTACTTCCCAATAAACTTATGGCATCAGTTTCATTTCCCAAATGAAACTTTAGCAAGTTTTCATTTCGCATTTTATTCATTTGGTCAAATTATCATTTCGCATAATTTTACTGCGTCAAGTTTTATTAAGACAAACGTTTATTATGCTAACGTTTTATTTTGGCAAGTGTTATATAGCAAATAATTGTTTGATTAAATTTATATTTCGCATTTTGTTCATGTGGTTAAATACTATTAGGCATAAATACAAGTAATTTAAAAATTTAAGCTTAAGATACATTTATTTGTAGTATTATATTCTGATTAAAAAAAAAACTTACGAAAGCAATTTGGTGTAAAAAGTGTGTTTAAAATTTGGTTGTTAGGTCATTACACATAAGCAAAAATAGGTTCGAAGTTCCGGAGCGCAGCGACGCTCCATCCTGAAACTTCGGGTGTTAGTTCTTTTTTTTCATATAAAAGCGAAAAAAAAAATATTTCACTAAAAAACTTAGTTTTGAGTCAAACAAAAAAATTTTTGTTCTAGTTTACATTTCGCATTTTATTCATTTGGTCAAATTATACTTTTGACTGAATAATGCTTGGTAAAATGAATTTTGACCAAGTATTTATTTGGTAAACAATAACTTGCCATAATAACTTTTGCTAACTGTTTATTTGCTTTAAGTTGTTTTGAGAAATGTTTTTTTGCCAAGTGATAATTTGCGGAAAATAGTTTGGGAAGTAATACTTTGGGAAACGATTTTTGGCAATACATTAGTAAACCGTCTGAGCTATTCACATACACGCACGCGTGGTGATTAAGCCCATACTCTCTCCTTGAGAGAAGGCCTGTGCCCTACAGTGGGACGTATATAGGCTGATTATGCATACACTGTCACCACAGGCGAACAGAAATCAATCAGCATTAGTTTCTAACGTTATTAATATAAAGTCATTAATATAAACGTCATTTAAGCAATACAAATAAAAATTTAAACATAGAAATGGGAATTAATTAACATAGTCAATTATTATCTTGATTTTTTTCAAGATCATTTAAAATGAAATAAATTAAAATAAATAATAAAAATCATTAAAATTAATGTAAATAATCCAATAAAATAATATAAATAAATTTTTCACATTGTAGATTATTCCAAATAACATTTCATAAACTGTTAAATTAAAAATGTAATCTATCTACTCAATAGTTCTGTCATTATTGTAGTGAATTGTGTGTTTCGTCCCTGTTTCAAATAATAATAATAAAGTGCCCGAAACCGGCGTGCGCGCATGCAACGACTAATGAATGTTGATGAAGCGAAAGAGATTTATCAGGATTGCAAGTATCAGACCCTGATCTTTGCCTACCCCTCTGGGATTCAGGCGTGAGTTTATGTAATGTTAAGTTCAATGATTATATATATATATATATATATATATATATATATATATATATATATATATATATATATATATATATATATATATATATAAGCTAAAGTACTAATACAGTTATTTATAGAGTTTTAAGCCTACTGACTAAAATGAGTTTCACTTACTTGAAAAAAAATAAATATCATTATTATTATATACACAAAAAAAAAATTGAGAACAAACTCACAAAACAAAAGTATATAACTTCCACATAACACAATCACTTGTCTTGGTCCCTAACTAGGATACTCTGTGCTACGGTAACCAGGCAAGGACATCGCAATCATGGAAATAAACCCAGACTGAGGCCATTTTTTGCACAAAGCAAGTACGGCGGCCTTTAGTAGGAGTCAAATACACGACCTCTGTTTTGTTAGTCAAGCGTGTTAACTGCTAGACCTAAGAGACAGTCAATCTGAGTGAATGTACAAGCGAACCAAAGTCATATCTCAAATAAAACATACTTAAATGAAAAAAAAAAACTGAAATAAAAAATAACCAACAACCCGACTGCTGATCATTAACTACTTAGCAGGCGGGACCAACCTAAGGAGTTATTTTGCTGAATTGGGGTCCCGCTCGTCTGCTTGGTATTTAATGTTCAGCAGTCGGGTTGTTGGTTATTTTTTGTTTCAGTTTTTTTTTTTGTCTTTTTAGTGATTTTTTAATGCTGATTTATATATCTCTGATGTTTTACATACTTACATTACACGTGATTGGCGTAGTTAAATAAAATTAAGATACGAATACAATAAATTAAATATAACAGCGCCATCTAGTGACTCATGGTTGAACTAAAAATGTTACTTATTAGCGATTTTTGTTTTGTGTTACTTTTTTGTTCCATTAATGCTAATTTGATATAGCCTATGACACTCGCGCAGGGATAACAAATCGATTGAAACCTTATTTGTCAAAAATGTCACAAGGGTAATTTCAGGCCAACAAAGATGAGAAAGGGGTCTGGAAAAGGTAAATCCCCTGCAATGAGCTTAATTCGTCTGGAAAGATAGATAAACTGCTACAGAGGCATTCACAATTGTATCGTTCTATGGATCTACCAATCTCATCTGTGCAACCTTTACAATAAATTCCGTATTTAGACGTGCACTCCGATTCTCGACATTGTTACCAGAAAAAAAAATTACTGCACACCTTATGTCAAACAATCTGTAATTTGCGTTATAGTGACTTTATATTATTAAGATACCAGCTATAGGTACTTGTTTATTTTCTATGCATGCGGTGTTTATCTGTAATTAGTCGTACATCTAGTTTGATACAAAATCATTTCTCATTTAGCATGTAAGGATGTCGCAACTGTTGATAAACCAAATAAATAAAAAATAAATAATAATCTCTGCTGTTTCCGCTGCATAGCATTTAGATGAAAACATACAGACACAGGACAGGTACCTATGTGTCTATGTTAGGAGAATATCAGTACATTCAAAACTGCAGGTAGACTACGAGTATAATGTAAATACTAGAAACAGACGTAAACTTTCGTTCCCAAGAATTAGGTGGACAAAAGTACAAAAATTCATGCTTTATGGGGCATTCTATATTCTTCCACAATAAGATCCATGACATATTCATCATCATTCAGCCACAAGAAGTCCACTGCTATAGGCCTCCTCCATGGATTTCCAAAAAGACCGGTTGGAAGCGGCCTGCATCTAGCGCCTTCCTGCCACTTGGATGGCAGGAAGATTGAGTTTGCAATATTATTAAAACAAAAAACCGGGCAAGTGTGAGTCGGACTCGCGCACGAAGAGTTTCGTACCATCATCTATACAACGTTTGAATATTTCAAGCGTCTACCCGTTGCCGTTGTTAATATCGAGCAAAAAACGGCAAAAAAAATCACGTTTGTTGTATGGGAGCCCCCTTTAAATATTTACTTTATTTTTTTTTAGTATTTATTATTATAGCGGCAACAGAAATACATCATCTGTAAAAATTTCAACTGTCTAACTATCACGGTTCATGAGGTACAGACTGGTGACAGACGGACGGACGGACGGACGGACCCTTTGGGTACGGAACCCTAAAAATAAGCAAGCATGTTTGACAGCTGTTAAGCCACGTTCATTTTGCTTTGGCTTTCAAACCCCCTAAATTCATGGTGTATATGCGTCAGCAGAATTTCTTTCATCAGCTAAAAATGTCTAATGCTCACTTTGTGCAACAAGGATAACTAACTACCTATATCGTTAAAAAATGTTTAGCTGGCAAAAAAATCTGGCAATAAAACGAGTTCGATGCACGATTTCTAGGTGTTAGAATAATGCACGTTATTTTACCAATTTGATCTCAAGAGCAATCTACGTAGATCTGGGTTGAAATGAACTATTTTTAATTCGTAACGTTCTTTCTGCGTAATAAATAAAATATTTGATTTTATGTTTATGCAGGACATTATATAGCTCACAGTGAGCTAAATTTCATCCAGAACCGCTGAGCCGTTTAAATGTGATCGCGTGGAAAACATACGAATTATAATTTGGGATATAACAGAATACCCAGACTATGAGTAGAGTCCACCGGGCATACTTCTCTGGTAAACCTTTATGAAATAACCATAACGACTGAATGCTTTTGAGCTGTGGCTGAATGATGAGAGTCGCTGCAATTGAGAATTACGATTTTCAATTTTTTGGATAGTTATTGAAAATCAATCAATAAAAAGTTATTGAATTCTAAACTCTTTCTTTTTTAACGTTTTTAGGTGTTTTAATACTACGAATACTTTTTGCGAGAGTCGACCACTTATCGAGACAGTTAAGTTGTCATCAAAACGCCGGTTCAATTAATTTAAGCTTTGCATAAACCCTACTACCAAAATTGTAACACCCAAAGTCCCAACAAATTAAATAAATTCTGACTAAATTGCGCTAACCAAAAATTGTAAATCCCTACCAAATTGGAAAAATTATCACCCAACTGAGTTAAAAAATTCCATGTTTACAATTTGTGAGCATTCATCCATTTTGGGACGGATTTAATTCGTTTAGGTAAAAGTTTCTTTATTTTGGGAAGGTTTTAATAATTTTCATGAGCATTTATTATTTTTTTGGGGCCTTCATTTGTTTGGCTTAAATTTAGTTTGCTTTTAAATTAATCATCCCCTTAATTTTGTATTTTTAGACCGGTAGAACGCCGTCTTCTCATTCGGAAGGACGTAGGTTCAAATCCTGGCATATACCAATGATTTTGTTTTCTAAGTTATGTACATTTGTAAAGTTACAGTAGTAATATGACTCGCTAACGGTGAAGGAAAAACATCGTGTGGAAACCTGAGTGTCTGAGGTGTTCACACACCACCAGTTATTACCACCATAACTTCACAAATGTACTTAACTTAGAAAACAAAGTCATTCGTACATGCCGGGATTTGAACCCACGGCCTCCCGAATGAGAAGCCGGCGTTCTACCGCTCCGCTACCGCCGCTCGGGACTGCCACTTGCCACGATCCTGGCAGATCATTTTCGCTTCCTCAACGGCAGAATCCTAAAACGAAAATAAGGTAATTTTGCATCATTGGATAGTCGAGAACTGGAAGTAAATTTTCAAGGTCACTTACTCACCGGCTCGGTTCAAAGAGCATAACTTGTTTACGTTTTTTGCGCAGAATTGACTGTGGATAAAGCGTCTGGCTTCATTGGCTTCTGGAAACATCTTATTTAAACCGTGTTACAAAGAGTAGACAAATGATGGGCCATTGTTCTAGCAAAATAAAACTGACTAAAACAATTTAATAGAAGTTGACTTGAAACATTTTAGCGAATATAAAAAGCTACGTCCTGCTATAGGGCACAGGCCCTTTCTTTAAGAGAGAGTATTGGCTTAATCAGCACAAGTGCCCACAGCGGATTGGCGATTTCTATTGATAAGGCATGAGAATATTCAGGATTCATCACGATTTTTTCATTAGAATGTTAGAAAACCAAGTCATTGATACTTGCCGGTATCGAACCTAGGACTTCTCGACCTAGGACCACCAGCACAACTGGCGAACGAGATTGTGAAGGTGTATGCGGAAATGTGGCCAAAATCCGGTGGTCCAGATCATGATCCTATGTTTAAAAGTAGGGTATGTTTATAGGCTCGTCTGTTAAAACACGCAAAATAAACAAACGCCTCCAGAGAATACAGAAATTCCATCCTGCAAGATCTAGTTTCACTTTGCCGGGAGGAACTCAATAACGCGTCTGACCCGTCCTCGCCTACATATTCTATACGGCGCGGACGCCGGCCGGCGATGCGCCTTTCCTCGCCCCCCCCCTTCCTCCTATAAAGCCTCCACGCGCCGCCGCCGGCGCAGTCCGTAACGCAACTCATACGCATACGTACGTGTTCAATCTCATACAAGACAATGTTATCGCCACGCTTTCTTGCGATTCTGGCCCTCGGCCTGACCATCGCAGCCGCTGTCCCCGCAGACAGGCCCTTCCCCAGGCCCGTCACCACCATCACCGAAGACGAACTCGACGATGGAACCTGGTTCACCTTCCCGCTCTTCGGAAACCTCTTCGCTCCCCTCTGGAAGCTTTTCCCGTCGTTCTACAACGCCGGCCCCAAAATCGTCTCGGACAACGACAACTTCCAAGTGATCATCAGCGTCAAAGACTACCAAAAGAGTGAGTTGAAGGTCAAAGTCAAGGGTACCTTCATTCTGATCCAAGGCACGCACGAGTCCAAGAGCGACACCACAGATATTTTCGCCAGCCAGTTCTTCCAGACGTACTCTTTGCCTGAGAATGCAAGCGCCGCTGACGTGACCGCTGAACTTACTACAGACAGATATCTCATCGTCACGGCACCGATCAAGCCTGGAAGCAAGGCGGACACAGCTGACAGGGAGGTGGAGATCACAGAGAGCGGGAAACCCTATAAAGAGGAGACCACGACAGTCAGTGACGTCGACGATAAGGCGCAGACCGTGTCCCCGATTTCCGACAGCGATGACGAGCGAAAGGAGCCGACGACCCCCTCTAATCCCAGCCAGTCGACAGGGACGCCGAATGCCGACCTCGGAGACTCGACAGAGAGGGACAACAGCATCCCTCACGGAAACGAAATAGTTGTGCCCTAAAAAGTGATATTTAATCTTTTACGATAAGTTATTTTACGTAATTTCTACTTCGATGAGAATGTAAGGAGTAAATAAATAAAAAGTATTTTTTTTATTTATGATTATGGTTTTAGTTTTGTTTGTGTTTTCAAGTGTCTGCGTTCTAAAGGTAAGTGTTATCCTTTTGGTGACCAGTAGTTTCTTTGCATTTGCCTGTGAGCAGTCGACCAGAAGATACATCGGTCGATATGCCCGTATTTAGTTGTCCTGCCTCGCATACAAATGAGTTTGGCAGATGTCAAACAATGGAACCTGCATCCACTTATCCATTTGCGACAAACAATGGCCGGATTAAAAATAATTGTCATCATTAATTTTTATAGCTACGTCCATACTCGATGATAGGCTGTCCATCCCCGCAATAGATTTTTCTCGAAACTACAAGAGTATAGATTATCGTGGTTATACTGACGTGTACGGCGAAACAGAGTTTCGTAATTGAGGTAGGTAATGTACTCACACGCTTATGAAATAAAGGTTTTGTTATCGCAACGCGCAGGCAAGTCATCGTAGGTATTACATTCTAGAAACGTCTTCTGTTTGACTAAAGTTTCTTGTCTTGCATTTTATGGATCTGCTGTTGACGTTCTACGCTTTTTTATGCTAATATCACATGACTTCTATAAATTATTGTCCCCACACATAAATTATTCGAAGCGTGGTAGAGACTCGCAATAAACTTGACTGACATTCAGTCGACACACGCTAAGTATAGTGGCATTGGTTTGCGGTTAACGGTATTGGTTATTTACTTATAAATGATCAATAAATCCCACCACTGTATTGCTTGCTTTGTTTTGATTCTGATTTTTTTTTAGTAATTGTCTATTTATCGTTTTAGACATTTACTTAGTAGACTTAGAAAATAAAGTCCATGTTACATATAGAACCCACCACCCCACGAATGTTGAGCAAGCTTTCTGCCGACCGTGATACAACCGCGTTTTAATGAAATTACTTATAATTACTATTTAATAAATAAATAAAAAATACTTCCACAAAACAATCACTTGTCCTAGTCCCTATTAAGGATATCCTGTGCTATGGTTATCAGTCAAGGACATCACAAACACGGAAAAACACCCAGACTGAGGACGTGTGGACAGATGTACGGTGGCCACCCAATGGGAATTGAACCCACGACTGTCGGAATCAGACGTATCGGCAGTGCAAACTATTAATTAATTATTACAAATTAATCTGTATAATTCTGAATGAGGCGATCGGGCCATCGTAATAACGGTTTTAAACTTTTTTTTGGAGGTCATAATCTAACAGGTTAATAACAATGACATATACTAGTTTTAAATCAGCGAAATTTTTAATTCAGAAACCGGCGTTTAGGTTCATGTTATGAACAGGCAATTTCTTACATCTTACACTTGCAACGGGAGACATCTCTCATCATAAGCAGCCTATATACGTCCCATTGTGGGGCAAAGGCCTTCTCTCAGGGAGACACATCTCTGCAGGGAAACAACTCAACGTGTGAGGCCCGCAGGGCATGCTATATGTTACAGAGTCGATGGTACATGTACTGTGCAACTTTTACTTGAAAATATTGAGTTTTCTGGAAACGGCACAGGCACCTACCTATATCTAGAAAACTTCAGGTATTTGTCGCTGAAGAGTGACAGGCTTCATCGATTACATATTTGATTAGTTGATTCTGATTATTAGTTGCGAGACAGGCGAATAAGTGTGATGCAACTAAGGATCTATATCCTATGTAGATCACAGAGTTCGTCAGCCAATAATACAGAAGAGGGTAGGATGAACGAAAACAAAATTTCACGTTAAATTGCGGAGCCGAATAAATATTTTATTAGGTGTGGCAAATGTAAATGGGCCTCGGCTCAGCAAGTGCTGAAAGTTTGGGACAATCTTCAGCGCTAATATTCTGCCAGTACCCGGTGTGAGCGGCACGCAACGCTAAAGCTTCGGTCACACGCAGCGACTAATTACTACTAGTGCACGCTCTGCGAATAATAGTCGCAGAGACAGTTCACTGCGGTGGTAGCCTAGTGGGTAGAACATTGGACTCGGAAGCGGGAGACCCAGGTTCGATTCCCAGAGCGGCAATGTAGCTATGAGTTTGTTTTCTAAGTTATGTACATTTGTGAAGTTCTAAGTACCTAAGTAAAGTGTCCTTTACCGTTAGCGAGTAGCAATACCACTCGCTAACGGTAAAGGACAACATCGTGAGGAAACCTGAGTGTCTGAGCTATTCTCTCTATACTCTCTTCCTGAGAGAAGGCCTGTGCCCTACAGTGGGACGTGTACAGGCTGCTTATACTTATGCTGTCACATACAGCGTGAGTGCGCATTCGCAGCGAGTAAAATTCAACATGTTCAATTCTAGACGCGGCGACTTCAACGCGCGGCGAGTGAATCTACTCAGCGAATAGTCTGTCACGCATAGCAAATACTCGCGGCGATTAAGCACTCGCAGCAATTAGTCGCTGTGTGTGACCGAAGCTTAAGAAAGGTGAGGTAGTCAAATTGGTAACCGGACAAAAAACATTTGTAACGTCAGATTGGTAATGGTAGGTATTATTAATTGTATTTTTAAATAAGTATAGTAGCAGAAAAGTTCTCAAATAGAGATCACATATCGGCAAGTGACGACCAGCCACAAGATGGACAGATGACCTCATCCAAGTGGTAGGAAGACGCTGGATGCAAGCCGCTTCCAACCGGTCATTTTGGAAATCCACGGAGGAGGCCTATGTCCAGCAGTGGACTTCTTGTGGCTGAATGATGATGATGATGATAGTATTACAAATCGCATTAACAATCAAAAACTTTCTGTAATGCCTAATGTTGAACTCCTCAGAAGGATGGAACCTTCTTTGGACTCCCACAGGCTTAAGGTCAAGGGGTAGACTGAATAGATGCCACTAGGTCGAATTATCGCCGACTAATTAGCGAATGAGAACTTTAGATAAGATCTTATTTTTATCTGGTGCGGACCATAAAGAATTATGTTCTAATGTAACAAGATAGTAAGTAGTGAAGTAACAAGAGCGGTGGTAGCCTAGTGGGTAGAACATTGGACTCGGAAGTGGGAGACCCAGGTTCGATTCCCAGTGCGGGCATAAATTTTTTTTCTAAGCTATGTACATATGTGAAGTTATAGTAACAATACCACAGCACTTGAAATCGCCAATCCGCGGTGGGAACGCGTAGTGATAGCAAAATTATCTGCCTTAACAATAGCTATTGAATATGCCATTTTTTTTTTATAAAAGACACTTTCCACAAACATCTCGACACAAACGTGTTAATAGATGACATTTTAAATTACTAATTAGGTAACCGCGCCTTCAAGTCACCCAAATTTCAGCGTGTATACACAGCTAACTCCCGTTGGAATGAACTTATATATTTATACAGGGTGTAACAAGTTCCCTTTATACCTGGAGATTGGAGGCTCTAATCGTAAATGCTTCAATTACTTAGAAATCGCAAAATTAGAGTTAGTTACTTAGTTGTTGTTCCATACTACAAACACTAGTGGCGTTAAATGTTATATAATATGACAATTTTGCAGCGAAATAGACATCCAGACATACCTAAAATAACAAAGATTTTTATCACATAAATATACACTGTGAAGCAATGACAAATCACTTAGTATTTGTGTCGGAAATCACTAATTATGTCAATTTTGCATTATGAATAAAATAAATTAATTTCAAATCAAAACGAAGTCTATTTATAAGAAATGTAATGAAATCCAACTGGACAATATTACAATCATCATCATCATCATCATTCAGCCACAAGAAGTACACTGCTGGACATAGGCCTCCTGTCCTGATCATAGACCAGTTGCAAGCGACTTGGATGAGGTCATCTGTCCATCTTGTGGCTGGTCGTCGTACGCTACGCTTGCCGATACGTGGTCTCCATTCGAGAACTTCTCGGCCCCATCGGCCATCAGTTCTGCGTGCTATGTGCCCCGCCCACTGCCACTTCAACTTACCAATATTACAATACGATTAATAAAAAGGGCGAAATAAAAATTCCACTAAATAAATTGGTACTTAGGGCACAAATAAAGCATTCATAGCTATGACATCGTTCTTGCGTGAGCTTTCCAAGATGCAGTTCGAAACAAAACAGGAACTTCGCAGCGAACTCAAAAGCGATCTTAGAGGCTCCTAATACATCAGACATCGCTTGTGAACTTATTTGATAAGAAAGTTTATTATAAAAATCAGGTAAAACACAACATTCATACAC
The DNA here is from genome assembly GCA_963969515.1 of Yponomeuta evonymella. Classification (NCBI taxonomy): domain Eukaryota; kingdom Metazoa; phylum Arthropoda; class Insecta; order Lepidoptera; family Yponomeutidae; genus Yponomeuta; species Yponomeuta evonymella. The sequence continues at coordinate 21,949,011 of OZ018343.1, read as the reverse complement.
TGATTCCTAACATTGTACAATCTGAAAGCTGCTCAAAACTCTCCCTATATGTTTTGAGTTGTACTTTCTTTAGAAATTTCCAGCGACAATGACAATAGCAGAAACTCCATTACTGCAACATTCACGTGCAGGAACCATGTGCTATTGTACTGAGTTTCTAGTTCAGTTGGTCAGTGAACCTATTTGGAGGGCTTGCGGCCGGTATTGTTACGAGTCTGCTTGCGTATACTATGTCTAATAGCTGGGCCGCGTTTCATAAAACTACGATTCGTAGTTTATTATGACAATTCGATGTACATTGCGTAGTAGATTTCTCCTGCTTGCTTAATCTATGGGTTAATCAACTTTGAAATATACATCGAATTAGTTTCTGTAATCCTGAACCGATAATAAACACATTTTCATTATCTTTTTTTTTCCATAGTACCTAACCCATAAATTTTGATTGCCTAGAGGGCAAAGAGTACCTAAGTATACTATATGCCTTGCTGATCGCCTACTAGGTATATATAATGCCACGCTACATTACAAACATTTAAGATGGAATAACATATCCTGGACTCACGCCTGTATCCCGGAGTGATAGGCAGAGACTGCCGCTTGCCACGCTCCTGACAGATCTCTTTCGCTGGTCGTTGCGTGCACGTACGCTGGTTTCGGGTACTTTTTATCTTGCCCTTTGCTATTCCATCCCCTATTTGAGGGTATGATCCATCGGATGAATGAGTCCCGGGTACTACTTCACTTTATCTTCTGTAGTGTCACTTCAAAAATCTGGTTAAGTTTGATTGGTCGATGTTAATAGATAATTTAACAATGTAGGGATGTTGTCATGTTGTAAGATAGGTAATTAATTACTCCATAATTAAGAGTGTTTGTCGCAGCGTGACGTGTGGCGCCGGATTAAGAATAGCGTCACTCCATTTCCTTCCGTGGATGTCGTAGAAGGCGACTAAGGAAATCAATTACCAGGAGACGGGCAGCAGCATCTTCCTGAGATAGTGCGATCGCCAACCCGCCTGCCAAGCGTGGCGATTATGGCAAAACCCCTCATGGTTATGAAAACCACGAAGGAGGCCTGTGTCCTGCAGTGGGCGTCAAATAGCTGATGATGATGTAGCAGCGTGAAAATGTAAGTTGCAAATCTCTGCAAATGGCAAGAGACTTCAGTCTGGTCAGTGGCCTAATTATGCGCACCAAATCCTGGGCGATTCCAATTGTATAACTGTCAAAATCCATACTAATTTGACAGTTGGACGATTGGAATCGCTCAGGATTTGGTGAGCGTAATATAGGGGCAGAGGCCTAAACAACAAATCCTATCGGAATCCTAACGTTTGCGATAGCAACGCGATAAAACGGTTGCGATAATTTTACAGTTAGGCGATTGTAATCGCTCCGGATTTGGTGCGCGCGATATTTGAGGAGGTTGTCGGGTCAAATCGCGCTACCCTGGATATTTTATAGCAAATTTTTTAAGGTTTAAATCGCGCTAAGGGTTATATATTTAGCATTGAATCGCCAAAGGGTGGTCTGTTATCGTAAGGCCCATTTCCTGCAGTTTTTATGTACCTACAGTTAGGTACCCACTCTACTACAGGGTGACTTTGAATTCGTTCACCGTATTTTGCATGACTTAAAAACATAATAATATGGTGCGCGTTTGAAAAAAAATACGCGTAATTTTTTTTTGTATCCCTAATAGCACAGTCATTATATATATGTGAATCGAGAAGGCAAATTTTCTAATATTAAGTGAAAATGTAAAGAACACTCATTGTAGATAGTACAAATTTCCATCAAATTTTTCGTATCTCAACGGAGATACGAGTTTTTGTACGAAAACTGTTTAACACTTTTTTTAAGAGGGCGGCAAATGCACATAGGAAATCTTGGTCGACAATTTGAAGTTAGACTTTTCTAGACCTTCCCTCCCCCCACGTAATATCCAAAATTTGGTCGTCTCGGTTCACATGCATTTCTAACCCGTTTTTTTTCAACGTAATGACTGGACTATAATTACTTCACTTGAGCATGAACAAATAATATCAGGAAGAAAAGAAAAAAAAACCAAAATACAATGATTTGAGCGTCTAAATGGTCAGCGCCGGCCAACTCAAGTGTTTTCTAATTAGAAAACATTTTCTAATAAATGTTAAGTGCTTAAGAGTCTGATGTCCGTTATGCGTAAACAATTAAAAAACAATTGAGTTGGACGGCCCTGACCATAAGACGCTAAAACATTTTTTTTTTTATTTTTTCTTTTCGTCCTGATATTATTTGTTACTGTACCTCCTACCACTTCAAATTAGGATTCACAGTTTGGAGCCAAAGGTCGAAAATCACAAATATTCACAAATAACTTATACTATTACTGATAAATCATTAATAATACTGTTTTTCACAATGAAAAGGACATTAACTCAAAATACGGTGAAAGAATTCAAAATCGCCCTGTAGTTATGTAAAGTTTGATTAGCTGTTTGTAAACAAATTACGAAACCAAACAATTCGGTTGTCCAAAAAAATATCGGATGTCTCTAATTCAAAAACCATTTCGAGGAATAAGGTTTGTTAGCAGATTTAAAAAATATATGTATTTTTAAGAGTCGTATTTTGTTACATATACGAAAAAAACCCTATAACCTTTGTTTGATCTTTATGACGTCACAGAAATCGACAGTTCGCATTTCGACACAATAAAATGCGTGAAATAAAATGTATTTATTAAGCAAATGATCTACTATAACTTTAGAGAGTGCTTTGGTAAAGTTACGTATTATAGTTATTTTATAACTTGACCTTAAAGTAGCTTACTCGTATTTTTGCACTTCTGTGATTTGAATATGTCAATATGCTTGTGTTGCTTGAAAAAAGACAAGACTATGAATGAAGTTGACAGATTTGACGTTTACAAAACTGACAGCTTTTTTTTTATTCTGGTGGGTATGGATTTGCTACTATTCAACCTGGGATGGTGACGTCACTTCCGATAAATACTAAAATATTAATATAATAATAACAAAAGCAAGGAAAAATATATTACTGAAATTGTATTTCTGAAATGGCCTATATTTTCTAAATAATATATAAAAACAAACACTTTTTTTATTTTTACCTACCCCATTAATCATTACTAGACACTTCAATGCGCCCCCAGTATCACAGAACATAGAAATAAGGTAAAAAGCGTATGTAAATAAGTATGTAGGCGGGAGGCGTGTGCTACGAGTTTGCTCAAATGAGCATACTTAGCAAAAACATTACCCAGCGGCCGCGGAGTCTTACTGAGCACGTTACTGAGGAAAAACTGCTAAAAAAAGGGTAAAAATGCCATCGTGCGCAATCATCACCTGCAGAGCTCGAAGCAGAGACGTTAGTCTGACTAATGGAGGGATTTCTTTTCACCGGTAAGTACATTAAACCTTTATTTTGAGTGATTTGACCAAAAATATTGAAAAAAGTACGTTTTCCTGTAATAGTGTAAAGATATCGCAAGTTGAAGTATACATTGGCGCTGTTCCATGCAAATAATTGCTGCACCAACGTGTTATGTAGGCGAAGAGCAATACAAAGCATGTGTGTCTGCGCTTATTCTAACCTATTTTCCCTGTTCTGTGGCCAGTATGGATGTGTGAACAGGTACTGTAATAGTATAATTATGTCCTCATCTATTCAACCATTATACTCTTGCTGGTAACCTACAACCTCAGGCTGTCAATTGAAACTGACCTTTAAAACTACCTGTACATGGCAAACCAGTTTTTAACGGCCTGTAGTTATATGCAACTGGCATAGTGGAGCAGGCCTCCGGAAGGCAATGCAGTGTGCCCGTTAATAGAAGTAAACCGGTGTTGTGCTCAGTTGTACCAGATGAGAATTACAAACAACTGTGTAGACAACTTGTTTGATGTGCAATTTGCTATACTGCAATCATTTTGGTGGCACCCCAATAACATTGGGGAACTCGACTCTCGAAGTTGTAGACGAATACGTCTACTTAGGACAAACAGTCCAACTAGGCCGGTCCAACTTCGTGAAAGAGGTCAATCGTCGAATCTAACTCGGCTGGGCAGCATTCGGGAAACTTAGAAATGTCTTTTCGTCTAATATACCTTAATCGCTCAAGACAAAATTATACAGCCAGTGTGTGTTACCAGTGATGCCTTATGGCACTGAAACGTGGTCTATCACTATGGGCCTCATAAGAAGGCTCAAGGTCACGCACCGAGCTATGGAAAGGGCTATGCTCGGAATTTCTCTACGAGATTTACTTAGGAATGATGAGAGCCATAGACGAACGAAAGTCGTCGACATAGCCTAGCGGATTAGTAAGTTGAAGTGGCAGTTAGCGGGGCACATAGCACGCAGAACTGATGGCCGATGGGGCCGAAAAGTTCTCGATTGGAGACCACATATCGGCAAGCGCAGCGTAGGACGACCAGCCACAAGATGGACAGATGACCTCATCCAAGTGGCAGGAAGATGCTGGATGCAGGCCGCTTCCAACTGGTCTTTTTGGAAATCTACGGAGGAGGCCTATGTCCAGCAGTGAACTTCTTGTGGCTGAATGATGATGATGATGATGATGAAAGACATGGCAACATGAACGTTCCTGACAATAGCTATCGAATACGCTAGTTGTTTTTTTAAAAACCGCATTTTTTTAATATAATATATCTCGTCACAACCCCGAATTTATTAGAACCATTTGTAGCCATCCAGAGCCGTGCGTGCGTGCCGCGGGTCCGCGGGTCATTGTTCTGTTAGACGGAGAGGCGCTACTAATTGGTGGCGCATTTTTTAAACAAGATTTCTCAACTAATATTTTTTTTATTTACGTATATTCTTAAAAGTAATAGTCTAAATAGATGCTATTTTTAATTACTAATTACATAACCACGGCTTTCAAACCACTCAGAAATGAGCGTGTATTATATCACACAGGAATGCTCCGACTGTCTCGCGAAATGGTAGCGGAGTGGTAGGACGCCGGCTTGTCATTCAAGAGGTAGTGGGTTCGAATCCCGCCATGTACTGATGTCTTTGTTTTCTAAGTTAGATACGTACATTTGTAAAGTTTTAGTAGTAATACCACTCGCTAACGGTGAAGGAAAACATCGTGAGAAAACCCTAGACTCTGAGGTATTTACATACCTTATCCACCTTAGCACTTGCTACATACAATGGCCCAACTATGAGGCTAAGTGTGGAAATCTCAGATCTAACTAGAACTAGCTACTACAAATTCGCAGATGTACGTAACTTTAAAAATGAACAAAGTCAAAGGTACTTGCCCGCACTGGGAATCGAATCGAATCGAATCTTCACGCTAACGGTGAAGGAAAACATACAGAGGAAACCCGCAGCTTGGTGGGCTCCGCACGTATTGACTTGACTTTCCTGTGGGCTAGGCCGACTAAGCTGTCAGGATGTTACATGTGCTAGGCAAGCCTACTCCATCTAAAAACAATGTCACCCATCTAGTGTGAGTGAAGGGGACGCTGTATAAATCTTCTCATTACGTAGATGCAAAGGCCAATTATTATTATTAACTAGAACTAGATCTGTCTCGCGAAACTGGTAAAGCGTCACATGGTCACTCGTATTTGGTAATGAATAACCATCTGTTGCCGGGTCTACTGAGGAATCTTTAGCACTGATTTCGAAAACCCTGTAATATGTAAGCCATAGTGAATGAATGATTTATTGCCACAAACAAACATCAGCGTCATCATTGGAGTCAGTCTAGTCAGCGTCAGTCTTATCACAAAGATGTTCAAGAAATAAGTAAAATACGTAAATAACTTCCACACAACACAATCACTTGCCCAGGTCCCAAACTAAGATACCCTGTGTGCCAATACAATAAAGCTGAGCCCCTTCCTTTTTACCACAACATGTGAATGAGTTGGAGCCCCTTTTTTTGTTGTCACGGAGGCACCTGAAGCGTTTGGGGTCCGAGGTGCCTGGGTGCCATACATTACTGTATGGTACCCGGCTGCCTTTGACTCTATATGCTTCACATGTTCTCTTCACGATTGTTTTGTTTTATCTCTGTTTTGTTGACGTTCGTGTCTTTTGTTTGTGTACCTTTATGTTTACTTTGTGTTTCTGTGACAATTTAAATAAATATCCTTTTTCTTTCTTTCTTCTTTCTTTCTGAATGTAAGAAACCGTAATATTTTGTTATTGTTGTTAAATTTATGGTAAATAAAATATTTTCACATTCACTTTATATTTGCAGCAACAGCAATATTTGCCTGAATTTTGTAGTCTACTAAGCAATAGCAGTGCAGTGTCATTCCAATAGTATAACCTGCGCAAATTAAATAGGTATCTCTTGCGAAAACGATCGAATCGCGCGAGCGGGTTATACCATTGGAATGCGATCGGTTAGTTAGTAATCTACTGATAGTGTCGATGAAACCATCGTTACCTTACTAATATCACTGTATTGAACGACTGTGCATTTAACAGACTTGCTCTCCGGTTTCCGATAACACGCTTTCGCAGGGAGACGTCTATTGAATGTGAAAATGTAGTCGGACAACAAATCTTGGTCTTCGTAAATACACAGAACTGTTTCTCTATCGCCTATGTTGCTTACCTAACGATACGAAGTTTGTCGGTTCGCTTCCAGCTGGAGGCCACTATGATTTTTTTATATTATATGATACAATTACTCAGACCCAAAATTCTGCTATGCATATACATAATGAATTTTAGGTGCTTTGAAAGCTATAGCAAAATGAACGTGGCTTAACAATTGCTGTCGAATACGCTAGTCTGTTTTTTTATGGACAAAAATATCTCGACACAAACTCGAATCTATAAGAACTAGCCAGCTTTAGCGGTGCGTCCGTTTTCAGAAAAACCGGCCAAGTCCGAGTCAGACTCGCGCACGAAGAGTGTCGTACCATTATCCATACAAAATTTTAATATTTCAAGCTTATTAATATCGAACAAAAAATGGCAAGAAAATCACGTTTGTTGTATGGAAGGCCCACTTAAATATTTATTTTATTCTGTTTCTGCCCCCCTTAAATATATATTTTATTATTTTCATTATTTATTTTTCAATCGAATATAGAACTAAATATTCTGTGAACGTTTCAATCGTCTACCTGTTGCCGTTATTAATATTGAGCAATAAACGGCAAAAAATTATGTTTATTGTAGGGGAGCCCCACTTAAAAATTTATTTTAGTCTATTTTTAGTATTTTTTGTTATAGCGATAACAGAAATACGTCATCTGTGAAAATTTCAACTGTCTAACTGTAACGGTTTGTGAGATACAGCCTGGTGAAAGACGGACGGACAGACGGACGGACAGCGGAGTTTTTGTAATTACTCTTTGGGTACAGAACCGTACAGACCAGCACGGCTCAGCAGGATACGGTCACAAACTCAAAACAGGTAGATTCTCGTCTGATAACGAATAAGGAAAACGCACAAATATGGCTGAGTAACTTGTTTTGTATGATGTGACTCACAGTACTTATTCAATGCACCTTACAAACATGAGACCGATCTGAACACTATTCTTAGAATGATCCTCAAAGTCGTTACATACTGCATTACATTAGGTCTAACTACAGGGTTACCTCTAAAATACGCGATTCCTGTGAAACCACAATAGGGGTTTGTGTTTTGCGAATTAAAGCTGGTTTATAAGAGGAAATCCTGCCCCAAGCCGGCCTTAACTCCGTCTTAAGAGTGTTTAAGTGGAATCGATTTCTTATAAATAAGATTGTTAAGTCTATTAAAAGGCGCTATAAATCGATAAATAACTCTTAATAATCTATGGCGCGAAGTTCAACACTTGTACCTTTCTAATTGAGATACGAAAGGTTTCAGTATGTATGTATCGATTCTCATATAGTATTATTCGAAACTTAAACGAAAACTCTATTACTCAATCGAATATTTTCTCGATAGAAATGAATTCCAAAGTAATGGTTTTTATTTAATTTTTTTACGTTCTACTAGTAGCTACTGTCCAACAATGTTTTTCTCTCCCAAAAAGCAATAATTTTTTGCGAGGCTGCAGATTTGCAGATGACACGTTTCTTTCAATGAACAGAATCCTCAATTTACGCTTGGAAAGTAACGCACCCATCGCATTCCGCGCGATCTATCGTTTAATTAATTTTCAGGTGATGTGCGGAGCATCGCTCCCACATTTTCCAGCGCAGCCCTCTTTGAACTAAGTACCCTCACTCTCAACTCAAAACAAGGTTAATCACCTATGTATTTCCGCCAAAAGCTGGGGAATTTATGATAATGTAAACATCAAAGGTATTCGAGGAATAGCGCTTCGATAAGCGTGGCATATAAAAATTGATGTAGCAGAAACTTAATCAATTTGGTCAAGTAGGGGCCAGTTTAGCCACCAAAACATCGTACCCGCCTACACACTCCAAAACAACTCTAATTCCTAAAGCCTCAAGACTCAAAGCCTGGGTAAAGTTACGGTGGCCGGTAATATAACTTTTCGTCTCCGTATTTAGGTCCCTTCCTTCATATTTTAAGGGCGAGTTCGGGATTAAAAGGCTCAGTGATATTTTATATCCTTGCGGGATTTTGCGTGTAGAAAAAATGGCCTAGAGGTAAATTTGTAATTAGAGGTAATAAGGTGTAATGTATAGCCCTAAGCGTGACGCCCACTGGTTCACTGGATTGACAGTCTAAAGCGGGGTACTTGATAAGGATGACAGAGGATAGCAAAATAGGTTGAAGCGTCTGTACGTCGCACGCGCTTAACCTCGTTACCCTGCAAGTAATTCCAGGGTCATCAAAGGCCTTTGGAATCGTGACGGATTATAGAATGAACTTTTATAGCGGCAACAGAAATACGTCATCTGTGAACATTTAAACTGCCTAGCTATCAAGGTTCATGAAATACAGCCTGGTGACTGACAGCCAGACAGACAGACGGACAGTGAAGTCTTAGTAATAGGATCCCTTTTGGCACCCTTTTGGAACTGTTCAAAAACTCTCGTAAGTTGTGTACGGATGATATCTATAGTCTCCCAGGTCTTCCTGGAATTCTGATTTATAAAATCTGATTGATTTATTGATAAGAACTGTCTAACTTACATTTACCAATTTCAATAAAAAAAGGGTGTGTTATAGTGATGACATACGTTTTGTGATCGAAAAGGTCGTTCTATCAACATTACAAAAAATATAATAAAAAGATAATTAATATAATAGGATAAAAAGTACTCGAAACCGGCGTGCGTGCATGCAACGACTGATGATGAAGGAAGCCAAAGTGATCTGTCAGGATCGTGGCAAGTGGCAGTCCATGGTCTCTGCCTACCCTCTGGGATACAGGCGTGAGTTGATGTATGTATGTATGTACAAAAATTAAATTTAGTTTCACATTTGTTGTCCCAGTGACGATGACTCACGTATGTACACGTTGTATATTTATCCTTAATTGTGAGTCACCTTCACGATGGTTTTATTCGCCTTTAGCAAGTCGTACAGGTGGAGGTGAATACAAACTAATTTAAATAAAAAGCACAGAATATAAAAATTGCCTTAAAAATTCATCTTTGATTAAGATGGACAGGATTTTTCTATTCTCATATTTCGTTTGTTTTTTCCTGTTGTACAAAAAAAAAAACATCTCACATCTTATTTTTTCCTTTCGAAGACATTTTTCAATCATCTTAATTTATTTTTCTTTGTAAAAATCTATATATGTACTTGACTATACCACAGCGAATCGGGAACAGCAGAAAACCAGCGTTGGTCCCCATTTTGCTGAGCTGCAGACTTTTTCTTTTTAAACACACATACACACACGCACGCACGCACGCACACGCACACGCAAACACACGCAAACATACGCACACGCACACACAAGCAAACGCACAAACACGCACACTAACTCGCATGCACGCATACACGCACGCACGCACGCACATACTCACACACATAAACACACCTCCGCCATCATTTTCTACCAAAACCGATGTTGTGGGTTTGATTAACAGAAATAAATAAAAAAAGTCAGCGTTTCAACTGACCACGTTGGTATATTTACCAGCCTTTCCACTCCTGTGTTTAAAGCTCCAGCTCTCTTATTATCTTGCCCTTAGCTAATCCATCCCCTATTTGGCCAAAGTATGTCCGCCGGGGATGTCCTTTACCGGCCGTTCCACCCACATTAGTTCAATATATTTGTTTCTTTAATCTTTCTTCTTTCATAATCTCCACATTTCCAAACCAACGCATCATTCCATTCCATACATAAGTAAGTATTGTAAGTATTGGCGACTCCCCGCCACCGTAACCAGGTCGTCAGACCATATGGTGGGGGCCTTCCCACGCTGCGTCGTCCAGTCCGCGGTCGCCAGGTCAGAACTTTTTCGCTCCAACGGTCATCAGTTCTCAGAGCTATGTGCCCCGCCCACTGCCCCTTCAACTGAGCAATTCTTCGAGTTATATCAGTAACTGGGGTTCTTCTGCGGATCTCCTCATTCCTGATTCGATTACGCAGTGAAACTTCTAATATCCATTGCTCGTTGGGCGACCTTGAGCCTTCTTATGAGGCCCATAGTCAGCGACCAAATCACATCCATAAGTCGTCACTGGTAACACACATTGGTTATACACCATTGTCTTGAGACACTGAGGTATTTTGGACGAGAAAATGTGAAAATAAATAAATAGTAATAAATAAATAATTTCCACACAACACAATCACTTGACCTGGTCCCAAACTAGGATACCCTGTGCTATAGTAACCAGGCAAGGACATCACAAACATGGAAAAATGGACATACACCCAGACTGAGGCCATTTGTTTCTTGGTGATCCTCCATAAAATAAATAAGAAATTCTCCGCGCGTAAGTCCTTGGTGGGGACATAATGGGTTGATGATGAAGAAGTCGCTAGTCGGGTAAAAACATTTCTAGCGAGACCCAATGAGCCGTGCGTCTTTAGAAGTAGCCAATGATTGATGCCCACCTTTCAGACCATTTTTCATCCATTTCCTGACCCTAGTTTCACTCCACTCATTTTGCACTAAAAATATAGCTAGTCTATAAAGTCATGGCTACATCCCATTCGGGTATGTTGAGGTTTTAAAACGTAACTCAAACGATAATAAATTTTATATGAAATAAGAAAAAAACCTAGAGACCCTGGTCTCTGTCTGCGTACTCCTTCGGGATACAGGCGTGAGTTTATCTTATGTTTTAGAAGAAAAAGTTAGGCCGTATTTCACACTACGTACGCTGATCCTATTTCGCTACATTAAATTGGGGAAAAAGGGTTGAGTTCGTAAAGCCCGTACTTTCAAAATAGTATCTGACACGTCTGTAAAATTTTTGATGAATATAATATGTAACGAAAGTCGTCGACATAGCCCAGCGGATTAGTAAGTTGAAGTGGCAGTGGACGGGGCACATAGCACGCAAAACTGATGGACGATGGAGCCGAAAAGTTCTCGAATGGAGACCACATATCGGCAAGCGCAGCGTAGGGACGGCCAGCCACAAGATGGATAGATGACCTCATCCAAGTGACAGGAAGACGCTGGATGCAAGCCGCTTCCAACCGGTCTTTTTGGAAATCCATGGAGGAGGCCTATGTCCAGCAGTGGACTTCTTGTGGCTGAATATTGATGATAATATGTAACCAACATTGGTTACTAAGCCCTTTGAAGTACAATATTTAAGTTCACACCAAAATACGTTTTTGCGAACAAAATCGACTAGAATTTTATCAACGGTATTAATAAATTAAACTAAGCGCAAGAAGGAAAACAACTCCGCATATGGGTATTTATCGTGTTATGCGTGACGATCTAATAACTGAGTACAATACTAAGTTTTCTTTGGTGCAGCACAAACACTGCATATGAAATTAGAATCTAACACATACGACACTTAACGGCGCGCCAGCAAATGTTTGTTTTTCGAACCACATCCAAAATACTAATTGCACTCTGTGCACCAAAACTTAATATTATGATAAGTGAATCTCGTATGAGACTGGTATTTTCGACATGCATGCTCAGATATCCGGCTGTCAACTGAGAAAATAAATCTCGACCGGTTCTGATGATTGTTGTACAATTACGACATAATTAGACAATGTTTTTGGACAGTTTATTTGTAGCGTAGCCAATTATCAATAATGCTACACTGCCATAAACTAGGGGAGTCTTTAGACGTGCATTGCTTCTTTGATTAAATATTTTTTTCACTAAAATAGGGCAAGCAGGGAATCAACTCAGTAAACATCTTCTCATCATCAGCCATTTGACGCCCACTGCAGGACATAGGCCTCCCTCATGTTTAGCGCCCGCATTTCTTTCCGTGGATGTCGCAGAAGGTGACTAAGTAAATAAATTACCAGGAGACGGGCGCAGCGTCTTCCTGAGATTCCAACCGTATACTGCGATCCCCAACCAGCCTGCCAAGCGTGGCGATTATGGCAAAACCCTTCATGGTAAAAAAAAACATCTTCTACTGATATAATATTTTCTATCAGATTGTTATTATACTTCAACGTTGCACCGGCAATGGAACGTTAATATGCTATCAAATTTATAATTTTTTATGGTCTGACGACCTGCTTATTACGGTGGCGGGGAGTCACTGGATGCGGGCGGCACAACACCGGAAAGCTTGGAAAACCACGAGGGAGGCCTAATGTACTGCAGTGGGCGTCAAATGGCTGATGATGACGATGATAACGATGGTGTAATCGTTCTCTTTTTCGGTTGAGCAATAAAGTTTTCTCTATCTACATCATATATCTAATAGCCATCTTTACGTCTCTTGTTGTCGCAAAATTTAACGCAAAGCGCCTCGACCGTGGCCAGCTAAGTGTTTATGCAATTAAAGCGGAACCTCCATCGAATGAAAAACCGCTGAGCGCAAATTATTAAAACTAACATTTTCTGCGGAAAATCGCTCGAGTGACGCCTCGACCGACTTTGCAACGAAAAAAGGTTAGATGAAAGAAAAACCGAATCATGAAATGAAAAAAAGAAATGAACGGCATGTAGATTCATTCAAATGTTTTCAATAATATTGATATGATTTAATGATTGATTGATGCAGTGGTTATATTGAGTGGAAGTTGTTATTATTATTTAATCATTATTATGTGTAACTTTTTTTTATCTAATTTTGATTTTGTTTATTTTTTACCAATATTTTATGCATGGGCTTTACTTCATACATACATTTTTTATTAATTAGTATGTTTGTAAGTTAAGATGTTTTCGTGCCATCACAAAAGCACTGGATTCTTATTATGAAAAAAATAATTACACGTTGAGCCCAGAAGTCAACAAAAACATGAGAAAATTGCGGTTTTTTTTAAATTAGAATTTATACATTTCAACAAAGCGAACAATAAACACTTGGACACTTCATTGCCGATTCTTACAATTTCTTACATGAACAAAGTTGCGGACGTTGCTAGTTTGAACATAGGCAAACACACAAACGTACCTTTTTTATTTTTTTATGTTGCCTATATTGGTCCCACTGCAGTGCACAGGCCTTCTCTCAGAGAGAGAGTGTGGGCTTAATCACCACGCGTGCCCACCGCGGATTGGCAATTTCAAGCACTGAGGTATGTGAACACATCAGGTACTCAGGTTTCCTCACGATGTTTTCTTTCACGGTTAGCGAGTGGTATTGCTACTATATCTTCGCAAATGTAGGTAAGTAACTCAGAAAACAAAGCCAATTGGTACATTCCGGGATTCGAACCCACGTGCTGCCGATTGAAAAGCCGGTGATCTACCGCTCCGCCACCACCGTTCTGACATACTTTTGTGCGCGAAAAACTTAAGTGGGGTACCTTCGCTTTCGTAGTAGGGCAAAAAATATAAAATACACGCGCCGTACGCAGCCATCTTATTCAACCTACAAGTGTTTTATGCTCAACTAAGTGGAATTTTAATTTCCAAGCGTCAACATTGGCAGTGTAGAGAGATTTGCGGCAAAATCGGTTTACATCCTCTGTGGCAGGGTGACCTCACTTGCCAGAACCACTTAGAACTTTTGAAAATGTATATTTTCGATTTTCTAAGCTCAAACAAGCGCCGACGGGGCAGTGGGACAGATTTGACATTCCTATTAACTGCTACCCTACACACTCTGTCCTTCCTTAATATGCATACCCCGAAAAAGGATTTTTTTGACACACCTCTCCCATCCTTCGCTCACGTAGCGGATGAGAGCAGGATGGCGCGAGTCTATGTCCAGCTTCGCCTTTCTAAAGGAATGCGCGCTAATCGCAATGGCAACGATTCATCGTCTATTTTCGCCTTTCTCCACGCAAACTTACTGACCGAAATGGTATCATCCGGATCCCTATCATCATCCAATGGTCCTCTTCCCGCGCGCGAGTATAGACAAAGACTTTCTCTTATCTCCTACGTGACCGCAAAATAGGGCATTTTTCTCTAGTTTTTTTGTCTCATACATAGCTTAAATTTATGGGTCTAATCGTGATTGTTTATCAGGTAAACTTAATAACTAACTCAGCTCCTGGTGTTTTGGAAACGTTGCGATTACCGTGGTCACGGGCAGACTGACGTGGTCAGTGCAGTAAATTTTTGCAGTGAGGGTGGGTACTCTACCCTCAAGTCAATTGTAATTATTGCGGCGGGCCGACTGATGCACAACACTTCTATGTATCCCGTGCGCTCGATATGAGCTCAGGCTAGGGGCGGGAACAGTTTTCCCATCCAGCGCCTCATTCAAGGCCACCCTACACGGCTCACACCACTCTCACTAGGAGACCCCGATAAGGAGAGATAAGCCTGACGTATATCGCGCATTCCGGAGGTGAACTTTGCGAGTAACTCGCTACGTGCCCCGCTTAGGAAACTATCCTGGTTCATTATCTAGATTTGTAGAAGAACTGTCGGTCAATTTGTGTGTTTTTTGGATTTAATATGACAAAGGATACCTAAGTAGTAGGTTAGTACTTAAGAAGAAGAAAGACATTTATTATACCAACAAGTTACATCACAGAAACAAAATAAGCAGATAAGTAACATAATACTTCTGCTTAGTCCGAAGTCAACAGCGGGATAATTGCATGCGCAAATCTATAGCGATTCCCGAGCGATTCTGTACTTAAGCCGTTACCCGATGCTTACTAGCGCCGCTAATGAAAAAAAAATCTTTATTATTATAATTATACTTTATTGCACACAAGACTTTTAACAGGACATTACATAAGAAATTACATGTACAAAGGTGAGTTTATCTCTTAATACTAGCTAAGCTAAGCTTAAGCTATTAATCTTTTAGAAAAAATTAACTTAATAAATTAAACGGCCGTTCCGTGTGTCTCTCCTTTTCCTTCCGTGGATGTCGTAGAAGGCGACTAAGGAAATCAATTACCAGGAGACGGGCATCGCATAGGTACTGCGATCGCCAACCCGCCTGCCAAGCGTGGCGATTATTGCAAAACCCCCCATGGTTAGAAAAACCATGAGGGAGGCCTATGTCCTGCAATAGGCGTCCGATGGCTGATGATGATGATGATGAAACGGCCGTTTTAGCGGAAATACCTAGATTAAAGTCCTAGGTTGTTGAAGCTAGGTTTTAGAGTGCAGACACTAAAAATAGCTATCGCAGTTGTTAAGATTTACGATGTTTACTTTTTGAAAATATGCATTACTTGGCGCTATTGGATAGTACGTTAACGTAAACACTTAATACACAATGACGAGAGTAGGAAGGATAAAATCATGTTTTGATAAAGCTACGTACGTAATTATTTTAAAAAGATCATGTTTAGGTCTCACTAAACATGATCTCGTTATTTATATCTCGTTATGTATATTCTATAAAAAAAAAAAATCACACTATTCGACTGAGCGGGCCCGCGGGAGCGCGCTAGTATCTTTTATAAAACTTTTAACGGGATAACCATGTGTGCTCACCCGTTTTTCATTAGACTTATGTAATTTCGCGATGGGGGGAAGGAATTACGGACTCCCTGAGGCTGGTTGTTTGCCCGGCTGCTCCGCATCTTAACGTCAGTTAGAAAATTGGTACAATGAAGAAAAAGTCGGGATGAATGCGGCAACCCAACCGCACGTTTCAGACTAAATATACGCTTCCCTAAAATGCAGAAATAATGACCTTTCTCTTTACTCAAGTATGTTCGAACGGCTTCTATTGTTTTAGAGGTATCATGTATTTATAAATATAACTACCTAGGCTAAATGTTTGTAACATCGTTTAAGGACATGCCCTAGGAATTAGTCCTGCCTTCATTAGGTTTAGAAGGCTTGTGCACAGAACCAGCTAAGCTGCGGGCTTAGAACTAAGAACTTCTATAAATTTTACCTATGAATGAATTTCTTTTAGTTTCTAATATGTGAAACATTCGGCTCGAGCATTACTTTTTTACTCCATTTCCTTCCGTGGATGTCGTAGAAGGCGACTAAGGAAATATCTACATTACCAGGAGACGGGCAGCAACGTCTTCCTGAGATTCCAACCGCATACTGCGATTGCCAACCCGCCGGCCAAGCGTGGCGATTATGGCAAAACGCTTCATGGTTAGGAAAACCATGAGGGAGGCCTATGTCCTTCAGTGGGCGTCAAATGGCTGATGATGATGATGATTACTTTTTTACCACGTTGTATAGGTTTTACTTTTTTTTAACTTATTTGATCTTCTTCAGTGCCTCTCCATCACTGAAGGTTGGCAGTCAGATCTTTATAACGCTCTCTGCTTAGTGCAATTGTGGACGGCTCTTTCAGTCTACTTGATGCTCATTCGATAGATGGATAGATTTCTACTAGCCTAGACCACTTATAGGTACAATTCACGTATTAAGAGCTGTTCACAGTTGCAATGAGCAGGGAGCGTTATGAAGATCTGAATGCCAACCTTCAGTGATAGAGAGGTACTGGAGGAGATCGAATGATTCCAAAAATAGTAGAACCAAACAAGGTGGTAAAAAAGTAAAGCTCGACCCGAATGTTATGCATACTATAAACTAAGGTGTGCGTGACATAGTAGGCTAGTCATAATGCAGAGGACTGCACGCTCAATTTAAACCGGGCATTTCCGATAAGCCGGCCGGCCGTGGTCGAGTTTTTTTCCCGCATCCTTCGTCACGCCACGCTCGCAGCAAAAACATGGCCAAGAGTGAGCCGGCTGGAGAAGGGAAGGAGACCCGTAGGTGCTGATGTGTCGGAGGGAATATTTCCAAGTGGTTGGACAAGTAGACCCGCAGGTACTGATGTGTCGCCAAAGAATATTTCCAAGTGGCTTGATAAGTAGACCCGCAGGTACTTATGTGTCGCCATGGAATATTTCCAAGTGGCTGGACAAGTAGACCCGGACGTTATTAAAATTCTAATGTCACATACTTCAGTACAATGTCTTACTGAAACAACGTTAAACCTGAAAACCGTTTCTTCAATATCGACGACTAGGTGACGATCAAAACATTTCCATTATATTTTAACGCGTTCAAATGTTTAAAGTAGCTATTATTCAGTGCATGAATTGCCAAATTATGTAATTTCAGCGAGACAAAGCGCGCTACTCGTGGCGTCTATCTTACTATATAGGCCCTGGAATTTCGTTCAAAAGCGTAATTCGAACAAGTTACTAAATTTGATACAATCTGTAAGATAACAGTAAAATAATTCTCAATGCTCTTCGCTTCTACACTTAAAATCATAACATTAACTTTTCAAAAACACTCGATCCCCTACACTAAGCGACCTTAGATAAGATAGATATGACACGGTTTATTTCTCGAGAGACCGTTTAGCTGACCGATACGGCGTTCTGAGGGCTTGGAGACAATTTGCTTGATCAAGATTGGAAGCACTAAGGGTTATGTTACGGGTCTGGAAAATTAAAGGGAGCATCCTCTCAAGTTAATGCTAGGAGATTTTTTTCCCTGTTAGCAAGGAAAAAAAAATATAAATAAAAAATGTGTATTTATCTTCAAACGTAGCAAGGCACGGTAATTAATTGTACTACAGAATAATAAAAACGTTTAAATGAGCCATTTATTAAATAGCATTTTTTTACACATTGATGTATGAAGACACTATTTATATTATTTGTAGGAAAAGAGCCAACAAAGAATTTTACACATATTGCTTACAGTGTTGGCGGTCAGAAATATATTGAACTGTCTGTTAGTGCACGTGTTACGTATTATTATTATTATTTAATGTTTATTTAATATATTTATTTCAGAATAAATCCATATAAAAGTATTACTAAAAGAAATACTTAGCCTATATTAGTAACTAAACCTAGGTAATATAAAGGCATAATTTTATTTAAATATTTAGTAGATATTTTTGCCGCAGATCCAGTGCCCTTTGTCTTCAATCACACTCCGGGTGCTTTTAGAGCTCCCCCGCACTCTGCGCAGTATTGAAGCACTTCGCTTTCTAAATAAGGATTCGTAGAATCTGATCACGCGATCCGTTATGGGTGAAAACTGATGGGTGTATTCTGTTCTCGATTCTACGAACCCATAATATATGATGTCCTCTTTCAAGCTCCTCATCATACTCCGATGACGGCGACCTCAAGGGTTGGAGGATTTCTGCTGCGATGGACTCGGATGTGACTCGCGAGGCCCAGCTTATTTTTGAATATTCGGTTACATTGGCCGCAGTGAATTTCACCGTGGGAGCTGAAGCTGCTCATAGACGCAGCAAGTGGCGCTCCACCTGTCACAACAAAGTGAGGGATTTCAAATATGCCCGGCTTGAGACTATCGACTCCAACCAACAGCAGCTAAAACCCTTTCCGAAGCTCACTTACTCTTACTCGTACCATAAATGTTGAGAGGTCTCTCTACCGGCCTGCGGAACCTTAACTTCCTCTGATGAGCGCCGACGCGACTGAGCGATTTTAATCAAACAATCGACGGCGATCGGTTGTTTTACGACTCACCGTAATTGACATAACATCGAACGTGATTCGCCGAGTTTTGGTCGCTACATGAGGGATTTTGCTGATCTAGAGACATAATAATATATAATATCAGGCCCATACAGGCAGCACGTCGACGCAAGCCGCGCGTTTTAACGTCAAAAGTTGCGACTTTCCAATACATTAATTGTCAAACTCAGACATGTTACCGTCACACGTATTCAGGCATTTATTACAGGCATTCGACTATGGCGAATGAATGTATTGGAAAGTCGCAACTTTTGACGTTAAAGCGTCAGAAGTTGATAAAAAAAATGTTAAGAAATAAAGGTTTGTCTTATCTACAGTTAAAATTATACAGCCTGGGTTTTCCTAGATTTTATGTGGTGTTCGTAGCATGCCACTCCCTAATGGTCAAGGAAAACATCATAGGTAAACCTGAGTGCTTAAAAAATTGCGAAAAAACCCACAAGTCAGTTGGCTCTGCGTGTTATCTTACCTGTTAATTAGATCAACCAAGCTGAAAGTATGTACTGGGAAAGCCCATTCTATCCATAAGTAATTGTTAAGTAGGTCAGGACTTCCCAGAGAGTGTGTGGCGACGCTCTGTTTATTGTTGCACCTATGAATTCGTATGGTATTGGTTATCTAATATATAAAAATCTCGTGTCACAGTGTATGTTATCGAACTCCTCCGAAACGGCGTCATCGATTTTTATGAAATTTTCTGTGTATATTTGGTAGGTCTGAGGATAGGTCGTAGGCTTATTAATATGGCATAACCACGTTTGCCGGGTCGGCTAGTATTAATATAATAGTTTTATGAAAGAAATAAATAAAAAAATAATAATAAACAATAAGTTTCACAGAACACTCACTTGTTCTGGTCCCAAACTAGGATACCCTGTGCTATTGTAACCAGGCAAGGACGTCACAAACATCGAAATACACTTACGATAAGGCCTCTGCTAATCAGACAATATCTCCATGCAAAATTCTTGAATTTGGTGTGCTATTTATGCCCGTTACTACGAAGAATCAAAAGGGCCCCGCTATCCAGCGATTTAGACACGGAGTTAAGACACTATTTATTGTATATTTAAAAAGCCATAAACGACCTTTACATCAACTTCGTGAGTTTTTTTTTACGCTGGGGCAAATGCAATACGCATCTCCTCTCGTCGGGGGTGGGAGAGAGTACGAGTATGTGGGGCTCCCCGGGAAAACGATTCCCGGTATACCCACTAAACGACCCAGCGGGACTCCCTCATCGCCTTTGGTGGCGGGGGCCTGAGAAACCGGCACAGCCTTTACTTCCAGACGCCCGCCGGCGATTGCCCGTCTACAAACGGTGGGCCCCCCGCGCCCCTCCCGAGCTCGGGGATTGGCCTGAGGACGACCGTGAGTCCTTGGTCATCCTCGTACGGCGCGGTGATGAGCGGTGCAATGTGGGCGAGGGCGCCCCCGCGCCCGTCGCCCACTGCTCATCACCAAGAGAGTGTATATTTGTTCAAAATTGGAGGGCATACAACTCAATGATTTGGTAAGGCAATATGATGTTATTAGAAATGGATTAGTTCTGTTAATACACCTCTATTCCAATTTTATTTTAATTTTTCGTAGCACGCTCTTATTAATTTTAAACCGACTAACTCCATAAATAATTCTCAAACTCGCTCTCAAATCAGAATACAGAATACTAGTGCACCTCGAGAAGTGAAAACAGCTTCTGATGCCAAATGCACATCACGCACGTCGCGTATGATAGGTGTGCACACCCAACTCGACGTCGCATCACGTCCATTGTGTACGTAGCATCACTGTGGTTCTGAGGGTCCTGCTAGATATACACCATGAATTTTGGGTAGTTTCACAAAGCAAGTGTGGTGCGAGCGCCACGGCTCCGCGGGTCATTGTTCTAAATTTCTGATAGATGGAGAGGCAGTACTAATTATTCGCACATTTTTAAACAAGATTTGTCAACTCGAAATAAGATTACTCGACTCATTTTTATTTTATTTACGTCTTTAATTAATAATAGGGGTTAAAGTATGAAATTGCCGTTTTATTGCAATAGGTTCTTTGAATTGACATAGAATCTTCATGGTTTGAGACGCATGGACGCGGAACTAACGCGGCAGAAACAGCCCGCAATATCAATGCTGCGTTTGGAGAGGGGTCTACTAATGAACGCACCGTGCGATTTTGGTTTAAACGCTTTTGTGATGGAAATTTCGACTTAAAGAACGAGCCACGAGGAAGACCGCCCACACAGGTGAATAACGATGAATTAAGAGAGATAGTGGAAGCCGACCCTAGTCAAACTACCCAGGAATTAGCGGAATGGTTTAACGTTACCTTACCCACAATATAGACTCACTTGCGTCAAATCAATAAAATAAAAAAATACGAAAAATGGGTGCCTCATAATCACTCGAATTTTCGCAGTATCCATCTTTCTTGTCTAAATTGAATAAAAAAAAAACAATTGAAAGTCGATATTCAAATGTTTCACATTTTTTAAAAAAAGAACATCATAGAAACCATTTGAAAAAAGTTTCATTCGAAAACCTCAAACCATGAAGATTCTATGTCAATTCAAAGAACCTATGCAATAAAACGGCAGTTTCATACTTTAACCCCTAATATTTACATAACCGCGGCTTTTAAACCTTATTTTTACTGTGACCCAGATTTCAGCGTGTATATGTTACAGTCAAAACTCATAACCGGTGACACACAAACGCTTTTGTTGCAGTCAAAAGTGGTTTTGCCCGGTCATGAGTTTTGACTGTAACTTTATACATGGTGTCGCGCGCGGCGCTGTCTCAGTCTCAGGAGCGAGCGTCGCGTCGTAAACAGGTACGCTCACGTCACAGCCATCGGCAGTACATTCTGTGGAGTTTTCTTTGCATAAAATAAGTTTACAAGCAGGTATGTGTAATTCTGTCACCTTGCGGTGCAAAAAAGTGTTCTCTATATATCTATCTATTTTCTTTTACAAAGGAGCGACAAAACTGCGATTCAGTAGCGCGATGCCGACTATTGCCCTGTGCCGACTTTTAGATATTTCCTTACAATAAGTAGCATCATGCCGACAATGCGAAACATCCCTACTCTGCAACGTGTAGATATAATAGATTGAGAATTCCCGGAGTAGGTGATATATTTTTTAGTGGTTTAGTTACCAAGTAGATTTGGTACAACAATAAATAAAAAAATAGGGCAATATTGAATGAAAATATATATATTTCGAAATCTTAAAGAACAGTTTTGTAAAATGCGAAAAACAAATAATTATGGATTTGATTTAGTTTTCCTTATTAATAAAATTAATAACAGTGAGGAGAAAAAAATTAAAAATCGCGAATCCACGGTAGGCAAGCGTGGTGATTAAGCCCATACTCTCGCCCTGAGAGAAGGCCTGTGCCCGTATATGCCCGAAGGCCCGTACAGTTGGACGTATATAGTCTGCTTATGCAGTGAGGACAATAAACATTAATTATTTGTCTAGAGTAGGTCCAAAGTTGCCTTACACGACAAACAGTATCTACATTAATTTATAAGCACGACCTTCGAAACAAAAAAATAGTCATAGTTACAGTCGACAACACATCAACCTAGTGGGAATTGAACCCACGACCTCTGTCATGGGAAACAAACGTGTTACCGGTAGACCAACGATGCAGTCAATTTCAATCCTATCATTATTTCAATTACGGAAATGGTGTCAGCAGATTTAGTTAGTTAGTTAGTCAGCAGATTTATTGCACTAAGTACATGTTTACAAAACAACGTTTTGTCAGGTTTTGCTGAGTCATGAGGTGGTGAGATTGGTGAAATGCGTGGCCATTTCCTACAGGGTGTTTAAAAATTTAGGCCCGATCCGTAAGCTACGTATGAAACTGAAAATCAAAACGTAATATTTATCCGTAAATACTTTATCCTTATCCGCCCCAGAACTCGGTGAGTCATTGTCATTTATACCAGTGCGTATTGAGTAGAATTTTGTGATACCTCTTTGTAAACGTGTAACTGGCCGGCGATGGATTCAGTAAATGTTTTGTTTTAGGCTAAGCCAGGACAAAGTGAATGACAAAGGTGAAAATACAGAGATATTGATTTCCACTCTCTTATTTAACAGCCTCTTTTTAAATTTTACTGAATTCTCAGTTAATAAACAACTTCCGCACAACACAATCACTTGTCTTAAGTCTCAAACTAGGATAGCTGTACTGTGGTAACCAGGACAGGACATAAAAAACATGGAAATACACCCAGACTGAGGCCATTTGTACAAATCAAGTACTGCCTCCAGTGGAATCGAACCTATGTTCTCTATTTTGGTAGATCAAATTGACCGCTAGAGCAACTAGGCAGTCGAATCTTTCTGAAACTTAAAATGACAACAACAAATGCCTCTCTCAAGGTGACACCATAACTATATTTAATTACAGTTCAACAATACAGTGGCTAAGCCTCGAAATTAAAGGGGAAACGCTGCCAGCCTACTGGGCAACTTATCGGCTTAAAATAAAATCCCGAGTGTTTAATTTTCTTGCTGGAAGAAAATTCTCCTTGCATTAAGCACGCTCTTGAGCATTTACTTGAGTAATTAGTGCAAAAAATAATTGATATAAATATGATTAATAAAAAACGCATATTTAAGTAATAGGGTACCGTGGATAGAGGACTGTGCTCAGTGGCATGCAATAGGAGAGGCCTATGTCCAGCAGTGGACAAGCGTAGGCTGATGATCATGAAGGTACCGTTGGCACCTATCAACTACGGAACTCTAAAATCTGACAAATGTTTACAGTAAGTTAACAAAGTGTTAACATGAATGAAACCGGGGTGTTAATGTCACTAACATTACGACTGCGCATGTGTGTACCATAGTGGACTTTGGCTTTCAAGCGGTGCTAGGTTACCTATTCGTAATTGTTTGCGACGCGAGTGTAGGTAGACACAGTAGCGGCGGAAGAATGTGGCGCAGTTGCGACCACCCAGGGGCGCCGTAAGACAATGGGCGCCCGCGCAAAAGTGACAAGTTTGCACGTTTCATACTTTGGGGAGCGAGACATTCAGCGCCATCCATCTAATAAAATAAAATTATATCATCGTTTATAGATTGTTTTTTGCATAAGTATCTTTCGACACGTTTAATCATGTAAATAATGTTTTTAGGCTCCACGGCCAAGAACCTAGCATCAGACTAGCATTTATGCAAAAATATGGCCGTTTTTAGCAAAAATGCAAACTAGCCCTCGGTTTTTGGCTCCCGGTAGTGGGTTCTAAGAATCACTATTTGTATGTTTGATAGATTTGAAAGCCTTTTGTTGCCATTAAATGAACGAGCACTACGAATTCAGTGTGTATTCCTGACTACAGACAAAACATATTATCTATTACATAATATTTACTTTGAATGTTTAAAGTTAGGGGTAAGGTCCTCTTTAGTTTTACATGATGCTTGTCTTATTGCTCCTAAATTAATATGAGCACTACCTTAATTCTATGCTATGTATTTTAATGTGCATGTATACTTTGGGTGTGAATCTAACTTAAAACTACAATATACTATGTCATATTAAAATTGTTACCTGTTTTACAGGTAAAGAAACAAAATAAAATAAATAATTATAATCATATTCTTATAATAATATTCTTATAATAATAAGTCCAATTTTTTTTTCACTACTGCAAAAAAACTGTTATTGTGATATAATATTTAAGTTCAACCTGAATGGATCACTGTGCCACTAGGTGCAACTTACGTTAGATTTTGATTCACAGTTACTTTATATATTTTTAAGTTTTGTTTTGCTCAATAATTTTTTTTTTAGTAAAGCCGGCCTCACTTTAGAAAAATATCGAAATTGCGTGGGCACCACCGCATAATTTTCGCCTAGGGGCGCCAGTAGTGCTGACACCGGCTCTGTTTAGATGCACGTACGCCGTGACTCACACTGGTTGGTAAGCATCAGCATTAGGTATATACTTACTACTTGAGAATAACAAAGTGTGGTCATTCAGCAATCAAATGATGATACCTGGCTTTATTGCATTTTTATGCGGAAAAACCCTTGCATAAAATAATCGTATCTCGTCTACAGTCTGATTCTGGGTCGTATGCAGCTTAAGAGTTTTTTACAGCGCCTGTCATAATCTACAACATAAACGAATCAACCTTGTTTTAAAATAATTTTATTGTGAATCGCGGCCGGCGGCGGTCCTTTTTTTAACCGACTTAAAAAAGGAGGATGCGTATATTTTTTTTTTTGGCTATGTTCCTCCATAACTCCGTAAAATCTTAACTGATTTCGACAATTTCTTTTTTGTTCGAACAGGTATAACGTCCCATTGGTCCCATTTTAATTTGGTGAAGATCTGTTGGAGACTTTCAGAGATGGAGAACGGAACTCTTCAATGAACAGCAGTAAATAAGCCCTATTAGGGCCCATCCTTTAGTAATATCCGTATGTTTATTTGGTGATGTTCTGGTGAGGACTTCCGGGGACGGAAATTTAGAATATCAAATTTTAAAGCAACGAATTAAGTAGGGTAAATTATGGTTATAAGAGTCTTATTTATTTTTCTCCCGCTCCCCCACTAAAAATTGAAAAATAAAATTATTTAAATAAAAAATAAAAACCGACTTCGAAACACTACAGCACTAAAAAGTTAGAAATAATTTAAATAATTAGAAGTAGAATTATTTATACATGTAGGTATTGTAGAAGTATAATTTGGAGCCGGTGCCCACCCCGGTGTCAGTTTTTATTTTTTATTTAATTGAAAAACACAGGTTATTTTGTAACACAATAGTAGATTTTACGTTCTAGTAGATTTTACTTTTTAATTTCTGTGTCTTGCAGAGAGATGCATTTAATATCTATAAGGTAATGGCCAGTTTCTGAATTGGGAATTTCGCTAAGTAAATGGTTAACTGCAGTGTTGTCTCTTCGAATTTCTCGGAAAAGTGTGTGACAGAACGTTACTTATGTATTTGCTCAGAGAAATTCTCAATTCAGAAACCGGCCCTGATCAGTCTATTGAATAAAATCAGGCGATTTAGGTCAATTGGTCATGTGGAAACCGTCGAGCACTACAGTACACTTCAAAAACTATAATTCTTATTCTACTATGACAATTCAATGTTCATTGCATAACCGATTAACTAACAGATTAACAAGACTAATTGTTTAATCAGCTCCGCAATGTACACCGAAGTGTCATAATCATAATAAACTATCAATGGGCATTGTACTAAATAATGACAATAGTTATAAATGATACGGCATTTTTAAGAGACAGTAAATATAATGTTAATCGTAATCATTTATTCATTACATGCCATGGTAGTAATACAGGTGGTAATAATATATTTACAAAATAATTTTTGCTCTAGATGACAACCTGTAAGGACACTACAATTTTTTATGTCTAATTATTATGCGTCTATGAAGTCTATACAAATACTTATGAAACTATTATTTTTGTTGCTCTAACCCATGCTGATTAATTTTAATTTTCTAAATAGGGGATGTGTTAGAAAAGGGCAAGATAAAAAGTACCCAAAACCGGCGTGCGTGCATGCAATGACTAATGACTGTTGAGGAAGCGAAAGTAATCAGGATCGCGGAAAGTGGCAGTCCCTGGTCTCTGCTTACCCCTCTGGGATACAGCCGTGAGTTTAGGTATGTATGTATGACTCTATTGGACAACTACAAATTTTGAAGACTCTCCCCCCCCTTCCCTCTGTTTTTTACTCAGGAAACGTTGTGTTCTTCACCTCGAGGGGTTCCCCTGTACATAGCTAGTTCGAGAGCTACAGTGTGTTACCCTGTTAGCCGTATACTTGTCAGACCGGTATACCCGAGAAACTTGCTTGCACCGTAGAGTACAAAACTTAACAGAGGAGTAAGTTATTTCAGCTGATGCAATTTTATACGATCGGCACTAAATTTTTTTCTAACAGGAATGGAGGTCTTTGATCAGCAATTGGTGGAAAGAAGAAAATTTCAAATTGATGAAATTTTTTTCAAATTTTTGAAAAGGCACACTTCCAATAGTGGACAAATAAATGCTGAAAGAGAAGAAGAAGACAAATTGTTCGTTTAATGGTGAAAAATAATAATGACGTCCACATAGGTATCACAATCACTTATGCCGGTCCCAAATTAGGATACGCTGTGCTATGGCCACCAGGCAAGGACATCACAAACATGGAAACACACCCAGACTGAGGCAATTTGTGCAAATGTACAGCGGCCCCGAACGTAGGAATCGAACCTATGACCTCCGGCATGGTAATCAGACGTGATACCGCTAGACCAACGAGGCAGTCTGTTTGAATTGATCCCACGACCTCTGGCATATCTATCGCTCCGGTGCAATGAACTGTCAATATTGAAATAATCACACTAATAATAGAAGGTTATGTAAAAAAAAAATTGAATATAAAATAACCTAAGCAGCCGGGACCAACCTAAATACCTCGCAACGAGTCACAATGTTGAATTTGGGTCCCACCTGCTTAGTAGGTAATGTTCAGCCCTCGGGTTGTTGTTTTTTTTTCTTTCAGTTTTTGTTTTTATCTTTTTAGTGATTCGTATTTTTTGTCGGATTTACGCTGCCTTCGCGCACTCACGACGAATCGATTGAGATCTTATTTGTCAAAATCTGATCATTGGTTAAGGAGTTATAAGGGAATATAGAATCGGACATACGTACATACATACATAAATTCGAGCCAGACACAGTACCCTCCTTCTGGGCTCCGCCGCGGTCAGGTAATAACCCATATTAGAAGTTTAAGGAATATTTTCTTCATCCAAAGAAAAGAGAAACGGGCTAGATGAAAAGAACGCAAAACCGGCGAGCGCGCATGCAACGATTGATCAATGTAAATGAAGCGAAAGAGATCTGTCAGGATCGTAGCAAGTGGCAGTCCCTGGCCTCTGCCTACCCCTCTGGGATATATTATCATCATCATCATTCAGCCACAATCTGGGATACAGACGTGAGTTTATGTTTGTATGTATTCTTTTATGTTTCGTCAACCACTTGGCCATCTGTCTTGTCTACTGGTTTGCGTTCACACTCTTTAATTCACAGTCACGACCATAATACGGGCCGTAGCTTTTCTCATTCCAATTGCAGAAGCCATTAGACTGAACATACAACTTGTAAAAATATCCAGTCAATCGTTGTACGTACCTGAGTTACATTATGGCCGATTGCGCAACAAAACAATTAAGCTTGGTCACCTGTATGTAAACAATCACGCAAAACCGACCAAATGGATTTCGATAAAATTTGGCACACAGATATACCTAGATTTTTAAAACGTCGATGAGAAACTAAACTTTTTTTTGTAGCCTATATACGTCCCATTACAGGGCACGGGCCTTCTCTGAGAGACAGAGAGAGAGAGAGTAATGGGCTTAATTACCCCGCGTGCCCAACGCGGATGGGCGGCGGATTATTGTAAGTCCTGAGGTAGGTGAACAGCTATATACTCAGATTTCCTCATCATGAGAAACTTAATTTAAAAAGTGAAAAATACCTGCTTGAAAAGAAAAAATTAAGAACTTGCACAAAAAATTGTTTTAATGTTATCGAAGAGGCCATATTAAATTTATTGATAAAATTCATTACAAGTCAAGGTGAAGTTACATTGATAATTTAAATTCATTAATAGGAGGAGAAAAATCAAATTTACAAATGTCAAAATTACATTTAAAAAAAATGTCAACCAATTAGACTTAATAAGAAGTAAAAACAATGTCAAAAATATAAAAAACAAAATAAGTATTAAAACATAAATAACCGTGGTAATTTTTTTTCTCTACGTCTAATACTTTCCATGATACTTACATGGTTCTTACAGGAAACGAGTCTGGCAGTTTTTTCCCGAACTTCAAAGACTTTTTTTATGATTGCATAGTTTTCAGTTTTCCCTGTACTTGTAGTATAATTCAATATTACTTACCAAATCTCGGAGTTTTAGGTCAACGGAAAGTACCCTATAAATTTTAATTCACTTGAGTGTCGAAATATACGTTTTTTGCGACATAAAGCAGTGTTTTTCAATCTTTTCAAAGACACAACCCCCCTTTAAAAAATATATTCTAGTGACACCCCCGGCCCCCGACCCCTTACTTGGGCACGAGCGGTTAAGAGTGTCAGTAATTTTGAGGATGATTTAGTTAGAGCCTACAACTATCTGTTGCCATTTCCCTTTTACCAAATATGTGGACTTAAATAAAAAAAAGTGCGACCAGTCCCACTTTAAATCTTTCGCGTTAACGAAAGTTTACTAAATGTTCGATGGCACGCGCGTGAGCGTGTTCAAAGATTTACTGCAGTGGCCCTAGTGAACCCTAAAAGGGTTCCGTAGTCGACAAGGAACCCTTATAGTTTAGTCATATCCGTCGGTCAGTCTGTCTGCCTGTTTGTGGCCTAGCTCAGAGACGATTAGTATTAGAACATTACTGCTTTCGAGTACTAATCGTCTCTGAGCTAGGCCAAGGAATGACAGACATATAGCCCGACGGACGGACGGATATGGCGAAACTATAAGGGTTCCTTGTCAACGGAACCCTAAAAAGCGACTGTAGTAAATTTTTTGTCACGCTCACGTGCGACTTTAAGACAGATCTTTTATTTTCGCTGACTTTTCACGGAACTAAATCAAAATTCCTTCGAGAATTTAGTAAATTTTCGCTGACGCGAAAGAGTTAAAGTGGGACTGGTCAGACTTTTTTTTAATTTGAGTCCCGATATTTTGTAAAAAGGATATGGCAACACTTACGAGGCGATGTAGTTAGAACCGACAACATTGTAGGTTCTAACTACATCGCCTTGAAAATTACTGACACTTTTAATTCGGGATTGGGGGTCGGGGGGCGCCATATTTTTTTTGGAAAGGGCTCATGTCTTTAAATAAGATTGAAAAACACTGCTTTGCAGGAAACTACTATGAGATCTACGAAGGTCAATTTTGGATTGTGCTGCAGATGTATAAGATCTTGCCTACTAGGTATTGATCGATCGCTTAGTAATTAACAAGTAATTAGGCGCAAAGGCCCAGCCCTTTTGTGCCAGTGACGCACGCGGAGACTTTGACTCTTATGACAATGATTCACATTAGAAGACCAACTCACAACCTTAAAGAATGAATTTTGCTAGCAACACTTTGATGGTATGTTCTTTTTAACTCTTGATAACATTGTTTATTCATATGACTGGCGCGAGCTTTTTTGTGAATCTCAAATAATTTGAAAGCATTAAAATCTGGTTATAATAATATGAAGAATGAGGCATTTACATTTAAGAGGTTTTTTTTTCCTTTGTCTCTTCAATTATTGAAAAGCCATAGCTTTTTGCCAGGAAATTCCTTTTATCGGTCTTAAGTATTTAATTTTTTTTATTGGTCTTAAGTATTAAAATTTAAACTTTCTACATATTAGATAAAATCACATTTTTTTACTGTCACTTTACAGCTTCACTGTCGCGTTAACTAACCTGTTGTACAGTCAATGTTACTTTGAGGTTTTCATTGTGTCCGCAATATTTCAAACCACCAGCCGAATTCGAATTGAATTCCATGTTGGGCGTGTGTTTAAAAGCTGGACTATAGCACTGTAATAAGGCTGACTAGCGCCAACGCTATCTGACAAGCCAGAGGTGAGCTCTGTTCGACCCAGTGAGGTCTTATTACCATGCTAGAGGTGGTGTGTTCGAGTCCCCCGTACATTTGTACACATGGCCTCAGCCTGCGTGTATTCCCATGTTTGTGATGTCCTTGCCTGGTGACCACAGCGTACCCTAGTTTGGGAGCCGTGGGCGCAGCACAAGGGTGCACGGGAACGTAAACTTTGTCGCTTTTGTCTTCACGGTCAATAAATAGTATTATTATAAGTGCGAACATGGAGTGAATGAAGATAAAATACAATGGCGGTTTAAATTTTTTGTGGCAGTAGAGAGTTTGGGAGAACTAATTCATTTTAGAGGTTGTGACGAGGCGGGTGCGGGAAAAAAATAATTTAGAGACAATTTAATGAATAGGTACAACTAAATGCCAGTTTAAAAATTGTTGTAGGTATGTACCTAAACTCAAACATGCCATGCCTATTTGGCTGTGAAAGTAAATGAGGACATGTACGGTACGGACATACGGCCTGACAGATTTTGACAAATGAGATGTCAAATAAAAGTTATGTATTACTAGGTATGGCAATCACTGGCAATCGGGTTTTTATTTTCATGACAGTTTTTAGCTAGTTTCTTAGCTGATATTGGCCGCAGCATAAGCATCATCTCCCGGCTTATTTCATAATTTTCCAGGAACTCCTCTTCGGGCATATCGTCGAGATGAGACATGTCTCGTACAGTCTTTTAAAATCTTCGACCTTCTTTCTCCGCCAGATATTTGTTTCAAACACAAATATCTATTTCATAATAAGTTAACAATACTTAAATTCGAATACAATTAAAAAAGGCGCTCAGTACGCAGAAGTACAAAAATATGAACCTATAAAAGCTTTGTCTCCACCCTCGATACTACCCGCACTAAGCGGTAATTTAAAAAAAATACCTACCGTCGTATTCGCGGCGCGCGGCGGAGACAAATTCCAGAAAAAATGTGCTAGATTTAATTAAATTTAAAGGCAGGGTAAAAGAGAGCTTACGCGTCTTCATGATCGCATGCGTAGAGAAATCACCTGTCTCATCATTTTAATACTCTGGAGAGTGTAAGATGACAGTTGAGAATAGACAAATTGGCGCTCGTGCTACGCCCGCAGGATAAGTGATTGTGTTGTGTGGAAGTTATATAATGTTATATATTTCTTTGTTCGAGGCACCCCGTGTTGCATGTTCTAGGAGAGTATGAAATTAATTTGACATTCTCGGTGTATTCAACTTCTAACAATCCTTGTCAGATTAATGAACTTAACACAACTTTCTTGAAAGCCTTCCTAAGAATCTAAATTTGAATCTTCTACGGCAAAGGCAGGCTTTCAAGTACTCCACTTGACCTTCTGAATGGCTCCCGAAAGTAATTTAATCATTAAAGAATCAAGTTCGTTTTCAATCTATCCGAATAAGTTTTCAGTAAATACATTGCTTACATTTCTTTATTGGATGAGGCTTGCCGAGTATAGAAGAAAGTGGCGTGGAGTGCCTTGCGGGAGGCTGGCAGTGGACAAGAACTGACGATTGATTGATTGTGTGGCCGACCCCTATTCAGATATTACGAATATATTTTTATGTTGCCCACCTGTTTGTTCCCACTGCTGGGCAAAGTCTCCCCCACTTGAGTCCAGAGTTTTTGGTCATTGGCCACTTCAGGCCACTCCGGCAGATAACGGTCGGGATCATCTGTCCACTATCTATTTCCTCTTCTAAAGTTGGCGGCAGGTTTTCGTCCACGAGGCGTTCTGCAGCTGGCGCCCCTGACATAGGCTGCGTCTGGTGCCTTGGGCACATTTTGCTTTGATATACTTTGGTGCAGCTCAGTACAAAACTCCTCGACATGACGCAGTCAGTTGGCGGTCAGTTTTGTGTTATTTTCTCAGTTCTTCAGTTTATTTATTTCAAACCGGAAAAGTGAACAAGCCGGCTTCAACTTTAACGTCCGACTTGTGGCATCCACTCGGTGAATGCCAATCGCCAAATCTCCCACCTACACCTACATGACTGCCTCGTTGGTCTAGCTAGCAGTATCATGTTTGATTACCATGCCGAAGGTCGTGGGTTCGATACCCACTGGGGGCCGTCGCACATTTGTAAAAATGGCCCGTCTGGATGTGTTCCATGTTTATGATGTCCTTGCCTGGTTACCATAGCACAAGGTATCCTAGTTTGGGACCAGGAGAAGTGGTTGTGCTGTGCGGAAATTATTAATTATTTGTGAAGTTATAAGTTATAGTAGCAACACCACTCGCTAACTGTGAAGGAAAACATCATGAGGAAACCTGAGTGGCAAACTAGAATGACAAACACGCCAGACCAGTGTAAATGTAAACAGAGCTTATGTCATGTCATGGACAAGTTATTTTCTACCTATCCGTTAAATGAAAAATAAAAACCTGTGGGTGGCCAATGTTACTGACAGCGTCAGAAACGCCAAGAGAACAATTATTTCATTACGGGATTCGAATAAAAATTACAAGGAACTTGGTCCTTATCATGAAGCGATATGTGCGGAAGGGTCGTCAAGGTCGCGCTTGAGCCCGACAAGCATAGATTACTATCGACAAGTCACTCGAATCTGGCGACAAATATGGTTCTTTTTTTTAATAGTTTCAAAATTTCCTGCCACAGAATAATGCACGCTAGAAATGCATGGCTCTTTGTTAGCCCAATGACGTCTTGAAATACGGATTTGCGACCATCTCGCTACTTCCGATAGTGTCGCATTTTTCATAATAAGGGCCCTTGTGTATGCGTTGAACCTTTTATCGGTAGCTACCAAATGTCACATTAAAACAGGAATACCAACGTCTACGAATTCGTACTTCAGACATTTTTGTAAAAATAAAATACACGCACATACAATAATTACGAGGAACATATAAAAAAAATTGAATAAAAAATAACTAACAAACCACTTCATAAGCAGCCTATATACGTTCCACTGTAGGGTACAGGCCTTCTCTCAGAGGGAGAGTATGGGCTTAATCACCACGCGTGCCCACCGCGGATTGGCGATTTCAAGCGCTGAGGTACACAGCTCAAACACCCAGCTTTCCTCACGATGTTTTCCTTCACCGTTAGCGAGTGGTATTGCTGCTATAACTTCACAAATGTACATAACTTAGAAAACAAAGTCATAGGTACATGCCCGCACTGGGAATCGAACCTGGGTCTCCCGCTTCAGAGTCCGACGTTCTACCCACTAGGCTACTACCGCTCACAGGCTACCACCGCAACAAACCGCTTGCCGAGGATTAACTACTGAGCAGGCGGGACCAACCTTACCTAGGTCAACCTAGATAGCATTAACGTCAAAAACGGCCGTTTTCGGCACAAATGCTATGTAGTCCCAGGTTCACGATCCTATGTTCTTTGTCGTAGGTCTTAAAAATCACTATTAACATGAATGAGAGATTGTACTAACACTTTTGATCTGTAAAAGAAGATATGATTTTTTCTATTGGTCACGCTAGTTAGCCCACTGGATAACTTCATCTGACAGCACTATCTAATCTATCTGTCTGTCCATGGGTAAGAGTCCTATCCAGTGAATAAGTACAAATACGTCACAAGGACATTTGTAAAGCTATCTATAGATAAATTGTGTGACTGACAACCCTGTCGCATTCTTTATCCCTGGCTACTTACCCAGTGACAGCAAGGGTCTCAAACTGAGCGAAAGAAAATTATAATGATAATAACTTCTACACAACACAATCATTAGTCCTGGTCCTAAACTAGGATACTACTACTAGGATACTGTGCTATTTCATCCAGGCAAGGACATCACAAATCGACACTCCCTAATTAAACCCCGGTAACTGTAATTTTGTCAAATATCACTTTTTTTTCCAAGAATGGGCCAAATAATGTAGCAGTTAATTGATGCCAAAATAAAAAAAATGGTAATACTAATGGTAGCACTAATCCGTGCTAAGGTAAATTTTAAAAACCTATTTAGAGACTAAAAATTCCACCCATGCCGAGATTTGAACCCGCGACCTCTGACTAACCGTGCCAGTGCTCTTTCAGCTGTGCTAATGGGCAAGTGCAGGTACCGGCAAAATTTACAACCTCTTTACAAACTTCTCTGTATTACGTACCTACATGGTGCCTGTACCTCTTTACAAACTTCTCTGTATTACGTACCTACATGGTGCCTGTACCTCTTTACAAACTTCTCTGTATTACGTACCTACATGGTGCCTGTACCTCTTTACAAACTTCTCTGTATTACGTACCTACATGGTGCCTGTACCTCTTTACAAACTTCTCTGTTTTACTTACATGCTGCCTGTACGTAATACAGAAGTTTGTAAAGAGGATCGAAATTTCACCGATGCCTGCACTTGCCCATTAGCTCAGTTGGGAGAGCGCTGGCACGGTTAGCCGGAGGTTGCGGGTTGAAGTCCCGGCATGGGTGGATTTTTTAGCCTCTAAATGGGTTTAAAAAAATGGTATTTCCTATAAATGACAAAGACAAGCTGTGGTGAAAACCGGTATGTGACATATTATTTTGCTAGCGAACCCCGTAAACATCGCTATCTTAACTTAGTGGGGTATTTTATGGATCTTTGTGATATCGATCTTCGTAAACATAACCCGACATGTCTCAAATGTCGGTGTCTCAGATAAAACCTTAGAGTGCGACAAACTTATCTGACCCGGTGAAGGCGTAACTTTTCTCATAGCAAACTTGACGTTTCCATACCAAATTTGACACCTCCACCGGGTCAGATAACTTTGTGGCACTATACATAGAGTTTAGGGCAGTTTTGACATCTGAGGTTACGGAAATTTAAAAAGAGTATCTACAACTGTTCGAGACAAATTGCACTTTATAGGTCAGACAGACAGATGTTCGTAGGCGTATTAATGAGGTTTCGGTGGCACATGTTTCTGAGAAACGATTGTTTGCAACAATGCCAAATACTTAAATCAATAACTGCCGACAAACTGCTGCGCAGTTTGGCAAATTTGTCAACCTGTTTATTATTTTCTTTTAATAAAACCTTTAAATACAATACAATACTTTGCGTAGGAAACCCTGAAAACGAAGACAAATTCTTTATTCTCCAACATCAACAGCAAAAGAACAAATAATTTTGTTTATGTCTTAAAAAACCTGATTCTGTTCCCTGGTTCACGTAATTTGGTTTCAGGCCTTTGTTGTCTAAGCAATACTAAGCAATACTTTAATTTTTTTATGTACGTACGAACATGTTGTGTCGGGATTTTTGTTTTTTTTTTTTATGCATCACCAATTGCATCTTACGTGATGCCTCCCAGTTAGCTCTCCACTCCTTCCTGTTCGCGTCACCTTTTACCAAACCAGTAGAAAGGTCGTGAGGTCATCCTGCTATCGTCGCTTTATTCGGCCACGTTGGCAATATCTGTCGCGTGGAACCCAGTCAGTGGCGATATTAGCCCACCTGTCTGGGTCCATAAGGCTTACATGGCCCGCCTCGACTTCAACTTAGCGTTTGCAGCGCCAACATCGACAATTTTTGCTTCTGGAGCGTGGTATTCAATAAATCAATCAAACATTCAGCCCGTCCTCGTCCACTGCTGGACATAGGCCTCCTCCAAGGCACGCCACTTCCTTCTAACCTCATCCTTCGTGGTTTACATAACCATGAGGGGTTTTGCCATAATCGCCACGCTTGGCAGGCTGGTTGGTGATCGCAGTTGCGGTTGGAATCTCAGGAAGACGCTGCTTCCCGGCTCCTGGTAATTGATTCTACGACATCCACGGAAGGAGATGGAGTGACGCTATTCTTAATCCGGCGCCACACGAACACATCCTCATCCAGAAACCTCATCCATCCTTATCCAGAATCGCAAGCAATCTTTCTCAGATCGTTGGTCCAGCGAGCTCGTTGGCGTCCTACGCTGCGTTTGCCAGTTTGGTTCTTCGGCATATGTGAACCTCACTGCCACTTCAGCGCAGTTTGTATTTCGGGTTTTGTCAATACTCTTTACGCCCAATTTACTGCGCTTCTTTGTCCGCTGTCAAACCTTGAGTTTTAGAGATCTGTGCACCGTAGATTAGGATCGGCAAGATGCAAATGTCGGGATCTTTTTGTTTCAGAAAAAAAGCTTTAGGTTATAAAGCGAAACTAAAATTGCATACATACATTAACCTTTACATACTTGAACTCTAATCAGATAAGTTAAACGTGACTTTGCAACAAAAATGTAACTGTTGACTGTACATAATATATTATTTAATTTCATTCAGGTTTTCTCTACATACCCGTAAAGGAAACCGTTAACAAAATACGGAAAGCAATAATATCTCCCGAGTTATTTGTTCGCCCTAGGTTATTCATTCATCCCTATAAATAAAAATCCAGCCAAGGGTTCCGTACCATTATCTATATAACATTGGACAAAGATCGAGACAAGGTAGATTAGGTAGGTACATTGAGAACAACGCCATTTATGAAAACGAACAAGAAGCGTTTAGCATTGACATTTAACGATATGACATCGGCGCTGTGAAGGTTGGCGGGGGAGCGCTGTCTTTAGACAACGTTTCCCCCCTTTAGTATTTATTTTCTTCTGTTTTTAGGATTCCGTACCCGAAGGGTGCCAAGCAGCACCCTATAATTATTAAGACTTCACTGTCCGTCTGTCTGTCTGTCTGTCACCAGGCTGTATCTTATGAACCGTGATAGCTAGGTAGTTGAAATTTTCACCGATGATGTATTTGTGTTGTCGCTATAACAACAAATACTAAAAATAGAATAAAATAAAATATTTAAGGGGGGCTCTCATACAACAAACGTATTTTTTCCGTTTTTTGCTCGATATTAATAAAGACAACAGTTGGACCCTTCAAATATTCACAGAAAATTTAATTCTATGTTCGGTTCAAAAATAAATAATTAAATTAAAATAAAATAAGTATTTAAAGGGGCTCCTCGAGCCATTTTCTTGTTCTTTGTGTCTAATGTTGTATAGATAATGGTACGGAACCCTTCGTGCGCGAGTCCGGCTCGCACTTGGCCGGTTTTTTAATTATTTATGTATTTGAATGAAGGTATCAGCTTAGGAGTTAATACCACAGCGAAAACTAGCTAAAAGATACTAGCTGAAAAGCTAGTAGGTATTATATATAAATATTATTACTAGCTGACCTGGCAAACTTTATTTTGCCATATTAATTAGCCTACGACCTATTCTCAGACCTACTAAATATACACAAAAAAGCGGCAACAGAAATACATCATTTGTGAAAATTTCAACTGCCTAGCTA
The DNA here is from genome assembly GCA_963969515.1 of Yponomeuta evonymella. Classification (NCBI taxonomy): domain Eukaryota; kingdom Metazoa; phylum Arthropoda; class Insecta; order Lepidoptera; family Yponomeutidae; genus Yponomeuta; species Yponomeuta evonymella. The sequence continues at coordinate 21,911,118 of OZ018343.1, read as the reverse complement.
TCACAGCCTGATGATGTGACAGCCTGATGACAGACAGCCATACAGACAGACCGACAGACAAACAGTGGAATCTTAGTAATACCTTTACCTTTACCCCTTTGGGTATGGAACCCTAAAAATATCAACCTCTCTTATCACTTTCCTTACATTAATAACATTTTAAAATAATATTTAAATGCGCTTTCTGTTGATTGAATCAGGGTGCTACAGACTGTTCAACCCACAACACTTTAATACGAATCGAACGATTGATTTTTAATTGAGAACAGTCATCTGGGTAATAACGCGAGTCCAACGTGATTGATTCGCACGATTTATCTAATTATGAACATTGATTTATCACGTGGTCTCCATTGTGATGGATTTATTGATTTTCAACCTAATTAGTCGACGCTGCAAGGTGTAGTGTCGAGTGGAATTTTATTGGGAGAGAAACATCCGGGTTTTCGCCTATTATTGTGAGCAAATTGTTGTTCTCTTCACGATTGTTTTGTTTTTATTTTTGTTTTGGTGACGATTGCTTTATTTTTATTTTTAACGATTGTTTTGCTTCTATTTTTGTTTTGTTTTTATTTTGGTCCTGCAGTGGGCGCCAAATGACTGATGATGACGATGATGAACGGTGAAGGAAATCCCAGTGACTAAGGTGTTAACATACCTCAGCTCTTCCTACGTACAATAATAATATATTAATAATAAGTTCCACACAATACAATCACTTGACCTGGTCCCAAACTAGGCTACCCTGTGCTATGGTAACCAGGCAAAGACGTTACAAACATGAAAATACACCCAGACTGAGGCCAATTGTACAAACGTGGCCCAACTATGAGGATAAGTGTGGAAATCTCAGGTTTCACTAAAACTGAGTCTCTAAATCTCTTCTCGAAATATGATATGAAACGGGCTTTATTTCAGATCGGGCGTCGGTTTTTGTAACACTCTGTGTACATGCTCTCTCCCTGAGAGAAGGCCTATTCCCCTTCAGTGGGACGTATATAGGTTGCTTATATGACTGCCTCTTTGGCCTAGCGGTATCACGTCTGATTACCATGCCGGAGGTTGTGGGTTCGATTCCCACTGGGGGCCGCCGTACATTTGTACAAATGGCCTCAGTCTGGGTGTATTTCAATGTTTATGATGTCCTTGCCCGGTTACCATAGCACAGGGTATCCTAGTTTGGGACCAGGAGAAGTGATTGTGCAGTGTGGAAGTTATGTGTACAGACTATCTTACGTATTTCTAGAAACCACTGCTACAATTTTTTTGTTATTCGATAAAGACATGGCAATTAAAAAAAAACGATAATATGTTGAATGTGAAGTAATGAAGTAATAAAATTACGCCGCCACCTGTTAATGACTCACTCGTTTTCTTATCGTTTTTTAAGTACCACAAATAAATGGATTGTTTGTTACATATTATGCATTTTTGTGACAGCTATGTGATAGAAACTTGTTTCAATTAAAAAAAATGCAACGCAATAAAAATCAACAATGACTATTATTTTCAATATCTCAATAGTTTCCATTTCTAATAAACAATGAGAAAAATGCTGAAATCGTAATACGTAAGTCTGGATTTTTTTAGTATACAATTGAATAACGCAAGATAGCAGATCAACCTTAACATTTGATTTTATCTGTTAAAGCCAATAATAATCTTATTTGCACGCAGGTTGGTTTCAGACACTTTTTATATTGGTCTTCGCTAATACGCTGGTCGAAGTAGGTGCGTCTACCTGGGACGTCCCACGCACATTCATATATATTTTTTTCCATCAATCACTTCTCATAGAAGTTAAATCCGGGCGGAAGCGGAATTCGTACCTGGGTCTCTGCCAGTCATACCATGCCAGCTTGCTTTTTCAGACTTTAATCTATCTCTTTGCCAAATTTCATCAAGATCCAATCAGCCGTTCTGGCGTGGTTCAGTAACAAAACTCCATTCGTCCAAACTTTTTTTCGCATATACAAGAGTAGTTGTAGTAGCAATCCCAATCGCTAATTGTGAAGGAAAACACTGTGGGGCAACCATAGGTGTCCTATCGATTTATGTGGAAATTATTATTATGTTACTTTTCCTTTATAAAAAACCAGGTTCATAAAAAAGCAAATATGCCTAAAATATTCATAATGTTGCTTTCTAGTTACTTACTCACTTACTTATATCATTTTGTCCCTCATTAGGGACATAGGGCGTTTATAACAGATCTCCGCTTGCTGCGGTATGCGCTCTTGAGCGGCGACTTCAAGGTCTTCCCATCCCAACCCAAGTGTTTTCGCCTCCGACTTAACTGATCGGCGCCAGGTGGTTTTTGGACGTCCCCTTTATCTTCTCGTCCCGGAGATTCCTACAAGAGGCTCAACCTGGGCCTAGATTCTGTTAATGCATTGTAGTAACATGACAACTGCATGTACATGGCGATTTCATTTCATGGCTGCTTTAAGTCTACGCGGGCACACGTATCAAACCTTCTAGGCGTCAATGGTATGAAAAAACACGTCACGTGACCCGGCAGTGTACCTGTCATTATACTACAATGCACTAACAGAATCGAGGCCCTGGTCGGATGTTGGTGTGACCTACGGAGCGTGTGATCGAGCCACCCCCACTTCCTAGCCAGGATTTCTGCATTAATGAGCCTGTGCTTCGACAGTCTCTACAATTCTACATTTGAGATGGTACGGGGTCAGAAGACTCGTAAAATCCGTCTAAGGCATTCCTTTCTAGTTCAACCGCATACATTTTTAAAATATTAGGATGTGTGACCGGATTCACTTTCTAGTCAGCAGCCTATATACGTCCCACTGTGGGGCCCAAGCCTTCTCTCTGAGAGAGAGAGTATGGGCTTAATCACCACGCGTGCCCACCGCGGATTGGTGATTTCAAGCGCTAAGGTATATGAATAGCTCAAACACCCAGGTTTCCTCACGATTTTTTCCTTTACAGTTAGCGAGTGGTATTGCTACTATAACTTCACAAATGTACATAACTTAGAAAGAAGTCATAGGTACATGAACGCACTGGGAATCGAACCTGGGTCTCCCGCTTCCGAGTCCAATGTTCTACCAACTAGGCTACCACCGTTTTCTTTCTAGTATTAAAGATAAATATTATATAATAAAAATTTCGTTTCACAGTGTTTGTTATCGAACTCCTCCGAAACGGCTTTACCGAATTTTATTAAATTTTTTGTGTATATTTGGTAAGTCGGAGCTTGCCGAGTCAGTTAGTATGCTTATAATGTTCCAAAGCGTTCTGAAAACTTCTGTGGCTTGTGCAACTTTTCCCTTTTCGGAGTCACAGGTGTGACTTAAACTGAACATTTTTACTTTCAGCTTAAAATTCAATTGGCTACTGTGACAGATTATATTTCTTTACCGGAGCTTATGCCTTTTAGATTGCGATTTAAAACTGAGCGAGTTTTCAACAGATTTCTTTCTTTTTAAGGAGTTGAAATGAAATGGGATAGTTTTGCATTTTGGCTAAGCATGAATTAATCTATTCATGAAACAAAATTAATAAATATATTACAATTGTATAGATTCAGCCTATATACGACCCACTGTAGGCACAAACCTTCTCTCAGAGAGAGAGTATGGGCTTAATCACCACACGTGCCCACCGTGGATTGGCAATTTCAAGCGCCGAGGTATGAGAATACCTTAGACACTCAGGTTTCCTCACGATGTTTTCTTCACTATTAGCGAGTGGTATTGCTACTATAGCTCCACAAAAAACTCGATTAGATATAAATTGAATTATTTTTTTGCTTCCTGCGGTTGACTGATAGAAAATCCTCATGATGTTAATGTACATTTAGCTTAAGTGCAGTAAAAGTATTAATGAATAAGTACAATAGTGGAAAGCGGCAAACCCTGGTCTCTGCCTGCCCCTTCGGGACACATGCGCGAGTTTATGTTATGTTAACAAATAAATCAAATAAAACCACTTCAATAATGTTTTGTAGCAATATCCAGATTATTATCTCGTGTCCTGGCATATTTTACGAAAAGGACAATGGCTTTTTCATGTCACATAATGTAACACAAAAATAACCAGAATTATTCACTCCGGAGGCAAAATTTTAATATAAAGAACAAACATTTCATGCCCAGTATCTTTTCAAATGCAAATCTGAAAACATTTTTGTTACCAAGTAGGTACTTCTGACGAAACTAACAGTCTAGCCGAAATAAAGCCCTTGCTACTTAGAACATAGGGTTTCTAATATACAGTTCAATAAGTTGTTTGGAGTACAAGTCTAAGTTGTAAGTGGCAGTTTCCAGAAAAATCTTTATTCTTATGCAAACTAGGCCATATATCAAGCCTTTTTTCGGTGAAACTACGTAATAATAACTACTAGGAAATATTTGTTGAAAAGATATTTTGCTTAAAGAACACAGTTTTGCTTACCCACACTTGAATAAATAACTTTTGCAGTATACCTAATAACTCTAGTAACACCACGGTAGCTCTTGTTAAACACGACATAAATGCGATTACGGAATAAAAACGGGACCCATTTAGAGTCAATTTGAAAATAATGGCTCTGACACGAATAATCCTACTTCGCAAAGTAAAAAAATTGTCCCGTCAAGACTCAGGCAAGCGGCAGGCAATGGTTAACTACTCTATTAAAAAGAAATTAGAAAGAATTAGTGAGAATGAGATAGAATTTTGTGACTATACGAAAAAAATCGGCCAAGTGGGAGTCGACTCGCGCACGAAAGGTTCCGTACCATTATCTACATATGAATATCACGTTTTTTGTTTGGGAGCCCCCCTTAAATATTTATTTTGTTTCGTTTTTAGTATCAAGTATCACGGCTCATGAAATATTGCCTAGTGACAGACGGACGGACAGCGGAGTCTTAGTAATAGGGTTTTACCCTTACTCTTTGTTTTTAGGGTACGAAACCCTAAAAGCAAGATAAGAACTACAGGATATCCAAGTAATCATCGGAAGGGCTGTGAAGAAACTGATATAATATGTCTGGAATTAATGAAGTGGATGATTTACATAGGACGAGCAAATAAATGTCCGTGTGGCGCCGGATTAAGAATAGCATCACTCCATTTCCTCCCGTGGATGTCGTAGAAGGCGACTAAGGAAATAAATTACCAGGAGACGGGCAGCAGCGTCTTCTTGAGATTTCAACCGCATACTGCGATTGCCAACCCGTCTGCCAAGCATGGCGATTATGGCAAAACCGCTCATGGTTATGAAAACCATGAGGGAGGCCTGTGTCCTGCAGTGGGCGTCAAAGGGCTGATGATGAGCAAATAAAAGACATTTAATTTTTTCGTGCGTTAAAGATTTCTGTAAAATTTTTGTTAACACCAAGAAAGATCAGCCCTGATCGAAATAAAATACTATACACTCATACATAAATGAATACGCACGATACTACCTTAACTTCAACAGTTAGTTAATAAAATACAAATAAGTTCCACACAACACAATCCCTATTATCATTAGCTAAGTTGAGAGAGCGCTGGCACATTTAGCCAGAGGTCGCGGGTTCAAGTCATGGGTGGAATTTTTAGCCTCTAAATAGGTTTTTAAAACAATCCCTGTCCTGGTCACAAACTAGGATATAATCAGGCAAGAGCGTCATTAACATGAAAAAATAACCAGACTGCGGCCATTTACACGTACAAATGTAGGGTGGCCACCAGTGGGAATCGAACCTACGGCCTCCGGCATGGTAATCAGACGTGAAACCGCTAGACCAATGAGGCAGTCGACTAATAAGCCAACTTAAGTTTAATAATATAAACAAAATCATTTACATACAGGCACATGCATTGCTTCTGGCCCCACACTAGGATACCTTGTGTCGTAAAAACTGAATTTGCACGGGAATTTAATAGTTTATTTTTTAATTTTTAAATTTTTCGACTTTTATTTTCTGGTATTTTACACTCCTCTTAAAGTTATTCTCGATAACGTGAGGGCGACTTTACCTTCAGTGAGTGTTTAATACGTACTCTTCAATCAAGCTGATGAGGTCATTAGCGTATGCGAGATTCAATCATACAGGGTGTCCCAAAAAGTACAGTCAGGCAAGAGGCCAGACGTAGAGGCTCTCAAGGCTATTTAAGATGTTCCGAGATTATTCGCAGTTTACTAGGCGATATTTATGTTTTTCGATGTTTATAGCACTGCGAAAGTGATACACCCTGGTCTCTGCCTACCCCTCCGGGATACGGGCGTGAGTTTACGTTATGTTATATCTTTCCGTGTGGCACCGGATTAAGAATAGCGTCACTCCATTTCCTTCCGTGGATGTCGTAGAAGGCGACTAAGGAAATCAATTACCAGGAGACGGGCAGCAGCGTCTTCCTGAGATCCCAACCGCACACTGCGATCGCCAACCCGCCTGCCAAGCGTGGCAATTATGGCAAAACCCCTCATAGTTAGGAAAACCACGAAGGAGGCCTATTGTGTTGGAAAAATCGTGAGGAAACCTCAGTGTCTGTAGTGCTCACAAGCCACAGCGCTTGAAATTGTCAATCTGCGGTGGGCACGCGTGGTAATGGAGCCCAAACTCAGAGAAGGGCAGTACGTACGTCCCTGCGGTGGGACGTACAAAGGCTACATAAAAAAATATACTCCTTACAGGAGATTCTCTTCTGGCCTTTCGTCTGACTGTACTCCTTGCTGGAACCTCCTGTATATGCCAAACGTTATAATGCAAGTTCTAACAGCGTTACGCGTGCGTGGAAGAGTTAAGAAGCTGTTTACCTCTCAAGGTGTGATGGATGGCTAAGATTCACGGGCTCTTCGTGGAAAACGAGGTTCGCCTTAGTAATGAAAGGATTTGGCAATCAATCTCAGGAGTTCGCTATTAATGCCGTTAATACTGTCGACCCGATGGTAGCGCAGTAGTAGAACGCCGGCCTCACATTCGGGAGGTCGTGGGTTCGAATCTCGGCATGTACCAGTGGCTTTGTTTTCTGTGTTACGTACATTTGTGAAGGTGTATTGTGAGGAAACCTGAGTCTCTGAGTTGTTCACTTACTTAAGCGCTTGCATTTGCCAATCCGCGGTGGGCACGTGTGGTATTTAAGCCATACTATCTCTCTGAGAAAAGGCCTGTGCCCTGCAGTGGGACATAATTGTATAGGATACATACAAATACATACAGACATACAAGTCAACGGCTCATCAGTCTTTCACCCGTGCACTCTGCTCAGTAATTGGCCTAAGTGAACACGTTGGCCGGCGTGTGTGCATGCACCAAACAGGTTTTCGAGAGCCGCTGTATTAGCTATAAGAAAAAAAAAAAACTTATTAAAAAAATTAAAAAAAAGTAAGAATAATGAATGTTGAGGAAGCGAAAGTGATCTGTCAGATCCGTGGAAAGTGGCAGTCCCTGGTCTCTGCCTACCACTCTGGGATACAACCGTGGTTTATGTATGTATGTGTGTATGTGAAAACGTAAGTGAAAAAAAAACGACTAACCAAATCAAATCAAATCAAAACCAAAAAAAAATTTATTCAAAGTAGCACAGGAACTGCGACTTAATGAACGTTACAAGTTAAACTAGGTGTCCATTTCAAAATCTAGATCATTTTGGAGAAAAAATGGACAAAAAAACTCCAAACTTAGTCTTTTAAAGTCCTTAATTTACAGGATTTATATAAATGTTCTAAAACTCATGCATTGAACTGGCTTTAATTCCAGACATCATTGTCATCTAAATAATCTTTAATGTTATAGTAGCTTTTTTGGCACAAAGTGTGCTTCACACATTTTTTGAACCGCGTTTCTGGCAAGCTTATTATATCCTCGGGGATCTTATTGTAGAAACGTATACAATGCCCCATAAAGGATGTATTAACCTTTGCCAGCCTAAATTTTGGGAACGAAAGTTTATGTCTATTTCTAGTATTTACATTGTGTTGGCTACCTACAGTTTTAAAGTCACTGATATTTTTCCTAACGTACATAATATTTTCATAGATATACTGACTAGCAACTGTTAGGATGTTAGTTTCTTTAAAGAAATCTCTTAACGAATCTCTATTGCCTAGCGTATATATGAATCTGATCGCTCTCTTCTGCAGGACGAAGATGGTCTCAATGTCTGCTGCCCGACCCCACAGTAGTATACCATAGGACATAATACTATGGAAGTAACTAAAATAAACAAGCCTAGAAGTTGCGACATCAGTTAGTTCCCGGATTCTTTTAACTGCGTATGCTGCAGAACTGAGCCTATTTGCCAATTTTCCTGCATTAACAGTTGTTAAGAGAAGATTCGGGAGTAAGTTTAAGTATTTAAAAATTAATCCTTTATTTTCGGTTCACCCACGAAATTATTTGGATATTTAATGCTGGATATTCTAAGACAGCTAAAGTCTGCACTCAACTCTACCTACGTCAACGAACAAAAGCTATTTGTTCAAAAACTTCACCTCATAAAGAAAGTTTGCATCCTATTATAACTGAACGCAGTTCTTGAAGTTAAAACGAAATGAAATGGAGTCTATCTAAACACCCATAAACGCAAAATTTACTGACAACAAAACTCAAATAATCAACCTTATGTTGTACAGAATGGGAGCTACTATAGGGCTATACGCCAGTAACTTTAGCACAGTTTGGCAGATTATATTACGTTAGGTAATGTGTGTGCTACCAGTGATGACTTATGGACGTGAGACCTGGTCGTTGACTATGGACCTCATACGAAGGCTCTAGGTCGCGCAACGAGCAATGGAGAGAGCTATGTTAGGAGTTTCACTGCGTGATCGAATCAGGAATGAGGAGGTCCGCAGAAGAACCTAAGTTACTGATATAGCTCGCTAGAATTGCTTAGTTAAAGTGGCAGTGGGCGGGGCACATAGCTCGGAGAACTGATGGTCGTTGGAGCGAAAAAGTTCTGGCCTGGCAACCGCGGACCGGATGACGCAGCGTGGGCAGCAACCCCGTGCTATGGTAACCAGGCAAAGACGTCACAAACATGAAAAGATTGTTGAAAAACTATGAGTGAGACCTATGTTCTGTAGTGGGCGTCAAATGGCTGATGATGATGTTGAAGACAATTCATCACTTACACTTGGTGCAAAGTCGATTAACCCACAGGTTAACAAGTAAAAATTAATTGTGATATCTCATTGCATGCAGCGGAATTCTACAGTTCCTGATAATTTTTAGAAGTAGTTCTTGACGACTGCTTTTGGATGTCTTATTTTTGATCTGCTCAGAAATCTTGATCTACATCAAGTACGCACATACTTTCAGCAACTCAACGTGCATCGAATGGTCATAATAAACTTTGAATTGTAGTTTTATGGAATGCGGCCAAGGGATTGCCACTTGCCACGATGTGGGCAATTGTCACGCAGTGACAGCAGATCTGCCGCCCGTCAGCAGCACTTGGACGGGCTTTTATTGCGCTAGTATTATAGTCCCTATCCCTAAGTTTATTAAGGTATATTTTATTCTGTAACGTTGCGCCTGCACGTGGTCGACCTGTTGTAATATAGATATTGCTTGGAAAATAACGAAAAGTTTTGTCACACAAGTATTTGTTGAACATGTCTTAATTAGAATAATTAAAGATTTATTGATCCAAGTTAACATGTTAAGTATATTAATAATTCGACGGTCTAATCTATTATATCAATGTTCTTATCCAGTGTTGTACAATTCAGGTTTCGACTGTTTTATTTATACAAGGAAGACTGCACAATTGCTGCAAAACTTAAGACTACCTACTTCTTCTTGACAAAGAGTGTGAATAATGGGAGGTGATAACCGTGCTATTGTAGGCAGCATAAGAGGAACTGTTTAATACACTGTTTTATTAGGATTACAAAAGCCACAGTCATTGCTCACGTGCTACCGCAAGGAATATGAATCATACAAGAACTAACATTAAGGCTGGTGAGTAATTTTGTATACACGCTCATTTCTGGGTGCTTTAAAAGCCGCGGTTATGTAATTAGTAATTAAAAATGGCATCTATTTAGACTATTACTTTTAAGTATAGACGTAAAAAAAATAGCAAGAAATCTTGTTTAAGAAAATGCGCCACCAATTAGTACCGCATCTCCGTCTAACAGAACGATGACCCGTGGACTCGCGCCACGTACGCATCGCTCTGGATGGCTACTAATGGTTCTAATATTTTTGAAAAGTGCGTTTTTTAAAAAATAAACTAGCGCATTCGCTAGCCATTGTCAGGCACGTTCTTTTTGCTATGTCTTTCAAATTACTCAAAATTATTGCAGTATAGGAAAAGGAGTCACACACTCACGTTACTGACTCACTGATCTATCAACACACAGCTCAAACCACAAAACAGATTGAGCTGAAATTTGGCACGCAGTTAGTTATTACATAACGAGGGCATCGGTTAAAAAAAGGATTATCCAAAATTCATCCCCTAAGGCGGATAAAGGAGGGTCCAAAATTTCTATAGAGAAACAAGATTAGATTGTTTTTTATTCGAAACTTAACTAAACATAATGTTTCAGGCTTTTTCAAAATTCACCCCCTAAGAGGGTAAAAAAAGGTTACGAAGTTTTTACAGGGAGTACAATATTTATTGAAACTTCACTTTCAAAAATCCACGCGGACGAAGTCGCGGGCAAAAGCTATATAAAAGCTGGACTATATAAAAATATAGTATCACAGCGTTTGTTATAGAATTCCTCCGAAACGGCTTTACCGACGTTTAGGTACGAATAGGTCGTAGGTTAATTAATATGGCAAAACGTTTGCCAGGTCAGCCAGTAATATATATACATAATACTAGCTCTTCAGATAGAATCTTTTAGCTAGAAAAAACCAGCCAAGTTTGAGTCGAACTAGCGCTCTAAGGGTTCCGTACCATTATCTATAGAACATTAGATACAAAGGTCAAGGAAAAAAGGCAAAAGAATCACGTTTGTTGTATGGGAGCCCCCCTTAAATATTTATTTTATTTTAATTTACCTAATTATTTATTTTTAAAGCGAATATAGAACTAAATATTCTGTGAATATTTCAAGCGTCTAGCTGTTACGTTATTAAAAAAAAACGGCAAAAAAACACGCTTTTTGTATGGGAGCCCCCCTCAAATATTTATTTTTTTCTGTTTTTAGTATTTGCTATTTTAGCGGAAACAGAAATAAATGATCTGTGTACACAATCTTAACTTGATTCTAAAATCACTTACTTAGCTTGTCAAAGACGAGCAACCGTCGACGTGAGCTCGAATGAAAGCGAAATCTTGTCGGAATCTTCCGACGAAAATTCAGGTAAGTGGTTCCGGAATTAAATTAAGAATAAATCCGGAATGTTTGCAAAAGTTTCAGTTCGAAATTTCTTTGCCTGTCAAACCACTTTGTTGACATAGTGATTCCACAAAATGTAGGTATTCAGTGATAATATCGAACGCAATATGTTCATTAACAAAATATTGTTAGCAGGGCATATTGTCCAACTCTATGAATCAGAGGCACTACTTTAGTTTCAATCTCTGCGGTCTCTGTGCAATCATAAGCCGGGTAGCGATGATTAATTGGTGACACATGAAAATAGTGGTACGACTGTTAAATAAGTAGGTTTCAGGCAGACAGTTTTAATTGAATTTTCAGCACACTTTTACGTAATAATATACATTTATACTGTTCCCACTCTAAGAAGCTTATTTTATTCACTGAAAACAGTGAAAAAAAAACGCCTTTTAATCACTATTTTAGTGTTTGAATTTAGAACACACCAATATATTCGACCTCCATCTCAATGCTTATACAACCTCCTTGCGCAAAGAATACTCGACACACAAACTCTTTGTGCAAATAACTCCTTGAGATTTTAATTGGTCGACAAGGAGTTTAGTATTAGAATAAAAACTGTGTGTGTTCTTCTGTAATGGCAGTACACTACATAAAAAAGAAAATTACTCTTAATTTTAGTAACTGTTCCAATTTTAATGTGCACTTTAATTAATTTAACCTTCCTTTTTTTCTTCATTAAATGTCTATCTTCGCTTCAATTATTTCTTTTTCTCGTAGTCATGGTATAAAGTATAGTATGCAACTCTTGAATAAAGTACGAATTAACATTGAAAGTCATGAATCACTCGCGTCGCTCAGGATTGTGACACTTGAATCACGAGCATAGCGATCATCATGGATCACTCCTTAGGGTCGTGATTCAGTCGTTAGAATCCTTCACTTGCTGGTGATTCATCTATGGCCCTCGCTTTATTCACTAATTGCATAATATACTATTTACCTACTATAATATTGACGTGAAACGTCTTTCAGTTCACTGTTCTTTGCTAAAACCGCATGCGACGAAAACATGTCACCTTGGCAAGGACTGCTTCTCTGTAACTAGTAGAACAAAGTAGCCATTACTCAGATAATCTCGATTCGTGCCGCTAGATGGCGCTAATGCCGCAAAGCACATTGCACAGTTGGAGCCAAAAATTAATGGACACTTATATTTACACTTTAACGTTAAACCAGCGGCCAGCCCGACACGGCCGCACTTCCATTTTAAGTACCCTCAATAGTAAACATAAACATTTACATATAGGCACATACATTGCTTCTGGCCCCACACACTAGGATACCCTGTGTCGTGAGAACCAGAAAGAGCGAATAGGGTCTCAATGCTGGGCAAAGGCCTTCCTTTTAGCTCTCCTCTCCGTCCAGGTTGTAACAGCCGTTTATCAACCAGGTAGAAAGGGCGTGTAAAGGCCACGTCTGGGATATCCATCGCGAAAAACACGTCCAACTGTCTGGGTTTTTATAGAAAGGGTCTGAAAAAGGGGTCCGAAACAAGATCAAAAGATCTGGATCCCACATCCATGAATAAGTCATCGAATTCTCTTTTTAGTGCGTATTTTCCTTGGAGTCCTTTTTTTTTTAATAAAAAGTTTTTTTATGTAACTTTTTTTTATGTCACTTTAAAAGTTCCTCTTTGTGCATACCAGCAACAAGTATTAAATGAAGCGTGTGCCACTCGCGCACCTGCTGTGTAAACCGATGATCGATTAAACAAACTAACAGGGACTGTGGAGTTAAAAACCGGCCAAGTGCGAGTAGGACTCGTGCATTGAGGGTTCCGTACCGCTGCACGATAATTATTGTGTGTCTTATTTGGGAAAAAAATGTAATTTTTTTCATTAATTTCAGGACTCTCAGCGAGAGTCTATCTAATGCTTGACCGGTTTCATAACTTCAATCGGTTTAACGTTGTGTAAAATTACGAGTTCTTTGTTTTTTTTTTTTGTGGCAGAGGCGTCTTTGCCAACTTGAATTTAATTTTGGTATCCACCCATAGATTTCTATCCATCTATCTTCTCAGCCCATAAACAAGGCCCACTGTTGGGCATAGGCCTCTTCTCTTTCACGCTAACCGATCCGGCCCCTTGCCAGTCTCGTCCAATGTTTCCCAGCAGCTTTCACAATGTCGTCGCCCATAGATTTCGCGCGACCAAAATTTGTTGACAAATTAGAATGTAAAACTTTGGAATGTTTCATTTATCGATAGCAAAAACATAACACCCAATACAACCCCGCGTGTTAACCAGAAAATTCGATAAGTCAATCTATCGCCAAGTGTAATCCACCGAGTGTAGGTAATGAAAATAACAGACTTTCGAATAATCGCGAACGTGAGTGACTAATATTGTCGCTCGTTACGCTGACATTATTTCTGATCGGAAAATTATGGAAACTATTTCAGCCATTGCAGGAAAATGTAATTATGCGGTGGCCAGTGACGTGTGGTTATATGGCTGCGGCTTGCGATGTTAGATATAATAATTATCGTATGTAGCTAATTTGCTAAAATGAACCCACTTTTTACTGGCTGCACGATTATCAGGAAAGTAAAATAAAGTATTTATTTGGAATATTTACTTGTTTTCAATTACATTTGTAATCGATACATCGAAGTGTGAAAGTGTTTGTACAAGAACATCACAATGTCAGTCCAACTGCAGGATCAGAATACGAATCCTATTCATTGGTAAGACAGGGAGATGTAATATCTGTGAAACTGTTTACAGCTGACTTGAAGACGTATTCGACGCTGCGTGGGCGGGGGGTCTGCCCGGTCATCCGATCCGCGGACCGCGGAATGCTCTGACGATCCTGATGACCGTGGCAGGGAGTCGCTGGATGCGGGCGGCACAGGACCGGGAAACTTGGAAAACCATGAGGGAGGCCTGTGTCCTGCAGTGGGCGTCAAATGTCTGATGACGATGATGAATTACTCTTGATGCCATCATTGGGAAGCTGGGATCCCTTCAGGAGGCCTGTAGTGAGATCAGAGCACTGCTGGCCTTCTGGAAAGAGATAGGCTGGCTGGAGTAAGCTCACATCTTTGCTACGTACCATGGCCCAACCATGAGGCTAAGTGCGGAGATCTCAGGTCTAACTAACTAACTACTCTTGATGCCATTTGACATCACATAACCCTTTACATTACGTGCTCGTTACTAAGTGGGATTGCAGAAAATTTTGCGACTAAAGTATGGTAAAGTATGCTCACTGAAGCACCAGAGTGTGATGTATTTGTGTATGGGATTGGAAACGATGTCAAGGTATGTAAGAGAATGCTAGAACATGTTTGATGGGTGGTGCTCAGTTTAATAACGCTTTGGTTTTTATTTGACTGTTATGTTGGAATATTTATGTCAGTAAAATAAATGTGATTGGGTTCCACGCGACGGATATCGCAGGCCAAGGCGAAGATGGTGGGACGATCTCTTAGCCTTTTTGCCCGGACGGGAGAGGATGGCTGAGGACAGAGAGGAGTGGAGGATCATGGGGAAGGCCTTCCCCAGCAGTGGGACATAGAATGGGTAAAAAAAATATAGGCGTTAATTTTAAAATAAATAACTGAGCTCCTGCGGAACGGTCACTGTATCAAGTTCGATATGAAATGATACGATAGCGCCATCTTACTTTATGTAGCGAGTTAGAGCGAGAAAGTTTGACGTTTTATCGCGTTGTCACGCTCGATATAGTGGCCTTGCCAACCGGGCAGGACCGAAAACTTTGGATTGAAGTGGAGGCTTTTGACCAGTACTGGGACCCAAAAAAATAACATTGAACTCAAATATTTAATTGTTATTAATGTTTAATAACCCGGCGGCGGCATAGCCCAAAAGGAGGGTATTGTGTTTTGTTCGTATGTATTCATGTAAGTATGCCCTATTCTTTAACCGATGGTCAGATTTTGACAAATGTGATCTCAAGCGATTCGTCGTGTTTGCGCGAGTGTCATAAGCTAATTGAAATCAAAATAAATCTAACAATAATATAAGAAAAACATTAAAAATTAACAATAAAAAACTGAATAAAAAATAACCAACAACCCGACTACTATACATCAACTACTAAGCGGGCGGCACATAAATTCAAAGAGAGGTGCCTAGGTTGGTTCCGCTTCCTTAGTAGTTAATGCTCAAGAGTCGGGTTGTTGGTTATGTTTAATTTAGTTGTTTTAAATACATTATCACTGTTTTGTCGTTTCAAAAAAATGTGCGATACCTAGCGAAGTTGTGGCTTAGAAAAAAGGCACTTGAGTTGAGAAATATCATCGAAGTATCACTTGCCGAGATTCGTGAGACAAAAGTTAAGACCAAGATAAATTAGTTCCTTTGCTCGCTGTAGACCTATAAAGTCTTGTGGTTAGAAAAGTATAAGCATAAGCAGCCTATATGCATCCCACTGTAGGCACAGGCCTTCTCTCAGAGAGAGAGAGTATGGGCTTAATCACCACGCGTGCCCACCGCGGATTGGCGATTTCAAGCGCTGAGGTATGTGAATAGCTCAGACACTCAGGTTTCTTCACGATGTTTTCCTTCACAGTTAGCGTGTGGTATTGCTACTATAACTTTACAAATGTACATAACTTAGAAAGAAAAGTCATAGGTACATGCCCGCACCGGGAATCGAACCTGGGTCTCCCGCTTCCGAGTCCAATGTTCTACCCGCTAGGCTACCACCGCATGTTAGAAAATCTGTCAGTTAAATTATTGAGTTACCAAGAGCTGGGAAGGCTTACCCTTAATGTCTAAAAGTAAATCGTAAATAAATCGTTGAGTTTCAAACATAATTGAAAAAGGGTTTCTTTGTTCTTCTGGTAATTGAGCTTATAAAATATTTCGAAGTTATTGACAAACACCTAATGGACGGTAGACAGATTTATAGCTATAGATATTATTTAGCTGTAACTTTAAATAAAGTTTGAGACAATTAATGAATGAGAAAGTTACAAACGAGTACAGTTTTAAACATGAAATCTCACTACGAAAAATAGTGACTCTCGAGATTTGCTAGAAAACAGACTGCAGTCGAATTCAACGTATAAGCAACTTTTCATAATGTTTTTCTCCCAAAGTAGAGACACTTTTGTGCCTTTTGGATAATTTTTCAAAGGTTTATGAATGACAGGCCGTTAAGTGAGAAAAATCCAAAGGGTAAGATAAAAGGCACCCGAAACCGGCGTGCGTGCATGCGACAAAAAATGAATTTAACATTCATGCGAATGGAAGCGAAAGTGATCTGTCAGGATCATCACAAGTGGCAGACCCTGGTCTCTGCCTACCCCTCTCGCGTATATATATGCATGTTTGTATGTAAGTCCATAAAAAAATGAGACTGAACGCGTAGGTAGTCCCAAAATCATGTTCCTAAATTTGCAATTTGTCATAAAACGTTTTTTTTTCGTTTACTAATATCAGTAGGAATCTTTCTTGGTTTTTAGAAATAAGCCAAACGAAATATTTGTTTTGATTTAATTTGCCTGACAGTCATCTTTTTGGCTATAAGGTATTTCTCACGAGACGTTTCATCGCAACGTAATAAAATTGAAAAGTGCACAAAATTCTAAAAGTGGAATAATCGAAAACTCGGTTTTTTTTTAATTATAATGGTTTTTTGTTTGCTTTTGTTTTAGTGAGCGAAACAGGTACAGGGTGGTGGATAGTTGGACTTTGCCTACCTCTCTGTTTGAAACTTAGACTCAGGATACAGTCGTGAGTATTGTATGTATGTGGTTTATTTTATTGTGCCATGTGATTACATTATTTAATAAATCGTGGCACCGGTCTTGTCCCTATATTACTTGCACCAAATCCTTACCAATTCCAATCGTCTAATTGCCAAATTAGTATGGAATTTGACAGTTAGACCAGACAAGGACATAAACACGGAAAGGTTGATGTCCTCTCAGCGCTCTTCAATGGGAATCGAACCCACGGCCCTTTGCGTTATGGTGGATCTTTCTTCGACTTTCTTGCTGTCTGTACCACCCCTGAAATAACTCAGTCCCGGGGGCGTGTACGCATACTTTCAAGACAGACGACCGCCATTGTCGCCTTCATTCTTGGATCAGATCCGCATGAACCCTAAAATATCAAATCTGTCTAGTCTTTTTTCGGAGCTTGTGTTAGAAGGAAAAGTCACTTTTCAATGAAAATACACTGCCTTCCATATCAGCCTGTCTAAGAAAACATAGTACCTGATTCGATTCAGGGCGCCACATCTCCATTTTAAATGACAGCTTTTAATACAATGATACCAATTTCAAATTGTCACTTTATATGTCATCAGGTTCATTATTTTCATAAAATTACTAGCTAACCCCGCAAATGTTGTTAAGCCATATTAATAAGCTTACGACCTAATATCAGACCTACCAAATAATCCAAAAAAAAAAATCATAAAAATAGGTGAAGCCGTTTCGGAGGAGTTCGATAACAAACACTGTCACATGAGATTTTCCCTTTTCCAGTTTTCCTTGTTTTTCCAAAGTTTTATTTACAGTCATAAATTAATGGTATTCACTATTTATCATTAAAAATAACTAACTATAGAAAACTGCACCTAGATCGCCGCCTCTGGGAAGGGTACCCAGTATGCTGGCTACGTTACCTCGTTGGATAGCGAGACTTATCCTCTGCCCGAGGTAATAGCCAGCCCTGGGGTCCCTGGTCGTGTCGATGAGGCGCGACGATAGTTCTTTGAAGAGCAGTCGCGCCTCGGGCCCCATGGTCCTAGTGAGATTTTTCTATATTAGATAATGAAAACTTTTGCACAAAACTACCTACGTGGGTGTATATATTTGTGTAAGAGAAGAGTAACCGTAAGTAACACTTTATTATTTTAAATTACATCTACATTAAAGTGAAATCAAGTAAGCTAAGCCATTCAGTCGTTCATCAATCATCGTATTCGGAATCTAAATATTCTACAGACTCATACGAAATTTCTTAATCTTTACTATCAGGGCCGAGTTTCATAAAACTGCAATTCGTAGTTTATTATGACAATTCGAGGTACATTGCGTAGCCGAGTCTACTTGTTAATCTGTGGGTTAATCGACTTTGCAATGTACATCGGATTGTCACCGTAAACCACGAATTGCAGGTAGTTCTATGTGTGGAATGACCATATATTGCTATTCGAGAACTTTTCGGCCCCATCGGCTGTCAGTTCTGCGTACCCCGCCCACTGCCACTTCAACTTACTAATCCGCTCGGCTATGTTGACGACTTTCGTTCGTCTACCGATCTCGTCATTTCTGATTCGATCTCGTAGAGAAATTCCGAGCTCGAATGGAGAAGTTCTCGTAGAGAAGTTCTCAAATGGAGACCACATATCGCCAAGCGCAGCGTAGGACGACCAGCCACAAGATAGACAGATGACTTCATCCAAGTGGCAGGAAGACGCTGGATGCAGGCCGCTGCCAACCGGTCTTTTTGGAAATCCATGGAGGAGGCCTATGTCCAGAAGTGGACTTCTTGTGGCTTAATGATGATGATGATGATATTGCTTAACAAGGTGTTAACAAAAAAGTTTTTGTGGTTTTTCATTAATCTCATGTATTTGTTGTGATACCTTAAGAGCCAATAAATTGTTTAAAAAGTTGAAAGTCAATAAATGGTTTGAAATATCCTAGTTAGATTATGAACAATCAACGATAAACGCTTGAACTTAATTCACTTGATCCTTTATTAATTTAGCATTGCTTTGAATCCTAATCCTATATAATTTACATGCATTGATTGCCAGGAGCGTGTTTAGTTACTCCTGAGTAAATTTAAATGCGAGAACAAAAACCTAACGGTGAGATCCGATTTTATTTATGTGAAACATGAATTGATAGCAAGTTGGCCAACTGCTAAAGCAGTTTATCGGCAAGCTCTTAGTAATATTTTCTTACATGTATAGGAACAACTACATAATTTTGACAATAGTAGTATAGCCAACATTGGCTATAATTTAATGTTGGTCTAGCGGTTGTCACGCTTGATTACTAAAACGGAGGTCGTGTTTTCGATTCCCACCGGAGACTGCCCAACTTGATTCGTGCAAGTAGCCTCGATCTGGATGTATTTCGATGTTTGGGACGCCTGGTAGTCATGGCAAGGAGTATCCTTGTTTGGGGTGGGAATAATGACGGTGTTGTGTGGAAGTTATTATTACTATTACTGGTTTTACGATATTGAAGGTTATTAACTTAATTTGAAGAAGAAGAAGAAAAGCATTTATTATACCAACAAGATACATCACAGAAACAAAACAAGCACATAAGCAACATAATATGCACAACAACAGAAAGAAAACTAAATACACAACAGACAAAACGAACAAATAAAACAGGACCATAGATGTAGCCTGTGGTGTATCTACGTTGCCACAAAAGGCAGCTGACTCAGCGTTGTGCTGAGGAAGTGATCCTTTAGCGCTGATTTTCAGTCAGTGCCTACGGTAACCCATAATTGTACTACGGAGTGCGTGCCGTGGTGCAGTTAAAGAATTAAGTCAAATTCAATAACATACATACAATAAAGTAAAAAAATAAATAAAATGTCGTCATAAAATACTTACATATATTATTAGTTTTAAATCAATATGTGTGAAATATAGAGGAACACCATAATAAACTAAATTTAATAAGTAAATATAAGTGAAGGAGAAGAGAGGAGAGGAGAGATAGGAGGATACACACCAAAGTAAATTTTGCAATCGCTTCTTGAATTTTTGTCGGAAGACTCCGAGCAGGTTGCGCTCTTAACATGACGAGTGCGGACGGAGTTCGCGTCGTCGGTTGCTTGTCTCTTCGAAACCTGTCCCTATATTACGCGCAAACTCCTGAGTATGAAACTAATTAGTATGAAACTTGACAGTTAGACGATTGAAATCGCTCAGGATTTGGTGCGCATAATTAGGCGGACACTTCCGACAAAAATTCAAATAAGTTATTTCGGAATTAAGTTTATAATACGTGGTGCCTACGAAAGTTTTAGTTCCAAAAGGTATTAAATGTAAATTATTATTGTTCAGTGGACCTCCCCTCGAGTCCATGCCTGTTAGGCATGATGAGCGAATTGAGCGCTGCACGTATCCATAAACCGGTGATTGCAATCAATACAGATCACGACCGCATCACAAACAGAACCCGTATGATTAAATAAACAACGCGATTTCAAACAGATATCGGAAATAACACGTTTGTGTTACGTCAACAGTTTTTTTTTCCCAGCTTCAAACCAGTAATTATAGCATCGCTTGACAGATATCTTGGTCTAAATGACCTACTAGAGCCTTTTTTACGATGTCTTTATGGGAGTTCAAAAAAACAATCCAAAAAAGTACCTACCTATATATATTTTAAAACCGTGACAGGTGCAACCTTTTTCACGAGAATGCAAATAAATGTTGGTCAATTATTTTGTAATCGTATGGTTCGCACTCAATACGCTTATAATGGTAGCCTAGTGGGTAGAACCTCGGACTCGGAAGTGGGAGACCCAGGTTCGATCCCCGGTGTGGGCATGTACCTATGACTTTGTTTTCTAAGTTATGTACATTTGTGAAGTTATAGTAGCAATACCACTCGCTAACTGTGAAGGAAAACATCGCGAGGAAACCTGCGTGTCTGAGCTATTCACATACCTCAGCGCTTGAAATTGCCAATCCGCGGTGGGCACGCGTGGTGATTAAGCCCATACTCTCTCCCTGAGAGAAGGCCTGTGCCCTACAGTGGGACGTATATAGAATGCTTATGTATGAATGTATGTACGCTTATAATAAATAAGCTTTTCAGGCGCAGTCCTCAATGTTTTATTAATATATAATCATTAATATATAAGTACAGCGATATCATTCCGATGTAAAACCTAACTACAAATTAGGTACTCGGGGCTGCAGTGATGTAAATTACTTCTGCCAGATGTCGCTGCCTGTACGTAATACAGAGAAGTTTGTAAAGAGGTTCGAAATTTCGCCTTTAGCGCACTTGCCTTTTAGCTCAGTTGGGAGAGCGCTGGCACGGTTAGCCGGAGCACGGTTATTTTTTTTAGGGTTAAGGGACCTCCGGGTCAATTTTTGTATAGGTACACGTACTATTTTTAATTATTATGTATTACTGTTTGTGTCCTTTAAACTGCAAAATATTAAAGAAATAAATTTACTTATTGTATCGTGGAGAGAGAATGTACCTAACATAAAAATTGTTTGTATGTACGTTTTGTTCATTTCTGTTAACTGTTGACAAATCCTTTTGAATTTTCTGACGTTCTGTTTGCTATTCGTAGCTTTATACACAAAAATGCCCGTTAACGTCAACCTATTGAATAAACCCTTTTAGCATTTAGAAAAAGTAATGAATGTTCCCGTATAAAATAGACAAGACACCAATAATCTGTAAACGTTGCGTATTCTCAATTTTATCTTCAAAGTAAGATCTTATTATTTCTCCTTATTTCTACATTTGAGTCTTTCTTGATAGAACACTCAAAATAATTGCGGCATAAAACTGATCGTTACGGTTGGGATTAAATCAATGTCCCATTCTATTCATACGTCGGATATTTATGTCATTGATGTCTGGCTCAGTATTTGCACGGTCAATTTCGCCCCCAGTGCGTATGGGAGGGCAGATATCGAATAATTTACGAGCGAAGCTGCCGACCGATCTGTGAATTATTTTATTGTTTGCCGCCCAAATCACATACTGGAATCAACAGGGAAATTACCAAAATTTTGAAATGTTACAATGATCAGTTTGATTGATTAGATCACATAAGAAGTAGATGAATAAAACACATTGTTTCATTCCCGCTGATGTTTCAACACTATAATTAATGTTACTATATGGAAGCAACTGGACACTAAGATTAAATTCTAAATTAGGAAATTCGTTTCGCAATTAATTAAAGTATAATTCAGGTGCACTCAGAAAGCATTGCGAAAAAAAAAGTTTTTATGTATGAGTGACTGGCCAGTTATAATCTATTTTGAAAATATGATTATTTATTAGTAAAAATAAGTACGTTCCAATTTCAAAAATTCCCTCCACTTTTTTTTGCGAGCTGATTTAAATTATCGTGTCTCATTGAAAAAATAATCTACGCCCGGGAACATTTATGCGCTATGATTTTTTACGATTTCAAGTGTCGCCTGAAACTGGACGACTTGTACAATAGACTACAAACGACATTCATGGATGAAGGCTCTTCCAAGGCAACCGTGTATCGTTGGTTTAATGAATTCGAGCGCGGTTGACTAACTTTGAGGGATGCAGAAAGAAGTGGTCGCCCCTTGACGGCTGTTACGGAAGAAAACGTGCTAGCAGTGAAAAAATGTATCCAAGACAATAGGCGAGTTACGTATCAGGAGATTCAGCACGTACTGGAGATTGCATCAGGATGCCATCACGATATTCTCCCTGAGTATCTTCGCGTGAGGAGAATAGTTTCACGCTGAATGCCGCACAACCTCACTGACGCTCAGAAGCAGGCCCGGTTGGAATGGTGCCCTGATATGATAAACTAATTTGAAGCAGGCTCGTCTCGGCGTGTTTACGACATCATTACAGTTGATGAGTCCTGGATTTATCCAGTCGACGGTTTGGGTGTTTCAAAACGAATCAACGCCTACCGAAGTGAAGCGATCTAGAAGCGGGAGACAGATTTTGATCGCGAGCTTTTTCAATTTAACTGGCTATTTGTTATCACTTTTTTTACGGAACCAAAGAAGCATCAACGCAGAATGTTATACTACTAAATGCTTGGCAGAAGTTTTCTCTGTTGTGGGCAACAAGCGACCAAACACAGGGCTCCGCGGGCTACAGCCCCACTACGACAAAACAAAACGAGGAACAACCTGGACAGCACGCTGGTCAGCATAATACATCACTTGTATGTCATAAATAAATAAATAAAAATAAGTGATCTGTAGTCGATGGCCAAAACAATCTATTTGTTGAATAAATGACCCGACTTGGTATTACGAGTACGTGGAATCTCACAACTTTTTACGGTAGAAGAACTGAGTTGCGAGACTTGGTGTTTTTACAAGTTATGTTTTTAATGGCATGTCATTTTTTTTATTAGTGTTCGTTTACGGCAATTTCAGGCAATTTAGTATACTTAGTACTTTGCGGGATTTCTGTACAACTTCAGAAGACATGTCCCATGCTTGGATGTTTACATGTTTATGATGTCGTTGTTTCTGGTTCCCACGACACAGGGTATCCTAGTGTGGCGCCAGAAGCAATGTATATGCCTGTATGTAAATGTTTATGTTTATTTTCTTGCTTTTTTCATTCCGTTGACGATTTTACAAGTCATCTTTGAACATAATTATGTCTAGGTACCTATATACACCTATTATTCCACTATATCATATACCGGTACATTGATTCATTCACTGCAAATTTATCTTTGTAATCCTATATATTTATATGGGATTACAACGTTATTTATGCAGTTGGTGTATTGCAAAATATTTTAATTTTTCCTTAATTAATACACTAAAGAAAAATTTTATTCTAAATTTGAAACTCCTACGTCTGCTAGAAGTGCCTTAGAGTTTTGATGATCGGCCAGTCTGTGAGTGACAAAATGAAACAAAATTAAGAACTTTGACTAGTTATAATAATTATTCTTAAACTACAGTTTGAAATGAAATGAAATTTTAAATATACCGCGTTAATACAATGCCTGCTTGGTTACTTTAAATTCAGGCTTCCAGTTTTATCCATAACGAAGGTATAGGGAGTCAAAAATGGACTGAACTGCTTCCAGAAAAGGATGGTACGGCCATGCCGCTTTTTTGCTCGACTTGGCGGGGGCACTGCCGTGCCCCTAGATATGTTTTTTTTCACAGGTGGTATAGTTAGCCTACTGGAGCCTCTTAATCACCACGCGTACCCACCGCACAAATTATAAAAATAAACATGTTGGTCCTTAATTGGCAAAAATCAGAACTTATAGAAAGTTTTCATTCAAAGTTTTAAGATAGCCTGAAGGAGAACGCGCACCTAAAGTTTCGGTCACACACATCGACTAATTGCTGCGAGTGCACTCGCCGGGAATAATAGTCGCAGCGACAATTCGCTGCCTGCCTGTCACACACAGAGAGTTCAACACGAGAATGTCGACACTGAGTGTCCGCATTTGCGTGTGTTTCTGACTGATTGCATTCGCACCGAGTAAAATTGAACTTGCTCAAATTCGCAGCGAATCGCCTGTCACACATAGCGAATACTCGCGGCGAGTAGGCATTCGCAGTGATTAATCGCTGCATGTGACCGAAGCTTAAGCGAGCCGATTGCGCAACGCGTCGGTCGAATTTGGAATTTGGAATTTCAAAAATTAGACTTCGTTGCAGTTGATTCGTTCAATGTAGATAGGTTATTTGCGGATGTAAGATAGACTCCTTATAAGATGAGAAAACGCCTTCAAAGTTCACGGAAACGTATTCTAATGATGTTGACGTGTATTTTTGTTTTCATTACTCAAATGCTGCTTTTTGTGTTGCTTCAAGTGCTGTGTATTCTTATAAACACAATAATATTTTTTTGTGCAATGATAATTTAACTTCAAAGATGATTCGATTTAGCTTCCTTATTTTCCAGATTTCTCTGCATTAGCCAAAAACACTTCTTGTTTGTTGTACAGTTTTATATTGTTTAACTCAAATTAATATATTATTATAATGACACAGGGTATCCTAGTGTGGGCCAGATGCAATGTATGTGCCTGTATGTAAATGTTTATGTTTATTAATTCTTTGTTGCACAAAGATAATGTACAACAGGTGGACTCAATGCTAATAGTATTTTCTACCAGTCAACCTACAGGAGGTACAGGAGGGGCGAAAATTGAGGTAGGCGTGCAGACAAAAGAGATAATGATACTTATAATTACCTAAATGTGTTATAAGGTGGGGCACATATAAAATTAATATTTCAGCAATAATATAATACAATACGCCCTAATACTTGATATTACGGTAATATATACTATACTAGCTGTCCTGGCAAACTTCTTACCGGCTCAGAATCAATAAATGTTCCCTTCTCGAGATATCATGAAAAAAAGCCTTTCTATACATAAGGTAGGAGAAAAAATAATTTTCATAATTATATGTTTTTTTTTCCTACGTGCTTCTTATGTTTTAAAAGTTGTTCAGGTATTTTATGTAGAGACAAATCCAACCAATCAATGTTCATAAGAATCGGTCCAGCCGTTTTTGAGTTGTAAATGGTGTAACTAACCCAACTTTGTTTTCAGGGTTCCGTACCCGAAGGGTGCCAAACCGGACCCTATTACTAAGACTCAATGTCCGTCTGTCTATCTGTCCGTCTGGCCGTCTGTCTGTCTGTCACCAGGCTGTATCTCATGAACCGTGATAGCTAGGTAGTTGAAATTTTCATAGTTGATGTATTTCAGAATAAAATAAATATTTAAGTTGGGCTTCCATACAACAAACGTTGTCTAAATACAGCGCTCGCCATCTAGCGGCCATCTATGTAACCTTCACAGCGCCGATGTCATTTCGTTCAAAGTGAAATGTTAAACGCTTCTTGTTGGTTTCTATAGATGGCGTTGTTCTCAAATTCGATCTTTGTCTAATGTTGTATAGATAATGGTACAGAACGCTTTGTGCCCGAGTCCGACTCGCACTTGGCCGGTTTTTATAATGTAATAGATGTTTTATGTACATAGTTTTAATAGATTTAATAGATACTCTTCTAAATTATTAACGATTAATAAGAAATTGAATCTCTTTAATTTTTGTAATAATTAACCATTGAGGAGATCCCTTATCCAACTTCCCATCCCATTACTAGAACCTGGTCACCGATTTTTACCAAAATAATCATCAAGCTCGACTAAATAAGCCGAAACTGGAGTGCTTTTATCTGTTGAACAGTTATTGTCAGGTCCTGGATGCCAAGTTTTACCAAAGTCCTCACGAAGACTGATGAAAGGGGTGAAGAGACTCCTATTTTCCATTGAGGAGATACATCATTAGACCCTCGTCATCAAGTTTTGCAAAAGTCATGATAAACTCTGGTTAAAATTCAAGAATTTCAGAGCTATTTGGTTCCATCATCAGGCCCTGAACACCATGATATATATATATACCTTCTCATTTATTACTATTTATTGTGTTCTACATTACCACAATGTTTTATCACGTTATATCCTAGATCATAGTTGTACATTTCAAGGGCAACCAAACTCAATGCCGTTCCCGCTGTTCCCAGTACTTGAAAACGATTCCGGGAGCGTTCCCAGAAGTGACAGATCAGTACGTCTACGTACGCATCTTGCCCCACGCCTCCGCTCACCCTTCTTCACTCCTTGCCCTCGCACCATACTGCACGGTAACGCGTATTTTATTTTACATGCATACATAAACTCACGCCTGTGTGCCTGAGGGGTAGGCGAGACCAGGGTTTGCCACTTGTCACGACCCCGACAAACCTCTTCCCTTTCATACAAATCAATCAGTGATTGCATGCACACACGTCCGTTCTTGGGTACTTTTTATGTTTCCCTCCCTTAATACATCCCCTATAACATATATTACTATACTTACTTACTTTATTATCTTGTTTCACGATGCCATCCATCGGGTCTAATCTATGCAGGGAGGCGATAAAAAAAAAATATTGTCTATTGTTTATCAAATCCGTTTTTTTTTTCCTGAAAACGCAATAACGATGCCATCTACTGGGTCCAATTATATTTTCAAACTATCCGCGGAACCCCAGAAAAATGCATATAACATCTCATCTAGATCGGTCCACCCGTTTAGCAGGAGTTAGGTGACGAACACACGTACAGATGATTAGTACATATATAAAGAAGATATACATATTTATAACAATAGGTTTTAAAAATTGTCCTCAGCACGGATTAGTGCAACAAAAAGAATATAAATAATATTTTTTGAGATTAACACGAGCACTAGACATAATAAAACTGTTTTTAACGGATATTAATGCCGTGCAAGTGCAAGTGCCGTGGTCTCGGTAGACTCAAAAGTGCAAAAGTGCCGAAACGTCGGAAAATTGTAAAATGGAAAAGTAAACGAGTTAATATCCGTTAAAAATCAGTTTTATTATGAATATAAATAAGTTATACTTCTGTTAAAATATTTTTTTCAGAAATTATTGGTTTACTTATGTAAATTCTCCTCCTGATTCGCAAAAAGTACACAGGATATAGACGAAACCTGGTAGATTAACAAAAGTATTTGAAACGCCTGCAATACAGTCTTAGCAAAATCTGGTATTAGGGGTTAAAGTATGAAATTGCCGTTTTATTGCAATAGGTTCTTTGAATTGACATAGAATCTTCATGGTTTGAGGTTTTCGAATGAAACTTTTTTCAAATGGTTTCTATGATGTTCTTTTTTTAAAAAATGTGAAACATTTGAATATCGACTTTCAATTGTTTTTGTTATTCAATTTAGACAAGAAAGATGGATATTGCGAAAATTCGAGCGATCGCTCATATGTTTCACATTTTTTAAAAAAAGAACATCATAGAAACCATTTGAAAAAAGTTTCATTCGAAAACCTCAAACCATGAAGATTCTATGTCATTTCAAAGAACCTATTGCAATAAAACGGCAATTTCATACTTTAACCCCTATTATTATTTTGATAGGATTGTCTATTGTCAGGGCCGGGTTTCATAAAACTGCAATTCGTAGTTTATTATGACAATTCGAGGTACATTGCGTACAATAGTCTATTTCTTAATCTGTGTTTTAATTGACTTTGGAATGGACATCGAAATGTCATAGTAAACCATGAATTGTAGTTCTATGAAATAGGCTCCTGGTGGTGACAGCTTGCGTTTGTGTACCTTCCAAATTAAAATTAGACTCAGGTTTGACGGTTTTTTTTTGCTGTTTTATAGAGTTTGAACTTATTACATAAGGACTCGCAGTTTTACTGTAGGATACAGGTCTTCTCTCAGAGATAAAGTATGGGCTTAATCACCACGCGTGCCTACCGCGGATTGGCGAATTCAAGCGCTGAGGTATGTGAATAGCTCAGACACTCAGGTTTCCTCACGATGTTTTTCCTTCACCGTTAGCGAGTGGTATTGCTCCTATAACTTCACAAATGCACATAACTTAGAAAACAAAGCCATAGGTACATGCCCGCACTGGGAATCGAACCTGGGTCTCTCGCTTCCGAGTCCAATGTTCTACTACTAGGCAATCACCGCTACTTGGGACAACTTAACTAACCGTTTTCACACATTGTTCCCAGAGTAACGTGTTAGCTTCAAGTCCCTTTGTTTTCGCGTCGGAGACCCTTGAGTAGTGTTTTGCTAATGTAGGATCAAACACCAGGTGTAACTCTAGTGTTCATTGTTTCTGGCTGACTGAAACTGAGCGATGGCTGGAGATGAATTTTTGTAGGCACGATTACTCTTTGCTCTGAAGTTTTCAGCTGGTTGGCACTTGACAGTCTATTAGTACATCGATGGAAAACTGCCATTATACAATGGTAGTGAAAGTATTTTTCAGTCAGCGTCAGGAGCTTGATGGTTGTTGCCCAGGGTACGTGACGTACAGCAGTGTTACTCTCTAAAGGTGGTGATAGGCCTGAGCATTCATCTGGGCAGCAGCGTCTTCCTGAGATTCCAACCGCATACTGCCATCGCCAATCCGCCTGCCAAGCGTGGCGATTAGTATGGCGAAACCCCTCATGGTTTTGAAAACCACGAAGGAGGCCTATGTCCTGCAGTGGGCGTCAAATGGCTGTTATTTAAGTTTTATTTTTGTTAATGTTCTTTACTGTGCAATAAAGTGTAACATACAAACAAACCCATTGTTAGATTCGCACACGCAAAAAACTAATCGCTAATCACTCTCCTTTGTGAAGTTTCTTCCTTACATAATCTTTCTTGAGGTAACTGCCAATACTAAAGTTATTATATTTGGGCGTTTATTAAGCTACAATGTTTTGGCGAAATTGCCAAAAACCTTTCTGATCGGCATTTATTTAATCTCGCCTTAACCAATGTCCGGTGAGTAGAAATATTATATAATGTTCTAATCTTTTTATCAAGAATGCATTTCCCTTGAAAATTCTCAGTAAACTTTTAGTGTGACGGAAATGAAAGTCAAAAGCTTATAAATACCTAACATGTCGGTATTTTTTCTCTCGCGTTCTGTGTAATCCTTCCGAAATATGATTAACAGCAGCTTCGCTAATTCATCACCTCGGCAATATTCCAAGTGTCGGTAAAACATGGTCGTGTTACAGAAAGACCGATCGTGACAAATGGCAGCTATAGTACGAATTGCGTAATGCCGCGTTTAGACTTAGCGAGGACTATATTGATCTTGGCATTCCATTCAAAAGCTGCAATAGAAAACTTGCAAGAAAAAAATTTGGATGTTATTGGAGACACAAAAAAAGATTATGTTAAAAGATAATTCCTTGACCTCGTGGCGCAGCGGTAGTGCATCTGCACACCATGCGAGAGGTCCCGGGTTCGAATCCCGGCTGCGGACAAAAAATAACCCCAGGTCTTGGATGTTTACATGTTTGTGATGTCGTTGTTTCTGGTTCCCACGACACACAGGGTATCCTAGTGTGGGGCCTGCCTGTATGTAAATGTTTATATTATGTTACGTTAAAAAATTAAATAATCGTGATAAAGATTTTCTTTTTTTAAAAGTAATTCTAGTGGCGTAGTATAGAAACACTCGATACAAATTGAACGCAAGCTATGACGTCACATATTGCTAGCGGTGCCGTATAATGTGTGAAGTATTTATTAACATTTGAGTTTTTGAGAAAGTTGGGGTTGGTCTTTGCCCAGTTTGTTATTGAAAAGGCTACTTAACAATTTAAGCTCTTTTATAAAGTTATACTAATAATAATGATTGTTCGCATTATCTGAGACCTGTAAATCTGCGAAATTAATATTTTTATGGTTTTAAATTTTATTTTGAGTTTTTCTATTTATCTTTGTTATAACAATGTCACTCCAATCTAATTTTGAGGTATGTTCCCCACTGTTGTATTGAACAGACTGACTTTTTCACTATAGTTTTGTTTAACATACCACTTTAACAGATAACTTTATAGATTATATCGGTCCTATTTATAAAGTCAAAGACAAAGTAAAAAAAAAATTATTCAAAGTAACACAGAAACTGACTTATTGAACGTTACAAGAAAAACTAGGTATAAAAACCCGATTTCTTAAAACACTCCTCAGACCAGTTTAAATTGTCTGTGGTAAAGGGAAAAAGTGGACTTCTTGTGGCTGAATGATGATGATGATGAAAGGGAAAAACGTAACCAAAAACGTATGCCTCTGCCTTGCCTCTTAAACTGCCTCTGAGGAGTGTTTCAGAGGAATGGTGTTACCGAATACGTATACAATACGACTCGTGGTATAATCCATCTTGACAATTGTGAGCGCTGCATTTGTTTAGTCTAAACTCGCAGTATAACGAAGAAGACTAATGTTCGTGCTAAGTGGATCAGGTTGACAAATCTCCCGCTCCAAGCTGTCTCGGAGACCTGGGATATTTATTAGTGGATGCTTACAGGCTGTGTTGTCAATTAGCCATCTGATGTGAGGTGATAAGGTTTTAGGCAGATTTAAGGGCGTTTAATCGGACCGGACCCGACTTTGCACAAGTCGATCGCCCCCGTAATAAAACAAAAAAATTTCACGTAAAACATCTGTCAGTTCGATGGTAGGGGTTCACTTGCTAAAACCGCATACGACGAAATCATGTTGCCTTGCCGAGGGCTGCTACTCTGTTACTATGTGTCGTGTGCAATTAATTTGTATATCGTTGAGTAGACTAAAGTAGCCATTGCTCAGATCCTTTTGATTCGTGCCACTAGATGGTGCCAGTGCCGCGTAACATATGGCGCAGTTTGAGCTAAAAAATAACAGTAACTTATAGACGTTTCACGTTAAACCAACGGCCTTGTAACCCGACACAGCCCCACCCGCTTTTCCCTAATAGGGCACAGCCCTTTTTCTTAGAGAACCATATGAATACCTGAGAGAACCTGAGAAGGTTACCTCACGATGTTTGCCGTTACAGTTAGCGAGTAATATTGCTACTAATACTAAAAGTGGATATTGAGTGGGCAATCGACTCACAAATAAACGACAAATCACCTGGGTCAGACCACGTTACTATAGACCTGTTTAAATCATTATCAGAAACTCTACAAGGTCCACTTCAATTATTGTTCAATAACATTCTAAAAACGGGGAAAACACCTGAGCAGTGGTCAAAATCTACAATAATAAATCTAGAATACTGATGCACAAAAATGGCGATCGAAGTGATTTGGCATAGCCTGCCAAGCGTGGCGATTATGGCAAAACCCCTCATGGTTATGAAAACCACGAAGGAGGCAGTGAGCGTTAAATGGTTGATGATGATGATGATGATGTCAAAGGAAAATGGAAAGGAGTATGCTGAATATTGAACCACAAGAAAAAATAAAGAACAAATATATTAGAGCAAAAACAAAGATATGCGACATACTAAGTAGAATTAAACTATTGAAATGGAAATGGGCGGGACGTACCTATATGTCGAGTGAAAAATCGAGATGGACAAAGCGTGTAACCGAATGGATACGACGGGAAGGAAAAAGAACCAAAGATATTTTCTTGCAAAGATGTGGACCAAACTGCATGTCAAAAGCCAGAGACAGAAGCTTGTGGAGATCAGTGGGAGAGGCCTATGCGCCGTGGAGGAAACCACTTTTTAAGAAAAATGAAGAAAATAATTTAAGATAACTAATAACATTGATGATTGATTTCATTGAAAGTAAAATTAAAATAATTGATAGGTAGATGGAAATATTTAAAATGCAATGAAATCAAACGATTATTTTATTAATGTTTTATTTATAAATTGTTCAAATATTATGTGTGTTTATAAACAAAATTGTCAATGAAATGTATTAATAGGATTATCAAATTTAATTTATTGCAAACTTGAATTCTTCAAACTTTTAATTGCGCATGCATATTTATTTCTATTGATTGAAATGTTGTTTGGTATAATGAAATGTTTTATTTAATTAATTCTAATTTTAATACACCACGCATGTACACTGTAGTTAAAAAGTAGTAGAAACAAATGCTTTTTTATTTATTTGTTGCTCATTAATTACAAATTCAGAAATGTACGTAACTTAGAAAACCAAATCATTGGTGATTTTTATAAGCAGCCTATATGCGTCCCACTGTAGGGCACAGGCCTTCTCTCAGAGAGAGAGTATGGTCTTAATCATCACGCGTGCCCACCTTGGATTGGCGATTTTAAGAGCTGAGGTATGTGAATAGCTCAGACACTCAGGTTTCCTCACGCTCTTTTCCTTCAAGTTAGCGAGTGGTATTGCTACTATAACTTCACAAATGTACATAACTTACAAAACAAAGTACATAGGTACATGAACGCACTGGGAATCGAATCTGGGTCTTTCGCTTCCGAGTCCAATGTTCTACCCACTAACCTATCATGGCTAATATAGATGAATTACACTTAATTTATTTGGCTCTTAGTTTGGTCGCAAAAAATACATTGGTGTGCTAGAAATTCAAATTTGCGCAAAAAATACCTATCTGCTATTGAAATGACTAATAGTTTTCACTTCAGCGAACCTGAGAGTTTTCATCTAGGAGGAAATCTAAAGTAAGCTCGTACATTTTTCTTCCAGGAATTTCATTGGAAGTTTTTAGTAATTTGCAGACTTGGCACGTGGCCCGATCGTACATTTGAAAGGTATTATTCATAACCCGGCGCTCGTTTATCACGTAATGCCTGAAAACCTTAAACTACACCCTGTTTCAAAAATTCATGTTTGTTTTCAATAATATTATACACGCTGAAATCTAAGGAGCTTAAGACCAGCGGTTGTGTAATTAGTAATTAAAAATGCCAAAGATTTAGGCTATACCTATTTAGGATTTTGAGAATATTTTGTTTCCAAAAATTCGCATAAAATTTATACCGCCTCTTCTAATTATTTATATATTATAATATTATTAGAACATTCCTGACAGAGTTTAAGATCATATTTTAATAAGATGTCATCACAATGCAAACGCTCTAAGCAAATCATCATCATCATTAATACGTAAGGTTATTGTTAGAGGGTTACTTAGGCATGTATAATTCATATACCTCATAACTATCATTTAGTTTGTTTGTACAGCTACTTCCCCCTCCAATGTATTAGTCCAGTCTATCCAAAGGTTGTCTGGAAGAGATCACTTTTAGTGATAAGGCCGCCATCTGTACTCTTAGGTTAAGAAATATCTGTTTAATTTCCATTTTTATGTACAATAAAATGTTCTCTATCTATTAAGAAGTCCACTTCGGGACAAAGGCCTCCTCCATGGATTTCCAAACAGACCGGTTGGAGCGGCTTGCATCCAGCGTCTTCCTGTCACTTCGATGAGGTCTTCTGTCCGTCTTGTGGCTGGTTGTCCTATGCTGCGCTTGCCGACATGCGGTCTCCATTCGAGAACTTTTCGGTCCCATCTGCCATCCGTTCTGCGTGCTATGTGCCTCGCCCACTGCCACTTCAACTTACTAATTCGCTGGGCTACAGATCTCATCCTTTCTGATTCAATCTCTTAGAGAAGTTCCGAGCATAGCCCTTTTCCTCTTAGCAAATAAATTTATTTTATTTTATTTTGGCATCTTTCGGGTGGAGAGCCATAAAACAAAGTAGCTAAAATGTACGTCTTTTTAAGATTAAAATTCCATGGCGCCATGGTGTCTTATCAACGCTTTTAAAATCTTCTATTCATTTCTCGTTCCAGCCACCCTATTCATCCGTCCATTAATTAAGTCAATATTTGTGTTTACCTCGAAGAGCCTTATCTCGACAGGCATAGAGATGCCTTTGATGGAACCAAAGCTACATCTTCATCTCTGTTTTCTTTCGGCAATATTTCCGAATTAATTAATTCGTTGACGGAATAGAAATTATTAATAAATTATTATTATTATTATCCCTGAAACATTTGTTCTGCACGTATCATAAGCAACATTTATACATCCCACTGTAGGGCACAGGCCTTCTCTCAGAGAGAGAGTATTGGCTTAATCTTAAATAAGCAATATCTTTGTAATTTCCATTTTTATGTAAAATAAAGTGTTGTCTATCTTCTATCTATCTTCTTTCATTATGATGTTTTTGCAGAAAGTGAACGGCAAAAATCTTGTAACGGTGTATAATCAGCACAGATCTTTTTGGCGGTAACGTGAACATAGTCACAGATGGTTTGCACATCGCTTACTGTTTTTACAGTATCATCATTACGGCACGGGTCTCTTCCCTGAGGAAGGTATAGGCCATACTCCACCACGGGGGCCAAGTCCGGATTGGTGGAGGCTTGTAGACTAGTGGCTCGTCTACTGTCAGAAGTTGTCAAGCCGCCCTAAGGCCTCTGACTTGGCTTAACGACTGCCATCTATCGATGGCAGCCGGCACCAACAGCTTAACGTGCCTTGCAAAGCACGGAACCGCTCGGAAAAATGCCACTAGCGTTAGGCATAGACGGCGACCCATCCATGCACTGAACGCGCCCTGTGTTGCTCAACCTTCGTGATCGTTTAAGATCACTCAGGCAGCCGGGGCTACGAGCGATAGTGTGAGTAATTGACGTAGTGTGATGCGTAGTAAATTACTATTAGTTAATTACTAAAGTAGTCAATTACTCACACATACACTGTAAAGACAGTAAGCGATGTTCAAACGATTTGTGACTGTGTTCACGTTACCGTCAAAAAGATTCGAGCGGATTATGAACCTCTTTACACATATTTTTTTAATATTAATTTTATTCTATCTATAATTTTTAAATCAAAATTAAAAATTACGTCACTCACTCCAGATTTTACTTGGATTTTTACTAATGCTTTACCTTTTGACGAGACAACTTTTACTTTGCAAATTGTCTTTTATTTTGTTTTCTATTTATCATTGAAATAAAGCTCAGTTTTGGAGGGTGTATAATTGATAAAAGTCTATTATTTATCTACACCCCCACAAGCTAATATTGCAATGCATTGACATGACCCAGCGGCGGTAGCCTAGTGGGTAGAACATTGGACTCGGAAGCAAGAGACCCAGGTTCGATTCCCAGTGCGGGCATGTACCTATGACTTTGTTTTCTAAGTTATCTACATTTGTGAAGTTATAGTAGCAATACCACTCGCTAAAAGTGAAGGAAAACATCGTGAGGAATCCTGAATGTCTGAGCTATTCGCATATCTCAGCGCTTGAAATCGCCAATCCGCGGTGGGCACGCGTGGTGATTAAGCCCATACTCTCTCCCTGAGAGAAGGCCTGTGCCCAACAATGCGACGTATGTAGGCTGCTTATGATTGACATGGGGGTAGAGACTAGGGAATGGCAAGTAGATTGAGAGCAGGGTTTGCCATTTGCCACAATCCTGATAAACCTCTATCGCCTCATCAACTTTCATTCAACCCTGGTTTCTGCCTACCCCTCCGGGATACAGGCGTGAGTTTTTGTATGTGGGTGTGTGAGGCATTGACATTTAACGAACAGAATAAACATACTTTTAGATGAAATTTATGTTTAGAGTTCGATTTCCATTTCTCCTCTGAGGAGCTTGCAGCCAAAGAATCTTTCATTTTCTTCCATTCCTATCTGTTTGAGCCAATTTATAAACGCTTGTTAGCATGTTTGTGCTAGTTGTTGGATCTTTGCTTGGACTAATCTTTTCCATGCCTTCTTGGGTCGACCTGGTCTTCTTGAGCCGCCTGGTTTCCAGCTAAGCGTAATCTTTGATATATGGCTTTCTATCCTCTTGAGCATATCTATGCCCGATCCATTGCCACTTCCAACCTTTATCTCCGTCGTTACTGGGATCTGGTTTGCTACCCATACTGCAGTCAAATAAACAAATTTTTTGACATTTCGAAAACTTTAAGATGGAGAACCCAACACAGTGGAAACTTACAGAATAGGGGCAATCTGCCTGTTCCACGCTGGCTCGTTTAATGGTTCATCATCTTCACTCGAAAATCACCCTATGTGTACATATTATATTCCTAATCATGCTGTAACTGATCTCCACGATCGATAGCATCCCTACATACGATTCGCAATGCTGACTCATGTTCGTTTCATTACATCTTCGTCTCAAAACACATTTGGCCCCTCCTACAGTACTATACGAATCAATCCAGGGGTCACTAAGTATGCTGTGCTGGACTACATTTTTGCCGGTCACTGGAGTAAATGCTCGGTTCTGAAGTAAAACGACTCCGGGTAAGTATGCATATTTTCTCTCCGACTTATAATTGAGAAGCATAATGGAGAGACGCCCTTTCAATTCGTTGATTTAAAGCGCCGATTACATCTACTGGAGCTTAAACAAGTATTTAAACAAATTTTTGGCAATCTCTGGGTAGTAACGTAGTGAGAAATGTATATGACAAGATTGTGAAAATCGATCTGCGGTCACCGGTGATTTTCCGTCAGCAAAATTTGTAATCGTTTGATCGAAATCATCAGGTCTGCAGTCCTTCTTGCGCGTGTCCAGTTTTTAATTTCCATAATTGCGTTCGCAAGAGCAATTAAAACCCAGGAAAATAAAGAAAAACGTAACATTTTAATTAAAGCGTCGCAATGAAGCTGCATTCCTTGAAAAGGTCTTCTGCTTCGGGGTGGAGACAACTGTCAATAGAAACAGCGTGATCCAGCGCGGAGACGAGTGTTTTGCAAACAGACGTTGAAAACACGCCGGTGGAACGCTGTAGAGCAGAAATGACTAACTCTAATTGAAATGTAGGTCTCTGAGTGTACTTTCATGTTTGTAAAGTGATTGCCTAGTTAAAATAAAAAAAAAATTGACTGTTTTTTTCCGAAATAAGAGAAATACATTAAAATAAATAGCACAGGGTATCCTGGTTTGGGACCAGGTCGAGTGATTGTATTGTGTGGAAGTTAATACTAACATTGTACTGAAAGCCTTGTCTCGGTAATTGGGGCTCTGCCGGTATGGACGGCTACTGGACCTTTACCTAGCTACTTTCTTGTGGGAATAGGATGAAGTTGAATGAAAAACACGGTGAGCCAGAGGTCGCGGGTTCCACTCCCGGCATTGGTGGAATTTTTTTGCCTCTTAATAGGTTTTTGAATAGAAAAAAGTCAAAGGTGGCGAGGTTGATCGGCGCAACTCAAGCGGGATCGCACTAGGGGGCGGAAAGCAGACTTTAATCAACCACTTTGCTACCATCATTAATGTCTGTGGAGAAATAAAGTAGAAATTGGATGAGGTATGTGAGATGCTCCGCATTCTGCCAAGCGTGGCAATTATGGCAACGCCCTTCATGGTTAGGAAAACCATGAGAGAGGCCTATGTCCTGCAGTGGGCGTCGAGTGGATGATGATGATGATGATGATGTGAGATGATTAATAAGAAATGTGTAAGATGTGTTATGTGTGGGTGAGATTACAAGTGACCAGTCTCTCATACATAAATAGTACATTGTACAACAAGGCCTTAAAGCGATGCTGCGCTCGGACATTATTTAGGCCTGAGTTATATACTCTGCTTTTTACTTCGATTGCGGGGAAAATGGACAACAAAATCGTCATATGGGTAAAGAACCTAAAAAAAATCAATTCCCACAAATTTATTTTTTAACATTTTTTTTAATTTTTACCACGTGAATTTAATTACTTGTTTTCTGCCAAGTCATAAAAACATATCAGCGCATTTTTAAACAATAATTAACTCCTATTTTATCTGATTTCATGAATTTAATTATAGAAAACGTACGAAATTCAAATAATTATAGTAAGAATAAAATAAAACAACAAGTTTCAGTATTCTACGAAATGTTACTGCTCAATTAAATTGTGCAATATATTTTGACTTTGTTTGGCTGTTGAGCCTCATTACTTAGAAGAAAAAAATATTTTATGCACACTAGAGCTTAAAACGCGATTTTATGTCGCCTGCGCACGACTTAAAGTCGAACTTTACGAGCATGAGAAGTGAAAAACCTTTTTTCATTACTCATACTCTGAAAGGGGGTCATTGTTCATCCAGGCACCGTGCTGAAAGTGGTACGTGCCTGCTCTAAAGCAGAAAAGTATTAAAAAAAATATATGAATCGTATTTTATATTGAACAACGCAATGGTAGTAACCTATAAAACCTATAAAACCTATAACTAGCCATAAAACGATTAATTCTTCATTTATTAGTTTTGTTGACATTTAAATTCTTTTTGATGTTTATAATTAATATAATGTACTTTATGTATTTATTAGTCACTTTCAAGGCGAGATGTGATTTAAGAAATAAATTAAAATATTGTTTAAGACACAGATAAAACCACCAAATACACAAATTCAAAGTGGCCGTCTTTCGCGGTCGCGCGCCATCTTGCTAATTGTGATGTACGGCTAGCACAAGTTGGCGCGCGAGCTATCTCGCCGCGAGCTAGACCATCCGTCTGTTTCGGCGTGATTTCCTTAAGTTTTATATTATTTGATTTTAACTGGCTTGTGTTTATTTTCCTCGTATTTGTAATGAAAAGTAGAGTAGAGTTTACTCGGGTGATAGCACCCATTTCTGCCTCGAACTATTGGCGCTCTCACTTCGTTCGAGCGCCAAAACATCTCGTCAGGAATGGGTGCCTTTCAGCCCTCGATTAACAATCTACTATTTTCACGATACTTTCTTTGTGGCCTGGTGTACTCCAGTGGTATCTTCACGTCACAAGAAGATCCACATGTATACGTGGCAGATACATAATGACAGGACTATGATTGTTCTTGTAGCATACAAAAGACTGAGAAATAAAGTTGTAGACACAAGAGTGTTCGGAGGAACTAATCTCGGAATGGACCACTTCCTGGCAATTAGTAGGGTAAGCGGTCTATTCAAGCGATCGAACACCAGTTGCTGCAATAGCTGACACAACGCATAAAATTTGACAGACTATAAGATAAAGAAACGGAAATTTAAGGGCAAATTGACTGATGTGAATGAAGTCTATAGGGGGACCATCCAACGGCGTTTGGACAAGTAGCCCCTATGATTTTACACCCGTAGTTCGCGTCGCGTTTCCGTTAACCACGGATGCCATACTTGGTTGGGGAATGGGAAAATAATATGTTTAATGTTAATATAAGAAAAACTGTTATATTCTAATAAAAAATGTTATAAATTTTGGGACATGTTAGGGAGATGTGAGCGCGCAATCGCAACTGGCTTTTTCCATCGCATATGTAAAGCGCGCAGGCGACGTCATTTATTTCGAAATGTTGTAAATGGGTTACACGAGTTGCTTGATTGCAAATTCCATCTGTGCCTTTGTACAGGTTTAAACGTTCTTAAATATTTTATGTTATCATAGTATAAATTTATGTTTGAATTTGAAAGTTAACAATGTACGGTAACTGTACAAAGTCTATGACCGTAGAGTGGAAGAGTTAGCTGAACCATGGACGTAGATGGCGAGGAACGGGAAGCACTGGCGTGACAAGAAAGGCTATTTACAATAGTGGACAGAGGTGGGCTGATAATCATAAAAAAATATTCATCGAGTGATTCAGTTGCAACTAGCAACCCCGAGTTACTAAGGATGAGGGCGTTTTAAGAAGTCAAGAAGCGTCTATTGTAGATGGTTATAGCAGAATGAACGTTATTTATGAACGTCGGCTAATTGCATGCTAATAAGTTCGTGGTTAGACTGCTCAATGACAAAGTAACGAAGGCTCAATAGTATACTTACTAGCATTACAATGTTAATTACTTGGCTAAATTCCGCCAAAATCCTACAAGCACCATGCGGTTAGTTAATGCACCGCCCTCCCTCCCACTTTTTCAAGCAGAAGCAAGACACAAACACACCACCACCGACACCAATACACTTGTGTGAAAAAATGCGTTGCGACGCGTTTCGCCTCCAACACGAGGCATCCTCAGGCTCCAATGGTCGACTCTAACAAGTGACCGTCACCTCAACAGCACTCCGTATTTAAAGCCTAGGCCGCCCCGCCCCCCGATGACATCATCTAACCGTCAAACTGGTGACCATTAAACCGTCAACCGCCTAACGGTCATTATTGTTTTGCGCAAAAATAGCGATTAATGGGGAAATAGAGTAGCTGCCCATCTGTTCATGTAGCATTGTAAATGACCTATCCTTAGATAGTTTGGAAATTTGGGATACGACATTTAAACATTGAAATATTTCAAGTGTTAATATTGCGGGCTGTTTCTGCCGCGTTAGTTCCGCGTCGGAACTCGTATTCAAAAATCACTCGAATTTTCGCAGTATCCATCTTTCTTGTCTAAATTGAATAACAAAAACAATTGAAAGTCGATATTCAAATGTTTCACATTTTTTAAAAAAAGAACATCATAGAAACCATTTGAAAAAAGTTTCATTCGAAAACCTCAAACCATGAAGATTCTATGTCAATTCAAAGAACCTATTGCAATAAAACGGCAATTTCATACTTTATACAATTTCATGGCGTAACTTTATCATGACAACTTAATTAAAGAACAGCTGGTATTTCGATTTTTTCCCTTAATAAAAGTTGCTTACCAATATTAAACTCGAAACTTTTCCTAATTTTATACAACGTCTCATTATTAAGATTTTCTCCCTAACAAAAAGTTTCAAAAACAACAAAAAATCCTCGCTATCGTTTTGCTTGCAGCTCATAAGACGTCTCGATGCAGACAACTTCGAGTATGGATTGCATTTCAGTGTCAGTGGGATTGCCCGGTATATTTCCAGAAAGGATTCGAGTTCACAGGCCGGCTGGCAATTCCCAGAAGTGTCAACAGCGCCAGCCAGATGGTGCATGGGTCCACAGTTGGCAACCATATGTCAAAAGATACTAAGATAGGTCTAATTTGTACAAATCATTTCTCTTGTAATCTCTGTAATTTATAATTAGCCTCGTATCATAAGTCAATTGAACCTGAGATTCCCGTACTTAGCCTTATAGTTGGGTCATAAGGAAACCGCGTCTGGTTTAAGGATACGGAAGCCTGTATAATTAATTGTACCTTTGCGTTCGTAAACGTTATCTCTGTAATTGTTATCTTATATGACACAAATAAGCTCACGTCTATACCCTGGATGGGTAGGTAGAGGGGCTTGCAACTCACCTCAGCTTGATTATCTTATCTTATTGTAGCAATACCACTCGGTAACTGTGAAGGTAAATATCGTGAGTGTTTGAGGTGTTTGGCGTTGGTGTTCGGCGCCTGAAATTACCAATCCGCGGTAGGCACGCGTGGTACCTAACTGGGTTCTCTGACATTACCCCTAAATCAGGTGTTTTAAAATACATTTTACTCTCTAATGGTAAGTAATTTAAAATCTGAAATGTATTACTCGTCAATGTCCTAGCTAGGGCCGTCGGTCATTATTTTTATGATTTTTTAAACATTATACTTCAAAAAAAAAATCGCAAACATGAATCTCAATTACATACATACACACACGTAAACTCATGCCTGTATCCTAGAGGGGTAGGCAGAGACCAGGGACTGCCACTTGCCCCGATCCTGATAGATCACTTTCGCATCCTCAATATTCAGTAGCCGTTGCATGCATGCACGCACGCCGGTTTCGGGTACTTTTTATCTTGCCCTTTACTAATTTACCTTATTTGGTCGAAGTATGCCCGTAAGTATAAATTATCACTAGATATGATTTTATTTGAGCTGTACTGAGTTTTCGATAATAAAAAATATACAATAATGACTATCATTGAATGTGTCAGTGACGTCGGTCGTCAAAAATCTATTAATAGTATTTGTACATCTGTAATTTCAAAAATTGCTACTTTTCGTCCAACTTTTCGCTCGCGTGGCGCATCAAGTCCCATACAAATCTGTGCGCTTTCAGAACGCAGCCTTAAGCACATACTCTCTCTTTCTGATATAAGGCCTGTGAGTGAGACGTACATAGGCTACACAAAAAAATATAAAAAAATACACACCTCTAAATTTGTCTCAGGTACATTAAGACGTAGGGTTGCCAGCCGCAGTCTTACGGTCTTAAAGCGAAGACGGCCGGCGTCCGTGCCAAGTTTTCGTGCGGTGAAAAATGGGAAAACAATTTTCAGTTTCACTGAAAAACCGAGCGAATACTTCGCGGGTTTTCTCGCTTTAGGTTTCGCTGGCTTTAGTGGTCGGTCGGGGCTACGAAATGAGCGGGTAGCAAAGCGTTTTGACACTGGAGATGTCTTTTCGTCCGCCCCAGTGTCAAATGTCTTTTGGCGCTCGATATTTTGGAACCGAAGAATGATATCAAAAATTTGAGAAAAAATCCTCTGGACAATTTAGGCGCTACAATATGAGCCTAAAACAAAGAAGATCGGGTTAAAGATTTGCCCTGTCGCCTAACCTTTGTGAAAAAAGTAAAAAAGTCAGAATGACATTTTTCACATGACTTTTATGACTCGATTCATTTTCGATGTGCTCGATAGTCGTGTGAGGCACGAAATCTGTATTTTTTTCTTTTATATAGGTACTCGTAGCCTATACCTATACGTCCCACTGCAGGGTACAAGCCCAAAAATTCACAAAGGTACGTATCTTAAAAAAAAAAGTCGTTGGTACACGCGCTGAGGTTCGAACCCACAATCTCCCGAATATGAGGCTGGCGTTCTACCGCTCCGCTACCACCGCAATATGAGGGAAGGGTTATTGAGCGT
Organism: Yponomeuta evonymella; assembly: GCA_963969515.1. Classification (NCBI taxonomy): domain Eukaryota; kingdom Metazoa; phylum Arthropoda; class Insecta; order Lepidoptera; family Yponomeutidae; genus Yponomeuta; species Yponomeuta evonymella. The sequence goes on along the minus strand of OZ018343.1, from coordinate 21,868,079 downwards.
ATATTATACAATCTAAATTGTAGCATTATTATTAGAATTATCGCCAATCCGCGGTGGGTACGCGTGGTGATTAAGCCCATACTCTCTCCCCGAGAAAAGGGTGCCCTACAGTGATACGTGTATAGGCTGCTTATGTTATGTTATGTATTATTGAGATGACTTGAGTGCTCACTGGCCTTTCTGATACAGGTTTCAGAGTCAGGGTTTATGGGCTTACTATAACCTATTACGTAGTTTTAGTAACTAATATAGACTTAGTCCTCCTCTTACTAATCCTATTAGGTATATAGATTTATTCTGAAATAGCCGAGGGCCTTGCTCAGTGGCGTGCAATAGGAGAGGTCTATTTCCAGCAGTGGACAAACATAGGTTGATGATGACGATGATGATTCCTGTGAATTAAATATATTAATTAATTAATTAAATTAATTAATTAAATTAATAAAGACTTTTTAATTTGAATTTACATAGTTCTGAACTGAACACAATAAAGATTTTTTTCTTTCAGTCTTGTGACTGATGATAGTTGTCTAATTTTTGAGTTTGATTCGATTCGTTAACAACAGAGAATATGCACTAAAAATATTTTAATATGTATAATCGGATAGGCCATGTTAAATGATAAATAAACATGTTTGATTTTTTTCTCTACGACTAATACTTTTCATAATATGACCTATCGAAAAGTCATTCTAGTCACGTGGTACAAAAACGCGCCATACAAATCGGACTCAAACTATTGTACTTAAAAGCTTATAACGTGTAAAGCATTTATGAATATTCGATTTATCTCGTGAAATAATGTTTTTATGCATTTACACATAAAATACACTCTTTTTAGGAAACGTTTAGAATTCAATGTAAAAATGAAATGTAATATGTTTATTATTATGAGAGTAACTTGATTGTTTGCATTTGTGGGACCCCGAAAACCCCAAAAAAAATATTATTATTATTAATTTTTTTTTATTTTTCTTGAGTTTTTCCATAATAATAATAACTTCCACACAATACAACAACTTAATCGTTTTTATGGTACAATAGCAATGCCATTTCAATCTAAGTTTGACGCAAGTTCTCAATTAATTTTAAAAAAAATTGAAAATGCTAGACTCGATCCGCACACATGCGTGCAGATTCAGTGCCCGAAAACGCAGCAGTCAGGGTGCTTTATACTAAAAGTTGTTTGTATTGATGACCAGAATAATCCCCTTAAGTTCTAGCGGACCCTTCATTTTTTTTTAATAAATCTGTATTTAAAGAACTTTGTACACTTCCCGAACCTTTCTGCGATGTGTGTGCAAAATGGGGCCCGAAAACCTGTGTGAACTTGCTTATTTACCGTTTTGTATGTGTAAGCTACGCTACCCGCCCATTCTATGGCCCCAGCCAATAAGTTGTATTCCCTAAGGAGTGGTGGCGGTGGATGGAAACAATAAGCGTGGCTTCCCGTTACAGCTACTAGTTTTTTCATTTTCTTCCAGAGCAAAAAGCGGCGAAAATATGGCCATTTGGATATTTGCTTAAAACTGTTTTTACTCACATGTGTAGCTTTTTAGGGTTCCGTAGTCAACAAGGAACCGTTATAGGTTCGCCATGTCTGTCTGTCTGTCTATCTGTCTGTCCGCGGCCTAGTTCAGGGACGATTAGTACTGGAAAGCTGAAAATGAGCATAAATATACATATTAATCACGAGGACTAAGCGGTAGATTAAAATCTAAAAAAAAAAACAATTTTTAGTGTGCACTTAAATTAGGTCATTTATATTATATGTAAATAATAATAATAAAATAATAAAAAAAAAATTAAAAAAATTTACTTATATTTTCTCATCTATCCCACAGTGTGGGGTATCTTTGGATATCTTTGGTCGTATAAATATGGTGGGCATAGGAAAATAATTTTTCGATTCAAGGATCCAATTGCGAATATTAAGGCTTAAAGCGCAAATTTTTGTTAGAGAAGAGCATCCTCTAATCCCGGCTAAACAGCTGTTTGTAAAACTACTAACTAAAAATTACCTATGGAACTTAAAAGGAAAACTATCACGGCTAAGTAGGCTTCACAAGTTAACGAGTAATAACCGACCAACTTATAAAAGGAAAACTTCGTACAAAGTCTATTGAAAATTACTTTGATGAAGTTGATAGTTCTGTAAAGTAGGTAAAAAGCCCCTCCTTGTACGAAACCCTGCACTGCGCGTGGCCCGACATGCACTTGGCCGGTTTTTTCGTATGTTCCTTTCCTTAGTTTCTCTCCGAACGGTCAAAAACTTGCCAAGTTGCATATTCAGTAGCGAAGTACCCAAACAGTATGCTTAAGACAAGCTGCAAAAAATTACGGCCACTTTTTGACAGGTTCGAATCGTTTTTACAGTGGTGGTAGAGCTTTGCACGCACTTCCCAAAGTTTGTTCATATTAGTAACGTAATTTATACGACATTTAATTAGAAAATTTGTTAAAAGGTGTTGTGTTATTAATGATAGATTTACCATTAGCAAAGAAAAAATACTGCTCATTATGAGAAAGAGAAAAAAAAAGGTCCCTTCCTTAATATTTATTAGTGAATTTAAAAGATTTTTCCTTACTTTTAACATTTTTCCCGAAAATCATACACAGCTTTATGCAGCACCTACTGAGTCTATTATTTTCTCCGCTTCCCCGAACGCTAACAATATGTTAATTTGGTTAGCCATATTGCGCACAAAAAACAACTGACAAGCATCCAGATATTCTGTTAACAGCTCTGTAACGTGTGAAAAATCGGACGTAATCGGTTAATCGTCACTTTACTCTTTTAGTATTGTTTCATTTCGACCTACATAAAGGAAGAACCTTTTCTGAATAGAATCTACCTACGTAAATAATACAAAACGTGGGTATAATCCTTCGCAAATACATGTCCGTATTCCGTTATTGAAAACTTGTAACAGAGAAATTGGACTTTTTTGCTGCAGGCTGCTGCTTCTTTTTGTTTCCTTTTATCAGACTTCTTTGTATTTTCCCGTTCCATTTTCGAATTTTGACAGACCGTTGTCTGTCTTTATTTACCCTTCATTGTTTGTAATTTGTCCTTTTCTGTCGTGTTCTCCGACGTTTTAGTCCGTTTTAATCCCAGCCGAGCGCTTTTGTGAGTTTTATCCTATCAGGATTTATTCACTGGGATTTGTGTACCATTCTTCACGTCCGGTGCATGTAACAATATTATGTAATGACAATGAGAATAATTTTCGTTGTAAATAGATACATTATGCAAGGAAAATCGCAAACTAGGATGTGCTACGGTAACTTGCCTGGTTAGGTACCATATTACCTGGTTACCAAACTAGGGTAAGTGATTGTGTTGTGTGGAGGCTATTATTATTTAAACAGAATGTAATTAAATCCCCATATGCATCCAAAACGGTAGGGTTTGAACCAACGATTTTTATTAAGAGGGTAACTGTTAAATCGCGAAAATAATATCGTTTGTTCCACACATTTTGATGCCGTGGGTGATTACTTTAGTATAAAACAACTCACATTTTTGTCGCGAAAGGTTTTGCCCATATTTTTTTTGGGAATAAGGATTTTATTAGATCCTAGCCAGCAGTGAACGAATATTGACCAATGAAAGCGTACAAGTGTACTTTAATGGCTGTCCCGGCGAACTTCGTACCACCACAGAATCCGTTTATACGATTCTTGTTACCATGGCAACGCTATAAATAAATACCTTAGACTTAGAGTCTGGCTTGAAAGAGGTTACGGTAACAATAAAATATTGTCCCACGGGAACGCATTACCGAGTTATCAAGTATCCTATGTCTGAGTTCAGCTCTTTGTCTATCTGTATTAATTCATAATATTACCTAATAAAGATATTTTCGAACTAAAATTTTCGTTACACATTATAAGTAAGTTTATCCGGTATTAAGTTAATAATAAAGATATTTGTATGTATTTGCATGCTAAGTTTCATGTAAATCCGTTCTGCCGTTATTGCGTGATAATAGTGGTTAAACTTTATCGTATTCATAACAACTTAAGAGTATTCAATTTGACTAATTTACGAGTACCAAAATTTGCTTGGCCATCTAGATAAACATGAAGGTATGAAACCTTTATGTGATGATGTCACTGTAAAAAAGGAAAGGGAAGGCCATCTTGGCTTGTCGTTTTTTGCAGGAAGGACTCAGTAGTAATTTTGTAAAGTAAATTACTCGAGTAATAATTTCGTGATCTTCTGCGGATTATTTACTGTAATAATGGTAACTAATTGACAATGTGACAAGTATAAATATAAATGTGACTTTGTCATTAAGTATTTTATTTCAAATAGGGACCCCTGGCACTATAGTCAAACATAGAAAAATACGGGTGTGTCCCTAACATAAGTTTTTTTTTAAATTATTAAACGCGCTATAAAAAAATTAATAACCAGGAAATGATGAATGGTAAATGACTAAGGAAATCAATTACCAGGAGACGGGCAGCAGCGTCTTCCTGAGATTCCAACCACGTACTGCGATCGCCAACCCGCCTGCCAAGCGTGGCGATTATGGCAAAACCCCTCATGGTTATGAAAACCACGAAGGAGCCCTATGTCTTGCAGTGGGCGTCAAATGGCTGATGATGATGATGATGATGAAAAAAATTAAAACTGTTACACTTAATGTAACGTATTGCTATCAGCAACTTTATGCCTTGTTACTTGTGGAATGTGGGTAAACGCTAAGGGGCTATCAGTTTTGTAGTTGGAATACCTAGGTATGCTAAAACGTCCAATGAATGACAGGCAAGTTTGCAAGAGTAAAAATGCGAAAATGCAACCGACCGAGATTGGCACATGAGTGGCGTGAAAAGCCTCGATGGTTTCGGGTCACGTTTGTGGACACAAACTGTTGATTTCTGCATAGAGATGTACCGTGCTAAGAAATATTACCATGCACGGACAAGTTTGTGTCCCACTAGCTTTTTGTTATTTCAACTCCATCTAGTGATGTATAGCAAAACTAAAACATAAACATTAAGCGCCATAGGGTGCCTTTCAAGGGCACTTCATGAAAAATAGATCGAAAGTCTTGGAGAATATAAAGTTTTTTGTAGGACGTATGCTGGTTTTATGAACCGGGCGGTAACAACGAAATTCGATTTTAATTTTTCGCCCTGATATTGTTTGTGTGTGCTTAAATAAAGTAATTTTGGGTAGCAAAAAAAACTTTCTTGGACGCGATTACTTTTTTAATGTTATATGTTTGTAAATCCAACGTCACCTTAAAATTTGTCGAACAAATTCGAAGTCACCCTGTAGTTTGATATTATAATTATCGAGAATGTTTTTTCATACCAATGTGAATAATTGAGATAGAGTCTTGGATATTGTTTCTAATCAGCTAGACAGCCGACATAGAGACAGACAGACAAACAGAAAGACGGACGGACGGACGATATCGATGTAGGCCTATAAGATGTAATCTTTGGGTGCGAATCACAAAATAATGTAAATGACTGATTTTTCTTTTACGAAGTTGACCTTTTTATACAAACGTCCTCTGCCAAGTTACAAATTAATGCGAAATACGGCGTGCCATATTTTGAGCCTTTCACCTAACCATAAATCGAAACATTAGGCAGACTGTGTGGTCCAGTTCGGCTCGAAAAGCACGATTGATAGGACGTTAATGCTTTCCTGAGCCCGAGGTTAGCTGGTAAATACTGGCAAATACCGGCCAAATCTGCGTGCTTTACGGCGTTGTTCCACCGTCGTCCATTTTACCCTGCAAGTCGGTTGCAGGGACGTATTGCAGCTTGCGAAAAAAGGCATTTTTGGTCCTACGCAAGGGGCTATACTCTTATGACCAATTGTTACGATTTTAATAAGGATTTTTACACCCAGACGTTGACTGATTTCAAAATGCAGTGCAAGGTACTTTGCAGAAGGAGACGTTTAGTTTGAATGTTATCATAATTAAAAAAATACTAAAATAATGTTTTTTTTTTTATTTCATCGTACTAGCGATAAAATTAAAATAAAACGAAAAAGTTATTTAATCTAACGGATTTTTATGATAATAAAGACGTAAGTTTTAACAGTTTCAAACATATAAACATTTATATTAATGACATCGCAGATATACGTAACTTTGAAAATAAACAAAGTCATAGGTACATGCCCGCACTGAGAATCGAACCTGGGTCTCGCTTCCAAGTCCATTGTTCTACCCACTGGGCTACTACCGCTTATACGAGTAAGTAGGCTATCAATCATCATTATCATAGTCTTTTGCATCATTTTATGCATCATTATCATCTATTGCAGATGATTCATTCAGCGTTTTTTGAGCATTTATGCTCGTGACTACCAACAGCGTCAATGAAACAGCCATTATCACATATATACATACATAAACTCACACCTGTATCCCAGAGGGGTAGGCAGATACCAGAGACTGCCTTTTGCTACGATCCTGACAGATCACTTTCGGTTTCTCAACATTCACTAGCCTTTGCATGCACGCACGCCGGTTTCGGGTACTTATTACATTACCCTTTGCTAATACATCCCCTATTTGGATACATCCTACATGTGGAGAATATGAAGGAAGAAAGATTGACAAAACCAATATATCGAACGAATGTGGGCGGAACGGCCGGTAAGAGACGTCCCAGGCGGACATACTTCGTTATTTTCGTATTATATTATTTATAACTCTATTAAATAACCATGCTTTTAAGTGACCCACCTCCAGGATCAAAATAACTGATCCCAAATACGGCCCTGTCTGCTACATTGCCTAACCACAGATGTAACTCTCCAGAGGGATATCTATTCTGGCAACACCGCTGTGGTTAGGGTTGCCAGATTGGAAGACCTAAATACCTATGTGCATTGTGGACAGTGTGTTTTTCCTTTGAACTTGTTTATGTTTTAAAAACCTATTTAGAGGCTAAAAATTCCACCCATGCCGGGACTTGAAATTTCGAGCCTCTTTACAAACTTCTCTGTATTACGTACAGGCAGTGACATCTGAACGAAGCGATTTACATCACTTGCCCCGAGTCACCCACATTGCAGTTAGGTTTTTACATCGGAATGATATCGCTGTACCTACATGATTCTTTTTGTTGCACTAACTTTTTGATGTTATAACCTAACTGCAAAGTAGGTTACTCGGGGCTGCAAGTGATGTGAATTGCTTCGGCCAGATGTCACTGAACAAAGATGGTCCGTTGTTAAAACAAAAATTCCCATGGTTCACCCAGGTGGTCGCAGGAGGTGGACCGTGGGTAAGAAGAGGATTAAGCTCTGCGAATCAAAGTGAAACCTGGTCGGACTCTTTCAACAAAAAATTAAGTAAGTGATTCCGGAATTAAGTTATTAATGAATAGACTTCAATAACTTACCTATTCTCATCCCTCTTTTAAGAAGCAGAGGCTCTACATCGTAGTGTATATTATTTTTACTTAATAATGCTATATAGATCCTAGTATTATCGTATCACATTTAAAAATAAAATTACTTATTAGTTATTATTACTATTGTTTAATCCAAATGTCCAACCTGACAACCCTAAGTGTGAACTCGGTGACATGTCATATTTCATTTAGGCATTTAGTTCAGTCCTCTGATGAATTGATTGAGCTGCGACCACAGACATGGAGTTCAAAATTGTGTGGGGTTGTTATCAGGAGAAAATATTTTTGCAGAGTGTTTACCTGCTTGGGAACAATTTTGGACCATTTTCGGGACACATTATTTTGGAAAAACAACCAAGTTGACATTCTTTTATTAATGAAAAATAGATTTTCAATATTTATAATATGTATTTCTATGGTGGTGGTAGCCTAATGGCGGTGGTAGCCTAGTGGGTAGAACCTCGGACTTGGAAGCGGGAGACCCAGGTTCGATCCCCGGTGCGGGCATGTACCTATGACTTGGTTTTCTAAGTTATGTACATTTGTGAAATTATAGTAGCAATACCACTCGCTAACGGTGAAGGAAAACATCGTGAGGAAACCTGAGTGTCTGAGCTATTCACATGCCTCAGCGCTTGAAATCGCCAATCCGCGGTGGGCACGCGTGGTGATTAAGCCCATACTCTCTCCCTGAGAGAAGGCCTGTGCCCTACAGTGGGACGTATATAGGCTGCTTATGTATTTCTATAACCCGGGGCCTGTTTCATACAACTACATTTCATGGTTTACTGTCACAAATCCATTAACATAGCATAGGAGTCTTCCTACAAATTGATTTGTGGGTTAATGGAATGTACATCGAATTGTCCTAGTAAACCCTGAATAATAGTTACATGGAAGAAGCCTCTGAACAGTGTCCTCAAATATAAAGGTTGATCAACTACACATTGGCAGCTTACGACGTCCACCAGCTCGCTGGACCGACGATCTGAGGCAAAAGAAAATGGCGTGCCTTGGAGGAGGCATATGTCCAGCAGTGGACTGGTCCGTGTTGATTGATTCACTAAACTGTATTTACAACATTATTGATTTTTAAGCGACAGCTGTGAGTTATTCTTCGATAGTAAAATATTAGGATTCCTTTTTCAGTAAAACTCCACAAAAACTTCTAGGGAAGTATAATACCAGACAAATAAATTAAACGTATAACTTTGATTTCGCATCGTCGCATGATCAGGTTTTATTGGTGGGGGACGCGGGATGTAACTTAGAACTCTTCGACTTTAGTTTAATCAAATTAACAATTAAAAAAAAATGCTTTTACGAGTCAAGTTATCTGCCAGGGACTATACTTACTGAACTTGCTTGATATTCCGTAATTTCTGGTATCATCAAGTAGGTAAATATCCAAAAAGGACGAAACTAAACGATGCAAGAATACGACGCTAACAACGCGTCCTTGCTGACATCTAAATAAAATGAAAAGAAAGACATCCCTCTTTGTCGTTGCATTTACACTTCAAGATGTATTCAAAAACTAAATTTATTTCAACGTAAAGCATTTATATTCTGCTTGTCGAATGTCAATGTATAATGTTAGCCGGTGCCTTCGGGTCGATTTGAAGTGGAGAAAAAGGCAGCGAACAAAAACACCACTCTGACCATCTTTTCTCAAATCACCTTAAATGTAATACGTCAGTTGCTATCCACATCATAAAGATTCCATGATTGCCATCAATAACTTTAAATACCAGAACATTAGTTACTTCTTTTTACAAATTTAGGAAAAACATTGATGCTGCGGCCAGTACAGCAGGATAATATTCGAGACCAGTATTCGAGACAAGTAAGGACTCCGTCTCGCTGTCATGAGACTTGAGGTTAAAATGACTACCATTAAATGGTAAGGACGTGAACTTCCCGTCTTCTGGTTATGGAAGAGCGGTGTACCGCCACAGGTTTTTCTTTTTTGTATTTACACAAGTAGATACCGTCAATATACAGTAGATAACGAAATAAAGAATTGATATGTATTACCAGGTATTAGTAACAAAGTCATTGTATTGAATCGAAAACACACGCTTCAGACATAGAGGCTTCTAAAAAGTCACTTTACCCAGAAACACGCGGCAAAATTAAACAATAAGACAGAGAGGCCGCCGTGTGGCGCCTGATTAAGAATAGCGTCACCCAATTTCATCCCGTGGATATCGTAGAAGGCGACTAAGGAAATAAATTACCAGTAGACGGACAGCAGCGTCTTCCAAAGATTCCAATCGCATACTGCGATCGCCAATCCGCCTGCCAAGCGTGGCGATTATAGCAAAACCCCTCATGAGGGAGGCCTATGCAGTGGTCATCAAAGGGCTGATGATGAAGACAGAGAGACCACAGATCATAGAAATCGATCGCTAACAGATACCTAGAGTTGATTTCTGTTGGATTGAGAAGCTACACGAACGGCTAGTGTAATCGGTTCAAGTATTGCTAAAAAGATGAACTGGATATTCGAATTCTTGCTCAATCTAAAGAATGATTGGAGGGAGTTAGAAAAGGGTAAAAAGAGTTGACGCAGAGCCTCTTTGAATCAGCGCATTCATCGACTGCCGGATTTAAGCCTCCCACGAGGCATCTTCTTTCTGTACTCAGCTGTGACGAGCAATCTGCTTGACCGCCGGCCCTATTGTCCAACGCTGCTTTTTAGGGTTCCGTACCCGAGGGGTGCCAAACGGGACCCTATTACTAATAGTAAGACTTCACTGTCCGTCTGTCTGTCTGCCACCAGGCTGTATCTCATGAGCCGTGATAGCTTGGCAGTTGAAATTTTCACAGATGATGTATTTTATTTATTTGATGCGTTGCCGTTGTAACAACAAATACTAAAAACAGAATAAAATAAATATTTAAGAGGGGCTCCTATACAACAAATGTTGTCTAAAGACAGCGCTCGCCATCTAGCGGCCATCTAAGTAACCTTCACAGCGCCGATATAATGTCGTTAAATATCAATGTTAAACGCTTCTTGGTGGTCTTTGTAGATGGTGCTGTTCTCAAAATAGATCTTTATCTAATGTTTTAAAGATAATACAACATTAGACAAAGGTAGTATATTCAATCGGAACCCTTCATACGCGAGTCCGACTCGCACTTGGCCGGTTTTTTCTAGTTCATGGTCTCCACTCGAGACCCTTTTACCCCATCCTGTGACCCAATCGGTTCATTGGTAGATGTGGCCTGTCCTTTGCCACTTTGCTTACTAGTAGAAGAGAAATTGTTAAATTGATGGAACGTAAATAAATTACCTAATTAATAGATGCGCTGCTACGGTGAATAGCACTACTGCATATCGCTACCGGCTTCGATATTTTCTCGTGACCGGAGGTGTTAATTTTCTTTTAAATTATTAAAACTATTTTATTTGCGTATTTGGCGATTCGTTTCCGGGTCTAACGACGAAAGATTTACAACATTTGAAAAATTTAACCTGCAATGCATTATAATCTTCGGTAAATACGCGAATAGAAATAGCCAAATAAAGCTCCAGTATAAGAGAAAATCGGTTCCGTGGTAGCCTTGTCGGTAGAACATCTCTCGACTCGGAAGCGAGAGACAGAGGTTCGATTCCTAGTGCGGGCATGTACCTATGACTTTGTTTTCAAAGTTATGTACATACTTAAGTACTTTGTGAAGTTATATTAGCAATACTTTTCGATAACTGTGAAGAATAACATCGTGTGAAAACCTGAGTGTATGAGTTATTCATATACCTCACTGCTTGAAATCGCCAATCCGCGGTGGACACGCGAGGTGTTTAAGCATATACTCTCTCTCTCTCTCTCTCTGAGAGAAGGCCTGTGCCCTACAGTGGGACGTATATAGACTGCATAAGATTTTTTTTAATGATGAATTAGAGAAAATCAAGACTCATCTTAAAAAAACTCATTTACTCAGTCTAAACGTGACTCAAGGAAAAAAGGCGTTGAAGTTGACTCGGCCAAAGAAAAATATCATGTATATGGCGGTTATATCTCTTGCCCTATTATCCAGTCCCTTCCATAAAGAACAAGGTGTCCCAATCCACGACACAGCCCAAATTTGGCACAGAAAAATGTGATTTTTCTTTATTGTCATAATCGCCACGCTTGGCAGGCGGGTCGGCGAGCGCAGTATGCGGTTGGAATCTCAGGAAGACGCTGCTGCCCGTCTCCTGGTAATGTATTTCCTTAGTCGCCTTCTACGACATTCACGGAAGGAAATGGAGTGAAACTATTCTTAATCCGGCGCCAGACGGAACATGTTAATACTCAATGGCGAATAGGTAATTTTTATACATAAGCAGCCTATATAATATGTCCCACTATAGGGCACAGGCGTTCTCTCAGGGAGATCACCACGCGTGCCTACCGCGAATTGGCGATTTCAAGCGCTGAGACACTCAGACACTCAGGTTTCCTCACGATGTTTTTCTTCATGGTTAGCGAGTGGTATTTCTACTATAACTTCGCAAATGACATAAGCACATGCTTTGCACATTCGCATAACTTAGAAAACACTCATAGGCACATGCCCACTTTGTAATCGAACCTGCGTCTCTCGCTTCCGAGTCTGTTACGAGATGATGTTCCGAGAGATGTTCGACCCACTAGGCTACCACCACTCCGGTAATTTTTATATTTCGTTTAAATATAGAAATTTTATAGAAGGCACAATTCAATTTACTTTCCTGCTACTCAATATATACAAATACATTTTTAGGTAAAAGTGTAAAAAATCAGTGGAACACCATTTGATTCACTTAAACAGAATAATTTTAAGAACAAACACAATTATCTGAGACTACAAAGAATTATTTCTAAAACGCGCCGTTTTAGAAACATTTGAAATTGGTTTTCGTTTCAAAAAAAAAAAAAAAAAGTTTTTTATATTTTGGTGTGGCGCTGTTTTATCAAACAGTCAATCAAGTCTGATTTGTCAATCTTATTCGTTAACTAGAATGTACTTCATTCAATGATTTACCCCACGCTGCAACATTATTACAACACTTAAGTGGCAAAATACCTTTATTTTTACATAATAATGTGAGCCCCTATAAAAAATACGTGCGGAGCCAACCAAGTCGCGGATTTCCCTATATCTAGTGTACTCACACTAGATATAGGGAAATCCGCGACTTGGTTGGCCACTGGGCGCTTTATAAATCATCAATCTTATTTTGTGTGGCAAATAAAATATTTTCACTTTCACTTTCACTTTCACTTTCACTTTCACTTTCACTTTCACTTTCTCATTACGTAGAAGCAAAGGCCATTTTTTTTGTAAAAAAAAACGTATAGGTTATTCTATAAGTTTTTTCTTCTTGTATCAGTTTTTGTGAAACACAAACTCTTGATAAAGTGTTTCAGGAATTGAAACAAATTTTTTTTTACTTTGTTTTATTTAGGAAGCAAACGGTTCAATGTTATGCTTATGTAGACTATTGTTATATGCACAAACCAGTGAGGTTTCCACAAATAATCAGCCCAAAAAACATTAGCAAAGACAGACAGATTAATTAATTACAACCTTGTAAAACTACGTGTCAAAACGGGAATAGAAGCTATTGTCTGCATCCACCATTATCCTGTTAGATCCCTGAGTCGCCACGGCCCCTTGGAAGGGCTTCATTACATCTGTTCCATCGTAATTTTTACTTTGAACCATCTTTTTTTAGACGCCACCCTTAATTGAATATACTACTTGTGAAGAGCCGTATTTTTAAACCCTCGTTGGCCTTTCACTTAATTATTCCTCGTTTTAATTGCTTTTCTACTAAATTTTAGGGATATTATGGTCTTGGTAGACTTGCTGCAGGAAAAAAAAACCGGGCTTATTCATAAAAAAGGCCGATTAAAATAGTCTGTGCTGGAGATTTTACAAGGAAAAATCGTATCCACAGAATGAATAAACTGCCATTTAGGTGTGCTTTAGAGGAATCGTGTTTTTATAAAAAAGGCCGTAAGTTTTTAACAATTCGGCCCGTGGATATATTTTTTATGTATGTTCGGCGATAATTCTTTATCTCGTTATCTGATTTAGAAAGGAAAATCTAAAAAAAATTGGTACAAATACCTACTCTGGAAAAACACTTGGAGAAAAAATGGACGAATACTCCAAAATTTTAACCGGACTTATATAAAACCAACCATGAGTTACAGTCCGCAGTATGCCAACCTTCAGACGCGTGCACTCTACTCAGTTACGTTATGGGTGACTTTGCATCAAAAATGTACGGGTTGATTTGCTGTCGACTGTACTTCAAGGGTGGTTTCATATAAGTCTGGTTCTGATTTTGGAGTTCTTTTCCATTTTTTCTCCAAAATAACCTAAATTTTGAAATGGCGACACCTCGTTTGACAAGTAACGTTCATCAAAGTCGCAGCTTTTGATTAACATTTGATTCAGATATTTTCATGGAATCCATAAGACAATCATCAAATTCTCTTTTACACTCGACTGCGGTGGATCACGAGTGCAGCGAGTGATTCAAAACGAAGGAGGCCTATGTCCTGCAGTGGGCGTCAAATGGCTGATGATGATGATCAACAGAAACGGCTTTTGTCAGCAGTAAACTATTTTCTGTCAACAATAATAGTTATTTGTTATACAAGAGTGCAAAGTTCATGAGTTTGATGATCGAGCAAGCGATGGATTCTAAAATTGAATCACGAGTGCAGAGAGTGATACAACCAAAAGAGCACGAGTTGAAAAATCTTTGCACTCGAGTGCAACACGTAACTTTTCATCCCACTTCAGCGAGGAAATGACTAAATGCAAAAATACCTAACACTAAGGAGGTTCCGAGTCTGAGTTCTTAACAAATTAAAAAAAAGTTGTATGATAAATTCGGCACCATGGAGGTAGAAGTAAATAGGTCTAAATTTACAAACTTAGTGCACACAATGTTCCGAGTTCAATTTACTTTATCCTCTAGAGGATAAAAACGGCTTTTGCACGCATATGTCGAAGAGCAAAAATACTCTTTTTAATACAGTTGCTCAAAAAGTGGCGTATTACAGGAACGTATAGCGTTCGGGATGTGGGCTATTACATACATACTCGAGCTTTTTCTTTACCTTTTCCGAACTCGTGCGTTCTCTTTCCCGACTGTCAAAATAATGTCTATTAAAAAGAAAAACCAACCACGATGGGTTTACTAAAAAAAATTCATAGAAGTTTTTATGATTCATGCAAATATTTCTAGAAAGAAGCTACTAATTTGTTTTGATATCAGATTTAATGATTTGATTCAATGAGTTAGGTTAGGTTTCATCTCACTTCATCTCATTAAATTTTATTTTCGTTTCATATCAATAAAAAAATTCTACTGAAGACTTGGCTGTATGGGCATAGTTCCCTTTGCCTACCCAGAATGGGTGAAGAAAAAAAAAATCTCTGCTTATATTCTTTTACGGTTGGCGCCATTTTCCAAAAAATATCTTTATTAAATTACTTAATTTTTTCGCAACAATATTAAAAATATTTGTTCAGTACACGTGCGGAACCGTCATTACAACTTGTTCCGACTGTCAACCCTCACCTTCGGCTGCACCTCGGCTCGGGTAGACATTTGTCGGAACTCTTTGCAATGACAGGCTTTCCGCACTCGTAATGAAATTTTAATACAGTTGCTCAAAAAGTGGCGTATTGCAGGGACGTATAGCGTTCGGGATGTGGGCTATTACATACTCGTGCTTTTTTTTTACCTTTCCCGAACTCGTGCGTTCTCTTTCCCAACTGTCAAAATAATGTCTATTAAAAAGAAAAACCAACCATGAAGTTTTTACTAAAAAAATTCATAGAAGTTTTTATGATTCATGCAAATACGTATATTTCTAAACAAAAGCTACTAATTTGTTTCAATATCAGATTTAATGATTTGATTGAATGAGTTTGGTTAGGTTTCATTTCATTTCATCTCATTAAATCTCATTTCATATCAATTAAAAACTTCTACTGAAGAGTTGGCTGTATGGGCATAGTTCCCTTTGCCTACCAGAATGGGTGAAGAAAAAAAAAACTCTGCTTATATTCTACGGTTGGCGCCATTTTTCAGAAAATTTCTTTGCGAGTTTAGTTGTTTGTTGCACAAAATGAGTAATTTCAACCCTAGTTTTTTTGAATTAACACCACCGGAACGCAGCATAATTGCACAAAATGCTTCGGAGAACATTTTACCGGAAAAGTCAAAAAGTCGCTACATATCTACATACGACGAATTTATTGCGTGGAGAGAAGAGAAAAAAGCAAATAGTTTTTAATTTTTTCGCAACTGTAATAGTCGTTCAGTACCTACACGTGCGGAACCGTCATTGCAACTTGTTCCGACTGTCAACCCTCGCCTTCGGCTGCGCCTCGGCTCGGGTAGACATTTGTCGGAACTCTTTGCAATGACAGCCTTTCCACACTTGTAATGAAATATACTATTCCGAGATGGGGGGATGAAGTCTTTTGAACAGCAATTGTGGTTGAGCAAAAAAAAAAAACAAAATTAAACAACAGAATAGTGTTGTGTTAATCATTTATTTAATCAGATGACCAAAATGAATGTATTTGCTGACCATATTTATTGTGTTTACTCATTTATTTATTCTCTTGACCGAAATAATTGATTATACTCTTTTTGTTGCACTAACCCTTACTGAGGATAATTGACCCGTGTCCTCAGAACGGGTTAGTGCAACAAAAAAATATAATAATGTAGGTACAGCGATATCATTGCGATGTGAAAACCTAACTGCAAAATGGGTTACCCGGGGCTGCAAGTGATGTAAATTGCTTCAGCCAGATGTCTTCTTTACGTTGAAATTTTATTTTTATTTTATACAGTCGTGGTTTTATGTTGTGTTTCGTATTATTCCTTTTCTTGCTATTTTTTAATGTTCATATTATATAATAACTTACTACAAATACTCCTTGCTCTTTTTATTTTAAAATGCCCTCCCAAATTTACGAGTATTCTATAGAACAGCGTTCGAGTGGTCCCTTACCCATCTCGTGTGAGTAAATGTGCCACTGGACGCTACATATAAACAATCTCATTCATCATCATTCAGCCACAAGAAGTCCACTGCTGGACATAGGCCTCCTCCATGGATTTCCATAAAGACCGGTGGGAAGCGGCTTGCATCCACCGTCTTCCTGCCACTTGGATGAGGTCATATGTCTATCTTGTGGCTGATCATCCTAAGCTGCGCTTGCCGACATAATGTGGTCTCCATTCGAGAACTTTTTGGCCCCATCGGCCATCAGTTCTGCGTGCTATGTGCCCCGCCCACTGCCACTTCAACTTACCAATCCGCTGGGCTATGTCAACGACTTTCGTCATCATTACGTCATTATCATCTCATTACCTACATGCAAAGGCCAAAGTTTATTTCCTTCATCGTATTTATATTTTTTATTTATTAGCGACATAAAACAGCAAGGGAACAATGAATTTTTCACACCTGCTATTCAGAAAAGATCCCTTGATTCCCTCAAATGAGGGATCCAAGTTGTACTTTTCTTCCCTGATATTCTAGTTTTTTTTTATTGCCCTCAGCATGATCCGTGTGCAGATTTTCACAAAATGTAATTCCAATTCGATTTTTATTTCGTTGCAATCGATCATAATTGTCTTCCACGGCACATATTGTATTTGATTTAAATTTTCCTTATAGCAGGTGTGAAAAGCAGTATGTGTCACTCGGTAGCAAAATTATTTCCGTCTTGGCGTAAACACTTGAATCCCTCGCTACGCTCAAGATTCTACTTTAGAATCCCTCGCTACGCTCTTCTCGTCGTCGCTCGTCGTCGGTCGTCGCTTTCTCCTCGCTACGCTCGGGATTCTATTGTAGAATCTTTCGCTTCACTCAGGATTCAATATACCGCCCTCGCCGTAAATATATCATTTTGCTCCCTTGAGACACAATCTACTAAGTATTTTCCCTTATGTTTGCCGGTTAGATGTAGCATGAAAACCGGCCAAGTGCGATTCATTTGTATATTTCAAGTATCTACTTGTTGCCGTTATTAATATCGAGCAAAAAAGGTTTGTTGTATCGGAGCCTCCCTTAAATATTAATGTTATTCTGTTTTTAGTATTTATTGTTCTAGCGGCAACAGAAATACATCATTTGTGAAAATTTCAACCGTCTGACTATCATGGTTCATGAGATACAGCCATGTGACAGATGGACGGACGGACGGACAAACGGCGGAGTCTCAGTAATAGAGTCCCTTACCCTTTGGGTGCGGAGCCCTAAAAAGTAGGAAGACTGTTGTACTAATTAGCTACGCAATGTAGGTCGATTTGTCATAATAAGCTAGGTATAAGTTGTAGTTTTATCAATCGCTTGGTGTGCCGTTACCAGAGTAGGAGGTGGTCACTACCTGCGCAAAAGCTTAGCGCAGTACAGTAAAGCTAGCGTAATGAGCCAAGGATGTTTTGGGTAAAACGTTCTTGGTGTGAGCTCTAATTTTGAGTAGAATACCCAAAAAACGTTGGCCATTGCATCTACTTAAGAAGATGATTTATAAATCATCTGTATACAGCGTCCAGTGGCACCTTCACTCACACTAGATGGGTGAAGGGGCCACTTGGGTGCTGTCGTGCCTGTTACATTGTTATTAGATGGAGTAGGCTTGCCCAGCACCTACAACATCCTGAAAGCTTAGTCGGCCTAGCCCACAGGAAAGATAAGTCAATACTTGTGAAGCCAAACACGCCGCGGGTTTCCTCACGATGTTCCTCCTTCAACGTTAGCTTGTGATATTGCTACTACAAACTCGCAGATATACAACGGTCTCTCGCTTCTGAGTCCATCGTTCTACCCACTGGGCTACCACCGCTTTCCAAATCAACGAATCCCCAAATTCATCCATAATCAACGTTCCCCCACAATTACCTACTCTCTCCGTTCTCATTTACCGGGACAATCGAATGGATCCAATCCGAACGAGCTACCACAAATAGCCCACCTTTCCAATCGAAACCACTCACTCAACGCGAATTGCAGTGCCATGCACTATAGAGGTACATCCTTTTACTTTCAGCAAGAGTGGGGGAGTAAAATTACACACTCTATCTATTCGGATATTCTCGCTAAAAATGTAGATTCGCAAATTGCAGAGCGCACATTCCAGCCCAGATAATGTAGAGTGTGCGCAATGATATTCGTTAAATTTGCATTTCGGAATAATTTGCCTAATCCCCGCCTTAATGACGCGATTCCAATGGCGATCGGTGCGCGGACACATATCTGCGTGGGTGAAAAGGTGCCTTTTGAAAATTATAGCGTAAGCATAAGCATAATCAGCCTATATGCGTCCCACTGTAGGGCATAGGCCTTCTCTCAAGGAGAGAGTATGGGCTTAATCACCACGCGTGCCCACCGCGGATTGGCGATTTCAAGCGCTGAGGTACGTGAATAGCTCAGACACTCAGGTTTCACCGTTAGCGTGGGGTATTGCTACTATAACTTCATAATGTATATAACTTAGAAAACCAAGTCATAGGCACACGCCCGCACTGGGATTCGAACCTGGGTCTCTCGCTTCCGAGTCCAATGTTCTACCTACTAGGCTACCACCGCTCATTTATTATTCCGTCCTTTAATTATTCCGTCATAAATTATGTAAACCGAAATGTTTAAACCATCTCAATTTTATTTTTCTACTTTTCATACGATCTTGAATCTTGACGAGGTCAATTCTCGATAATAAACTTTCACTGAGTAAAACTTAACCTTTTTATCCATAAAATCTGTAAGCTCAACCAATTAGTATGAAAAATAAACGTTTGCTTATTGGAAGTGGTTTAATTAACTATACTTACTAAAAATACGATTCACGGGTTTTGCGTTATTTCATCAATGATACGTTGTACAGTTAATTGCGACACAGGCGTGAATTTTTGTAGTGTTATGTAGTAAATTGGAGTTTAATTTAAATTTATTTCAATGCTTGATAAACAAAAAATAAATTACAGGACAAAAACAAAATACTTACCTGCAAAACAACAACAAAATTATGCGGAAAACAATTCATTTGCTCTGGAGCGGACGCACGGCAAGTTGGGTCAACATCTGTGTTTGAATTGTTATAAAATATAATGCACGTCATGGAATAAGGTGCATTTAAAAAATTCTGTTGGTATTTTGTAACATAGCGAGCGTCGATTGTCAATTGAAGAATTTTACTAATTTTATACGATATCGGGTTCATTACGCAACTCCACAACACGTTTCATCTTGGATCATGTCACCTAAGACAACTCGTCGGTCTCTTATCTGTACTAGAATTCATTGCATCAAATGGCATTATATCGGTGGTTCATTGCGCCAGATCACAAAAAGGTCGATGGCGTATTTTGTCTAAGGCATTAAGTTCTTTTGACTGACTTCAAATTACATCTTCAATTCCACGTAGTTTGCAAATAAATAGCAAAAGATCTATTATATTCATATCTACAGGCCGCTTACTGCTCAGATAGATAGATAGATAGAATATTCTTTATTGTACACAGAGATTACAAAAAAAAAATTCAATAAATCGCAGTACAATTGGTGGTCTTATTACTACAAGCAATTAGATGAAACGTAGCACCAAACAAGCGCGATTCGTAATATCAAACATTGGTTAATTGAAGTATCGAACAAACAAACTGTCGATGCGACGTCATGAAAGGTAATTCGGTGAAATGTGTTGTGGTGTGGCGTATAAACCCATGTTATCTATTACCTCGCCACCCTTACTTATACAAGATACTTACTCAGAGGTGAAAGCACGTAATGTATATATGTTGCGGCACCAACCTACGTCTCGTCGACAAGTCACCGCTTATCCAAACACTTCACAAGCCCTAAGCCCCGTATTCATTGTAAAAAATTGTTTATAAACATTGATAGTTGCAGAAACATGTTGCCGAGTTGATGTCAACATGTTGCGGGCAACACTTGTGTTGTTGATCACGCCGTGTTGACATCTTTTAAACAGTTTCAAACATACTAAGCAGCAGTGTGGAACAATGATAAAATAATGGAGATGATATAATTATTTCAATCTTAAACAATATTGTGGGATTTTTCTGAAACCTTAATTATACTAAAAAATGAAGTAGACTTCCAAATGAAAGATGTATTTTTAGAAAGATGCATTATGAATTTATGAGATACGGAGAATACAACAACACTACTTAATTGGACAACATTCTTACGCAGACTGGCGTGTGAACGGGACGTATGGCCGTAAACATTGTTGCCAGTAATTTTGTTTTTGAGAAACAATGGTGTTGAGCAACAGTTGTGCAACAAATATTAATAATGAATACGGGGATTTATAATCACCGTTTTTGTGATCGCGCAAACACCAACACGCCCCGGATCGCTGCGTGGCCGTACAAAGTTCATCTCATTTAGGTTTTCCTGTCGCATTGGAGCTACGTACCATAAACCGAATCCCTGTGCCTAGTGTAGCCTCGGTTTAAGTGTTGCAGGTTGATGAGCCCAACCTATCAAATAGTGCATTGCTTGCACCCTTTACGCAGTAAATCAATAAAAAAAACCAACCAAGTGCGAGTCGGACTCGCGCACGAAGGTTTCCAAACCATTATCTGTACAACATTTGAATATTTCAAGCGTCTACCTATTGCCGTTTTTAATATCGAGCAAAAAACGGTAAAAAAGTCACGTTTGTTGTATGGGAGCCCCCCTTAAATATTGATTTTTATAGAGGCAATAGAAATACATCATCTGTGAAATTCAACTATCTAACTAACACGGGTCATGAGATAAAGACTGGTGACAGACGGACGGACGGACGGATGGACGGACGGACAGCGGAGTCTTAGTAGTTTGGGTACGGAACCCTAAAAACGTCAGTTGATATTAGCTTTTTAAAACCGACACACTGCGGATCGCTGCATGCACGCTGTTATTCACCAACGAACGAGCGGCTCGCAGCAAGCTCGCAATAGTCACTAGATACGTTTACAGATACATTACGCACTATACCTCTAAGTGACTACCCTGCTTTATGAAGCGTCTGTGAACGTGTTACTTTTAGTGTATCTCGTATAATTAGCCTACGACCTATTCTCAGACCTACCAAATATCCACAAAAAATTTCATAAGAATTGGTGAAGCCGCTAACACTGTCAATGTTTGTTGCCGAACTCCTCCGAAACGGCTTCACCAATTCTTATGAAAATTTTTGTGGATATTTGGTAGGTCCGAGAATAGGTCATAGGCGAATTAATATGGAAAAAGAATGTTTCACGAGTCAGCTAGCACTATTATTCTTATTAATACGTTTATTGCACTTAATTCTATAAGAATTTTCTGCCAGTCAACCACAGATGGTGCATGAAATTAACTGGTTGGCATACAAAATAGACAGCTAACACGAAATACTTCGACTAAAATTAGATAAGCAGATGAATACTCAACAATAAATAAGTAAATATTTATACTATTATAGTATTATTATATTATTTTTCCTAATTCTTAAAACAAGATTAATTGAAGTGCGTCTGGGCAATGATTAATGTATTCCTATTGAGGGTGGCGTTTCTGTTGCTGAATGTGCGTCTTCGATTTGAGTTTTGAGATTTGAAAGAGACGGAAAAGTACTTGCTATTCTTTTGTGAGTAAAGTAATTATGAGGTGAATTTGTCGTTCGTGTACGGGCATTTGAAAATATCAACGAAGTGGGTAGTAAAGCAGGCCGGTGACTTTACATTCATGAGATTACGTGTTCGAACCAATATATGAAATGATTGTTTCTAAACTTCTGTATCGTTGCTATCTTTCGGTACCAACGGAACCCTATTAAGGATAATCACAGAAGAAAGAGCACTTGACCAGCTTTTCATGAATTTGAAGTACTTAGCAACACCGCTTGCTAACTGTGAGGTAAAACAGCAAAATAAATCTCAAGTGGCTGAGGCATTCAACTCGTAGTATCATCATCAACCCATTATGTCCCCACCGAGGGGCACGGATCTCTTCCCTGAGGAAGGTATAGGCCATACTCCACCACGGGGGCCAAGTCCGGATTGGTGGAGGCTTGTAGACTAGTGGCTCGTCGTAGTATAACGCCCATCAAATCCTGAGTGATTCCATTCTATCTAACTGTCAAATTACAAACCAATTGCCATCGCAAACGTCAGGATTCCGACAGGATTTGGTGCACACAATTCAGCCTCTGAGCACCTTAGACACTCGACCTTTGTCATACGCATGTGAACACTGTGCTTACAATCTGCGATCGGCAGGTAATTAACCCCATGCTATCTGTGTCTTTGAGAGAAGGCCTATTCCTGCAGTAGAATATTCATAGACTGTTTATTCGGTATGCAGTAGTAAAATTGCCACTCGCAAACGCTGGGGGATCTTTCCTATGATTGGTATGAAATTGCTTTTTCGCCTACCATAATATTTAACGAAAACGGTCCAATTCAACCCCTAAAAGTGACGCCACACGGACGTTGCCAGTGCGTTGCATCGTCACAGCGCAATTATTAGTAAACACATATGCATTTAAGATTATACATTTACCGAAACGTATTCACAAAAACCGGCCAAGTGCGTTTCTGGAAAGTGCGTAGGGTTCCGTAGAAAGAGAGATTTTTTTATCTGCTTTACAGAACTAACAAATTCGCCGAATTGTATGGCGTTACTTTGCGGAAATCCATAATAATATTTAAATGTGAAAATTATTTTATGCTTGAAAAAGTGGGAGGGAGGGCGGTGCAATTACTAACCGCAAGGTGCTTGTTGGCGGAATTTAGCAAAGTAATTTTCACATTTTAAAACTTCGTCGAAGTCATTTTCAATGGATTTTGTATGAAACTTTACTTTTATAAGTTGGTTGCCTATTACTCGTTAACTAGTAAAGCCTTCTTAGCCGTTAGGGGTTTCCTTTTAAGTTCATTATTAATTAACATGTGCTACTACCCTGAATTTTTTCACGCTCCTACAATCATCCGTTTAGCCAGAAGATGGGGGAGACGTTTTACTCGGACAAACATTTGCGTTTTAATGCTTAATATTTCGCTTAATATTACGAGATCGAATGAGAAATGATGAGATCCTTAGACGAACCAAAGCCGTCGACGTAGCCCAGCAGATTAGTAAGTTGAAGTGGCAGTGGGCGGGACACATAGCACGCAGAACTGATGGCCGATGGGGCCGAAAAGTTCTCGAATGGAGGCCACATATCGGCAAGCGCAGCGTAGGACGACCAGCCACAAGATGGACAGATGACCTCATCCAAGTGGCAGGAGGACGCTGGATGCAAGCCGCTTCCAACCGGTCTTTTTGGAAATCCATGGAGGAGGCCTATGTTCAGCAGTGGACTTCTTGTGGCTGAATGATGAATGATGATGATGATGATTTCGCAAGCGAAACCCTAAATCAAAGACCAAAAGATATGTGGTGTAGACGAAAATAAAAATGTAGGTGTAGGGCTCCCTAATTCAGGTGTAGAGGAGTTACACTAAAAAAAAATTTTTTCGAGGTTTTATTCAACCGTTTTGTTGGAGTTATAAATATGTACATCTAAGCCAAATTTAAGTTCTCTAGCACTTACCGTCTCTGTACTAACCTGCGAACGGACAGACATACAGACCCGTCCGTCTGTATGTCTGTCCGTCCTATGGCGAAACTATAAGGGTTCCTTGTCCACTAAGGAACCCTAAAAATGTGTTGTTTGGTTACGGTGGTAGGGAGTCACTGAATGCGGGCGGCACAAGTGGGCGTCAAATGGCTGATGATGATTTACAGAAAGAGATACTTATTGGATGTCAGCCAGAAAGCTAGACAAAGTCTGTATCTTGAACTCTTGTTTTCTTTTTGACAAACGGTTTTAATTAAACCACGACAGTTTTAGATGCATCAATGCGTTCGCGTAAGCACGGAGTTCTGTCAAAGGAAACTCTTTTAAACTGTTTGTGATAATCCTAGGATTTAATTTAAACTACAACGTACACGTCCTACAGCAGGCCACTAGCCTTCTTGAAGACAAAGTGGTAAGAATAATTATAATAATACGTGTAAAGTTCTGTGTACATCGAATTAAAGATAGAGCGATAGAGAACACTTTATTGTACATACATACATACATACATACATTCATACATACAAACATACATATATAAAACATAAACTCTCGTCTGTATCCCAGAGGGGTAAGCAGAGATCAGGGACTGCCACGATCCTGACAGATCACTTTCGCTTCCTTAACATTAGTCGTTGCATGCACGCATGCCGGTTTCGAGTACTTTTCATATTGCTAATACATCCCCTAAATGGTCGAAGTATGTCCGCTTCGGACGTCTCTTACCGGCTCTTCCACCCACATTCGCTTGATATGTTTGTTTATTGTACATTACACAGTTATTTAAAGGTAAAAAGCCGGAAAGCATTAGCAACGTGTCGTGTGGCCTGGCTTTAACTCGAAGGAACTGATCAAGTGGGACCAAGGTAGAGGTCCTCCCGGGAAATAATTGAATGAAACAGTTATGACAAAGACCCTCCAAAGGGCGCGGGAAAAATTGAATTACTTATCTACCTGGCGGCTAGGGATTACACCGTAATTAAAACCCGTTCACACTGAATTGTGGAAGATAACCCTCCTTTGGATTTGCAGTCGGGTGAAAATAAACCGGGGATAGAGTTATTTCTAGAACGATCTTATGGTTGAGCCGGTTTCGTGAATTTGTCTTTTTTAACCGCAAATACTCAGTGCATTGCAGCTTCTGAGGTAAGCTAAAATTCGCTATTAAGCTTGTCTATTCTAAGAAGTAAGTTAACTTGCAAAGCTTATTGGTTTACTGAATAAACAAAATTACAATTAAGCCGCGATGAAACCCGCGGCTTGGTTGGCTCCGCACGCATAACTTGTCTTTCCTGTGGGCTAGGCTGACTAAGCTGTCAGGTTGGTACCTATAGGTGCTGGGCAAGCCTGCTCCATCTCAAAAATAATGTTCCAGGCACTGCAGCGTCCGAGTGTTCCCTCAACCCATCCAGTGTGGTGTGAGTGAAGGTGCGACTGGACGCTGCATAAATAATTTCCTTACGTAGATGCAAAGGCTAAAAATTCTACGAACTAGTGTTTCTCGGTTTTTCTGCTTAGTAGAGGCGCTTTTTGTTAGATGCATCAATAATATTGAATAGGCTTAAAATCATATGAGTTACTTAGAATGAAATGGTCTATTTACTGCCGCATTGAGTAAAAAAACATTAAACTTGGCATTAAAAAAGATATTGAAATCTGAAATAAAATTTATGAGTTTAATTTCAGGTTACAAAAGTTGTTACGAAATAAAAAAAATCATTATAATGAAATAACCTATCGTTTCAAATCTAGAAAACCTAGAAGTTAGCAAGAACTGTAGATACACTTGGCAGTATGGCAGCTGGAAATTTATAGACGTTCCACTGTAGGGCACAGGCCTTCTCTCAGAGAGAGAGTTTTGGGCTTGATCACCACGCGTGCCGACCGCGGATTGGCAATCTTAAGCGCTGAGGTATGCGAACACCTCAGGCACTTTCCTTTCCTCATGATCTTTTTCTTTACCGTTAGCAAGTGGTATGGCTACTAATGGCTACTATGTGCGTAACATAGAAAACGGGTCGAACCCACGACCTCTTCAATGTGCCGCAAGTGTTCCACCGACCGTGCCGCAACCCTTCTGCAACTTTGCTGAACTATAAAAATTTCATGCTAGCATAAAATAAATAATTCTCCAACGCCGGCAGTACGTTGAACCGTTGCCATTTTATATTGAGTGGGATGGAAAGTTTTCGAGTGAAACGCGTTTGAAGTCTGATTTCGAGGGCTTCCCCAGCCAAAGCTTTACTGTCGCTTGGCAAACAACACCGCTCAAGTAGAGAGAACAAGGGTTAATTTTGTATGGATCCCGTACCCACCTTTGTGGCAGACTAGGTGTCATTTAAAAGAGGTATATTTTAAACACACTAATAACGAACTAATGAATGAATTTGAGAAAGAAATTATGATTACTTCATTTTTGCATCAAAGCGCGCGCGTCAATGGCGGGAGGGGCGAATTCGCAAAGGGTATAGGCATATTTTAATATCAAACAACACTTTTTCTTAGCTAGCTACATAGTGGCCATCATATAAAACAATTTGTATTTTCAAAGACCTTTCTAATGGTTTAGGTTTCAAGTCGCTACAACGTACCCGTTATGACTCATATTTCTTTGACGGTTTTGACATTTGAATGCCCTTGGGTGCAGATTCTAAGCGCGAATCGATCAACCTATAAAATCCAAACATTCAGACTAATTAACGGCCGTTATTCAAAGCGGAGCTATATGCCCCGCCCACTGCCACTTCAACTGAGCAATTCTTCAAGCTATATTAGTTACTCGGGTTCTTTTGCGGATCTCCTCATTCCTAATTCGATCACGCAGTGAGACTCCTAGCATAGCTTTATTCATTGCTCGTTGGGCGACCTTGAGCCTCCTTATGAGGCCCATAGTCAGCGCCCAGGTCTCACATTCATCAGTTATGATGATGGTGATTCAAAAAATTGTAACATCGCGCGAATACTTTTTCTATGGAACACCGTAGAAACTGCTTACAAAATCAAGAAGTATTTTCTCTCTCCTGTAAAGTAGGGAAAAAAGGGTTGTGCGCTGTTGTTTGCTAAGCAGTGATATGTACCGTCGACAACTCGACAGCACTTCAACCTTTAAATTTTGATTGCAAAGTCATCCGTAAGGTAACTGAGTAAAGTGTGCGCATGTCACAGATATCTCCAACGCTCTGAGGTGCATGTAAAGGTTGATGTGCTGTCGACTGTACATATCAAATAGATGTGAACACCTCAGACACTCAGGTTTCCTCGCGATGTTTTCCTTTACGGTTAGCGAGTGGTATTACTACCATAGCTTCAGAAATATACGCAACTTAGAAAACTAAGTCATTGGTACTCATTGGCGGTTATATGGACTTTAAAAACGAACATCTTCAGGTTGATATTTGTAGTGAGACTTGATTGTTCTTCTCAAAGCATTTCTTAAAGTTTTCAGTCGCTTTTCTTTCTTAACTTGCTTAAACAAGTCAGGAGCATCTCCGTGCAAGACGAGTTTTGCAGTGTTTGTAGTTAGGTAAATCTTTAGGAAGAGCACTTCTTGCCGGTTTCCGAAGCAGTTTCGTGCCTTTGTGAAGAGAAAACGCCTTTTTGACACGTCTCTCAGAACTTTTGTATGGAAAATAACATGGCAAGTAAATAGAGGAATAGATGCAAGACGACTTAAGGGGCTCCAGGGAGTAACACTAGCGCCACGGAGGAAAAAAATTTTTTTGCAGTTCAAATTTGCAAAAAGTGTCTGTACAATCTCTCAATCATGTTAATCTGTAGAATTCGAAAGGACCTGATCGGGCCACCATAACAATGTATTTTAGTTGTTTTTTTCAAGGTCATAATCTAACAGGTTGATAGACAAAAAACCTAACCTTAACAAAAAAAACGGCAGTTTTTGACATAAATGCTATCTAGGACCAGGCTCGTGATCCTAGATTCTTTGTCATGGGCCCTAAAAATCACTGTTAAAATAATTGAGAAATTTTACAAACCCTTTTTGCCAATACGATTTGTAAAAGAAGATATGATTGTTTTTCTTTGGTGGCGTTAGTTAGCCCACTGGATGCCCTTAATTTTTTGCGGAAGCATGCAACAAACGCACTTCCGCTAAAATGGAAGCAAATCTTATGCTATGTTGCAGCCCGTTCGCATCGCATCTCAAAAATGTCACAGAACGCGCGGTTGTTGCGCTGCATGAAGTCTCCGCAGGCGATGGCTGAAAGATGTTTGTAGATTCTTTTTATAGCTTCAAGTTTGCTCAGTTGAAAATAGGTAGATAACTGATTTATTTCCACAAGACACACAGGTATAAAAAGCATTACTTATTAAGTCACTACAGGGTTAACATAGACAAGATAGAAGCATACATAAATGAGGAACACGTAGCATTTTGACATATTACACGGTACTTACCTATTGGTGACATAAGAATAGAGCCAAAAACTTGTGGGTGTAGCATTTGCTTTTCAGCCAGTCAACCGCAAGAGGTAGAGGAAAGAGTTGGTAGGCGTGCAAAAAATCTGAAATATTTATCTTCGTTTTGTTCAGTTTTCTTTTGTTTAATTTGCTATAGTACACCTTACAAAAAAAATGCAAAATAAAAAATTATACAAGGCGAACTTTATTTCGGCACAAACTTCTAGACTATTTACATATATTACACAGTTTGATTTCATGGTTACAAATATCTTAACACTCTCAGAGTACCTGCGATACCGGGTCTCCTAGTGCAGGGCTCACTGGTTTTCATATTTCTGATAAATACACTATTGGTAAACAATCATTTTTTCATTTTCATTTCATTGTCTTTGTACAGGCAACAACAGAATACAACACTTTTGTTCGATACTGGCATCTATCTGGATTATTATAAGAGCAGCAACCGAGTAGCCTCGGCTGTTCCTGACGATACTTTGCGACTAGCCCTTAAGCACGTCGAATCTGCCCTTGGCCGACTTTTCAAGGGGTTTTGAAGATGCTATTTATGTGCTTAAGACATAAGTCAGCTTTATACTGATGGAGAGAAAATGATCGGAGTGAAGTTTCTATGCCATTATTATGTAAACAAACAAAACAACAAACAAACATTTACATACAGGCACATACATTGCTTCTGGCCCCACACTAGGATACCCTGTGTCGTGGGAACCAGAAACAACGACATCACAAACATGTAAACATCCAAGACCTGGTGTTTTTTTTTTGTCTCCAGCCGGGATTTGAACCCGGGACCTCTTGCATGGTATGCAGATGCACTACCGCTGCGCCACGAGGTCGCCACGGTATGTTATACATATATATATATTTTTTATTACAATTTCAAAAATTGCTTACTATCCCCCAACTATTCGCTCGCGCAGCGCAACAAGTCCGATACAAATCCGCGCGCTCAGAGAACCCGGCCTTAAGCAACATTATATAACAATAACACATTGGCTAAAGTGTCGTCCATAATTTCAGAGAGTGAGAAAAATTTCAATTTAAATGAAGTAAGAAAAAAATCACACACCATAAGGTACCGTCAATCAAATAAACCGCCCGAGACACATCTGACCCAAAGGTGCCCATGACACTGGCAACATTACCGCGCTACACAGCGCGGGACATCCCAACAATTGAAGTTGTACCAGAATAGGGCTGCATAGCTCTCAGTCGAGTGGTAGGCAAACACGGATTGTACGTTGATTGAAAAATCTGTTTATTCGGGAAACTCTGTTCTGAATGGTGAAACTTTTTCTAATCAGTCGTGTACATTTTGTTTATTTTTATTGATGTTTTGATTGTGCTATCTTGTTAGTGTTGTACAGAGGTATAAAGAAGACGTATTGAGAAAACCCCCGAGTTTTTTTTATATAGCCTATATTCGTCCCACTGCAGGGCACATACCTCCAACACAATTTAAGTTAATTTAAAGAATGCTAGTAATAGACAATTATAAGCTGGCAATTAAGGAATTAGTTAAGTTATATTGTAGTGCACTTACAGGGTATCATTTACCTTTAGAATTACATATAAGAACTGTAATGAGACATGATTATATATTCCGGATTGGTATGTTTTTTTTTTATTCATACTAAATTGAGATGGTCAAGCCAATCCGCTTCGCAATGTACAATACTACGCATTGAATGGTGGTTTATATAACACGGCCCAGGTGTTTTTTGATTTCTTAGGGTTCCGTACCTCAAAAGGAAAAAACGGAACCCTTATAGGATCACTTTACTATCCGTCCATCCGTCTGTCTGTCTGTCCCTTTAACTCGGGAACGCGTGAAGGTATCGAGTTGAAATTAAAACCATACCTAAGACCATACGAAGAAGCTTTACCTGCTAAGACCTTCTGGTCGTTAATTCTCCATAGTCAGCGTATCGATAGCACAAAGTCAGACCCAAGTCTGAAAACAGACCACGATGGCGCACAGTAGGCCGAAAATCACGTTTCATAGACATTCAAACTGACATGTCATAAGTGACGCTTTTTTTGCTTGGATGTGATGGAGAATACTTGCTATATGCCTTACATAATGAACTTTTAGGTTTATAATCGTAAACAATGCGCTCAGATTTTTTTTCGAAAAAAATTGTATGGAGTCGGCATAAAAAATTATGATATCTCCGTAATCGCACAATTGCGCCTAATATCCTCTGAGGTTATTAATATATACATTATTTAGGATTTTTTGGCATACTTGATGTTGCGGTCAACCATGCGTTTTTTTTTTCTTCGATTTTTAAAAATTTACCAATTTTTTTTGTTTATTTTTTCATTTTTACCTAATATTAAGCTTAACATAGGCGTATATAGACTAGGCATTAATGCAAAATAATTATGTACAATAGTAGAAAGCGAAAATAGCTTACTCATTAGCTGATATCTGACAATTGTCTAATGATCCTCTAAATCTTCAATAAAATTAGGGAAATTATAGTTTGTAAATGATGTTTTAAATAACTGCCGACTTGTTGAATACCTTTATCTATAGAATAATTAGTTTCTCATAAGTTAGTACATTAGAGGGTAGTTAGTAAATTACTTGTTCGGGCACATACACTAAAATCGATCGCAATAAATAGGAATACACTTGAAGAAAATAATTTAGTATACTTCAATCATTGAAAGTAAAAACATTATGGCAAGCATCGTAACTAATTTGGATTTGTTCGTTATTTTGAGAAAAGCACACAAACTCAGTGACTATAATTTTTTGTTCGAAACAGTGCTATCTCATTTAAACAACAGTGTATCTGAAGAAGATTGTGTGACTTTAAAATAATTTTGCCGGAGATTCACTAGGGCTGCACAGAAACGATATGAATCAACACATCGGAAATATGAGATATTCCGAACTCACTACGAAAGTTGGCTTGAAACTGATGTTGATTGGCCGAGTTGCTTGAAAGAAAATATGCAATCGATTATTCAGCATGAAGGAAGTCCTATAGTGCCCCTTTTGGAGTCATCATCAAGCGCTACTGGTTCATCTAGTGAGCCATCTACATCATCAACTGGAACAATGACGAAAAGAAAAATCGCCAATCGTAAACCTTTTGAAGACTTGGGAACGAAACAGAAAAAGAGGCGAAGTGGAGACCTGACTGACAAAGATTCCAGTGAGCTCGTATTTGCTACGATTTCAAAGTTAAAAGATGAAGGCCAGAACAACATGGGTTCTGTGATTGAATACATGGTACAACATCCAGAATCAATCAAAAATCTACATGATTTAACTCCCATACCAACCACTAAAGAAACGTTTTCACCTCAAAAAGCATTTGGTTTACTAATATCTCTGAAATTATCAAAGTGGCAATACATAACTCTGCGAGAATCAGCAATTCGAGAAGGCCTTAAACACTTGTACCCTTCGAATTACTGCGTGCAAAAAGAGAAGAGTGTGTGCTTTCCACCTGAACCAAAAAATGCAATTACGGTGACAGATTCCTCAGCGAAAATTTCACTGCAAGTTTTGCTAGATCTGACAGCAAAAAGAATAATTCAATCGTTGCCAGAAAGTATGCAAAATAAAGAACTGGTTTTAATATCAAAATACGGTTTTGACGGAGCATCCAGCCAAAGCAGATACAAACAGAAAATGGATTCTACAGAAGATGACTCAAGTATCTTCATGACTTCGTTGTCACCACTGAAGATGACTTGTGAAGATGTTACAGTTTGGGAGAACCCAAAGTCATGCTCCGCAGCGTATTGTCGTCCAGTGCAGTTCATCTTTGTTAAAGAAAGTGAAACAGTGGTGAAGAAAGAAAATGAAAGAGTCAAAGCTGAGATATCAGCTCTCCAACCATCTGATTGTGATAGCAATATGGTGAGTCATAAGCTAATGCTCACCATGGTTGATGCCAAAATAAAAACTTACCTCTCTCCTTACGTAAGATCGAATGCAGCTTGCTATATTTGTTTGGCGAAACCTTCGGAGATGAACAAGTTAGAAGAAGTTAGAAAGAAATGTACAGAAGATGACTTGATGGATCTCGGACTTTCATCACTACATGCGCGCATTAACATTATGGAATGTCTTTTGCATATCGCATATAAATTAGATATTAAGAAGTGGTCTGCTAGAACAGAAAGTGAGAAAGCTGCAGTGGATGCAAGAAAAAAATCAATCCAAGCCAAGTTCAAAACGGAACTCAACCTATTGATTGATGTCGTAAAACAAGGCTATGGCACAACTAATGACGGCAACACTGCACGACGATTCTTTGAATTTCCTGAAAAGACTGCAAGTATCACTGGACTAGATGAAGATCTGATCCGAAGATTTAATGTGATTTTGCAAGCCATAACTTCAGGTCAATCCATCAATGTTTCAAAATTTAAAGAATATGCCTACACAACTGCTGAAAAGTATGTAGAATTATACAACTGGTACTACATGTCATCAACAGTGCACACGATACTGCTTCATGGAGCTGAAATTATTGCTGCTAACGCAATAGTACCGATTGGGAGTTTATCAGAAGAAGCTTCAGAAGCGCGAAATAAGGATTTCAGAAGATTCAGGGAACATCACTCACGTAAGAAGAGCAGACTGAGTTCAAACGAAGATATATTTAATTTCCTTATTATCTCTTCCGATCCGTTTATTTCAGCAATACGACCAACGATGGATGCAAAAAAAAGAAAACTTTGTTTGCGGAAACATTGGATCTGCTGAACATTGAAACGCCTGAATTCGAGTTTAGGGATATTGCTGATATAAACTCTGACTCGGAGTTTGACTCTGAAGATAGTGATTCAGATTAGGCAATATTTTAAAGTAATATATTTATTGTTTTATTTATATTTTTATCATATAATTTTATTGTAATAATTTTTAAATCAATTTTTTTAGCATTTTTAGAGAGTCGAAACACAATTATTTTGTTAGTTCATCATCAGTACACTTAGTTGTTAATTAAACTTAGTTTGATATGTGTAAATGTTCCTATGATGTAAATATATAATATGTTGAAAAAATCAAGATATTAAGCTTTTTTAATGTATTTTACCTTCTAATATAGCACACAATTAATTTTCATGAATGCCCAGTCTATATGCATTCATGTAAAACTTAATATTTGTAAAAATGGAAAAAAACTTTAGTGAAATTTTTAAAATCGAAGAAAAAAAAAACGCATGGTTGACCGCAACATCAAGTATGCCAAAAAATCCTAAATAATGTATATATTAATAACCTCAGAGGATATTAGGCGCAATTGTGCGATTACGGAGATATCATAATTTTTTATGTCGACCCCATACAAATTTTTTCGAAAAAAATTCTGAGCGCGTTGTTTACGATTATAAACCTGAAAGTTCATTATGTAAGGCATATAGCAAGTATTCTCCATCACATCCAAGCAAAAAAAAGCGTCACTTATGACATGTCAGTTTGAATGTCTATGAAACGTGATTTTCGGCCTACTGTGTGGCGGTCAGAGTGCACGTACGCTTGTGATCGTCCCATCATTAGTTGCTTCCGTAGCATTATTGTGACCATGGACGTGTTCGGTAATTTGGAACGTGGGAAAGTGGAATGTGTGCCCATAAATCTTATAATTAGGTACAATATTTTTATTTTCGATAAGTCCTTTATTTTACGGTACATAGTAACTGTAGTCACCTTACCTTTTAAGCATGCATGTCTAAGTGACACCGCTCCATAAAATAACGAGAAGTCTACACATTTGGATAACAATTCGGATTATGTAGATAGATAACACTTTACGAAAAAAAAAAATTACCCAGATATTTCTTCAACTCACTGTGATTTTATCACTAAAAGTGATCTCTTCCGGACAACAAGTAGATGTACAAATATTGAAATGAATAATGTCAGAGATAGATAAATTTATACATGCCTAAATAATTAAATAATTATATTGAATAATCAACTATGAATAATATTAATGTACAAATAAAAAAAGTATTATGGAGTTCCGGACAAGGACTAGTAATTGTGTTGTGTGGAAGTTATTTATTTATAGACAGACAACTCTTTTTCCATATTACACGACGGATAGGAAAGTCTTACTAAGTAACTAACCTGCTAGCAAACAAATTTCGGTGGTAGAGACCACATTAGTTAGTGAAAACGTATTGATGTTATCATCATCATCAGCTATTTGACGCCCACTACATAGGCCTCACTCATGGTTTTCCAAGCTTCCCGGCCTTGCACTGCCCGCATCCAGCGACTCCCCGCCACCGTAACCAGGTCGTCAGACCATCTGTTTGGGGCCTGCCCACGCTGCTTCGTCCGGTCCGCGGTCGCTAGCTCCGAGCTATGTGTCTTGTCTACTGCCACTTCAACTGAGCAATTCTTCGAGCTATGAGTAATTTGGGTTCTTCTGCGGATCTCCTCATTCCTGATTCGATCACGCAGTGAAACTCCTAACATAGCTCTATCCATTGCTTGTTGGGCGACCTTTAGCCTTCTTATAAGATCCATAGTCAGCGAGCGACCAAGTCTCAAATCGATAAGTCATCACTGGCAACATCATATTGGTTCTACACCCTTGTCTTGAGACACTGAGATATTATGGACGCGATAATGTGTTTTAGTTTCCCGAACGCTGCCCATTCGAGTTGGATTGGACGAGTGAACTCTTTCTCGAAGTTGGACTCACCTGGACTGGACTGTTTGTCCCAGGTATGCATAGTAGCGTATACATATTGATGTAGTAGAAACATTTAGGATTATTGTTACCATTTTCTTCTTCAACCTCTAGCCACTCAATGCTGAGTATAGGTATTTTTTAATGCACGCCATTTACTACGGTCTTGGGCTTTTTGCATCCAGTCTTCTCCTGCCACTTTGACCAGGTCGTGAGTCAATCTCGTTGGTTGCCTGCCCACACTTCTGCGCCCATCTCTGGGTCTCCCAGAGTACTTTTACACCCCATCTTTTGTTTCGTCAACGGAATGATGCCCTGCTCATTTCCGCTTTTTACGGGCAATTTACCATTTTACTGAATGTGTACTTTTTGCTCTTTCATGGTCACTCTACAGCAGTCTCATTTTTCTGCGGTAGCCGGTGGCTGCATCATTGTTATTGCTACGTATGCCTCTCGTCGTTTGATTGTAGAGCTCTCCAATCAATGTTTTAGGGTGGCACCGATGCTGCTTTTGTGATTCACTTTTGTACGCTACACACAAAGTTTCAAATTCCTTTTTAATCGACACGCTTTTTTTGCTTGATATGTATGTACCTTAAAACTTAAGTTTCAATCACAATAAAGAGGCTTTTCTACGTATTGTTTTAGCTTCTAGTGATAAATTTATAACATCTTAAATGTATAAAATAAAGTGTTCATCTACTCATTTTTAGGGCTCTGTACCCAAAGGCTGCCAAACGGGACCCTATTACTCTGCATCTACTGTTCGTCTATCTGTCTGTGTGTTCATCCATCTGACCTTTAAACATTTAAAATCTTTCGAACCGTAATAGGTAGCCAGTTGAAATTTACACAGAATATGTATTATTATGTGCAGGAAGAGGCTGGATGCAAGCCGCTTCCAACCGGTAAATAAAATTTAAAATATATAAAAAAATTTTGTTTCTCAAATGCGTGATTCCTGAAAAACACCAATTAGAGTTTTTCTTTTACAACATCTTTTGTTCTAGTATAAGTTTTTTCTCCGATTTATATTTTTCGAAATATCAAGTTATACAACTAACATATAAGAATATCATGTCACAGTGTTGGTTATCGAACTCCTCCGAAACGGCTTCGGCGATTTTTATGAAATTATTTGCGTATATTTGGTAGGTCTCCGAATAGGTCGCAGGCTAATAAATATGGCAAAACAACGTTTGCCCGGTGAGCTAGTAGTTTTATAAAATTTACGCGTCACGCGCTCTATTAATATCGTAGCTTTCAGTAAATCATCATAACGTCGCGTCGGCGGACTAAACCACCTAAGGGCGCTCATACACGGGTGGTACGCGTACCAACGAGGATCATTCACGTGTTGAACTAAGTATGCAGTTTTAGAGAGACATCAAAAACAATACATTCTGTGAAAAAAATATCGAAATCGGATCATCATAAGCAGCCTATATACGTCCCACTGTAGGGCACAGGCCTTCTCTCAGAGAGAGAGAGTATGGGCTCACCGCGAATTGGCGATTTCAAGCTCTGAGGTATGTAAATAGCTCAGACACTCAGGTTTCCTCACGATGTTTTCCTTCACAGTTAGCGAGTGGTATTGCTACTATAACTTCACAAATGTACATAACTTAGAAAACAAAGTCATAGGTACATGCCCGCACTGGGAATCGAACCTGGGTCTCCCGCTTCCGAGTCCAATGTTCTACCCACTAGGCTACCACCGCTGACCGAAATCGGATAAGAGATGATGAAGTTACAGCGATTTTACTGCACAGGTTCGAAAAACGGGCGCGAGCTGACGCCATACGCTTGACACGTCATAGGTTGCGATGAACCGCAAACTTGGTTGCCGCGTACATTGATAGCATCTCGGTCTGTCTCAATGAATTGTTGTGAGCGCGTGTCGTTTTTAACGTTATGTCGCGATTAACGTTATGTCTGTTGTGTATTTAGTTTTCTTTCTGTTGTTGTTCATATCTGCTTATTTTGTTTTTGTGATGTATCTTGTTGGTATAATAAATGTCTTTCTTCTTCTTCTTCAAACAAATATTGTAATGTGCCAAAATGCTAGAATACGACTATAACTGCGCCTGAGAAACATTTTTTTCGGGTTACATACGGTGGAAAAGTTGGAAATAAATGTTTAACCTTCCCCTCGGACCTCTAAAGAGTATTGACGTGTCCTCTGTCACAGTTTACGTAATTAAATTTAATTAATGAAAATTAATGTCAAAATTGTGTGAAATAAATTAGGAGCGCATAACCACCAGGAGATTCACTGTATCGGCCCAGCGCAGTTACCAACTCGGGTGCGTGAGTAAACTACGTTCATTGATACTATCATGAATCGCTCGCTACTTCTGTTACAAAGCTACTAGAGTGAGACGCTCGGCTAATCAGCGCGGAAAGAAAGAGACAGATATATTTCTCATAAACTGTCTCCAAATCAATCAACTGGTTGTCGCCGCGTCGGCATCGTTTGCGCCGCTGTCTCATAGTCTCCTGGTACTCTTATACTAACTGCGTGCAAATAATATCTCTAAGATGTCGCTTAGAAGGAGTCCACCACCACGAATTCCCCCCGCACTGCCTATACCCCCCGCCGGAACCTCAAGCACACACCTACGACGTGTTGAATCTATACAATCACTGACCGGTGGCGGTACGGACTATGACTCAGACGCGCCTACTAACGTAACGCTACGACAAAGCAAACGCCAGCGCATGGACGACTCGATGGAAAGCCCTGCCTTCACAGATTTAAAATCGCACCTTGAAGCTATGTTCGAGAAATGGACTGCTTCTCAAGACTCTAAAAGTGTCGAAATTTTAAAAACTATGAAGGAACTTAAAGAACAGAATGCATTACTGACAAACTCTATAAACTTCATGTCATCCAAGTATGATACCGTTCTCGAAAAAATCTCAAAGCTAGAGGATGAGCGTAAACAAAGTTACACATACATACAAAGCCTGGAAAGTAAAATCGAAGCAATGGAGCGCGCCCAACGTAGTTCATCAATTGAAATAAAAAATATACCAAAAACTGAGGTAGAAACAAAGTCTGAACTAATTGGAATGGCACAAAAAATCGGAAACTCACTTAATGTTGACATAAAAACATCAGATATTCGTGACATCCATAGAATCAACACAAAAACTGAGAATAAACCGATTATTCTGGAGTTTACCACTATCATGAAAAAAGACGAAATCTTGAAAGGCTACAAGACTTACAACACAACTCACAAAGGAAATAAGCTCAGCACTTCGGTGATCCAATCCAAAAATCCTCCGAAACCTATCTACATCTCGGAGTCTCTAACAGCGCAAGGCCGAAAGCTCCACTTTAAATGCCGCGAATTTGCTAAGAATTATCAATACGATTATTGCTGGCTCGTAAACGGCAAAATCTATCTGAGAAAGTCAGAAGGGAAACCTGCAATTAGAATCGAGACTGAAATGGACCTTGATAAACTGTCTACTAAGTGACTAGTTGTAATTATAAATATTAAGTGCATGCCTTTCTTATTTGCTTTCCTATCATTAATGTTGCTCTATAAAACAACACAAGCTTACATCCACATTGATACAAATACAAAAACACAATCACTCATCCACACCTCAACATACTTAATAAAAATACAATTACACACAACAATATACCCATACACATATATGCCATATAATATCAAAAGTCTACTGGTCGTATTTGGTTTTTCAACTAATAAACACAATTTTCAGTACTTGTTGTCAGTTCTAGTATCTTTTTCTGTCTTTTATTATGGATAATTTAAATAATCTATCAAACGAGATTGATAATTTCTGTATATCTCAATCAGAGCTAATAGAAGCTGCGGAGTTGAAACATAAATTAAAGTACGGTGATAAATCTATCAAAATTATTACACAGAATATTCGTAGTGTGTATAAAAATCTAGACCCCTTCCAAGTCTTCATTAAAAGTCTAGATATTGAGTGTGATATTATAATTCTGACGGAAACTTGGTTCCAAACACATAAAATTTTGCCACAACTTGAAGCATACAACCTATCATCTACCAAGCATTGCAAAAATCAAAATGATGGTATAGTGGTCTACACGAGCGACAAACTGGACTGCACAATTGATGAACCACCATTTGATGAAGCAAATTGTTTAGTTATAAAAGTAAACAACGAATTAGTGATTGTAGCCATCTATCGTTCACCTTCCTTTCGTAGTACTGATACATTTCTGGCATCGCTGGATAACCTTTTATCTAAACTTAGTGCTTATAAACACATCTGTGTCATTGGTGATATAAATATCAATATATCACCCCATAATTCAGATCCAAATAGTAATAACTGCCTCAACCTAGCAGCTGAACACGGTCTGTTACCGGCCCACACAATTCCAACTCGTGAACTAAGTTGCCTGGATCATATTCTTCTTAAAACTAGTTCATTATCTCAGTCGTTTGTGTTCCAAGAATTAATTACTGATCACCAACCGGTTATGCTTAATTTTCTCTCAAAAATTACCCTGGACAAACCAGCAACAACATATCACAAAATTGATTACGACAAAGCTATTGCTGATCTTACAAACTCTGATCTATCATTTATTTATACCATTGAAAATCCAAATTCAGCTACAAATTATTTAATATCTTCAATTAAAAACGCATTAGATAGGAATACAACAATTGCTACTATTCCTCGTCGAAAGCGTGTTATCAAGCCATGGATTACACCAGGTCTCTTGCGATGCCAACGGCATAGAGATAAACTCCACAAAATGGCAAGTAAAGCACCGGAAAACTATATAGCGCAGACTTCATACAAGCGATACAGAAATTTTTTCAATAATCTCGTAAAAAAACTAAAGAATAATTATTATAGAGCAGAATTTAATAAATGTAAAGATGCTAAGCAAAGTTGGAAAACTATTAAACTTATAACAGGAAAAACAAAAAAAACAAACACACCTAAGGAGCTTCTACACGACCGGATACCCGAAAATGCTGTAAATGATGTGAATAGCTACTTCGCAAACATAGGGAAACACCTTGCTGATGGAATACCGGCTAGGGATGAAACGCAGAAATCTATTCAAACACAAACACATTCTAGATCTTTTGTCTTGTTAAACACTGAAGAAACTGAAATACTCAGCATCATACGAAACTTAAAAAACAATGTAGCAACGGGGTATGATGGCATCTCAAGTGAATTTCTTAAAAAAGCAGCACCGTTTATCCTACCATACTTAACCTATGTCTACAACCTATGTTTGGACCAAGGAGTATTCCCAAAAGCTTTTAAAAAATCGCAAATTACGCCTATCCATAAGCAGGGGGATAGAAGCAGTGTTAACAATTATCGGCCAATATCAGTTCTAACAACTCTCTCTAAAATCCTTGAAAAACTAATAAATCTACGCCTAATGAGCTACCTAGAGAATGAAAAGCTCCTGTCGAATTCGCAGTACGGATTTAGAGCCGGAAAATCAACAGAGGGTGCTGCATGTGACCTGGTTAATTATATTGCAGGAAATTTAGACAAAGGGAAAAAATGTGTGGGCATCTTTCTAGATCTGGCAAAAGCATTTGACACTGTTTCTATCCCTATCCTGCTTAAAAAAATGGAAAACATAGGCATTCGTGGAATCCCGTTACAACTTTTTAGGGACTATTTGACAAGAAGGTGCCAATGTGTCAAAATTGACAAGTTTGTAAGTTCCGACACCTACGTCACATACGGAACCCCTCAAGGCAGTGTACTCGGGCCTAGTCTCTTCCTCATTTATATAAATGAGCTATGTCTTCACTCTCCTACTGCTGGTAAAATTTTCACCTTTGCTGACGATACGGCTCTGATTTATGAGGGAAAGACATGGGATGCGACTCGTGAGACTGCTGAGCAAGGTTTAAGAGAAGTCATCCACTGGCTAGACCTAAATCTTCTTACCCTAAACACAGAAAAAACAAAATACGTTGCATTTACAATTGGTAAGAAAACCCAACCATCAGAAGACTTTATTATTAGGGCACACAGATGTCATCCTCAATCTCTTCAAACTCCCTGTGTATGTAAAAGTGTAGAGAGAACAAATCAGGTTAAATATCTTGGAGTAGAACTAGACTGCCACCTCTCTTGGAAAAATCAGATTGAAGCTCTGACGGCCAGGACTCGGAAACTTATATGGGTTTTTAAAAACCTACGCCATGTTACTGACTCTAGATTGCTTAAATCGGTTTACTATTCCCTGGTTCAGTCTATTCTATCGTACTGTGTGTCTGTTTGGGGTGGAACTTGCAAGACTAGACTAATTCAGTTAGAGCGTGCTCAGAGATCAGTTCTTAAAGTGATGCACTTCAAACCGTTCCGATTTCCAACTAACGAACTATATTCCCTGAGCGAGGTGTTGACAGTACGGCAATTGTTTGTCTTAAAAATTGTTCTTAAGTAACACTTGGCTATTAACTTCGACTCCCAATATTATTATAGCCTTAGAAGAAATGACAAAATATGCCGTACTGAAAAATGCAATACTGCTTTTTATAGACGTTTTTGTGCCGTTCTGTGCCCGCAAATTTACAACAAACTTAACAAAATCCTAGATATACATCCCCTCCCTCTATATCTCTGTAAAATAAAGCTACACAAATATCTGCTCAAACTTAGCTATGCTGAGACAGAAGCTATCCTTTCCGTATTAAAATAAGTATTAGACCACACACACAAACACACATACACACACACACACACACACACACACACACACACACACACACACACACACGCACACACACACACACACACACACACACATGCATGCATAATACACATTTAGCATCCTTATTGTTTAATTTTACTTTTTTTTATGGTTTCGAGAAATTAATTCATTTTAATTCCAATCTCAAAATTTATAAAACTTATTGACTAGAGACAGAATAATGTAAGTATCAGTTATTGTACGGTAAAATCCCACATGTACTGAAGGAAGAAACTAACTCCTAAGATACAGGGTCCCCTAGTTTAGGAGTCAGGGACTTAACTAGCTATGTAAGATAAACTGTAATTTTGTAAGTGCTTCCTGAACTGTAATTAACTTGGTCAATAAATTATTATTATTATTATTATAAACGTTGTGTGTAGAGATCGGATTTTACTGCTTAAGCCGAAATACTAATCATTTTAAATGCTAGAAGAGAACACGCGAGTAACAAATATGTTTAGAAGATTATAATTACTCGACAATCTTCACGTGAAACAGAAAAAACATTCCTTGGTAAAAATTTGGCATGTTAGTGGGCAAATAGATTTTCACACCTCCTGCTCGACAATGCCTTATTACGTACCGTCAAATATCATCGTAAAGCATGGCCTTGTCTCTCGAGGGCAATAATAATGAAGAATTTCCCTAGGGAATAAAGTGATTTGAATTTAGAATGTCAAAATTCGCATGAAAACTATGGAGAAGCCCCGCATTGCAATTCGAAATTCGAATTGTTGTTCGAAACTCACCTCTTTTTTTTCTTTTTTTTCTGAAATACTGTGTCCTGTGACCGCGCGAAACACCAACAAAAAAAAGAAAAAAAGGCGCGAATTGCAAATACGAATTTAAAAGTTATATTCAATTTAAGTTGCTAAGCCGTAAAAGAGTGTGGACTTTATATTTAATTTCAGGTTTTAATACATATTTTCAACTTATGCAGCCCTGTCTTTTTATTGTCTCCCAGATGGTGTGAAAAGTAGAGTATTCACCTCTGGAATAAAACATGTCTTAGTCTCGGGCGGTATGAACCCCTCGCTTCACTCAGGACTCTACATAACTCCCTCGCTTCGCTCAGGAGTTAAAATTTAACTCCCTCGCTGCGCTCGCGAGTTAACTTGGAGTCCTTCGCTCCGCTCAGGGTTCAATATGCCGCCCATGACATAATACATGGTTTTATTCCCTTAGTACATAATCTACTATTGTGTTCTTAAAGTACATGGTACACATAAGCAGCCTATATACGTCCCACTGTAGGGCACAGGCCTTCTCTCAGAGAGAGAGAGTTGGGCTTAATCACCACGCGTGCCCACCGCGGATTGGC
This sequence comes from Yponomeuta evonymella, assembly GCA_963969515.1. Lineage (NCBI taxonomy): Eukaryota > Metazoa > Arthropoda > Insecta > Lepidoptera > Yponomeutidae > Yponomeuta > Yponomeuta evonymella. The sequence continues at coordinate 21,824,845 of OZ018343.1, read as the reverse complement.
GATTTCAAGCGCTGAGGTATGTGAATAGCTCAGACACTCAGGTTTCCTCACGATGTTTTCCTTCACCGTTAGCGAGTGGTATTGCTACTATTACTTCACAAATATACGTAACTTAGAAAACAAAGTCATAGATACATGCCCGCACTGGGAATCGAACCTGGGTCTCCCGCTTCCAAGTCCAATGTTCTACCCACTAGGCTACCACCTCTTCATGGTACACATATAGCCTCCTTTTTACGTGCAAATATAAACTTCGAGCCAGAATTCCGCTAATTTAGGTTTTTAGTTTTTTTCTTGTAGATCTTACCGTAATAGGACGCGATTCATTTATTTTAGTTTACGAATCGCTCCTAATTACGCCGGGATCGTTCGATCGGGGCGTTCTCGGGGCATATCTTTATTATGATGAAAATTGGTACTAAACAACTATTTTAAAAACCTATTTAGATGCTAAAAATTCCACCCATGCCGGGACTCCAACCCGCGACCTCTGGCTACTACACAGGATTCGAGCATGTAACAAAATGCGAAATTAGTAAAGGTAACTTGACGAGGATTTAAAATTGTATGGTCTAATGTGGAATTCTCAAAATGGTAAGAAGATCCTATTTGCGCATAAAATGCGGTTTGAGAATATGTTTGTTTTATGGGAACAAAAATGTTCGACGTACCATATTTGGCACTCAGGTGTTTTCGTCTTCTATTTGAAAAGACAGGCTTTCGGTTTATGCAATAAAAATGGGCACGCACGAAAATCGGCTTTCAGAAAACACTGTGGCGCCGGCCAACTGGCCGACCGCTCGGATCCTATGACGTCATAATAGGAATCAAGACCCGCCGGGCGCGTTTTGAGTTTAAACTTCTCTTACTTCGTCATTTCTTAATGGATTTGAGTCATTCAAAAAGTAGTACCTACGCTTAATTTTTTATGCTCCTTTGAAAGTTCAATATTTTGATGTCTGAATGATCCTCGCTTCAGCCGGCGACACACGTCGACGGCAGAAGGTATAGAACAATGATTTAATAACTTTTGACTTAAATGCTCGCCGACCCTAGTCGGCGGACTAAAGCATAATGCTTGAATAGAAAAATGACCAATCTATGTAACACATATGGATTTAATTATAATCTAACAAACAGCGCTAGAACAAAGCAGAAGATCATAAATGTAAAGCCAGCCAATAAACAAGGAATGGAAACTGCAGGTTGTAAAATGAAAAAGTAAACGAGTAAATATTCGTTCAAATTCAGTTTTTATTACGTTTACCCTTGTTATCCTGCACGTGAACTCCGGGTTTTGGTCGTTTTTAGGGTTCCGTACCTCAAAAGGAAAAACCCTTTACGATCACCGCCCGTCCGTCCGTCCGTCTGTCTGTCTATCAAGACCTTTTACCTCGAGAACGCATGGTGGTATCGAGTTTAAATTTAAACCATATACTCAGGTTTACAGTCCGTAAAACTGCGAAAAAAATCAGACCTCTAAGTTAGTATAAAAAAAGATACGTATATTTTGACACTCAAGGAAATCAAAATTTACAGGGCACTTGCCGTTGATCGAAAACTATCAAATTTGGCAAGTCATATCGTCTTATACTAAAAGTACGAGGAACAATCTGAAACGGTCTTGGTGAAAGGACAAAATTCACTTTCGCGTTAACAATATTTTAAACGCGTATTCTTCACATGTCAAGTAGACGCCCCACTTTTAAGTCAGTAAGAGTAACTTCATATGCAATTTCTGCAACATTGTTTCCTTAACTAGAGTAAATAGTATTAAAATGCTCTGGACTAAGAAGGCTGTAAAGGTTTCCACCGACGTTGCAACGCTACTTTACGTTCACGGGTTGCGAATGCCACTTAGAAAAGTAATGGATGTAATTTAAACTTTCTCGAAAAGTCTTTTTCGACCCTGAGCCTCGGTTTCTCGTGAGTACATTAACTGTTAATATGTTAATTTAATGCTAGTGCTTTTTTTATGTAACCTATTTATGTCCCACTCCAGGGCACAGGAAAAGTTAATGACATATCACGAGTTTTATAGAATGGATATTAAAGGTAGGACAAAGACCTGCGGAAGGCTGCAAAATTGGTAATGTGCGGAATTATATTGCTAAAATATTATTGAAAACATATTTAGAGGCTAAAAATTCCACCCATGCCGGGACTTGAACCCGCGACCTCTGGCTAACCGTGCCAGCGCTCTCCCAACTGAGCCAATGGGCAAATGCAGGCATCGGCGAAATTTCGAACCTCCTTACAAAGTTCTCTGTATTACATACGTATTATAATTATTACGTATAATTTTACTGCGTCAAAAAAGTTTACTTGTGCAACATACATCATTTGAACGCGGTAACTAAGGGATAAAAGTTTTGGACAAACATCTGTTAAATATCGCCTCGTAAAACGCTATACACGCTAATTTCTGGGTGGCTTTAAAGCTATGTAATTAGGTTATGTAATTAGTACTTACATCAATTTAGACTATTACTTTTTAGTATAGACGTAAATAGTATTAAAATAAACAGTTGAGAAATCTTATTTCGAGTTGACAGATGTTGTTTAAAAATACCCGAATAATTAGTACCGCCTCTCCGTCTAACAGAACCATGACCCGCGGCACGTACGCACCGCTCTGGCTGGCTACCAATGGTTCTAATAGATCCGAGTTTTTGTCGAGATAGTTTTGAAAAGTGCGATTTTCTAAAAAATAAACTAGCGTGTTCGATAGCTATTTTCAGTCTCGTTCATTTTGCTATGTCTTTCAAACTACCCAAAATATTATTTTTAGTTAAGCAGTTTTATTTAAAATTAAATGAGGATTACATAGATTAGGTTGTAGGCACTTGTGAAGTGTGCTTTTGCGTGTTTATATATATTTGACTGAACGTGCAAGCATTGATATTTAAATTTAGAATAAAACTATTACACATTCGAGGGGTGAAAGGCTAATTGCTTTAAGCGACATTTTGTGAACTTTAGAGGAGAGCGTTTTAAAGTTTTAAAAAAAGAAAAAAAAATCGTAGTAAATCAGGTTTTTGTTTAATTTAGATTCTAAGTATACAGTTCTCTTGGAAATTAAATTTTTCATCAGATATTGTACTTTTCAATCAAATAGATCAACGGGTTACAGAAATAAATGTCGCTTGAGTCCAAAATGCTCGTATGCTTTTTTTTTTAGGGTAAGGCAAAAAGACTTAAGCGACGGTTGCCCTTGTTTTTGGAGTAAGACCAAATGCTTTAAGATACAACAACTATCATGATTAGTGGAGGACTAAATAAGTCAAGGAGCTCGTAGTCGTGGTTTTCGAGTAGAGCTAATTGATTGAACTACCTAGCTATAGGTGAAATAGATTACATCTAATTAGTTGAAATACCAGTTCCATTCTTATTTAGAAACAGGAAAAATGACTTAAGCAATGATCACTATTCTAATCTCGTTGACTTAAATCATCATAATTTTGAACTTTGGTTGAATTTGGCGGTTGAATCCATAACCAAAATGTAACCGCATCAAAATTGGAGCAGCATTCATTATGAGATTTATGAGTTTTCGTTGATGTTTGGCGAGAATAAAACAAAAAGTTAAAGGAACAAAGTGTTTATTTATTAAATCATCAAAATTAGATAAACATTGAAGTTAAAGAAATTTCTTAACCATTTGGAGTTATCACTCACTACTATTATTTTTAATAATTATAACCTACTAATACTGTAACAATCAGTCAGTTATGTTCTTAATAAGAAATCACAGAAAACTATCAGGTCCATAAATGCTTTGCACAAATATCGTTTAACAATAAATTATGCTTAATGTTCATAAAGTCAGCCTCAAAAATTTAACATCTTAATTGAGGATACTTAATTAAACAAAGCTAAGATAAGTAACATTCAACATAGTTTTTTTTACTTAGCGGTTTTACAAAATCAGTCTCATCTCAACAGAAAGTCTAATAATTATCTTTTTATTTATTATAGGGTGTAAGGGACAGCTTTCCACTAAGTGATAGGGGTTGCTCTGTCAACGAAACTTAACAACTTTCATGAAGATATTCTTACAGAAAACTTTAATGAAACTTGTTCTTAATGAAAATTTTCTTAATGAAACTTGTTCAGTTTCGTTGACAAAGAAACCCTTATCAATCAGTTTGTAGGAAGTTGTACCTTACCTATCCTTTATACCTATTCAAGTTACAAAGTAAAAAATAAATGATAAAATTATATCAAAACTTAAACAGAACTTCTACTTCTTTTAACACAAAAACAAATTTTATAAAAATTAAACGTAAACAAAACTTCTTTTTCTTTTTAATTTGGTAAGATACATTCTTAAAAAAATAATCAGTTCCAAATTAATTAATTAATTAAATCTTCCTCTTACTCATCTACTTCGTCTTCTATATCTGTATCTATTAATTCGTCGTTTCCTTCAGCAGAATTCAAGCTTAAATATTCTGCATGAAAAATTCGTGGAATAACTGAGCTAACGCACAGTTTTTTCAGGTCCTTGTATTTGGCATTTGTAATAGGCAGAGAGGAATCATATCTCTGATTGATAAGTTTAGGCTTCGCTACTATTTGAATTTTTTCTTCTGGTGAATCTTCTTTCATGCTATATTTTACTTTCATTGTGCTGGGGGCTGATTTTTTAAAGGTTGCAATTCGAATCTTACTTATTTTTCCAATTAAATTTCCTTTAAAGTATTTGTCCGCCAAATTGTCGAAACTCATAAAGTCTTTGTGCGTCAATCCTTCCACATTGTACGGTCTTGGTTCTTTACGAGCTAGTTGGCATATGGTCACCCATTGTGAGGGCGCCCACACGGTGGTGTTTCTCACAGATTGCTCAATGGTAGAGTGAATACTATCAACCGTCATTTCTGTGTGCCCGGGAAGGAGATAATTCATCTGAATTGTTTCTAGATTTGTTGACTGCAGCAACGCGTTGTGTAGTGCGGCCAAAACTATTTTATTTTTATTTTGACCGGGACAAGAATCTGAATATAAAATTAATGAGTTTATAGAGCCCCGAGCATCCACGTCTTTGATGTATTTTTGCAAAATTGTTGCAACCTCATTTGCACCCCTGTTCCCTTCTGTTTCCCCCCACACATAGCAGAAACCCGACCTTGTGTTACTTTCATAGAAGCAAAGATTATACACCGCGTATTTTCTTGAATAGTATAGTTGCATGTTCGATCCGTAAGGTGTGTTCAGTACCTTCTGTAAATCGAAGGACGTACACAAAATGGAAGGATTTTCTTTGCCGAGCGATCGGTGGCATTCAAGACGTGCTTTAGACGCTTTCTTCTCTTCCAAATGTTGGCGCTTTTCTGGGCAGTCATTTTCATTTTCGGCCTCAAATTTGAGGCATTTTAGGCATTTATCTTTTTTTGGGACGTGAAATCCGAGGTTAAACTCATTAAGAAAAATATTACGAAAGAGTTTTTCGCTTATACAGTCAACCCCTTCTGAAGCTTTTGTTTCTTTGTAAATCCGGTGTAAATTTTTGATATTTTTGAACTCTTCTGGTAAATACAGACGAGTAGAGTCTTTTCGGCAGTAGTGTGATGGTAGTGCAGGTAAGCTTTTTATCCAGTTTCTTGCGGACTCTTTATTATCTTCGCTTGTCTTGTTGCTTGGTAAGAATTTTCCTCGTGATTCTTCTTTCGCAATTCCGTAAGAAGCAGTAGATATCGTATATTGTATGTATTTTTGGGATATATCAAGAGTATTTAAGATAAATTTTAAACATACTTGGCGTCGACCTTCTCCATCGTTAATGAAGTAATTATAGGTTCTTGATCTGTACCCAGAAGATTTGGATCTCTTCCGTTTTATTTCTTGTGATGATGACATAGCCACTATCCAATCTTTTTTACCTCGTGAAGATAATCCCCAAAAGTAATCAAATATGTTTTTTCTTTTTTGTTCGTCAATTTCTCCGCAGTTGTGCCCGCATTTTTTTCCCAAGCAAGGATTAGGTTTCAATTCCTTTTCCTCAACAACACTTCCATCTTTTTTTACATAACTCTTACCATTTTTTCTGCGTTCACTTCTTAATTTCCTTTTATTAATCCTCTTTTTTTTCAGACCTGCCTCACCTACTTTTCCGTCTTCAGAGATAACTTTTTTCTTCTTTTTTCTTGGGGCGTCAGAATTGATGGAAGAGGATTCACTTTCGTCACCAGTTTCTTTCCAGGATGTAGAGTCCCAGACAAAATCTTCTTCTTCGGAAAGAAAATCTACGTAACTTTTATTCATGGTCTTGCGTGCACGTTTCTTCCTCTTCGCCTTATCCTCAGTTGAAACTAATAACTCATTATTATCTGGACAAATGTCTTCATCGTCTTCTAAAGATTTTCTCATCATGTCCATTTCTTTTTCGGGAATCATTTCAGTTAATGTTGAATGCAGATTTTGCGTACTCATTTCGAACTCCAGATTCTTGTGCTAAAAACAGGGTATGGGTTAGATAATAGTCAACAAAATAAAGTTATTACTTATCTTTAATTTTTTGCTTAAGTGTAGGTACACACAGTCAAGGAATAAGATACACAAGGCCACTCGAAACGGATAGAGTCTTTTGTGAGAATAATTTATGGATTTTCATGAAATTTGGTACACTTGTGCCGTCTGCTAATTTGCATAAATGTACGAAATTTCATGCAAATCCATAAATTATTTTCAGAGAAAACTTCATCTGTTTCGAGCGGCCCTATGTACCTTTCTCCTAGTCCTACTGTACTATAAATGCACTAAATATACCTCATTTGTTGTTTCTTTTTGAGTTGAATGGGCAGTGGATACATCTTTATCCTGAAATAAAAATTAATTATTTAAGTAATTTACTGAGACTTCCATGTTGGACTGGAGAGATAGAAACGCATAGAATGTGCCAGCTGCATCTCCTCTACGCCATTAGGGATAAAAGCGTGATTTTATGTATGTATGTATAATTTAATGAATTCCATGTTGATATACCTACATAACTAATAGTGTAAATTTAACAAAAAAAGTGGTAACCTTTTCTTTGATCATCTCAGTTGCAGGAGAAATCAGATTTTGCTCACTGATTTCGGAGGACTCCTGAATCATTTCCTAAAACAGTAACAGTATTGGTTAGATAATTATCAATAAAACTAATTAATTACTCAGCTTTAATTTGTTAGTTATGTATAAGTACTATAAATGTACTAAATATTATAAGTACCTCATTTGTTGTTTGTTCTTGAATTGCATGAGCAGTGGATTCATCTTTATCCTGAAGAAAAATATTTATATTTAAGTGATAACAATTGGGTAAAAGAGTAGGTAATTAGATAATGTAAATCTGATGAAAACCCTTTAAAGATACATTCCTGATTGTGTGTATGTTAGTTGCAGTTTACAAATAAAAATAATTATCATTACCTTTTGTTCTTCCGGTTTACGGTTTCCTTCCAATAGTTCAGAGCTTTTTTCAATTTCGGAAATATTAATATTGCAATTTGAAATGCCTTCAGCTGTCGTTTGATGTATCCCTGAATTGATACTTGGTTCATTTTCCCTAAAAACTATTTGGAAAGTATCCTCATTTTTTTTCTGTATAGGGAAAACGTGTTCAACCTGAAAAACAGTTAAAATATTGAAAGTTAAAACGCAATCTGTTAAATTAAATCTGTTAAGAAGAAACTTAAAAACTAAATGTGTACAAAAGCAGTCTTATTGCTTTGAGGGATCTCTCCCAGATAACTCTGCATGCCAGAAAGATTAGTGTGGATGTATGCAAATAATCGTTACCTTTTGCTTATCCGGTTTGCAATTTTTTTCTTCGCTAATATTTGTATTATACGCTTCTGAAATATCTTTGGCTGTGATTATTTTTTGTTGTGTAGAACTGCAGCTTGGTTTTGAATTTTTTTCATTTTCAGTAGAGATCTCCAAATTTTCGTCTAATGGGGGAATATTTTCAACCTGGAAAGTAATAAAAACAATTATTATAACTAATACATACAGTCACGCCTACATTTCTCACGGGGTTGGCAGACCTCATAAAATGGCGATTTCAGTGTCAATTAAGAAACAACTAATTGTATATTGGCTCATCGCCTATGCCATAGACGCTCTGGCTACTCCGTTAAGGATAAAGTCGTGACTTTCGGAAACTAGTAGAAGTTAAAGTGGGTATAATTATGTACATTTTAGGTAGGTACATACATACATACATATAATTACGCCTTTATACATACCTCATCATCTTCTGGTTCTATTTCAATAATTATTTGCGAAGAAATTAACTTGCTCCTATCTTCGATTTCTGAGCTTGAAACCATGTTGCCAATGACTTCGTATTCATTTTTTCTTTTGTGTTCCTAGAAGAAAAGAAAAGAAAATATTGCTTAGCTCGTGCTTAGTGACATTTATGGTTTTTGGATAATTTGGTTACAATTTTAAATACCTACCTTATGAATCGGTATCGCATCATTCACGCCAGGAGTAAAAAGTTTTCTACACAGGTTTTTGTTAGCATTTCTTGAAACTGATATTGGGATAGACTTAATTTGCTCTTTGTAGGATTGGCTTCCCAAGATAGTAACGTAATTTTTCTCTGATTCTTTCTTCTTGGCTTTGACCCTGTCCCCCTTTCGTCTTTTATTTGCGGACGCATCAATTTCCTTTTTGAAAAACTGCCGTCTTTCCGAATCCATCTTAACACAGACTAAAAAGAAAATACGAATCGCAATGAATAATGAAAATGATCTTTAAATTAAAATTTCAACCGTTTTTTCTATCATTCTGTATCAAATTACTCACAATTCAATCCAATTATTGATTAATAGGTATAATGTGTACCGATATAAGCGTTTATGTAACAATATTGACCGAAATACATGAGTTACACAGGTTTAAAAGCTTACTTACCAATAATCTTCTTGCGCGTGACTCAAAAACAACGCGCGCGTCCGGCCTCCGTCACGGTTCGGCGATGACTGAAGCGCCCCCCGCGCGTGCGCCCCTTTATTCCCGAGAAGTTCTAAGCGCAACGCAAAGATTATACCTACGTCTTAAAGGACATCGTTCAACTAGTGTCATAGAAAAATGAATTTGCTGAACAGACGTTCGTTACTAATTGTAAAACAGGATAATTGATTCAAGTACAAACACTATTAATAATTTTTGAATTAAGCGACTGTTTATTGTAAAAAATGTAGGCCATAATTATCTCAAACGACCTGCTCTCTTGAATTTTCGAAGAGGGTAAATACTTTAAATGACTGCTCTTAACATAAAATAGAGCAAATCTAATTGATTCAAAGGCCATACTTTATTTATTTTTGGGGAGGGCTATTTGATTCAAACGACATTTCCCATATGTTTTTGTGGAGAGCTAATTGCCTCAAGCGACAAGCTTATATTTTTTTTGTGGCGGGCTAATTGCTTTAAATAACAAGGGTTTGTGTATTCTGGGGCAAGCTAAATGATTCAACCTACTATCATCTTTTAGTATAGAAACAGCAAAAAAGCGTTAACAACCATTTGAGTTTAAATACGAGAAAGGCAAAATGAGTTAACCAACTACCTACAGTATCTTAACATAGCTCAAGTCAACCATGTTTTAAAAAAAGGCACTTTTTGTGTCACTTGAGTCAGTAGCGGTGTAAGAATCAGCGTCAAATCTAATTGCCTCAAGCGCCAAAAAAGTGCTCAGATCGGCATGAAACCCGGCTCAAAAGACGTAGAAAAATTTGCTGATTCCGAATATATATATAACTCAATATCGCCCATGGTGTCGCTTAAAGCAATTAGCCTTTCACCCCTCGATATTATATTGTTATTTTTTTCTATAGTATCGTTACGAGTATCTTTTTTTGTGAAACCAACTCTCAATTTCAGTTTTAAATTCTTTTACGGCACAGTATTATCGCATTCCCTTAAGCCCAGTTAAAACATTTTTCTTGTTCTTGCCTCTTTGATATTTTCTTAGTCTGCTTGCCCTCTATTTTGTTCACTTCGCAGCCACTATTTTGGCTTTAGGCGACCGTACAAAGTTGGGGTTATTTATACTAAAAGCTTCACAAATAAACGTCAGTCTATAAATTGTTAACTCAGGAAAATGACAAAATTATGTTATATCATGATATTTCAGCAGTCGATATGATAACAACTAATTACTAATTGTTAAATTAGTAACAAGCCTTTACTTGAAATCAATTGCAGACAAAAACCCTAGTAGCGTAGCAAAAAACCTCAGTTTTCAGAACATAAGTACACCCAACATCAGTTCAACCTCAGACAATCGCGTTCACATCGCACCAATTAATATCTCTTTACAAACGCGCGAACTGTTCTGCGAGCGGCAAAATAAGGTGTGTTCCGATACTAATGGTTTTCAGATGATACATCGACGGTATACAAACACGGACAAAGGGTGCGAAACTGCGAACACATGATAAATGTTCCTGCGGCGTGCGGGGCGAGCGCGTCGCAATGAAAGGGCTTAAAATAACACTTTAAATAACAGACATAGACAGCGCCTCGATTATGAGCACTTTAACCCACTATGCTTTTACCTCTGAGATCGCTCTTGATGATTTTCCTATCATTGGTAGCCTGACTAACGACACCAATGAAAAAAATATTGTATATCTTCTTCTACAGATCGTATTTGCAAAAAAAAGCTGGGCCTCGCGAGTCACATCCGAGTCCATCGCAGCAGGAATCCTACCAACCCTAGAGGTCACCGTCATCGGAGAAGAGCCTGAAGGAGGACATCACATATTATTATTTATGGGTTTGAAGAATCGAGATCAGAACACGCCCAGAACGCGATTTCAGTTTCCACCCACAACGGATCGCGTGATCAGATTCTACGAACCCTTATTTAGAAAGCGAAGTGCTTCAATACTGCGCAGAGTGCGGGGGAGCTCTAAAAGCATCTTGAGTGTGATTGGAAACAAAAGGCACTGGATCTGCACGCATCTGCGCGGATCCAATAAATATTTAAATTAAATATTATGCCTTTCTATAAGCTAGGTTCCGTGTTTCGCCGGATTAAGAATAGCTTCCTTCCGTGGATGTCGTAGAAGGCGATTAAAAAAATCAATTACCAGGAGACGGGCAGCAGCGTATTCCTGAGATTCCATCCCCATACTGCGATCGCCAACCCGCATGCCAAGCGTGGCGATTATGGCAAAACCCCTCATGGTTATGAAAACTTCGGAGGAGGCCTATTCCCTGCAGTTGGCGTCGAGTGGCTGATGATGAAGATGACGATGATTTGCAAAGTGTCAATCTCTCAATCATGTTAACAGTGACTTTTAAGACCAACGACGAGGAACCTAGGATCATGAACCTGGCACTTGATAGCATTTAAAAAAATGTGTTAAGCACACTCTATGCATAAAAGCTTACTATTAGCGTCAAGGATTATTTAGAAGACAAAGATGTTTTTCATTAAACAGTAGATTAATATTGATTACAGGACGATTGTGACTAGTGTTCAACAAATTCATGACTAATATTTTAAGTTGAAAACTCTGTTAATTAAGTTAAAACGTATTTTTCTTCGAGTTTCGAGTTTCTTCTCCATTCATTAAGTAAACATTCCGTGCTGAGGACAATTTTAAAAACCAATTTAGAGCCTACTGAGCTAATGGGCAAGTACCGGCTAAACGGTGGATTGTAGAAACGTGAAAAAAATCATGGCAGTAGCATATATAACGAACTTAAAACGAAAACTATTACGGCTAAAAAGGCTTTACAAGTTAAAGAGTAATAGGCAACCAACTTATAAATGAAAACTTCATACAAATTCTATTGAAAATTACTTTGATGAATTGGTTATTTGTGTAAAGCAGTTAAAAAACCGTTCCTTCTACGGAACCCTACACTGTGTGCGGCCCCATGCGTACTTGGCCGATTTTTACAACTATATCTAAAACGAAAAGGATTAAAATAAATAAGGTATAATAAAAATGACATCTTATACTTACGTGGTGGTAATCCAATTCGACCGGGTATGAAAATTTTATATCAAAATATAAAATCGAGAATTGTAAACTGAAGGTGCAGGTGGTTGAATATTCAGTTTTTTTTGTATTTCAATAACAAATTAATTCGATGTTTCACCGCAAACTCAATCATTAGCTCGATCTTCCTTGCCAATAACCTGCTCATTTAGAATTGAAAGCTCTAAAGCTAGGTTCATTAAGTGAACCTCAACTAGACTCAGTAATGAAGGTTAGTTGAACATAACTCAGTAGTGTTCGACAGATTTTGAAACAGGGATGCTACTCTCAATGTTAACCTGTTAAATTATGTTAATAGTTATATTATTTTTGTTGCACTAACCCGTGCTGAGGACAATTTTAAAAACGTGCATGGGTGGAATTTTTAGCCTCTAAATAGGTTTTCTTATGTCAATAGTGTTCGACAGATTTTGAAACAGAGATGCTAATCAAAGTTAACCTGTTAATGACATTGAAAAGAACAGTTACGGTGGTCCGAAACCATTGTTATGGTGGTCCAATCGGGTTATTTATGTTTTTTTTCCAGAGACGGAATTAGCCTCAGATAGCCCCTTAACTACTTATTTACTTAAACGTTTAGGAACTGCGTAATATTGTCCGCGGTTGGCGCGCGTGGTAATTAAGCCCATACTCTCAGAGGCCTGTGTCCTGCAGTGGGACGTATGTATGCATCGTCCCATAAATCACAGAGTCACAGTCGAATCACATGACATGTCTTTCGTACTACTGGCACCTATGGGCGAGTGTACTTGCCACTATCATGATGACAAACCTCTTTCGCTTCTCAACATCTCTCCGGACCGGCTGATTTAATGAATTTATGTGATGGTAGTCTTACACAAGAAACTTACAAATGCACATCTTTTTAAAAAATGTCTTTATTCCATGAAAGGATATTAAAATTTAGATTCTAAGTCATAAGAATGTTCCTACAAACCTGTGATGAGAGATCTAATATTTTAGCTTTAAGTTACAGTTATATATAGTTATCTTGATAAACACTGCTAGCTTTGAATAAGCAAATGTGTACACTTGGTTATCTGTTCTATGTAACTGTAAGCAACCACAATTGCTAAAATGTTACCCATGTTCTTAATAAAATTCATTCATTCATTCACGCTTCCAATATTTTCAGAGTAGCAGCCAAAGCTGGAAACAGTTTGTCTCAATCACTACGGGATGAATTAAGACGGTTTAAAGAGGCAACCACAAGTCCGTATTTAGTTTAATTTTACGCACCCGTTTCAGCGATTGTTATTTATGATAGTTGTTGTTGATTTTAGTTCATAAATAAATATCTTCCACACAACACAATCACTTGTCCTGGTCCCAAAGATAATAATAATTAAGAGGACAATATTTATTATGTCACAAAGTTTATTGTGTAGACTACAGCACAGAGCTCAGTAGAATAGCGCCCAAAAAACCACCTTGCGTCGATCAGTGACGTTGGAGGCGACTTGGGCTGGGATGGGAAGACCTCGACGTCGCCGCTTAAGACCGCTGCAAGAGGAGGTCTTTTATAAAGGTCCTACGTCCCTGACAAGGGACTACAGGATATAAGTAAGTACAGCAAAGCTACCTATATATATATATATATATATATATATATTATTATGGCACTCTTCCCAGTTTCGTTCAGCATAGTTTTTAAACGTCAAAAGTAGTGACTTTGCAGTACATTAACTGTAAAATTCTGACATTTTAACGCCGTAAAACGCGTGAGTCGCGCCGTCATACTACCAATGCAAGTCTACTCTGCAACTGTAAATGAAAAAGTTCATTGCTGTCGACTTTAGAGCCTCGCTCTATTTGCAGAGTATCTACAACCTTATGCGAATTGCTCCCTCTGAAAATAAACCCTTATTTATGGACACATATTTTTCCTTATTTAACGGCTTTTAGATTTATCTATATCATGTAACGTGCTCAGGAATGTTATCAATTTGCTCGGGCAGGAATATAACAACAATAACGCGCTAGCGGAATTTTCCTAAAAAATACGCATTCACTCCGAGGTGTACCGTTTGTGTTACATCCTTTACCAGGCACATTGGCAATATTCCCGGGCACATCGGCAATGTTTCTGGGCTCATTGGAAATGTTCCTGGGTAATTAGATACAATATTCCTGGCAATATCCCAGGCATGTTACATCAATATTCTGGCGATGAGTACACGTCGACATGTTGTCTACTCCACGATCCTAAGCGATATGATTATTACAATCCAGCCGCGCAAGAAATAAAAGAAAAGTTTCCCATCGGATTCTGACAAACTGCCAGCCACAAACCAAAGACATGTGAAGCCTATCTCGGCGATAGCGAGCTGGAACGGTCCAGGGACATTGCGTAGAGCAATGAGACCCTAGAAGTACCACTTGGTTTTTCTTACAGAGTTTTTTCGACTTCGAAAGGCCACTCAATCAGCCAGCAAACACAAATAAGGGTAAGTTGCTCAAGGAAAATCAAAGGATAGGCTTTTGCCCAGTAACACATGGTTATGGTTTAATAAAATAAACTCAAGAATAAAACGAAATGAGACGAAATGAAAGGGAACGAAACGAAATGACTCTATGAGTCTAAATAGGTACATAGGAACACTTTTCACTAACCTAAATTGCATAGGGGTACTCAACAGATTAAAGTTAGTAGAATGTAAAGCTTAAAATCGTTAGGTAGTAACCGTTAGTAAACCGTTATAGCGTTTTTTTCAAAGAACAGTCTTTCGACTTGCACCTTTATTCAGTAAATAATGTAATGTATAATAATAATATTAATCATAATTTCGGCAGTGTCATCAAGTTCAAAGCCAAAATTGCTGCCGAAAAACTAGGGTACTCTACACAGGAAGACGTACCTCACTTTGTACATGTACCAAGCACAAGTCCGGTCACGCATGGAGTACTGTAGCCACCTCTGGGATGGTTCACGCGATTGAGCGCCGAGCTATCAAGCTAATTCATCATCATCGTCACCAGCCATTTGACACCCATTGCAGGACATAGACCTCCCTCATGGTTTTCCAAGCTTCTCCGTCTTGTGCCACCCGCATCCAGCGACTCCCCGCCACCGTAATCAGGTCGTCAGACCCTGCCGGGCCTGCCCACGCTACCTCCGAGCTATGTGCCCCGCCCACTGCCACTCCAACTGAGCAATTCTTCGAGCTGTATCAGTAACTCGGGTTCTTGTGCGGATCTCCTCATTCCTGATTCGATCAAGCTAATTGGAGATGAGGAATTGACAAAGGCAAGATTACGGCCTCTGATGCATCGTCGTAAGGTCGCTTGCCTTTCTAGGGGTGACTCATTTTGACTCATGTTCGCGATTTTTTTTGATGCTATAAAGTTTAAAAAATTATAAAAATAATGATCGGCGGCCCTAGATAGGACGTTGAAAAGTAATACTTATATATTTTTTTCAGATTTTAAGTACTAAACAATAGAGAGTAAAATGTATTTTAAAATACCAGATTTAGGAGTAATGTCGGAGAACCCAACCTTAAATATGAAAACCAATTGTTATCTATTAAATTTTACTTGTCCGAGGTAATTTGTAATTCATTCATGCCATTTAATTTAGTGTTTTAGTACCTAGATTTGAGTGTCCCACCCATTATGCAGTAGTCACTTTAAGTTTTAGGCAAAAATCAAATGTAGTCAAATTGCGTTTTTTTATGTAGGTAGCCTATGATATAATATACGTCCCACTGCAGGGCACAGACCTTCTCTTAGAGAGACAGTATGGGCTTAATTACCACGCGTGCCCACCGCGGATTAGCTATTTGATGTGATTTGAAAATTCTTTATTGCACAAGAAATACATTTCGCACAAAGGCAGGCTTAGTGCTAAAAAGTATTTTCTTCCAGCTAACCATGGGGAATATGGGTAGAGGAAGGGGTAGTGTCAGTAAAGTTTTTTTAAGATATAAATTACTTACAAATTACCACGAATACATCGATATAATATATAAACTTATCATACCTCTTGTAGAGTCTTATGAGTCTCGTAACCAATAATACAGAGTATTAGTTTGGGGACCAGGCATTATCTATGTACACCTTTATGACAATAAAGTTTTTTGTATTTGTATACATATACTACACACTATATGTGTAGTATATGGATAAACATCTCACGACGTTTTCCTTCACAGTTAGCGAGTAGTATTGCTAGTACTACAACTTCACAAATTACGTACACATTTGTACGTAAATTAGAAAACAAAGTACTTTGTAGTATAAACAATAATTACACCCAGACCAACGCAGAATGAAACAAAATATATAGTAGTGTGATACTTTTGTCGCAACTATTCTGAGACGGGCTCTCAAGGCTGACAGCCTACTTTAAGAGTTTAGATTTTCCGCTCAGCAGGGCAGTTTCGCTGCTATCTCGAAACCTAGGGTTTCGCGGTAAATACCAGGTTCACTGCGTTTCAGGGTGGTTTTTACGTGAAACGTCTTTCAGTTCAGTAGTGGGGGGTTAACAGCATGCAACAAAAATATGTCGCCTCGGCGAGGGATGTAACTCTGTAACTACTTGTCGTGTAAAATTCATTTATATATTGTTGATGAGTAAAACAAAGTAGCCATTACTGAGATCCTCTTCATTCATGCCGCTAAATGGCCCTCGTGCCGCATAGTACATTGCGCAGTTTGAGCAAAAAATTAACGCGTACTTAAAGACGCTTTACGCTACGTCAACGGCCGTGTAACCCGACAGAGTCCCACTTTCTGACTTGGAAAGAACCCTATATATGAAACTGGCTCGTTGGTGTAACGGTTAACATGCTTGACTACTAAAACAGAGGTCGAGGGGTCGATTCCTACTTGAGGGCGCCCTACTTACTTGATTTGTACAAATGGCCTCAGTATGGGAGTATTTCCATGCTTGTGATGTTATAGCTTGGTTTATAACTTTTACACAATACTAGTGATTGTGTTACGTGGAAGTCAGCATTGTAATAAAAAACATTCTTAACGCTTATGATTACTACACATTTTCCTTTTTTTCCGATTTTCCTATCACTCCAACTTAAGTTATTCAAGTACATAGGTACCTACTTGGTACTTTTCAGCAGCAAAATCGATAGGCATCATATACAAATATGAGAAGTGGCGGTGACTTGCTGATGTACCATTTTCCCAATATATGCTAATGCCGCTTGTACTTGCTTTTTAACCGACTTCAAAAAAGGATATATATATATTTTTTCTTTGCTAATTCTCTCAAATTATAACCTGTTCTAGATGGAGAACGGGTTATCCATGCCACAGCTTCGGGACAGGCTAGCGCGCATGCGCGACTGCGCGAGCATTCAGCCTGCCGTCGCTATGACGATAACAGATTGAGAAGTGCTCGCCAACGAATCTGCTGTTTCAAATCATAATAATTTCATGTATATTTTTGCAGCTCTTGTAAATTTGTAAATACGTAGAATTAACTCTTCAATGAAAAACAGTAAATAAGGCCTTATGGGGCCCAACTTTTAATAACATGCATATGTTTCATGAAATATACTAAGTAAACAATTATATATATAAATACAGCGTAAAAGTAGTCCCACGGTAAATTGGTGATGACTTTCGGAAATGGAAACTGAGTAGTTCATATTTTAAAGCAAAAAATTAAGTAGAGCTAAATCATGGTTATAAGGGACTTAATTTTTTTCTCCCACTTCCCCAATAATTAAAAATAAAAATTTTAAAAATAAATATATAAAATAAAAACAGACTTCAAAACACAACAGCACTAAAAAGATAGAAATAATTTACAAGAATACATTTAAATTAGAAGTACGTGTGCATGTGGGTATTGTAGAAGTAGCAACGACTCCAATCCATACTCGGTTTTTTTTTAAATATATTTTGTTTATTAGTCACACAAAACAGTACATTATCAAGATAACATTAATTAATATGTAAGATCCAGACTAATCTCCAAAACATGTCTACATATAGACGCTCTTCTTGCTTTATCCTTATTACAAACGAAATCGTAAATATTCAATGCCTACAACTGCGTGTTTTTTTTTGTGAACTCTGTCAACCATAATTATATAAAACAAAAAAAAAGATTTTTCAAATTTTTCATTCAGCACATTTACTAATTTTGAAAATTTTATGTTTACGATTTTTCACGCAGTCGGGTTTTATGTTTTTCTGTTTTACAATGGAGCAAAAATGAAAACCCCCAGGAAATACGTTTCATTTATGTATGGTGATTTATGGCCACTTTATTTTTCGTGAAAATTTTGACCAGCTACCAAATAGTTTCCCGCTTGACAGTCTTTAGTTACGGTGCCTTAAAGTAAAAACCACACATCATCAATGTTCTATCGTGATTGTAACCGCATCCCTTAAAATCATAACGGAACATTTTCATGAAAGGGCCAATAAATTCAGACCTGTTTTAACAATATTCGAAGTGCTACGAGTGAACCCATTAGCAATTGAGATCGACGGGGCGAAACCAATTACGTACCAATTTTAATTACAAATATTACCAAAGCTCCGTGTAGAGTTAGCAGATATCAGGGGTTTTCCATATATATCCAAAATTAAGAAAGCGACGAAATCAGAAAAAAAAAATAATAAAAATAAGTAATAAACCGCCTGCTGGCACTTACAACTTTGCAGGCGGTACCAAACTAGGTACCTCCTGGTCTGTTGTACTGTTGAAGTTGGGTCCCGTGGTCCTGCCTGCTTAGCAGTTAATGCCAGCAGTCGGGTTATTGGTTATTTTTTATTACAGTTTTTTTTATTTTTATCATCTTAGATATTTTTTTATTTTTTTATGGTTATGTTCACTTCATATAAACTATGACATTCGCGCAAATTCAAAGAATCGATTGAGATTTAATTTGTGAACATTTGACTATTGCTTAAGGAGTTATGACGGAACATAGATTTTCGGACATATATATATATATATATATATATATATATATATACATTCATTCATACATACATACATATACATACATACACACATGCATACATAAGTATAAGGCAAACAAATTAGCCTCTTTTTGGGCTTCGCCGCCTTCAGTTAAAAACAATTGAATTTGTCCGCACAATGCATGAAACATTAACCTAATACGCCAAAAAATATATTTTATGCTGGTAACCCTACATGTATGCGATGCCAATTACACATCACGTATTTGGTCGGGTAACGTATGGGCATGGAAAATTGGGCCTGTAGCCGATTGATATTCTTCGGAAAATGTGAGAAATCTTCTGATTTGTGTTTCAACATATTATGTGAAAATAATTGGACTGAAACAGAAAAACGTATTGGTATCCTTACTAATATTATAGACGCGAAAGTTTCTATGTATGGATGGATGTTTGTTACCCTTTCACGCAAAAACTGCTGAACGGATCCAAATGAAATTTTGCAAAACCCCTCATGTTTATGGAATCCACGAGGGAGGCCTGTGCCCTGCAGTGGGCGTCAAGTGGCTGATGATGATATATATATTAATAATTTGCGATGCGCAAACATAGTATAAAATACTAGCTGCTGCCCGCGACTTCGTTCGCGTGGTAATTTTGATGTGTATTTTTCCGGGACAAAAAATAGCCTGTGTGCTAATCCAGACTATAATCTATCTCTGTGCAAAATTTCATCCGGATCCGTTCAGCCGTTTTTGCGTGAAAGAGTAACAAACATCCATCCATACATACAAACTTTCGCATTTACAACATTAGTAAGGATTAATACAATTGAAGGAAATATCAGTGGCTCATAGGAAAATAGAAATGGGGAAAATGAAATCCTACAGCAATCTTTTATTATGGGTTAAAGTATGAAATTGCCGTTTTATTGCAATAGGTTCTTTTAATTGACATAGAATCTTCATGGTTTGAGGTTTTCGAATGAAACTTTTTTCAAATGGTTTCTATGATGTTCTTTTTTTAAAAAATGTGAAACATTTGAATATCGACTTTCAATTGTTTTTGTTATTCAATTTAGACAAGAAAGATGGATACTGCAAAAATTCGAGTGATTATGAGGCACCCATTTTTCGTATTTTTTATTTTATTGATTTGACGCAAGTGAGTCAATATTGTGGGTAAGGTAACGTTAAACCATGCCGCTAATTCCTGGGTAGTTTGACTAGGGTCAGCTTCCACTATCTCTCTTAATTCATCGTTATTCACCTGTGTGGGCGGTCTTCCTCGTGGCTCGTTCTTTAAGTCGAAATTTCCATCACGAAAGCGTTTAAACCAAAATCGCACGGTGCGTTCATTAGTAGACCCCTCTCCAAACGCAGCATTGATATTGCGGGCTGTTTCTGCCGCGTTAGTTCCGCATCGGAACTCGTATTCAAAAATCACTCGAATTTTCGCAGTATCCATCTTTCTTGTCTAAATTGAATAACAAAAAAAATTGAAAGTCGATATTCAAATGTTTCACATTTTTTAAAAAAGAACATCATAGAAACCATTTGAAAAAAGTTTCATTCGAAAACCTCAAACCATGAAGATTCTATGTCAATTCAAAGAACCTATTGCAATAAAACGGCAATTTCATACTTTAACCCCTATTATTTTTGATATCTACGGAATACTATAATCGGCATACATCATTTTAAAGGACCATAAAATTGCGACGTCCATCAATCAGTCAGCAAGTACTCGTCCACTACCAGACACAGGCCTCACCCAAGGCACGCCACTTCGTTCTGTCCTCGCTCACCCTCATCCAGCCACTGTCAGCAATCACCCTCAGATCCTCGGTCCAGCGAGCTGCTGAGTGTCAAATTGCAATGTATTATGAAACAAAACTACTCCAGATTACTTATTGCCCTTCTCAAGCGACATGGTTAATGTATTTGATATTCTATGTCTAGCCATATTTTTCATTGCTTGTCTCGACCTAAGACTTGAGCCTCGGGCCTCCCAAACAAGATTCCACAGACGGTGTGGCGCTGTTCTAAGCGTCAAAGGAAAACGTGTCTTAAGCCTGGTAGAAACACGAACTAGAATGGCTTAGCCGAGAGATGTATCGTTGAATGATTCTTAAAAAAATCTGTGGAAAAGTAGGACCGGCTAGAGCATTCGTTTAAAAATTTTGCAAGCTATTAGCGTTGAATCCCTTAAATAAACTAGACATTTCGGCTTATAAACGTCCCACTGTAGGAAACAGCTCCTTTCTCAGAACATATAGGCTTAATCGAGACGAGTGTCCACCGCGTATTGACGATTTTAAGCGCTCAAGTATGTGAACACCTCAGACTCAGGTTTCTTCACGATGTTTTCCTACACTGTTAGCGAGAATTAAATGAACTTGTTTCATATTATTTTTAAGATAGGTGGATAAGGGATAGGATAAGGGGTGAATTGAATGGGCTTTCTATATAAAACTAAGTTGTCCTCTTAATCACTAACTCAGCAAAAAAATACAAGCCTCCAAATCCAATTATAAAATATTGTAAAACTAAGCCGTAAGTTATAATTAAAAATAGTCATAAGTAAAAATTATACTATGTATAAGCTGTGGTCAAAAAACAAGACGGAATTGACTTTTATTTATTTATAAGCAAAACTTTAAGGGTATCTACAAATAAACATTTTGGTCAACAGGCGCATTGTTGTTTTTAATATAATGACAACCTTCAAATATTCAATATCTACAGTGATTGACTGCCGCAATATCCAAACTCACATCCGTTCCCTCGTTACACGGAGTGAGATGCACCTATACATTAGTAAATGCTTTGTTATAAAATTATCCACCTCGCAAAACGATGTTAACGACTTCGAATATAGCATAAACAATCAATCTCTCGAGACTGTTGATTCTGTCAGAGTCCTCGGGGTCATTGTGGATAAAGAATTTACATTCAGACCTCATGGTTATGAAAACCACGAAGGAGGCCTACGTCCTGCAGTCGGCTCAAATGGCTGATGATGATGATGATTCAGACCTCATTACGATTATTTGATTGCGCAAGAAGAATAAGGGCTTCATTCTAGTCGGGTAAAAACGGGCTGATTCAAATTATTTACATCGTTGTTGCAGTTACCATTAGAATAACTAAAAACTTGACGTACTATGAACTGTACCTAATAATAATAACTTCCACACAACACAATCACTTGTCCTGATCCCAAATTAGCATATTGTTCGGAATAAGTGATTGTGTTGTGTGGATTGTTCCTGGTCCCAAACTAGGATACAGTCTGCTATGGTAACCAGGCAAGGACGTCACAAACATAGAAATACACCCAGTCTGAGGCCATTTGTACAAATGCACGGCCTGGGAGCCGCCTACTGGGGTAGGAATCGAACCCATGACTGGCATGGTAATCAGACGTGATACGTGATACGTGAATACGGACGTGAGGTTTCGTTATGCTATTCACGTGGTAAGGGCTACCTGACCTTGCGTGTCTCACGGATATTACGTCAAAGACATGTCGACGCGACGCGATGGAATACCCTTTTAAGCTCACCTAACTAAAAGTATTTCACGAAATGAGCGTCTACGCTTTATTCTTACCGGAAAAATAATGATGAGAATCCCTCAAAAGATACAAATTAACCCTAGAAGCGTCATGCATGTTATGAAGCTGAATTCTTATTTCATGGATTCTTATTTAATTTGCACATGGCCTCAGTCTGGGGTATTTTCATGCTTGTGATGTCCTTGCCCGGTTACTATAGTACAGGATATCCTAGTTCGGGACTATGACTAGAGATTGTGTTGTGCGGAAGTTATTATTATTTGACGGTAAACAAAAAACTGGTAGGTCTAGTTTACAGTTTTAATTTAACTATCCGGTAAAAACGGCTAAGCTACGCGATTTGCCAACATGTATCGTCATAATATGCTCCATTTATAAGCCAGTCATATTATAAGGACTGAGGTGTCCCTCAGTCCCTCAGTCCTATCTGTCGATTATTTTGTCTAGAGCAAATTTTCGGTGTCTCCTGTCTTATAAAAACAATGAGACTCCAATCTAATTTTGAGGCGTCGAGAGCACGGCGGCGACAGATAGTGGATGCTATTAAGCAATATAGTGTCAACCCAAAAAATGCCAAAAATTTTGATTTTGATGCACTCCGTTGGTTTGAGATATAAAAAAGTTTTAAAGGACACTTAAACGTACGATCCGGCTAATCGTACAACTTTGAACACAGCATAATCAGCCTATATGCGTCCCACTGTAGGGCACAGACCTTCTCTCAAAGAGAGAGTATGGGCTTAATCACCACGCGCGCCCACCGCGGATTGGCGATTTCAAGCGCTGAGGTATGTGAATAGCTCAGACACTCAGGTTTCCTCACGATGTTTTCCTTCACCGTTAGCGTGTGGTATTGCTACTATAACTTCACAATGTACATAACTTAGAAAACCAAGTTATAGGTACATGCCCGCACTGGGGTTCAAATCTGGGTCTCTCGCTTCCGAGTCCGATGTTCTACCCACTAGGCTACCACCGCTTTCGAAAAATGCTTGCGAAAGTTTATGGAGTTGATCAACGAGAGCTCACCTCGGCTTGGCCAATTGAAACACTAATGTTTGCGAATACCCCAGAATAGGTTTGCTGGAAGAAATCTCTTACTGAGATAAGCTTGCCTTTGTACATGTTGTTACTTATGTAATGTCCTGTTATAATATATTTTGTGTGCAATAAAATATAATAATAGTAGCTTTACCACAGACACTCAGGTTCCCTCACGATATTTTCACGGTGAGTGAGTTTTCCTGGTAGTTCAAATTTACAAAAGTGTACGCTACTTAGAAAAACCAAGTTTCTTCTTAAGTACTCCACTACTAAAGTAGTCAATGGTTACAATTCATAATATTCGTTACACTTCGAAAATGTAATATCTTAGTTATTGTTATTTTAGTAGTTATCTGCGCTCTAGCTCTTAAGTATTATTTATTTATTTATTTTTATTTACATAAATATTGCAACATTAAGTATCTATTGATAGCAACACTGCGTGCGACTAGCGACGTCTTTAAAATAAATAAAAAAGTTATTGGTTACAATTGGGAAAGGCTATCTGTAACAAACACAGGTTGTTACCAAGCATAGACATCAGAGCTGATAAAAAAAATTATTGCAATCTATGGCGCCTTCCTTGCTAAGTTATTATTTTCATTTAATAAGCTGTTGCTTTTATTTTAACTTTGTTGTAAAATACTTCATATAGGCCTCCTTCGTGGATTTCATAACCATGTGGGGTTTTGTCATAATCGCCACGCTTTACGGCAGGCGGTTTGGCGATCGCAGTATGCGGTTGGAATCTCAGGAAGACGCTGCTGCCCGTCTCATGGTAATTGATTTACTTAGTCGCCTTCTATGACATCCACGCAAGGAAATGGAGTGACGCTATTATTAATCCGGCGCCACACGGATGGTACAGATAGTTGGGTAAAAATAAACTTTTTCATTTACATTTTCACTTTCATTTCAATAACTAGGTGCAACCCGGACGAATTAACACAACTGACACAAGTGACGCTTATGCGGAAACTCAAAAAGGTGAACTCAGAGCGAGGTGTCATCTCAATTCGCCCGGGTAATATATTCTTTATTGTATACCAGGAAAATGTAACAATATTGAACCTATATTAAAATCCCTACAGCTTTACAATCAGACCAGGCAAAGTTAACAAAGCGAATTTTACAACTTCTTCAAATCAGACCACCAAATTAATATTTACCGTTATTTCTTGGAAATAGTCCGCTTACTGAAATAAAAACTTACTTTTATGTGTATCTTGTACCGTTAGATTCTCTAAGGAGGCATTACAGCTCTGCCTCCGGGAGAAACTTGCTTGATTGTAATCCCAATCAAGTGGAAACGAACGACCTTTGGTGCAAACAATGGCTATCAGCCTTTTATATTTTGTATTTTTCTTGCCGATGGCGATAGCGAACTTCGTTTGCCATCGTACTGAAAGATTTCTTAGGTTTGGCGACATTAGTAAAAAAAAATGTAAAGGTTTTAAAATGCGAAAAAAAACAGCGTGACAAGTTCGGTGATTGATGCCAAGGTACGCTAGACGTACAAAGTTATAGGTTCGTTGTTGGGGTAGGCTACTTTCATTCCATTGTATCATGGTTCCTCGATTTTGTGATACGTCATTATTTTGTACCTAACTGACTATAAAAAAGAGGAGATTTTCAATTCATCTATAATGTAAAAGCGGCTGGGAAACATTGGACGTGACTAGCAAAGGACCGGATGGGTTGGCTTGAAAGAGAAGAGGCCTATGCCCAACAGTGGGCTCTGCTTATGGGCGGAATAGATAGATAGATAAATTAAATATATATATATTTTCTTATGTATCATCATCATCATCATCATCAACCCATTATGTCCCCACCGAGGGATAATTCCCTACTACGTTGTCCGATTTTATTGATTTTCGTTTTGTAAGAAAGGAGGTAATTAACGTTCCTTAAAGACCCAAAAGCGGCGTATTGTGCCAATTGTCGTGAGATAAAAAGCCAATAATTGTTAATAATTACAGGTGTAGGATGGCTGCCTTGAAGCGTGTTAATCTAACTTTCAACATCAACTTTTTGTTGAGTTTCCAGAACTCAAAAAGATCACCGTGCCTTTCGGAATTCTCGAAAAGTACTTGGTCGTGTATTCACCCTTAAGATAATTATGATAGTTAACAGCTGTCTATAACGTCCCACTCCAGAGTACAGGCCTTCTCTCGGACAGACAGAGAGAGAAGATGGAATTATAAATTTAATTCTGGATTCACTTCATAAGCAGCCTATATACCTACGTCCTACTGTAGGGCACGGGCCTTCTCTCCGTATTAATCACCACGCGTGCCCATCGCGGATTGGCGATTTCAAGCGCTGAGGTATGTGAATAGCTCAGACACTTGGTTTCCTAACGATGTTTTTAGCCGTTAGCGAGCGTTAACTGCGCATATTTAATTTGCCATTGAAGTGTAAAGTTTTTATTATTATAATTTATTTTTCTGTAAATAATTACTATTTGTGTCCTGTCGTTAGTTATTTCGTGTGTGATTAATTTTGAATTATCTATTAATTAGTTTGTGTTCTTTCTAGTGTAAGCGTAATGGCGCATATGTAATATTTATAATTTTAAAAAGTTATTAAAAGGGACGGGCTGAAAACCAGCGCCGAGACTACGCATCCAGTCACGTCAATAAAGCTGAGCCCATCCCTTTTTACCACAAACATTTGTGAATGAAACAATAATAATTATTTTTGTGTGGTAAATAAAATATTTTCACTTTCACTTTCATATTCAACATTTATTTATTTACCTGCTATAGGTCAAAACAAGTGGGTTAACAGTCCATCGGTTTGTTGAAATACGTAATTTTCAAAAAAGTTTCAAAAACCGTCTCATAGATAGAAGTATAATCTAAAGGCAAAAACTAAAATGAAAACAAAAAAGACCAACAAATAAAAAATGAGAAAAAAGAGTTCGGAAAAACCAAAGAGGTTATTGCATTCAGCCAGTATGGTCATATTGTAATATTTCTATCGAGCATGTTATATTGGACGGCATTGCTCTATTTTTAGGGTTCCGTAGTCTGTTGACCTTTTGTAGTTTCGCGATGTGTGCGGCTTAGCACAGAGACTATAAGTACTAGAGAGCTAAAATTTTGCATAGATATACATATTTATTACGCCTTACATAGGCCAGGTAGAATGACTCCCTACACCTAAATTAGGGATGCGTGTTTTTTTTGCCTCCGCCATAATTTGGGGTATCGTTGGATTGGTCACTTAAAAATATTGTAAGTATAGAAAGACCATTCTTCGAATTAGGGTTCCTTTGCGAGATATTAAGCTGTTAAATGCAAATTTTTGTTAGAGTAGGGTGCCTTATACAACTTATAAAAGGAAAACTTCGTGCAATATCGATTGAAAACTACTTTAATAAAGTTGTTAAGTCTGTAAGGCAGATAAAAAACCCCTGTTTCTTCGGGACCCTACACTGCGCGTGGCCCGACAGGCACTTGGCCGGTTTTTAATTTGTAATCCAAGTGCTTAGTTCTGTTAACAAAACCGTTCACCTTCATTTAAATTCATCTCCGTTTTAGCTTTTATATACCTACACGAAAACACGTAGTCCGCTATTGGACACCTGACACGCGATATTACAATTAAAAAGTTTGTCCTGCGGCTATAACAGCGGAACATTTAAATAAAACACATTACATTGTCTGCCTCTTTGGTCTAGCGGAATCACGTCTGATTACCATTCCGGAGGTTGCTGGTTCGATTCCCACTGGGGGCCGTCTATGTACACATGGTCTCAGTCTCGGTGTATTTATTGCCTGGTTTCTATAGCATAGGGTACCTATCATAGTTTGGGACCAGGGCAAGTGATTGTGTTGTGTGAAAGTAAAAAAAACAGACTGAATCAAAGAAATTGTAGGCGGGAAGAATTGCTGAAAAAAATGCATAATTTGCGAGACTCAAGGATGTAGCCGATCAAGGATATCAGATCCTGACTGGATGACCATGAGATCACCTGAGAAGTATAACCTTTCAAATAAAAAAAATAATTTTCCAAGTCTGTAGAAGCGTCTCCAAGTAATAGGTGAGAATACATTAAAAAAAGATTCTGACGAATTAAGAACCTCCTCCTGTTCTGAAGTGGGTTAAAAAAAACTTTGGCCTTCTCATCTACATAATAACATGATTTATACAGCTTCCAGTGGCACCTTCTCTCACACTAGATAGGTGAAAGAACCACTCGGACGCTGCTGCACTGCCTGGGATACGCATTTTTTTTGATGGAATGGGCTTGACCAGCACTGCATTGGTATTGCTGCTACAACTTTGCGTATGTACTTAACTTTGAAATTAAAAGACTCAGTACTGGGAATCGAACCTCGGTCTCTCGCTACCGAGTCGGTTAAAAATGCGCTTGGCAAATGATAGCGCTAAGTCCCGCGTAAGTCTGTAGTTTATGACCGATTTCGAGCCCGCGTTTTCTCCAATGAAAGTCCAACACTTGAGCATTCCCGCCACCTTGTTTTCCGCTTTGGAGTCCAACAGAGTTCCAGGTTGTTTACAATCTCCTTTTACTCCGCTACGCGCTCACCTTTTTCGATTATTTAGCGCTTTGAAGTTGCCAGTAAGTTTTTATATCTTCTCTCTTGGAATGTAGTGAAGTGCCTGAAGTTCTTACAGCATACTACGTAGATATTGGACCATACAGGGTCACTTTGAATTCGTTCAAATTGCTCGGGGCTGCAAGTAATGTAAATCGCTTCGGTCAGATGTCGCTGCCTGTACGTAATACAAAGAAGTTTGTAAAGAGGCTCGAAATTTCATCGATGCTTGCACTTGCCCATTAGCTCAGTTGGGAGCTGGCACGGTGAGCCAGAGGTCGCGGGTTAGAGTCCCGGAATGGGTGGAATTTTTAGCCTCTAAATAGGTTTTTAAAATCGTTCAAGGTATTTCAAACCTAGACACCTAACCTTCTCACATACCCCATAATAGCCAATTCTATTCGTCAATTCGATGACAATGTTTTGAAGTTAAATTTTAAACAAAACTTTTTTGTTTTTGCTATCTTTATTGCACTTTTTGTTATTTATCACAAATAACTATTTATTTTTCTTTCTGTTTAAAATGGTACGCGTTTGTACAGATTAAAGCTGACATTCTTATGAAAATTTTAATTTAAACAGAAATTTAAAAACGAATTTGTTCTTCTTAAGCGCAAACTTAAACTGTAGACATTAGAGGAAAAAAAAGTACTCTTTTTTCGCCCATTCAGTACAAAAATAACTTTTTTGTTCACCACAAATTGCGCTATTGCACGTATTTTTGTAAAATTTCGAAAAAAAATTGTTCTTGGCTTCCGGAGTTCGTTGCCTCTCGCCAAGCCGTGACAAACACCGAGATACCACGTTTATCCGTAGAAGTACCAAAAAGATACAACAATTTGTCTGTTGTGTATTCGTCGAAACGACGAAGGTTGGGTGTCTAGGGTTAAGGGGATATTCTAACCATGATTTAGAAACATATGGTGTATTGAAAAAAATACCTACGCGGTGAATTTTTTTTTTATATAATACCCTAAATTACTTCACTTAATCATAAACAAACAGCAATTAAAAGAGAACTATGTTTTGGGTGTCTTATGGTTTACGCCGGCCAGCTCAATTGTTTTTTTTAATTGTGTACGCATATCGGACGACTGACTCTTAAGCATTTAACATAGTAGAAAACATTCTACAACGTACTTTCTACAGCTTCGAATTTGGATTCACAGTTTGAAGCCAAAGGTCATAAATCACGAATATTTACAAAAATGGTATACCAATAGTGATAAATTATTAATAATACTGTCTTTCACGATGAAAACAACATTCCCTCAAAATACGGTGAACGAATTCAAAGTCACCCTGTAGTAAGAGCATACGTGCTATTTCGAAACACATAAAGCCATTAACTGGCCTGATGTCTACAATCGATAACGGATCGACCTTGACACCTTCAGTCCGATGTCAACTTTTTAACCTTATCATATTCAACAAAATCTAAAGTTTAGAAATAGGTTTAAGGTTGACCGACTGTTAGTCAATGCAAAATAATAGGGTTCGTTCTTATTCATTGCCCCATCATCATGATCATCAGCCATTTGACGCCCACTGCAGGACATAGGCCTCCTTCGTGGCTTTCATAACCGTGAGAGGTTTTGCCATAATCGCCAAGCTTGTCAGGCGGGTTGGCGATCGCAGTGTGCGGTTGGAATCTCAGGAAGACGCTACTGCCCGTCTCCTGGTAATTGATTTCCTTAGTCGCCTTCTACGACATTCACGGAAGGAAATGGAGTGACGCTATTCTTAATCCGGCGCCACGCGGAATGCCCTAAACTCTATATATATTGCAGCCTATTCCGTTCAACTGTAGGGCACAGGCCTTCTCTCAGAGAGAGAGTATGGTCTTAATCACCACGCATGCCCACCGCGGATTGGCGATTTCATGCGCTGAGGTACGTGAATACCTCAGGTTTCCTCACGATATTTTCCTTCCAGTTAGTGAGTGACCTTGCTACTACAAATTAACAAATGTCCGTAACTTAGAAAAAAAAGTCATTGGTTCGAACCCACGACCTCTTGAATGTGGGGTAGGTGTTCTACTTATCGCGCTATTTATCCATATCCACTTATTAGTTAGATTTGTAATAAATCTGTTATATTAATGCCGGATTTTCACGGCCTTAGTACGCTCGGACCGAGTGCGTACAGTTTTAGTTGATTATAACGATGTTTAGTGCGCTCGGACCGAGTGCGTCGTCATGATCAACTAAAACTGTACGCACACGGTCCAAGCACAGTACAAATAAAGGTCCGAGCGACCATCTAAGATCCAAATAAGACCGTCAAAACCCGGCTTATCTGACGTGACACCGTATTAAACATAGGCATCCGATAAGGTTTTTTCTTAATGCTAATTTCCTAGTAAGCGAGCGATCCATTATCTGCCCGGTTACCATATGATTATCGAGCCCGAAGTTCGAATTGGCTTGCGTTATTATATCCATGAATAAATTTGCGTGGAATGAGGTTATCGGTATTTATTTGATAGAAAACGCCACGCGTTGGTAGCGGAGCTGTGGAATGCCGGCTTCTCGTTCGAGTGGTCGTGAGTTCAAAACCGAAGTGTACTGAATGTACCAATGACTTTGTTTTCTAAGCTACGTACATTTGTGAAGTTTTATTAGCAATACCAGTCACCAACTGTGAAGGAAAACATCGTGAAGAACCCTGAATGTCTGAGGTGTTCACATACCTCAGCGCTTGAAATTACCAATCCGCCGTGGGCACTGGGCATACGTAGTAGTTAAACCCTTATTCTCTCTGTGAGAGAAGGCTTGTGCCTTACAGTGGGACGTGTGAAGACAAAAAAAAAAGAAAACGCATGATTTATTTTTATTTTCTTATCAAGAGTCAGTTTGAATGTTGCTCAGCATTTTTAACTAGGAATGTTTATTAAATTGCAATTTCTGCGCTACTTTGAATAAATACGCTGACTTCTTAATCTGTTTATTTATACAGAAATTGTTATGAATTATGATGAAATAGCCACGTAGCCTATAAGATTAGCAAGCTGAAGTGGTAGTCAGCTTGTCATTATATGCCAATGGGCAATAGATTGCAAGGATTTTCAAGTGGACGACACCAACTGGGCAACTTTTTTTAAATGGATAAGGACCAAAAATGTCAAGTGTTCTTTATAAAAAACACGATTCCTTAAAACACTCATCTGAGGCAATTTTAATAGTCTGTGGTAGATGGCAAAACGTAGCAATCCATTATTTAAACTGTCTCTGAGTGGGGTCCTAGAGGAATCGTGCTCTGATAAGACAGAACAAAAGTTGTTATAAGTGACAAACTTTAACGGACATGTTTCAGAAATGGTCTACTTTGAAAAAAACCCTGTTTATTATTATTATATAATTTTTTTGTTGGAAGAGTCTGACCAGGTATCGCTCTGACTCGCAGAGCTTAATCATGGTGAGCAGAGACGGACACTCGCGCACGCCAGCCGCGGAGCTTGATGTTTCCTCGCCGTCAATTTTTACTAGGCATCAAGGCGCTGACACAGCTCACGACATTTTAGAGCACCTTTTCGCATTATCACTTTCACCGTACTTCCGTAAAACCTGCCTCTAGGCCAGCGGTAGAGCTCAACCACTGTCTTTACTGAATTCACCATGATTAAACTCTGTGAATGAGAGCGAAACCTGGTCGGAGACTTGCGACAGAAAATCAAGTAAGTGAATCCAGAATTAAGCTAATAATGTGAAGTGCTTATGAAAGTTTTATTTCAAAAACCCTGTTTATTTATAAGGCCATATAATATTCACATCAAATAGTGTATTTCAGTTAAAAGCACACAATTATATTTGACGAGTAAGCTGAAACTCATGAATAAAATGCGTAGCGTAAAAGTACATAATAGTGAACGGCTCTCTATTTTACGAGGCAATAGTCAGGCTTATGGAAAGCTTCTAGTGGTTTATGGCTGCTTATTAGCTCATTGGCATCCCTTTCAGTCCTAAAAATTCCACAGAAATAAACCTTATTGCTATAAAGCCAGATTGACACTAACAATTAAAGCAATAAAAGCTTTTAAGGTGTAAGACGTGTTACATGTTAAAAACCTTTCTTTAGTAACGGTACTATTTGAATGATTCTTACTAATATTATAAACGCGAAAGTTTGTATGTATAGATGGATGTTTGTTACTCTTTCACCTAAAATCGACTCTACGGATCCGGATAAAATTTTGCACAGTGATAGATCATAATCTGGATTAGCACATAGGCTATTTTATCCCGGAAAAATTAAAATATCAAAATTACCACGCGAAAAAATTGCATCCAACTAGGTAGATTTTTGAAAAAAAAAAAAACAAAATACCTAAATTACTGGAATTCTGGAGATGGTGCGAAATTTCTATTTGCAAGTAAAAATAAGGTTTTGTATGCACTTTGGAAACACAAATAAATTTACCAACTAACGTGCCAAATTTGGAGCAAGGGATCATCATCATCAGCCATTTGACGCCCACTGCAGGACATAGGCCTCCCTCATGGTTTTCCTAACCATGAGGGGTTTTGCTATAATCGCCACGCTTGGCAGGCGGGTTGGCGATCGCAGTATGCGGTTGGAATCTCAGAAAGACGCTGCTGCCCGTCTCCTGGTAATTGATTTCCTTAATTGTTTTCTACGACATCCACGGAAGGATAGCAAGGGATAATTTTGCGTAATAATTCAAAAGTTGATTTTTAAGTATTCATATAGTCAACTAAACCTATTTGGCACTCTGGTGTCTCGTCGAATATTAGAAATGATGAACGCTTTCAGTTCATGTAATAAAAATGGGCACTTCCAAAAATCGGGTATCAAAACACACTGGCGCCGGTCAACTGGCTGGCCGGTCAGATCCTGTGATGTCACAATAGCGCTCAAGCGCTCAAGCCTCGCCGGGCGCGTTTTAGGACAGCCAATGTCAAAGTCAAAGTCAAAAATTGTATTCACTCTAAAAACAAAATTTTTACCAACTTCATGAACGTCAAAGCTGTTAGTTTCACAATTAATAGTTTATGCGAAGAAGAAGCTAACAAAGAAACTCCACATTTATTCTTTTCAAAACAGATTTGGTTATTTAACAGTTTTCAAATCAAAGTTACACTACACTAGATACAATCGTTCCCGTTAACATTATTCAAATACCTGTCTGGTATCTTTGTCTTCGAAATAATCCTTAATCTTATAATAGGCTATTTTGCACAGATTTGGTACTGGCAGGATTTATTTTTATGTCTTTGTCTTTTTTTTGTGTTTTAGCAATTTTTGCCGCGCCCTTTGGAGAGTCTTTGTCATAACTGTATCATTCAATTATTTCCCGGGAGGACCTCTACCTTGGTCCCACTTGATCAGTTCCTTCAAGTTAAAGCCACACGACACGTTGCTAATGCTTTCCGGTTTTTTACATTTACCTTTAAATAACTGTGTAATTTCCTTGTTTATGTACAATAAACAAACATATCGAGCGAATGTGGGTGAAAGGGTCGGTAAGAGACGTCCCAGGCGGGCATACTTCGACCAGATAGGGGTTGTATTAGCAACGGCAAGATAAAAAGACCCGAAACCGGCGTGCGTGCACGCAACGACTAATGAATGTTGAGGAAGCGAAAGTGATCTGTCAGGATCTTGGCAAGTGGTAGTCCGTGGTCTCTGCCTACGCCTCTGGGATACAGGCGTGGGTTTATGAATGTATGTATGTACGTATGTCTTTAGATCTTAAAATTAAAATAAAAAACAGACCAAGTGCAAGTCAGACTCGCACGCCGATGGTTCCGTGCTCACGCTTGGCCGTTTTAATTATCGTTAGAATATGTAAATAAGTCTCACAATCACGCCAAGTTTAATGCCTGTATGTATTACTGTTTTTTAAAACAGTAGATTAATGTTAGTAGGTATTTATTTATTGAAACTAACTCCTTTGATATCCACTAACGATAATTTTTTTTTTCAACCGACTTCAAAAAAGAGGAGGTTCTCAAATCGTCGGAAACTTTTTTAATTTTTTATGTATGTTCCCCGATTACTTGAAGACGTCTGGACCGGCATGAAAAAATATTTTTTCGTTTGAAAGGGGGACGTCAGGAGGTGGTCCCATGGTCAATAAGTCAGGATCTGATGATGGGATCCTGGAGAAATCGAGGAAGTTCTTCAAATTTTAAAGGTGCACTTGAAGCGATTTGGGTGTTTTTTACAGTGATTCGTGCATTGCTCACGGAAAAAACAATTTGGTTGTCATAAAGTCGTGATATGTTTCTTTTTAAATAAAAAACTAAACTGACTTCAAATTATTACAGCATTAAAAACACAGAAATAATTTAAACGAATATGCGTACATTGTTATACTTCTCCAAATCATACTTCTGCAATACCTACATGTACGTACGGACTTCAAATTTAAAGGTCATATTCGTATAAATTATTTCTGTGTTTTAGTGCTACAGTGTTCTGAAGTAGGTTTTAATTTTTTATTTCATTACAATGAATAAAATATAATAAACTCGAACATTATTCATTAAGGTATCGCCTCACAGTCGTTGTTTACTTTCCATCCGCCCAGTACCTGGCTGGCAGAACTATCCCTCCAAAACTTCCTGCGGGACGTCTGCGCGGGCCCGCGAACGCTTCCCTCCGTCAGTACACGACGCGGGCCGGTCGCGGTCGCACCATGCCAGCGTAACGGGACGATGCGGACGATCCTCCTCCTCTACTTCGCGAGTCTAGTGAAGTGCGAATACCGCAGTGATGCAAAGCACGTGAGGCATGGGGTCGGGCGCGCGCTGATACGACACGGGCGGTCGCGCGCGCACCTGACGCGCTTGTACGCGCGCAAGGACGGCGCCCGGGAGCTGGTCGTTGGGGACATTGAGGCGGAGAGGAGCAGCGAGCTAGGTAGGTCTGGTGTTTTTTTTTTGTTATTTTGGATGTTGAAGTTGGAAGTTGGAGTTTTTATTTTGATATATTGGTGGGATTCTGGAGGCAACAGACGGACGGGAAAAAGGGTCGTGGAAGTCCGGTGTGTGGAATTTGAGGATTCCGTGAGGACATCAAAGTTTTAAGTTGGATTTTTTTGGAAATATTGGTGGTATTTTAGAGGTCATGTTAGGGGAAAAGGGTATTTGGAAGGCGTTCGGAAATTTGAAACAAATTATTGTAAACTTGTTGGAGGAAAGTTTTGATAAAGTAACTTTTAATGACTCGGGATGCTTACACGCATATTACATTGTACTTTTAACGGATCTATTTCGGGTTGTTTAGCTTACCTTATTAATTAAGTGCGGTGAGACCTGTTATATTTATTCAACACTTGTCTTTTAAATTTAAGCTTGACGAATTTTATATGCAGATTAAAAACACGAGAAAATAGTAGCATAGCACACGTAGCCTGCATCTGTTCCACTACACAGATCTACTCTCATAGAGAAAATGGGTTTTATTGCCACGCGAGTCTAGCCCTGCGGTATGTTAACACGTCAGACGCCCAGGTTTCCTCACGATATTTTCCTTCGCCGTTAGCAAGTACTGTCGCTGCTACAAATTCACAAATATACGAAGCGTTGAAAATAATGTCACTTGAGTAATGCAAGATTGTTAAATAAAACACAAATCAGTCGGTATGTGATTGTGATGGGCACGTAAAACATTTTATTTTTTGTTATTTATTTTTTGTTTTTTTTTTTTGTCATATCTTGCATCCTATTTTTACTATTTATTAATTTAATAATCTAAAATCCGAAGAATTCTTAGCAATAGACCCCTGTTTTTTTATTTTTTATTATTAGTCATACAATTCAATTCAATTAATTTTATTTCAAATATAAAAAGTCATATAAAGTTGTTAGTAATCTTATTCTAGTGTTAGTACACATATTATTATTCCAGGAACTACATAATAGAATAATAAGTAATAATTGTATTTATCAATTTAGAAATTTGCAAGAATAATATAATTTTGTAATACTTAACTAATTAAATTAAACTAAGTCGTCAAAATATAAGAAGCCCGTTTTGACAGCTACGAAAACCATAGAATCTAACCTAGTTTGAGATCAAAAACATTAAAAATCTAAATTATGAGTAACTTTTATGGCTACAAAATTTGTTTATCGAGCGTTAAATAATATGCTAGAGTAGGTATATTTTTATGTACTGTAGCTGTCAAAACGGGCTTCTTATATTTCTCAACTACAGGTTATATCTATAAAAATATATCTCAGGAGGACGCTGCTGCTCGTCTCCTGGTAGTTGATTTCCTAAGTCGCCTTCTACGACATCCACGGAAGGAAATGGAGTGACGCTATTCTTAATCCGGCGCCACACGGATTCCAACCCCATACTGCGATCACCAACCCGCCTGCCAAGCGTGGCGATTATGGCAAAACCCCTCATGGTTATGAAAACCGCGAAGGAGGCCTATATCCTGCAGTGGGCGTCAAATGGCTGATGATGATGATAAAAATATATATGCTGCTGCTGTAGGAAGTTAGTTAATTATTAGTTAATTTTACTAAATTCAGAATTCGAATAATTCTTAGTCACTACACGCAACTGACAGGGGTCAGTGCGATCCGAAATAAATTCATGCGAGCTCCAAGTAATTTGTTCAAGTTATTTGTCGGGCATTGTACTTGGTATTATGGTGGTGGTGTTACTGTTTTTATTGGTTCATGCTGGTATTGAACCCAGGACCCCTTAGAAGTGAGGCAAGAAGTATGTAACACGCAGTTTAACCTGAAGTAGTCTTGGTGACGACATACTACGTAAAAGATTAAGTTGAATATATGTTTAGAACAAACAAACAGTTTATTCCAAAAAAAACACAAATTATTTACTTCCAAATTATAGATTGGTATAAACACATTCAACAAGAAAATCCACTCTCAATATTTACTTCCAAATCAGAGGAAGCTATAGAAACAAGAAAACACACTTTCAATATTCGAACAACGTACGTTGCTTATGAATAAGAATGCATAGCCGAAGAAAAAGTTAAGAGAAAATAATAAGCCCGGAGTCAAGATTTTAATATCGAAACTCTAACTTCGGCGAGTTGGTGAACTTGGCGAGTACAAATGAGATTCGGAAAGAGCTGCTCGCGTCCTAAGACGCGGAACTTTGCTGAAAGTAACCACAAGTAGCGGACGAGCAAAGGACTATTCGACGAAAATTTTAAAATTAAAAGCGTTCATTGCAGCAATAAATAAACCAGCGAGCCATCAGCGCCCTACGCGTTCAGTATAATAACGCTTTCAAGAGGTGGCTGGGGCCCCGGAAGTACTGCAGCACGTCATCTAAGTAGTTGGTTAGTTAATGGGTACTTTTTACTTGTTGTATTATTTTTTCTTTTGGCTGGTATCAGTGTACACTACCTTCCTTTCACCTACAATAACTTTATTACTTTAAGTTTTGGGCTTCGCTGAAAATCAGCGCTGTAGGATGCCCTGCATCCCGCAGCAAAGACTGAGCGTCTGTCCGATTGCCAAGTTTTTCTAGCTTAGAACTTTTTAAAAGTAACATCTAAGCAATTAACCTCCAGTTTCTCGTACACTAACACGCTGTTAAGCTACTGTTAACAGCTGTCAGTTGACCAAAGTGCATACAAGAAAAAACCACTGACAGCTGTTAACAGTAGATTAACAGCTTGTTAGTGTACGAGAAACCGGGGGTAAGTGTCTAATTAGTCTGTAGGTTAAGTGTAACACGTCTTTCTTATTGGCAATAAATGGTTATTCATTCATTCATTCATCTATGTTTGTTACGGCTTACATATATGGTTATTTATACTGTGTAGATGGCTTTTATGCAATTAAGTGGAAAACAGCCGCCTCGTTGCTCAGCCGGGTCCGAGGCAGCACTAACAGCGTCCTAAAGGCCCATTTACGCCGGGGCAACACTGCGTGGCATTGCGGCATGCCGCAAGGCCGCATGCTACAGTAATTAGAAATGTCGCACATCAATCGTGCGGCGTAGCAACACCTTGCGTGATGTGGCAGACTGTCGCAGCTTGGATCCGAACACGATGTTGCCTCGGCGAAAAGTAGACTGCCGCATGCTACATCGGCCGCATGATGGTGGCGATTGTAGCATGCAGCAAGGAGTCGGATGCCACAGTTTGTAGCATTCAGGATTTAGAAGAAGAAGAAGAAGAAGAAGAAGAAGAAGAACATTTATTTCAACAACAGAAACACACACATACATTAACAAGTTACAAGATAAAATATTTAATTACAATATAAAAGGTAGAAAAAGAAAGAAAACAATAAAACACTTTATATTACCGTAAGTTGCGGTGTGTCCCTGTTGCTGGAAAAGGCAGCTGGCTCAGCATTGTGCTGAGGGTATTCACCCAAAGCGCTGTTTTTTAGCCAGTGCCTGCCAATTGCCCCGATTTTGACAAACCACTTTCGCTTCATCAACTACATCCCCTATTTGGTCGAAGTATGTTGGTCTTATTTATAAAAACACGGTTTCTTAAAATGATCCTCGAATGCAGTATAAGATTATCTTTCTCTTTAACATAAGATATTTAATCGGCATTTGAGGAGTATTTTGGTGGTATTGTGTTTTTATAAATAACACCCCTATCTTGTAAAAACTTATTAAAAATAACACATGCTAACTCAAGCGTTGGTTGCTTCTCATTCGAGAGGTCGTGGATTCGAATCCGGACACGTACCAATGACTTTGTTTTCTAAGTTACGTACATTTGTGAAGTTATAGTAGCAATACCACTCGCTTATGACATATGTCAGTGCTTGAAATTGGAAATCCGTGGTACTTGTATCGCTCTATTGAACAACTATTCGCTTAGAAGATTCGTCCTCTTATAGTGTGAATTTCCTGTTATTTTCAAGAATCATACACGCTACTTCTGGTTTCCGTATTTAAGATTTTACTGAGTAAATACTTAAGTATTGTTACATCTCTTCAGATTTCTCGAAAAAGGACTAAAAAAGCAGACTAAGTGTCTGTCTTTTACATCCTACTTTCATAGTATGTATCTGGAGAAATTCTCCATTTGTCTTCAAATCCACGTCCTACCCGTCATGACATATGGTGCCAAAACGTGAACACTCACGGTGGATACCGGCTGGTCCACAAATTTAAAGTCGCTCTTTAAAGAAAGGGCTATGCTCGGGGTTTCTCTGAAAGATTGAATTCGAAACGAGGTGATCCGACAGAGAACCGAAGTCAACGACATAGCCCACTGAATTAGCATGCTGAAGTGGCAGTGGGCCGGCCATATTATCCGAAGAACTGATAACCGATGGGGTAGACGAGTTTTTGAGTGGAGACCGCGGATCGTTAAACGTAGTGTAGGACGTCCTCGGACTCGGTAGAGCGATGATCTTCGCAGGGCGGCTGGCAAGAGCTGGATGAGAGTAGCCGAGGACTGTGCTCAGTGGCGTGCTATAGGAGACTTCTAGGTCCAGCAGTGGACAAGCATAGGCTAATGATGATGATGATGATTCAAATCTATCTTTCATGAGACTTCTGAAGAGACACACTGATTCAAGTATTTACTTTTTACTCAATTTAGAAAGCGGCGATTTGACTTCTGTACTTTAGTATTTTGTAGCAATACTTTATGCTGTAGCAATCAAAGTCGGCCCTGACCAAGCGATTTGCCGCAAAAGTGGATTATCCAGAACCATTGGCCCTGAAACATGTTTGACGTAATTACTCGAGCACGCCAATTGACTTTCTATCATCAATGGTTTCATTTGCCCGGAGACGGTTGAATAAATAAGGGGGCTAGACTCTTAAATTCATAGTTGTTCCGTAGAGTCATATAGTGCGGTAATGATAGTTTCATTTACACTGTTACTAGTCTAGTAATCAATCGTATTTCAATGGTCTAAGCTGTGCAATTTAACTCGGCGCCTCGGGCGATTCGATCTCCTTCGCGAATTACGCATTTTTAATTTGCGCGGGTTATACCATTAGAAGCGGTGGTAGCCTAGTGGGTAGAACATTGGACTCGGAAACGGGAGACCCAGGTTCGATTCCCAGTGCGGGAATGTACCTATAACTTTGTTTTCTAAGTTATATTTGTGAAGTTATAGTAGCAATACCACTCGCTATCTGTGAAGGAAAACATCGTGAGGAAACCTGGGTGTCTAAGCTATTCGCATACCTCAGCGATTGAAATCGCCAATCCGCAGTAGGCACGCGTGTTGATTTAGCCCATACTCTCTCTCTGAGAGAAGGCCTGTACCTACGTATATAGGCTGCTTATGATACCAATAGAAGGGCTTTGTATTTCTATTGCTTTGTAGACTACCAGATAGAGGCAAAGTACGACTTTTGTAGTGCCGTGTTATTTTATTGAAAAACCAAATGAGTTTTAGACTCTAGGGCCTGCTCTCGTTCTTTCAAAAGGAAGAAATTTTTAACTCTGCGAGCTGGGATGTTGAAAACACTAATTATATAATAATATAAAATTCATCTTAATTCCAATCTCCAAATTTATAAAAAATATTTGTCTAGAAACACATTAATTAAGTATACTTTATTGTACGGTAAAGTCTTGAAGAAATAAAACTGACTCTTAAGATACAGGGTCAACTAGTTTAGGAGTCAGGGACGTAAGTAGCTATGTAAAGTAAACTGTAACTTTGTAAGTGCCTACACAACCGTAATTGACTTGGTCAATAAATTTATTCTATCATCATCAGCCATTTGACGCCCACTGCAGGACATAGGCCTCCCTCTAACCATGAGGGGTTTTGCCGTAATCGCCACGCTTGGCAGGCGGGATGGCGATCGCAGTATGCGGTTGGAATCTCAGGAAGACGCTGCTGCCCGTCTCCTGGTAATTGATTTCCTTAGTCGCCTTCTACGGCATCCATGGGAGGAAATGGAGCGACGCTATTCTTAATTTATCTTATTATTCATTATGCAATTTTAGATCACTGACTGTGAATTTACCATTCCGCACCGATGTTCTGTATTATCATGGGATTTTTGCACGACGTAACCATCTTAATACAATTCAATTACATCTGAATTTTATGCGAGCAAAATCGCAGGCCTATCGATAACTATGACACAGTAGATAGATAGACATGTGATCTGTTTGCTAACAGGCTTAGAAGTGCAGCAGAGGAATGTCTGAAATATTGTGAACGTGATGAATGAAAGGGCGTAATTGTGACATTATTCGAGTTATTGATCTTTGTATCCGCTTCTTTATTGCAATATTTTCAGTGATCTTATTGTTTAATTAACGAATTGTTTAAGATACTTGTATATACCTACTTAGTATGTATGAATTATTTTTTGACGCAATAGTTTTTAGGGTTCCGTACCCGAAGGGTCCCAAACGGGACCCTATTACTAAGACTTCACTGTCCGTCTGTCTGTCTGGCTGTCTGTCACCAGGCTGTATCTCATGAACCGTGATAGCTAGGCAAATCAAATTTTCGCAGACGAAATATTGTGTCTAATGTTGTATAGTTAATGGTACGGAACCCTTAGAAGTCTAACACTTGGCCGGTTTTACCGCAATGTTATCCAATATAAATAAATAAATAAATAGTAATAGACAACCATTACAAACCAACTCTAAACAAATTGAATGTAACTAGTTTTCAACTCCTCTCAGGTCAAAAACGTGTCTGTAGCAACCTTGTTATGGACTAAACTTCAAGTTAATTGGAGGGTGTTATTACATACAACCCTGCCGTAACTCATAGTCTTAGAAAACCCACAAATGGCTCTCATGTTCCAGTTTAGTGGCAAATTGAAAACGGAAAGTCTATCCAGGCCGTTCCAGAATAACAACAAAATATTTTCACGTCCAATGCTCTAGGCTTGAACTCTGACAAATTCAAACAGAATAGAATAGAAAAAGAGTTCACTGATTTTATAATTTGCATGCACGATCAAAAAAGTTAGACGTGGTAAAACATACATACACACATACATAAACTCACGCCTGTATCCCAGAGGGGTAGGCAGAGACCAGGGACTGCCACTTGCCACGATCCTGACAGATCACTTGCGCTTGCTCGACATTCATTAGTCGTTGCACGCACGCATGTCGGTTTCGGTTACCTTTTATCTTGCCCTTTGCTAATACATGCTTTATTTGGTCGAAGTATGTCCCTCTGGGTCGTCTCTTAGCGAGCCTTCCACCTACATTCGCTCGATATATTATATACGTAGGAAAACTGCAAACTTAATCGATTTTGAAAGTAAAGATATCAGTTATCCCCGTACTAAGCCTAGTCTGTATCGTGGGCATCAGGAGTAATTTCCAATTAAGTAGGTATGGAGTTATTTTGTCCAGCTTGTCTCCATAATTTATTTATTTATTTACGAATACATGGAAAACCAACAGCTTTAAACTTCCTTAGTAACTTCTAAATATTAACTGTAAGCTAATTACAGGTTTTCACTTATATACCACTGATTAATACCAGTTTTGAAAAATCTTACGTTACCCACCACCGAAAATTTAACAGGATTAACTAAATAACATTTCAATTCTTATTCTATGGATCTGAATATAAACATGTGTCCTCTGCAAACTGAGACGTGAGAAGTGCTTTGATGGAAGATACACTAGAATTAAAATTGTCAATGCGATCATCGCGGCATATTTGATTGAATAGATTGGGAGCTCTAAGTAAGAGTTTTTTCTATAATTTATCTGGATCTTATTAAACTGTACACGTTCGTTTAATTTATTTACATTGCTTAACTTTAATTGAGTCTCACTTTCTGCGCTACAATGAGCTAAAAAGTGTTTAGTAATTTGAATAAGGAACTCTATTGTAAACTGAACATACTTAGTGTCTGAGGTACTCACGTACCTGAGCGCTTGAAAGCGCCAGTACGTGGTGGGCACGCGTGGTCTTTAAGCCCATTTTCTCTCTCTCTTAAAGGCCGGAACCCTGCTGTAGAAACTAATAAAGACTGCTTGTGACCATACCATTATAAAACGGAGGAAATTTTGATATCAAAAGTCCAAAGGCTCCTTTGAGTCTAATAGAGAGCCTTGAAGTTGTTTCAATGTTCAGTTATGTTAAATAATTACAAGCAAATTGAAGTTTAACCCTGAAATATAATAACCAAGCCTTAATCGGGAAAAGGGGATCAAGGGAGTCGGTGTGAAAAGGGAAGATGCCTAATTTCCTAGCAGTGGGCTCTTTATACGGCATAAAACAATTTGCCTTGAGGCGAATGTTTGTATCCCGCTGCTGGGTAGAAATGTCCTATTTCTTCCAAAGTTGGTTTACGAAGGTTATTCGTTCAATATACAGGGTATACCCTGTAGTATTTTTTATCAGAATGGATAAAAATCACGTTTATTGAGTAGCAGTCCCCCTTAAATATTTATTTTATTTTA
Source organism: Yponomeuta evonymella (assembly GCA_963969515.1). NCBI lineage: Eukaryota > Metazoa > Arthropoda > Insecta > Lepidoptera > Yponomeutidae > Yponomeuta > Yponomeuta evonymella. Next base: position 21,781,394 of record OZ018343.1, on the reverse strand, counting down.
ATACAGAATTAAATATTCTGCGAATATTTCAAGCGTGTAGCTGTTGCCGTTATTAATATCTAGGAAAAACACCGCAAAAAAAGTTTATTGTATAGGAGCCCCCCTTAAATATTTATTTTATTAATTTTTTAGTTTTTTTTTTGTTTAAGCGCCAACAGAAATAGATAGATAGATAGATAGAATATTCTTTATTGTATGTACACCAGGAAATACATCATCTGTTAAAATTTCAACTGTCTAGCTATCTCGGTTCATGAGATAGAGCCTGGTGACAGACAGCCAGCCAGCCAGGCAGACAGACGGACAGTAGAGTCTTAGTAATAGAGTCCCTAACCCCTTTGGCTACGGAACCCTGAAAATAATTATCGACCCGACTGCTGTGCAGGCGGGACCAACCTAGGTACGAAACTGAGTGACATTGCTGAATTTGGGTCTCGCTTGCTTAGTAATTAAAGCTCAGGTTGTTGTAGTAGCAATACCACTCACTAACTGTGAAGGAAAACATTGTGAGGAAATCTGAGTATCTGAGCTATTCACATACCTCAGCGCTTGAAATCGTCAATCCGTGAGGGGCACGCGTGGTACTCTCTCCCGGAGAGAAGACATGTGCCCTACAGCGGGACGTATACAGGCTGCTTATGTATGTATGTTGTGTTGTTCATTATTTTTTATTTCAGTTTTTCTTATGTTTCCTTTTAGTAATTTTTTACTCTTTTGTTGGATTTGCGCTGATTGCTTGCGCAGATACAACGAATTAATTGAGATCTTATTTGTCAAAATCTGACCATTTGGTTAAGGAATGTGGAAAAAAAGAATCGACATACAAACGTAAATACGAGCCAACAAACACATTATCCACCGCTTGGGCTCCAACGCGGGAAAAAACCCAAAAACCCAATCTAAACACACTATGCGGAATAGACGCGCCCGAAGATCGGCTTCTTATTTTCAGTCCTAGCATACCTATTCGGCTGATGTGCCACACCAAAGCACAAAGCATAAATTACGCCGACGTAATTTACGGCTCTGCCGAATGGATATAGCTTAGTCTGTGATACCATGTATATTTTTCCTGTCATAGCAATTGCAATAGGCATGTACCATCGATTTTTTTTCTAAGTTAAGTTAAGTACAGTCGTGCATTTGTGAAATTATAGTAGCAATACCATTTGCTAATTTTGAAGGAAAACATCGTGAGGAAACTTGAGTGTTTGAGGTGTTCACATATCTACCTCAGCGCTTAAACTGAAACAGAAAATAAACTAAAAAAACACGTAAAATTTAATTATAATGAAGTCATTTAAAAAAATACATTCCTTAAATATTAATTAACTTTACGTTATTTAGATGTTAGATCCGTCTGTAATAAAGTGGCTGTGTAGAAAATGGAATGTGTTTTAACAGACATGTGAAAATAGAGTTAGTTTTTTTTTTATAATTTGACAGCTGTCAGTTGAAAATAATTTTCCCTAGGGTTGAAAAGTATCACTTTCATCCCGCTCCACAGGCAACTTTAGACCTACTTTCCGAGTTTTTCGCTGCACGGCCGTCGCGTATCTGTGGCATAGTGTGCATAGACACTTAATGTGCAAAAAGTTTTTCTGCCTATAATATTGCATGCCTGTGGGGTCTAGCTTTATATAAAAGTGTTTGGTTGCTTACCGTACTTACTGCTGGTATGAAACTGTAGGCCTCCAGAATATTGCACTTGGGGAGGAAGTTGTCACAAAACAGAAAGTTATAGAAAGTTCTTCGAACTATTTTTTTAAGAGTTCCGTGGCCAACAAGGGACCCTTAAAATTTCGCCATGTGGGTCCGTCTGTCTATTTGTCCGCGGCTTAGCATAGAGACTATAAGTACTAGAAAGCTGAAATTTGGCATAGATATAGATATTTATTATGCACGTAAGGTGTAGGGGAGCTACCCTGTAAAATACCACTTTTTTTAGGGTACCTCCCCTACACCATAATTAGCCATACATTTTTTTTCCTCGCCTATTCCAGTGTGTGGTATCATTGAACTGGTCGTTAAATAATATTATGGGTGTAGCAAGATCATTTTTTGATGAAGGGTTCCGTTCGCGAAACATAAAGCTTTATATATAGCATTATTAAATTACATAAACTAACTTCTGTACCTCGGAGAGGCATGCAGAGACCAGGTCCTGCCACTGGCAATAAATAATTACAAAGGAGCATCAAATGATCCAATAAACAACGAACGACCGAAACTTCTTGAGCCTCCTACATCTAGCTATCGTATATAATGTAGACTCGTCAGGCGATCCGCTGGAAAATATAATGCCTCGCAATTGCAACCCGCCTATTATCATAATGAGTGCTTTGCGTCAATGTATAGCCTTCAGAACACAACAAAAGAAATGGGTATTCAACGGGCGTATGTTTGCGGGTTCGTCAGCTGACGTGGGGAATTTAATCGCCGTCATCAGTGCGAGATCTGTTGGGATTGGGACGTTGAACGTTTACAGACCATCTGCGATCACGAAGGCAAGTCTCTAAAAGGCGTAGAAGTTCAATAGAATCTATTAGTGATGGGTGTTTCATTGACGTTATTGGTAGTCCAGAAATCAATCGCATTCCAATGGTATAATCCGCGCAACTTAACTCGGTGCCTTGCGCGATTCAATCTCCTTCGCGAGAGATGCCTATTTAATTTGCGTCGGAATGGAATGACATTGTACTACTATTGATTTGTAGACTACCAAATGGAGGCAAATAACAACCATTGTAATTGCTTAACTAACTCTATTGAAAACCTTTGCGTGTGTGTAGGCCCGAGAGTCTAGGGCCTGTTTGTTTAGCTGGTTAAGGATCTCTTATTTTTAGTAACTAGTAATTAGCTAAACTTAATTGACAGTACTCGCCACATTAGGCTGCCCGTGACCACGGCAAATGCAACGTTGCCGAAAAGTCGAAAATTAGGATAATTAACTTTACTTAATAAATAATCGCGAATATGTCTCGTTCAAGCAAGTACTTAGTGAACTTAACTTTGAGTCAAAACATACTTGTGAAAGTCACTAAAGAGCTCTTGAGTAGCGGTTGATGACTAAGTGGTTTAGTAAACAAGTAGCCATGCTCTTCGTTCGCGCTGGTACCTGGTAGGCGCATCCTTGTGTATTTGTGTGAAGTTACTTAACTGAATTGCTAAAATGCATGCAATGCGCATACATACATAACATACATCGACTTCTAAATTCATAACCCTACCTAAGGCTCTGCCTTAGTCGGAAAAAAGATGGAAAATGGGCGAAAAAAAGTGAAAACCTTCAGAACAAAACAGGGATTGGGTATTTGAAAAAAATATCAAATGAGTTACTTTTAAAACGGAATTGATGTATGAAAATACTGAATTATGACGTCACAATTCAGAGCACTCTTTTTATGTTTAATCTATTCGAAAATTGTAATAACTAGTAATTGACTAAAAGAGATACATTTTCCGAGATATTTTGTAATTTTTGTTTTAATCGATGAAATAATTTATTTTTGATCGTGTCAAATACCGAATTTAGCATTTTTCAAGTTACAATATACCTATTAGGACTATGCATTTAATAAACTTTCCGTGTGGCGCCAGATTAAGAATGGCGTCACTCCATTTTCTCCTGTACAACATTATACAACTAGTGTGTGTTACCAGTGATGACTTATGGCACTGAAACCTGGTCTCTCACTATTGGCCTCATAAGAAAGCTCAAGGTCACGCAACGAGCTATGGAAAGGGCTATGCTCGGAGTTTCTCTACGAGATCGAATCAGAAATGATTGATAGTCGTCGACATAGCCCAGCGGATTAGTAAGTTGAAGTGGCAGTGGGCGGGGCACATAGCACGCAGAACTAATGGCCGATGAGGCCGAAAGTTCTCGAATGGAGACCACATATCGGCAAGCGCATCGTAGGACGAGCAGCCACAAGATGGACAGATGACCTCATCCAAGTGGCAGGAAGACGCTGGATGCAGGCCGCTTTCAACCGGTCTTTTTGGAAATGCATGGAGGAGGCCTATGTCCAGCAGTGGACTTCTTGTGGCTGAATGATGATGATTTCCTTCTGTGGATGTCGTAGAAGGCGACTAAGGAAAACAATTACCAGGAGTCGGGCAGCAGCGTCTTCCTGAGATTCCAACCGCATTCTGCGATCACCAACCCACCTGCCAAGCGTGGCGATTATGGCAAAACCCCTCATGGTTATGAAAACCACGAAGGAGGCCAATGTCCTCCAGTGGGCGTCAAATGGCAGATGATGATGATTTAATAAACTGATTTAACGTTACCTAAAAGGCAACGTATATTTTTTACAATCGAAAGCCTTTTACCTAATTTTGGGATCCTACGTTACAGTGCAGTATATTCATCAGCCCAACCACGAAATAGTTAATTTACCGCCGCGAGTTAATGAATCCTAAATCTTTATTCATCAGCTGGGTATTTGCTTAGGGAAAGCGAATGAAATCTAGAAATGTAGCCGGCATTTTTTTCATCCCTGGCTGGGTAATAGATTCGGGAGTTATAGCTGGGGTAATTCGTTTTAGGGATTTATGCCTACGTTTTGCTTCGATGTTAATATTGGCTATTAAGTGGGTATATTTAACCACTGTCACATATGTTTTCTTCAAACAGAAATAATGTGTAGGAGTTTTACTTATAAGAAGTCGATTCTACTGTAACACTCTTAACACGGAGTTAAAGCCGAGATTTGACATCTGTCATGTGCAGTACTAATTAATTTCACATCAGCTGTCCTGTAAAATTCTCAGCCAGTGAAATCTCATTTATAGTTGGCTCGCATAGTAGCTATGCCAGAATGAAACACAGAAACGGTACCAACTTTTTTCAACACGAGAACTCAACCAAGGTACCTAGAAGTTTTTGTTCAACAAGTTCTGGAAGTTGGAGGGAATAAAAAACCGGCCAATTGCGAGTCGGACTTACGCACGAAGGGTTTCGTACCATTATCTATACTAAATTTGAATATTTCAAGCGTCTACCTGTTGCCGTTAGTAATATCGAGCAAAAACACGGCAAAAAAATTACGTTCGTTGTATGGGAGCCCCCTTTTAATATTTATTTTATTCTGTATTTTTTGTTATAGCGGCAACAGAAGTACATCATCTGTGAAAATTTCAACTGTCTAATTGTCACTTTTCATGAGATACAGCCTGAGAACAGACGGACGGACGAACCTACGGACAGACGGATAGAGGAGTCTTAGTAATTTAATAACTTACCATTTGGATACGGAACCCAAAAAAGTATCCCTCGCCTTTCTTCAAAAGCTCTCTTGAGTGTAATCTGTGAATTCACGGAACTTGATTTGTGAAGAATGATTTTCAACCATCTCGTTACCAATTCGTGTTATTGGGTACAGTCAGTTGATAAATCTCAAATTTTACGCAAAGTCGCACATACCGAAACTTATGATGATGGCGGAGTCGATGTGCTGTCGAATGTACTTTTTGCTCGAATTACAACTGTATTAATGGATTATTTTGGATGATAAACTTTTAAAACGAGACTTATTGGTTTGCAACTTAAATAGGTTGGGGTCACCGTTCTAAGTATATGTACGTTTTATTCGGGAACGTTATAAAGAAAGAAAGAAAGAAAGACATTTTATTGGGACAAAATAACACATCACAAGAAAAAAAGGCATAACAAGTAACATAAACAAGTATAAAGGTAACACAAGTCACATAAATACAACATAATACAAGACAAAGCCAGAGCGTCAGAGTGCATCCTGTGGTGTGGCAAAGTTGCCACAGAGGGCATCTGACTCAGCATTGTGCTGAGGGTGTGAGCTCACAGCGCAGGTTTTCGGTCAGTGCCTGCGGTAATTGATGCGTATATTACAAGTTGGTGCCAAACGAAAGAAAATAAGAAAACATGTACGTATATATATAATTTATAAAAGTATATATTGCAAGAAAGTGGTTAAATAGTGATAAGTAGATAATATTCCGAAATAAATATATTAAAAATAAAATATGATGATAGCAGGTACGGTAGTCATGTCTAGCTAGAGGCAAGAAAGAGCTGGCTCTTCACGGATAACCACCAAAACGGAATATATATATATATATATATATCTTTATGTAGCCTATACCGAGTGGCATTTTAGTCAACTGCCAAACTTTAAAGGAGCTTTTTAGTCATATTTTGTTATTTTTTTATTTTAATACAAAACCCACAGCACAAGTTAATTTCTAAAGTATAGTTTATAAATATAAACAACTTTTACTATGGGGCCAAACAAACCAGAGCAAAAAATAAATGGGCTGTTCCATACATAAGATAGAAGCAGTACTGCACTAAATGTATGAAACAGCTGATTTATTCTTGCTCTGATTTGTTTGGCCCCATAGTAAAAGTTGTTTGTGTCGACGATTAGAAAGAGCCCTCAAAGTTTGTCAGGTGACTAAAATGCCGTCCGGCATACATCCCACTGCAGGGCACAGGCCATCTTTCAGCGGAGGTGTATAGGCTTAATCACCGCTCGTGCCCACCGCGGATTGGCGATTTCGAGCGCGAGCCTATAGTGCTTCTATAGGTACAACGGAGCCCTGTGACGTGATGTGATCGATAGCCAATCAAAGCACTCAGCGATGTCGTGATAATAGATGTGATTGGTTAGGTAACAAGGTTATATTTCTCCCTTACCTCAAATCCTCGACGTGATTGGTCTTACCAATATGTATGTTAATGTTGAAAATTGCTGTATTGAAGTTACCTAGTTGCCTGGAATCTCGCTGAAATATAAATGACGACGTAGCGATCATATCTAAAGAAGAAAAAGAAGAAGAAGAAGAGGATACCTGTATTTCAGTACCTACCGGAAAGAGGCTCTGAGATGTAATAGGGCGATATTACTACTACTGGGTGATTGGCTTGGTTCTTTTACATTGTTTGTTTATTATATAGGTGATGGTTAGATTTGACTGTCTTACTAAACTTAATTAAGTAGGGATTTGTTTTCGAAATTGTAAAATTTGGTGTGTTCTGAACTACAATGTCGCTATAAGTTAATGCCTAATTAAGTTAAGCCTTTTAATGACTCTCAGATACTATAATGTACAATGTACCTTTCATCATTATCTTTAGTCGATGGTTTTCCTAAAACCCAATAAATAAATAAATGAATGAATGAATGAATGAATGAATGAATGAATGAATAAGTGAGTGAGTGAGTGAATGAGTGAATGAATGAATGAATGAATGAATGAATGAATGAATGAATGAATGAATGAATGAATGAATGAATGAATTAATTAATTAATTAATTAATGAGTGAATAAATGAATGAATGAATGAATGAATGAATGAATGAATTCCGAACGAATGAATCAATGAATTAACGAATGAATGAATGAATAAACAAACGAATGAATCAATGAATGAAGAAATGAATGAATGAACGAATGAATGAATGAACGAAGGAAAGAACGAACGAACGAAGGAACGAACTAACGAACGAACTAACGAACGAACGAAATGAATAAATAAATACATAAATAAACAAATAAATAAATAAATACATAAATAAATAAATATGTTATAGCTTCTATACAACATACAAAAGTCTATAAATGGATGCTTTACAGTAGTACAGCGCCCATCTGTGACGGGCGCAAAGGACTGTCTACATTACAATGGGCCGGCGATGTACTTACGTGCGTAACGATAATAGTAAAGTTCTAAGGTTAGAGATTGTAATACTGTCGCAAAAAAGCCCTTGCAGCCGACAGGCACGTCGTAGGGATGAGTCAACAAAGAACCCTTATAGTTTCCCCATGTCCGTCCGTCTGTCTGTACGCGACTTAGCACGCTCAATTCGTCGAATATATTATTATTTTATTTTATTTTTTACTATGTTGCTTCATAACTCTGTCAAATCTTAACCGACGTAACGTCTCATTGGATTCATTTTAATTTTGTGAAGATCTGATAAAGACTTTTAGAAATGAAAAACAGAACTCTTCAATAGAGAGCAGTAAATAAGGCCTAATGGGGCCCATTCTTTAGTAATGTTTTACAAGCGTAAAAGTAGTCCCAAGGTAATTAGGTGATGTTTTCTGAAGAATTTCGGAGATGGAAATTAAGAACTTCGAATTTTAAAGCAAAGAATTATAAGTAGGGCAAATTATGGTTATAAGGGTTATATGGTTTCTCACACTCCCCCAACTATAAATTGAGAAATAAATTATCGGTGCCCAGTTTCATGACCACCACAAAGTCAAAGTCAAAGTCAAAAATTTTTTATTCAAAGTAACACAGAAACTGTGACTTATTGAACGTTACAAGAAAAACTAGGTATATCTAAACTACACATATCTAGTCGACTGCTGGACATACACCTTTCCTATCCTTACAAACATACATTCAAACTTTTAAAAGTATTTCAAGTATTTTTATACATAAAATTAAACAATTTCTATGAATGTTATACAAAATAAATGACAACTAATTGTTTTTTTTTTTGTTCAAGCAAAAACAGATCTGATCAGATCCGTTGTTATCACGTGTCCTTTGCCATCCTCTTTCAGTCGCCACTGGCTATCTGCTTGAGATCGTGATATCATCATCAGCCATTTGACGCCCACTGCAGCACATAGGCCTCCCTCATGGTTTTCCGTTTTTAGATCGTGATAATATAGATTTCTCAACTCATGCGGTGTCCAGCTTATTCTGTCCTTATTATTACCTTAATTCCGTATTCACTTACTGAGTGAAACCTGGTCGGACCAAAAATCTAGTAAGTGAATCCGCAATGAAGCTAATAATGTGTAGTGCTTATGAAAGTTTTATTTTGTCAATTGTCAGTAATGGCACGCGAGCCGTCTGTTCGCCACCACTGGCCTACTCCTTCCACGAGTGCTTGGTTACTGCCAATACTTTCCGCAGTCCCGTAAGTTTCCAAGTAGTTTCCAAATACTCAAAGGAGACCCTTATCATCATAAAATGGAGACAAAATGTTTTGTGCTCCTTAGCTCCTTTTCTCTTGTCGAGCGCTGGACAAAAAAAAGCGGCTAAGTACCTACGAGTTGGATTCACGCACGTTCCGTACCTGTATAGATATACAATATTAAAGATCGGAAAAAAACGGCAAAAAATCACGTTTCTTGTATGGGGGCTCCCTTACATATTTATTTGATTTTAATTTAATTATTTCTTGTTGAAGCTAATATAAAACTAAATATTCTGTGAATATTTTAAAATAGAGCAAAAAAGGGCAAAAAACATCACGTTTGTTTATGGAAGCCCCCTTTAATATTTATTTTATTCTGTTTTTAGTATTTGTTGTTATAGCGGCAACATATGAAAATTTCAACTGCCTAGCTATCCCGGTTCATGAGATACAGCCTGGTGACAGACAGACAGACAGACGGACAGACAGACTGACAGACGGCCAGTGAAGTCTTAGTAATAGGGTCCCGTTTGGCACCCTTCGGGCACGGAACCCTAAAAACGTGTTGGCTTTTTTTGTCTCGTGCGTCGTGTTGTCGTAACAGGCTTATATTTTTAAGAAATGTCAAAACAAACAAAAAGTTTTGTAACAAGTGCAACTAAAATCCTATGTTCTTTGCTAAAATCAGTTATATTTTGGTTTCTTCAGAGTAGGTGCAAGAAACGGGCGATTATCCCTAATTAATTGTAATTTATTTTCGTGAATATTTTTCTCCCTGTCTATCTTTCACTCGCTTATTAAAACTAAAAAAAATTCTGAACTTTTGACTATTGTAAAAAAATATAGATAAATAGGTAATACGTAGAAAATTTTAATTTAATTTAGTTTCCGTTGGTTTTTCGGTACAGAAACATACACTTACTTCATAAATTCTCTTACCAAGTTTCTTTATCAAAAACATAGATTTTGGTAAAGAAACTTGAGAATTAAAGTAGAACAAAAACAAAATATAAACTTAATTTTCTAATAAAATATTTACTGAGAACGCAAGCGGAAAAGGCAACCGTAAATTATGGGTTAATTGGAACCGTTTCGAGAGGCAAAGGTATGGAGATCCTGAACATGTCATTTGATAATCGATACATTTCTATATTTATCTAATATGTTGCTGTGCCTCATTGACAAAACATCAAAAGCTGAACTACTTATATTTTCACGCTTGGCGCCTATTCCCTGTCCCAGCGATCAAAACAAGCTTTTTGTCGATTTTCTTTGAAGAAAGCCCCGCAGCCTACACGCTTCGCCGCCCCAATCAGTCTCTGTCACTGCATGATCGGTTATGACAACCAGCTGGCGTTTTTTCAATTCAATTCAATTCATTTATTTGCTAGAATGTGGAAGTACATACATAAATATAGGTACAGATCATAAAACATATTATAGAACGCACATTCTGTCAGTTTTGACATGCAACATTTATAGACATACACAAAGTAAAGTCACTTATTCTAATTCATATAAATCAAATGAATCGTCATAGCTTCCTTTTTTCGTTAAAAATATCGTTTATGGAGTAAAAGCATTTTTCTAAAAGCCACTCTGTTAATTTGTTCTTAAATTCGACAATATGTAAGCAGTCCCTTATTTCGTTTGGCAATGTATTATAAATTCGTATAGCCATACAGTAAGCGTTATTTTTATATAAACACAATCTGATTGTTGGAAGAAAAAGTTTGTCCTTGTGTCTCCTACTGCCCTGTATAGCCTGCCCATGCTTTGGAAAAAGATTATTCTGCTGTCTAACCAACATGCTTATCTGTTTTATATACATACATGGTAATGTCAACATTCTAAGTTTTTTAAATAGTGGTCTGCATGACTCTGTGCTCTGTTTGCCGCATATAGCACGAATACATTTTTTTTGGGTAACGAATGCACGTTCAGCATCTACTGAATTTCCCCATAGGAGAAGTCCGTAGTTTAAAGTTGAGGCTACATACCCATAATAAGCCATCATTGCCGTTTCCAAAGAAGAAGTTTGACGAAGTTTTCTGAGTGCAAACACAAATCTATCTAATCGTTCACATACGTGTTGGACGTGTTGTTTCCAGCTGCAATGTTTGTCAATAACAAAGCCTAGGAAGTTCACTGTGTCCTCTTCTAAAATTTTCTTATTATCATGGCTAATATCAAGTTCTATTTTATTACTATTGTATGTCAGAAACTGCATGAATTTAGTTTTAGTCAAATTAATTTTAAGTTTATTCCTATTTAACCATTCAATTATATTGTCGATTGTATTATTTATATTATTATTAAACTCATTTTTGTTCTTCCCTTTTATTAACAATGTGGTGTCGTCAGCAAACATCACACATTTGTTAGGTGTCGCATTGGGCAGATCATTTATGTACATGATGAATAGAAGCGGACCAAGTACACTTCCTTGCGGTACCCCGCAGATAGTTTTCCTAAATTTAGATCTAAAATTGCACCTTCTTGAATCTATTGTTCTTTCAATTTCAATACATTGACTTCTTTCTTTTAAATAACTTTCTAACCAGTAATACGCATTTCCCCTAATACCGTATTTATATAATTTATCCAGCAGTATTGTATGATCAACAAAATCAAATGCTGAACTTAAGTCGAGGAATACTGCAGCTACTGGTGTCTTATTGTTTAGACTTTCTGTAACTGTGTGAATTAAGTCAAAACAAGCCAGCGTAGTATTTTTACCCTTCCTAAATCCATATTGTTCATCCTTCAATATCTTGTTGTTGTGATTAAATTTTTCAATTCTACTAGACATAATTTTTTCTACAATTTTTGATAGTACTGGAATTTTAGCAACTGGTCTGAAGTTTTTTATATTTGTATTGTCATTTTTTTTAAAATAAGGATGCACTATACTCAATTTGAGTCTCTTGGGAAATTGACCTTTTTCAAAACTTAAATTTACTATATGACAGAGAGGCTTACTCAGTTCTTTTGCACATAATTTTATAATTTTTGTACTTATTTCATCATAACCTACAGCTACACTATTTTTTAATTGCATAATTGTTTTGAATACCTCTTCATCGTCAGTAGGCCTAAGAAAAATTGAATTCATGTTGCTCTCTATTGTTTCAGGGTCATTGGTATTTGTCGAGTAATCATTCGTTTTTGTCAGTTCTATATAATAGTCGTTGAAAAGATTTGCAATGTCTGTAGGATCTGTGATAATTATCCCATTATTATGCACATTATTAATGTCTGTATTTTGTTTTCTGTCACTTGTTATATTATTTATTAGATTCCAAACGGTTTTGCATTTGTTATTAGAATTAGAAATAGTATTATTATTCATTATTATTTGTGATTTTTTAATACACCTTTTGAGTATTTTTGTATAGTCAAGATATTGTTTTTGGTTATCAAGTTTATTCCCTTTGTTATTGATGAATTTTAAATATAGTTCCCTTTTTTTTCTGCAACAAAGCTTAATACCCTTAGTTAGCCATCGTAAGTTCGGTTTTTTATTGATTTTTACAAAAGCCTTTGGAAAACAAATGTTACTTAACATAGTGAGGATATCGTGCAATTCGTCAAAAGCTTCATCAACATCGTTTTTATCATACACTTCTTGGAATTTTAATGAAGCTATACTACGCCTAAATATATTTAAATTGTCTTTACTGTAATCCCTCTTTTGAACATAGAAGTGCGAATTAATTTTTAATTTTACTGCAAGTGTGATAGATTGAGCTGTTTCATGGTCAGAAAGTCCTAGCTCGTGAATATTAGCATCTATGATTCTAACATTACTGGCTATCTGATCCAAACAGGCAGACTTTCTAGTTGCGACATTAATGTGCATTGTAAAATTGTAGTTAGTCAGTATACTTGTCAATTCATTTTTTTGTTTACTTATTTTTAAAATGTCAATATTATTTTGTTATCATCAATGGCCTTAACATCTACTTATTGCAAATTAGTAGTTATTATTTTCTGTTCCACGTGCAATAAAGAATACTCTATCTATGTAACTACTCTATGTTTCTAAGCGTATTGAAAAAAATTCAAATAAAAAGAAATGGATCTTCGAAAATTTTAAAATTTCTATAAGCTGAGTCTATGTCTTTTTTATGCAAATGATACCCCTTGCTATACATAAGCAGCCTATAGGTATACGTCCCACTGTAGGCCACAGGCCTTCTCTCAGGGTAGTTGATGAATGAGGAACTATAACTGACATGTTTTGAGGAGTTGAGCATTTTACTGGCAACTAACCACTGGTGACCCTCTATAATTTGAACACAGAAATAGTTTTCACTGTTGTATAACATTCCGCTGAAGTCTGAACAACGATGTTCATCCATCCACACGCCGCCGCCGTCATTCTAATACTCCATTTTTTTTATGTAGCTGAGGCCTTCTCTCAGATAGAGAGAGTACGCCCACCGCGGATTGGCAATCCCAAGCGCTGAGGTGTGTGAACACCTCAGATACTCAGGTTTTCTCACGGTGTTTTCCTTGGCAAGCAAGTTAGCAAGTGGTATTGCTACTAAACATTCACAAATATACGTAACTTAGACAACAAAGTCATTAGTACATCCACGACGTCCCGAATGAGAAATCGGCGTTCTACCGCTCCGCTACCACCGCATACAGTCCAAAAAACATATCAAAACGTTTATCGAAATCGAAATACGGTTTCATCACGCAAGCTGCACTGAAATATCGTTTTGTCTAGGTCAGCCCAATGGTTTCTATTTTAACATAGTTTTTGTTTACATTTCCGTTCCGAAGTCAACAGTAATTTTCATCGTTCCAATAGTTTATTTAACTTTTAACAGATGCACACCGATGAAGTTCTTTATTTATTTGACAGAAAAACTATAGCCGAAAAATGCAACACTTCATGGACACCTTTATTTTTTCACAATAATGATGCGACGTGTTTCGCTACAATATTATAACGAGTAAGTAGATTATGTAGCGAAGACTATTCAAGTTGATTTTCTGTACAAAAATATAAACCTATCTTATTACAAAGATCTGTACTATAAGAATTTAAGTTGAGTTATTGTAAGTAACAAACCTTGTTTTCTGGTGTGTACAATAATGTGTTCTAATCTAATCTAATCTAATAAGACAACCCGTTGGGTACTTTTTAGTTTATCACGCTAAAACAAACAAACTACAAAAATATCAAAATAAAATAGAAATTCAATCGATCGATTAAAGCCTCAATATAATTTTAATTCGAATATGAAAAAATCGTATTAGTAACTTCATAGAACGTCACTAAATTGATCTGTCAAAAGTTTAATAAACGGTGGGGCCGAATTTAATAGGGATCTAAGACACATAGTCACTTAATTTACATACGGTGTGTCGCAGAAAGGTCCAGTAGAACTTAAGGAGCTTCCACTTATGTATTAGTTTTAAGATGATTTGAGAAAAGGTGGTCAGAGTTGAGGTTTTTCTTGCTGCCCTTTTCTACAACTCGACCCGAAGGCAAAGACAAATTGTAAATTGACGTTCAAAAAATTTAATGTAAATTCTTTACGTTGAAGTAAATTTCTGACTTCTCGCAGTAACACTACCGCCACCAATAAAAAAAGGCCAAGTGCGAGTCGGAATCGCGCACGAAGGGTTCCACACCATTATCTAAACAACGTTTGAATATTCCAAGCGTCTAACGGTTGCCTTTATTAACATCGAGCAAATAACAGCAAAAAATCACGTTTGTTGTATGGGAGCCCCCCTTTAATATGTATTTCATTCTGTTTTTAGTATTTATTGCTGTAGTGGCAACAGAAATATATCATATGTGAAAATTTCAACTGTCTAGCTGTCATGGTTCATGAGATACAGCCTGGTGACAGACAGACAGACAGTGAGGTCTTAGTAATAATTTTTACATATGGACCTTTGGACGCGGAACCCTGAAAATATATCTTTTTAAAAAAAATGTTTTTGCAATAAGTGTCAAAAAGTAAATTCGATCGAAAAACACTGCGTCCACCAATAATGTACCCTTTCTGATAAGCTTACTTCACCTATGCCCAAAGCCAGCCAAGAAAATTGGCTTACAATTCTGCAAAATCCCAATACCGTTCTCCTTTCTTTGAAATTCAATATTGCTTGTATCGTTTATACTTTCGCACACATGACCTTTGACGCAGCCGATGGCAAGGGCCGAGTAATATCGTCGAACCCAGCTGATGTCCTATCTGATATTATATATGAGCTGTCGATTATTTTCATTTATTTTATTTTTTTACGTGTGCACAATATCTTCTAGCTATTTTAACCAATAATATCCCCTATACACGTCAAAACAAATTAAAACATATAAAATACAATAAAATAAAAAGTAATATGTATGTAAAAGTGTATAAAAATAGTTATTTAAACTTTGTTATTTAAGACATTTAAACATAAATCGACAATTAGAGTCATAGATTCACCTATATCTCAGTTATTGCGGTTTACTGTAGCCTTATTATTAAAATGCCTATCTCTTATTCATCATCATCATCATCATTAGACATTTGACGCCCACTGCAAGATATAGGCTTCCTTCGTGGTTTTCCAAGCTTCTCGGTCTTATGCCGCCCGCATCCAGCGACTCCCCGCCACCGTAACCAGGTCGTCAGACCATCCGGTGGGGGGCCTGCGCACGCTGCGTCGTCTGGTCCGCGGTCGCCATGTCAGAACTTTTCCGCCCCAACGGCCATCAGTTCTCCGAGCTATGTGCCCCGCCCACCGCCACTGCAACTGAGCAATTCTTCGAGCTTTATTAGTGACTCGGGTTCTCTGCAGATCTCCTCATTTCTGATACGATCACGCCGTGAAACTCCTAACATAGCTCTCTCCATTGGTCGTTGGGCGACCTTAGTGTCCTGACTCTTATTAATTGAAACAATCTATACTAGTGAATACTGCTAACAAACTCCTGACAAGGAACCGAACACTTAAAATGTCCAGTCGTTACATAATAAACCCTACAGCTGTGCTTTTTCAGGCATGTTGGGCAATTTTACCATGACAAAGTCCAGGAAAATGCATAGTTATTAAAAAGGCCTTTTTATTGACACTTTGTGTACTAACCAATCGGATTCCAAATGGTAACTTGCGCGATACGATTTCCTTTGTGTGAGGTGGTTCTTTTGATTTGTACAGATTACGTCACTTTAAATGACATTGAATGCGATTGTTTAGTAACTTCCACACATAACTTCAACACAACACAATCACTTTACCTGGCCCCAAACTAGAATACCTACTATCGCTATGGTAACCAGGCAAGGACATCACAAATATGGAAATGCACGCAGACTGAGGCCATTTGTAGAAATGTACGGCGGCCCCCAGTGGGAATCGAACCGACGACATCTATCTCGGTAGTAAGCGCCTTAACGGCTAGTCCAACGAGGCAGGCAAACTTTGTGGCATAACAAGTACGAGTAAAACATATAACATGCCAAATAATAGCCCTGGCTTTTCTAATCCCATCATCATAAGCAGCCTATATACGTCCCACTGTAGGGCACAGGCCTTCTCTCAGAGAGAGAGTATGGGCTTAATCACCATGCGTGCCCACCGCGGATTGGCGATTTCAAGCGCTGAGATATGTGAATAGCTCAGACACCCAGGTTTCCTCACGATGTTTTCCTTCACCGTTAACTAGTGGTATTGCTACTATAACTTCACAAATGTACATAACTTAGAAAGAAAAGTCATAGGTACATGTCCGCACTGGGAATAGAACCTGGGTCTCCCGCTTCCGAGTCCAATGTTCTACTCACTAGGCTACCACCTCTTCTAATCCCATATCCCGTGTAAAACAATTTACTATGCGTTTATAGAGTAAGCCCTGATGGAAGGCAAAAATTAAGAATATGGCTCGGATGGTAACTTAACTGGCAAGGTATTCTTCATCTTAAAGTGCCTCTTCATCTTTGAATCTTATTCAAGATTATGAATAAACCTCGGGCAATTTCTTAACAAAGTATTTATAGAAACTTCTGAGCTATTAGAAGCTAGGGGTAAACTATCAACCGGGCATTTGGCTTTATGTGAGAAAGTCGGCCAGTCTATTTTCGGCACTCAGCTTATTACATTAGGAACGTACTTTGGTTTTTCAACGGCTTTCTAGCCGTCATTGGAATGTCCTTGTGCTTAGACGCAAGCCATTGCACGAAATTACTTTTCTATTTATCTTTAAATCTCAAAGGGTCTCCAAGACTTTGTCTTAGAACCTTTTGGGACGTGACGCAAATATGAACATGGTGAATATTATAAGGCATACAAAAGCGTTACTGTCTACCGCTCCTGTTAATGGAAATTCAATTCTATGACTCAGGAGCTAAGATCTGAATATTAAAATTTAACAAGACCTGGAGACCTATTTTTGAATCACTCGTATGAAATTGTATCGTCGAATGCGACTTAAGTCACACTCGTCTTCTAAGTCGCATGATGTCGTTTTTCCGTATTTTTGAATCGTTCGCATGAAGTTTTGCCAGTACAATTTGAAGTATTGTATTTTATCCATTCCACGCAGAAATTAAAAAACCGGAAACTACCGTAACGTAACGTAACGTAAAACACTGTTTTATTGGCTGTTTAAATAAAAAATCTTTGTCTTTTGTTACAAACAAAACACTACATACTGTCAACCTTTTTTGATTGTTGACACTCAGAATGACAAACAGTACCAACACACATTTATCGTTTTTTGACAATTAATCTACCGATCACCATGCGAGACGAGTGGTAACGACCATTCGTTGCAGTCGAGTGATTAAAAAATACGGAATTTCAGATGTCGAACGAAAATCAGTAGAAATCGAGCGCTCGTAGCGATACGAGTGATTCAAAAATAGAGCTCCTGGCTCTTGTGCCCTGCAGTGGGACGTATGTAGGCTACACAATCAACTTTACCCTTAAAACAAAGTAGAAAAATCCCATTTTGTCGCGGCTGCAAACCGACAAAAATTTGTTTTACTTAGTTTTCCTAGAACACATTATAAACTAACTATTGCAAATGTAGCCTCATTTCGGTCTAACATTGAAATGAATAATACAAAGAATGAATGTAACAATGACCATTCCGCACGCCAAACTAAATAGTCCTTAGGGTCCGACCGACAAAATAGAATACAACAAAACGTCCAATAAACACACACACACACACATGAACGCATGGCGGAAGGGTAGGCAAAGACGAATTGCCACGCCCATAAACAAGGAAATATTCTTCGAGGAAATGTGTACCAGGCCACTTTATAATAGCCTAGATCTATTTGATAAATTTACGAATACATAAAAAAAATTGTTTGAACGTTGAGTGGAGCTAGTCTTTTTGTTGCCATAGGCTCATTACTCTAACCCGTCTACGTTTTCTGCCTTGTGGCATCGCAATTATAACTATGTATAATACGCTTAAATATTAATCACTGAAAAAAAAATTGCATCAAGTCTAGATTTCAGATTAGCTACTGAAGATTTCTCAGAGTAGTCCTTCTGCGTCGTCTAAGTGCTAAGGGTCGAACAAACGACTCAGGCACTCTGTGACCGGACGGCGAACGTGAGATCGGTCAGTGTGACAACGACTTTATTAAATTTATCGTCTGTTATCTCGTTTTGCCTGACGCTTTGGGGAACTTTACGGCGTTAATATTTTGTTTGCCCAACTACTTTCGTCTGTGCTTTGCTTTAAAATTTCTAAAGCTGGCGTAAACGCGTACCTAGTAAAATTAGATGGATGTATTGTTTCTTCTGACAAAATGTTTGACACTCACTATCTCGGGGTAGTTAATAGGATTTGAGCTTGATAAAAATCGAGCTCAAATTATATTTATTAATTACAGCCCAGAAACGGCAACTTAATGAACGTTGCAAAATAAATATAGGTGTTCATTTCAAGAAAGATCTAGGTTGTTACAGAGAAAAAAATTATGAGAAACCCTCCATACTTAGTCTTTTCTAATTGGTTTCTTAATTAAATTGCCCCCTTCGGGGCGTTATTCCATGGATGTGATGTAATTGCCTAGCTTAAGAAAAGGGCATCCTAGTTTTGGACCAGGAAAAGTGATTGTGTGGAACTTATCATTAGTTATGAAGGATGTGATTTGGTCTTGAAGAATAAAAAAAATATGAAAACTTATAAGAGCTATTGCCTGCGACTTCGTTCACGTGGTAATTTTGACGGGTATTTTTCCGGGATAAAAAATAGCCTACATGCTATATAATCCAGACTATAATTTATCTCTGTGCAAACTTTCATCCGGATCCGTTTTGCAGTTTTTGCGTGAAAGAGAAGCAAACATCCATACATACAAACTTTCGCGTTTATAATATCAGCAAGGACGGGAAATGGGTAATCGGTCAGTTGGTAGACCAACAGCTCGGTGGTCGGACAATGCGGTCAGGTTTGGATGCTAATGGCGAGAGACCGCAAAGGATAGCGTGATGGGGAAAAGGCCTATACCCAGCAGTGGGCAGATGTAGGCTGATGATGATGATATCATAATCATCATAAGCAGCCTATATACGCCCCACTGTAGGGCAAAGGCCTTCTCTCAGAGAGAGAGTATGGACTTAATCACCAAGCGTGCCCACCACGGATTGACGATTTCAAGCGCTGAGGTATGCGAATAGCTCCAGACACTCAGGTTTCCTCACGATATTTTCCTTCACAGTTAGCGAGTGGCATTGCTACCTGCTACATGCCCGCACTTGGAATTAAACCTGGCTCTCTTGCTTCCGAGTCAAATGTCCCACCCACTAGGCTACGACTGCCGTAATGAAGTTATAGTAGCAATACCACTCGCTAACCGTGAAGGAAAACATCGTGAGGAAACCTGAGTGTCCGAGCTATGCACATACCTCAGCGCTTTAAATAACCAATGTACGGTGGGCACGCGTTGGGATTAAGCCCATACTCTCTCACTGAGAGAAGGCCTGTGCCCTACAGTGGAACGTTTACAGGCTGCTTATGAGTACCTCTTTATAACTTCTCTGTATACTTGTGTGTGTCTTATGTAAGTAAATGATTTATCTTTCTTTCTAATATATGTATTCACGAGAGTAATCTGCTTCCTGTTTGGAAAACTCAAAATGTAACGACAGTCTTAAAAAAATGGCAGCAAAAATGACGTAGAAAACTATCGAACTATCTCCCTTCGCTCTATCTAGTGAAAGGTCCTTGAAAGGATTGTTCACGACGCTGTCTACCCGAGTCTACACTCATATATAATTCCCGAGCAACATGGTTTCGTTAAAAATCGCTCCACACAAAGTAATCTCTGAGTGTATACAAACTTTTTATATGATAGTATGGATAACCCTATAGGTACGGGTAGACACGGTACATACAGACTTCCGCAAGGCCTTTGATGAGGTAGATGATCTTCTTTTGTTGCAAAAGATTGCGTTCTTTGCGAAACTTATGTAACTAGTAAATAAAGTTTTGGTAAGGTGTAATATTATAGTGATAATGATGAGTGTATCCTTTTAAAAAATATTAGATTAAAGGGCAAAAGGTGCCAAACCCTATTGAAATAATGACCCTCCCTAAATTATGTCTGGAAATATCAGCCGTCTAATTCAATGTGGCAGGCGGAAACTTAATTTTTGTTTTTATAATGAATAAAATATTTGAAATGAATATATTTCTGTAACTGCCATTTAAAACCCCGCATAGACACTTTCTTTTGGTGCAAAGTATACCTGCAACAAAAATGTTTCGTCATTCAAAAGCCAATCTCCTCCAGCGTCTTCCAAACGTCCAGTTTCCGTTTCCGGAGACAGCAAATATGACTGTGCGATTGAAATGGAAATAGAGTTTACTCGATGTGTGATTCGGTCAATATCGATACATTAACATACGGGACACCCTGTAAATAATGTTGTGATAAGTAAAAACTTGAAACTCATACTCTTTCTTTCTAAGAGCAGTGGTCTCTAGCATGCAGTAGGACATATATACGCTGGTTTGAAAGCCGCGGTTATGTAATTAGTAATAAAATATGCCATCTATTTGAACTATTATAGCAGAAGAGAGCCACCCGATTTATTTACAAGTTAGGTAGTATGGATTCGCTAAGAGATTTCTTCAAAGAAACCAACATCTTAACAGTTGTATGTCAATACATTTATGAAAATATTATGTACGTTAGAAAAAATATCAAAGACTTCGAAAATGTTGGTGGCTACCACAATGTTAATTCTAGAATTAAACATAAATTGTCATTTCCACGATTTAGACTTGCAAAAGTTAACACATCTTTTATGGGGCACTGTATAAGGTTCTACAACAAAATTTCTAACCATAACCCAACGCGGTTTAAAAAATGTGTTAACAGTAGATTAATATTAATTACAGGACGATTGTGACTAGTGTTCAACACATTCATGACTAATATTTTAAGTTGCAAACTCTGTTAATTAAGTTAAAACGTGTTTTGAAAAGAATAAATATGGAGTTTCTTTGTTAGCTTCTTCTCCACATAATCCATTAACCTCCTCCGTCCTGACCTTGAAAATAACAATGGGCTTCAAT
This sequence comes from Yponomeuta evonymella, assembly GCA_963969515.1. Classification (NCBI taxonomy): domain Eukaryota; kingdom Metazoa; phylum Arthropoda; class Insecta; order Lepidoptera; family Yponomeutidae; genus Yponomeuta; species Yponomeuta evonymella. Next base: position 21,759,905 of record OZ018343.1, on the reverse strand, counting down.
TGTTATTTTCAAGGTCAGGACTGAAGAGGTTAATTGTGAAACTAACAACTTTGACGTTCATTAAGTAAACATTCTGTTTTTATAATGAATAAAAATATTTGAATTGAATTATTACTTTTAAGTATAACAAAAACAAAAAAATATATATTTGAGAAAGTTTGAAGATGTATGTTGAACTTTAACGAATGTCTGCGTACAATAGATCTAAAGGTCATCGGCATGTTGCGGGAACGGGCTTTTTTGCACACACTTCTGACTTTCCAAGAATTTAAGGATTATTAAACATTAAAATCGTGCCGCCTACACGGCGCGTCAGCCCATTGTAATCAACAAACTATTCATTTCAATAGTCATTACTTCTTATTTTTAACTCATCTTATTTTAAACCAAAAGTTTATCATAGTTGAGCGTTCTTTTTCATCAGAGGCCTTTGCGTCCGTTACGGACGATTTAAGCAGTGCCTAAGAGTTTAAGAGCCAATTGAAACTTTTTCCACTAACTAAAAAGTCTGTTTCGAGAGTGGCAAGCACTACTGTATGTTCGACACATAAAAGAAGTGTCCAAAGTCGGGTCGGTATGGACTTGGTGCCTCTTGGCTCTCTTTTGTCAGGTAGTGACGAGCACTATACTTCGTTGCAGGTCTTGCGGCCTTCCGAACTTCTCTATCCAGGTGTATCTGTGTACAAACCGGAAAGCATCGAGGCCGTTTGTACGGAACTCTTGAGAGTGGCTTCCACCGAATCAAAACCGTAAACACTGCTTTAGTAACCGCAATTCTAACAAGTGGGTCGGCAGATTGACCGAGAGGAATCTCCGAACAATGTGTCAAACAGGCATAATGTGTGTCTAAAGATTCTGGGATCGAGCTAATGGTGAAGGAAAAACGTCGTGAAAAATCTGAGTGTCCTGAGGTTTTTATATACCTCAGTGCCTGACACCGCCAATCCGCGCTGAGCACGTGTAGTGATTAAGCCCATTCTCTCTGTCTCTGAGAGAAATCCTATGCCGTGGAATGCTACGTTTATGGCTGCCACTGTACTACTTTCTACAGCATACCCACAATTTTATGAATACATTTGATCTCATATTATCTTATTATACCCAGAATTAATCAATCAAATCGGCCCGTACCCGCCCACAGATAGACTTAAGCCTCCCCTAAGGCACGCCACTTCCTTCTGTTCTCGACCATACTCATCCAGCCACAGCCAGTGATCTGCCTCAGATGGTTGGTTTGGCGACCTCCGCAGCGTGCGTTTGCCAGTTAGTGGTGTCCACTCCGGCATATGTGACCGGCCCACTGCCACTTCAGCTTGCTAATCTTATAGTTTATATCAGTCACCTTAGTTTTTTGGCGGATTGTCTCATTTCTGATGTGATCCATCAATGAGACACCGAGCATAGCCCGTTCAATAGAACGCTGTACCGTACCAACCAGTCATTAATCTCTAGGAACACAACAAAAAATAACGACAATGATCACATTAATGTCTCCCTAATAATGTAGCGTCTCTCCTCCTCCTTCGTATCGTATAAATTTCGCCAATAATTTTCCTCAAGGGAGCTCGTGATTCCAACATCCGTCCTTTTAAAGTTTGGCTAAATTTCACTCCCCTGTTCATCTTATAATATCTATCCGCGGTGTACGATAAAAAGGTAATGTCCTCTGGAAAGCTACGAAGGAAATTATCGTTTTGGGAACGGGAACACATTTATTATATGGCATTCTTTAGTAAGTTTCTTCTTCACATAATCTATTAATTCTCAAACTAACAACTTTGGCTTTTGGCATATTTTAGTATTTTTTAACGACTTACGATAATTAAATATTCGCAATTATTTACTAGGTAAAATCGCGATTAGACCTGTTTAATGTCATCATCATCATCATTCAGCCACAAGAAGTCCACTGCTGGACATAGGCCTCCTCCATGGATTTCCAAAAAGACCGGTTGGAAGCGGCCTGCATCCAGCGCCTTCCTGCCACTTGGATGAGGTCATCTGTCCATCTTGTGGCTGGTCTTCCTACGCTGCGCTTGCCGATATGTGGTCTCCATTCGAGAACTTTTCGGCCCCATCGGCCATCAGTTTTGCGTGCTATGTGCCCCGCCCACTACCACTTCAACTTACTAATCCGCTGGGCTATGTCGACGACTTTCGTTCGTCTACGGATCTCATCATTTCTGATTAATGTATAAGTCAGTAAATATTTAGTTTTAATATAATATTTTTTTTTATTTGAATTTAATAAACTCACGCCTGAGTTGCGGAGAGGTAGGTCACATTTGACTATGCTAATACTCCGGGATACAAGCGTGAGTAAATATTTATATGTCTGTGTAGTGTAAATAAACATTTCTGTCTTTCCTTGAACAAAATATATGTTTGAGTTAAGTGTCACTCAACGATGAGAGATCCTTGTGTGACTTTACCAAGATTTCGCTAAATATTATATTTTTACAGCAAATAGGAACACCGTACATTTAACCTCTTTATCTGCATTATTTATACATAGTACTAACTGTTGCCAGTGACTTTATACGCGTGGAAATTTGTATACGTATTACAAGTTTACCACAGCATAGGGTATCCTAGATTGGTACCAGGGCATGTGATGCTGTTGTGAAGATGTTATTTATTTATTTGTTTTCTTCCTGGGAAAAAGAAACCTATGTGCTATTCCAGACTATAATCCATCTCTGTTGACGCGCTGAGGTATTCACATACCTCAGCGCTCGAAACTGCCAGTTGGCGGCGAGCACGCCTGGTGCCTAAGCCCATACTCTCTCTCTGATGAACGCCTGTGCCCTGCAGTGGGACGTAACTATCTCTGTGCAAATTGTTATCCAGATCCGTTCAGCTGTTCTGGCGTGACTAAGTAACAAACGTTCATATATCCAAAGTTTTGCATTTATTCTAATAAAAACCTATTTAGAGGCTTAAAAATCCACCCATGCCGGGACTTCAACCCGCGACCTCTGGCTAACCGTGCCAGCCGTGCCGTGCCGTATTCTAATAGTAAGATTCATGTTCCTTGTTACAACATTTCTAAAAGCTGGAAAAATTGTATTATCACGAAACCATTTGACTTTTTAACGTACTATGGCCAGCAATTTATTTTTTGTTTACATTTACAAGATATTATTTAAAATAATATGCAGTTCCTTATAAAGTTACCAAACAAAGCGCTGTGAAAAAGAAAACAGCAAAAAAAATTAACGTTCGTTCTAGCATTTTTGTTTTTTTAGGGACCCGTACCCAAAGGGTAAGGATAATTTTCACAGATGATGTATTTCTGTTGCCGCTATATCAACAAATACTAAAAACAGAATAAAATAGATATTTAAGGGCCCTTAATTTAGCTTGAAATATTCAAATATAGATAATCGTACGGAACCCTTCGTGCGCGAGTCCGATTCGCACGAGGCTTTTTAATACAACGTAGTAATAAAATAATAAAAAACTGTCAAAACCGTTTCCTTAGTATAAATAAATTAAATCATTTTCAGTAAACAAAAGTTGTAAATCTCATATTTTTTGAAATTTAAGAACTAAACTTGTTGTACAGAAAAAATATTTTTAACATGCTCCAGGAATTGCGAATTACAGAGTTAACCTGTTTACAAAAATAATACGCATTATTGCAGTTAGAGTTATCTGTCTCTATTTTTCTTAAATAAAACTACTAAATACTTTAGAAACTTTTAATAACTGCTACGCCGTCGTCGTAGTTGGGACTCGCTACGAGCGCCTACGCGGATGCTACGCCGGCTACGAAATGAATTAATTTAATTGCTTTTACTGCACAAACATATTATTATGACGACTTATGCGATAGCGACACAACTCATGAATGAATTGTCACCTAATGATTTGAAAAGGGCGTCGTTTCATCCGAGGCAGATATGTTGCGGATAAATTGACGCAGGATGAAATGTTTTGCGGATGATTAATCACCTGAAGGAAAACGGCGAAGGAAAACATCGAGAGTAAATCTGACTTCTGAGCTTTTCACATACATCAGCGCTTGAAATACCCTCTCCCTGAGAGAAGGCCTGTGCCCACAGTAGGACGTATGTAGGCTGATTGTGTCCTCCCCTAAATCAAACTGACTGAGGTAACACATATTATATACACAAAGAAAACACGGAGATGCAACTTAAAATAATCTATAATTTTATCATTACATCGGGAAGTCCACTAGTTTACTAAATGCACAGTAATTCAATAGCCCTTCAAGTGGCGTTCACCTGCAGCAAGCAGGCCAAGCCATTGTCTAAATATTATGTTTGCTGCGATAACACATGATTGAAGGAATGGAGACCGCCAGTTGCATTCTTTTGGACAAAACATCACTATCATCATCGTTCAGCCACAAAAAGTCCACTGCTGGTCATAGACCTCCTCCATGGATTTCCAAGAAGACCGGTTGGATAAAACGTAACACAAACTCACACTCGTCCGCACCGTAGTAACCGCAGTCGTTCCCGTCGCCGCCCGCATCGCACTGGATCAAATAGCGCCGGCCGCAGCTACTAACGCGGGTGGGCCGACGCGGATGACGTCATCAGCTGCGGCTTGGGCAATTCGGCCGCTTCAGGTACTGCCGCGACCGCGGCGCGGGTGGGTGTGCGAGATTGCACAGAACTTCATATCAAGTGAAGTGAAATGCGGCGATTGCGGAGCGTGCTCTGCGGCCAGGTTTGCGTTCACCTTAAGCCTATAAGATAAGATAAGAGAAGATTCGTTATCATGCACAAGTGTTTATCCACTTACTGAAAAACTTAAGAACTACTTAAGTTGGACTGTACTTAAGTTGGAACACAACTTCTGAAATACTATCAAATATAATTTACTACTGGAAGAACATAGCAAAAGAAGGTTTATCAATATATATATAAAGCATTTAATTAATTCTAAAGCTAAATATAACAAAACCGCACCCAGACTTTCCGTCCACTCAAATTTGTGCGCTGTTATCAGTATTATCAGTATTATCAGTATAGCGCTGACACGTGTTCTTTGCAAATAAACGTATCTTTATCTTATTTTTATCTTAGGACATAATCATACCGTGATTACAAATTAGAGAGTGCCATGACGTATTGATAGAAATAAGAACTACATTTATAGTAATTCAGGATTTTCTACAAAGGCTGTTAGACACCAGAGCATAATACTGTACTCTGCCCTACACTGGGACTTATGAAGGCTGCGTTATTACATTAATAACTTAACATAAATTCCCCTGAGATTAAATCCGATCCTCCCGACTCCTAAGGCAGTTCAAATACTTTCCGCCCTTCTGAGGATTTCATACAGTTAGTAAAACGTTAACTTTTATACCCGTGCCTTCTACGCGGTTGCATTACGGGCGACTTTGCAACGAAATTGTGAATGTAGCCTAGCTGTTGACAAGAGTAGGAGTAAAAACTTTTCTGTTACGAGATGAAGCGACAAAATATGTTTGCACGGGGCAACTGGCCGATCTGGACAATATGGGATTAGCTTGCGATCCGTTTGTTGTGTTGGTTGGGAGATTGATGTCAGGATATTTGGTTTGGGATTCCATGGCAGATTTTTTAAGGTTTTGATCAACTTGTTGTGTTAGTTTTCTGCTATTGAGGCCATAAAAAATATATTTTTTTTATTAATGTTTTATTTTTTTATTTTGTCCTCTTTTAGAGAGAGAGTTTAAGCTGAATGGAGCGCTAGGGCTTAACTTCTGAGGTATTCTGGCTACCTCACAAGGTTTATCTTCTCTTTTTCTATTATTAATTAGTAGCGTACCCGTGACTTTGTTTTTGCAGCCAATCTGTTCGTGTTGCCATTTTCGTTCCGTGTATAATTCACATACGTTCAGCCGCTTAATTATGGTTCTGTGATACATTTCTATACATTCAAATATTTATAATTTACATACATACATTCATACATACATAAACTCACGCCTGTATCCCAGATGGGTAGGCAGAGCCCAGGGATTGCCACTTGCCACAATTCTGACACATCACTTTCGCTTCCTCAACATTCATTAGTCGTGCATGTACTAATGTTTGGGTGCTTTTTAATACAACTTTTCACAATTCACAAATATTGGATGATTCCAATTGTTTTAATGTCAAATTCCATACTAATTGGTATCGCGACCAGCATTATTTAAAAAAAATCTTCGTTCACAACCAGGTTGCGTGAAAAGAAAAAATAATCTTCTATCGCAACTAGTTGCCAAAAAAGAAGAAAAAGTCCTGTTTCACAACTGGTTGCGGAGCTTAGTTGCCAAAACGGCCGAAAAGGAAACGGCGAAATTGTGACAGTATTTGAAGCGCATAATTAGGCCTTTGAGACGGAGACATTGTTATCATCTCATCCTGCAATCTTTGTTCTCTGCCTACCCTTCCCGGACACAGGCGTGCGGCATAACACCTGCACATGCAAATGTAAGAGTATATTGACATGTCTCTAAATGCAGCTTGATTTCCGGCGAGTATCATGTCAACGGAAACGGAAACCGGAAGTCACCTACATGTAGCAGACACGACAGGCTTTCTTGTTGGCCTAGTTTCATAAATATGGAATCGTTTTTACTTAATGACACTATAGGGTGTAATAATAACAGGTTGTGCCAACATACATGCCTTTGAAGTGCTAGCTAGTGTATAATTAGCACGAAATTTGTCTGGAGTATTCAGTTAACAACGGAACCTTTAGATTTTGAACCTCGTGACTTTAAAAGAGCTAGCAAAACTAGTAAGCTAGCAAAACTATCACGGCAAAGTAGGCTTCACGAGTTAACGAGAAATAGGCGACCAACTTATAAAAAGGAAAACTTCGTACGAAATCCATTGAAAATTACGTTGATGTAGTTGTCAGTTCCGTAAAGCAGGTAAAACCCCCTCTTTCTACGGAACCCTATACTGCGCGCAGCCGACACGCACTTGGACGGTTTTTTAAACCTACTCGTTTAGATTCTGTTCACGGACCTGTTAAATATTATACATTAGATATAGGGTAAATTGTGTCTAGCATTCAACACATTCATCATGAGTAACATTTTAAGTTGAAAACTCTGTTAATTCAGTCAAAACGTGTTTTAAAAACAATCAATGTGGAGTTTTTTTGTTAGCTTCTTCTCCGCAAAGTCTATTAATTGTGAAAGCAACAAATTTTACGTTCATTAAGGAAGCATTTTGTTTTTATAATGAATAAAAATACGTGAATTGAATTTAATGAATGACTAATAATACTTGTCTTATTTGTAAGAAGTCCATTTCACTAAAACGCGTTAAAGACGGAATTTTAATTCCGGTTAAAATTTAATGAAAGGAGTTCCTGTTATAAGCCTGCTTTAACCCAGTCTTAAGAGTGTTTTAATGCAATCGACTTTTTTTTTAAATAAGATCATAAGCTTCTGCAGCTAAAAGAGGAGAAAAAGGTATATATACTGTCGACTGTACCAAAAATGCGGTCAAAATAGGTGATCCTTCTTGGATAAGCAATTTTAGGTCAATGAACTCTAACGACCATGTTACGGCGGATATCTGCTGAAAAATATGCCGGAATTTCGTAAGCTTTTTAGGGTTCCGTACCCAAAGGGTAAGCGACCCTATTACTAAGAGACTCAGCTTTCCGTCCGTCCGTCTGTCGCCAGGTTGCATCTCATTTACCGTGATAGTTAGACAGTTAAAATTTTCACTGATGATGTATTTCTGTTCTACAGCTGTAACAACAAATACTACAAACAGAATAAAATAAATATTTTATAGGGGCTCCCATACAACAAACGTGATTTTTTTTCCGTTTTTTTGCTCGATATTAATAATGGCAATAGGTAGACGCTTGAAATATTCAAATGCTGTACAGATTGGTACGGAACCCTTCATGCGCGATTCCGACTCGCACAGGGTCGGTTTTTTGACTTATTTGATATCTCGGCATCCTTGTTCGGCATTTTCCGGAAAGGAATCCGAGTTTCAAAGGCTTAAACAGTCATGATTTCTCTCTTTTCACTGTATTCACACGCACACATACACACACACATACACACACACACACACTCGCAATCACAACTTATAATAAATATATATGCCCCACTATGGGGTGTAGCATACATTTAGTTTAGCGGACTGTATTTTTAAGGGCTGATAATGAATTAAAACCGAGTTTTTCTATATTTTAGGCTATATTATATAATCAAACAAACCGCGTGCGGGAGCGGCAAGGCACGAACTCACATTTCAATAGTGACAACATCAGAATGTAAAACAAGGTTGCCACAATAAAAACATGGTAAAATAATCTATGTCGCGAACAATGGGGCACAGGCCTTCTCTCACAGCGCGAGTATGAGCTTCATCACCACGCGAGCCCACCGCGGAATGGCAATTTCAAGGCAATCACAGCTTAGTTTCTATTAATTGTGGCATTTCTAGTCACATATTAAACGGGTCTAACCGCGATTATTAATAGACGGTTAGACCCGTTTTATATATTACTATGTATGAGCATCGCGAATCATTAAAAGATACGGTTGCATTTCTTTTTTCTCTTTTAAATCTAAAACTGGGAGTAAACATTGTTCTTTATAACACAGGTTAATATAATATTCTGTACTTTACACCGAAATTATAATAAGGAGAAATTTAACAAATCAAAGTACAATTGGCTGCCTTATAACTAAAAGGAATTTCTTCTAGGCAACCATAATCTAATAATCTGTATATTTTTTTTGTTGTGAATAAATCTTTTTGTATCTTTATTACGCATTCTGGTTTCTCAGGCTTTGGATTACTTGCTCATACTCTGAGCTAAACTGCAACATTAAAAAGAAACTTACACAAAATGATTTAATAATATAACACTTGTCCTGGTCCGAACTAGGATACCCTGTGCTATGGTTACATCACAAACATGGGAGTACAGCGAGACTGAGGCCATTCGTACGAATGTTCGTCGGCCCCCCGTGAGAATCGAACCCATGACCACCAGCGTGATAACGCAATCAATCAATTAACCAATCAATCAATCATCTATTGTTAAGTTATGACAATGGTACAGTTGGTAAGAAAATGTAATTTGCTTAAATACACAAACACTGTAATCATCATCATCAACCCATTATGTCCCCACCGAGGGGCACGGGTCTCTTCCCTGAGGAAGGTATAGGCCATACTCCACCACGGGGGCCAAGTCCGGATTGGTGGGGGCTTGTAGACTAGTGGCTCGTCTACTGTCAGATGTTGTCAAGCCGCCCTAAGGCCTCTGACTTGGCTTAACGACTGCCATCTATCGACGGCAGCCGGCACCAACAGCTTAACGTGCCTTGCGAAGCACGGAACCGCTCGGAAAAATGCCACTAGCGTTAGGCATAGACGGCGACCCATCCATGCACTGAATGCGCCCTGTGTTGCTTAACCTTCAATCGTAGCCCCTTCATTGAATCGCTCGTAGCCCCGGCTGCCTAAGTGATCTTAAACGATCACGAAACACTGTAATGGCACTACAATATTACGATATTTTTCTCACTGAAAAAGAAATTTACATTTAAATTGAGCAATATAAAATTTAATTTTAAGAGATTGCGACTGGTAATTATGAATTTACATCTAAGATTAAAAAAAATATCATGAAATTCATAATAAGTCATAAATTGCATGATATCCTCACGAAAGTTTTAGTTTGTTTATAAGCACCGCTAGAGCAATGAGGGAGTCTTTATTAATTCTCTCTCCCTTTTATTTTAAAGCTAGTATGTACCCTATGAACGTATGAACTCCTTTTGATTTCATCTACCAACCGACAGCGAGGGGCCTCTCGCGTCACATTACTTCGAACTCATTAATTCGTCGCTTTAGAAGCAGCAATTACATAAATTCCATCGTCGCTGCGTTAAATTAGTGGGGCGCGTTTGTATTTGCGCAAGTAGAGCGGTGAGTTGGCTTGGGCGAGTGGTTAGTATAACGCAAGCTATCTTCATCAAAAATCAGAGAGGCGAGTCGGCTTGGGCGAGTGGTTAGTATAACTCGGTTGGTATAAGGAAATGCTGAAGAATGCAATTTTCGTAGCTGTATTGAAAATGTACTTTCAGTTTATCATATGTGTTATTTTCAATAACTATCAGTACATATAGAGTATTGAGATAACACGAAATAAGAATTAGGAAAAAGATAGAAGATGTTCTTTTTGGTGTGTCGATGGCAACCGAGCTTAAATTAGCCGGAAATTACTGTAAATTTTCAAGGATATTCCTTTCCTAGTTTTACTTGTAACGTTCAATAAGTCACAGTTTCTGGTTTCTGTGTAGTTACTGGTGACTTTGTAATGAGAATTTTACGGTTGATTAGCAGCCGACTTTACTGAAATCAAAATTTCAATAGGAAAACTTTTTACCTTAATGTTTTTGACGTCGCCTAATACTTGGCTTTCGATCACGTAAGTAGTTGTTTGTGAATGAACGGAAACGACGTTTTGAGGTGATAAACATCGATATGACTGACAGTTTTAATTAAACTTGCTCTTTTTGATACATGCTGTACTTTGAGATTGTAAAACCGGCTCCTTAAATAAATTAAAATTCCTAATATCAACAGGGGGCTTGTATTTTAAAGAAATGCTTCAAGACTGCATATCTAAAACCAAAATAAAAGTAATGGTAATGCATGTTGTTAAAGTGGAAAAGGTTTGTCAGTATAGTGGCAAGTGATAAATCCTGGTCTCTGCTTACCTCTCCAGGTTATAGGCATATCTTTTTGTATGTATGTAAATAAATAAATGCAAAATTAATGGAATACAATTTTGGAAATATTCATAATTTTCAACTTTTAATGCAAAACTGTGAATTTCAATTCAAAGTAGTGAAAAAGTATGAAACAAGCAAAAAAACAGTAATTTGAGTTACCCGGGGTTATAGTTAAATTATAGTAACTGTTTTGTTCCGATATTTGTTATAATAGAAATAGAAATAGAAATAGAAAATCTTTATTTGGTACTCATACAGTTTTTAGGTACAGTGGAAATTAATATAGCTTAAAATTAATACAGCAGTACCAAAAAGGTTTCCGCTCAGCTTAATGCCGTAGCAGAGAGAGATACGGCGCTGATTTTCAGCGGATGCCTGAAATCTTATGACTAAAACCTAAACTAACTAAAAATCAACTAAAAAAACCTATCGGTCCCACTTACAATATAGACTTGCAGTATTTTGAGAAGGCCAACTTGGTAGATGACAGATAATATCAAATGTACGAAAATATATTGGTCGCACCAACCACCTAGAGATAGCATAATTTGATAATTTAGATATAAAAGATTATTTAGATATAAAAGATGTACAATATTTCATTACTATTTCTCTTTCTGTAATTTTAATAAATATTGTTTGAATTTAAATTTAAAACAATTAATAGAAGGAGAGTATCTAATAGGAGGCGGTATGTTGTTCCAGCATTTAGTGGCACTGTAACGAAAACTTCCTCGAAATGCCGATGAGTGATGAAGTGGACAGACCAATAGTAGGTGAACACGTGACTGACGCTGACTAAATTCTAACTTATTGTATAAATATGAGGGACTCTGTTTTTTTATAATTCCAAACAGCAAACTCGCGAAGTGTAAAGCACGGCGTGATTCCATATTGAGCAGATTGTTGCTATTTAGATAAGGAGTGATGTGCGCTCTGCGAGGAGTGGAAAAACAAAACCTTGCGCATGAATTTTGCATTCGCTGTATCAGCTTCTTCGTTCTGCTCAATAAGCAACCACCAGTGACCGTATCGGCATAGTTAAGTTTCGATAATATTAAAGATTCACACAGTTGAATTCTCTTATCTATGCTTAGATATATTCGTATTTTGTAAAGTACGTGTAGTCTATAGTAACAATTCCGCACTGTCTCCAGAACATGCTTCTCAAATCTAAGTTTATCATCCATCAGCACTCCCAAGTTTCGTGCTTCAGTAACTTTTTCTATAGCTACGTCTCCAATTTTTAGCTGTGGCGCACAACAATTTATTTTTTCTATCTGAGATTTTGAACCTAGAACCAGAAATTTTGATTTGGTTGGATTTAATGTTAGGCAATTTTTGATAGACCATTGTGAAATTTGTTCAAGTTCCATATTCAATCTTGATATTTCGTCCGCTGCTTCACCAGGCTTAAAAGATCTATAAACTTGCAGATCATCAGCGTACAGGTGATATCTACTATTAAGAATTGAGTTTGGCAAGTCAGCAGTGTAAAGGATATAAAGCACCGGCCCGAGGATTGAACCTTGTGGAACTCCCTTTGTAAGCGTTGATGAAATGGAATGTTTCCTAGTACCACCCTTGTTACACACCTCAACACTCTGGGACCGGTTACTTAGGTAACTTGACATCCACTTCATTGCATTAATATCAAAGCCATAGTAAGCTAGTTTGGACAAAAGCAAAGTCGGGCTTATGGTATCAAAAGCACGGGAAAAGTCAAGCAAGACCAGGATTGTTCCCTCTCCTACGTCTTGTCCCGCTAAAATGCTCCGTTATATGTTATGTGTGTGTGAATATATATATTTTCCTATCTTATCTTGTCTTATCTTGCGTATTTTATAGTTCTATATAAGGTTATTGTATTTTATGTTTATGTTTAATTAGGTACACCTTATAAAAGTATTTTTTTTAATTTATTTTAACTGTTTTTGCACGCCTACCAACTCTTTTCTTCACCTCCTGCGGTTGGCGGCTGCGGTAATATATATAATAAATAGTGTGTTGCTACCTAATCTATTTGTGCGGTCACAAAAATAAATGGTTATGATGTAGAGACCTATTATGATTACATTTGCAATGACCTATATACTCTTGTTTGATTTTTCTTTTGTTTTACTACGCATTAAAATTTGAATTGAATTTTTTTGAATTGCCTAAGCGAAAGTGATTTATCAGGATCATGGCAATTAATATAATTATGTTTATTTATAACAAAAGATAACAATAATTATGGTTGTTGGCAACTCCCACACTAGGCGCAGCCTGTGTCGTGGATAACGGGTAGAATATGCATTTCATAGTTAGCACCGGTTGACAGATCGAGACAAGCGAGTCACAAGTAAGCGTGAACAAAACAGTGCTACTGTGGACTCTCCGGTTTCGACACTAGGCCGAGCCTGTATCGTGGACGGGCATTGATTGTTATTTAAGGATATTTTAGCGACTTATTTTGCATGCCCACGCACTGTTCCGATTGTAAATTTTAAAATATTTCAAATTACAGAAATTTTTCAAATAAACTTGCATGTTTATGATTAAGTGACGTCATTCTTAGTATATTTTTTGGTCAACGTTTTTTTCTAAACCAGTGCCATAGACAAATTTCACTTAGAAATAAAAAGTTGAAAATCCATACTCATGCTCAAAACGTCACGTCCGCATCCCAAAGACCAGGGTTTGTCACTAAAAATATCAAAACATTAAACCAGTGCCATAAGTTGCTATCAGGAAACACCAAAAATTCAAAAGAATTTAATAACAAAACAGTGCTTTATGTATTGTAGATTAGGTGTTGCTTTTCCAGAACTACTTTAAATCATTAAAAAAACTGTATTTTGTTTATAAAACATACCATTTTATTTCAATGTGACACTTTTAATAAAGTGCAAATTATTTCGCAATAAGCAACTGTCACCGGCACTGGCCTGGCGACCATATCACAGAGTGACAATCTTACAAGATTAGAGGGCTCATACCATTCAGGACAGATACTCGGTAAAGCATTAAAGGTATGAAACTATTTCCCCAGTTTTGCAATGTTAAGACTCGCCAAAAGGCGTGGACACAAGTTTCTTGCCAGTGTAAACGCAGCATACGAGTAGAAGGGTCAATTTATGTTGGATCATTAAATCAGTGATGCCGCTATTAAGACTGTATGATCCGCGAAAAGCGGCAAAATTTTCCACGCACCCAAAGTGAGCCTTTTACACCGTTGACGCGTTGGCTTTTCGTTTTAAGTCTTAATGCATAGGCTCACAGTCTATAGCTGGCAACTTTAAGCGCTGAAATATGTGAACTCCACTGACACTCAGGTTTTCTCACAACGTTTTCCTTCACAGTTAGCGAGTGATATTGCTTCTACCAATGTACGTAACTTATATCCTAATATCCTGTCATCAACCCTGTGGGATGGTAATGAGGCGAGAACCTCACAAATATATTCATACTCCCACACTGAGGCCATTTGTTCAAATGAAGTACGGCAGCTTCCAGTGGGAATAGAACCCACGACCTCAGTTTTGGTAATCAAACAAGTGAACCGCTATACCAAAGAAGCAGTCAGTTTTATAGGCAATCCGCACACGTCTGACTGCATGGCATAGAATAGACCTTGTCCCAGAGAGAGAATGGGAGAACACCACGCGTCCTTCGTCACGATATTTTCCTTCGCTATTAGCACACTCACTAACTCGGTAAAGCAATGCCGACGTAATGGTACATATGTACAGGTCGGGATTCGAACCCACAACCCTGAGGTCAGCGTTCTACCGTGGCGTTACTATCCTCATTAAGGTACGACAGGTAATCTAATTCAGATCATCAATATTACGGACGCTCTTGGCGCCGCATCCTAAACACTAACTGATAAATATAGACGAAATTATCACATTAAGACTTTTATTACGAATATTAAACGAAAGCGATAGATAATACAATACGATAGTACAGCGAAACGATATTAAACGAAATTGAAAGATATTAACAGAAAAATCGAGATAAAAATAAAGCGACCATCTTTACAAATGAGCTTCTAGACGAGAACTGCCCAATAAATAACAAAATCAGAACATTTTAGAATTTGAAATGAATTTTAATAAAAAGGTTAGACATGGTGGCCAGTCGGCCACAGTCTCCACCCCCGGAGAAGTACAAGAAACTGCCTAAACTAAACTTAAGTAGTAGCCTGATGGCCCTGCCTAAGTTAACTTAACTAACAGCCTGATGGCTCGCTTAAGTCTTCCGGCTTGCGTTGCCACCTCAGCGACGCGAGCAACTCCGTCAGGGCCCGTCCACACCTCGGTGACCCGTCCTTTAGGCCAGGATCCGCGCGGCAGCCCACCGTCCACGATTAAAACCACATCTCCCAGTTTGAGATCAGGGATGGTTCCGTCTTGCCGTGGCGCCAACAAAGGGAGGACTTCTTTAGCCCACCTCTTCCAGAAATGGTCTGCGAGGCGGAGACCTTTGCGCCACTCACATCTTCTGCTGAAGTCTGCATCATCCATGGTTTGATTAGTGAGAGATCCGGGGCTACCATTAAGGATGAAGTGAAACGGCGTTAACGCTATTTCTGAATCGGCGTCGACCGGAACATGCGTTAGAGGCCTGCTATTTACAATGGCTTCTGCCTCTGCCAGTAGAGTGGACAACACCTCTTCTCGGGGTGCTCTTTCTTTAAGGGTTGTGGACAGAGCCGTTTTTATCGAGCGTACCAATCTCTCCCAGGCCCCGCCCATAAATGGAGCTGCTGGAGGTATGAATGACCATTCAATCTTGTTGTTTGCAGTAAAATCGAACACTGCTGGAAGTTGCCTCACCGCTCCCACGAACGCTGTACCATTATCAGAGTAGATTTTTGTAGGGCAACCGCGTCGAGCTATAAATCGTTTCAATGCCATAATTGCAGAGTCCGCGCTGAGTGTTTCTACTATCTCCAAGTGTACGGCTCTGACTGTCAAGCATGTGAAAAGTGCGACGTAGCGCTTCAACAGCCTCCGCCCACAGGAAACGAGAGTTGGTCCAAAGTAATCGAGTCCAACAAACAAAAATGGTCGGCAGTGATATGCGGCCCTGGCATCTGGCAAATTACCGAAGGGTGGAACCACTGGCTGAGTCTTCCTTATGCGACATATCAGGCATGATGCCGCAACACGCTTCACCGTTGGTCGAAGTGGAATAATGAAAAATCGCTGGCGGAGCTCATTAACAACGGTCTCGGTGTTCGCATGTGCAAACTTCTTGTGGTAAGCTCTGACCAATAGTTCTACTATTGGATGATGTCCATGTAACACGATAGGTGAAGGGTCAAGGCTCGTCGGTAGGCCAGACACGTTTGAAATTCTTGACGAGAGTCGAAGAAGATGTTGCTCATCTGTGAAAGTCTTGAACCGTTTCAGCTGTGCGGGCCACTGCCAATCTTGTGCAAGAAACGTTTCTACCTGAGACTGTCTAAACAGATGAATTTCAGCTATTCCTATATCCGCCGCGAGAAGCGCAGGGGCTATGTTTGGGGGTGGATCGGAACGACTACAATTTAGATTTTTGGATAATAGTGCCAGGAATCGTCGGGCGCATACGTGTGCCCGAGCGGTTGCACGAACTAGTCGCGTCCACTCACTAAAATGGGAGTGGTCCGCTACCACCGGTAAAGGTGGCACAGGCGGATCTGAACTTGTATGAACTGCCACCAGTTCAAATTGGTCTGGTGAAAGCTCGGCTGCTGGTTCCTTGGGCCAATTTTTCGGTTCTTCGAAGAGGAAGCTTGGTCCAATGAACCAACGGTCTGAAATTTCGAATTTGGAAACTGATCTCGTAGCATCGTCTGCAACATTTGAAATGGTGGGAACATATCTCCAATTTTCAACGTTCGAATTTTCACGAATTTCTCCGATTCTGTGAGCCACAAAAGATTTAAACGTTGCAGTTTCACTATGTAACCATTTAAGAACTGTTAATGAATCTGACCAAAAGGTGACTGAATGAGGTTTGAAGTTGTGGTTATTTGTGATAAACTGAGCAAACCGACAGGCAATCAAGGCCGAAGGAAATGTTCCCACTAGTTCCATTGGTTAGTTCCATGATGGAACAGGTGAGAACTTTTCTTCTCGGTAGTTCCATGGGACTCGTGAATGGAACCTCTGCAACTATTTTCTTCTCACTAGTTCCATTAAATTATAATACGTGTGGTAGGTACTTTATGCACACGTACTATCCTCATCATCATCATCCTAATGATGATAGTACGTGCGGCACTTGCGAAATTTTCATGAGTGTCAAATCATAAGGAGGTAAAAAAACTTAGAATTATTTTACGAAAATAATGTTATACTTGGCATAAAGTAATTTTCATTAGGTTACGTTGGTTACATTAATAAAATATGAGATACAAATATACAATAGACTTACGGTAAGTGCCTACCTATTTACATTTTGATTCATAGTTGTTAAAGGGGTTAGTCTTCTAGAAGAATCTAGCGTAACTTGTCCAAGAAAAATGGCGCTCAATATTTTGTTTGAAGATGCCAATATGTCAAATTTTCATTTAAGTCAGATTAAAAGCTATTCCAACAGCCCAAAAAGAAAACGACAGAGCCATTTCATTATTCATGATGATTTTGTAAGAGATACGCAGTTGGAGTTGATAAGTGGAGAGATAAACGTACCACATTTCTTGGACAAGTTACGCTAGATTCTATTGTCTATAGTCTATTGTATATTTGTATCTCATATTTTATTAATGTAACCAACGTAACCTAAT
Organism: Yponomeuta evonymella; assembly: GCA_963969515.1. NCBI lineage: Eukaryota > Metazoa > Arthropoda > Insecta > Lepidoptera > Yponomeutidae > Yponomeuta > Yponomeuta evonymella. The sequence goes on along the minus strand of OZ018343.1, from coordinate 21,742,404 downwards.
GAAAATTACTTTATGCCAAGTATAACATTATTTTCGTAAAATAATTCTAAGTTTTTTTACCTCCTTATGATTTGACACTCATGAAAATTTCGCAAGTGCCGCACGTACTATCATCATTAGGATGATGATGATGAGGATAGTACGTGTGCATAAAGTACCTACCACACGTATTATAATTTAATGGAACTAGTGAGAAGAAAATAGTTGCAGAGGTTCCATTCACGAGTCCCATGGAACTACCGAGAAGAAAAGTTCTCACCTGTTCCATCATGGAACTAACCAATGGAACTAGTGGGAACATTCCGCTTGAAGTTCCAATCTAGGAATAGAAACCAACTTTTTGGGAGCTAGCCTTGATTTCCCACCAACGAGAGAGAGCGCCACTGTGCCGTCAGGAAAGGTAAAACGCCAATATGCAACGGTAGTGTACGCTTGCTGACTCGCGTCGGCAAATAAGTGGAGCTGTCTCATGTTTGGACGCTGCGCTGCTGAGGGTAAGTAACATCGTGGTATGGATTGGTCTGAAATCGACTCAAGATGTTTAAGCCAATCCGACCACTTGTCAATGATGTTGGAATTTAGTTTTGTGTCCCACTCCACTTCCGATTTCCAAACTTTCTGAAAGATGAGTCTACCCTTAAGAATCAGCGGGGTAAGAAGTCCTAACGGGTCGTAAACACTCATCAATTGCGACAGCATTTTGCGCTTCGAAAGATTTTCGACATCATTGGGATTAGGGATTCTAGAAAGAAGTAGTTCATCAGTCACGGAATTCCAGGACATTCCTAGTACACCACTAGTTGAGGCGCTACTACGCAGTTCATTTGGTACTAAGTAGAGAGCTTTCTCCGAATTCGATGACCAGGACCTCATTTCAAAGCACGCGCGAGAATGAACTTCTATGAGGTCTCGAGCTAATTTTGCGGCCTCTTGTTCATCATCGAGACTGATGACAAGGTCATCCATATAATGGTTTTTAATAATAGCCTCGGCAACTGCTGGAAATTCGACTCTATTTTCCTCAGCGTTCAAATTTTTCACATATATAGCTGAACAAGGACTGCAAGTAGCCCCAAACATCATGGATGTCATCCTATAATACCGGATAGGTAGCGACGGGTTATCTCGCCACACGAAACGCTGAGCATCTCGGTCAGAGGAGATTATCTTCACCTGGGGAAACATCTCACGAATATCGGCATTTAGAGCTATTCTACCCTCACGAAACTGCATCAAAATTCCGGTCAGCGGCTGCAAGAGGTCAGGACCTGGAAATAGCATTGAATTAAGACTGACTCCTTGATACTTTGCTGCAGCATCGTGAACTACACGCAACTTTTGCTTAACAGGATGACGCACACCGAAGTGAGGCAAGTACCAAACTTTCGACGATTCTGAAGATTGGGTAGTCAAAGGGCACTCCTCGGCATAGCCTTTCGAGATCATCGCGTCAATGTTAGCCTTGTACTCCAACTTCAGCTTGTCATTCTTGATAAGCTTCTGTTCTAAATTATAAAATCTCGACAAGGTCATCTTAAGATTGTCAGGTACGGAGTCGATGTTAGGCTTCCACAATAAACCTGTTTGAAAGCGACCTGACGGCAACCGAGATGTTGTACTTTGCAGAAGTTCCAGGGCTCGCTTATCGTTAGGGGATAAACAAGGTTTCTGACTAATCCCTATCGAATCGATTTTTACATAGTCTCTCAACATTTGGTCGATATCAGAGTCTGATCTTTCCTGGATGAAATGCACGTCATCATTCGCGCATTCCGAAGCCTTGTAGTTGCCAAACTTCCCATACAACACCCACCCAAGTGCTGTGACAACTGCAACTGGTTGGTCTCTAGTGCCCCGTCGAAAAGCGCGAGGGATAGTCAGGTGCCAATTATCAGCACCGATGATCATCATCGGTTTTCCTATAGACTCGTAGCTCAAGTCTTCGGCCACTTCGGACAGGTACGGGTACTTGCTGACCGCTTCACGACTAATAGACTGACCAGATATGTCCAGGTTTGGAATAGACTTCACACTCGACATGGTGTATCTGTCGCCTAGTTTACCCTTAACATCTATATCAACGTAGGTGAACTCTGAAGTTTTCGCCAGTCCACCGATGCACTTTATATTTACAAAGCTTTTTGGACCCGTAGCTCCAACTAAATTGGCTAAGTCTTGGTCGATGAGTGATTTAGTCGCACCGTCATCCAGGAGGGCAAAGGTCTCTACAGAACCACTAGGCCCAAAAACCGTCAGCGGGATCACTTTGAGAAGTGGACGAGAAAGACGAATATTGTCGGTGTTGTGCGCGATCAGAATCGGCTCCTCTACAAGAGTACTGTCGTTCTTGGCGGCTTCGGCTTTCACGGTTTCTTCTTTGACGGACGCCTGACACACCTGGTCACGCTGAGCTGAAGCTTGAGGAGAAAGAGAAAACGCGCCATGAAGTAATTTATGGTGAGGTTTGGAGCATTCATCACACCTCTCATCGCACATCTTAAAAACGTGATTTCCTTTTAGGCACTTCATGCAAATCTTATTTTTCTTTGCCCAGCGACACCTATCGGAGGGATCGAGCGATAAAAAATTCCCACACTCCTCGAGATTGCTGTGGTCGGAACTATGGCAAAGGTTGCAAGTCTTACTACGCGACCTTGTGACGTAAGTCGTCGCTACATTGTCTATGTTATCCATAGAGTTCGCGCATAAATCCTCTTCGACCGACTCATTCTCATCCGCATAATGCACCTTCATGGTGGTGTTCGGTTTATTTACAAAATTTTACATCTGCAAAGGAGTTTCACAGAGGTTTTGAATGCTGTCAGATGTCCCAAATGCCAAATTTATGTCAACTTCGCGAGTCAGAAAATGAGAAATGAGTTCGAGTTTGGAAACTCCTGGTCGTAGGATAGAGGAGGAAGCAGCGAAATCTATGTATTTAGATTTCATCAAAGGCGACAACTTTGACAGAACTGCGTCACTCAACTCAGGCGAATGTAGGTACTCTGTGCGATTGACTAACTTCATGCAGCATACTGCGTTTCGAACCTTGAATGAGAATGCACTGAGTCCAGTGACGTCACTCCTAACTCGTGGCAGGTTGAAAAGTTCAACAACAAGTTGTCTGACAATCAGTTCGGGACGACCGAACAGCATTTCCAGCTCCTGCATCACGATATCAGGATTCTCAGTGGCCGCTAACAAGGTTGACACCGCTTCCTTGGCAGTGCCCACTAAAGAAGTCGCCAGCCTACTTATGTTTTCCAGGGGATCGAAAAGTGGGCTAGTCCTTTCATAAGTTTTCTTAAAGACAAGCCATTCAGTGCAGTCCCCCGCAAACATCGGTAGCCTGATTTCACTTGCCTTACGTCTGGATGCTGGTTGTGCTGCTAGTCCCTGGATAGCGGCGGCCAGCTTTTCGAAGTCTGAATAGTGTCGAACACCCCTAGCTAAGTTATTTTTATCCATGTTCACAAAGTCATTTTTCGAATGTGTACCTAGCTCTTGATCGTGTAAATGTGAATGTGAATGGTACTTGCCGCCATCGTCGTGCGGCTTGAGAGTGCGGCCCAGCATCCCTATGTAGGGCTCACGGCATGGCACGGCCGCAGCAGGCGGGAAGGAGGTGCTGGCCCGCACCGGCGGGAACGAGGTGCTGGCCTGTGCCAGCGCGCTCGGCGCAGCCAGATTACATTCGGGTCGGTCTACCATCGACGTGGAGCAGGGATCTGTCACCCGCGCCGGGGTTTCGATAGGATTTTTTGTTTCACAACCTGAAACAGAAAGAGTATTAGTATTTTGAAGCTGAGACTCTATCCATACTTGCGTGCGCGGTTTGCGAAGGCTGCGCAGGCTAGATTTTCGGCTTCCGCTCGCGCTTCCTCTCACCGCTGCTATTTCCGCTTTGACTTGCGATTCCAGAGCTCGCTGGTCTGCATCAATCCGCTTTGACACAGCTTCCGCTCGCTCACGCTCTAGATCCGCGGCTTTACGTGCTGCCGCTGCGCGTATACGGGTTTCAGCGGAGTCTCCAGATGCTTGCGAGCATAATGACTGTGAACCATCGCTGACAGCGGACTTGGCTGCCTGCGATCTAGTAATGGGCATGATGAATGGCCTACTGCCTTAACGTATAATAAAAAGGAACCAACTTACCTTATTTCTTTTCTTCTGACACCAATATTACGGACGCTCTTGGCGCCGCATCCTAAACACTAACTGATAAATATAGACGAAATTATCACATTAAGACTTTTATTACGAATATTAAACGAAAGCGATAGATAATACAATACGATAGTACAGCGAAACGATATTAAACGAAATTGAAAGATATTAACAGAAAAATCGAGATAAAAATAAAGCGACCATCTTTACCAATGAGCTTCTAGACGAGAACTGCCCAATAAATAACAAAATCAGAACATTTTAGAATTTGGAATGAATTTGAATAAAAAGGTTAGACATGGTGGCCAGTCGGCCACAATCAATAATAATATTTCCAATTTTTTTAAATCCAATTTATATAGTGACGAGACGGGAATATTTACGTAAAAAGAAAAATCACACACAAAATGCACTATGCGATCGGTAACATATCAACCGGTGCATGTGGGCACTCTTTTCAGTTAACTTACGGACGAAGCGGTGGTAGCCTAGCGGGTAGATCATTGGACTCGGAAGCGAGAGACCCAGGTTCGATTCCCAGTGCGGTCATGTACTTATGACTTTGTTTTCTAAGTTATGTACATTTGTGAAGTTAGCAATACCACTCGCTATCTGTGAAGGAAAACATCGCGAGGAAACCTGATTGCCTGAGCTATTCACATACCTCAGCGCTTGAAATCGCCAATCCGCGGTGGGTGGCTTCTCTCCCTCAGGGAAGGCCTGTGCCCTAGAGTGGGCTGTATATATGCTGCTTATGTAATGGTATGTAAACGTTGATCAGCTATAAGGTGTACGTATTATAAAACGTGTTATTGAAATGAAAACATAATTTGAAAACCTTTTCTTTGATCCATAGTATAATTAAACCACTTTCAGAAAACAAAATCTCAAAATTCTCTTCTGATTTTGTTATTCTTCGTGCAATCTTTTTATTTGACGCTGAGTTTGTACGAAAATAAATAAATTTGGTATTTTCAAACTGAAGAAAAATCTTCTTTTATACTTAAGTTAAATTCGTCTGTCTTTAAAACATCATTTAAGCCCGTACGGCATTGCGTGCTTGACGTTCATTAAAAAAAGAAACACTTAACTGAATAAAGTACAACTGATAAGCAGAAATCGTATCGTAACAGCAAAAAGAACAAAAATGCAAGTGGCAAAGGATAAATTGCTTCGATTAAGGACAACGGAATGCGGCGCATAAAGAAGTTAAATTACTTCATAAATAACAAGCGAAGGACAATCCTTGGAAGAAAACGAAATAGACGAAAACAGAAGCTCGTTTCGTCAGGAACTATCGTTAAAAATACAATATTTAATTGTGAAGTTAAAGTAGCAACACCTCTCGCTCACGGTGAAACATCGTGAGGAAACCTGAACGCCTGAGGTACTCACGTACCCCAGCGCTTGAAATTACCAATCCGCGGTTGGCACGCGTGGTAATTAAGCCCATACTCTCTCTTTGAGAGAAGGCCTGAGTCCTGCAATGAACGTATATGGTATTGGAAGTATTTGGCTACATAAGCTAAATAAATCCCGACTGCTTAGCAGCCTGAAGAAAGGCCCAAATGAGTTCATTGAATTATAAGCCTGAGCATGTGGAACCTCTCCTTGAATTTCTTATAGGTAAGTTTGGTCCGAAGAAGAACGCTCAAGGTCACCCAATGAGCAATAGAGAGAGCTATGTTAGGAATTTTACTGCGTGATCGAATCAGGAATGAGAAGATCTGCAGAAGAACCCGATTTTTACTAATATAGCTTGAACAATTGCCCAGTTGAAGTGGTAGTGGGCGGGGCACATAGCTCGGAGAACTGATGACCGTTGGTTCTGACCTGGCGGCCGCGGACCGAACGACTTAGCGTGGACAGGCCACCCACCAGATGGTCTGACGACCTGGGCCCTTATTATGAAGCTGCGACGTTATCGGAAGGGTCGTCCACGTTGCGCTCGAGCCTGACAATTCACTGTAATTTAGCGACAAATGCGGTTCTTTTTTGAATAGTTTTCAAAGTTGAATAGTTTAGTTGAATAGGATTTGCTATTAAAAAAAAGAACCGTATTTATCGCTAGATTCGAGTGAATTGTCGGGCTCAAACGCGACGTTGACGACCCTTCCGATAATGTCGGATTTTTCATAATAAGGGCCCTAGTTAAGGTGGCAGAGAGTCGCTGGATGCGGGCGGCACAAGACCGGGAAGCTTTGAAAACCATGAGGGAGGCCTATGTTCTGCAGAGGGCGTCAAATGGCTGATGATGAGGTTTGTTCTTGTTTGCTGAAGGTTTCTTATACTCAGGTTTATATTTTATTTGTTTATTTAGAGCTTTTCGCTAACATTTAGACAGCTGACGTCCGCCATTTTGTTTTTTTTTCGTAATATCATATTGCTTGTGACACTCATGTCGTCAACATTTCGTTTTCTATTTCGACTTGGATCGAATCGATTCTCCTTTTTTTTATTTAATGACTGATTTCACCCAAATCTGGCATCAAGAGGCTTGTGGGATCGCAGAATTAAACTCTGTTATCGATTATTCGAAATTCAAAATGGTAGCGATGGCCACCCGAAATGCCTCCATTTTTTTACCCTCAAGATGGCGGCCGAGTTATTGTCAGTTGAAATTGATTAACATTTTATTACAATGTTGAAAATTACCATGAAACAAAAACGTTTTGAGAAACTGTGGTAAAAATAGTCAAACGAAAACGTAGAAATAAGAAAACGTAAATCGAAAATGAGACGATTCGGCAAAGAAGTAAGTTGACAAAGACTTGAATTGAGCCATAGCGTACTTGATATCCCGGTATTGCGTGGTTTAATATTTATTTTAAGTTTAAAATTTATGGCGTTGTGCGAGCGAAGGTTGTGTTTTGAAAATATATGGCGTTGTGCAAGAATCGTACAAACGGATTCTGTGGCAGTACGAAATTTGCCGGAACAGCTAGAGCTCTATAATATAAGCAAGCTGAAGTGCTAGCAGGCTGGTCACCTCTAACGAAGAACCTTTAACCGATGGGGTACAAAGGTTCGTGAGTGGAGACCATGAACTAGCAAATGCAGCATTACTGACAGAAAGAAGTGTCGTACCTTTGAATAGGCCTATGTTCTACAGCGGACGAATATGGGCTTATTAAAACCGGAATAAAAAAGTGCGCTTTATTTTTTATCTTACAAACACATTTTTACTGAGCACGCTAAAATAGAATACAAAAAAATCTGTTTATTTTGCTTAATTCTTAATTAAGAAAAATAAACAGACTTACACTTAGAAGGATTAAAAGTTGTTTAAAAATTTACACATCCATTGTGATTCTCTGTAATGAATGTAACTAATGTTCTGTCAGCCTATTGTTATCTAGGTACCTTTGTACAATGCAGCTACTCTCACATTCGGCAATTTGTCTTAGAAATCTCAAATTATTCTCTCCAACCAAACAAAGGCTTGGGAAAAAGGACCCGCCTGGGTTTTCTACCAACCATTGGTGACGTCTCCACAAAGAAAGTTTAATCTTCAGAAGTTTTCAGAAAAGAAAAATGCAAATTGGCGGATCGCCTTTTGGCACAACAACCGAGTTGACGCGGCCTCTTTAAGATTTATGAGTTTAGGCAGTGCTCTTCTTTATGAATTTAATCCAAAATGGGTTCTTGTAAAAAGTTTCAATTGACTAAGTACAAGTCACGTAATTACTAGTAGTGAGGATGAAGGAAAAAAGATTGGCAAAAGAAATATATCGAGTGAATGACCCAGGTGCACATAGGTACTTTGACCGCAGAGGGGATTTATTAGCAAAGGGCAAGGTAGGCAGTACCCGAAACCGGCGTCCATGCAACAACTAATGCATATTGATGAAGCGAAAGAGATCTGTCAGGATCGTAGCAAGTGGCAGACCATGGTCTCTGCCTAACCCTCCGGAATAAAGGTGTCAGTTTATGTTATGTTACGTATGTAATTGACAACAATTGAATACAGTCTAGAAGACAAAATTATTGTTAGTGTCACATAAATTATTGTCCATTTTAAAAACTAGACAATTTATATTTACCATTTAGATGGGACTTAGAGGCATCGAGGTTAATAACGCTATTTACAATACTAACTCTGTGCAAAGGCTAACTCGGCACAATTTCAACAGACCCGGTATTGTTGAAAGTGTTATTGATTTCCAGCATCGTTAGCCACTGGCACTGCTGTGTAAAAAAATAAAAAATAGAATTGTCATGAAAACAAAACCTCAACTGCAAAAACACTTTATTATGAAACAAAAATCCCGACTGCTAAAAAGTCTTAAACAAGGCCTGAATATTAGAGTTTAAAACCTCAAAACAGACCCAACTTACTACAAATTCATCAAGGGGTTCTGCCTGCTGATGTTTAAATTCAATGGACTTATTTAAGTCTTGAAGGAAAACATCGTGAGGAAACCTAAGTGTCTGAGGTGTTCAGATACCTTGGCGCTTTAAATTGCCAATCCACGGTGCGTACGCGTGGTAACTAAGCCCGCGTGCTCTCGATGAATATAGGCTACTTAAAAAAACCTTCATTAAAACTTAAGCAGTCGGGTTTGTTTATTAAAATAAAAAAGAACCTACAACGACTGCTAAGCATTAACTACTAAGCAGACAAAACCAACCTAGGTACCTCGCAATGAGTCAAAAATTAGATTTAGTGGCCACCTTCTTATTAGTGGAGACTTAGCAGTGGAGTTGTTGCTATTTCATTTCTTAATTTCAGTGTTTTACTTTTGTCTTTTTAATGGTTTTTATTTTAGTAATAGCGTCGTTTAGTGACAAGTAGCAAAAATAAAGAGTCTATCTACCTATCTAATCAGCCCATAAACGAAGCCCACTATTGGGCAGAGGCCTCTTCTCTTTCACACCAATAAACAGTAGCACGATTTTAAAAAAGGCACCATCTAATAACAAAGCAGAGAACACAGAATTTTATAAAGATTCTGTTTTTTTTTATTTATGCTGATTTCATACAGCTTGTTTCATATAGCTCGTTGCAAACACGAGGTGTGGATTGAGATCTTATTTATTCAAATCTTTTCATTGGTTAATAAGTTATGACAGAACATATAATCGGGCTCATAACAAACGTATATACATACATACCATAGCCAAACATATTACCCTCCTCATGTCGTTGCTGTCGGGTAAAAAGGCTAGGTCGAAACTTCATCAATTACCTTCTCTTTCTATCTGTACCCTCAACATCGGCCTTATGAAATGCTGTATACGTGCATGAACTCACGCCTATACGGCGGAGGGGTCGGTAGAGACTGGTTTTTACCATTTGCCACGATCCTGACGAATCAACTTCAATTACCTAGTAGCTGCATGCACGTTCGTTGGTTTTAAGTACTTTTTACCTTGCCCTTCGCTTTTAAAGTTTTTAAACTATCATGCTTTCTCGCTCGCACGATCTAATATTTCCGGTGATTGTAGTAAAGTGAGTATACTTTTGATAAATGTGGTCTGAGGATTTGATGCATAATTAAATTACAGACATTTTAAATTACCACGCGGGCGTACGGGGTATTATAAAAAAGCATAACTGAAGCGTTTTATTTCACGTAAAAACGCATAAATTTCGAGCATCACAACTAGTTATAAGACTCTCTGTAAGCCCACAAAGCCGTTGTAACACGATTTAACCTATTCCTGTCCGAACACCCTGCCAAGTCAACCCAATTGAATGGCACAGGATAAATCAAATTATTCTATTGAGTCCAGTCCTTTCGAGTTGGTCAATACTTGAATTAAACGATTGTCGACCCCCGTTGTGTGCCGACGCTTACGGTCAAGATCCTTCGCCTTTAATAGTTGTTTGGATAGGCCTTAATCTTTGCCGCGATACTTATGGAAAGTAAGTACGGCAGGCTGAAAAAAAAAACAGCTTCTAGCAATAGATCTAAGTACTTCAAAGGTTTAATAACTTCTATGTAACACAATCACTTGCGTTAATCACAAAGTTTGATGACCTGTACTATGGAAACACCCAAGAATGCAACGGTTACTATTCTCCATAGAAAGGGCGATAAATCCTAGCTGTCCAATTACTGCCCCAACAGCCTTGTCTCCCAGGTAAATAAGCTATTCGCTAAAGTCCTGTCCAGCAGACAGACTCGCCTGTGCGTCGAATACCAACCTGTCAAAGAAGCCGTTGTGTTTGCCTTCGTCGATTATGAGAAGGCTTTCGACAGTGTCGAGCACTGGGCAAGTTCCAATCTCTCAATTGCTGTAACATCGAAAAAAAAATAGGTGGATATCCTCCGAGAGCTATATAGGTCCGCCACGTTGCAGGTGCGACTACACGAACTGAGCAAACCCGTTAATATCAACAGAGGAGTGCGTCAAGGTGACACCACTTTGCCCAAGCTCTTCACCAACGTCCTCGAAGATATAGTGAAGACTCTTGACTGGTGTGAAGGGGGTGTCTCCGTCGACGGCGCTTACATGTCGCACCTGCGTTTTGCTGATGACATCATCATCATCCTTGCTGAGAACGTCACCGATTTCCTATGCATGCTCGCAGAACTGCACATTTTTATCTTAAGACCCACCCACCCTGAGGGAAGATAAAAATGTCCAAGACCAAAATCATGCAGTCAATGTATAGAACATCATCGTCGATAACTGCCATGAAGAGGTAGCAGATGAGTATGTTTACCTTGGACAGAGTTTATCTTTGAACCGAGAATCCCAGGTTAAGGAAATTGCGCGGCGGATTCGGTTATGATGAGCTGCCTTTGGGAAACTTGCCAACGTCTTCAAATCGAATATCCCACACTGTCTAAAGACCAACACTTTCAACCAGTGTGTTCTGCCTTTCCTCGCGTATGGGGTCGAAGCACGGACGCTCACAAATCAGAATATGCACCGGGTCAAAGTGGCACAAAGAGCTATGGAGCGAGCCATGTTAGGCCTCAGATTAGTGGATAGAGTACCAAATGTCGTCATCCGACGTCGGATGAAGTTCGACGATATTGGTGACCGAATCTCGAGTTTCACGTGGGGATGGGCGGGACACCTTGTGAGGCAGGAAGAAGGCAGGCGAAGGTAGACCAACCGCCCGATGGTTGGACGATATGGTCAGGTCGGCAGGGGCCCCGAGGATGCGAATGGCGAGACACCGCGAAGGATCGCGTATGGGGGACAAAGCCTATACCAGCAGTGGACAGAGGTGGGACCATGTTCACTTAGGTTTTCTACAAGATTAGATTAGAGCACTGTACTAGACTAAACAAACAACTTTTATTCTAAGACCAAGTGTATTATAAATAAATAATTATGAACAACTTCGACACAGTACCCTGTGCTGTGGTAATCAGGCAATGACATCATCATCATCATCATCATCAGCCACTTGACGCTCACTGCAGGACATAGGCCTCTCTATTGACAAAATAGTATCCGTGACTAAGTTATCAAACCCTTCAATTCACAAAAGAGTATGCAGAACATACGGGTGAATAATTTATCAAATATTGATGACCATCTTTGTGTTAAAAAGGATTTACTACAGGGTGACTTTGGATTCGTTTACGGTAGGTATTTTAAGGGAATTTTCTTTTCATTGTGAAAAACAGTATTATTAATGATTTATCGGTAATAGTATAAAATAAATTTGGCTCCAAACTGTGAATGCAAATTCGAAGTGGCAGGAAGTACCGGAACGTTGAAAAATAAGTTAAATGCTATCTGACGTCCGATATGCGTAAACATTTTAAAAAAATTGAGTTGACCGGCGCCGACCATAAGACGCTCAAAACATAGTTTTTTTTTCGGTTTTTATTACTTTTTGTCCTGATGTTGTATATTTATCCTCATGTTCGATGGTGTTGACTTGTTTTTTTAAGCAGTAATTTGGGTAAACAATTTTAATAATTGTCTACCCAAATTAATTCCACCGTGTCATGCGCGAATGGAGACCACATATCGGCAAGCGCAGCGTGGGACGACCAGCCACAAGATGGACAGATGACGTCATTCAAGTGGCAGGAAGACGCTGGATGCAGGCCGCTTCCAACCGGTCTTTTTGGAAATCCATGGAGGAGGCCTATGTCCAGCAGTGGACTTCTTGTGGCTGAATGATGATGATGATGATGCGCGATGTAGTCTAATGAATGTCGAGCCGAAGCGAAAAAAAAATGTTGGAATCGCGAAAAGTGGCAAACTGTGGTCTCCGTTAACCCCTCCGGGTACAGGTTGCTCATTGCTTACTGCAATATTTACATGTTATTCAGACCGATTTCAATAGAAAGGCGCCCTTTCTGCCAAACATATTACACAACATAAAACAGATTTTCCACGCGCAAAATGACATCGCTACATACCAGGACGGAGGCCTATGTCCTGCAGCGGGCGTCAAATGACTAATGATGATGATGATGACAAAAGTACATACATAAACTGAGCCCTGTATCCCACAGGGGTAGGCAGAGACCAGGGTCTGCCACTTGCCACGATCCTGACAGATCACCAGTCATCGCTAGTGGAAGAAATACTAAAACAATCCTTTGCGCATTGGAAACCGATTGTCTTCTATAACATTTCATGAAAAAAAACCTAAACAAGAGACCTCGTTCGAAACTTCGAACAGTAACTTTATAACCGATAAATTTTACATCTCTTCCAATGTTTATTCGACAATTCATGTGTGGTGGTAGTGGAGCGGTAGAGCGGCTTCTCACACGGGAGGTCGTGGGTTCAAGTCCCGGCATGTGCCATTGACTTCGTTTTGTAAGTTATAGTATTGCAATACCACTCGCTAACAGAGAAGGAAAGCGTCGTAAGGAAACCCTGAGGTGTGGTGAGGAGGCGGCAATCTCAAGTCTAACCAGAATTCGAATATTCGACAATTGCCGATCAAAACTTAACCCCACTCACATTAAAACACTTTATTACCAAACATCAGTCAAATTACAAAGCCAAATAAAACAGCTCACACAAAAGCAATCAAGATCAACCTTTACGAGGTACAAGGTAAACAGAACTTAATTACAGTGATGTTTCGGTTTATAATTGGGCACAGGCTGAGTTACAGGGTTAGGATGAGCGGTCACACGTGTCTGACCCGGTCAGTCACTCCCTAATTTCTGTAATTCGGTGTCGATGTGACCGTTGTTTTCATAACTCGGTCAAGTTTCCAATAGAGGTGTGCGAACTGTTATCACATAGTATACTAGGTAGAACTGTTATCACTAACAGAAAAAAATATTTTAATTAAGACTAGTGGTACCACGTATGATTACCATACCGTAGGTCTTGGGTTCGATGCTCACTAGGGGCCGCCGTACATTTGTACAATCGGTCTGGGTGTATTTATGTGTTTGTGATGTCCTTGCCTGGTTACAACACCACATGATATCATAGTTTGGGACTAGGACAAATGATTGTGTTGTGGGGAAGTTATCATTATTAAATAATCTATCTATCTATCTATTCTTCTATCTTCTATACTAATAATAAATCTGTAAGGGTCGGTCATGGAGTAAGTTAGTTTGTTTTCAGAGATATTGTGTTTATAGGCTCAATATATGATACTGAAACTAATTTCACGATTTTTAGAATTTTTTTCTGTATGTGTGTATGTATGTATGTATGTTCCTCCATAACTCTTAAACCAATTATCCGAATTTGATGAAATTTGGTATAAAAATATATAGACATCTGAGACACAGGATAGGCTATTTAAATTCTAGCTCCAGTTATGATAAGACGTGGCCCCCATACAAATGCTTCGTAAAAATCGAAATGTACGCGAACGGAGTCGCGGGCACAGCTAGTATAACATAAACTCATGCTTGTATACCAGATCGGAAAGCAAAAACCAGGATTCGCCACTTGCCGCGATCCCTATAAACCATTAATTCCTGCTTTTGTAACGGTGAACATGGTGCATATCGATTTCAAACTAACCGCCAGTTTCCAAATAGAGAAAGTCACGTGAATAAATGAGTATCCGTTCTGTCTCTTCAGATCTGTAAAAATAAAATCGAGCAATCTGTCTAGTAAGTGTCTAGTTAGTGGATTTTTTAACACAGAAACTGATCGTATATAAATATACCGCGTAAATAATTTGAAGACGCACTCCGTCTCTTCGCTCTGCAACAAGTTAGAGCGAGAAAATATTTACAAGCATAGAACAAGTCAATTGCAAGTGCATCGTTACATCGTGCAATGATGAGTATTTTGATAACAGGCACAAGTACTGTGACTAACGTAACATAAAGACACTGTGACATACATACATAATATGTTCTGTTGTTTATAATACTACGTTAAAACAATCGTTCCGTTACATACGGCTTACATGCAGTTTTAAGAACTAACATCGAGAATATGAAACCTAGCAAATTTATAGTTTGCGTTATTGCATAAGTTTGCAAAATTGTAAGCTGCATTATTTTATATGTATAGAGTATGTGGAAATAAAATTTTGTATTTGCAATGTATGGAAGAATGGATTTAAACTTTAGACGGCTTAACATTAAATAGTTTTGAAACTCCTGCAAGCAAAATATGTAAGGAAACACATATGATACACATTTTTAGGGCTAATTACGCATTCTAACCCTTGAATTATTTTATTTTTATGTCGTTCCCACTGAATGTAAACCAAAAAATATATATTATAGTAACATACTTTTTTCTTAATGAACGGCATTTTTTTTAGTTTCAAAATTAATAGATTATGTGGAAAATAACCTAACAAAGAAACTCACATTTACTGTATTAAAAAAAGTTTAAATTCAGTTTTTTATACCAGGTGTTGTTTAATACCAGAATTATTTGTGTCCTGAGTAGTTATGTATTCTTAAATATTGTAGCAGCCTTTTTTTGTACAGTGTACTTAACATATCAAGTGGGCTCTTATTTTTACTGGTAAGGATAAGAGATGTAAATATATTGTTGTTATAAAAAAAACTCTGGTAATTGATTTCCTTAGTCGCCTTCTACGACATCCATGGAAGGAAATGGAGTGACGCTATTCTTAATCCGGGGCCACACGGAATCAATTACCAGGAGACGGGCAGCAGCGTTTTCCTGAGATTCCAACTGCATACTGCGATCGCCAACCCACCTGCCAAGCGTGGCGATTAAGGCAAAACCCCTCATGGTTATGCAAAACCACGAAGGAGGCCTATGTCCTGCAGTGGGCGTCGAATGGCTGATGATGATGATGATGAAAAAAAACTCAAATAAAAAATTAACAACTCCACTGCTGACCACTAACTACTAAGCAGGCGGGACCAACCTAGGTACCAACCTAAGTTACCTATATTGATGAATATTGTTTAATGAGTCCCACCTGCTTAGCAGTCAATGCTCAGCAGTCGGGTTGTTCGTTATTCAGGTTTTAATGAATGTTTTTTTTTTATTTGACTGATTTCATTTGCCTATGACACTTGTGTTGACACGACGAATTGATTGAGGTTTTATTTATCAAAATCTGACCATTGGTTAAGGAGTTATGAGGGAATATAGAATTGGACATACGTACATACATACAGAACTAAACACATTACCCTCCGTTTGGGCTCTGCCGCAGTCGGGTCGAAATACATCTGAACTGTAAGGAGACAGACGCCAACTGCTATAGTCGACAGCACATCAACCTTTATACCTGTGCAGTGCACTCTGCAGAGATACGTTCATGTGCTCTCAGATGACTGATATAGCCAATTTTGGCAGAGAATGTGCGTCCACATTCGCTGCACGTTAGCACCCCTCCGACGTAGTTGTAATGTATCGCCGCAGGTGGTCGGGCTTAGAGCTCGTCTCGCTTAGCATCGAGCTCTGCTCTACGTTTAGCTTCAAAATTATGCACCTCAGTGCTCACGGCATGCCTCCACACTGCCCTGTGGCAAACGCAGCGTAGTACGCCCACCAGCTCGCTGGACCGACGATCTGAGGCAGACTGCTGTCAGTGGCTGGATGAGCATGGCTGAGGACAGAAAAAGAAGTAGCAATCCTTGGCGGAGCTCTATGTCCAACAGTGGACGAATATGGGCTGTTTGATCGATCGACTCTACGGAGCAGACTGCCGTCCACTGTACGTGTCCACTGTTCTGAATAACAAAAGTATCAAAGCTGTAAATATTCATGATTTTATTCCTCTTGGAATTAACCGTGTTTCCGTGATAATTAATCTGGCTTTTTAATATCCGTGGGTACACAGCTGCCTTGTTTCGTGATTGAGTTTTGAATCCCAAGCCAGTTAAAATTGCTTTTGTTGTTGTTTTATTTCAACTACAGTATGGTTTATATAGGGAGATAGAAATTGAGAATCGATTACGTTAAAGGTACGAACATGTTTTTAATAAATAGTAATCTGCTGAATGAATTTAAAATATGAATGAACGTTGTGGACTGAAAGAGAATGTAGTGACTAGAATTGAGAAAGGAATGTTGCGTTGGTTTGGACATGTGGAGAGGATGAAGGAAGAAAGATTGAAGATACAAATATATCGAGCGAATGCGGGTGGAACGGCCGGTAAGGGACGACCCAGGCTGACATGCTTCGACCAAATAGGGGGAGTGTTATCAAAGGCCAAAATAAAAAACAGCCGAAACCGGCGTGCGTGTATGCAACGACTTGAATGATGAGGAAGCGAAAGTGATCTGTCAGGATTGTGGCAAGTGGCAGTCCCTGGTATCTGCCTACCCCTCTGGGGTACAGGCGTGAGTTTATGTATGTATGTATGAATGTAAATATAATTATTATTAATTCTTTAGAGCACAAAAGAAAGTGTACACAAGGTGGACTTAGTGCTAATGGCAAATATTGGCAATGATTTAAATATTATTGCTATAGGCTTGACTTAGAATTTGTCAACGGTTCTTAAGGGGCGTTCAAAGCTTCACTTACAAATATTTGGAGCTAGAATTAAAAAATGGCCGTAAAATGACATTTTTTTGGTGCAAAATTACTTCACTTAAGCATAAACAAACAATATCAGGACGAAAAGCAGTAGAACTCGAAAAAAACTGAATCGGGCGTCTTATGGTCGGCGGCGGCCACCTCAATGATTCCTTCACTTGTTAACGTATGTCGAACGACAGAAATTTAAACATGTACGTAACTTAGAAACAGAAGTCATTGGTACGCGCCGGGATTCGAACCTACTCGAAACAACTAGTCTTTTATAATGAGACAACTCTGAAATCGTGAAAATTGTACCAGCTCTCACATACACTCTACAGCTGTACAAAAAAATACATACAATTCGAATAGGAATCGTAACCAGGCGCTGCATAATTGATCATCATCATCAGCCACTTGACGCCCACTGCAGGACATAGGCCTCCCTCATGGTTTTCATAACCATAAAGAGTTTCGCCATAATCGCCACGCTTGGCAGGCGGGTTGGCGATCGCAGTATGCGGTTGGAATCTCAGGAAGACGCTGCTGCCCGTCTCCTGGTAATTTATTTCCTTAGCCGCCTTCTACGACACCCACGGAAGGTGATGGAGTGACACTATTCTTAATCCGGCGCCACACAGATAATTGATCATGCTTTTACCAAAAGCTTTGGCCTCTATATATATTCTATGCTCTAGCACAGATACAAAGACCATGTTCTATATGCTCTAGCATAGATACAAAGAGCTTGCGTGATTTATTTTAAAAAGCAGTCTGGTGAAACGGACCTGGAGAATTACCTAATCTCCCCGCAGTGACGTAAAATGTTAAATTTAATTTCAGACCCACCTTCCCAAAATGAATGGGCTGGCGGTTAACAATGAAGTAATGTTTACACGGCGTTATACAGGGGCCTCATTCAGCCTATAGTTATGAGAAAATAGCGCTTATGTCGTATACGATAAGAGCTGTGTTGGTATAGGTAAGATTTACGTGTAGTCTGGGATGCTAGAAATTTTGAATAAATGTGAGGTTTTTTCGTTAGCTTCTTCTAAACATAATTGATTCATTCTAAAACTAACAGCTTTGACGTTCATGAAGTAAACACTTTGTTTTATAAAGAATATTTAAAAATCTCGTGTCGCAGTGTTTCTTATTGAACTCCTCCGAAACGGCTTCATCGATTTTTACGATTTTTTTGTATATATTTGGTAAGTCTGAGAATAGGTCGCAGGCTAATATGGCAAAACAACGTTTGCCGAGTCAGCTAGTGATGAATAAAAATTTTGATTTTGAATTTCAAACAAAACACAAGAACCAGGACCTTAACGGTAAGGATGATTTTTTTTTTATTTCTTAACTCATAAGCAGCCTATATACGTCCCACTGTAGGGCACAGGCCTTCTCTCAGAGAGAGAGTATGGGCTTAATCACCACGCGTGCCCACCGCGGATTGGCGATTTCAAGCGCTGAGGTATGCGAATAACTCAGACACCCAGGTTTCCTTACGATGTTTTCCTTCACCGTTAGCGAGTGGTATTGCTACTATAACTTCT
Source organism: Yponomeuta evonymella (assembly GCA_963969515.1). NCBI lineage: Eukaryota > Metazoa > Arthropoda > Insecta > Lepidoptera > Yponomeutidae > Yponomeuta > Yponomeuta evonymella. Next base: position 21,723,810 of record OZ018343.1, on the reverse strand, counting down.
TAACTGTACCTGTGTAAAATGAAATTACCTCTGTTTTGCGCCTGGGCGGGTTAATTGTGTAAATATTGATGGCATGGCCGTAATTTTGTGCGACGACACTTTTGGTCTGAAGTTGCTTTATTGCTGCGCGCTTTGTTTGATGTGTCCACACCTTTGTGTGGCGGTCAGGTTTTTAATAAAAGTAATTTCACAAATAAATATTCCAGGATATCTATTATATTCCAGGATAAAACATTAACACGCCTCCACTGTTGACGGGTTGTACGAAATTCGGCATACAGATATGTATGCCGAGTTTTGGACCAGCCCGTTTAGCAGTAAAGGCATGTTTACATGACACACAACTTACTGTGGCGCCCTAGCCCAATGAGACGAGATATTAGCAAATTGTTATCTTTCTCATTGTATCTTTTCAACGTCCTACCGATTTCCTAGCTTGTCATCCACTGACACCTTAAACAAAATACGATTTCCCTTCAATTCAAAATCAAACCAGACGGCTGCGCCACAAGTTCAAGAAAGTATCGTTACGGTACCCACATACCTTGCAAAATAAAAAATAATGAAGAGTCTTTTCTAAAAGTAAATACAAAAAATTTATTAAGGCTTCCGGAAACATTCGATTCGCCGACAGAGACCAGGGTTAGCCACTTGCCACGATCCTGACGAAGATCTTTCATAATATAGAGAGGATAAAGAAAGAAATTCCGTGTGGCACCGGATTGAGAATAGCGTCACTCCATTTCCTTCCGTGGATGTCGTAGAAGGCGACTAAGGAAATCAATTACCAGGAGACGGGCAGCAGCGTCTTCCTGAGATTCCAACCGCATACTGCGATCACCAACCCGCCTGCCAAGCGTGGTGATTATGGCAAAACCCCTCATGGTTATGAAAACCACGAAGGAGGCCTATGTCTTGCAGTGGGCGTCAAAGGGCTGATGATGAAAGAAAGAAATATACCTGTACTTTGGATCTCGTCCATATTCTACCATGCTGTCATCACACGTTGAAGGATATGTAACTAGATTATAAGCTTTCATCGTGATATTATAGCACGCAATGTTACTTATCTGTTGTGTAATGCAACAAATAAAATAAAATAAATACAGTGAAAGTGAAATTTTCTTTGTTGCCAACAAACTATCGAGGGAATGTGAGAGGAAGGGCCGGTACAAATTGTCGCAGATGAACATATTTGACATTACTCACAGCACAAAAGAGGATGAAAACAAGGATGAGGAGAAAAACAAAATCCGAAAGTAAAGATAACAAACGATTCAGGAACCACTATTGATATTGTTGGTCATGTAGATTGTGTAAGAGTTTTATATAACTAGCTGACCTGGCAAATATTGTTTTGTTATAATATTAATTAGCCTACGACCTATTCTTAGACCTACCAAATATGTACAAAAAAACATAAAAATCGGTGAAGCCGTTTCGGAGGAGTTCGATAACAAACACTGTGACATGATGATTCTCTACCAAAAGCTTGCTGATAAACTGCATTAGCAGTTTATGGAAAAGTTTGGAAGATTTCTGTAATTGTTGGTTTTCGTGTTTTCCAAATAAAAATTGTGTGTGGCTGTGCCGAGTTACACGGCCCTTGGTTTAACGTGAAACGTTTATAAGCGTTAATGTTTAGCTCAAACTGCGCAATGTGTTACGTGTCGTTGGCGCCATCTACCGGCACTAATCAAGAGGATCTGAGTTATGGCTACTTTGCTCTACTCAACAATATAATTATTTATTTATTTATTTCTCCAAGTTTACATCTATCATTACAGGCTTAAAAACCTAATGCGATAGAAAAAACAACAATTTCAAATTACTGATTTTCATAAATGTAACGTAAAACTAACGTAACAATATGGCAAAAGTAGACCACAGTCCCTTGCCTTTCTAAGCGAGATGGTATGCTAAATTTCTAATATAAATGAATCGCACACGAAACTAGTTACAGAGTTGCAGACCTCGCCGAGGCGACATGTTTTCGTTGCATGCGGTTTTAGCAAGTTACCCCCTACTACCGAACTTAAAGACGTCTCACGTTAACAAACGTCGACGTGAAACGTCCCTATATCAAAACAATCAATCAATCAATCAAACAAAGTTTTTTTATTCAAAATAACACAGAAACTGTGACTTATTGAACGTTACAAGTAAAACTGCCGCGGTAATACTGCCAGTATCTTGGGAACTCTCCACAACGTCTAGAGACAATCTTTTGTATATAGAGGTAGATAATATTAGGGGTTAAAGTATGAAATTGCCGTTTTATTGCAATAGCTTCTTTGAATTGACATAGAATCTTCATGGTTTGAGGTTTTCGAATGAAACTTTTTTCAAATGGTTTCTATGATGCTCTTTTTTAAAAAATGTGAAACATTTGAATATCGACTTTCAATTGTTTTTGTTATTCAATTTAGACAAGAAAGATGGATACTGCGAAAATTCGAGTGATTATGAGGCACCCATTTTTCGTATTTTTTTATTTTATTGATTTGACGCAGTAAGTCAATATTGTGGGTAAGGTAACGTTAAACCATGCCGCTAATTCCTGGGTAGTTTGACTAGGGTCGGCTTCCACTATCTCTCTTAATTCATCGTTATTCACCTGTGTGGGCGGTCTTCCTCGTGGCTCGTTCTTTAAGTCGAAATTTCCATCACGAAAGCGTTTAAACCAAAATCGCACGGTGCGTTCATTAGTAGACCCCTCTCCAAACGCAGCATTGATATTGCGGGCTGTTTCTGCCGCGTTAGTTCCGCGTCGGAACTCGTAGGTATTCAAAAATCACTCGAATTTTCGCATTATCCATCTTTCTTGTCTAAATTGAATAACAAAAACAATTGAAAGTCGATATTCAAATGTTTCACATTTTTAAAAAAAAGAACATCATAGAAACCGTTTGAAAAAAGTTTCTTCGAAAAACTCAAACCATGAAGATTCTATGTCAATTCAAAGAACCTATTGCAATAAAACGGCAATTTCATACTTTAACCCCTAATATTACGATTAATTTTATTGCTAATGTTATTTTATTAAGATGTATTATACAAAGAAATATAATAACAGTAAAACTAGGTGTCCATATTATAATATGAATACAAGCTTTTATTATACCTTCTGCGACTGAGAGAGAGTTTTTGTCTCATCGCCGTCGTCTCACAGCAGAACAAAAGCAAAACTTGATTAGGAGCAACAAAAAAGCGAATCAAGTCTAATTAGATCCGCAGTCGATTCGGAAGTTAATTCGGTTCTGTTTGCGCTTTGTTTCTCTCCAGAATAACAAAATAAGCTGCCAAGTGTCACCCGCGAGGATTTGGCCAGCGAAGTTTTCTCCTCGCCCCTGTGTTGGTAGAGTTGGTAAAACCTTGATAGAGTTGGTAACAGTCGCATTTTCAATGTTTCCCAGAAGAACGGTTGAAGTCATACTATTTGACTGAGACCAACGCATTCATAAATTACTAGCGGATCCGGCAATCGTTGTTTTGCCATATTAATTAGCCTAAGATCTATTCTCAGAGCTACCAAATATCATCATCATCATTAGCCATTTGACGCCCACAAAGGCCTCCCTCATGTTTTTCCAAGCTTCCCGGTCTTGTGCCGCCCGCATCCAGCGACTACACGCCACCGTAACCAAGTCATCAGACCATCTGGTGTGGGGCCTTCCCACGCATCGTCGTACCAAATATACACACACAATTTCATAAAAATCGGTGAAGCCCTCGATGCCAAACACTGTGACACGAGATTTTTATATGTTAGATTTCATCGTAAGAATACATTAATATGGAGAAACTTTCAAACTAGCTAAGTACTTTCTGTATTTGACTCGTATGTACGTATGTAAGTGTTTCCGGTCATGTCCCCTGTTAACTCCTTTAAAAAATCTTCAGTTTTTGACAATGTTTTTTCGATGTTTTTTTGCAACAAGTTCTCTTTTTAGTTACTAAATGGTAATAACTTGCTACTTGATACTAAATGGTGCGGTTGCTGTTAGTATAATTAAAAATCAGTAAAAAGAAAAAACTCAAATACAAAACAACTGCGCATTAAGGGCATTAAGCGCATTCTGCACATATGCCCATTATGGAGGCAACGTTGACTGCCACATTTTTAGGCACTGTATCTGCACGCATGAGCGCGGATCCACTAAATATTTAAATTAAATTACGCCTCTCTATTACCGAGGTTTAATTTCTAATATAGGCTAAGTCTTCCCATTACTAATACTGTTATAAAGATTTATTCTGAAATAGATATATTAATAAATAATAATTAATTTCTAAGCAGGCGGGACCCAAATTAAATATTTTATCTAATTTGCCTCGGTTGGACGCACCTGCTTAGTATTTAAATCAAAGTGGCAGACCATGGTCTCTTTCTATTCCTGCGGGATATAGGCCTGAGTTAATGTTATGTGTTATGTAAAATTGTTTATTTGCCAGAACACGGGTACATAAGTTCGTATTATACCCTTCGTGATCTACCGATTGGTGTCCAAATACATGACATGACGTGTTCAGCAGTCGGGTGTTTTGTAAATTTATTTAATATTCAGATTTTTTACAACTTGATAGCTACTCGTTGAGCTTTTTAAACGACATGTACGTATTTTTGTTGTTATTTATTTATTTATATTTATTTATGTAGGTTTATAATCATTTCTATTATCCCCCCCCCCTCCACTAAGTCTAAGTTAATATATTTCCCTAGGTTTACGTAAGTTTATTATTGTATTTAATCTTCTTCTTGCACTACCCGTCGCCAGTCTCTTCAAAACCAAAGGTTTGCTGGAAGAGAATGCTTCTTGCATTAAGCACGCTCTTGTACACTTACAATGTAATTAGTGCAATAAAGAATTAAAATAAATAAGTTTGGCATGCATTATCGTAGTTAAGTGTTAGGAAACCGACTTAATTTCCTTTACTCTCCCTATCGTTCCTCGCCATCTATCGGCCAGTATGAGAACTACACCGTACGTAAAAAATGACCGCGCGCGCATCTGTGCAAAAAATACAAGAAAATATCAAAATTCCAGGTTTTTCTCAAAAATGTTACGAGCATGTTACGTTACGGGCAAAACCCCTGATGGTTATATTAACCACGAAGGAGGCCTGTGTCCTGCAGTGGGCGTCGAATGGCTGATGATGATGATGATAACGATGATGATGTTACGTGCATTTGTGTAAAATGCATCCTAAATCACCTAGAAACTACTGGAAGAGTGACGGGGACGGAAAGTAGCAGCAATCACAATTTTCCTGTAAGTACCTGCCCTGTCCTTTGTGTCGACCTTATTTTAAATATAATTCTGCGTGAGTCACTAAAATATCAACAAAAGTTAGTTTATGCAACAGTTAAGTACCTATGTCAATTTTATATATTTTTGAGATCCGACGTTGTGCTAATTTTTCTCTAATTGGCCATTGATAAATATATAAACGGTGCCCTTTCGTATTAAAATTTGCATGTCTACAATGACGAAACATTCAGAACAAATATTTATTATTGTACTATCTTGTTATAATTATGTTTCACAAATAAAATATCCTTATCATTAAAAAATGTTGAAGGACTAACCAGGATGAGCTACGTCGGCAAAACCGAGCCAAAATAAATAGCGTAGCTAAGCGAACACAAATCGCTGAACATTTTACGTGAAAACCTACGTATTATTTCAAAGCCCGAGATTCTGAGAAAGAAAGCAGGGTGAAAAGATGATTAATGAAATTTCCTCTCGCTAAAATGAAAAAGAGTCCACTTCATTATTGGTCGGCAGCAACTTCTGCGTAAAGTGGAGCGGGGGAAGTTAGATAAATTGGGTGGAGACGGGAAACTCGTGATCTCTTCCAATATTTTACGGCGCTTAAGAACGGACTCGGAGAACTTTGGCGGGATTCTCCATTCACAAGTAGGAATCACGTACTTAAAAGCGAGTCCACTGAAAAAACCGCAAAAAAATTAAACCAATAAAAAAACTGTGGTTTTCGTGGTTGGCTTATGATGAGTATTGCCACTACAAATTCGCAGACGTACGTAACTTTAAAATAAACAAAGTCATAGGGACTTTGTTTATTTTAAAGTTACGTACGTACATATGGTACGTAACTTTAAAATAAACAACGTACATATGGGCATGTTACGTACATGCCCGCACCGGGAATCGAACATGGGCCATTGACCATTAGACTCTAGGGCCAGGTAAACGTCTTTGGTCACCTTCGACTAACAAGGGTTATCGGTGTTAAGAGGACACGTCTACCGGGGACAACATAACATGGGTACGATTAAAACGTGTTGTTTTGTTATACCTAAATACGTGCGAAGCCAACCAAGCCACGGGTTTCCTCACGATGTTTCCGTCACAGTTAGTGGGTGGTATTGCTACTACGAATTCGTAGATGTACGTAAGTTTAAAAATAAACAAAGACATAGGTACATGCCCGCACTGGCAATCGAACCTGGATCTCTCGTTTTCGAGAGAACTCGGAAACTCTCGCCTCGCTACTGTCTTTCCTGTGGGCTTTGTGACTTAGACTCTTTGGCGTTTGCATCTAAGTAAAGAGATGGTTTATGCAGCGTCCAGTGGCACCTTCACTCACGCTAAATGGGCGAGGGGACCACTCGGACGCTGCAGTTCCTGGGACATTGTTCTTTTAGATAAAGCAGGCTTGCCCAGCACCTATACCCTACTGACTTGAGAATATTTTCTTCCACTTGGAAGGTATTATGTCAGAAATTCGAGGAAGTGATTACGGAATTAAGGTAATAACTATACACCCCTGGGTTATGCAATATTATCATCTGTATATTTTTTTATTTGTTTAATAGACACAGTCAACATATGTTAAGTTAGAAAAATATTACAGACACATTATAGAACTTATAATCTAGCTCAACACCCAATTACAGGCGTGCAACCACACTAATGACTGACAGTTACTTACAATAGTTATTTACACAACTAGGGCCGTAAAATAAAGAAAGGCCGATATCGCGGATGTTTAGGGCCCGAGCCACAGGCGAGGGTCATAAATATGCAATAGAGGCCTTTCTATTTTACAGTCCGTGTTCTGTACACAATTTTATGTCGTCACTTGGCCTCAAAGTGGGTTTCCACGGGGAAACGCGCACGGACGCGTAGCGTGCGGAAAAACCCGCTTTTTGGCCAGATGTGGCATAAAACTAATTATTATCTGGCTTGTAAACTAAAGTGCAATCCGTTAATGAATTAGCACAAGTTTTAGAAATACAATCTAAATAGACTATAGAAAAATAACAGCATTTAAAAATGAAATAAAAATTAAATTCAATTCGGTTGCGACATTTTTGATCTCCACACTACTAATTTCTTATTGTAAACGTCTAAACGGTTTTTCTAAAGCATTGTACAGACGATTGAGAGGTGCAGATTTACTCACATTTGTACGAGCTTAGCATAATCAGCGTATATGCGTCCCACTGTAGGGCACAGGCCTTCTCTCAAGGAGACAGTATCGGCATAATCACAACGCGTGTCCACCGCGGATTGGCGATTTCAAGCGCTGAGGTATGTAAATGGCTCAGACACTCAGGTTTCCTCACGATGTTGTACGAGCTTGGTTTTTTTATTATTATATTGTGTGACCAGGACGCAAACACTTATTCAGTACCTTTCTTAAATGAACTACGTTATATCGTCTGCCTTTACCGCTGGAAACCTTTTTCTCTGCCAGCACATTTGTCTGACGGCTCACTCGCTTTGACGCTTATCAAGGGCCTACTTTGCATACAGTTGGCAGCTCGACCTTTGAGTTCTTAACGTAAAGTTGCCCGTAACGCAATGGAATAGAGTGCATGCACGTGAGGGTTGATTTCTTGGAGACTGTACGACTCGTACTAAGCGACTACTTGGTCTATGTAGGGGCTGTGTTTACTGGAACGGTAAAGAGTAGAAGCTGTTTGGATACGTGCAAATAATTCACTTGCAGGTTTATAAGAAACTTTAAGTCCTAAAAGAAATATGTAGAGCGAATTTGGGCGGAAGGACCGGTAAAGGACGTCTCAGCCGGACATACTACGAACAAATGTAGAGTTTCTTTGTTAGCATCTTCTCCGCACAATCTATTAATTGTTCATAAAGTACATAAACATTTTGTTTTTATAGCGGATAAAATTTTTGACTATGTCTTTCATGTATTAGCAAACGGCAAGATAAAATGTACCCGAAATCGGCGCGTGCGCATGCAACCAACAACGAATATTGATGAAGCGAAAGAGGTCTGTCAGGGTCGTGGCAACCGGCAAACTCTGGTCACCCCTCTGGAATACAGGCGTGAGTTTATGAGATGTTATATTAAGTACGTTTTCACCAACCAATCTCTCATTTCCTCCTAACTAGGGAACCTTTATCCTAAATAAATTCCTGAACTAGATATACATTGGTGGCTCTAGATGAATGATTTAATATTGTTTTTGAAAGTGGTTTTGAGGGTTTTGTGGTTTGACGGCCGGGATTATGTCAATAGTAATTAAAAATGGCATCTAAATAGACTATTACTTGTAAGTATAGACGTAGATAAAAAAAAAGTTGTTGAGTAACTTTGTTTCGAGTCGAGAAATCTTGTTTTAAAAAATGCGCGTACGATTAGTACCGCCTCTCCCCCCGGTTTCTCGTACACTAACAATCTGTTAATGCACTGACAAACTTTGACGGGGGTCCGTCTTAACAGAACAATGACCCGCTTACTCTCTGGATGGCTACTAATGGCCCTAATAAATTCGAGTTTGTGTCGAGATATTTTTGAACAGTGCGTTTTTCAAAAAACCACTTACTATATTCGTATTTTGGTATGTCTTTCAAACCATCCAAAGTTATTGCAGTATATGGTTCTACAATAAGATTCCTCGAGAAACATTAGAGTTACCTCCGACGCGGTTTAAAACATGTGCTAGGCACACTCTGTGCAAAAACTCCAACGAAACATTAATAATTTATTTAGAAGACAAAGATGTACGGTTTTAAAATAATGTCTAGTGTAGCAAGTTGAAAACTCTTATAATTTAGTTAGAAGGTGTTTTGAAAACAATAAATATCGAGTTTCTTTGTTAGCTTCTTTTCCACACAATCTATTTATTCTAGAACTGATAGATTTGACGTTCACTAAGTAAACGTTTTGTTCCTGTGGTGACAAAAATTTTTGAATCTGAATTTATGACCCAAAACCAGTCAACTTCCTTCTACTGTGTCGTCTTGAGAGTATCTCGAAGTACTTGTGAACGTTAAAAGCGCTACCAAAATACATCGTAGCAGGAGCATGAAGAAGCCATAAAGATAAACCACGTTCAATATAAACTGAACTACCACCACTTCGGCTCTTAATCCACCGATTTACAGTCTAAAATCGTTAGACCTTAAAGCTAGTTTGTACGAAATTATTCGTTGACATTCGTACTTATGGTCGTTTTGCCGCCATATAAAAAGGATATAAAATAAGTATCACCAAATCCTGCACAGCAAAGTACGTTTTTCAAAGTAGATATAAAGTTGCGCATGTTTTACTCGTACAGTATTCAATTAAATTTATAATGATTCCCCCACATAGAAAAATGACCATTTCTTTTGAACACGTCATATTTTATTTATCACACAGTGCAAAAAAGTAGAACATCGTAAAATTCCAAAAAAGATCGAATAAATAAATACAAAATAGAACCTAAAAATTACACAGCGCAAAAATTGTCGTTGTCAATGACAAGCTTTGATTGATGCGTCAGAAATTATGCATTTTCAAGGTAACACTGTGGAGGCTTTTGAGAGTTTCGAGAGCTATAAAGTTGGAAGATTTACTAGAATCCGATCAACAACTTTTAGGTTGTTTCATAGGCACTTACATATCTGCTACGTCCATGAGGCATTAGCGGCTCAGCAAATCAATAGCAGCACAGCTCAAAATTCAAAAGAATCAGAAATTTTATAGCAAAATAAGGTAAGTCAGAAAAACGAGTCTAATGAATCGCAGCTCAGCTCAAAGTTCAAAAGAATCAAAAATGTAATAGCAAAATAAGGTAAGTCAGAAAAACAAGTTTGTTGCTGGAAGAAATCTCTTACAGAGATAAACTCGCCCTTGTACATGTACTTTCTTTTGTTACCTTTCCTGTACTCTATTCTTGTGTGTGCAATAAAGTATAATAATAATATCTAATGAATAGCAGCTCTGCTCAACGTGCCACAGAATCAGAATTGCAATGGCAAAATTAGGTAAGTTAAAAAACAAGTGCAATGAATAGCAGCTCAGCTCAATGTTCAAAAGAATCCGAAATGTAATAGCAAAATAAGGCAAGTCAGACAAACAAGTCTAATGAAATGCAGCTCAGCTCATAGTGCAACAGAATCCATTGCAGGATATGATTCAAGTCTAATGCTAATCGGCCAATTGAACTCAACTAAACAACTCCCGACTCACGATCCCGACAGCAACCGCACCCCATTCCCGGGCGACCCAACTTATCTGAATGCCAAAATGAGAAACAAATAACTAAAACTGGCTAAGTGCGAGTTGGACTCACGCACCGAGGGGTACCGCACCACAACAGAATATATAAAATTTTTTGCAAAATTGTCTTCTTATCCAGTTCAGGGCCTGTAGAGAGAATCCGATAGATATTTTATTGTACCGCACCGATATAATATATTTTATGTATTATGTATGAACAGCAGTAGATTTATTTAAATGAATAGGCAAATAAATAAATTTTTATTTTATTTTCTTTTATTACATACATACATAAACTCATGCCTATATCCCATAGGGGTAGGCAGAGACTAGAGACTGCCACTTGCCACAATACTGACAATTACTGTTTTTATTACTGTTTTATTTTTCAAAGAAATACAAAAAAAAAACGTAAAGAATACTTTTCTTCTACTGGGCCTTGTTTTTCACTCTTTGTATTTCTCAGTATTTTTTGGAAAATCTGCCATAATATTGTGACCACTTCAACTAGCTGTTTACTGAGGTTCAAGAAAATAACGTATTTACAGGTCAAACAGACGCCAGGTTTATTAATAGAGTCGCGTTGGCACCCTTCGAAGACGAAACCCTGAAAAGTATTGTTTCGTACACAAGAAGGTCGGAGGAGTTCTAATCAAGATTGTGTTATGTTTTTATTGTGCTAAACTTTTCTCCTTAGATTACGCTGGCCGTATTTCCTGGTGGGATACTGGGGATTTCTGTAAAAGTTTTCTATTGTCCATTGTTAGGGTATAACAACTGTTTGTGCGCTTAAGTGCCTTCCAACTTAAATATCTGCCTCAATTTTTACGCGATTCTGACGTTTTCAAGTTTTGTTTTGCTGTAATTATGCTTATCTTTCACTTTTATTATTTGGAAACTTATAATTGCAGTCCATCCAATTCCAAATATTGCTAGAGGAAATAACTTTGATTGATAAAATCGCCATCTGTGATTTTATGACAAGAGATATTTTTGGAGGGATATTTTTGAAGGAGGAAGCTTTGTGTATTTTCTTTATTATTTCAACTAAGTGATTCGGGAATTAAGTAACAATATTTATTATAATGTAATGTTATTTACTCTACCCAATTAAATAGTACTTTTGCAGTTGTTTTGTGTGTTATGTCTTTGATACTAACTTCTATTCTGAAAGTGAAAGTGAAAATATTTAATTTACCACACAAAAATAATAAATAATAATTATTGTTTCATTCACAAATGTTTGTGGTAAAAAGGAATGGGCTCAGCTTTATTGCCGAGATTGGATGCGTAGTCTCGGCGCTGGTTTTCAGCCCGTCCCTTTTAATAACTTTTTCTATTCTATCTTATCCTTTTCTATTCTAATTTTAGTACCAACATCTAGCCTCAAACCCATTCATTAATATCATAAAACAATCCAATTTAGAAAAGTGGGATATGATACATACGGATCTATAATTTACAAGCTGAAAATAGTAAAACCATAAATAAAAGGATCTCATCGTACTTGATAAACCTCCTCCATCTGATATATGCCCAGACATGCGATCGCGTTTGAGTGGCCACTTCATCAAACTTTTTTAAGTTGCCTACATACGTCCCGCTGTATGGCATAGCCCCTCTCACAGACTTTTAAAGTGCTCTGGTATGTAAGCACCTCAGACACTCAGGTTTAATCACGATGTTTTTCTTCACACTTAGTGAGTGGTATTGCTACTACTAGAACTTAACAAATGTACGTAACTTAGAAAACAAAGTCATTGGTACATGCCGGGATTCGAACCCACGATCTCCCGAACTTGAGGCCGGCGTTCTACCGCTGCGCTGCCACCGCTTTTCATCTATCTAGAAAGAAAATTAAGTTCTGTTATAAAGACCTGCCCTGGGTCCCCCAAACAACAACCGTCTCTACATGCCGTAGTAAACACATGAACAAGTATTTTTACTGACACCCTCAAGGACAAAGTGTTTTTCGCTAGCCATTTTTCCTTGTACAGTGTCAAGATTAGATTGCATCGGACAAGAAAGGGCGCTGGCTTGGGTCAAAGTTCTGACTGAATATCGTGTGGTTCAATTTCTTAATACTCTCGTTAAGGGTAAGCTGCGAAATCTTATGAACACAGATGGCAATAACACAATAAATGTACCACCTGAATGCGCGGTGAAGGAGCGTAATGCCGAGAATAAACCAACTAAAAGAGTGCTACATACATAAACTCACGCCTGTATCCCAGAGGGGTAGGCCGAGACCAGGGACGGCCACTTGCCATGATCTTGACAGATCACTTTCGCTCCCTCAACATGAGAAAAAGAATGCTAACAGAAGTGATCGAATCGGTGTAGACATCACGGAGAAAGCCAAAGTTAGGAGTCAATGAAGCTTGTTTGCTTAAGATTCCTTGCTTACTAGCCGATGCTTATGTTCCTGTGAGAAAAGAAGACATTGAAAAGAACAATTAATAGTAGTTTATGCAACTGTCATATAATGCAGGGTATTAAAACACGAGTGTGAGTTTATGAAACGAGCGCAGCGAGTTTCATAATAGTAACGAGTGTTTTAATACCCGTGTTATATGCAGTTGCATACACTACTTTATCTTCACTAATCCAATTAAAAATTAAATTCACGCGTACGTGTATAATCACAGTGATTTTGCCACCATTAAAATTTAACCAATGAGAGCGCAGCTGCGCGCTTCAATAAAACGCGACCAACCTGATTGGCCCTGCAATCAAGTTGGTCGCGTTTTATTGATGTTATGATGAGATTTTACGATATCGATGTGAATATTATACCATCATGTGAAATTGCTTAAATTGAGTGTTTTGTTGTCTGCGCTTTAACAGTAGTAATTATAAGTCAAGTATTGAAAACATAAGTAGAATGTTACAACATTAGTGTAGATAATTAGTACATTACTGCAGCGGCAAGCAAAAGAGGTATTGATGGACGAACGTGTAAATGTGGGCCGAGGCGAATTCGAGGCACGGTGGTTTAATAGAGTCCTATTAGACTGGTAATGGTCGTTTTATTCACACTATTGGTAGTCTAGTAACCAATCGTACCAATATAGTACCAGTATTTTATAACCCATGCAACACAACTCGGCCACTCGCGCGACTCGATCTTCTTGGCGGGAGATGTCTATTTCATTTGCGCGGGTTGTACCATTGGAATGACATTTTACTGCTATTGCCTTGTAGACTACCAGATAGAGGCAAATAACAACTACTGTCGCGCTTCTATCGTTGGATTAAAAACTATTCGTGTATTAGACTCTAAGGCCTGCCCCTATATTACGCACACCAAATCCTCCTCGAACGACTCCAACCGTCTAATTGTCAAATTCTAAGTTAGTTCTTTGTTTTCTAAGTTATGTACATTTGTGAAGTTCTCGTAGCAATACCACTCGCTAACTGTGAAGGAAAACATCGTGAGGAAACCTGAGTGTCTGAGCTATTCATATACCTACCTCAGCGCTTGAAATGGCCAATCCGCGGTGGGCACGCGTGGAGATTAAGCCTGTACTCTTCTCTGATAGAAGGCCTGCGCCCTACAGTGGGACGTATTATAGGCTGCTTATGATTATGTTATTCGTGTAAGTATATCTTAGTAGTATGTTAAATATATTTGTATGTATGTTTATTATTGATTAGTGTATATATTTACGATTAAATTAGGTATATATTTCTCTTATTCTTATATTTATGTAGACATTCGTGTAAATTGTATGTACCTACATTAGTAAGTAGTATTTTGGTAGAAATAGGTAGGTAGCAATGAATGTAGGTAGCAATAGGTGTCGTTCCCTCTTTATCTGCCGTAACCCGCTCTCTTTTTTGACATTCCAAAAATTTCTAGGCTGGCTGGAAGAAATTTCTTTTGAAATAAGTCCGCCCCTGCACAATTTTTTTTATCATCAGCCTGGTATTTAAATTTTATTTTTGTTAATGTCTTTGTTGTGCAATAGAGTGTACCAAACGAACAAACAATTTATTGCTACGGCAAACGTCAGGATTCCAAAAGGATTTGGTGTACATACTTAAGCTCCTGGTCTTATTTTGGTACCGAATGATGTGAGATTGGAAGCTGTGGACTAATGGACTATTAGTCATAAAATTAATAGAGGAATTATTATTATTCCTCTCCTTAAAATAACTAGAACTTCGTGAGAAATCCCCTATAAAGGCTATGCGTAACAAAATAGACGTGGACTAACTTTATACAAACAGCCGAATTACCAAACGAAGTTTCTTCAAAATACACACCAAGTATTTTTATTCTTACTTTGATAAGTTTAAACGCTTTGGTTAGCAATGCGGGTTAAGTGTCAACATTGCTTTTTGTGGTAGCGGTGGTAGCCTAGTGGGTAGAACATTGGACTCGGAAGCGAGAGACCTAGGTTCGAGTCCCAGTGCGGGCATGTACCTATGACTTTGTTTTCTAAGTAATGTACATTGGTGAAGTTATAGTAGCAATACCACTCGCTAACCGTGAAGGAAAACATCGTGAGGAAACCTGAGTGTCTGGGCTATTTACATACCTCAGCGCTTAAAATCGCCAATCCGCGGTGGGCACGCGTGGTGATTAAGCCTATACTCTCTCTCTGAGAGAAGGCCTGTGCCCTACAGTGGGACGTATATAGGCTGCTTATAAATTTCTTTTTTGTCGGGAAAATCATTCAATTCCTTAAGATAGGGTTCTCCGAGCACACGGATTTGTATGGGAATGGGACTTATTGCGCTGCGCAAGCGAAAATTTGGGGGGAAAGGTTTGAAAGTCTTGAAATTACAGAAATACAAATCCTATTATATAGAATTTTGACGACCGACGTCACTGGCACATTCAGTGATAGTCATTTTGGTATTTTTTCATTATCCAAACCTTTTTTTTCTTTAATAAACATAATTTATAGTTAAGTAGGTAATTTTCGAAACTTATCTATCCGATATATGTCTCTTAGCACGGCTCGAATGAAACCGTAGTGATAATTTAGACTAATTTTCGTGATATTTTTTTTGATGCTATAAAGTATAGAAAATCATAAAAAATATGACCAACGGCTCTAGATAGGACATTGAAAAATTAAATTATTTTTGTCAGGTTTTGAATAAAAAATGTATTTTAGAACCCCCGATTTAGAGATAATGTCGGAAGACCCAGCCTTAATACAAGGTGTAAAAGAAACTTCTTACTTGTCCAAAAATAGGGGGTTCTTCTTGTCAATACGAACAACTTCTATAGGCTCCGTAGACAAAACTGCAAATCGGCGCGATGCGAATGACACGGATTGCTGCGATGCGATTTCGTGCCGCAAGGCATCTCCGGCATTCGGGTGACCATTCCCTCGACGACCGTCAACCGTACTGAACGTACTTTGTAAACTAGGTCGCGACATGGATCGTAAAAGAAGTGCTCACTTCTGCTATTGCTAAGAAGATACAGAAAAAAGGAAACAAAGAAGATTTCGGGTTTATCACCACTACGAACGCCGATGCGAATCAATTCGCAAGTTCTCGTGATGCGACGCGCGAGCTCGCTGATTTTTACGATGCGATGTCGCATGGCAGTTTTGTTTACGGACCCTATGTTTTAATCCCTTAGATGGTAATGTAAGTATGGAACAGGTAATTAAAACAACAAATAACTTTCACATAAGTCTTTCTATAGCCAAAGAGGCCAACTCGATCGGCACTAGCTGGGCCGAATTGGAAGCTGCCGCGAACCATTGTCAGAGGTAGAAATCTGTGGTTGGGGCCCCAGAAAAAGAACTTTCACACGACACAATCACTGGACCCGGTCCCAAACTAGGATACCCTGTGATAACAGTAACCAGACAAGCACATCACAAACATGAAATAACCCCAGGCTGAGGCCATTTGAACAAATGTGGGAATCTGCCTCGTTGGTCTAGCTCGTGTCATACATAGCTCGTGGGCTCAATTCCCACTGGGGTCTGCCGTAAATTTGTACAAATGGCCTCAGTCTGGGTGTATTTTCATGTTTGTGACGTCCTTGCCTGGTTACCATAGCACAGGGTATCCTAGTTTGGGACAAGGACGAGTGATTGTATTGTGTGGAAGTTATTATTGTTATTATTACTGAACCCACGACCTCCGTCATGGTAATGAAACGTGACACCCTAGAAATTCTAGTCTCTGCTCCCCCGTCCATACAAAAGCGTGAGTTTATGTTTCATACTAACAGCTATTTAGAGAGGTGATTGGTCATTTTACTCCTTAGAAAGATTAAGGAGGATTGTGTTTAATTAAAAGTACAAATGTTATCGGCACACTCGAAAGTTGTACCCCTTTTGAAGTAATTGGATCTGCTCAGACGTTTTGGTAGGGCTTAATTGGTCTCTTGCAACTTTAATTAAATTGCATGCCCTGTGATTTTTCCCGTGATAAATAGAAATAACAAACACGTTGTTTTAATCTGTAGAATTCTAAACGACCCGATCGAACCACCATAACCTGTTTTTAACCCGTCGAAAACTCATTCCAGTCACGTGGTACAAAAACGCGCCATACAAAACGGCCTCAAAGTATGATGTCACACCTTGTACGTAGTGATTTAGAATGTATCGTTTATAAATATTCGAGTTATCTCATACAATAATGTTTTGATGCATCTAAACCCTTTTTAGAAAACGTTAAACTTTTCAGAAACAAAAAAATTAACGTGCCTTAACAATAAATATCGAATACGCTAGTTTGTTTTTAAGAAAAGCCATTTTCAAAAAATATCTCAATAAGCCATTTTTAAAAAATATATCGAATCTACGAGAACCATTAGTAGCCAGCCAGCGCAGTGCGTGAGTGCCGCGGGCCATTATTTTGATAGACGGAGAGACTGTATTATTTGATCGCGAAGTCTTCAAGATTTTTCAATATTTTTTTTCTTTATGTTACGTCTATTCTCAAAAGTATTAGTCTAAATTACATAATCGTGGCTTTCCAACCACCCAGATTTCAGCGTGTATGTACATATAGCCAAATTGAAAGCCTTGGAGCGACACAGTGATATAGCGGGTGAATGTAAAAGATGCATGCGTCGTCGGCTACATTGCTTCCAATAAATAATGGTGGTGATCAATTCACACTCACGATGCGTAGCGCTCTGAGCGGAGTGTGCTTTATGCTTATGGCTATTGTGTCACTGAAATCCCTTATTATTTAGTTTATTAGTGTTTCGTACCCGAAGTGTGCCAAACGGGATGCTATTACTAAGACTTCCTTGTCCATCTGTCTGTATATCTGTCACCAGGCTGTACTCGTATCTCATGAACCGTGATAGCTAGGCAGTCGAAAATTTCACAGATGATGTATTTCTGCTGCCGCTATACCAACAAATACAGAATAAAATAAAATAGAAAACATAATAAAATAAACATTTAAGGAGGGCTCCCATACAAACGACGTTGTCCCAAGACAGCGCTCGCCATCTAGCGGCCATGTATGTAACCTTAACAGCGCCGATGTCATGTCGTTAAATGTCAATATTAAACGCTTCTTTTTGGTTCATATAGATGGCGCTGTTCTCAATATATCGATCTAGGCGATCTTTGTCTAATGTTGTATATAGATAATGGTACGGAACCGTTCGTGCGCGAGTCCGACTCGCACTTAGCCGGTTTTTTATTTGTTGAAATTACTTCTACCTTAACAATTAAAGCCTGTAACATCATCATCAGCCTTTTAACGCCCACTGCAGGACATAGGCCTCCTCCGTGGTTTTCATGACCATGAGGGGAAGCCTGTAACACATTTAGACAAAGGTACAAATATACTTTGAAGCATTTTAGACCAAATAGCCAGTAACAGTATACACATATGCGAAAAGTCCCGCCCAGCCCCCCACCCGTCCCGCGGCAGCAGCGGTGAACGTCGCACCCGCTATTTGTTGTGCTCATAAAAAGAATCCCCTTTTATAGCCGGGATATTGCAAAGATTTTGCATGTCCCGGGCTACCGGCCAGTAAATCCCCTTAGAGCAAAACGCCTTTGGAGTTGTGCAGGAAACGGAAGGACAACTTTTGTTCTTGTTTTTGTTCTGAACCTGATGCTTTCGAGACCTTACCGATCATGGATTGGAGGTATCAAATCCGTCACTTGCCGTTTACATAATAATACGTTTAATTGTATTAATAAACATGTATGTTGTGTTAAAATTTTAATTATTATATCTGAGTGTTCCTTAACAGGGTAAAAATTTAATAAATACCAAGCATAAAACGTATTTGACAGAATAAAGTAGTGGATTGGTACTTACCTCCGCACTCAGGTTCAAGCACATTTCATTCCAAAATCGCTGTAATACGACGTCTATACGAGCTATTACCGTATAAGCTCTTCTAATAGCACTTCTAGGTCGCTATTCTGTTTTTTTTTTTCTGTCCTCAGGCGGGTATTTAAGCGACACTGGATCCGGTAATTCGCGCCAAATTGCCACAGCGAAAAACGCGGAGATGTTAACGGGATCCTATTCTGTTACCACAATAAAAAAACTCTTCAATAAACGTCTTAATTATCTCGCCCGACTCTATTGCTTTCTCTGTGTCAAGGCTCCAGCTGTCTTAAATGTAGTGTTTCAGGATAAGTCCATTTAATAGCAAGCTGTATTTGCAGTTAATGTAGAATTCCGTTTTAAGCATAATTCTTTTTGGCGTTACTTTTATTATTTAGTGAAAAGCTTTGAAGATGAGAAAATCTTTGATAGTAGCATTGAAGCATTTCAATAGTGTACAGGAGCATTTTTGTTTGTTATAAATAATTACGAACAAGAATAATATTTGTGTACTACCTACCGTAACTTTAGGAATAAATGGTACGTAACGACCAAATATCAAAATGCCACGATTTTATTGTAACCAAATTTCAATTTGCCTCAGTCCCTTAATGCCTGAAATCCGAAATGACTTTATTTTCAGTTTGTCTAAATTCCAATTAGACTTAATCCCCAAAATTACTGAAATCCGAAATGGCTTTACACTATAATGACTGAACTGTAAATTTTCTCCGGGTACAGTTACTGTGAAAATACATTTTTTTAAGTTTATTTTATTTATTCAATATAAAAAACCTTAATACCTACTATTACACAATTTTCGCCAAACTGCAAAGCTTTTTTGGCGAAGCGTTCTAACTCTGGAAAATCAGATTTAAAAAAATCACTGCATTCATCCGTCCTAAAGCTACGGAAAATCTCACAGTGAGATAGTTATGATCTAATATTATATATCTCGTTAGTTGGGGATAAAAATAAAACAATTTTCTTAATCTTTTTTTTTTTGTGCGCTAACCCATGCTAAGGACAATTTTTTTAAAACCTATTTAGAGGCCAAAGTTTCCACCCATGCCGGGACTTGACGGGACGGGAGCGACGACATTCGCAAAGCGGTGGGTAGTGACTGGAAAAGAAGAGCCTCAGATCGAGCACAGTGGCGTGCCTTGCAAGAGGCCTATGTCCAGCAGTGGACTGACACCGGCTGATTATGATGATGATGACGGGACTTGAACCCTCGACCTTTGGCACGGTCAGCCCGAATTCGCGGGTTCAAGTCCCGGCGTGGGTGGAATTTTTAGCCACTGAATAGGTTTTTATAAAACTATTTTTCAACAAACAACCGGCTAAGTGCGAGTCAAACTGACATTGAGGGTTTGTCATTTCGACCTATTGGTAGAACAAAGTTCTATCTGCGAAATCTGTACTTTCCAGGAGAGTGAACTGAAGTTTAGCGCTTACTAATTCAGCCTTATCTTTACAGCGGTTATACTTAGAGTTATGATTTTTAGATTATGTATGTGTTTAGGAATATTATGCGTTCTAAGGCAATAGAGTATTTTTTTGAGATTTTACCGATTATTTCATGAATTATTTCTTTTGATAGATTTTTTTTAAATGCAATACGCATATCAAATTACGGAACAAAGAGGGGGCGCCATTACCCCCATTACGTTTTTGGCAAACATTGAAATGATTAAAAAACGTTTAGGTACCGAACAAGATAGCTTATAATTTCGTTTAATTTATTGAGGAGTTTTCCGTTTAAATATTTTTGTTAGCTTATGGAAAAGTAATTTTGTTTTATTAGAATTATTTATATCATACTAACCCCTAGTTTCTCGTACGCTAATACGCTGTTACTGTTAATCTACTGTTAACAGCTGTCAATTGATCAAACACTCTGTGTATAAACGTCAATTAAAATAGTCTGTGGTGGAGGTTTTACTAGGGAAAGACGTAACTACAGATTAAATAAACTTTATCTGAGGAGTGCTTTAGAGGAATCGGTTTTTTGTAAATAAAACCGTTAGTCTTTTCAAATTTTTGTTCAAAGTTCATACAGCAACCTTAGAGCGCACGCCAGGATGCAATAACGGTAATGACGAGGAGGCTATCATCGTAATCCCTTGAATCAATTGCAAAGTAATTTCGTGAATTTAATCATCGCCGTGAAGGAAAACATCGTGAGGAAACCTGACTGTCTGACCTATTCATATAGCTCAGCGCTTGAAATCGCCAATCTGCGGTGGGCACGCGTGGTGATTAAGCCCATACTCTCTCCCTGAGAGAAGGCCTGTGCCCTACAGTAGGACGTATATAGGCTGCTTATGCATGCATTATGTAATCATCTCCAGCTTTGATTTATTTTGCTTACATAAACGAAGCGCTCCGAGTGAATACAGTCAGAGCCGAATAAATAAATTAAGAGGTCAAGGCAGGCGCAATAATTGTAAGCACTGCAGCTTATCAACTACGCCTTGGCTTTCGTTTTAGCCAATTTAAGAGATAAACTTAGGGGATGCAATTTAATAGCACATCCGGAGCTCGGGACTAACGGGCCTTTTTTTCTCGCATCTTTTTGCGCTTTTAATTTCTGGTAGGAATAGGGGAAATGCATTGATACAGTTACCTACCAATTTGAATTATTAGAAAAAATTTATCCTGTCCATATCATACATCTAAGAAACTGTGTTCTATTATGAGCCTAACTTTGAAATGTCTGACACGTGTAAAACTGACACTACCTCCGTGTGGTAGTCAGTTAAGTTATTTAAAAGAAATTGCTCTTAGTAATAAGATCACTAAATTAGGTTATGAGACGTTACTCTATAATGTTTCCTACTGTATTCTTTTCACAACATATTAGGGGTTAAAGTATGAAATTGCCGTTTTATTGCAATAGCTTCTTTGAATTGACATAGAATCTTCATGGTTTGAGGTTTTCGAATGAAACTTTTTTCAAATGGTTTCCATGATGTTCTTTTTTTAAAAAATGTGAAACATTTGAATATCGACTTTCAATTGTTTTTGTTATTCAATTTAGACAAGAAAGATGGATACTGCGAAAATTCGAGTGATTATGAGGCACCCATTTTTCGTATTTTTTTATTTTATTGATTTGACGCAAGTGAGTCAATATTGTGGGTAAGGTAACGTTAAACCATGCCGCTAATTCCTGGGTAGTTTGACTAGGGTCGGCTTCCACTATCTCTCTTTATTCATCGTTATTCACCTGTGTGGGCGGTCTTCCTCGTGGCTCGTTCTTTAAGTCGAAATTTCCATCACGAAAGCGTTTAAACCAAAATCGCACGGTGCGTTCATTAGTAGACCCCTCTCCAAACGCAGCATTGATATTGCGGGCTGTTTCTGCCGCGTTAGTTCCGAGTTGGAACTCGTATTCAAAAAACATAACATAACATAACATAAACTCACGCCTGTATCCCAGAGGGGTAGGCAGAGAAAAATCAAAAATCACTCGAATTTTCGCATTATCCATCTTTCTTGTCTAAATTGAATAACAAAAACAATTGAAAGTCGATATTCAAATGTTTCACATTTTTAAAAAAAAAGAAAATAATAGAAACCATTTGAAAAAAGTTTCATTCGAAAACCTCAAACCATGAAGATTCTATGTCAATTCAAAGAACCTATTGCAATAAAACGGCAATTTCATACTTTAACCACTATTAATAATTGTAAATACTACTTCACCATTAAAGTCGCCATTTTCTTCGCAACAATCTTATCTTTTGTTTTCTCTTGTTACAGAATCTTTTGACAAATCCGGAGAAGATCCAGTCGTAGCAGCTCTAAGGCCTTACGGTGTAGCCGAAGACGATGCCGATGGCTCAAGGAATACTCACACTGCCGATCCCTTCCAGAAGTTTTTTGGCAACTTCTCAGCTAGCCACAACAAACCCATACAAAAGAACCAACCCGATGAAGACCTCTCACTTTTAGACCACTTCAGTAACCTAGACCATAGTTATGACAACAACAACGAATCCAGAATCACAATGGAGGACATTCTCAAAGCAGAGCAAAGTGTCAAAGATTCAATAGCCAACGATAGTTTAGTGGAAGATGTTAATGTTACTGTTACAAGGACTAGTGTTCACGAGGATGTAGTGACAAAGTTTCTAAGGTTAATAGAGACGCAGCATTTGTTAGGTGAGAACTGTACAGCTGGAACTGACTTGAACTTAGGAGAGGGCGTCGTAGACAGATACGCGCAAGAGCGATTCAGAATAGAAGCAGACGTGGCTGTCAATAGAGCCAATATGCTGACTAGATTATGGAAATACGCTGGGCCTTCACTCATGCACAATGAGTATCTGCTACATGCCAGCGTATTCTCAATGGTTGAGTTCGACGATGATATCTTCGCAGCTGGCAACTGCTATGACCAATATCAGTACAAGGAGTACCAGCTCTTCTGCCCGTTTGCGTACCGTCTCCCGGAAGGGCCGATATTGGCGAAAGACTTGGCGATCGAGTACAAATACTTGAGCAACACCTCCGAGTGGTTCTACATCGCTCGCAAGAATGCCGAACGCGTGATACGAAACCACAATCAGTTCAGGAGAGGTGAGTTGCGGAATTGTTTTAGGAGCGAAATTGTTTGCGGAGCTTTTGCCTGCTTCTACTGAATTAAGGTGGGACGATTCCATACAAATTATTATTTTCAAATTTGTTACAAAAATTACACAATTATGCACTGGAATTATGTCTGTCAGCATTAATTAAGATTTTCATTTGCGCCAATATACAGTTTCTTAAAAAAAAACAGTGGTTTTATAGCTTAAATGAGTTCGACAATTTAATTCATATAAACATTATCGATCTTATTTTACCTATTAAACTACTGTTTTATTCAAGGAAATATTTATTGGCGCAAATAAAAATCATAGTAAATGCAGACAGATATAATTCCAGTGTATAATTATGTAATTTTTTAACAAATTTGGAAATAATCATTTGTATGGGGATCGTCCCACCTTAAGAGGGACGTTTGGTTGGCAATTAATAGGGGAGTGTGCCGAAAATAGAGCTTGTTTAATTTTCACAACCAGTTTTCAGTTCCGCTTTCCTGAGAGACAGTGTTATATTATTACCATCTCACGCCCTAAGCTAACATTGTAAGTGCCTGATTTTTTTTTGTTTTATAGGTGCAAGTACTTATGTTCGAAAATCAATAAAAAATCTTCTGCTCAGTGATGACTAACGTACATAACATGATTTCTGCGATAATGATTCTTCCAAAGACAAATATAAATTCAAAGAGGAAAAATCCTGGCTACGTTGCGTGTTTCTTATGGCTAAAAACTTGAACTAATTAAATTTATTTTTAGAGGTATATAAATTCATAAAGATTATAAAGAAACAACGATGGACAGGAAGGGTGTGCCTGCGGCCCCCACACTAAGATACCCTGTGTTGTGCGGGCTCGGTCCGCTGTGTGGTAGTTTCTTTGTTCGAGTGCGTTCCAACGTAAATAGCTATTAAAATATATCTTCTAACGATTTCGTCGACTGCAATCAGCATAACAGTTCCTTGTAACGACTTCTTTTCCCAGACAATTTAATACAACACCTGTTGTACGAAGTTGGATCTTTCCTCCGATCGGTTTCAATTATCTTTCTCGGATTCTTCATTGAGACACTACTTTCTAGAACAGTTCATTGATAGAATGGTCCCCTCAAGTAGCTTATAATTTCGATAATTTCGAGGTTGAAGTATAATTTATAAGGGCATTGTACCCGGACTTTTATTCCGTCGAGATTTTACCAGAACTCTAGAAGTAAGATTTATTTCATTTTCAAGATCGAATGAAAAAGGCAATCTTTAACTTCTCATTGTTTATATTCAAACGTTTCGTTCAACCATTTTTGCCATTCGATTGCTAATTTATGTTTGGACAAAAGAGAAATGAACAAGTTGAGACGCGCACTGTAATTTGGCTTTTGTTTCAACGATACTGAAGAAAGAATAGTAAAATTTTATTGTGAGTATACAAAGGCTCTACAATATACACTCGAATTGGGGATTAGGAATGGGGATGAAAAAATATTAAAAAACCGGACAATTGCAAGTCGAACTCACCCACCGAAGGTTTCGTACAAATTTATAGGTAATTACATTTTACAAATAGTTCAGCAATCGAGTCTCGCAGTTTTTCAGAGCTTTTCCCGAAATTCAAAGACAATTTTTTTATGATTTAATTACAAATATATAGTTTCTGATTTTTTTCTCTATTTGTAGCTTATAACAATATTATTTGCCAAATTTCATAGTTCTAGGTGAGCGGAAAGTACCCTATAAATTTTGAATCTTTTGAGAGTGTAGGAATATAAGTCTTTTGGGGCATAAACGGCCGTAGCTTTTTTTTTACGTTAACTTAATAGTTAGATTTTTTAGCTTCAAGGGACTGTAGACTTAAGTATATGGTTTTAATTTCAACTTGATACCTCCACGCGTTCCCGAGATAAAGGGACAGACTTACGGACGGACGGACTTACAACAAAGTGATCTTATAAGGATTCCGTTTTTTCTTTTAAGGTACGGAACCCTAAAAAGCCAACGGTCCCATATTTTTTAATGACATAGTAGGCATGCATCGCGATTAAGTTCAGCAAAGGAACGCATATAGGCATTATGCTCATGAATGTACGTATGTTGGTAGTATCAACACTATTCAGTAATGGCGAAGGAAATCATTGTCAGCATACCTGAGCCTAGGTTGTTCAATAGAATGACAATAATGAATAAGAACATTTGAATTGAATTGAATAAACTATGCAAGATGAATGAATGAAACATTCTTTATTGCACTACGACAACTTTGTATAAAAGCGAGCTTAATACTAGATAGTATTTTCTTCCGGGTAACCGACATTGATGTGGAGATTGTGAAAATCCTATCCAGATTGTGCCAGAAAATAATCATGGGAGCGATTTATTACATAAACTAGGTGTTTAATTACTTACATACTATCATTACCTATTATAATTTAAATACGCATACGTAAGGCAGTACGTAAAATATAATATGATACTAAATACGTATTTATGGAAACATACATACCTACATACTGTTGATAAATATTGCTTACATACTTAACAATAATAATATAACTACAAAGATGATGCTCAATCGTCTTTATGTTGTGGGTATAGCTCTTAAAACGTTATCACTTACGTTACGCCCTTACAGGGCGGTCAAGAATGCTTTTCATTACATCTGAACCATTGTGAGCTGCGATTTATTTCCGCCACCGAAATCTAATTATCGTGCCCTCTTTTGTGATATTATTAATGATATTTTATCAGACAGCGTTGGTCGACACCAAGTTTGATTTCATCGTGCGATGGACGAGATGAACCGGATTTAGTTTGAGTTAGCAGTTTGTTGAGAAGAATTGTAATACACTAGCTGGCCCGGCAAACGTTGTTTTGCAATATTAATAAGCCTACGACCCATTTTCAGACCTAAACACAAAAAAAAATCATATAAATCGGTGAACCCGTTTTGGAGGAGTTCGATAACAAACACTGCGAGACGAGATTTTTATGTATTAGAAAGATTAAACGTAGTCAAGTCCCCTGAGGTTACTCTGAGCTAACAACCGCTTATAAAGCAAAATAAATCTTAACTTCTTCTATGACACGTTTTTTGCAAAAAGCAACATTTTAAATCTCAACAATAGTGATAAATATTTTTAGGACCCAGCCTGGAAGGATCACAAAATCTTAAGTATAAAATTTTTTTTAAATAAAAACCGACTTCAAAACTGTGGTGTACCACTAAACGTTAGAAATAATTTCAATAGTAATTAGAAGTATTTATACATGTAAGTATTGTAGAAGTATAATTTGAGATCGGTACCCAAAATTATACTTCTACAATACCTACATCTATAGGTACATACCTCTAATTATTTAAATTATTTCTAACTTTTTAGGACTGCAGGGTTTCGAAGTCAGCTTTTATTTAAATTTTTTTATTTATAAATTTTTAGTCTGGGAGTGGGAGAAAAATAAATAAGACCCTTATAACCATAATTTAACCTATTTAATTCATTGCTTTAAAATTTCAGGTTCTCAATTTCCATCTCAGAAAGTCTTCATCAGAACATCACCAAATTACCTTGGGACTACTTTCACGCTATTTTATGAAACATACGGATAGTGTGTGCCCCAGTAGGCCTTGTTTACTGTTGTCCATTAAGGAGTTCCGTTCTTCATCTCTGAAAGTCTTCATCAAGTCTTCACCAAATTAAAATGGAACCAATAGGACGTTATATCTGTTCGAACAAAAAATAATTGTCGAAATCGGTTAACATTTGACGGAGTTATGCGAAAACATAGCCAAAAAATATATATATATATATATATATATATATATATATATATATATATATATATATATATATATATATATATATATATACGCGTCGAATTAATAACCTCCTCCTTTTTTGAAGTCGGTTAAACAATGGATTCCACTGAAATACTTATAAGCTGGTTCACTCCATCTCAAGAGTGTTTTAGTGGGGTCAACTTTTTATAAATGAGACTGTATGACTTTACAGCATTTTTTGCCACCACTGTAATGTTTTTTGTCCTCCACTGTATGGAGTTGTCCGATTTCACCTACTCCGAACGGTCAGATACGTACACATTTTGACGTGATAGAAGGTCAGGGCAATTATTATGGAGCAGCTATATGTTTGGAAGGGTCATCAACATCGCGCTTGAGCCCGACAATTCACTCGAATCTAGCGACAAATCATCATCAACCCATTATGTCCCTACCGAGGGGCACGGGTCTCTTCCCTGAGGAAGGTATAGGCCATACTCCACCACGGGGGCCAAGTCCGGATTGGTGGAGGCTTGTAGACTAGTGGCTCGTCTACTGTCAGAAGTTGTCAAGCCGCCCTAAGGCCTCTGACTTGGCTTAATGACTGCCATCTATCGACGGCAGCCGGCACCAACAGCTTAACGTGCCTTGCGAAGCACGGAACCGCTCGGAAAAATGCCACTACCGTTAGGCATAGACGGCGACCTATCCATGCACTGAATGCGCCCTGTGTTGCTTAACCTTCGTGATCATTTAAGATCACTCAGGCAGCCGGGGCTACGAGCGAAGATACGAACGAGCGACAAATACAGATCTTTTTTTGAATAGCTTCCATAGTTGAATAGTTCCGTTGAACAGTAAGAGCTATTCGAAAAAAGAACCGTATTTGTCGCTAGATTCGAGTGAATTGTCGGGCTCAAGAGCGACGTTGACGACCCTTGCGATAATGTCACATTTTTCATAATAAGGGCCCAGTACGGCCGAGTACTGAGTGTCGTGCCTTAGAGAAAGACTATGTCCAGCTTCAGTGGACGAGTAAGGACTACCTAATTGATTTATCGGTCGGTCGGTCGGTCAAGCTGGAATTACGTTCCTCTTTCTTTCTTTCTTTTAAGACTTAAGCAATAATAAAGTACATTACAGATGAAGGCTTACATTCCCGAGAATTATATTCCTCAGCAATGCCAGTACGGGGCTATTGTATGGAATCAGGCGTTACTTTGCGATAATCCATAGTAGCGTTAAAATGTGAAAATTACTTTGCTAAATTCCACCAAAATCCCACAAACACGCATGGTGCTTGCAGTTTTGGCCCACTTTTTCAAGCAGAAGCAAGAAACAAACACACAACCACCTTACACCAATACTTGTGTGAAAAAATATGTTGCGACGCATTTCGCCTCTAACACGAGGAGGAAGGAAGCTTCTGCTTGAAAAAGTGGAAGGGAGGGCGGTGCATTAACTAACCGCATGGTGCTTGTGGGATTTTGGCGGAATTTAGCAAAGTAATTTTCACATTTTAATGCTAGTAATGGGCTAATATACTTCACTGTTATGCTACAAAATATCTCTCGTGTCATGGGTCTTAAGGTCCGCGCAGACGAAGTACACTGTCCCCCAGGTACTTTTTTTTCCGTCGATATGGATCTCTTATAAATTGTTTCGAATAACGCACACAAAGGGCTAAAAGTACCCCGCACAAAATTCCCCCAAATTACCGAGGACACCGAGAGACTGAACTGGACAAAAGTATGGGGGTGTCCTCGAAAAAAAAAAAACTAACGTAACTAGGCGCAACAACGCACACAAAGAACTTTAGTCTGCATTGAGCGCTCGATAGTGACGTACGTATCCGGGCAACAAATGACCGCACACCGTATGCGTTGAGTCCGTGACAGGCACTCGGTGGACATTTTTTTACACGATTCAGGGATTTTTGTCCCATTGGGACAAAAGTCCATCGTCTGCGCAGGCCTTTAGGAGCACACCATTTGATATACCTTTCTCCTCGTCAGAGGAGCGTTTTAGCATCCATTTGTAAACTGATCCCGGGAGAAACACTTTGTAGGCTTTACAATACAATATTTCATCGCTAAGTAGATGGCTGTAGCTCAGGTTGTGTGATTTGCATTATTCTCTTAAATGATGAATAATGTCCTGTCAAGCGGATCATTGTTACTCCAGTAATGTCCCAGAAAAAATGTTCATTTGCAAAAAATACGTCCAAGTTAAGGTGTGTTTCTCATTTCTCATTGAAAATCCCCAACAAATATTAAGTGTAAGTGTAGTGGTGATTTCTACGTAATTCTGTACCTACCCAGTACTTTAAAAGCTATTTCCAGTAGGTACTTTTAATTCTGGTGGGGGTGGTCATTCGATAAAGTGTCAAACTGTTGGACACGCTCATACCTAAGCTATGAACGGCGTCGTGTCGCCAAAATACCCTAGTTCAAGATCGACATTTGAAAATTGCCGACATGATACGGAATTTTTTTAGTGAGAATCTATTTCTTGTAACGAACGCCTATGATGAATTCTGGTGCACTTATTTTTGAATCGGTAGCGAATGTCAAATATGCAGTTATTGCATGTTTATGAGAAACATAATCTTAAGACAATGATAGGTATTCTTATTATTACACATGATACCGTCTAATGCTTAAGCTAAGTATTAAGTGTCCACTGCGATTTCATTGTTATTTAATTATTAATATTATAATTTATTTAGTTTTAACAAACGTGTACTGACGACGTGATTGCACATTAATAACTATAGCACACATTTTATAGCTGACAAGAACTCAATCTGCAGGTTTGCTAAAGGTCATTCGAATGGTAGCGTGGTGGCCGGGTCACCTATCTCCCTCTAAAATGGTTGAGACTGGCGATGGCTGACCCCTGCGTTATGCTCGTGAACGGGTGCTGTTCGTGTGTCTGGCCGCAGCATTAATGTTTTTCCTACTTTTGTAAGAAGTGTTATTTTGGATTTTAAAGTTATTGGTGGCTATCACGGAATCATATCATATAGGCTTGATCATATAGATGATTTGAGAAAAGATGGTCAGAGTGGAGTTTTTTTCCTGCTGCCTTTTTCTCCACTACAAATACGGCCCGAAGGCAGCGGCTAACATAGTAACATAGTACATTGACATTCAGCAAACAGAATGTAAATTCTTTACGTTGAAATAAATTATTGATTTCTGATGATTTTTGATTGATAAGACCTTCCATTGAATTATCAACATTATTAAACCAAACTGACTCTAGTAAAGCTAAACTATTGTGTAATAACGTAGAAATACTTCTACGTTATCTGTTGATGTGCCTCAAATAAATATAAGTACAGACTATTTTATACTAGACTGGCTTGCGCTGACGCTATCTGACAGCACTGTCTATCTGTTTATCCATGGGTAAGATCTATCCGTTGAATAAGTCCAAAAACGTCTTGATCCATTACATTTGCACAGCTATCCATAGATAAATAGTATGACTGACCACCCTGTCAATCAGCTATTTACTAGTTGCCTGGATAATTATTTATTTATATACTTACTTAGGAAAACCACGAAGGAGGCCTGTGTCCTGCAGTGGGCGTCAAATGGCTGATGATGATGATACTTACTTATCCAGGGACTTAGTGCAAGCCGTCCTTCAAATAATCTGCGCTGCAGAATAATCCGCTTACTCTCCAATGTGATAATTCCCGGTCCTATATTCATTGTGTTATCTGCGTCTGTAGACTTAACAGACGGTTTTAACTCTAAAGAGGTTTGTAATATCAACCATGCAGCTGAAATTTCTCGTGTGCAAATAAAAAAACGTCATAGTCCGCAGACTTTCGTTGCCATTTAACTTACCGCCAGAGCCTTAGGGGATAATAGTATAGGACCGTTTGGATTTTATCACTGGACTCGAATAAATACTTCACGTTACGTTGTTGAACATTTCTTAATACGATAGCTAAGTGAATTTGTTATATACTTTTTGTTGCACTAATCCGTGCTGAGGACAATTATAAAAACCTATTTAGAGGCTAAAAATTCCACCCATGCAGGGACTTGAACCCGCGACTTCTAGCTAACCGTGCCAGCGCTCTCCGAACTGAGCTAATGGGCAAGTGCAGGCATCGGCGAAATTTCGAACCTCTTTACAAAGTTCTCTGTATTACGTACAGACAGTGACATCTGGTAAAGCAATTTACATCAATTGCAGCCCCGAGAACATAATCATTTCAACAAAATTGTTTCCAGCTACCGGCAAAGCTTGAAAAACAAAAACATGTTTTAATCACACACAGATCACATTTAATCATTTAGTGAAGTATTAAATTATTTGTTATCAGTTATGTGACAAATGTGTACTGGAAACTCGATGTAAGTGTACATTGAAAGTAAAAAAGTATATAACAGATATTTATTCATACTAGCTAACTCGGCAAACATTATTTTGCCATATTAATAAGCTTAAGACTTATTCTCAGAACTGCCAAATGTGCACAAAAAATTTCATAAAAATCGGTGAAGCCGTTTCAGAGGAGTTCGATAACATACATTGTGACACGAGATTTTTATATAGGTATAACATTTAAAATTTTATTTTATTTATGCCTTCATTAGTTAGAAACTTACAATCAGGCTTAATACTATTAATAATATTAGTGAATATAAGAAAAATAAATTATTTGTTATACGTCTCTTCATGGATATCTGTGTTATCTAAGTATCCTACGACTTCTCTTCCGTGTGTCCTATCATAGCCCCCGCTGGAAAACACCGCTGAAAGACTCCGAAGGACTTTTAAAGTGTTATGTTAAATAAATCGGAACGATTAAATTGCTTCAGCAGTCAATAAAACCGGCCGAAGATATTAACTGCCGTTTGCTCTCGCAATAACAACCGTACAATGGTCTTCGGTACATAAACTAGATATTTTCTACTCCAAAAATGGCACTTGCCTAATATAGCACTACATACACTAAGGTAATATAGGTAATACCTTACTTACCTTTTGTACTGTTTCAATTCTAGGGGCAAGATTTTTTTCATTAGCAAAATGACTACTGCTTGTCTTTTCATGACTATCTAATCAAATCAAATTGATACCGAGTTTAAATTTATTGTTAAGCTTCTTTAAGTTTTAATACGGCATTCTACCCACGTTGCTGTGCCCTAAGTGAGTATCATGTATGACTTGTATGAGACAAATGTAACAACTGTTGCACTACATGGTCGCAATAAACATAAACATTTACGTACAGGCACATACATTGCTTCTGGCCCCACACTAGGATACCCTGTGTCGTGGGAACCAGAAACAACGACATCACCGACATGTAAACATCCAAGACCTGGGGATTTTTTTGTTGTCCCCAGCCGGGATTTGAACCTGAGACCTCTCGCATGGTATGCAGATGCACTACCGCTGCGCCACGAGGTCGTCAAATAAAGTAATGAATTATAGATTAATAGTGTTATGATTACACTATTCCCTGAGCTATGAGATAGAGCAGCCAGGCACTCTTTCTAAATTACTATAAATAGTTCCGTTCCTAAAAATTACACATAAAACATCGCAAAGATCACACACATTACGTACGAAGTTAATTTTCCTAGTTATTAACTAAACAATAATTATCACTGAAAACATTGTACTGAACTTAACAGAATAGTTTAGACATGAAAATACAACGGGTCAGGGTAAGATCTGAATACTGCTAGGAATATGAATATTCACGAATATTCAAATTCCATTTCTGGCCGAACATTTCCTTTCAGCGTTGGCCGGTCAAGTCAAAATTCTTCTTTTGACAGCATTTGGCTACAAATTTCTATCTAAATTAATCAAACACTTTTTCAAATTGTATCTGACGTTGAGTTCATAGTAACCACTAAGCTCTGACCAAAGACGCACCAGTGCGTCCACACTGGTGGCATGTGAGAAACAAATTTTTAAGCAATTATATGCGATGGTGAATGTGGAATAGGCCAGGTGCTATTCGTGCAGGTGCTATTTAGGCGGGTGCTCAAAGTGGACTTTCTCGTACACACATGTAACGTTGTAATAAATCGCGCCTGTGTCCCGGAAGGGTAGGCGAAGACTAGGGGTTGCCACTTGCCACGATCGTGGCACACCTATTCCGCTTCATCGTCATTCATTAGTGGCTGCATACACGCGCTGGTTTCAGTTAAGTTAAATACCCTGTGCCAATTATATTTTTACAAGTGCCAGGATACCATTTTTTTGTTCACGAAAATACCTTATACGAGATACCGTTCAATGGACCTTAAAACCAATGAGATTTTCATAACTTTTTATTTTACTGTGGACAATTTTGATAGCCGAACAAATGGATTATTTTACCGCTTAATATTTTAAGCATTTTAGCCTCAAACTCTGTGGATAATGGCTGTCGAGGATTTGACAATAAGACCTTTTTGGGTGGTGGGTATAGGTTTTGGGTACAGGCGGCCATACATCGACCAAATCGGGAATGTAGAGCTCGCGCCACGTGAATTCTCATGAGTTAAAGAATTTTGGCTTATATTTTGATGGAATTAAGGACGTTACCGTGGGACTTGTATGGTGGCGCAACCTTTACATGTTAGCAAAGACCTAGCCGGCAAACGTGCGTGCAGCGATTAATAAATGTTTAAAAAGCAAAAGAAGCTTATTAGAATCGTGGTAAGTGGTAAATCCTAGTATCTGTTTACCCCTTCGGGATTTAGGTATGAGTATAATATTTATGTATGAATGCCAAGTGTTATTTAATTAATCGCATTGTCATACATAGCTAGGCATAGATTTGACGGGTATCATAACAATGTTTTATTGGGTAAACTTAA
Source organism: Yponomeuta evonymella (assembly GCA_963969515.1). Lineage (NCBI taxonomy): Eukaryota > Metazoa > Arthropoda > Insecta > Lepidoptera > Yponomeutidae > Yponomeuta > Yponomeuta evonymella. The sequence goes on along the minus strand of OZ018343.1, from coordinate 21,689,832 downwards.
TTACCTTCAATCTCGCTACGACACCGGTAGATTAAAAAGTTAACCTAATAAGTAACCGCTTTTCGTTAAGTTAAATGTATAACTATGTTTTGTTTCCTATGTTTATGTTTGTGGGTGGAAGGGCCGGTAAGGGACCCATCCTAGGCGGACATACTTCTACCAAATAAGGGACGCATTAGCAAAGGGCAAGATAAAAAATACCCGAAACCGGCGTGCGTGCATGCAACGACTAATGAATGTTGATGAAGTGAAAGCGATCTGTCAGGATCATTACAAGTGACAAACCCTGGTCTCTGTCTGTCATCCGCGATACAGGCGTGAGTTTATGTAACGTTGTAGTAATGTTCAACTAGCACAGTATACAAGTATACAGTAGCGTTTACTTACGCGTATTTTCCATCCCCAGGTTTCAACACTTACACGTACAATGCCACTGCGCACACGCAGCGCGAGCCCGACGAGATCCTCTCCGTCACCTACGAGGACGGGAAGTGGTCGAAGCCCTACTACGACTGCGGCGGGGGCAACATCTGGATGCTCACCTACACTGTGCCCTTTTTCGGGTACAACAACTCCACTTATTTCTTCAAGTAAGTACTCCTCCGATAACGACCCATGCATTTTTTTTTGTGTAGCATCAGATACGTCTCACTACAGGGCACAGGGCATCATTATTATTATTATTAATACGTTTATTGCACATAAGTAAAAAAATACAATGGCAATGTGGCGGACAACCACAGGTGGTGCAAGAAATTAACTGGTAGGCATACGAAATAGACGGATAAAACGATTTACTTCACCTAAAATTACATAAGAAAACGAATATTCAACAATAAATAAGCAAATATTTATACTATAAACTTATAGTACATAATATAAATAAATATATATAAACTGTAGCAACATAAGTAGATATAAATATATCATCATCATCATCAGCCCACCTCCTATTCTAGGCATGCAAATATAAAGAATTAGAATTATGAATTTCTTTTTCCAACTCATTTAAATTAAATTATACATTAAATCATTTCAGTTTTCAAGACAGTCACCAGCAATCTCAGATAAAAATGTCAATGGAATGTAAAATTATAAATAATGTCAGAATTTTATACAATGTCAATTTTACCCCTTATCATGTACAGAAATTAATTTACAGTGTAAAAACATTTTTCAAGTGGCCATTTGTGCAGCTTTCTTTTGAACGGATACAATGGCATGCATGTCAGTGTTTCCGGAAGTTTATTGTACATTTAGCTAAGGTCATCTTTTGGCAGCGGAATCTCTTCCGGAGATTGTTAGCACCCTCTGCCCCCCCGGAACCAGAACCGCTGCCGGAGCTCGGTATAGCGGGGCTGCCGGGGACTGAATGCCCCAGTCTTCCAGCGTCTTTCATGGGGAACGTATTTAGCTATGCAACAGCACGCTGGCTCACTTGCGTCTTGGTGAAACTTCCTATCACGTTAGCCTGTAGGAAGCCGTTAAGCTCGCTGCAGTTACCAGGAGATACAAAGACCAATTCCGAGTCACAACTCGGAATTGGATCTCCATTGCCGGAATAAAAATGCTAGCATTAATAATTCTCACTGATGACATTTGGGAGCTCAATAACCCGACTGCTAAATATTAACTACGGGACCAACCATGTTATCTCAGAAGGAGTGACATTGTTGAACTTGGGTCCCGCCTGCTTAGTATTCTGAATTAATAAGTATTATTTTGCCATTTTTTTTTATTTCTTATAGGTGTGGTCATAAGCACACTTTCTTTTTTCTTTTACAATCTAAGTAACAATTAACCTGAATATGACCCTGTTCTTATAACGCGCAATTTTATTTTACACACCAGAAAACAAAATACATTCTTAGCATGCTGCTGGGGCTGCCGCGGTACTGCAGTGCCTCAGGCATGTTTGCCGAGGCCCGTACGGACGGCTTTCACGCCATAATGCGCAAACGAGTGGCATCCTTAATTGACCGCGTCCGCGGCAGCGCCAGCGGTATCCTACAGGTTTTGGCTGACAGGCCAGATTGCCCTATGTGGCATCATTTTGAGAAGATGCATATTAGTCGGTCAACTGATTAATTAATTAAATAATTGATCAGTTGATTGATTGATTATGTTTTTAAGTAATTAGTTAATTTTTAATATTTTTTACCTATGTTTTTTTTTTTAAAGATTAGGTTAAGTTATATGGATTTTATGATCCGAAATAAACGATTAATAATAATAAATATTTTATACGACATTTTATTTTATCACGAATTCCTAATGTATTTGTATATGAATCCTGAAATACCTATGTCCATTATTATACTAGCGACATTTTCACTTCTCTTCGCTCTGCTTCTGACATCTCTGTTTAATTACGAGTACAATAGATAAATGTCACGAAGTGGCTTAAGTAAACAAGACGGTAGACTTTATAAAACTTGTTTTCACAAGCCACCGCCCTTTAAATATCTTCGAAGGCATTATTTATTTATAAGCAGAAGATAGAGCTCCGGAATTCAATCAGTGTCTCTTGCTGATTGCCTTAAAACAATAAGCTTCGGCTTGACACCGGTCAGACACAATTAGGATCATGGCCCGCAGGAATAAAAAAGCTGAATTTCAAATCAAATCAAATCATTTTATTTTTGACAAAAGGAGCATGATATACTGTTACAAAGAGTGTTTCATAAGTAGTAGCTAAATGACAGAATTCTCTAAATGACAGAATTCTTTTTTCGAATTTGGGAGGAAACTAAGGTGAAAGCTTATTCTATTTAACAAACGCCTTGGATTGGATTGTTTTATTGAATGATGGTCGGGGCAGGCCAGTTGTGCTGCATGTTGTTAATCAGGGTTCCGTGCCTCAAAAAAAAAAACGGAAACCTTATAGGATCACTTTGTTATCTACTTTGTGTTATCCGTCTGTCTGTCTGTCAAGACTCTTTATATCATGAACGCGTAAAGGTATTTGAATTTAAAACCATGAAGTCCGTTGAAATCAAACTTCTAAGTTAACGTAAATAAGATACGGTCGTTTATGCCGCAAAAATAAATAAATAAAATAATAAAACAGATTTTTAACGGATATTTACTCGTTTCATAATTAGCCTATATACGTCCCACTGTAGGGCACAGGCCTTCTCTCAGAGAGAGAGAGTATGGGCTTAATCACCACGCGTGCCCACCGTGGATTGAGTGAATAGCTCAGACACCCAGGTTTCCTCACGATGTTTTCCTTCACCGTGCTCGTTTACTTTTCCATTTTACAATTTTCCGACGTTTCGGCACTTTTGCAAGTGCTGTGGTCTCGGCAGACTGTGGTTATTTATTTCCCGGATACCGGCGTGAGTTTATCTTATATATGGCTAAATCAACCATTGTAAAATTTCGTCATCATCATTATTGAGCCACAAGAAGTCCACTGCTGGACATAGGCCTCCTCCAAAAAGACCGGTTGGAAGCGGCCTGCATCCAGCGTCTTCCTGCCACTTGGATGAGGTCATCTGTCCATCTTGTGGCTGGTCGTCCTACGTTGCGCTTGCCGATATGTGGTCTCCATACCAGAACTCTTCGGCCCCATCGGCCATCAGTTCTGCGTACTATGTGCCCCCCCGCCCACTGCCACTTCAACTTACTAATCCGCGGGGCTATGTCGATGACTTTCGTTCGTCTACGGATCTCATCATTTCTGATTCGATCTCGTAGAGAAATTCCGAGCATAGCCCTTTCCATAACTCGTTGCGTGACCTTATGAGTCCCATAGTGAGAGACCACTTCTAAAATCTCACCCTAAGTCAACAGTAAATCATCTACTGTTGATCCAACGATGACCAGAAGATAACATCAAATCTCTATCTCTAGACGGTCAGTCTCAACCCAATCAATATTCAAATTGCAGCTCAACAAATCAAGACAAACAATCAAGATGGCGCCTATCCTGAATACACTAATTAAATTGATAACGGTCTGTGGTTGAGCGACCGGAGATTACAAAGATTGATAGTGTAGAAACGTTAGCAATAGGTTGGTTGCTTTGCTAAGTTCAGGTTTAATTTCTAGGAATGTAGAACATCATATAAGTTTCACTATCAGGAACTCGGAAAGTACTTATATTTCAGAAAAACCACTGGCGTTGTCTTATAAACAAAACCGGCCAAGGGCGTGTCGGGCCACGCACAGTGTAGAGTTCTATAAAAGGAGGGGTTTTTTTACCTACTTTACAGAGCTAACAACTTCATCAGAGTAATTTTCAATGGAATACGTACCTACGAAGTTTTCCTTTTACAAATTGGTCGCCTATTACCTGTTAACTTGTTGGGCTTACTTAGTCGTGATATTTTTTCTATTAAGTTCATATTTTATGTGCTACTGCCCTGAATTTTTTCATGTTTCTGCAATCTACCATTCAGCCAGGAGAGGGTGGCGGGGGAAGCCCTACTCGCTTTAAAGCTTAATATTTTGCAAGCGGATCCCTAAATTGAAAATTATTTTTAAAGGACCAATCCAACTATACCCCACACTATGTCGTAGCTGAGAAAAAAAATGCATCCCTAATTTAAATGTAGGGGTGGTACCAAAAAAACTTCTTTTTTTATATATTTTATCCTAGTTTTTGTTGGCATGATTAATATTAATATATATTATATATATATACTTATTCCAAATGTCAGCTTTCTAGTACTGGTCGTCTCTGTCCAAAGCCGCGGACAGACAAACAGACAGACAGACAGACAGACGGACAGACATAGCAAAACTATAAGCGTTCTTTATTGACTACGGAACCCTAAAAAGTTCAGCTTATAAGTTTTTTTTTTCGACAAAATGGGTAATTTCGAAATCCTAGGCCGAATATTTTTTATATTATTACTATGCAATATATTATTATTTTACTATTTCGTTTCTGGCGGCTTAAATTAATTGTTAATACTAAAAAAAATAATCTGAGTCTATCAAACCGGAAGTACGTCATTCCATGGAAGTACGTCATCAACTGAGATCCTAGTGATACCATTCTGTGCAAACCAAACCGTACTATTCTGTGTTTTTTTTTTACGGAATACCAAGATATCAACATCGTGGCATTTTTTAATCAAAAATGTTAAATCTTCTTTTATTCACGTGTAAAAGAAATGTTCGCAAGTCAAATAAAAGTAATACACTTATTCACAAAAATACAAGAAATCAGTGAATACGGATTCTTTTTAAATCCCCATAAATAAAGGTACTAAGACAAAAATATAATAAAAAACCGGCCAAGTGCGAGTCGGACTCGCGCACGAAGGGTTCCGTACCATTATCTATACAACATTAGACACAAAGATCGAGAAAAAACGGCAAAAAATCACGTCTATTGCATGGAGGCCCCCCTTAAATATTTTTTTATTTCATTATTTATTTTTGAAACGAATATAGAACTAAGTATTCTGTGAATATTTCAAGCGTCTACCTGTTGCAGTAATTAATATCGAGCATTTTCATGTTTGTGAAATCCTTGCCTGGTTATCATAGCACAGCGTATCCTGGTTTGGAATCAGGACAAGTAATTGTGCTCTGTAGAAGTTATCATTACTATTATGTCATCATCATCATCAACCATTTGACGTCCGCTACAGGACATAGGCCTCCCTCATGGTTTTACAAACCATGAAGGGTTTTGCTATAATTGCCACGCTTGGCAGGCGGGTTAGCAAAATCAATCAAAATCAAAATCAAAATATTTATTGCACCATAATGTAAAACAAGGTCTTAAATAACACTGAGTGTATAGCACCGATTATGGACCCTGTCGGGCGCGGCAATGTACCTTAAAACTAACATGCTCACCTATTATTAAAATATGTAGTGGGAACACAAATATTTTCTTAAATTTAGTAGGCATTTCCCTTATAATCTAGGTAAGTTCTTAAAAAGTTATCCTATCCTAGGCCTTTAAGTATTCTTCAATTGTGTAGGGACATATTTCTATTAGATATTTTTTAAGTTTATTATTAAATAGTGAAAGTTTTGGTATATCTTTTAGTGAGCTTGGTAGTTTATTAAATAGTCTTATTGCCATATAGTATGGGAATTGGTTTAGCATTTTTATTCTAGATTGTGGTAGATTTAACCTTTTCTTATGGCGTGTATTTATGTTATGTGTGTCCTTTACTTGGGGGAATATTTGGCGGTTTTTGAAAACAAAGACGCAAGTTTCATGTATATAAATCATAAGTTTATATATTATGAAGTATGGTTTACAACTTTGTCTATTATTAATTTGTGCAAGTATTCGGACACATTTTTTTTGGGAAACAAATAATTCATTTGCATCTACACTGTTTCCCCATAGCAATCGCAGTGTGCGGTTGGAATCTCAGGAAGATGCTGCTGCCCGTCTCCTGGTAATCTATTTACTTAGTCGCCTTCTACGACATCCACGGAAGGTTATGGAGTGACGCTATTCTTAATCCGGCGCCACACGGACACATGCTACCAGTGTGGACGCTATTATTTGGGCAGGGTTAGCTTAGTGGTCAGTTAAGCCGGGACGCCACAGCATCGGCCTCAATGTTTATGTCGATTAGCATATCTCGTGTTTTCATTCCGTGCGGCCGCTCCGCACCGAAGTCTGAGTAAATTTTGGTTTTGCAGTTGGAATACCATAAACGTGTCACAGAATTGTCCGGCCGTGCTTCTTTATAAGCAACTGTGGTGTATGAAAGTTGATTGGTTCTCTACAACAACTGCCGTTTATGGTGACAACTTCTTTGGGCGCATTGTACTGAACGCGATTTTGCTGAAATCATTACCAATATTTTAAGGGAATGTTTCAAGACTCATGATATAACATATTTGTAATTGTTCGTTATTTCCGACCTTTGGTTCAAAACTGTAAATCCAAATTCAAGGTTCCGTAACTTTAAAAAAATGTTTTTATTGTGTTATGCTTAGGAGTCTATGGTCCGATATGCGTAAACAAGTGAACGAACAATTGAGTTGGGCAGCGTTGACCATAAGACACCCGAATCATACTTTTTTTGTTCCATTTTTATTAATTCTCGTCCTGATGTTATTAATGCTTGAAGTAATTCAAGTGAAGTAAAAACTATAACCATTTGTTTGTAAACCATGGTTAGAATATCTCCTTAAATTACGTCAAACTAATTCGAAGTCACCCTGTACATAAAATACTGTAAATATTTTATTTTGTGTTTCTCCAGGTACAATAAAGAATGTTATTATATTATCTTATCTTACAAACCTAGCGGGAGCTTTCACGTTTCGATTAAGTCTTCCTACATAACATTTCAACTAAAGATTTATCCACGTTACAAAGGACCGGCGACGTGCGGGCGGGCAGTAGGATTTAAATCTATAATAATCCTCTTAAGTTAGAGACTGCAATAAAAATGCAAGAAATTGCAATTATTGTTATGTAAGCATGTTTGTGGTCATTCATTAATTCAAGAAATAGCTCGTCCCCCGTCGTGCTCATCGGCCACCCGTCAGCCGCACGTGGCCAGGCTTTTGTTACGCTAGAATTATAATAACTAAGTAAGAAGGTATTTAAAGTATATTTTTGTTTGTAATGTTGCACACGAATTTAGCCCGTTGTAATGTGTATAGTCCTTCACTATGAATCTAAAAGTCTCTTCCTTTGTCTACCAAATAGTCATCTTTATCGCCCAAACGAAATAACTGACACATTGAAAAAAACCAACACACGTGTATGCTCCGCTGTCCGCCAGTGAATGAAAGATCGCCGATCATGTGGGCACTTCACCCACAATCACCCACGATTCCCTTTGGTACGTGCCCGAAAAACCGACACACAAGCACCATGCCGTTAGTTAATGCACCGCCCTCCCTCCCACTTTTTCAAGCAGAAGCAAGAAACAAACACACCACCACCGACAACAATACTTCTATGAAAAAATGCGTTGAAATGAGGGAGGGCTGTGCATTAACTAACCGCGAATTTAGCAAAGTAATTTTCACATTTTAGTGCTAACCTTTCCTGTGTCACATATCAAAAGGGCTCGTTATGAGGATCTTAAATATACTTTTATTATTGTAAAATAAAAAGTTTTGATTTTATTTATGAAAGAAGACGAAAATTTACCATTCCCCCCCTGACCTCCAAAACTACTAAGCGTAAAATTTTGAAAAAAATATTAAACATAGTTCATTGCTTGTAGATTACAGGAAAACCTATAAGAATTCTATCAACTGAAAATAAATTGGTAAACTCAGTATAATAAGTTCTCTTACGGAAAACAGGTAGTTCACTAAAACAACACTAGATAGCGCTAGTAGTAGTTTACTTGCGATTATTAACATACCACAATCAAATAAAAACATATGACTTTGGCATTGTAGAGAACCCTCTCCACGCGAGTTCAACTCGCACTTGGCCGGTTTTTACAATATAAAGGCGCATAGCTATTGGCTCTCCCTTAAAAAGTGTGCACTTGGAGAGGATGAGAGAGGATCAGTGAGTGAAGAGGGCATACCTGGGGTTACCAAGCGGCCAATGTTTTTGTATAATAATAATAAAAACTTCCACACAAATTGTATTGCATGGCATCTGTAGTGTTGAGATAGAAAATACATGGTTTTTAGTTCTAATTACTCGCCTCTTCCTCCCGTTTCCCGTAACAGCTCTATGTCAGTCAGTGCTCACTTACTGTATTTTGTGCTGGGGTGGTGCTGCGAAAACTCACCTTATTGCTCTGGAGCGTGCCCAAAGGTCAATACTTAAGGTAACCTACAGTAAACCCTACAGATTCCCTACCACCGCCCTTTACACTGAAACAAAATTTCTAACAATACGACAACTGTTTATCTTTAGGGTGGTAACTCAGCAGTTCCTCCAGTTTATTCTTTCTCCTGATTACGTGAATCTAATCGGTAAACGTAATATAAGAATTCCCATTCCCAGGACGAAAACTAAATTTGCTCAACGTTTTTTGCCCTTCCTTGGCCCTTTCATTTTTAATACTTTGTTCCGTCCATGTCAGCTGAAGAATTGCTCCCTTACTGAAGCCAAGCGGAATCTCCTCACGCTCCTTACTGGCTTAGGCTATGACTCAACCGAGGATATCCTAAAAATCATCACATAATGTGTTCGGAATAAAGTAGCAACATTGTCTGTGACAGATGACACTTACTTTTGAGGTTATTGCACTTGAAAATCTTCTTGCTTGGTTGGCTCGTGGTTGAGCAAATTATACTTATCTAAATTGTAAAGCAATTGGATTGCCGGCTTTATATCTTCGCGTGGAGTGAACTATAAGGAAAGAGGGAAGGTTCCCGAGTCATTCCTGACGATTTGTGGTGAGGCGAAAGGATTTCCCTCGTGAAAGTGAGACGAACAGTTCTCCCTTGAGACCGCGAGGTAGTGGTATCAAGAACCTGCACTGAGACGCAGTTTTCTGGGGAAGAGCGCTCTTGGGGTAGTCTGGGGAAGACTAGGGCTCCCATTAGCGATCCGGTGCAGGCATCCCGGGAGGCGCCGGCTGCTTATTCGACGAGGACCGTCGACGAATCATTGGACATTCTGTAAGTGTTTTACTTGTGTTTCAGTGTTTATTAGTATTTAATTTGGGACCAGGAGGCAGGCGGCCCTGTCTCCTTGGTCTCTGGTAGCAGAGCGGGTCCTATACCCAACATTTTCTGGTAGCAGAGCATGGTTAATCCCTTAACCCTGTGGGAAACACTCACGTTGTATGCAAGTACTATCGGTGACAAATGGTTTTGTAAAAGTTGATATGTATTGTTTTGCTATTATATCTAGGACAGATATTACTTTATAATTTGTTCGGTTTGTACAAGACGGCTCTTGTTAAAACACTTGTCTTGTTGTAATATCTAGGACAGATATTTGTTCATAATTATATTGTTCTTGTACAAGACGGCTCTTGTTAATCTTTTATCTTTAATAAAATTGTTAGTCTTTTGTATCTTGGAAAGATGTATGTTAGTAATCTGTGGTAGGGTACCCGTTGCTATATATATACTGTACTATTTAATATAATTTCATCTACATTGGGCCATTGTTGAGTTTTGGTATTTTGTTAGCGGGGAGCTATCAATAAATTAATATTTGTTGTCAATATTAATTACTCTAACGCGATGGCGAGGGCGTCATTGACCAATGAATTGCGTTGGTTTACCAATGCCCAGGGGCTATTGTCACGTAGGGATCGTGACGATGCCATATTGGAACGTGCAGAACAGGTGTCTCAACGTCTTATTGAGGCGGAAGGGGCCATGAAGTCGTTGTCAGGCAGTACTCCAGCACCCACCCACGAGGTCTGGGCAGGTTATGAGCAGGACTTCACCCAGATCATGGAGATTGGTGACTCCATAGTCCAAAGGGCATCGGACATCAGGAGACAACGTGAGGGTCATGTTGTACCTACTCATACACCCAGGGAGGATTTAGTAAGCATCACAGGTAGGCTGCCCACCCTACAGCTGTCACATTTTGGAGGCGCTGTGGAAGAATGGGTTCCATTTAAAAATATGTTTACATCTCTAGTGGACTCTAGAGGAGACTTGTCTCGTGGACAAAAAATGGCATATTTGTTGTCCACTCTGGAGGGCGAAGCGAGGTCGCTCGTCCAACATCTCAAGGTCGAGGACGACCACTACAGCATTGCGTGGGAGTTACTGAACACGCGATACCAGAACGTGCGCCTATTGGCTGATGCGCATGTCAGTCAGCTATTGGCTTTGCCCAAGCTGACCAACCGGTCACAATTGAGGCTGCAGTTGTTGACCCCAATTACAGTGGCCTGTAATGCACTGAGGACGTTGGGACTGCCCGTGGACGAGTGGTCCTTTCTTCTCGTGCACATTACTTTAAGTAGGTTGCCGACGGACATGCGTTCTAGGTTCGAACGGGAGTCTGCGGAGCGCGATGTCAACGCGTTGCCTAAATTCGTGGACCTCATTCAGTTCCTCGAATATGAGGCCAGGGTCGTGGAGACCTCACAACCGGACTTGAGGCAGTCAGCGGCGCCGACGTGTGGATGTGGCGCCTCACAGGGGCGCAGGGCGTCTCAGCCAGCGCAGCCGCTGCGAGGACGCACTACGGCGCGCTTGGCGGCACTGGCGGCGGCCGGGAAGGACTCGGCTTGTTTGCAGTGTGGGCACGCGGGCCATACTCTGCTGAAGTGCCACGACTGGCAAGGGTTGCCAGTTGCTGATAGGCGGCGCATGGTGAAGCGCAATAGCCTGTGCTTTGGCTGCCTGGGGGACCACTTTGAACGGAACTGCCCCAGGCCCCAGCGTTGTCGTGCATGCGGCGGGCCGCACCACTTAATGTTGTGTGCCAACAGGTCGGGAGCGGACTCTCCGACGGCACAACAGCGGCGCCCTACGGGCGGGGGCCCCTCAGGGCGAGGCCCCCCGTCCGATGGGAGGAGGAGTCCTCCACGAGGCGCACCCCCACACCGGGAGCTGAGCCAGGTACCTGCGCGTGGACCCATGAGGGGCCCCGCACCTGGGGGTTACCATGCAGCCGGCCCGAGTGTGAGTTGGGCCCCTACGGGCGGGGGCCCGATGGTTGACACGGGGAGAGGGCCTCCTTTCTGCGCACCGGTTCCTGCGCGCGCTGGCGTGGAGCAGCGCGGCCCAGGGGTGCCGCAGCGGTACTCTCCGCCGTGCCACGAGTACCCACGGCTGGAGTACCACCCGCCGTATTACAGGTACGGTAGGGCTGCAGGGTATACCCTGCCTAGGATGGCGATGTGCACTCGCCAGCCATATTACCAGCAGGGGCCCCCCTACGGGAGGGGGAGTCTGTAGCTAGCCTGCCCCTCTGCGAGCGCAGAACCGAGGACGGTTCTGCTGCCTACCGCGGTGGTCCGCGTATGGGGCCCCCAGGGAGATTCGGTTAGGGTTAGGGCCCTGCTAGATTCGGGGGCCCAGGGATGTCTATTATCAACACGAGTGGCCGAGCAATTAGGTTTAGGGCTGCGTGCCCCCTCGGTGCCCCTCTTGGGAATTGGCGGCATGAAGGTTCCGCGTCTGGCTGGGCAGACGTACTTCACCTTTTCGTCGGTACACTCTTCTACGCTGAGGATTTCGGCTATGGCCATGGTAATGGATACCATTGTAGGATGGCAGCCATCTACAGATCTTCCCTCAGGTGTAAGGTCGTGTACGTCGGATCTGGATCTGGCCGATCCACTTTTCTACCATCCCGCTCCAGTGGATCTACTCCTGGGCTCGGATGTATTAGGATGGGTCCTACTAGGCACCCAGAAGGTTCTGGGGCCCTCTTCACTGGTGGCAGTGTCGACAATTTTTGGATTTTCTGTAATGGGGCCAGTCTTTGAGGACTCGACTCCGGACGAGTCGAAGGTCATTGCGTCTGCATCTCTTGCCAAGGCGATGCAAAGATTTTGGGAAGTTGAGGAGCCTCCCATGGTTCCAAGGGTGGATCCGGACCATGAGGAGTGTGAGGCCTTTTATCAAGCCAATACGTCGCGGCTGACGTCCGGTCAATTCGTAACTAGGTTACCGTTCATTGCTTCTTCTCCTGTTCTAGGGCAGTCCAGGGCACTGGCGGAGAAACGACTGCTGGCCATGGAACGGCGCATGCGGCGTGACCCCGTCCTTCGCGATAAGTACATTGAGTTTATGCGCGAGTATGAGGCATTGGGCCACATGTCTCCGGCTCGAGTTGATTGGAGCTCAACTGAGCATTATTTCTTGCCTCACCATGCGGTGGTGAAGGCGTCGTCAGGTAAGCTGAGGACCGTATTTGACGGCTCAGCCCCCACGTCGACAGGGGTGTCATTAAATCAGTGCTTGCATTCCGGTCCCAAGTTGCACAGGGATGTCGTGGACATTATACTGAACTTTAGAAGACATCAGGTGGTGTTTGGAGCGGACATCCGGATGATGTTTCGGCAGACGGTTATCCACCCAGATGACAGGCGTTTCCAGCTGATTCTCTGGCGTGAACACCCGGAGGACCCGGTGACTGTCTACGAGCTCAACACCAACACATATGGGTTGAAGTCCAGCCCTTATATTGCCATTCGCTGCTTGTTGGAGTTGGCAGAGCGGGAACGGGCCCGCTTTCCCCGCGCAGCCGCCGTGTTGGCACGCGACCTTTATGTTGACGATGTGTGCACCGGGGCCCAAAGTATCGAGGAGGCTCTCATACTGCGGGATGAATTGATTGCCATTCTAGCAGCCGGAGGCTACGAGCTGCGGAAATGGTTGTCTAACGAGCCGGGTCTGTTGGAGGGTATCCCGGAGGATCACCAACAGAACCCTAATTTGTTTGAGGATGTGGAAGATCCCAACATGATAGCGGTGTTAGGAATGCAATACCAACCCGTTAATGATATTTTCACGTTCCAGGTGGACCTGGAGCACCAGAGGGTCTGGAGTAAACGGACAGTGCTGTCCACCATAGCTCGTATGTTTGATCCGAACGGGTGGATCAGTCCAGTGATCTTCCTGGCCAAGTGTCTGCTGCAGCAGCTTTGGATTATGGGCGTCTCGTGGGACGAGCCGCTCATCGGGCCTCCACTGGACACCTGGCTTGCGCTGATATCTTCGATGAAGGAGGTCAACCGGGTTGCCCTGCCTCGTCGGATTTTGCCGCCGGGCAAGTATAAGGCAAGTCTGCATGGGTTTTGTGATGCATCCGAGCGGGGGTACGCTGCGGTAGTGTATCTACGTACGGTTGATTCCGAGGGTCGGGTCAACGTCGTTTTACTCTTGGCAAAGAGCAAGGTGGCTCCTATTAGAACTCGTCTGACCATACCTAAGCTAGAGTTGAGCGGAGCTCATCTGTTGTCCAGATTGTTAAGCCACGTCTCTCGTGAGCTGGCTGCCACCATTGACATCCGGGATGTCTTTGCATGGTCAGACAGTCAAGTCGCGCTGGCATGGTTGCGCGCGGCGCTACATACTTTGGAGATCTTCGTGGGAAACCGGGTTTCCCAGATACAGAACATTGGTATCCCCATCATCTGGAGACACGTCCCAGGTGATTGGAACCCCGCTGACTGTGCTTCCCGGGGCTGCACAGCTCCGGAATTGGTGTCTCATCCACTTTGGTGGGGACCAGCCTGGTTGGAGGAACCAGAGACTTCGTGGCCTGTCCAGCAGGTGGACAGGTCGATTCAAGTTTTGCCTGGCGTGCGGGTGCACGCCCTGGCTGTGGAGACGGCCTTGGATCCCGACTGGCTGCCTGGGCGGTATAGCAGTCTGGATAAACTGCTGGCGGTTACCAGCTGGATTAAAAGATTTGTTCGCAACTGTCGAAATCCGAGTGATAAACATTTGTCCCCAGTTGTGAGTGCAGAGGAACGTCGGAACGCGCTGCTGCACTGGATTCGCATCGTGCAGGTGGACCGCTTCGAGGCTGAACTTCGGATCCTGCGCGAGGGTCGCACCAAGCTTAAGGGAGCGGTCGCCAGGTTAAATCCTTTTACGGATTCGGAGGGACTTTTGCGTGTTGGGGGTCGGCTTCGGAAAGCTGACCTGCCTTACGGAAGCCGCCACCCCTTGTTGTTACCAAAGGATGGACCTTTGGTAAAGCTCTTGGTGTCGGATCGACACATTCGTAATGCCCATGCCGGATGTGGGGCATTATTAGCTATCCTACAAAGGGAGTTTTGGATATTGTCTGCTCGAAGAGTCATTCGAAGCGTCCTCTTTCAGTGTGTACCTTGTTACAGAGTGAAGGCTTCACTCATGCAGCCGCAGATGGGAGATCTGCCGCCGGACCGAGTTAATCAGTCTCGGCCATTTGAGGGAGTCGCAACGGACTTTGCGGGGCCGTTTTCAGTAAAAACGACCACCCTTCGCAACGCTCGGGTTGTGAAGGCTTACCTATGCGTGTTTGTATGCTTGGCCACCAAGGCTGTCCACTTGGAAGTAGTTTCAGCATTGTCTACTGAGGCCTTCGTCGCCGCTTTGGATCGTTTTGTGTCGCGCAGAGGCCTGCCCTCACTTATTCGCTCCGACAATGGCTGAAATTACAAGGGTACCATAAACTATCTAAAGGATGTTAATGTATTTTTAGAAAATAATGGTGATAGTTTAAGTCAAATCCTCGCCCGGAAAGGGGTAACTTGGCGGTTTAGTCCCCCAAATTGCCCTCACTGGGGAGGTATCTTTGAAGCTGCCGTCAAGTCAGCTAAGACTCACCTCCGCCGCGTGATCGGAGAGACTGTCCTGACGTTTGAGGAGCTTGTTACTGTGTTTTGTAAAGTAGAGGCGGTCCTCAATTCTCGTCCTCTCTGTCCCCTGTCCCCTGATCCAAACGATCTAGAGGTCCTGACTCCTGGCCATTTTTTGATTGGGCAGCCACTTACTGCGCTGCCAGAATACCCATGGAGGGATGAACGTACGTCACGGTTGTCACGTTTTCAAATGTTGCAACAAATGGGCCAGGACTTTTGGAATCGTTGGTCGGTTGAATACCTGCATCTGTTGCAGCAAAGGGTGAAGTGGACAGACAGGACCGAGCCTCCTAGGGAAGGGGATTTGGTACTTTTGAAAGAGGCCAATTGGCCATCCTTGTTTTGGCGCCGGGGGCGCATTTTAAAGTTGCTATTTGGGGAGGACGGAACTCCACGCGTCGCGGATGTGTTGGTCGATGGTTCGATTCTGCGACGAGCCGTAGCAACGCTCTCTCGTCTCCCGGTTGATTAGGCTAGCGGCCTGAGCCTCTCAGCCCGGAGCGGGGGGATGTTCGGAATAAAGTAGCAACATTGTCTGTGACAGATGACACTTACTTTTGAGGATATTGCACTTGAAAATCTTCTTGCTTGGTTGGCTCGTGGTTGAGCAAATTATACTTATCTAAATTGTAAAGCAATTGGATTGCCGGCTTTATATCTTCGCGTGGAGTGAACTATAAGGAAAGAGGGAAGGTTCCCGAGTCATTCCTGACGATTTGTGGTGAGGCGAAAGGATTTCCCTCGTGAAAGTGAGACGAACAGTTCTCCCTTGAGACCGCGAGGTAGTGGTATCAAGAACCTGCACTGAGACGCAGTTTTCTGGGGAAGAGCGCTCTTGGGGTAGTCTGGGGAAGACTAGGGCTCCCATTAGCGATCCGGTGCAGGCATCCCGGGAGGCGCCGGCTGCTTATTCGACGAGGACCGTCGACGAATCATTGGACATTCTGTAAGTGTTTTACTTGTGTTTCAGTGTTTATTAGTATTTAATTTGGGACCAGGAGGCAGGCGGCCCTGTCTCCTTGGTCTCTGGTAGCAGAGCGGGTCCTATACCCAACATAATGTACTGTATATCTCATATACTCACTCTCACTCTCACTCATCACATCACACATAAACACAACACAACGCACAACACTTCCATCAACACATCTTACTCCTCTCACAACCCTCACACAACCTTAATACTGAATTTGCCATATTGATCTGATAAATGTTTCCTTTTGTGTTATTTTTAATTTATTATTATTTTTAATATTGATTATTTTTAACTCAACTAGTTAATCTCACCATGTAACTCTTAAACATTTGTATACCACTGTCGGTCTTTGTTTAGTACCTAAGTAAAAATATGATTCTGTACCCGTCGCCAACTTTGAACACTGTCAACTTATTATAACCAGGTCCTCACTATACAGATTTCCGTCTAGTGTGAGGTCCAACGGTAACCTCTCTATTGTCAATGGCAACCATTTTCTATACCAATAATAAGATTATCATACTTTTAAGTAATTGAGGAAATGTTTATTTATTAGCAAGTGGTTTAAATAATTTTTTTTATCTTTTTTATCTTTTTTATCTTATCTTATCTTATTCCGTGTGGCGCCGGATTAAGAATAGCGTCACACCATGTCTTTCCGTGGATGTCGTAGAAGGCGACTAAGCATTATACATTACCAGGAGACGGGCAGCAGCGTTTTCCTGAGATTCTAACCGCATACTGCGATCGCCAACCCGCCTGCCAAGCGTGGCTTCATGGTTAAGAAAACCATAAGGGAGGCCTATGTCCTACAGTGGGCGTCAAATGGCTGATGATGATTACTCGCCTCAATGGAAAGTAGTCTAATTAAATTGTTAAGTAGGTCTCTTTGTAAATAGTCAGATCTACAGACAGACTATTTTGTAATAATTTTTTTTTCATTGCTGTTGTATTAGTTAGTCCTTCTTTACGCGGCAATGGGTCGACGTGAGTACAGAGATAGTTTATGGACAGGAGAACCATTTCAGAATTTTACTACATAAATATCGTTCAGTCGTTTTGTTTTTTATGAAATCTGGAGAGCCAAGTTGAAGTTTAAATTGAAATTCTCGTTTAGAACATTGTGAAATTTACAATTAAGAAACCGGAGGATAGGCTACTTTTTTGCTTATTCTCATGCCTATCCACAAAGTCAAATAAAGTCACGAGTACAGGTAGTTAATGCTCTAATAACACATATGAGTCGATGCAGAAGCGCGACTTGTAAACAAAAACTATGCAGTGTGTTGCAACAGTTCATTTTAAAACGCATGCAAATTCCGCTCCATTCAGGGCAAGTGAAATAGAGCTGTGTGCAGAACAGGAAAAGAACAGATTTAGTTATCTGTGCCAATTTTGAAAGTATAATGCTATCAGTTCATTTTTATGCGGCTGGCAATGAACTTTGAGCCAAGCGATTCCTCAGTTTGACAAGGATTCAGTATTTTAGTAACCTATTCATTATCACAAGTTATTATTACGTATATCTATATAGCTCGGAGTCTCTTTGATAGATCACATCAGTAGTGAGATAATTCTTTGTACTGCTCTGGCATTGGCAAAAATTACTGACGATATATTGGCTGCCTCGGACGAGGGAAAGAGTAGCCTACTGATACTATTGGACTTTTCACGAGCCTTTGATTGCTTAAATACTCGCCTGCTCATGGCTAAAATGTCATATCATGGTATCTCTTCAACTTCTGTGGTTGGTCTGAATCATTTTTCACCAATAGGCAGCAATATGTGGAGATGCAAATGGCTCAGGGACCAC
Organism: Yponomeuta evonymella; assembly: GCA_963969515.1. Classification (NCBI taxonomy): domain Eukaryota; kingdom Metazoa; phylum Arthropoda; class Insecta; order Lepidoptera; family Yponomeutidae; genus Yponomeuta; species Yponomeuta evonymella. The sequence continues at coordinate 21,671,849 of OZ018343.1, read as the reverse complement.
TATCTAAATCTCTAATAAGACTTGTTGTTAGAGGTACCCCCCATTACCCACTTCGTGGATAACCACCCAAACAGGATACCTATATTTGATACGATTACTAGTCCGTAAGTCAGAAGCGGTGAAAGATAGGATGGGACAGTCGCTGCTGTTCGAGCAAATATAGCTTGAATTTACGCCCAAAAGTGTATCTACTAGAAGCGTCACGGACTGGGACTTGTACAAACAACGCGTTAGTTCATAGAAAGGTTATTGATCTTTTTATTAACATAGTAAACGGTGAGGGAAACTTCGTGAGGAAAGCTGAGTGTCTGAGGTGTTCACATACCAGTTCGTGGTTCGCCCTTGAAATTGCCTCTCTCTTTGAGAAGGCCTGTATCCTGCAGTGGGACGTATATAGGCTCCATAAAAAAGATAGATAATAAGATATAAATTCGCCTGACTTTCTAGAAAAAATAAGTTTACTCGGTTCCGAGACTCAATACTTGGCGATCAAATCGGAAGCTTTAGAGAAATCTTTTTAACTTTTTCAAAGTTGAAAAAAATCGCAAGAATGATGAAACTTTTCAATACAACTGCTAACAAAGAGGACGATGTGGAAATTCGTGATAGTTTTGCTAGTTTTAAGTAGAAAGTATGTAAACGATCAATCCCCAAGTTTGTGGATACTGAAGAATTTTCAGATTTAAAAGTTCCGTTTGTTTTGTTTTTAAGTTCAGAAGTTTAACTTACTCTTTGTTTTGGAACTTTTAGTTAAACCTATTTAGTTACCTTTTAGAATTCTATGGCAAACTGTAAGTGAATTATCATCTTATAACCAAGCGCGGATCCATCGTTGTGGGCAAGAAGAGCATGCCTACAACCCTAATGGAAGACTACACCGAATAAGATTAAATTTCGTATCTATCTGAAGTTGTAAAACTTTCACAAAATCGGTTCAGTTATTTAAAGTCTAAATATGCCATTGTGATGTTCAAACAAACACTCATTTACTTTTGTAATTTTATTTATTAATATTTTACAGGTTTATTAATAAAAACCTATTTATTAATTTACTAGTGTTTGCACCACGGCTTACGTGGAATACTGTACAAAATGTTGGTCTGGGTTACATGTATTTTGTAAAATATCCTTTGTATGAATGCAAATTCATGCTCCAATTCGCACCAGCCCGATTTTTGGGTGGCTGTGACCACAACCTTTTTTGAGGGCTGGATCCGCGCCTGTGGATAACAGTACCCCTTTTCTACACGGGTATGACGGACAGACGGTCGGACGGACTGACGAACGGACGGACAACAAAGTGATTCTATAAGAATTCCATTTTTCCTTTTGAGGTACCGGACCCTAAAACGGTTGATATGCTCCAACTTGCCAACTCAGCTCAAAAATTAAGCTTCTGCCCTCCCTATGACCCAGCAAGTACAAGCATCGCCCTTATTCTGAGCGCCCTAAGACTTAAGCCGCGCTAAGTAGGTTATTAGGCGAACCGCAGAACTAAGCCCTGTGCCACTTGATAAGCCAATCTCCTAAACCTGTCTATTCACTTTGATCTAGATAAATCACGATGATTCTTGAATTTTCCAACTTCACCACATCATCTGTCAATGTCGAATCGATCAATCAGCCTGTACTCATCCACTGCTGGACAAAGTCACTTTGATCTAGATAAATTACGATGCTTCTTGAATTTGCCAACTTCACCACATCATCTGTCAATATCAAATCGATCAATAAGCCTGTACTCGTCCACTGCTAGACAAAGTCTATCCCTAAGGCACGCCACGTTGATTTGGCCTCTGCCATCCTCATCCAGCAGGTGGGTGCCTACGCTGCGATTGCCATTTCATGGTGTCCGCTATTCTCAATCCGGCGCCACACGAAAGCGTATAGGCTATGTCAATTATCTTAGTTCTTTGCCGATTTTGCCGATTGTCTCATTTTTGATGTAATTCATCAGAGATTCCGAGCATAGCCCGGTCTGTACCACGTTGAGCGACTTTGAATTGCTTGCTTAAAAGAGTACAAAACTATACACATATACACCCACCTACATACATACTCTCACACACACAAACACACATACACACGGTATATAAAGTGCGCTTGATTTGTGGATCGAGCAAATAAACATATTTGTATTTGAATCAGTGGACTAGTCCTACCATCAGAGTCTGCCACTGCCACTTAACTACCTTTAAATAGTCAATGTAAAAACACTGGATAATTCGGCGAAGAAAACGCCGATGAATGCGGACGCTAAGCCCCAACTCGCCAAGTCAAGCCCCATTGAGGCATTAGGTGTAAATTATTTGCATAGTCCTTCAAGGGAGATGCCTCGGCATAATGATGAGATCTGGCGGGGATTTAAATATTTTCGCTCCGGCTTTGAGTTATAAGGGGTCGGCCTAAATGGGGATTGCAGGTGCGGCCGCGAATCTGTGAGATTAATCGCGTTCGCTGATAAAAAGAAGTAAATCTTATCGCGATTTACTTTCTTTGACCTGGAAGGCCTGGAAACCTAAAATACGGATCACTGATCTAGTTTAGGCTCCAGTCCTTTCACAAATTTTACTATCGCATCTACCATTTAAATGTCTACTTAGGACAAACAGTCCAACTAGGCCGGTCCAACTGCGTGAAAGAGGTCAATCGTCGAATCCAACTCGGCTGGGCAGCATTCGGGAAACTTAGAAAAGTCTTTTCATCTAATATACCTCAATCGCTCAAGACAAAATTATACAACCAGTGTGTGTTACCAGTGATGACTTATGGCACTGAAATGTGGTCTCTCACTATGGGCCTCATAAGAAGGTTCAAGGTCACGCAACGAGCTATGGAAAGGGCTATGCTCAGAATTCCTCTACGAGATCGAATCATAAATGATGAGATCCGTAGACGAACGAAAGTCGTCGACACGGGCTACTCTTTATCGGAATTTCAAGTGAATCAAGTTTCAGTCATGAGCAATTTAAAATAAAATTTTAATAATTCTAGTAGGAATTTACTCGATTTATGATCACAAATGCTTTCTTTGACTCCAACTACCAGTTGGAACCACAGAAACGCTTTTAAACCTAATAGCGAGAAAAACATATACGGATGTACCAAAAAATCTTTGTTTTATGCAATAAAGGCTTTTTTTAGTATCCTAGTTTGGGACCCGGATATTTCATTTCATTTCATTTATTCAATGCATTTCATGAACAATCTCTAAAAGATACAAAAGTTACTTACCCTATAAGGGTATAGCAGATATGTTATGGTGTTGTGTGGAATTTATTTATTATTTACTTTAGAATGGAAAAGTAGATGTTTGTTATGTCGACGTTTTTCCTGCAGTAAACATTGATTATTACACCCTGTACATTATTCAAATATTCTAGTGAAACAGAATATCCTTGGTCAAAATTTTTGTCAACCCTTAAAAGTGTTACCAGATCAAAAGGAAATTTCCTACCGGATTTTATTACTTTCCATTGGTCAAATAGGAGAGAAAAGTCAGAAAAACCCGACCTACCTTTACCCCAGTTCAAAAGCTAAGAAAGTAGTTTTTTTTTTAAATTTTGTAATGATGTTCAAGTGTATATAGGTTTCTGTACGATTACGCTAAGACACAAGTTAGTGATAAAAATATAGATAACGATAAAACAGATACATGGCACGTCACGCATTATGAAAATATATGACGTTAGCTGTTTTATTGTTACACATTACATTACATCACATAAACTCACGCCTGTATCCCGAAGAGGTAGACACACACCAGGGTTTGCCACTTGGCATGTTCCTGACAGACCTCTTTCAGTCATTAGTCGTTGTATGCACGCACGCCGGTTTCGGGTACTTTTGAAGGTACCAGTCAGCAAGGAACCCTTATAGTTTCGCCATGTCATTCTGTCTGTCTGTCCGTCTGTCTATCTGACAGCGGCTTAGCTTAGAGATAAAAAGTACTAGAAAGCTGAAATTTTGCGTCGACAAAACGGTAGGATAAAAACTCGAAAAATAGTTATTTGTTATGCAAGGCTGCAAAGTTAATTTTTGGCGCGAGTACCTTGTATTGAAACCTGAGCGTAGCGAGGGTTTCAAAGGTACAAGACGCTAAATAACTTTGCTGCCGAGCGCAACACACAACTTTTCACCTCACTAAAGCGAGGAAAATGTTAGGTGCAAGAAAAACAGTTTTAATAAATATTAAATTACTGTTAATTTATATCTTCGTCGCTGCTAGCTTCGCTCATATTTTATGATTTCTTTCGATTTTATCAAAAAACAAACCAAAATAATGGAAGTAAAGTGAATTCAATAAAGAGAAGAAAATTTTAAAGTTTTTTTTTAAATCAAATTTTCTTGCCGGCCAGTGCGATTCTTTAAATGAGGCTGGCGCATGACATGAAATAAGTATTTGCATTTCAATCATCAATGGACTGGCTGCAGAGAATATAAACTATTACGAAACCAATGAGGTTCTATATATATGTAATTTATTGTACGAAACCTTTATTGAATAAAAATATTCGAATTTTAAAACACTTTCCACGCTAGCGGATAAAGTGCGATTTTCCACGCAGATTTCGAATGATAAACAGAGCTTTTACGAGCTAGTGAGGTGTGTGATGTATATATTTTTTTGCCAATTCCATAGTGTGGTATTGTTGGATTGGTCGCTTAAAAATATTGTGAGTGTATTAAAACCCTTATTCGATTTAGGGATCCGTTTGCGAGATATTAAGCTTTAAAGCGCATTTTTTTGTTTGAGTAGGGCGAGAGAGGAGGTTCTCCCGGCTAGACGGTTGAATCGCAAAAAAATTCAGAGCAGCATCACAAATCATAATGAACTTAAGATGAAAGCTATCACAGCTAAGCAGGCTTTACAGGTCAACGAGTAATAGGCGAACAAAATATAAAAGGAAAACTTCGTATTTTATCAATTACTAATTTTCAATGGAGTTTCCATTGAAAATTAGTAATGAATAAAATGACTAAATAATGAATAAAATTATTAGTTACTTTACCGTAATTGTTGGTTCTGTAAAACAGGTACATAATCACTTTATTATTGATTATAAGAGTACAGACGGCGGCACTATCACTCAAAGTGATCTCTTCCAGACAGCCTTTGGATAGGCTGGGCTAATACAATAGAGTAGCGAATACAGACATCAAATAACAATTTCTGAGGTGTATGAATACATGCCTGAATAACTAAGTAATTATGTAAAATTTTCCACAGACTATATAAACATAAATAGAAATCTGTTGCGAGAAAACCAAGACAAAGCGAGATGCCTGTTGTACCGTGTCTCATTTGCTCCCATTTGCCAACAGGGGTACGAGTGGGATAGATATAGACCTTCGTCGCGTGGACATAGACCAGTGTCCCATGCGACCGGGCAGCGCCCAGCTCAACATCTTCGCTGCCACGGACAAGTGCAAGAAAAACACTACTGAGGTGAGTGGCGGAGATTAGTGTCTTTATTTTATGTTATCTTAGCTCATCTCATCTCATTTCATTTCATCTCGTCTCGTCTCGTCTCGTCTCGTCTTATCTTATTTTATTAAGGATCACCAACAAGGCTTGTAGAAAAATTAGATAATAGTTAATATTAAATTCTAAAAATAAGGTAACAACAAAAATTACTGTTTAAAAGACCAGCCACAAGATGGACAGATGACCTCATCCCAGTTGCAGAAAGGCGCTGGATGCAGACCGCTTCCAACTGGTCTTTTTGGAAATCCATGGAAGAGGCCTATGTCCAGCAGTGGACTTCTTGTGGCTGAATGATGATGATAATGATGACGAAAAATTACTGTAAAGTGGGATTTTTAATAAAAATTACAGTAATAATTTTGTAACTTAAGCTGAAGGAGTAACAAGTTAAGTTTGTTTTTTGGTTTTTATTAATTTAGGAAGTAGCTAGATCTTTACTTATACGTATCACTTATCTTAGGATAAGAAACCAACACAAGAATATTTTTTATACCTTTACTACTTGACCCCCAAGAATATCGTTACCTAGTTTTGTTACACCTACTGTGAACATCATTCTTGCAACACCAATAATTCGTCATCATCAGCCCGTTGACGCCCATTGCAGGACATAGCCCTCCCTCATGGTTTTCCAAGCTTTCCAGTGTTGTGCCGCCCGCATCCAGCGACTCCCCGCCACCGTAATCAGGTCGTCAGACCGTCTGGTGGGGGGCCTGCCGACGCTGCGTCGTCCGCTCCGCGGTCGCCAGGTCAGAACTTTTCCGCCCCAACGGCCATCAGTTCTCCGAGCTAAGTGCCCCGCCCACTGCCTCTTCAACTGAGCAATTCCAAGAGCTATATTAGTAACTCGAGTTCTTCTGTGGATCTCCTCATTCCTGATTCGATTACGCAGTGAAACTCCTAATAGTTCATACTTGGATAATAATAATCCGTGGCTCAAAAAGCTGTACCAATACTCTGTGAATTGTCATGTCAATAGTACGGTTTAGCGGTGCGGGATGACCGAACGCAGTAATATGTATATTAGACAACCTTGCTTAGACAACTACACTTTTCATTCTCTGCTCCACTCTAGCTTTACTAGAGGCAAATGGGTTGACTTCCAAGCAAAATGGCGTCGGTGACCTTAGTTTTAACCTGTTAGACTGACAGAGTGGAAATGGCGGTCAGAAGCTACTGTGTTTAGGTTAAACACGGGCCCCACGGTCCGTTTTTGACATGCCACGCCAAGCTTTCGTTCGCATATGCGGATCACCTGCTTTTGCACTGAGCGGTTTCCAAAGCAAACTGTTAATCTTATGACATTAATCTATATGGATTATTCTACAGCTGACTGAATGAAAACTCTAGTCTATGTCTATTTGTGACCAAACGGGTAGTCCAAAATGGTGGGAAGGGGGTTATACGTTCCGGGTTTTACATTGTCCTAAAATTTTCCGACTTGCGCATTTTGCTCCGGGCAACAGTTTTTACAAATCACGTCAAACCAGTTTCTCTTTTGTGACTAGGCTACAGTACAGATTGGCAACGCGACAAGCGAACTGCGTCGAATACTCGATACTGCAACATAAACGATTGTTTTGGCTTGGCCAAGCACGTCGCATCGGTTGCCGTGTGACCCAAGCCTTAGCTGCGAGTCGCAGCAGTGACTAACGACAGGCTAACCGGGTTGCGGGTCGGCTGCGTCGCAATGACGGCAGCCTGTTTCCGCCCACTTGCAGGGTTAAAGGCCCGCGCGCTGCTTTGTGCAGCCTAGTTGAAGGGTTAGACGCAATTAGAGCGTTTGACTTGGCGACGGCCTTTTTGATAAATTGTCTTCGTATGTTTTTAATGTAATAAATGTTTTGAAGTCTTAATTTATTGCAGAGCGGAGTTTTTTTTTTCGCTGCCTAGTTCTCCTTGACATGAAGGTAGCAGCTAAAATTGAACATTGACATTAAACGAACGGGTGGGTGGAAGGGCCGGTAAGGGACGTCCTAGGCGGACATACTTCGATCAAATAGGGGATGTATTAGCAAAGGGCAAGATAAAAATGACCCGAAACCGGTGTACGTGCATGCAACTGCAAATGAATTTTGAGGAAGCGAAAGTGATCTGCCAGGATTGTGGCAAGTGGAAGTCCCTGTTCTCTGCCTACCCTTCTGGGATACAGGCGTGAGTTTATGTATGTATATATGTTAACGTAATTGTTCAATATTTATATCTCAACTAACCTCTTGGTTGGCGATATTTCTACAGTGTAATTCAATAATTTATTTTCAACATTATTAGGAATCAATTTCAAGGGTCTACATATTTTCCTCGTGATGTTTGTTATAGTACATTATGATACAAGTGTGGTATGTTGGTCATTACACTCGAGTCGATTTTTAAGCCTGAGCCGAAGGCGAAGGCTTAATGGAGACGAGAAGTGTAATGACCAATGCTCACGTGTTTCATACGACGTTTTTCAACACACTTGCGAGGAAAAGTAAATAAAAAAACAACACTAACGAAATGCAATACTGTGAATAAACTTAACAAACGGAAACCCATATAAAAGGTGGCGGCCGTAATTTTATTTTTTCGCGCGCTCAGCGCTGCATGCGCGCGCAAGTCTGAGATAAGGGCACCGGCAAAGTAGCTAATCAGCCACATATTTATAAATTTTGAAATTGGGTATTTATAGGTAAAAATACACCGTCAAAATATAAATACCAACAAGCTAACAAGCAGTTTCATGAAATTCTTTAATTATTTATCACATTTTGAAATTAATTTTATATTTACGCAAATAACTACTTAGCTGTTTTCGAAACATTAATACTTCTTGCTAATATTTAAAAAGATATGTAATGAAAAGGCACTAGTGCGATAATGTAATGTAAAAGGCACGGCATTCTGCATTATCAGTGTAAATACGCTGTAATAAGACCTACTTTACGAGCAGGTGTGTTGAAAAATAATTTATTTCGGGATGCCAAATAATTTAATTAAAAGCAAAATGCACGAAACACTGACACTAGGATACAGAGCGGTGTTAACGGAGCGGTAGAAAGCCGGCTTGTCGGGAGGTCGTGGGTTCGAATCCCGGCATGTAGAAATTACTCTGTTTCCTAAGTTACGTACGCAATACTAATCGTTTACCGTAAAGGAAAACATCGCACAGAAACCTGCGTCTCTGAGGTGTTCACATACCTCGGCCTTTGAAATTGTTAATCCGTGATGGGAACGCGTGGTGAGTAAGCCCATGCTCTCCCTCTGAGAGAAGGCCTGTGCCCTGCAGTGGGACGTTTATAGGCTGCATTATTATTATTATTTCATAAGCAGCCTATAGACATCACACTGTAGGGCACAGGCCTTCTCTCAGAGAGAGTATGGGCTTAATAACCACGCGTGCCCACCGCGGATTGGCGATTATTATTTTATGACACCAAAAGGCGTCGCACGCCATTTCTGGCTCCATCATCAGACTCGATCATCATCATCAGCCATTTGACGCCCACTGCAGGACATAGGCCTCCTTCGTGGTTTTTATAACCATGAGGGGTTTTGCCATAATCGCCACGCTTGGCAGGCGGGTTGGCGATCGCAGTATGCGGTTGGAATCTCAGGATGACGCTGCTGCCCGTCTCCTATTAATTTCTTTCCTTAGTCGCCTTCTACGACATCCACGGAAGGAAATGGAGTGACGCTATTCTTAATCCGGCGCCACGCGGAAAACATATTATCAAATTATATTATCAAACTCGATATTATCAGATTATTGTGCTGTCACCCGAATCACATACATGTGCAAAGTTTTGTAGATTAAAACGGAATCCCAAGATTTGATACGTATTTACAACATTAGTTTGTGAGTTACACGTTAAAAGAGTGGGCGAGACTGGCAATAGGCATAATTGCTGCTTGAAAGCTCTACAGCTTTAAATTTGTTTCATGTTTGGAAACTTTTTGAAGCGTCCCAAATGCAGTATACTCTTACTGAAATGTCAACGGTCCTCTATTACGTGCGCCCAAATTAATGCAACATGCTTTTTTCAAAGTACTCTATTCTCTTGAAACTTTTCCATATTTCCGGTTTTTTAATTAATTTTAAGGGGCTTCCAGTAAGCTTCAAGTTAGTAAGACCTGAGATTTCCGCACTCAGCCTCATAGTTAGGCCATTGTACGTAGCAAGATGCGCAAATACCTCAGGTATCAAATACTCTGTCAATAAGTCTGTTAGCTTTTAGAATATACCTCGCCTACTATCGGAAAGAATCGGATATATTCGTGTAATAGAAATATCGGAACTAATATGACACTTAACTTTACATAACTTTTCAAAATAGTGAAGAAAAGTTTCATACAGAGCAGGAAGTAGTATTACACTCATGTGCTTTCGGCGAAAACCGAAGCCTACTCTAGAGCCCGAGGTTTATTCTAAAAGCTAACAGACTGTACCTGAGGTAAAGAACTCAGACACTGGGGTTTCCTCACGTTTTTTTCCTTCACCGTTAGCAAGTGGTTACTACAAATTCACAAATGTACATAGTTTAGAAAACAAAGTCTTTGGTATGTACGGGAATTCGAACCCACGATCTCCCGGATGTGAGGCCACCTCTCTTAACCAAACCCCGACAAAACTCTCATACCGTTACCCCAATAAAGTTACAAAGAACATTTTCTCGTCTTTTCCCATCTGTAATTTGGAAACATTCCCGCATGCCGAAATGGTACTTTGCGCGATAAAATCTTAAGATAATGACGCACTTGAAAGTAACGGTTCCAGAAGTTAGTTTTGGCTGCCGGCCCGCCTCATGCTAAAGATGGACAAGTCAAAAATGTATATCGCTTATCGATATTATCATAGTGTACTGCATGTGGGTAGATACTTGAAGAGTGTGCGGGGAATAAACCATAAACTGTCTCAAGCGCACACCGGCAGGCTGTCAGCTGTCAGGCTGGCGAGCTGTCAGTGTCAGTGTCAGATAGTCGATCATTGGACCGGGAGCCGGACGGTCGCGTCGGGACGGGAGTTTGCGTGAGCGAGCCAGTGAGTGTTATACTAGTGGAGTGAATAACGAATACTACAATAAGCATATCGATAGACTCGACATTAACACTGCATAAACTCACGGCTGTCACTCAACTCACCCCGAGGGGTAGGCGGAGACTAGCGTTTGCCACTTGGAACGATCCTGACAGATCTGGAGCTCTATTTTTGAATCACTCGTATCGCGTCGAGCGCTCGATTTCTACTGATTTTCGTTCGACATCTGAAATTCCGTATTTTTGAATCGCTCGACTGCAACGAATGGTCTTTACCACTCGTCTCGCATGGCGATCGGTAGATTAATTGTCAAAAAACGATAAATGTGTGTTGGTACTGTTTGTCATTCTGAGTGTCAACAATAAAAAAGAGTTGACAGTATGTAGTGTTTTGTTTGTAACAAAAGACAAAGATTTTTTATTTAAACAGCCAATAAAACAGTGTTTTACGTTCCGTTTCTGTTACGGTAGTTTCCGGTTTTTTAATTTCTGCGTGGAATGGATAAAATACAATACTTCAAATTGTACTGGCAACACTTCAGGCGAACGATTCAAAAATACGGAAAAACGACATTATACGACTTAGAAGACGAGTGTGACTTAAGTCGCATTCGACGATACAATTTCATACGAGTGATTCAAAAATAGGTCTCCTGTTTCGCTTCATCAACGGTATCAGTCGTTGCATGCACGCACGCCGGTTTACGGTTTTATGGATATTAACTATCGATAAAATATCGATATTTTTCTAAATCCTTAATTCAGTATCTATATAAAAGTATTCACAAAATATATAATTCTTACAACGTAAAATTTTAAAACATATAGTACCCCATACACAATTTCACGCGTATACTATCCAACCGGTAAAATAAATTAAATTTATATATTTTGATGCTGAGTTACGACAAAAATCAAATTTTAACTTAAAAGAAAGAAACCGGCCAAGTGCGAGTCAGACTTACGCACGCCGGGTTCTGTACCATTATCTACACAATACTTAAATATTTCGAGCGTCTACCTGTCGCCGTTATTAATATCGAGCAAAAAACGGCAAAAAAATCACGTTTGTTGTATGGGAGCTCCCCTAAAAATTTGTTTTATTCTGTTTTTAGTATTTGTTGTTATAGCGGCAACAAAAATATATCATCTGTGAAAATTTCAACTGTCTAACTATAACGGTTCATGAGATACAGCCTGGTGACAGACGTACCTTTTAGGCACGGAAACCTAAAAATAACATCATGTTATAATATACTCCTATTTTTTGAAAGAGGGGTGAGCTTGCATGTTTAATTTTAATGCTAGTAGTAAGCCAAGTTATATTTTTAATAATGTGGAATATAAATAAATACTTATGATAAAAATTGATAGATGGATAGATAAATCATTTATTTACACTTGCACACATACACTTAAATGTACAAAAGCAAAACAGCGTAAAAAGAGTATATAGGGTAGAAGAAACACAACAGAGAGACAAACGTAACAAATTAAACATAGATAGATAGAATATTCAACGTGTAATGATGCAAGGTATTGTATGTACCTACACCAAATAGGTACGACATAATATTGCTGTGGGTGCGGCAAATGCAAAATGGTACTGACTCAGCATGGGCTGAGGAAGTGAGCTACTCCAGCACTGGTATTACGTCAGTACCAGTTACCTACTAAGTAAAGGCGGCGTGCAGGGTCCGGGGAGATATATCCATGGCGCGGAGATGATGCGGGTGGTATATTTAAATATAATAAGTTAAATTATTAAGTAATATTATGATTCGTTACTTAAAATTGTATGAATATTGTATAGATAAGTTGTTTTATTGATTCATAGCGCATACTTGGTATACATTGGCCACGAACCATATGTAATGCAAGATTATGGGAACCGACAGACCAGAAGCCCATCAATAAGGAAATCCTGCAAAGAAAATGGCGATGGATTGGACATACCTTGAGAAGACCCCACAACCAGCTGGCCAAACAGAGTCTGACGTGGCAAACTTCTGGCAAGAGACGGCCGGGCCGCCCACGTACTACCTGGAGGCGCTCCGTTGAGAAAGAGGCTGCCTCAACGGGACTCAATTGGAACGAGTTAGAAGTGGCCGCACAAGACCGCGAGAAATGGCGATCCCTTCTACGAGCCATATGTCCCTGATAAGGGATAAGAGGAAATCATCATTGATTCATAGCCAAAGAGTGTGGTGATGTAAAATATGGGTAAATGATGAGTGAAATTGATTTTGAAATTGAAATTGATAAATGTCGAGCAAATAGGATGATAAAAATAATGCATATCTAATAGACATACTTGCGAAAAGACACATGATTCAACTGATTTACCATTTATATTATGAACGTCAATGAACAGAAACATGTTTTTCAGGATCGTAGCAAGTGACTAACATTGTTCTCTGCCTCTCCGCGATACACGCGTGAGTTTACTTATGTACGTGCGTTTTGCCACAAAATATCGATACATCTTTTTCACCCGAGTCTACGCAATATTAAACCAAGTAGCTGGGAAGTTGCTAAGTTGAGTGCTAACTCGGTCAATTTACTAAAAGCGGAATCGCCGGACTTGCGAAGCCCTCATTTACTAAGTCGCCCAGTTGGTCCAGCGATTGGCTGGCTCCTTAGCAACTGGTGGTGTAGATATTGCTGCCGATTGATAACAGCAGCTGTTGTGCATACTCTCGCATCCACACAGTTAAACACACACACACACACACACACACACACACACACACACACACACACACACACACACACACACACACACACACACAGACATACACAAACATACACATACACGCACATACGGACACACATGCACAAACACACTCATACACATTAATAATGTTAGAAATCTATAAATAATTATATTTGAAATAAAATTAATTGAACACGAATCGAAATAAATCAGGATTGTTTTAGCTTTATTACTTACTTTTAATTTATTTTCATAACTTAATAACTATAACTTATTTTGAGTTTGGTTTAAAATGTATTTTGTTACGATTATGTTTTGTCTTCAAATTCTTTTAATTGACATGCTTAGAATAGAGTAGACAATCCTTTTGTCATTTAATTTGAATAGCAACTGAGCATCAACTAATGAACGCAACACTGTGCAGCGTACCCGAGCCCGTGCGGTACATGGTGTCCTAGTGCACGGCTCGTTGTTCAAAATATGATTGTATTTTTTGTAAAATAAATGAATTCAATTGGATAACTGACATAACAAACTTAAAAAATGGTACCACCGAAATCGGACTGGGACCTTTCGGATGCGATACCCAACAATGCGCTATCACAGCAAACACGGTGAACGCTTCACCCCAACTGCTCCTTCCATAAATGCACAAAGAAAAACAGGTCAAAGCCCCGGTAAACTTTGTTTGGGGGATTTACATGATCCGTTAAAAGTATCGGCCTTCAATACCCAAAATTCCATATCGACGTTAACTTTTTATGAAATTGTGAGCGAGCATCTTGTTTTTCACCCCCATTTGTGATAAATAACATTAAAAAGTTCTTCGTGACATTTTATTGGGAGTGTTACTTCGAAATTGGATTGGCTCTGGTTAACGCCTCGAAACCTTGGCTCTTTCTTTCTCGTAAATAGGTATTGTTTTGCTTCGCCGATATTGTAGGCTTTCTGCGAAAAATTCTGCTTAGCGTCTTTGAAGTAAAGTATTTGAAAGTACAAATAATATAATTAAACGATAAACATACCCGAAACGCATGCGTGCAATCGTGCATGCAACGACTAATGAATGATGATGAAGCGAAAGAGATCTGTCAGGATCATGGCAAGTGGCAGACCCTGGTCTCTGCCTAACCCACCGGGATACAGGGGTGTGGTTGTTTTTTGTGAGTAATGAATAACATAAGCCTATACAGGGCAAAAAAAAATCGAAATACCTTTCCGAAATGAGGGGTTCTTTTCGTCAATACGAACCACTTTTAGCCAACTATTGTCTATTGTTCGTCAACAACACAGTCACTCAATGATTGAAACGGAGCTAATTCTGAAATGCACATTAGAACACACACACACACACACACGCACACACGCACACATGCACGCACGCACGCACGCACGCACGCACGCACGCACGCACGCACGCACGCACGAACGCACGCACGCACGCACGCACGCACGCACGCACGCACGCACGAATTGGAGAAAGAGAAAATAAATACAGGAAACGAAGGCCTCAGAGAGAGTTAACTTCTGACTTATTAGAACTAAGTTATTAAAACTAACAAGATTAATATCTTATTAGTTTCAACCTTCAACGACGAAATTAAACCATATAAATTAAGCCTCAACTGTGCTAAATTATATGATTTTTAGAAGAATTAATATTCACGTACTCAATATCGAGCCGCTTACTATAAAGGCCCGACGTCCAGCAAGGGCAATACACCCTGTCTCAACAACCCCGTGGAGAGAACGAATATATTAAGCGAGTGAAAGTAGCTATTGGAGCTTTTAAGAATTCCGTTTAGTGGTGCCCTCTCACCAGCGTTGGTCCTACAGGGTGAAGTCATCAACAAACAATGCGGATAAGCATCCCGAATTCCGTGAGAGCGACTAGGGATACGATAACTTATTCCATTGCTTAGTTCAGTGCAATCGAATTTGTTGTGACATAACAGAAATAATTGGTCGAGTAAAATTCTCCTACTTTTTAATGAAGAGAGTGAGAGCTTATTGAGTAAATTATCGTTAGAAGACTTCGAGTGAAAACACCTGTAATTAACTGAATTAACGAAGGAATTTTTTTTAACGTCTTCGATTTGATCACTATATTTACTGTAATAAGGGTTCCAGACCGCAGACGCGTATCCCAATTGAGACCTAACTAGAGAACAATAAAGAAGAATGTATGATGATGGACGTTTAAAGTCAGTGCACGTTCACATCACAAAGCCATACATTTTGAAGGCCTTGTTTACGATGTGGTCTATATGTGTGTCGAGATGTAGTTTGGAGTCCGAGTAAATGCCTAAATCCTTTATCACTGAAACCTTATCTAATGGGGCACTACAAAGAGAATAAGTGTACAGTATTAATTTTTTTTGTGAATGTAATGGATTTACACTTGGATAGGCCGAGCCTTAGCTTGTTTATATGACAGTAAGATGTGAATCTGTCGAGATCCTCTTGCAGTTTCAAACAGTCGTAGGTATTAGTAATATCGCTATTAGTAAGGTAGTCCCAGGATCTTCACAAAAAATCGTAATATATATTACTAATTGCGGCTGGGGGTTGGCGCGCGAAGCGCGCAGGGGGTTCACCCCCTAGTATATATATATATATATATATATATATATATATATATACAAACCACTTCAAAGCACATAGATTTTGGGCACTGAGTCCAAATTATTATTGTATCCTGAAGTCCGGAAAATGTATTGAAATTTTTAATGTTTTTCTTCAAATTTATGTATCCGGGAGGGGTAGGCAGATACCAGAGTTTGCTACTTGCATCAATCCTGACAGACCTCTTTCCTAGATACAACTCAATGATGAAAAGATCTTATTTTAGCAGCAGACACGAATCTGCGTCACAGGCTGAAAAACAACTAAACTCTCGATATAAAGATGCAGACATTCTGTCTAGGATAGCCAAATCGATTGTCGGAAACCATATTAATAAACGCTCAGCAGTTGGGCTCGAAAAGGAACTACACGCAAAAAAGCTACGAGAAACGCGCTAATACATTCGTAGACATTACGTAACATGAAACGGTAAGTAAAGTTGGCTAAAAAATTGCACAGGCATTGCAATTTGAAGTTTGTATTCAGCCTCTATACCTCCCACTGTAGGGCACAGGTCTTCTCTCAGAGAGAGAGTGTGGGCTCAATCACCACGCGTGCCCACCTCCGATTGGTTGTTTCAAGCGCCAAGGTATGTGAACACCTCAGACACTCGGTTTCCTGACGATGTTTTCCTTCACCGTTAGCGAGTGGTATTGCTAATCATCATCATCATCATCATCTTAGAGATCTATATCCAGCAGTCGCTCAGCGTGCTATGGAAAGAGCTGTGCTCGGGGTTTCTCTGAAAGATCGAATTCGAAACGAGGTGATCCGACAGAGAACCAAAGTCACCGACATAGCCCACCAAATTAGCATGCTGAAGTGGCAGTGGGCCGGCCATATCATCCGAAGAACTGATAACTGATGGCGTATTGCTAATATAACTTCACAAATGTACGTCACCCAGAAAACAAAGTCATTGGTACATGCCGGCATTCGAAGTATATTTCATACAGTTTGTAATAGAGCACTCGAATTACATTTGAGAGGCTCTTCCTTTTTTGGCACGTATGACTTTAAAGTAACGTATGTTTATTTGTGAATTTTGAAGTAACGATACTACTGCTAAAAGAAGAATCTGACCAAGCGATTAGTTTCATAGTATTAGATAAATTCACAATCGTTAACAACATACTCATAATAAAAAAACAACAGATTTGCCGCTAACAATCAACTGTCAACCACGAGAGTTCCTTCCATTTTCAATAAATGCTGTGAAGGAAAACATCGTGAGAAAAACTTGAGAAACCCGGGTGTCTGAGGTGTTCACATACCTCAGCGCTTGACACTGCTAGTCCGCGGTGGGCACGCATGGTAATTAAGCCCGTACTCTCTCTCTCTGAGAGAAGGCCGGTGCCCTGCAGTGGGAAGTGTGTAGGCTACATCAACAAAACGTTCAAGTGATTCGATCGTCAGCTTTGCCTCATCAACTGTACATACAATGAAGCGTTCGATTGTGGTAATAACTTCCGTCGCTCAGCGAACCCTATGAAATGACGTCGTAAGACGTTTTACGGCGCAAGCGTAAAAGGGCCAATAACATTAACGTCTCAAATATCTACCTGAATTCAATCAGTTCATTCCACGAGGGATGTTATTATTCCGTTTCGAGGTTTTTTTTTTAGTGAGACTTCTATGGCTGATTTCACTCTCGCATGGACATGCTGTAATTTTTTATGATTATATAAAAAACTAGCTGTACGTTTGCATGATAAACCGATTAGCTTATGTACCTATGACTTTGTTTGTATAGCCTATATCCATTGTTTGTATAGCCTATATCCATTCCATTCTAAATACTGGTGAAAAGATTTTTGAAATCGGACAATACTTTTGGAGATCCCCCCCTACGAACAACTTACAAACACATACACTTCCAAACTTTTCACGCCAGATAGGCGTCCCAGGCGGACATACTTCGACCAAATAGGGGATGTATTAGCACAGGGCAAGATAAAAAGTACCCGAAACCAGCGTGCGGGCATGCAACGACTATTGAATGTTGAGAAAGCGAAAGTGATCCGCGGTGCCCATGCTCTCCTCTCTCTGAGAGAAGGCCTGCGCCCTAGACTGGGACATATATAGGCTGAATAATATTATACTAGTTATTGCCCGTGATTTCGTCCGCCTGAAATAAGTAATTTAATTATTTATTTTATTTTTATTTATTAGAGAAAACAAACAGTTGTACAAACACTTTAATGTAACGTAGGAATATCATAAACACTATATAATTGTACAACCATCAGCGTTTTCTACAGTTTACTTAAACAGAATAAGCAGAGACTCTGACATTGAATGTTTAAGTGGCAACTGAAAACCAACATTAGATGAAACCAACCATTTTACAGGTTAGAGGAAGATTACCTAGTCATCACTACAGATACAAAAATACAAAGCAAAGGATTTTCGGGGTGAAAAGTATCTTATATCCTTCCCCGGGACACAAACTATCTCCGTACCAAATTTCATCTAAATCCGTTCAGCCGTTATTGCGTGATTGAGTAACAAACTCTCTCTCTCTCTCTGAGAGAAGGCCTGTGCCCTACAGTGGGACTTATATTTAGGTAGCTTATGAGTAACAAACATCCATGTAATGTAATATTAATTAAGTCGCAGTTTCTGTGTTGTTCGCTTTGATTTTGATTCCATTTAAGAAATTCAAAAAGGAACGGTTCAATATATCGCAAGCGCGATTGGCATGATCTGTTGCAGGAAACTATGAAGCCGTTATTATTTTGTTTGTGAAATGAGTAGCGAACTAAATATCTGGCCTGTATTATTAGATTTCTCCTTTGATGTTTCGCGTTTGTTGGATGTTCAGTTGTACTATTTTACAGCTTCTCTACTCCCGAAGTTATTGCGTTCATATTGCGGCACAATTAAATGCAATCAGTCAGAAATAAAGACTTGAATCGCCATTCCGCGGTGAGCACGCGTGGTGTTTAAGCCCATACACTCTCTCTGAGAGAAGGCATGTGCTCTACAGTGGGACGTAATTATATAGGTTGCTTATCCTCCCCAGTCCTGACCTTGAAAATAACAATCGAAAACCATTGTTATTTTCAAGGTCAGGACTGAAGAGGTTATGATGAAAGAGTTGAATTTCAGGGCGCAATGGAAACTCCAAGCATATTTTAGCCAAACTATTAAATGAAATTCACTCAATTGTAATGCAAGTTGGTTACATTAGCCATCAGCATGGGCTATATTCGAAAAGAGGCGCGTCCTGTCAGACATGATGTTCACCAAAGCCTCCATAGACTGTAGAGACTTATTTATTACACCAAATTATTTTAAAGGTTCCTAGACCATCAAGCAAATACACACTACCTGATAAACAGAATCGCACAAAACAAATTATGGGCAAATAAGTTTACTTAATCGTCTTATCATCATCAGCCATTTAACGGCCACTGCAGGACATAGGCATCCTTCGTGGTTTTTATAACCATGACGGGTTTTGCCATGATCGCCACGCTTGGCAGGCGGGTTGGCGATCGCAATGCAGTTGGAATCTCAGAAAGACGCTGCTGACCGTCTCCAGGTAACTGATTTCCTTAGTCGCCTTCTACGACATCCACAGCAACAGGTAGACGCTTAAAATATTCAAATGTATAAATAATGGTACGGAACCCTTCGTGGGCGAGCCGGACACGCACTTGGGCGGTTTTATTTAATTACTTTTTATTTTTTTTAGAAATAATGGCCAAGATATAAAATAAACTTAACTAAAACAAAAACAAAGAATCTACCGCACTGTGACTGTACCGTACGATTTAAACGAATTTACTTTCCCATATAGTGCTGCAGAATTTGGTTATAAAACCTTTCAGACAGTTCTCAAGATGCTGTTGGTCACTGGATCTCTGTGCTATGGCAACCAGGCCAGATCACCAAAAGCATGGAAATACACCCAGACTGAGACCATTTGTACACATGTACGGCGGTCTCCAGTGGGAATTGAACCCGTCGTGGGTCAATTCCCACTGGGGACCATCGTGCCATCTCCGGCTTGGTAATCAGACGTGACACCGCTAGAATAACGAGGCAGTCCATGGTTCATGTTGTTTGATGTTCTGTATATGATCATGTAAAAGTTTTACCTCCGTTGTCATAGGCAGTTATGGCTAGAGAATTGAGTTCCTAAGTCCTCGTTGGCTGTCAAACAAGTTTCAAGTGACGACATGAATTCTGTACGTGTGTATGCATGCCAAAGTACTGTCTACTCTCAAGAGACTTCACTCGTGAAATTGTTCATTCTCAGTAAGGATGGATGTTAGTTTAAAGTAATGCTATGATATTAAATATCATTTATTAGGATTGCGTAGTCAACAAGAAAGACATTATAGTTTAACCATATCTGTCCGTCTGTCTATCCGTCTGTCCGTCCGTCCGTCCGTCAGTCCGTGCGTCCGCCCGTGGCTTAGCGCAGATACAAGTACGAGAAAGCTTAAATTTTGCACAGATATAGGGTGCAACCAAATCTACAAATATTGCACTGAAAACAGCACTTGTCAGAATTTTTCTAATTTGAAATTGGTATCGAAAAACGTTCTAAAGAACTAAAAGAAAAAATAGCCAACCACCTGACTGCTACTAAACAGGCAGAACCAACCCAGGTTCTTCGGATCGAGATGCATTGTTAAAAGGTCCCGCCTACTTAGTAGTCAATGCTCAGCACTCGGGTTGTTGGTTATATTTTCGATCAGTTTTTTTATTTTTCTCTTTTCAGTGAAGTTTTTGTATATTATTTTAACTTACATTTATTTCATATAGCCCAAGCCTATACTCTCGAGCAAATACGACAAATTGACCTCATTTGTCAAAATGTGATGAGGGAACGTAGAATCGGACATACTTTCACACCTACATACATACATACATACATATGAGCCAAACACATTACCCTCCTTTTGGGCTCCACCGCAGTCGGATACAAAATATCTGTTTCAGACATTTCAGAGTAATTTACGCGTAGGCGTAGGTAATAGCTTTACTTCACTTATGCTTATTTACCTACTCTTGAAGTCGTAGAAGCAAGCTATTTGTAAATTTAAAAGTAACTCATTATATTACAGTCCAATTTGCAGCTATTTATATTTACTAAGGTATATTTTAAGCGTGTCGGCAAATATTGTCAGCATGCAATCAACCCTTTGTACCGCTGAAAGCTGTTCTCGTAGGTATTTGATTTATAGTAATACCACTACCCCTTTTTCTGGTGATATGCAGATTCAAACTGTTTAAACTGAGTATCAGGTCACTCATATTATTCTTCACTCAAAGGCAAAAAGCTGTACTCGTCGGTATTAGATTTACAGTAATACCAGTAACCTTTTTTTTTTTGGTGAAATGCGGATTGAAACTGTTTTAATTGAAAATCAGGTCACTCATATTATTCTTCACTCAAAGGAAATGTTGATTTTTTTATTTATCTCTGTTCAGCGAGCTTGAAACGAGTTTTAATAATTCGATGGCGTAAAGTTGTTGAAATGGCCGATGTTTGGCTTACAAAGAGATGCAACGAAATTTATATCAGTACATTTTGCTGCGTTATTTTATCTACTTTAATATATACCATAAATTTTGGGGTAGTTTGAAACAACAAACAACAATAGTTGAGGAGACTTATAGGGAAGAGCGGGTCATTGTGCTCTTCCACTATATAGGGAAATTTCCCGCCAGTCAGATCGTATGCCTGGGGATGGCCGGTCCTATTTACTGCCGGTTATATTTATGGTATGTCATGTGAAACATTTTGCTTGCGCGATGCAGGAATGTTGGAGTTTATAGTGCGCGCGCAGAGTTGACAATATGTGCTCGCCACAGACTCTTTTCGAGTGGGAATATTTCAAAAAATATACGCGTCGAATTGATAACCTCCTCCTTTTTTGAAGTCGGTTAAAAATTAATATTTTTTATAACTAAATATGAGGTATTCTTACTTATGCTAAAATAGATAATTAAAACACCTTCAATGAATGCATAAGGGGATAATCTTTTTAGAAAATAGGACTTCAAAAACCGCTCAAATGCATGTCGGGCCACGCGCAATGTAGAGTTCCATAGAAAGAGAGTTTTTTTATCTACTTTACAGAACTAACTACTTCATCGAAGTCATTTCGACGTCGACGTCGACGCGCGACCTGGGCGTATGTATGAGAACCGATTTGTCATTCGTCGATCACATTACGGGTATTTGTAAAAGCTCTTTCAAAAAGTTAGGTTTTATTTTACGCCAGGCCAGGGAGTTAGATCACTTTATAATGCTCTAGTCAGGAGTAAGTTAGAAACGAGTGCTATAATTTGGAGTCCACATGTAGCTAAATATAGTGATATGTTGGAAAAAATCCAGAACAAATTTACTCGTTTTTTATATTTTAAATTATATGGAGTGTATCCCTATTATCCACCTATGTATCCCACCTTATTTGTATTGGGTATGGTGGGGTACAATAAGCTGGAAGTCAGGAGAAAGGTGGCGCTGGCGACATATTTCTTTGGGTTGGTTCGCGGATACCAAAATAATCCGGATATTTTGAAATTGATCGGTTTGCGCGTACCTGACAATTACATCAGGGCACGAAGGCACCAGCTTTTTCATGAGCCAAGTGCAAAGACTAAGTTATTGAGCGAGGCGCCCGTAGCGGTGGCAATCAGACTACTCAATTGGTTTGATAGGAAAACAAATATAGATATATTTACATGCTCGCTCACGAAATTCAAGGCTGAGGTGACATTTTTATTGAGTAGATAATATTTAATGAAATTGACATGATCTTGTATTTTTCTTATGAGGCAATTATTTATTTATTTTATTTTTTTTTGTTTTAATATTTGATGAATTTTTTATGAATTGTTTATTAATTTTATATGCTTAATGAAACGTATTTTTAATGTGATTTAACTTTTATTGTAATTAAGAAATATGTTAATTACCCACTCGTATGTTAATGTGCTCGATTTTAATCTTTTTTCTAAGATGTTATTTTTATTTAACCTGCTGTATTAGGTGGATAACCTGTAAGGGCGGGATCTGTTACGAAATAAATAAAATAAAATAAAAAAAATAAAAGAAATAAAAAATTTTCAATGGAATAAAATTTGTACGAAGTACTTTAACAAAAAAATGTGCTTTAAGGCTTAATATTTCTCTTAATATTGCATAAATTCGGTTACCCTAGAAATTGTCTAAATTTAAACTATTACATAGATAACACTTTCATCATCATAATAAGCAGCCTATATACGTCCCACTGTAGGACACAGGCCTTCTCTCAGAGAGAGAGTATGGGCTTGATCACCACGCGTGCCCACCGCGGATTGGCGATTTCAAGCGCTGAGGTATGTGAATAGCTCAGACACCCAGGTTTCCTCGCGATGTTTTCCTTCACCGTTAGCGAGTGGTATTGCTACTATAACTTCACAAAGTACATAACTTAGAAAACAAAGTGATAGGTACATGCTCGCACTGGGAATCGAACCTGGGTCTCCCGCTTCCGATTCCAATGTTCTACCCACTAGAAGATAACACTTTATTGTAGATAAATTATTATTATTACTAATAGTTCTAAGTAGAGACGTAAAAAAATTTGAGCTGAGAATCGGGTTAAAAAACGTACTAACAATATTAGTACCGTGAACAATATATCTATCAGAACAATGACCCGCGCATTGCTCTAGATGGCTAATAATCGTTCGAATAGAATTTATACATACACAAACTCACGCCTGTATCTCAGAGGGGTAGGCAGAGACCAGGGACAATCCAGTGGGTGGAAGGGCCGGTAAAGGACGTCCCACGCGGACATATTTCGACCGAAAAGGGGACGTATTGAGGACGAAGCAAAGGGGAAGATAAAAAATACAAGAAACCGGCGCGCGTGCGTGCAACGACTAATGATAGTTGAGGAAGCGAAAGTGATCGGTCAGGACCTGGTCTCTGCTTAGCTCTCTGGGATACAGGCGTGAGTTTATGTGAGGTATCTATGTAAATACTCAAACTGAAGGTTATCCTTTCTTTGCTACATAATTACCAATCAATGTTTAGTCAGGTTGTACCTAGCGCGAGAGCCAATGTTAATTGCCGATTTATGTACATAGAAAGTTTCAAAGGTTAGCATGCCTCTTGTTCACAGCTGTACTGCACATTCATTGCACATAAATGTTTTTACTTTCACCTTGTGCGCTGTTGGAAGCGGGGCGAAGTGTCTTGGGACATGCGTGAAATATTGTGACACTCTACACCGGAAAGGTGACCGCGGTGATTGCAACTGTTAAAGTGGTATATCACTATTTAATAGTTTATTATTTATTAGTTTTGTAAAGGAGGTAAAAAACTCCTCTTTCTACAGAACCCTACACTGTGCATGGCCCAACGCATTAGGATAGTTTTTAATTACTAATTAAAAAAACACGGCTGAAATTTGGGGGCAAACCCTACAGATTTCAGCGAGTATACTGACTCACTATATTTTTCCTTTAACGAGTTTTAAGATATATTTTTTGTATTTAATTTATATCTTTTTGTTTTTATATGGTTTGACGGTTTTTTTTACTTTGTAGTACTGTTAAATAATTCTTAAAACCATATGTGTTATGTAGATTGGTTTCTTTTATGTAGGACATTGATTTACCAAAGGTTTCGACATTGGTAGACCACGTAAAGCGTGAATTAAATAAAATTTTGTGTAAGTTTTTATATTAATCTGTACTATTTGAAGGATAAGTATTTGTTAAAGTTTATTGATTTTAAACAGCGAATACATAACCAAACCGAAGCAAATACAATAAATGGTATAAGGCACTTAAAACAAATTGCCGCAAGCCTTAAACAAAGTTAGGAAATACACAATATTGGGAAGCAGGCTCCCTGAATGAATAAAATATAAGATTTAATTCTCTTGAGTGCTCTAAGGCCGTGTAATGTTTTGAAAGCGGTAATTGGACGTAAGTAAGATGGCGATTGCCAATAAATTTTGCTTTGGAAGTAACTTCTTGTCCCATAAATTGGGTGCTTATAATCATCTCTTACTTTCAACCACGTAAACCTTCTCGCCATCAAACGTAACAGTAGGCCGAGTTTTAAGGTTGTGTTACACCTAGCATGCTGTTTCGCTCGCATATTCTAACATTTTTAACATACATATACGTACAATATGAAATATTAAGTACACACAACAAAACTATGGTAGACAGAGTAGAATAAATACGCAATCAAGTTAAGTATCCTTCATGCGATTCACATCGTTACGCCACCAAGTCTAAACGGGCCTAATCGCGATTATTTATTAGGTGAAATTGTTAGAAGCAAACATAATCTAATTTTATTTTTGAAAGTAGGCAATACTGTGCTACCATCTGCAGGCTGGTGGTTTAACCACTCTCTCGCGTCTGCTGCGCCACGTTGCGTGAATCTTATTTGTAGAAACAGTAATTTCAGTGTTCTTAATTCTTTAGTGCACATCATCATCGTCATCATCGTCAGCCATTTGACGCCTACTGCAGGACATACGCCTCCCTCATGGTTTTCCAAGCTTCCCGGTGTTGATCCGCCCGCATCCACCGACACCCCGCCACCGTAACGTAACCAGGTCGTCACACCTGGGGGGCCTGCTCAGTGCAAAGTGGATATTGTATGAACGAAATAAAGCCACCTGTGTCACGTTATAGTGCCAGCGCATTGTTCTCCTCGAAACTGTGGAGTCTGGAGGAGAACAATACGCTGGCACTATAACCCAGCCCCTTAGTGAAGTTATACAGTCCTCCTTGAAATAAAGATTATTTGTTTTTATCCTGTACCTAGTTTTTGATCGAGAAAAAATTATAAAATTTCTTATTAATTTTGAAACATTTCTTTATTATTTAAAATGTCCGTGACGTTATTATCTATCAAACCCTTACAGCACATAATATACAAAAAGTATAAGATTTTTTTAAAGTCACCAAAAATTTTATGTTGTGCAAGTGGGATTATATCTATCGCACGAGCCACGTAACAGAAGCCTCTGTACTGTATCACCTGGCATCATCATCATCAGCCATTCGGCGCCCACTGCTAGACATAGGCCTCCCTCATAGTTTTCCAAGCTTCCCGGTGTTGTGCCGCCCGCATCCAGCGACTCCCCGCCACCGTAACGAGGTCGTCAGACCATCTAGTGGGGGACCTGCCCACGCTGCGTTGTCCGGTCCGCGGTTGCCAGATCACAACTTTTTCCGCCCCAACGGTCATCAGGTCTCCGTACTATGTGTCCCGCCCACTGCCACTTCAACTGAGGAATTCTTCGAGCTATATCAGTAGCTCGAGGATCGCCTCATTCTTGATTCGATCACGCAGTGAAACTCCTAACGTAGCTCTCTCTGTATCACCTATATTTTATGGTTACATAAAACATAAAACATAAACATAAACTCACGCCTTGTAACGGACCTGCCTGTGTAGCATACTCTCAACGTATAATTAAGACTGAAAGGTGGGGAATATTTAAGAAATAACGAGTTAGTTAAATAAATTGAACTTATATCCAAAGAATAACAAGCGGTCGGAGCCGGCACCGAAAATCTTTTTCTACCCGCTCGTAGATGCGGGTATTCGCGCAGAAGTTACTTTTTTCCCGGACAGAGCGGCGCCAATAAAAGATCACGCCACCCGACTAAAACCAATAAGGATGATACTTATTTATGAACCCGTACTATTGTTTCGCGTGTCAGGTCGACTGGTTAAATCTGAGTCAAATCGTATAAAAAGGCCGAGGGCCAAACGCGCGGGGCGATTCCAGACTAGAGAATTGAACAGTAAATACATCCGTTACGCTCGTAGGGAAATTCGCCATTTTCAGCGAATTTATTAGCATTAGGGAGTTTCGTTTGCATTTAAATTCGAAAATAGGAGAGTGGCTTTGGATTTGTTACCTAACATCATCTGTGGGCATCGCGTCCCAGACTATCAGCTCTGGTGTGAAGTTTCAGGTTTAGAGTTGCTCTCGAAGCTAGGGAGTTGATTTGAAAGTAAAAGTGTTAAGGTTAGAAACGGTTTTCGGTTCCTGAATCTTTCGTACATTTAGCTAGAAGTTTTCCGCGTAAAATAGGGTTTTCAGCCTTAGTAATTAGGGTAGCTTCCGCGAAATAAAATGTGAACTAATCCTTTTTCTCCACAGTACTACGTTTATGGGAAATAAATTTGTACAAAGGTGAACTCTCGGTGGCAAAGGTATGCTAAGGATAGTCCGTGTGTCCAGCCTTTGTCAAATAACCAAGGCTCGGTGAGGCCACACGAGGTTATTCGTATCATGCTTGCGTCATAGCTTTCAGAGTTTTGTTCGAATTTAATTCTACTTATTACTTTAACTTAATTCCACTAGCTAGTGGTAATTGAGTTTCAGTACACAAACGTGTGAATTTAGAGCGAATTCACTTGGGAGCCTTAAGAAGTTTAAATTAATGGACTAAGGAACCCAAAATCTAGCTCTGCTTACTATGCTACGGCTGAATCTGAATCTGCTTGGGTCGAAAGGTTTAAAGAATCCCTTCACCGGAGGCGTTCCCAATTTAATTTAGTAAAAAAAATTATTAATATAGTATTAATATTTTGAATTGAGATAATTAGAGATTAGAGAGAGGGACATCAGCCTGTACGAGATTAGGATGGCCCTGAAACAGCTCAAGAATAACAAGGCACCAGGAGAGGACGGAATCACATCAGAGCTCCTGAAAGCGGGTGGAACACCAGTACTTAAAGTCCTTCAGAAGCTCTTCAATTCCGTCGTGCTCGAAGGAAAAACGCCAGAAGCATGGAACAGAAGCGTGGTGACGCTGTTCTTCAAGAAAGGGGATAACTCTCTATTGAAGAACTACCGACCCATCTCGCTTCTGAGCCATGTTTATAAGCTGTTTTCGAGGGTCCTCACGAATCGTCTCGAACGCAGGTTTGATGACTTCCAGCCTCCCGAACAAGCCGGTTTCCGAAAGGGCTTTAGTACCATAGACCACATCCACACGCTGCGGCAAATTATACAGAAGACTGAGGAGTATAATCTGCCATTCTGCTTAGCGTTTGTGGACTATGAGAAAGCCTTCGATTCGATCGAGACATGGGCAGTGCTCGAGTCTCTCCAGCGTTGCCGGATTGACTATCGGTATATCGAGGTGCTGAAGTGCTTGTACAACAGCGCCACCATGTCGGTCCGAGTACAGGAGCAGAATTCGGAGGCAATTCCATTGAGAAGAGGCGTGAGACAGGGAGACGTTATCTCTCCGAAACTGTTCACGAACGCACTGGAAGATGCCTTCAAGCTTCTGGAATGGCAGGGACGCGGCATCAATATCAATGGCGAGTACATCACGCACCTTCGATTTGCCGACGATATAGTAGTCATGGCGGAAACGATGGAAGACCTCGGCATAATGCTCGACGACCTCAGTCGAGTTTC
This sequence comes from Yponomeuta evonymella, assembly GCA_963969515.1. Lineage (NCBI taxonomy): Eukaryota > Metazoa > Arthropoda > Insecta > Lepidoptera > Yponomeutidae > Yponomeuta > Yponomeuta evonymella. The sequence continues at coordinate 21,643,576 of OZ018343.1, read as the reverse complement.
CCAACGTGTGGGCCTTAAAATGAACATGGACAAAACGAAGGTCATGTCGAACGCTCGTGTTGTGCCCACCCCAATAAAATTGGGGAACACGACTCTCGAAGTTGTAGACGAATACGTCTACTTAGGACAAACAATCCAACTAGGCCGGTCCAACTTCGTGAAAGAGGTCAATCGTCGAATCCAACTCGGCTGGGCAGCTTTCGGGAAACTTAGAAAAGTCTTTTCGTCTAATATACCTCAATCGCTCAAGACAAAATTATACAACCAGTGTGTGTTACCAGTGATGACTTATGGCACTGAAACGTGGTCTCTCACTATGGGCCTCATAAGAAGGCTCAAGGTCACGCAACGAGCTATGGAAAGGGCTATGCTCGGAATTTCTCTACGAGATCGAATCAGAAATGATGAGATCCGTAGACGAACGAAAGTCGTGGACATAGCCCAGCGGATTAGTAAGTTGAAGTGGCAGTGGGCGGGGCACATAGCACGCAGAACTGATGGCCGATGGGGCCGAAAAGTTCTCGAATGGAGACCACATATCGGCAAGCGCAGCGTGGGACGACCAGCCACAAGATGGACAGATGACGTCATTCAAGTGGCAGGAAGACGCTGGATGCAGGCCGCTTCCAACCGGTCTTTTTGGAAATCCATGGAGGAGGCCTATGTCCAGCAGTGGACTTCTTGTGGCTGAATGATGATGATGATGAATTAGAGATTAATTATCTTGTTTGGAGATTGGGTTAAAACGCTTCTTGTGAATGCGGTGTTAGATCTTCTTCCGTTAGCATTCGTGGTGTAGCAATTTTCTCCCTGCTTACCCTGAGTGACAGACGATTCTAGCCCTCTGGCACTTTGCACCCATAACATATTTATGTATTATATTTCGTATATTCTTACCTTGCGGGTGGTTACCGAACCCATAAAACCACCCGCGCATACACATCCTAGGCTACACACTCTGGCCGGCCAGAAAGTCTGAAAGCTAACTGTGTCAAGTTACCGAGTGATTTGAAACAGTCTGGGTTTCCGGAATTAGGGAGGATAGAAGTAGGAAATAGCTGTGACTAGGGAGACACCATAGGCACTCACACATATACACGATTAAATGTAAATGGGGTTTGCTTTGCTGAAACAATTGATGGGTGGTTAAATTAGCTTACGGGGTTGGGAAGAATTAGGCAGGCTCCCCCTTTTCTTTCAGGGTATCCAGTTGTATGATGAGCGTAAGTATTTCCCCGATTCCCCACCTTAGCAATGCGGTCATTAAGTAGGACAATAAATAGCGATTTATTTCCGTACCAAAAATAAGTAATCAAATAGCTTTACTTTCCAATATTGACAGCAATATTATTTTGTAACGTCCTGTGCAAAGGTTTAACATTAAATTCCGTTAAAATAAATAAGCTCTGACAAAGTTCTATAAACTAATTAAATAAAAGCTAAAGTAGACAACCAAATTTTAATTAATCAGAAGTGCCAAATGTGTTAGATGTTTATTGCTCCATTCTTATTATGAACAGTGAAATTTGTTGTATATAAATGAAATATATTCAGTAAGCTAGCTTTTATTCTCAAAATACTAAAAGTGTCTCTTAACTATCTATTACCTTACTATTCTAGCCTTTTACTCCAACTATTAAAAGTGACTCCTAATTATCTAGTACTTTACTATTTTCGTTTACGGAACTTTTCAAACATAAATCAATGAAACGTTTAGCTACTTGCTCTAATTTCTTCCGCTGCTTAGGTTGCTACGGCATCTTATTAATGAAAACGTAGTGGTTCGAGTCCTGTTGGACGTTAGAAACTATGATACCATGTTGGCGTTGACTTGTAAACGAAGATCTAATAAGTAAGGCTGTAAGTTCGTGCCTTGTTTACGTACATTAAAATTATCTACTGAACTTTGATTTCTCGCCTATCGAACCTTTGATTTGGAAGGTCTGAAAATGACATCAAATTATTATTAATATAAAACCTAGATATAATAAAACCTAATCTTCATCGACATTATCTTTTAAAACCTTGATTAACAACCTACGTATTACTGATTATCTTTTTACGCATCTACCTTCAATATTTTGCGCCGCATCTCGCTTACGTGAATCTATCCTTATAGCGTTGAGGTTGAGTGCCGTTTTATATTGAGAGTTTAACAATCTATCGAGCAATGGAAATAAGTATGCTATAGGGCGAAGGATCCGATAAATAAAATAGTCTTTATTGACATTATGACAAAAACCGTTATGGAATGTTGTGGTTGTTAGATTTTAAGGCGTAAACCTTTTAATTTGAATAATATTTAAACTTGCTTATCTCTTTACTTCAATAATATTTTGTGCTCTGCCTTGTTTGATCTAATGGTATTTGCGATACTTGTTGCTTGGGGCTCTGATAGACTTCGTCTGTTCAGTCCATTGTTGTGACGTCTTGAATAGACTTTTTCCAACATACACATCCGGGTTACATACTTTTAGTAGAGTTATCTCCTAGGTATTTGATACTGTCCCGTTGAGTTTTGTGTATAATGGCTGGACCATACGAAAGTTATCTACCTACTCAGAGTTTCAAGGAATAATTTCCTTTCATTGGATCAAACAATCTACAATTGCTTATTTTTAAACATTTGTGCTATTGCTGCTATTAATGCTTGCAATCTTTAGTGAGGCTGACCACTTCTACACAATGAGCGTTATTCGCTAGTTGCTAAAACTTCGTTTGACCAGTCATCCATTATATCCAGGCTTTCCGGATTGAATTTTCTCCGATGTACCATGCCTTTGATATCACAACCCTATACTATTCTACGACCTGATGACTGGTCATACGTTGAAAGCACCTTTTATAAATCTTCCTACGGTCAGTTTTCACTGAATTGTCTGCATTTTGCAAACGCAATTGAAATGTTATGTATATCCATGAATCTAGTTATAGATAAAACTATGTACAGTGGGACAATGATGAGCATACGGTGTGAAAGACCCAGCCTTTGGTTGGAGAACTGAGTTTCTTTTAGTCCGGATCCCGTCTCTGAGTCAAGTACTTTTAACTAGATTTGTGTTAGTTAACTTTCACTTTATCTATTATATTATAAATACCTTAAATTTAAACTTCATTCTGCACTAACTGCGCTTCATGCTTATAATTTTTATTTGCCTTTGCTTCAATCAAATTACTAGCGGACATTAGAGACGAAAATCTGTTGAACATTATAATAATATTATTAACAATAATATTGTTATAATGACCTACTTCTTTTATCTGTTCTTACACAGTGTTCCATACCGGTTTAACCTGTTTCATATTCTACTTTAAATAGCAAACTTATTCAACACTTAAACATTAAAAATTCTAATTTTCATTCTTGTTAGGGCTTTACTTAACTTAACTTTTCAATATAGGGCGGAATAAACTCAACCTCTCTACTTAACCTTGATATCAAACCGAGTTAACTCGACCTTTAATTTCAATTTAAAGAAAATTAACTAGATCTTTATTTGTTAATTATATACTTTTGCGCTCGAACATTTGCTTTCAATCTCAGATACCTTAAAAGGGCTAGGGTTACGTATACGATCACAACGCAGGGTTCTACCAAATAAAACTAGACGATCACAGTTGGCCATTAGAGTGTTTTGCATCATAGTATCTACATTTTATCATCTCGTCGGGGTTTAATTCTCTAATTTACGGGGGTGGGGTGGTACAGCCTGTATCCCAGAGGGGTAGGCAGAGACCAGGGAGTGCCACTTGCTACGATCCTGACAGATCACTTTCGCTTCCTCAACATTCATTAGTCGTTGCATGCACGCACGCCGGTTTCGGGTACTTTTTATCTTGCCCTTTGTTAATACATCCTCTATTTGGTCGAAGTATGTCCGTCTGGGTCGTCCCTTACCGGCCCTTCCATCCACATTCGCTCGATATATTTGTTTTGTCAATCTTTATGGTTACTTGACATTTAAAAAAGAAACCGTTGAAGTGGCAGCGAGGTGGCGGACTATCAGTTGATAGTCCATGAGGTACAAGACGCCCATTAACTCGCTAGACGTACTGAGGAAGATTGCTAGTAGTGGGTGGATGAGGTGGCCGAAGACATATTGAAGTTGCGTGCCTGTTTCCAGCAGTGGACAAATATTGGCTAATTGATTGAGAACCTATTTAGAGGCTATTGTCCTCAGCACGGGTTAGTGCAACAAAAAGAATACAATAATTGTTTGAGGCCTTAAAATAGCAGGTCAAATTGAAGGACCTCGTCTCGACTCTGCGAAGTTGTTTCTATGCTTATCATTAACTGACGTCAAGTCCGGTACGCTGTGGATTTTTCGTAGTTGTTGTTCATGCACTTTGGCTAGCTGATATCCGTTAACAGTAGATTAACAGAATGTTTGTGTAAGATTAACAGGGGATTAGTGCTTTACAAGAATGTACAATATGAGACTCTACGGAAGGGACAAACAAGCATTTGACCTGTTCAGAAAATCTCTGCATATAACTTTCAACAGATAAACTGGTAGTCGATAACAACGGAAATATAAATAATGTAATAACTTCCACACAACATAACACGTGTCTTGTCCCCAAAGTAGGATTCCCTATTCTGTGGCAAGGATGGAAATATACCCAGACAAGGCGTTGTGTACAAATGTATGGCGGCCCCTACTTGGAATCGAACCCATGACCATGATTACCAGCCGTGATACCGCTATACCAACAATGCAGTCACATAGATGAGGGTTGCGTTCTCTTTAATTACAGATCACGCGCCTCTGTAAGGAGAAGTTCTGAAATCTAGAGCTCTCTGTTTCCAACTACTGAGCACCTTCTCTCTCTATCCCGCAGTGTGTGCCAGTGCCCGGGCTGGGGTTCCGGCGCGGCTCGTACCGATGCGTATGCCGCCGCGGCTTTTACTTCCCAAACACCACCGCGTCACATCGCTATTATAACGGGAGCGATATTGAAGAGCAATACGAGAAGCATCTCATGGTAAGTCTATATTACGGGCTACATCTATGGTCCTGTTTTATTTATTCGTTTTGTCTGTTGTGTATTTAGTTTTCTTTCTGTTGTTGTGCACATTATGTTACTTATCTGCTTATTTTGTTTCTGTGATGTATCTTGTTGATATGATAAATGTCTTTCTTCTTCTTTTTCTTCTTCATATATATGAAATGAAATTTATTTGGCAGTGAAACCTTTTACACTTGTTTTTCTTGTATTTAGAGTACTTGCATAAGTATTATACTGTAGTTTAGGTTTCAGAAGTAAGGTTACAGCTAGTGTCTAAGCTAGACGTGGTCTGTAATACAGATATCAGCTTCCATCAATATTGTGGTCCAAGGCTACAATACAGTAGAATTAAAGAGAACCGGAAGGGCACATTAATTGGTTTACTTTTATTTATTAATAAGAGCTTTACTTTGTAAATATTTAGAGTAGTATAAAGAATATTCTTGTCTTATCTTACTTATCGCTAAATTTAATTAAAATGAAAACTATAAATCCTGCCAGGATAATTTACACAGCCATGCCACTATATGTGTCCCATAACACAATATCCTAGGCACTGCAGCACAGACTGCAGCGTCCAAGTGGTCCCTTGACCCATCTAGTGTAAGTGAGTATGAATAATCTCATTGATATTATAGTAAAAGGGGTTTTAGAAGGCTTTCAATATTTATTTGCGCGAGACAATGTTTTAAGCGGTAGACATATTTGCGGTTCACAAGAGACAGAGGGTTGAGATCAACGCTCCCCGTGTTGCCCCTGATTGGTCCGATTTTGCTTGTCATCTAATATTACGAACATGCAAAGGCTAACGTTTATATGTCAGGAACGATCATGAGTGAACAATCTTTTGTGTGTTAGCGAGCCTGACAAGCCTGACAGCGAGCCGCTTCCAACCGGTCTTTTTGGAAATCCATGTAGGAGGCCTATGTTCAGCATTGGACTTCTTGTGGCTGAATGATGATGACGATGATGAGGCTGACAAGTTCGAATCTGCGGCTTGGCCATCTGAGCCTATACTCTGTGTATGTCATGTCAGTAGTACGTTTTTCCACCACTATGTGGATCGTCCGCACCGATGTGCGCTCTGACTGTAAAAAGTACGTACACACGGAATAACATTAACCCCCGGTTTCTCGTACACTAACAAGCTGTTAATCTACTGTTAACAGCTGTCAGTGGTTTTTTTTGTATGCACTTTGGTCAATTGACAGCTGCTAACAGGAGAATAACAGCGTATTAGTGTACGAGAAACTGGGGGTTAGAATACGAATAGGATTTATATTAGATTATTCGTATTCGACCGCTGATTATATACTATTGAGGACTAGATATTGATACTTTCAAATAGAAAATAAACTTGCCCAATATCTGAATCTTATATTATGTAAGCTAAGGCTACCGGGATCAACTTATAGAGGATCAACTTATACCTTTACTAGATAAAGGTTACAAGCAATCGCTATACTACGTCCAGTTTTCGCGAATCGTAGCAACGGTCTTGTAGCCTGCTACGTCATAGCATCGTAGTAATGCTACGTAGTAGCTACGCTAAATTCTGTGCTACGCGGAAGCACTGCTATGAACTAATCTTTGATCAAATATAGATAGATAGATATTATACAACCAGAAAAAACTGGCCATATGCGAGTCGGACTCAAGCACGAAGGGTTCCGTACCGTTATCTATACAACATTAGACACAGAGATCGAGAAAAAACGGCAAAAAATCACGTTTGTTGTAAGGGAGCCCCCCTTAAATATTTGTTTTATTCTGTTTTTTGTATTTTTTGTCATAGCGGCAACAGAAATACATCAACTGTGAAAATTGCAACTGCCTATTTATAACGGTTTACGAGATACAGCCTGGTGACAGAGAGACAGACAGACGGACATTGAAGTCTTTGGGTCCCGTTTGGCACCCTTCGGGTACGGAACCCTAAAAATAAGTACAATTATTATTTCTCAAATCTAAGTAATGTTATACAATTGGTGGTCGCTAACATAATGTGACATTAATCGTTGTTTCTAGAATATAACAATATTTTTGGTGTTCCGTACCCCAAAAATCTCAACGGTACCATGGTAAAAGTCCTGCCATTTATCCGTATGACTGACTTTAAAGAACGCTTTTTTCTTGAACTGTTAATATGGCTATTTTACTAACAAATAATAAAAAGTAAGGGATCTCCATGAAAGAAACGTGATTTTGTATTGTTGCATTTTATTTTCTCATAATATTGTAAAAATGGTAAAAGTTACCAGTATCAAACCTTACATGATAAAAATTCTGTCTCTATAATATCACACCAAATCATGGTGAAATATAACTTGAATCTAAGGGTTTACAACAAAAACATTTTAGGGTTCCATACTCAAAGGGTAAAGTATTATTAAGACTCCACTGTCCCTCTGTCTGTCTGTCTGTCACCAGGCTGTATCTTATGAACCGTGACAGCTAAACAGTTGAAATTTTTACAAGATATGTCATCATCATAAGCCATTTGACGCCCACTGTAGGACACAGACCTCCTCCGTGGTTTTCATAACCATGAAGGGTTTTGCCATGATCGCCACGCTTGGCAGGCGGATTGGCGATTGCAGTACGCGGTTGGAATCTCAGGTAGACGCTGCTGCCCGTCTCCTGCTAATGTATTTCCTTAGTCGCCTTCTACGACATCCACGGAAGGAAATGGAGTGATGCTATTCTTAATTCGGTGCCACACGGAACACAAATTATGTATTTTTACCGAATTGAATTGATTTGTAAAAAAAGTAATTATTTTTTTCGTTGGTGGTTACTTGGTAACCACTAACACTAGCCGTGTTACTCCCTGGAGCCCCTTAAAGGCAATAGCCGGAACCGTAATGAAAGTAAATAATGCAGTAAACTCCCAATAATCTATCGATAATCCCGTGGAAGGGCTTCCTTAGTTGATTTATGGCGCGAAGGACCAATCCCTCAGCCTCCGCGCCTTAATCAATGGACGAATCAATCACTCAGCGAAATTGCCTATGACTGGGGCATCTTATTAGAATTCCTCCAACGAGGTTTTAAAGGATTATTTTACGTGTGGAAACTAACGATCTTATTTATAAAAAAAAAACGATTCGACAAATACACTCCTCTCTTTGCCTTAAATAAATTAAGAAAAAAATATAATAAATCATAGTCGTACATAAAATAATGTCCATTCTATTTAACAGAAATTTTTAGAATCTATCAAAGTAATAATTATTTATCAAAGCGTAAAAAAAGAACAGTGAAACCGTACATTTATAAAAAAAAACTTTGGCCTTTTGCATCCAATGGCACCATCACTCACATTAGATGGGTGAAGGGACCACTCGGATCCTGCAGTACCTGGGACATTATTTTAGATGGAGTAGGCTTGCCCAGCACCTATACCATCCTGACAGTTTAGTCGGCCTAAAATTATACAAAACAGAAACGATTATTAAAACAGGAAAAGTCCTGGAATAAAAGTGGTTTTAGAGTCTTTTCAAAAATTGAGAGAAAATTTAAATTGGAAACGATGAAGGAAGAAAGATTGACGAAACAAATATATCGAGCGGTGTGGGCGGAAGGGCCGGTAAGGGACGTCCCAGGCGGACATACTTCGACCCAATAGGGGATGTATTAGCGAAGGGCAAGATGAAAATCACCAGAAACCGGCGTGCGTGCATGCAACGACTAATGAATGTTTAGGAATCGAAAGTGATCTGTCAGGATCATGGCAAGTGGCTGACCTTGGCCTCTGCCTATCCCTCTGGAATACAGGCGTGAGTTTATGTATGTACACACATGTGTGTGTCACAAATTTAATTTCGAACTAACCGTTATACCTAACTATTGTGCAAGGAAAAACTTGGATATGCAAGCCTTCTAATGTATTTTGTTTTTTGGTGTGTACAATATTCTTTTATTATATTCCTTTATTGGCCCCCTTTGGCCCCCGTGGTGGAGTATGGCCTATACCTTCCTCAGGGAAGAGACCCGTGCCCCTCGGTGGGGACATAATGGGTTGATGATGATTCCTTTATTGCAAACCACAAATAAGAAAAATAATTACATAACATTCTTACAAAGGCGAACTTATCTCTAAGAGAGATCTCTAATCAATAAAGAGTTCTAATCTAATTTAATCTAACCATGTAAACCTTGTACTCTAAAGAAGGTAAATACTGCGGTATAACCTTCGTGCTTGGATTAGCAAATCAGCGATACGCGCCCGTGGTTATTAAGGGCAAGTAGACCGTACATTCTGTAATATAAAAATTTAAAAAGACATTTATGAAGCTATAGTGTTTGTTTTCCTCCATTGGTGCTTCAAGTTCGTACTCATGAAATTTCTTACAAGTCAATGTAATAAAAGCATGTCAGTGATTTTAAAATATCTAAGCTCCCTGGTATCGAATTTAATGTATCGTTCAGTAAACGTTAAGATCCAATATTTTCCAATACAATTTACAATAATACAATAAAAAGTGCAACTATTTTTATTAGCTGTTAGTTATTATTACATAAATACATACATAAACTCACGCCTGTATCACAGAGGGGTAGGCAGAGACCAGGGACTGCCACTTGCCACGATCCTGACAGATCACTTTTGCTTTCTCAACATTCATTAGTCGGTGCATGCACGCACGCCGGTTTCGTGTACTTTTTATCTTGCCCTTTCCTAATAGTTTAAAGAAACTAACATCTTAACAGTTGCAAGTCAATACATTTATGAAAATATAATGTTTGTTAGAAAAAACATCAGCAATATCGAAAATGTTGGTAGCCATAACAATATTGATACTAGGAATAAACATAAATTGTCATTTCCACGTTTTGGACTTGCAAAAGTTAATACATCCTTTATGGGGCATTGTGTACGGTTCTACAATAAGATTCCTCAAGATATATTAGAGTTACCACCGACGCGGTTTAAAAAAATTTAAGCATACTCTGTGCAAAAAAGCCTATTATAACATTAAGGATTATTTGGAAGACAGGGATGTCTGGTATTTAAATAATGTTAACAGGAACGATTGTATCTAGTGTAGTGTAACTTTAAGTTGAAATCTCTGTTAATTAAGCAAACCTGTTTTGAAAAGAATAAATGTGGAGTTTCTTTGTTAGCTTCTTCTCCGCACAATCAATTAATTGTGACATTCAGCTTTGACGTTCATTAAGTAAACATTTTGTTTTTATAGTGAATCGCTCGTAGCCCCGGCTGCCTGAGTGATCTTAAACGATCACGAAGGTTAAGCAACACAGGGCGCGTTCAGTGCATGGATGGGTCGCCGTCTATGCCTAACGCTAGCTAGTGGCATTTTTCCGAGCGGTTCCGTGCTTCGCAAGGCACGTTAAGCTGTTGGTGCCGGCTGCCGTCAATAGATGGCAGTCGTTAAGCCAAGTCAGAGGCTTTAGGGCGGCTTGACAACCTCTGACAGTAGACGAGCCACTAGTCTACAAAGCCGGACTTGGCCCCCGTGGTGGAGTATGGCCTATACCTTCCTCAGGGAAGAGACCCGTGCCCCTCGGTGGGGACATAATGGGTTGATATGTATGTTGTATATGTTTATGTTTTATGATGATGATGATGATGAAAAATTTTTGACTTTGACTTTGACTTTAATACTATGTTTTTTCCGGCTTCAATAAGGGCCCTTTAATTTGTGGAGAAGATGATATTAATGTTATAAAAATACATTTTCAATAATGTCAATATTACATGTACTTATTAAGTACTGTGTACGTGATATAGCAATAAAGAATATGAATATGGAGGTTTTTGAACCTTTTCTTGTGAGTTAATCTTATCGTGCACTGAACTGGCACTAGGCGGTTCAGTGCACGTTAATAATATAAAATATCTAAATTATCCTCAATGGTAAGATTAATATATCTGTGGATATTTTATTTTACTCCAGAGTATTTGCATATTAGCCAGATCGCTGAGTATTAGCTAAGATAAATGATTCACTTACTTAGCGGCTCACTCCATCAACAATAAAAGTAATGTTAGGGTTTATTTTAAAATACGCGAAGGAATATAGGAGTTAATAATTATGTATATTTTTACCTGATTGCTTACCTTTTAAATAAGTAAAAAATATATAAATGACGATTACATCGAATGAGCCGTGGCAGCAAAGTGGTAGAACATCAGGAGGCCTTGGTTTCGAATCCCGGCATGTACCAAAGATTTCGTTTTCTATGTTACGTAAATTTGTGAAGTTGAAGTAGCAATACCATTCGCTAACGGTAAAGGAATAGTACATTGTTCACCGAGAGGAGAAAGTGACCGATTACCGTCGAGGGTGTCGTTTGAAGCCCGAGCCGTAGGCGAGGGCTTTAAAACACCCGAGATCGGGAATCGCAGTTTCTCTCGAGTGATACATAGTGCTTTATACTACACCTGCTTGATAGTTTTATTTTACTTTCTACGAAAACTGAATCCTCAAATAACACACAAATTGGAAATGGCGCCAATGTCGTCTGCAATTTTCACATGTTCTTTTTTCAAATTGTTTATCCTGCCGCCGCAGGGTCGCACTGCCAGCCCGACACCATCCAACACACAGCTAGTGGCCAGTGTCATTTTGCGAACTTGGAGATAAAAACTCACTGTAAAAACGTTTTGGCTTTTGATATTTAGGTTACCGGCGCATAGTCTTACCCAAAATTAAAAAAGAAAAACCACGTAAGAAATGGATTTTCATACACTTTTCTCTCCCGCTCAGATGCGTTTTCTCCCCGCATATTTGTTCGATATGCAATGACGTACTTTCTACCGTAAATTTGATAAAGTATCAAGGTACTTTCCAAGCAGGTGTAGTATAAAACATTATGACAAAGCCTGAGTGTCTGAGGTGTTCACATACGCATAAAATTCCCAATTCGAGCGCAATTTTTTGCAAATATATTTATGCTGTATTTTTGGGCTCAAGGACGTAAAGTGAATTCAAGATCGATAAAGCCAGTCTTAAATAAAAATAAAATATTAGCCCTACTTAATTATAAGTATTATTGTGCTCTTTGGATTTTTTTATGTTTAACCTCATTAGTTTCCCACGACACTTCTTGCTGGAGTGTTAGAAATGTTTCATTTTCAAACTGCAAGCCGGACCTGGATTAAGCTTTGTAAAAATAATAGGGGTTAAAGTATGAAATTGCCGTTTTATTGCAATAGGTTCTTTGAATTGACATAGAATCTTCATGGTTTAAGGTTTTCGAATGAAACTTTTTTCAAATGGTTTCTATGATGTTCTTTTTTTAAAAAATGTAAAACATTTGAATATCGACTTTCAATTGTTTTTGTTATTCAATTTAGACAAGAAAGATGGATACTGCGAAAATTCGAGTGATTTTTCAATACGAGTTCCGACGCGGAACTAACGTGGCAGAAACAGCCCGCAATATCAATGCTGCGTTTGGAGAGGGGTTCATTAGTAATGAACGCACCGTGCGATTTTGGTTTAAACGCTTTCGTGATGGAAATTTCGACTAAAAGAACGAGCCACGAGGAAGACCGCCCACACAGGTGAATAACGATGAATTAAGAGAGATAGTGGAAGCCGACCCTAGTCAAACTACCCAGGAATTAGCGGCATGGTTTAACGTTACCTTACCCACAATATTGACTCACTTGCGTCAAATCAATAAAATAAAAAAATACGAAAAATGGGTGCCTCATAATCACTCGAATTTTCGCAGTATCCATCTTTCTTGTCTAAATTGTATAACAAAAACAATTGAAAGTCGATATTCAAATGTTTCACATTTTTTAAAAAAAGAACATCATAGAAACCATTTGAAAAAAGTTTCATTCGAAAACCTCAAACCATGAAGATTCTATGTCAATTCAAAGAACCTATTGCAATAAAACGGCAATTTCATACTTTAACCCCTAATATTACTCGCATCTATAGATTAACAATCGTTTCCCTACACATGACGTACGGGTGGTGGCAATGTTTTATTATAAAAATTCTATGTACATTGCGCATCCGAGTCTTCGTACTTGTTAATTTGTGGGTTATTCGGCTGTACAGGAATGTCATAGATATAGCATCATCCTTTCGTTGAAAATCGAGTACAAAAACAAAACCCACCTGTTTTTCTAATTATTCGATATAAAACCTTTTTAAGATTTGACGTTTGTATTTTTTTTATGTTCGCTGCTGAAAAACCAAAGAACGCTAGCAGGGCAGGAACGGATTTTCACACAACATTCCTGCCCTGCTAAGGAGGGTAGGAACGAAATTCCGTACATATTTTCCCGCCGCACATTTATAAGGGAGAAATGACGAACTTTGTAACCCGTATGAACGAGCACCACTTTCTTAGTGGGTGTGATATAAATAACTTTTTTCTCAGTCTCTTTTTTTTTACTCAGCCTCTTTGTTGGACACAACCACTGCCGGGCAAAGGCCTCCACTGTTGCTTTCCACCTCTCCCTGTCTCCAGCCACCTCGCACCATCCCGGCAAGAGTGCATTTAGTTCGCCCCGCCATCTTACAGAACCCAGTCGGTTGCAATTTCGGGCCACCTATCTGTGCTCATACGGCAGACATGGCCTGCCCAGTCCTACTTTAACCTGGCTGTCGCAATCCCAACATCAATTTTAGTTTTTGCGTGTAGCGTCGTGTATTTAATATTTATTTTTTCCATTCATTATAATGTTGGTTCCATTTGTTTCTTCCGCCAGACCCAGCCGAGTCTCTACTCTTCGCCCGAAGGCTTCGAGTGCGTGCCCTGTGCGGAAGGCTGCGAGGCCTGCGTAGACGGGTCGCCTTGCGTGGCCGCCCTTAACTGGGTAGTCAGAAGGGCCATCTTCGCACTGGCCTGCCTCGTGATCGGGTGCCTGCCCGCCATCGTCTGGTTCACCATCAAGTACGGACATGTGAGGGTGAGTACTATTTCTAACATGACAACCTGCGGTTTATCGTATCTATTTATCAGATTTTAACTAGTTGTTGGCTGTTATCAGTTGGTATTGTTTGTTAGGGTGCCGAACAAACGATTATCTTAGCGCTCCAGTTAGAAAGTATGTTTGTCCATACAACCGAAAAAGAATACTTTTTATGTTATATTAACACATGTATACACACTCAAAGTCACGCCTGTATTCCGCAAGAGAAAGCAGAGATCAGAGTTTTCCAACTGCCACGATTATGAAAAACCTGTTCTGCATCATTAACATTAATTATTAGTCGCTGCGTAAGCGCATGCTGATTTCGGGAACTTTTTAATCTTCTCTTTCTTTGATACATCTCCTCTCAGAACACAATTGGTGGACGTATATCCGTCTGTGTCATCTCTTGCGTACAGGCCCTTCCATCCACAATCGCTCAATATATTTAATACGAGTACGTCAATCTTTCTTCCTTCATCCTCTCCATAAGTTCAAATCTTTCTTAATTCTAATCAAATAATCCTCATTTAGTTCATGACGTATCTAAGTACTAGTTTTTTTAACTAATTATGGAAGCCCATATCATAATAATTATGTTCTCCACTCATCTCTGTATTTGTAAACAAAAATAACGTTGAATATAAACCTCGCTGTAAGCATTTCTTTGTTACGCTTTATTTCCCAAAAATAAAAAATAAAAACGGCCAAGTGCGAGTCGGACTCGCGCGCGAAGAGTTCCGTACTATTATCTATATAACATTAGACACAAAGATCGAGAAAAACGGCAATAAATCACGTTTGTTGTATGATAGCCCCCCTTAAATATTTACTTTATTCTAATTTAATGATTTATCTTTAAAGCAAATATAAATCATTAATAATACTGTTTTTAACAATAAAAAGAATATTCCTTCAAAATACGGTGACCAAATTCAAAGGCGCCCTGTAGTAGGATTGCAGATATTTTTCTGCGATGAAAACGCTGTTTGATGAAATACAGGCTTAGCCTAGTTCCTCAAAGAACTTATGTCTATTTTCATATTTTCTTACAAAAATTAAGTAACTGTTTAACTGATATAAAAAAGTGGAAAGTCCCTTATCTTATTATCTAGCGAAGCCTTGAACAACATTTAAAGAAAAGTGTACAATATTTTTTCATCCACCCACCTCGGAAAGAGAATTTTTGCTCTTCGATATCTGAGCGCAAAAGCCGTTTTTATCCACTAGACGATAAAGTAAATTGAATTTAAAACATCGTGTGCACTAAATTTGTAAATTCAAAACATCATTAAACCTATTTACTTCTACCTCCATGGTGTAGAATTTATTATAGAACTTTATTTAATTTGTTAAAAACTCAGACTCGGAACCTAATTTGTGTTTTTAACTGACTTCAAAAAAGGAGGAGGTTATCAATTCGACGCGTATATTTTTTTTATTTATTTTTTTGGCTATGTTCCTCCATAACTTTGTCAAATCTCAACCGATTTTGACAATTCTTTTTTGTTCGAATAGATATAACGTCCCATTGGTCCCATTTTAATTTGGTGAAGATCTGATAAAGGCTTTCAGAGATGGAGAACGGAACTCTTCAATGGACAGCAGTAAATAAGGCCTTATGGGGCCCATCCTCTAGTCATATAAAATAGCGTAAAAGTAGTCCCAAGGTAATTTGGTGATGTTCTGGTGAAGACTTTGGTCGATTGAAATTGAGAACGTAAAATTTTAAAGCAACGAATTAAGTGGGGTTAATTATGGTTATAAGGGACTCGTATATTTTTCTCCCGCTCCCCCACTAAAAATTGAAAAATAAAAATTTTTAAATAAAAAATAAAAACTGAATTCGAAACACTAAAAAGTTAGAAATAATTTAAATAGTTAGAAGTGTGTATAAATGGAGGTATTGTAGAAGTATAATTTGTAGTTGGTGCCCAGTTTCATGACCAGTACATATATATTGGGCACCGACTCCAAATTATACTTCTACAATACCTAACTGGCTACCTATTACGGTTTTATTTTACCTACAAAATATGTGTTATTACGGTGGATTACCCAAAAAATAATAAAATGAAAAAATATTGAAAAATAAGGGGGTCTCCATACAACAAACGTGTTTTTTCGCCGTTTTTTGTTTATGCTCTATCGTAAAAACAGTAATACATACAGGCATCAAACTTAGCTCGATTGAGCGACTTATTTTATATTTTAATGGCAAATAATAAAAAACAGCCAAGCCCCAGCACGGAACCCTCGGGGCGCGAGACCGACATGCCCTTGGCGGTTTTTATTTCTATTTTTTATGGCGAGTGCTGTACATCAGCCCCGTTACAAAGCATCAAATTCACGTAGGTCTGACAGCACATGCAGAGCTCTTCACATTTGGCTATTATACGAACTTTTAATATCTGGCTGTTCTCATTGGTTCCTTTGAATACAAATAACTTCTGCACAATACAAATACTTGACCTGGTCCCAAACTAGGATACCCTGTGCTATGGTAACCAGGCAAAGACGTTACAAACATGGAAATACACCTAGACTAAGGCCATTTGTACAAATGTACGGCGGCCTCCAGTAGAAATCGAACCCATGACCTCAGTTTTGATAGCTAAGCGTCTTAACGGCTAGACCAATGAGGGAGTCATGATTTGTTACCATGTTACTGAGATTTTCAAAAACTTTTATGAACTAGTATATACTAGGCTGACTCGGCAAACGTTGTTTTGCCATATTAATTAGCCTACGACCCATTCTCAGACCTACCAAATATACACAAAAAAAATTAATAAGATTCAGTAAAGCCGTTTCGGAGGAGTTCGATAACAAATCCGACTGCGGCGAAGCTCAAAAGGAGGGTGAAGTGTTTGACTCGTACGAGTATATATGTCTGTCTGTATGTATATGTAAGAACGTATGAATGTTCGACTCTATGTTCCCCTATGACACCTTAATTAATACTCAGATTTGGGCAAGTGTCATAGTTACATGAAATTTAAAAAAATCGGAAAAGTGAGAGTTGGAATCGCGCACGAATTGTTCCGTACCTTTATCTATACAACATTTGAATACTTCAAACGTCTACCTGTTGCCGTTATTAATATCGAGCAAAAAGGCAAAAAAAACATGTTTGTTGTATGGGAGCTACCTCTAATATTTCTTTTATTCTATTTTTCGTATTTATTGTTGTAGCGGCAACAGAAATACATCATATGTGAAAATTTCAACTGTCTAACTATCACGGTTCATGAAATATAGCCTGGTGACAAACGGACGGACGGACGGTCGGACAGCGGAGTCTTAGTAATAGGGTCCCTTACCCTTTGGGTACGGACCCCTAAAAAAACACTAAAAACGAAAAAACTAAAAATTGAAATAATAAATTACTGACAACAGTAAACAACTCGATTGCAGCATTAGGTACCTACTGAGCAGGCAGCACCCAAATTCAACAATGTAACTCATTGCCTCGGTTAGTTTTGCCTGCTTATAAAATAATGATGATTAGTTAATGATGCAGTAGTTAATGCTGCAGTGAATGTTAGGGTGTTTGGTTATTTTATCTACACTTTTTCACTCAAATTTTGTAAATAAACATTTCTAATACATTTACCCGTCTCGCAGGTGGTCCGCGCAGCCAGCCCGGCCCTGCTGCGTGTGATCGTCTTGGGCGCTCTCCTCATTTATGGGACGACACTGGTGATGTACGGGAGACCCACTGTGTTCACCTGCACGGCGAGGGTCTGGCTGCGGGAGGTGGGCTTCTGCCTCACTTATGGCGCCCTCATGCTCAAGACTTGGAGGTGAGATTACCACAGCCTCTGTTCCAACTGGTTAGGCTAGTTTGATGTATTCTAGAAAGAGTTAGGTAAACTTTTGTAGGAATTTTAAAAACCTATTTAGAGGCTAAAAATTCCACCCATGCCAGGTCCTAAACCCGTGACCTCTGGCTAACCGTGCTAGCGCTCTCCCAAGCATTACGCAGGCATCTGCGTCATTTCGAACCTCTTAACAATATTCTCTGTATTACGCACAGGCAGCGACAACTGGCTGAAGTAATTATTAATTAATTGCCCATTAGCTCACTTGGGAGAGCGCTGGCACGGTTAGCCAGAGGTCGCATTCAAGTCCCGGCATGGGTGGAATTTTTAGCCTCTAAATAGGTTTTTAAAACTGTCCTCAGCACGGATTAGTACAACAAAGAATATAATTACTTATTTAAATACTTAATCTGACGATCCTACTATAACTATCTAGGTATATACAATACATAAATAAAAAAAAAAATAATAATAAAAAAGCCTTTATTCTACTACTATAAGGTAACAGTTGAAACATACATATCAAACGTCTTATCAAATTAAATGAATGTAATCTCATTTCTCAAAGCTCATTTTTAAATAATTAATTATGCATCGAAATACATTTCTTTGCTATAATTCATGTTATTGATTTAATTTAAATTGATTTTGGTGTACATTGAATTGAATATAAAAAATTTAATTATGATTGTGTATTTGTTTCTTGTTATTTAGTTTAATTAGAAATGACATGATCTTATCCAATGTCATAAGACAATAAAAGTTGTGTGTATGATCAAGTAAAAGATACATTATATGAAATTAGTATTGTTATTATTAGTTCATTCAAAAATATATTCTATTTATTATTAAATTATTCATGCATTTTAGACTATTATCGTATCAGTATTAGTAATAATAATACAATACATATACCGTCTTTATTCATCTGTACAAATCATGAAATGATTTACTGTTATATTAAATACTAACTAGATTATTCTGCTTGCTTGATTGATTAACTTGTCTCTACTCGGAGTTGCTGTCGTTGCTCGACAGAACGAATCTCCTCCTTATCAGGTCCGATGAAGGATATTTTGACACCCCGAACGTTCAACTGAGCAGCCTGCGGAGCGCTCAGCTCCGGAGGGCATCTTGTCCATGGAGCCACAGTTTTAGAATGAAATGTAATCCATTTAGTTCTTTAGTGAAAGTGAAAGTGAAATTGTCTTTATTGCCAAGAAAAATTAAATAAAGTACGAAACTAAAAAAAAAATGCTCCACTGCCGACGCTGATTTTCAGCAAAAGCCTTAGAGGTTAAGGATATAAAATAAATATTTAATATTTTTCATGTACATAATGTACGGTGTGCAATCAAGAGTATTAATCTAATCTAATCTAATCTAAATTACGGAGAGTTGTTGAGCGCAAAAAACAAGTGTTTTCACATTTGCTCAATACCAAATGATAGTTTAAAAATGTTTTTTTTTTCTGTTATTATTACCACTAAAAGTATATATTTAGCAGATTATTGTAATATTTTTTTTTACTTTATTCTTACCCAATGAATATTAAAGAATAAAGTCGAAATTAGTCGTCCGTTTAAGTAGTTTTCATGTTTCGTCTTAGAGTGTCTCACGATGTTGCGGCTGGTATAGAAGGCTCCACATAGCACGCATTGTGATCCACCTTTGCCGCGGCCCCTGCTGTCATTCGAGATGGCAGGCGCAGGCAAGAGTGTGAGTGGTGTGAGATGTGTAAGTCGTATCTACATGTTGCCGAGTTAATGTGCAAGGCGTTGGCTCATGACGTGTAGTAATTGGTGGCCTCTCCGCGCGGCGGACGGATCATGTGCGGGCTGCGTTCCCTCGGAGACATTGACGAGGGGTCGGGTGTCGGTGTTGGTACTCTGGTTGCTGCAGAGTGTATGTCCGGGGACGTATCCTGTCGCATCAATGCGCGTGACAGGTCGCTGATTGTTTGAGACAATCTTAGATTGGCGGTGAGAGCAGCTGTCAGATTTCTTTTGTTTGCTGGAGCTCGAACTTGGTGGTTGCGAGTTCCCGTTTCGTGCTGTCAGATTGGGAGGTTGAGGCTTCGCAGTGTTCGTTCACACGACATAGTGAATAGATAAATAAATAATTTATCCCGCCTTAAGTTTGAAACAGATGGAGTCGGTGAACTCGGTGATCGATGGTGACACTCGGTGACCCAGTGACATGTCACACGGTGACAGGCGGTGACTTTTCACCGGTGACACCCGGTGACTTTGGGGATTTGTCACCCGGTGACCGACGGTGAGTTTTAACAGGTGACACCCGGTGACTTCGGCGGTTTGTCACACGGTGACCCGGTGACTTTCTCATTTACAGCCAAGTTTGCTACGGTGGCCTCCTTTGGCTCTTCGTTCTTCGGGCTACGGCTTCCCTCCGATAAGGCTTCCGCTCCTCTGCATCCTTTATCAGTTGGAGCAAACTGGAAACGGTGCTCAGCACTGCTGTCTTTATCTCAGTTTTTGAATTTCTTGAGTTATTAATTTGAAGCCTGGCCTTCGCTGCTTGTTCCTTCACCTCTATGATTCTGGTAGCGTATTTTGGGGTCATTCTTGGAGAGACACCTTCCTTATCTCCGGTCATCGTCACAGTATTGCCCGTTGAGCGAGCTTTCAGGGGTTTCGGTTTCCTCACTGCTCCAGACTTCATTTCTCCTAAGCCTGTCTTTGAGGGCGGAGTCGTGGACCTAGAGGAGTCTATCTCATCGCTTAACATTTTTTCGAAACAGTCAAGAATACTTATTTTTCCTGAAAAGTCTACTAGGTACGGGTATCAACAAAGGGTATCAAACATCGGCGGTTGGTGGTGACACTCGGTGACTTGTTGGCTTGTCACCCGGTAGTCCGGCGACAGGCGGTGACTGGTTTCCAGTGACACCCGGTGGCTTCGGTGACCTATCACCCGGTAACTCGGCGACTTCAGTGATTTTTCACCTGGTGACCCGGTGACAGACGGTGACTTGTAACCAGTGATACCCGGCGACTTCGGTGACTAATGTTAACCGGTGAGCCGGTGACCCGGTGACTGGTGACGTGTCATTTGATGACACTCGGTTACTTTTTTGGTGACACTTGGTGACTTGCTGCCCTCTTGTTACTGGTGACTTGGTGACACTTGGCTACTTTTTTTTGACACATGGTGAGTTGCGGTCCATTTGTCATTGGCACTTGTGTCTTGGCCCCTCTTAGCTTAGGCCTCACTTACGGCACCATCATGCTCAAGACGCGGAGGTGAGATTACCACTACCTCTGTTCTATCCAAGGTGTGGTAAGGCTAGTTTAACGTCTTCTAGAAAGAAATTGCTAAACTGAAGTAGGGATTTAACCCCATTTAGCTTCTGCCTCACTTACGGTGGTACATACTCCAGACTTGAAGATTACCGCGACCTCAGTTCAGCTCGAAGTGTGGTAAAGCTAGCTCCATTTTGTAAGTTACAAGAACACGATTCGTTAAAAGAAAAAGGCAACACAAAATCTGAAATGTCACAGAAAGCTTCATCATTAAAACTTACAAAAACAGGTCATAAAGCTAAAAAAAAATACTGTCCAAAAATACTGCTTCGAGACACGCCCAACCCAATCTTTGCAGACCAAACATGACTTTGAGCCATAAACCTTGTTGCTGCATTACCGACTAAAGTGTGTTTTTAGTTTATATCTTATGTCTCATTTTTATTTTCATACAAGTATAAACTCCCGAATAAAAACACTCTGTAATTAGTTTTTACAATCTATTACTGTGGATAGCAAACCAGAACTCTTCTTTTTGACAAAGGCCACAATCTCAAAGTGTAAGTGTATGTAAGACCGGAAACTGGGAAAACCGTGAGGGAGATAAGATAAGATGAGGTAAGATAAGAATATTCTTTATTGTACCAGGAAAAACACAAACATGAAATGTTTACAAAAATGCAGTACAATTGGCGGCCTTAGGCCTATGTCCTGCAGTGGGCGTCAAATGGCTGATGATGATGATGATGGTGATGATTGTGGTCCCAAATTTAGTTTGTCTAGTATCGTTATGCCCTTACTACATCGCTGGCCTTGACGCGTGTCTAACGCAGATTGGTGATATCAAATGCTGAGGTATGTGATCACATCAGACACTTAGGTTTCCTCACGGTATTTCATCATTTATTATTATTTATTTATTGAATAGAAGAAAGTAGGATTAATGCAGTAGAAATGAGGTCCTTGAAAAGTGTGTCTGGCGTTACTTTGAATGACAGGATACGCAATAGTGTGATTAGAGAACGTTGTGGACTGAAAGAGGATGTAGTGACAAGAATTGAGAAAGGAATGTTGCGTTGGTTTGGACATGTGGAGAGGATGAAGGAAGAAAGATTGACAAAACAAATATATCGAGCGAATGTGGATGGAAGGGCCGGTAAGGGACGACCCAGACGGACATACTTCGACCAAATAGAAGATGTATTAACGAAGGGCAAGATAAAAAGTACCCGAAACCGGCGTGCTTGCATGCAACGACTAATTAATGTTGAGGAAGCCAAAGTGATCTGTCAGGATCGTAGCAAGTGGCAGTCCCTGGTCTCTGCCTACCCCTCTGGGATACAGGCGTGAGTTTATGTTATGTTATGTTATGAATAGAATAGTCGAATATTATAATATTTAATTATTTTAGTCCCGTTAATGATTTCTCCATTTCCTTCCGTGGATGTCGTAGAAGGCGACTAAGGAAATAAATTACCAGGAGACGGGCAACAGCGTCTTCCTGAGATTCCAACCGCATACTGCGATCGCCAACTCGCCTGTCAAGCGTGGCGATTATGGCAAAACCCCTCATGGTTATGAAAACCACGAAGGAGGCCTATGTCCTGCAGTGGGCGTCAAATGGCTGATGATGAATGATTTCCGGACTTTCATTAATCACAAACAGTACCTATCTCATGATACACCTAAATAGGACGAGCCGTGAGTGATTTATCAAACACGAAGTGTTCTTATCATGTGATCCTTAATTAGTGAGAAGCAATCTTTCATCTATTTCCGTCGCTATCGACTGCCACTTTATCTCTTAAAAGTAATATACGGAGTTTTTCCTGACGAGTCAAACGCACTTGTGTCCTTTCTGAAGTACAGACCACTCAAATTAGCGATTAACCTCGGAATGACAGATAATAAGCTGAATTTTCGTATACACCTTCATGTTGGCGATCTAGATGTTCTCTCAAAAGTCTCATGAAATTTCGTGACTGCGTCGTAAGTTATACAAGGTGAAAGGTAAAAAACACGTTTTTGCGCGATTATCTCGGTTTATATTGCTCCAAAGATGTTAAAATATACAAAAAAAATTGTAGAGCATAAAATTGACGACAAATTTCGTATGAAATCTTTTTATGCGCTCAAATAAATAAATAAATAAAAGATCGTGAAGAACAGTTTTTTTACCTTTCACCTTGCATAAATTACGACGTAGACACGAAATTTTAAGAGACCTTTGAGACAACTTTTAGAGCGCCAAAGTTAAGGTACATACGAAAATTCAGCTCATTATATCGCATTATGTTGACCCCTTTTTTTATGCAAAACTCGCAACAGAAGACACAAAGAAAGAAATCACTAAGAGAATAAGCCGCCCCGGGGACACATCCGACCCAAAGAATGCCACTACGCCGGCGGCGTTACCCCGCTGCACTGGAACGCAAATTCTTTGCATATGATAGGCCACAGGGCGGCAATAATAGCCACGGTCCCTCAAGCGATGTCCTATCTCCCTTACAAAGGCCTTCCCTTGCACTCCCCAGACCTTTGTGGTTTCTATTATTATAATAATTATTAAAATCCTTTATTGCATTTGAACACACAGTTTTGCACATAGGCGAGCTTAATGCTACTTAGCATTGTCTACCAGCTAACCTGAGTTATGATTAAACATTAACAGTTATTGCCTATGTGCTAATCCAGACTGTAATCTATTTCTATGCAAAATTTCATCCGGATACTTTCAGCCGTTTTTGCGAGAAAGAGTAACAAACATCCATGTTTACATACAAACTTTCGCGTTTATAATATTCGTAAGGAGACTTACTAATTACTTATCTAGACCTAGATATATAAAATATAGTAGAGGGGAAATATTATACAAATACAACATAATAATAAAAAAAATAATTGATATAATAAATAAATACATTAACCTACAGATTTAAAAAAGATATTGTGATACACTTATACTTATAATAAATTAAGACAAATGCCGGAGATTTAGGTAGTGACGGTAAACTTTTGTTTTGAATATTTCAAGCAATGGGGCTTGTCGGATGTCTAGAGGCAAGCTATTCCAAAGGCGAATTGCTGTCACAGTGAAAGAGCCTGAATAACCAGCGAGAATCGCGAGAGGCACCTAAATGGATTGGCCCAAAAGCGCAGAATACTTTTGGACCGTTAACCTGCCGCAGCGCCCGGGGTAGCCACGGTAGACGCTAAGTAAGAGGGGGCAAAAGTGCAGACACGTGTAGCATTCCAGAGCAAGGAGCGCCCCCTCTCCCGGGGTATCATCGTAAGGCCATCCGGACGCATCCCATCGGAGCGACAAAGACCCGGCGGCTCCAAAACACACAGAATATTTGCTGTTACTAGAGCCCGCCTAACAATGTTGTTGACGGAGAAATGCCGAGAAGTTTGTTTGATTTTCCAAATTTTATGCTGAAGTTACTAGGTGTCACAGGTTTTCCTAGTTCGAGAGCAAGGGCTTCAAAATTCACTGTGGAAAATTACATTTCTCAATAAAATAGTATTTTTATATTGCTACATTCTTGTAAAACACTTAAGGGGCTACCCGGTAATACGGTTAGGCAAAAATTGTACACATAAATCTCGATATTTGTGACAGTATTTTTTGGAACCTATAAATTAATCGCGGTGGACACGCGTGGTGATTAAGCCGTACTCTATTTCTCTCTCTGAGAGAAAGCCTGTGTCCTGCAGTGAGACCTATTTAGGCTAGACAAAAAAAAAAGATAAGTTTTGTTCTGCTCAATAAACATTTTTGATTTTGATTTGTGGTTTCGTTTGATCCATGACGGAATAGAGGACTTAAAAGACATCGACATATCAAGTTTAGTACTTTGATCCTTATCTTGAAGACATGAGTTGAGTTTAAATCTACGGAACCCGAAAAACGGACGATTTCCAATTACTTTCTTATTTAAAAAAAAAAGTCTTATTTCACATTACACAGGTATTTCATATTACACAGGCACTTCATATTACAGATTAATTTGGCTCCGACATGTAAGAACGCCATTAAATTTCATTTCATAATAAATTGCGACGCACGGAATATGAATACCTACTTATAATCCCACGTGCAAAAGGTGAAATAAGTAATTATTATTTATTTATAAAACGAGCGTCGGCACGCCTCGCTACGCGCTAGTGAGTTTTGCGACAGCAAAGTTATTACAGAAAACCGATTCCGTTCACCTTTAAAATGAATAATAAGCCTACCTGCTTTAAAAACTTTCGTGGTTATACATACACGCTCAAATCTTGGTGGTTTAAAAGCTGCGGATATATAATTAATGATCCAAAAATTTATTTAGAATATTACTTTTAAGTAAAGATGTAAAGTATAAAATGAAGATCAAGCGCACCGCTCTCATCATCAGCCATTTGACGCCCACTGCAGGACATAGGCCTCCCTCGTGGTTTTCATAACCATGAGAGGTTTTGCCATAATCGCCACGCTTGGCAGGCGGGTTGGCGATTGCAGTATGTGGTTGGAATCTCAGGAAGACGCTGCTGCCCGTCTCCTGGTAATTGATTTCCTTAGTCGCCTTCTACGACATCACGGAAGGAAATGGAGTGACGCTATATAATATTAGCTCTTACTGATTTGAATTTGTGTACGGGATATTGAAGCTCGTGAAAAGTTCGCAAAAACTGGGACACTGGATTCCTGAACTATTTATAATCATCATGAGGCAGTGGTAGCCTAGTAGGCAGAACATTGGACACGGAAGCGGGAGACCCAGGTTCGATTCCCAGTGCGGGCTTGTACCTATGACTTTGTTTTCTAAGTTATGTACATTTGTGAAGTTATAGTAGCAATACCACTCGCTAACGGTGAAGGAAAACATCGTGAGGATACCCGAGTGTCTGAGCTATTCACATACCTCAGCGCTTGAAATCGCTAATCTGCGGTGGGCACGCGTGGTGATTAAGCCCATACTCTCTCTCCTAGAGAAGGCCTGTCTCTTACAGTGGGACGTATATAGGCTGCTTATGATGAGCAACTTGTGAGCAATGGTCGTTCTTCTATGTAGGTCGATGATTTACAGGAGGTCTGGATAATCGTAGAGTGCGTAAAGCGCTTATTTAATGAAATTTTGTAAGCCTTGATATTTTGAAAAATATGCCTACTACATAGCTTTTATGAGAAAAACTCATCAACAAAAGTTGTTCTGCGGGGCAAACTCAAATTGGGGTTGTAGGAGTCCCTAATTAAAGGTTTGTTTTAGTTTATTGTTTTACGAGCATTCCATATTTAACATTGGAAGCACACAGAAGAATATAAGCCTATATTTTTAATGGGCAATATCTTTTTAGGTTTGACGAAATTTTAGATGTTGTCTGTTAGATTACATAATGAAATTATTTTAGTGCCGTATTACTTTTTATTATAGTTGTTGAATTGAACTAGACTTATGTTGTGGATTATATTGATTGTAATAGCAAAGGGCAAGACAAAAAGTACCCGAAACCGGTGTGCGTGCGTGCAACGACTAATGAGTATTGAGGAAGCGAAAGTGATCTGTCAGGATCGTGGCAAGTGGCAGTGGCGTGAGTTTATGTATGCATGTGATGTTTATATTGATGTGATCGATTTTCCTCTTTTTTCTGTGATGTTATTATTATTGAAATTCTGTAAGGGCGGGGCCTATTATGAAATAATAAAAAATAAAAGTCAATTACTATGAAATCGGCTAAGGCAATGGCGACCGCTGTCAGTTGTATCGTCCATAAAGGAAGAGCGTGAAAGCATTAAAATGTGAAAATTACTTTGCTAAATTCTGCCAAAATCCCACAAGCACCATGCGGTTAGTTAATGCACCGCCCTCCCTCCCACTTTTTCAAGCAGAAGGAAGAAACAAACACACCACTACCGACACCAACACTTGTGTGAAAAAATGCGTTGCGACGCGTTTCGCCTCTACAGGTTAGGCAATTGACCCATTGATTGATTTTTAGGGTTCTGTACTCCGTACAAAAAAACGGAACCCTTGTAGGATCACTCGTGCGTCTGTCTGTCTGTCCGTCCGTCTATCTGTCCACAGCCAATTTGCTCCGAATCTACTGGACCGAATCAGGTGAAGTTTGGTAGGATACTGTTATCCTATGACCCAAACACAGATGTGCAAAGTAAATAAATGTTTTTTTATAAATAATGGTTATTTTTGGGGGACAACGAAGGAAATAAAAAAAAAAAAAACTACTATATCATATAACAAATGAAAGGACTCGTTATGAGAATCTCAAATATGTTTTTGGTATTATTTTATAATTAGAAATATTTTGATTTTATTCATAAAAGAAGACAAAAATTGACCATTCCCTCCCTGATCTACAAAACTAAGTCGGCCAGTTGGCCCTTCTTGCTGTGCAAAGAGGTTCGGAAGGAGGTCCAACTAGGCGTCATAGATTTTCTGTATTGGAAAAAAAACTTTGTGGGTTAAGTGTTGACGATGTGGTCTTAACTAGTACTAATGAACAATGCCTGAAATAAACAATCCAATATGACATGTGGCAGTTAAAAGTAGGTTAAAACTGCATTTCTAACTAAAACTCTTCAAAAATTTTGATTCACCTAGAATCATAATTTTGGATTCACTTCCTGGATTTAAAGGCAAAGTCAAGGGTCTTTCGTCAGTGCGTTCTGCCAGTTATTATGAACTAGTCCACCGAAAGTCGCTCAGCGTACTACTGAACGGGCTATGCTCGGAGTCTCAGTGTGCCAAAGAACTAAGGCGACTGACATAGCCGATGAGATTGGCAAACCGAAGTGACAGTGGACTGGTCACATATGGCGAGGAACCGAGGAACTGACGACGGTCAGTTACGTGTTAATTTCTTATGTAATGTCCTGTTAAAAGTCTTGTGTGCAATAAAGTATAATAAGTAATAAGTACGGTCTTTGGGGTGCCAAGGTTCTCGACTGGAGACAACGATCTGGCAAAGGCAGTGAAGGACGCCCACCAGCTCGCTGGACCGACGATCCGAGGCCAATGGAGAACTTGCACTATAAATGTTTTAATAGATAAAAGATAAATAAACGTCTTTTTTTTTCTCTGCGACTAATACTTTTGATAATAGGTATAACCAGTCACAACGTCAATATAGTCACGTGGTACTAAAACGCGCCATACAGATCGACGTTAGACTAATAACGCCACTCACTAACGTAACGCCTGTAATGTATAAAGCGTTTATCAACATTTGAGTCATCTCGTAAAATATTGTTTTTACGTATGTGCACCCGTACAACAAAACGTTTAGAAATCAATGACAAAACGAACTGTAATAATTTTTACGTTATTAGAGTAACTTAATTTTTCGCATATTTTGTGATCCCGAAAACGGCGAAAAAAATATTTTTATTGTTTTATATTTAAATTTTTCCAAGATTTTTTTGTTACTTCTGTGGTAGAAAAGAAATGTCACTCCAATCAAAGTTAGATGTTTCCCATTGCTGGCAGCAGTGGTATGAGGATGTCTGAGGATACAGGGGGGAGGGGGAGGCGAGCTGCTTGATTAACCCTAGATAAAGTAAGAAAGTAATAACTGCCACAAAATACAATGAAAGAAAGAAAGAAAGAAAGAGAAACATTTATTGCAGCAACAAACAACACACGGTAATTAAAACTTAAAACGAACCCTGTGCTATGTTCACCAGGCAAGGACGTCATAATATGGAAAAAACACCTAAACTGAGGCCATCTACGGCGGCGCCCAGTGGGAATCGAATCGATTTATTACATATAGCTTGTTACAGTGTATTCGAGAGGTGAGCAGAAGTTTATGCATATTCGTCCCGTTTTCTTTGTAAATATTCATAAAAAATATTGCGCACTGAAAAACAAACATCGTATACGATATGAAGCTTCGGTATTCTGAGTTTTCATATTATTGAGCAAATATCATTGGTAGGTTACCTTTTTACGGAAAATAGGACTGAAGACCCGCGAAAATTAATTTCTATTTTCACCTTCAATTAGACCCTGTCACAGGCGTCCGTTTCCAACCCACATTACATAACCTTCGAGAAAAACGCTTTCTTGTGCATGAGATTGACTTGTTCCATGTCTTAATTCAGACGTTCCATATTGTATTCACTATAAACACTTCTGAACAGAAACGTGAAAAAATGGTTTATTTTCACGAATAGAACTTAACATATTTGACAGTTCGTTTAAAATAAATTAGGCTATAGGCTAGCATATAACAATTAGGCTAGTTCCGTGTGGCGCCGGACTAAGAATAGCGTCACTCTATTTCCTTCCGTGGATGTCGTAGAAGGCGACTAAGGAAATCAATTACCAGGAGACGGGCAGCAGCAGCGTCTCCCTGAGTTTCCAACTGCATACTGCGATCGCCAACCCGCATGCCAAGCGTGGCGATTATGGCAAAACCCCCCGTGGTTATGAAAGCTACGAAGGAGGCCTATGTCCTGCAGTGGGCGTCAAATGGCTGATGATGATGATGATGATAACAAGTGTTGCCTAAACCAGGTTACTTTAATGTGTCCTGTATTTTAGGCGTATATACAAAATGTTTGAAACAGTAATAATGCTATAATATGTACATAAAAAATCGTATTTCTCGATAGGTACTTATTGTCCGATAGAATATTTCCGCGTAACACGGTACAATGAAGAGGCAAGCAGTATTATTCTCGAAACGCTGTTCCCGGAAAATATTACTTTCGCGTACGAAATATAAAGGAATTCTTCAGGAAAACTGCATCTAATAACGTACATGTATCAGCCATTTGTCTGCATATAAGAATAACAGACATTCCATTATTTGCTGCCGTAATAACAGCACTCGGCGAGCGCAAAATATTGTGAGGGAAAATATGGGATATCAGTTACACGAGGAAATGTGCTGCCGGTGTGGCTGCAACTTCTTGGAAGTATTGTGTCGCTATTTATTTACAAAGCCTCGATTCTCTTAATGGATTATGGTAAAATAATAACAAATTCACGGTCGAGTCACGTAATAAGTTATAGTAAAGTTGCTATACAACGTTTTGGTTGTCTCACGATGTTTTCCTTTGTTATTTTTTTTCATATTACTTAATTTTTATATTTACTTTTCAAAAACCTAAGACTTTAAATCACTGATGTAAGTCCTAGGATACTGGCCCTAGGTTCTAGGCTCTAAAGATATCTATCACCATTATAAAAAAAATATGACGGATTATTTATTTATTTTATTTGTTTTTCCATTGGTGGGCGCTACTTAGGACCGAGTCCTTAAGTCTACCGACTTATTCGTGTGCAAGTAGGTTAGAAAGACTAAAGCGAGCCTACAAATTTCCATAGAAATCTGGTGACAATTGGAAGTAAGAATCGCTCGTGTAAACTGAATAAATAAAGCACAGTTGACAAGTACCGAGGTGGTTTTAAATTTGCAGCCACCAAAATATGGAATGACGTAGGTACCTCCACCAAAACGTGCAATAGTTACCCCGTTGTCTGTCTGCTCGGAAATTAATATTGGACCGGCAGAAACTTCCCGCCGGATGCACCAGCCTCTACAAAGATAAGTTATTAAACTGATGGCGACCTCGTGGCGCAGCGGTAGTGCATCTGCATACCATGCGAGAGGTCCCGGGTTTGAATCCCGGCTGGGGACAAAAAAAAACCACAGGTCTTGGATGTTTACATGTTTGTGATGTCGTTGTTTCTGGTTCTCACGACACAGGGTATCCTAGTGTGGGGCCAGAAGCAATGTATGTGCCTGTATATAAATGTTTATGTTTAGTTTGGATTGTAAATTTCGTTTATAAGCAAAATTTTTATTTAATTATAATTTTGAATGAATGTGTTTTCAATTTAAGAATGTATTTTTTTTTAGTTAGGATCCTTTTGTTTATTTATCAAACAATGCTCACTTATCTCAATATTCTACTTCTTTAATTTTAACCACTAAAGTAGTTTTATCTTTTTTACTATATTACAAATCACAAGTGATTTCTCAACATTGATTGTTCGTCCGTCACTTACGTAGGTTCTGACAGAATACGAGCTTCACGGGTTGTCAACCGGGAACCTGTGACATATGCTGAGTCAAGAACCTTTTCTTGTACCATGGCACACAGCGTCTCCACCATAATCACTTCACCACCACTGTATGAATGTTTAGAATTAGTTTATTTACTATTACTTTTTACATTAAGCGAGTTTTCTGGTTTTCCATTTTATTATTTGTAAGATTTTATGTGTATTGTGGTAGCTAAATAAACGTGTTTCAATTTCAAGTAGACTACCGTATTTGTACATATGACCTCAGTCTGGGTGTATTTCCGTGTTTGTGATGTCCTTGCCTGGTTACCATAGCATAGGGTTATCAAACTAGGATAAGTCTGGAACCAGGACCTATTATTTATATTATATTCTTTTTGTTACACTAACTCGTGCTGAGGACAATTTTAAAAACCTTTTTAGAGGCTAAAAATTCCACCCATGCCGGGACTTGAACCCGCGTCCTCTGACTAAACGTGGCACGTTTCTCTCCCAACTGAGCTAATGAGCTAATTTCGAGCCTCTTTACAAACTTCTCTGTATTAAGTACAGGCAACGACATCTGGCCGAAGCAATTTACATCACTTGCAGCCCCGAGTAACCCCCTTTGCAGTGAGGTTTTTACACTTTTAGCCTCTAAATAGGTTTTTAAAATATTTATTTATATGTCTAAACTCAAGTTTCAACCGCCATCTCTCCTCCGGCAGGATATCGGTGATATTCCAAGTCCGTTCGGCGAAGGCGGTCAAGATCTCCGACATGTATCTACTGCGGAGGATTGGCATCATAGTGGGCGTGGCTTGCGTCCTCCTGGCTATCAGGACGCTGGTGGCGCCCCCTGCCGTCATCGTCGGCCGGACCAAGGATGACCTGAAGGCGTACCTCTGCAACTCCGATTGGTGGGACCATTCTTTCACTACATGTAAGTACGGTGTTTCTAATTCTTGGGTCTTTTAGCTCCTAAGGAAGCATAGCGGCGTAACAACGGATTTCCACTACTGACGGTGGTACGCGGCAAAATCCGATTCAGGCCAGTTAGTTTTAAGATAATTTATTTTTTTAGTTTTTTTCATTTTTTCATTCATTTCATTTTTTTCATTTTCATTTTCATTTTTCAGTTTTTCCTATCTATTAACAGTTTGTTGGTACATTGTATGTAATTTATTGGCTGTAAGGCAAATACGTAGTTTGGCGCTGGCAATACCAGGGCTTAGTTTCATAAATATACAATTCGTAGTTTATTATGACAATTTGATTTACAGTGCGCAGCAGACTTTTTACTTTTTAATCTGTAGGTTAATCAGCTGTGCAATGTACATCGAATTGTCATAGGGAAGTTTGCTATGACAAACTGCAATTCACGGTTTAACCATGAACTGTAATTTTATGAAACAGGCCCTAGATGTCACTCGAGTGATTCAGCCATCCAAGATTCGCCACCGTTGTGGCATTGACAGCGTTTGTGTATCTATGCTTGTATCATAAATCTCTGAAGTCTTACAAAGAAAATACCTTTGGTAGGTACGTAGACACACTTTTACAATTAGAAATACTCAGGTAGACTATATCTACCATCTTGGATCTGCTGAAAAGTAGGATAAAATATATTCGGGGATGGGGGGCCCCCCTTGGCGATTTGCAAAAAACTAATTAGAAATTATTGATAGTAGAAGGCAGGTGAACTATCGTCGCCCTAATTCTAATAGGTAGTATCTCAATTTTGACGACTTTTGAGGAGGCTAAAATTACGGTTTTTTTCTTACAAGTTGTTAGAAAACAATAAAAGGTAAGTTCTGAACATGAAATTAAAAATTAAATAGATGTCATAATTTGTTATGCAAAAAACATTAATTCTTACAGATAGTGTAATATATGAGATGAGCTTTATTAGCATAGCTATTTCACTGAGTTACTACTAATTCGCACTGAAAATTAAACACATGTTATCACTAAAATCTTTATTAAATTTTAAAAAACAGCACTACATATTTGAGTTTTAAAGTATTCTGTTCTTAATAATTCATCATCATCATTCAGCCACAAGAAGTCCACTGCTGGACATTGGCCTCCTCTATGGATTTCCAGCGTCTTCCTGCCACTTGCATGACGTAATCTGTCCATCTGGTGGCTGGTCGTCCTACGCTGCGCTTGCCAATATGTGGTCTCCATTCGAGAACTTTTCGGCCCCATCGGCCATCAGTTCTGCGTGCTGTGTGCCCCGCCCACTGCCACTTCAACTTACTAATCCGCTGGGCTATGTCGACGACTTTCGTACGTCTACGGATCTCATCATTTCTGATTCGATCTCGTAGAGAAATTCCGAGCATAGCCCTTTCCATAGCTCGTTGCGTGACCTTAAGCTTTCTTATGAGACCCATGGTGAGAGATCAGTGCCATAAGTCACCACTGGTAACACACACTGGTTGTATAGATTTGTCTTGAGCGATTAAGGTATATTGGACGAAAAGACTTTTCTAAGTTTCCCGAATATTGCCCAGCCAAGTTGGATTCGACAATTGACCTCTTTCACGAAGTTGGAACGGCCTAGTTGGACTTTGTCCTAAGTAGATGTATTCGTCTGCAACTTCGAGAATTGAGTTCCCCAATGTTATTGGGGTGGGCACAACACGGGCGTTCGACAATGACCTTCGTTTTGTCCATGTTCATTTTAAGGCCCACACGTTGGGAAACTCGACTGAGGTTCTTCGAACATTGTGCCGAGGTCTTCCATCGTTTCTGCCATGACTACTATATCGTCGGCAAATCGAAGGTGCGTGATGTACTCGCCATTGATATTGATGCCGCGTCCCTGCCATTCCAGAAGCTTGAAGGCATCTTCCAATGCGTTCGTGAACAGTTTCGGAGAGATAACGTCTCCCTGTCTCACGCCTCTTCTCTATGAAATTGCCTCCGAATTCTGCTCCTATACTCGGACCGACATGGTGGCGCTGTTGTACAAGCACTTCAGCACCTCGATATACCGATAGTCAATACGGCAACGCTGGAGAGACTCGAGCACTGCCCATGTCTTGATCGAATCGAAGGCTTTCTCATAGTCCACAAACGCTAAGCAGAATGGCAAATTATACTCCTCAGTCTTCTGTATAATTTGCCGCAGCGTGTGGATGTGGTCTATGGTACTAAATCCCTTTCGGAAACCGGCTTGTTCGGGAGGCTGGAAGTCATTAAATCTGCGTTCGAGACGATTCGAAAACAGCTTATAAACATGGCTCAGAAGCGAGATGGGTCGGTAGTTCTTCAATAGAGAGTTATCCCCTTTCTTGAAGAACAGCGTCACCAGTCACCACGCTTCTGTTCCATGCTTCTGGCGTTTTTCCTTCAAGCACAACGGAATTGAAGAGCTTCTGAAGGACTTTAAGTACTGGTGTTCCACCCGCTTTCAGGAGCTCTGATGTGATTCCGTCCACTCCTGGTGCCTTGTTATTCTTGACCTGTTTCACGGCCATCCTAATCTCATACAGGCTGATGTCCGGGATGTCTTCGGTATAGATTACAACATCTTCTAAAATTTGTATACTGGATTTTTTCTTTATGATAGGTTTCTTCTTAGTGTCAGTAACTGTTACGCCACTCTCTCAATGCTTTTAAAATTTCCTGATCATCTTCGGAATCCGATTGAAAAATGTCCATTTTGATGACAATTAGACCTGCACGTAGATATCTGAAAAGATTAAAAAGCAAAAAAAAAGTAAAATTATACAAAGTTTAATATGAAAAAAATAATATTAAAATATAATGTTTAATCAAGACAAAATTTCGCGAAACTGAAAAAAACTAGCAACAAAATTTGTTCTTAAATTACTGTCAATAAGAATTAACTCAATACTAAGTCTCAAAAAATTTATTCGAAAAAGTAGTATCTCAACAGTAATTTTTAAACACATTTTTTTACTCCATAAAGACAATGTTGTGCCTAAATAATATCAGAAAACATAGCTCAGAATATAAATTACAAATTACTATCTGTTACTTACCTTAAATGCTAATGAATCCAAATATAAAACACTTTTATGACGCAGCGATCTGCAAAACATCAATTAAGTATGGCAAATGATGAGTTACTGCATATTCGCACTAATAATTCCGTGATTCGAGATGCGACGTATTACGTCAAGTCTTTTATCTCTCTTTTTTTCATACAAAGCTTAAATAGTAACGAAAGAGAACGATGTAGTTTTGTCAACTCTATCCAAAACACCCAAAAAGTCAGTTTCGTCCAAAAATGAGATACTACCTATTAGAATTAGGGCGACGCTATGTAGATTGCTTGTGTGAAACTGTAACTAATATTTTACACTGCGTTGGCCGACTGTAAATGTAAACAAATAAAATCCCGCCATTTGACATCTGACAACCCATACGCACACAAAAACTACCACACCACCGTACTCAGATACAACACGACTTTGCGCTAAAACGTTGGGATTCAGGAGCTGGACATTGAAATTTTAAAATACATCTAGAAACAGCTTATCCATGTCCCTCTGCAGAGCACAAGCTTTCCTCAAGCCGTTACTTAGAAAAAACGTCACTGTTACATGCCGGTATAGAACCCAGGACCTTTCAAATGTGAGGCCAGCATTCTACTTATATTTTTTTGCGATTTCAACGTTTAAACGTGAAGGAAAACATCGTGACGAAACCTGAGTGCCTAAGGTGTTCACGCGCTAGAAATTACCAATCCGCGGTAGGCACGCGTAGTAATTAAGCCCACACTAACTCTGAGAGAAGGCCTGTGCCCTGCAGTGGGACGTATATAAGCTACATAAAAAAAAAGTTTACACTCAATAGTAACTCTAAGCGTCATAGCAACACTGAGAGAAATGTTCAAATTGACGCTGAGAATGTGGATTTCACGAAGTGTGTTGTTGATAAGTGAATACTCGGTATTCCAGTTTAATTGCACTGTAAACATTCTTGAATGAACTAATTATCTAACACAGATAATTAGTTCAGAAGCTGCCTTGTAAAGTGCCTTTGTACCTTTAAAGTGAAACTAATAATGTGCGTCAAATGAAGAAGAAGAAGAAGAAGAAAGACATTTTCACCTCACTAGCTCGTAAAAGCTCTGTTTATCATTCGAAATCTGCGTGGAAAATCGCACTTTATCCGCTAGCGTGGAAAGTGTTTTTAAAATTAGAATATTTTTATTCAATAAAGGTTTCGTACAATAAATTACATATATATAGAACCTCATTGGTTTCGTAATAGTTTATATTCTCTGCAGCCAGTCCATTGATGATTGAAATGCAAATACTTATTTCATGTCATGCGCCAGCCTCATTTAAAGAATCGCACTGGCCGGCAAGAAAATTTGATTTAAAAAAAAAACTTTAAAATTTTCTTCTCTTTATTTAATTCACTTTACTTCCATTATTTTGGTTTGTTTTTTGATAAAATCGAAAGAAATCATAAGATATGAGCGGTAATTTAATATTTATTAAAACTGTTTTTCTTGCACCTAACATTTTCCTCGCTTTAGTGAGGTGAAAAGTTGTGTGTTGCGCTCGGCAGCAAAGTTATTTAGCGTCTCGTACCTTTGAAACCCTCGCTACGCTCAGGATTCTATATTTGAACCACTCGCTTCGCTCGTGGCTCAATCCTAGAATCCTTCGCTTGCTCAGGTTTCAATACAAGGTACTCGCGCCAAAAATTAACTTTGCAGCCTTGCATAACAAATAACTATTATTATACCAACAATATACATCACAGAAACAAAACAAGCACACAAGCAACATAATATGCACAACAACAGAAAGAAAACTTAATACACAAATCAACTCAAGTGATTAATACGCCTAATTTGGATGTTCGTCTCTTCCTTGTACGTTACATTGTTACTCAAATTTGATTTGTTGCTCAATATTTTACGCGGAACACGAAAAAACTGTTACCGAAGACACACTTCGGCATAGGCGGTACGATGACGCTGGTCACGCATTTTATGGCGCTAAAATGTCAGAATTTGACGGTTAATGTACCGAACTGTCGCGACTATTGACGTTAAAACGCGCGACTCACGTTATCGTAGTACCCATGCCGGGGTTACCTGGTGCGAATCAGCGCCACCAATGGAAACAATACATATTCTTATATAATTCTTAGAATTGATAAAGGAATGTTGCGTTGGTTTGGACATGAGGAGAGGATGAAGGAAGAAATATATCGAGCGAATGTGGATGGAAGAGCCGGTAAGGGACGACCCAGACGGACATACTTCGACCAAATAGGGGATGTATTTGCAAAGGGCAAGATAAAAAGTACCCGAAACCGGCGTGCGTGCGTGCAACGACTAATGAATGTTGAGGAAGCGAAATTGATCTGTCAGGATCGTAGCAAGTGGCAGTCCCTGGTCCCTGTGTACCCCTCTGGTATATGTATGTATTTTTAGAACCGTCAACAGTGTAGAACCTAAGATCCATAACCTATTATCGATTTTCGCTAAAAACGCTCAAAAGTCCGAGGTTCTTGGCCCCAGATTCTAGGAGTTCTAATAATAGCTATCATCATTTTATGATAACATTTTACGATATTAAATTTTCCCAAAAACGTATCATATAAATAACCGACTTCAAAACACTAGAGCACTAAAAAGTTACAAATAATTTTAAAGAATACCTTTAAATTAGATGTATGTATACATGCAGGTATTGTAGAAAGATAACTTGTAGTCGGTGCCCAAAATATATGGCCTGGTCATGAAACTGGGCAACGACTATAAATTATACTTCTACAAAACCTATATAGAGTGAAAGTAAGAAATGTTTTATTTATGAACCGTAACACCAGATATAGTAGACAATGTTAAATGACAACATAAATATTAGTCTAATGTTAAAAATACACTTTTAGATATATAAGTTGGTATAAGTATGTATACACACTTCTAATAAGTTTTTAAGAACTTTGAGTAGTTATAATTCTTAAGCTACTCGTTGAGATTGAATTAAATTAGAAATATACTGTGTTTATACAATGCCTCCTTGTTTACTGAAAATTCGGGCTTCTATTTTTATCCACAACGAAGTCACAGCGGGTAGAATATGGCCTGAACTGCTTCGAGAAAAGGATGGTACGGCGCCGTGCCGCTTTTTTGCTCGACTTGGCGGGGGCACTGCGCCGTGCCCCCAGATCAAAGCGGCCGCAGTCGCGGTGGCGGTGACGGTTACATACTGCAATATTATAATGTATTCAAACGTATTCAAACCAACACTTTCTGACCGCGAACGCAGCAATCATTTGTTTAGCGGTTAATCAATGAATCGCGCCCATACAAATACTATTGCATTGCAAACTAACATACCCTGTCCTGGCCTAGTTTGGTAACCAGGCAAGGACAGGGTATCCTTGTTTGGGACCTGGTCGAGTGATTGTATTGTGTGGAAGTTATTATTATTATGTTTTTCTTTAAGTTTTCACTCTTTTAACAGAGGTACAAGTTGGCACGGGTCAAAGCCAAGTGCAATAATCGCTAATATGTTAGAGCTCGTTGTCTTTGCCGAAGAACTTTCGGACGATACGACAGGTGTTTAGTATAGTAGCTTTTTGCAGTAGTTGGTAGGTTGATCAGTGCATGTCTAGCGCTTTTAGGCTTGTGTGCAGAGTGTAAGGTATAACTCCTGTAGAAGAAAGGATTATTGGAATCGTTTTGACGGTTTGCACCTGCCATTGAGTTTTTATTTCTATGGCAAGATCAGTGTATTTTGTGATTTTTTGTGTATGTGTAGATGTAAGATTATGTGTATTTGGTATGGCTATATCTATTAGGTATACCGTTTTGTTGTTTTTGTCGTGTAGTGTTATGTCTGGTCTGTTGTACGGTATGGTTTTGTCAGTGATGATGGTCCTATCCCAGTAAAGTTTGTAGTTTGTCGAGTCTAATACAGTCTGCGGCGTGTATTTGTAGTAAGCTGTTCTTTGCGGAATGAGTTTATGCTTGAATGAGAGGTATTGATATATGATAGATGTATTATTAATGACCGCCGCCGTTTATGAGTTCCTTTCATCATCATCATCAGCCCACCTCTGCCCACTGCTGGTTATAGGCCTTTTCCCCATCACGCCATCTTTCTTTTCTTTTCTCGGTTTCTCGCCATTCGCATCCACGGCCCCTTGCCGACCTGACCACATCTTCCGACCATCGGGCTGTCGGTCCACCGACTGGCCGCCGCCCGGTTCGCTGCCGCCACTCCGTAACTGCCCTAGTCGACATGCCGTCCATGAGTTCCTTTACGTATTAGCGAAAACGTCATTACTCAGGTCCTTATGATTCGTTTCGCTAGAGAGGGCCAGTGCCACGTAAGACATTGAGCAGTTGGAGCTAAAAATTAACGCTCACAAGACGTTTCACGTGAAACCAACGGCCGTGTGACCCATGGACCTAGTATATAAATCCGTGGTGTAACCCGACAAAGCCCACAGAAGCGGTTCTTTATGATGGAGCAAAAACAAAACGTGAAGAATCACGCATTTGGAAGGGGACACTACCTATTTTTGTTATATTGTCTAAAATAATTTAAAAATACGTGTTTGTAACCGTTCTTCTTTGATTTTGTTTTGTGCGCTTCAGTTTCTTCCGCATGTCTAGTTATTAATAACGTGGGGTGCTCTGGTGTTGATGGTAAAATTTTCGGCAATTTATTGTTACGATCACTTCTACGTCTATTAGGGCTGAAGTACTTCGCTAGTACTATGCAATGCACCTTTATAGGTAATTGTGCTTCGAAGTATTTCGCTTTATGACTTATGTGAATACGATTTATGTAAGTTAAACGATGATAATCAATTAATCGATGAGGTCTTAGTAAAAATAACTCGTAATATTTAAATCTGCGTCGTCAACCTGACGTTTGAGATTTGAATAAATCATAATTGGCGGCGCATTACCAAAGGAAAAGGTTAGTAACTAAACTTGTGTCTGATTCTGCAACAGATTTCATTGAGGCGTCTTTGAATTAATTCGTATAAAAGCGTTAATGTTGTGACTCTAAAGATGTCGTAGAGTCAACGCTAAGGACATTATAACGGACCGGTAACGTGAGGTACAAACTAAAATAAACGTTAGGCTATTATAAACACAATATAAGCTCACGCCTGTATCCCGGAGGGGTAGGCAGAGGCCAGGGTCTGCCACTTGCCCAGATCCTGACAGATCTCTTTCGCATCATCAACATTCATTAGTCGTTGCATTAAAAATAATAAAAGTGACAATGTGCTATAGTGGGCATCGTGCTATCAAACCGTTGCATGCACGCACGCCGGTTTCGGGTACTTTTTATCTTGCCCTTTGCTAATTCATCCCTTATTTGGTCGAAGTATTACGGCCTGAGAGCCAGGTATCCTGATAGATCCAGGTATCCAGGTAGACCCCAGGTTCGAATCCCGGTGCGGGCATGTACCTATGACTTGGTTTTCTGATTTCTGACTTTTGATCTTATTGGAGATGCCATGTTAAGAGATAAATAAACATGCTTATTTTTTTTTTTCTCTACGACCAATAATTTTCATGATATAATTTGACGAAAAGTCGTTCTAGCCACGTGGTAAAAAACGCGCAGTATAAAACAGACTCTTTCTATGACGTCACAACTTTTGGGTAACGCCTTGTAATTTATATTTATATCAATATTTGAGTTATCTCGTAAAATAACGTTTTACGCGTCTCAGAAAAAAAATATAATTCAACGAAAGAACTAAATGTTATAAGTTTCTTATTAATGAAGTAACTTGATACTCCGCATTGTTTGAGACCTGTAAAAAGCAAAAAAAATATGTTATTAAGGTTTCAACATCCATTTTATTTTTATCTGAGCTTTTCTACGTTTTCTATGGTGTAAAAACAATGTCACTAAACTACAGTTTGAAGCAAGTTCCCCATTGTTGACCCTCGTTCTGTCTTCCGGCAGTGGAGGTGATCTTCCTGATGTGGGGCATCCGGCTCTGCATCATGGTGCGCAAGGCCCCGTCCGAGTTCAACGAGAGCCGCTTCATCTCCATGGCTATCTACAACGAGTTCCTTCTCTCCGTCTTCCTCAATATCTCCATGTAAGTACAATGTTCTTCTCGAAATAAATGTTCTTCTTCTTCTTCTTCTTCTTCAATGAAACTAATACCGGGCGGCATTTTAGTCGCCTGACAAACTTTGCGGGATCTTTCTCGTCAATCTCGTCAATACAAACAATTTTTACTATGGGCCAAACAAATCAGAGCAAAAATAAACCAGCTGTTTCATACATTTGGTATAGTACTGCTTCTATCTTATGTATGGAACAGCTCATTAATTTTTTGTTCGGATTTGTT
Source organism: Yponomeuta evonymella (assembly GCA_963969515.1). NCBI lineage: Eukaryota > Metazoa > Arthropoda > Insecta > Lepidoptera > Yponomeutidae > Yponomeuta > Yponomeuta evonymella. The sequence goes on along the minus strand of OZ018343.1, from coordinate 21,602,217 downwards.
TGGCCCCATAGTAAAAGTTGTTTGTATTTATGAGTAAAAAGCCCCTTTAAAGTTTGGCAGTTGACTGAAATGCCACTCGGTATTATCGAGAGAAGAAGTCTATAAATTTATATGTTTGTAAGTTTGTATGTAAGGTAAAATCTCCGAAAGTAAGATAAGAATATTTTTTATTGTACACCGGCAAAACAACAAACATGACAAAAAATAAACATGACATATGATTTTTTTTAATATTATTTATGAAAATTTAATATTTTGCGATAGTTTTTGTATCCGACTGAGGTCTATGGGTAGATTTTTTATCATTTCCAAGATTTGCACTATAAATTGATTTGCATTAATAATGGTATTTAAGCAGTCTTGCGACGTCTTCAAAATCTAAAATCTCTATAATTATTCAAAAGCTCTATTATGCAGATTGACTGGTACAAGTACCAGTCAATCTGAATGCGCATCCAAAGTTACCATCTTACCAGACGGGTTGCTAATTGCAAAATTAACAAACTTAGTTTACTTACTTAGTGAGCATAACTTGAATCGAATTTTGGGCTGCTACTCGAAACGTTGAAATATAATAATTTCTTTTAATGTGCCCTATTACGTCCCAATGCAGGGCGCAGGCCTTCTCTGAGTGAGAGGGTTTAATTACCACGCTTTACACACACTGCGGATTCGTAATTTCAAGCGCGTCAAACACCTCAGACACTTACGTTTTCTCTCGACATTTTCTTTCAACGTTAGTGATTGGTATTGCTACTACAACTTCAGAAATGTATGTAGCCACAGAGGAAAAAAATGTAACTTAGAAGAGAAAGTCATACCGGGATTCGAACCCATGCCCTCCCAAATGTGAGGCCAGCGTTCTAACAGGGCATGCCACAAGTAATCTCTTAGAGAAAGAGAGATTGATAACCTTGTCTGAAATGAAAATATTTTTTTTGCTACTTATTATTATTTTTAATAATATTATTACTTTTAACTTAATTACGAAATCACTTACTTGATCTTTTGTCGGAAAGTAAGCGATTCCGAAATAAAGTTAATAATGTGCATTTCTTACGAAAGCTTAAAGTATTCATTTAATCATTTAAAAAAGTTATTACATAATCACAAATTAAAAATCGAAATATTAGTATTAAATACATACACAAAAAGCTTTGTCCACAATAAAATACATCATCATCAACCCATTATGTCCCCACCGAGGGGCACGGGTCTCTTCCCTAAGGAAGGTACAGGCCATACTCCACCACGGGGGCCAAGTCCGGATTGGTGGAGGCTTGTAGACTAGTGGCTCGTCTACTGTCAGAAGTTGTCAAGCCGCCCTAAGGCCTCTGACTTGGCTTAACGACTGCCATCTATCGACGGCAGCCGGCACCAACAGCTTAACGTGCCTTGCGAAGCACGGAACCGCTCGGAAAAATGCCACTAGCGTTAGGCAATAAAATACATGCCAAAGAAAAATTGCACAGATACAACACTAAGAAAATAAGCCGCCCCGGGACACAATAAAAGGAAAGGAAAGTTTTAGTTAAAAAATATTGTTTATAGTAATAATAGGAGTACAATAATAAATCACCGTTGACATTATTTGACTTCATTTATGTTTTATTTTATTGTTTGCGATTTCACTTCAATTTCTTCTTTAAACTTGACATATCTTTTATATCTATTATTCTAATGTTATATTTAACACCTTAATAATGCATGTTATTGTACTATTATTGACACATGTTTATGCAAATAAATTTATCTTTATCTTTAGGAATAAATTGTTACCAGTTTTTTTGCTAATTAATATTTTATTGCAGTTTTTTATATTATTTAACTTGAAAAAATAGGCGAAAATATGGCATTGTTTTAAAAGACAATTATGTACAGAGTAGAGGCCCAGTCGCAGCTGTGATCGTTTCGACATCTCCACCGTGATGATTACATGCGATTCGAATTACTCAATTTAACTCAGGCTTAGACTGCTCAACTCCACGTAATTTGAGAGGCAAATCAGCCCTCAATTACGATACATAAGCAGCCTATATACGTCCCACTATAGGGCACAGGCCTTCTAGCTGGGAGAGAGTATAGGCTTAATCATCGCGCGTGCTTACCGCGGATTGGCGATTTCAAGCGCTGAGGTATGTGAATAGCTCAGACACTCAGGTTTCCTCACGATGTTTTCCTTCACCGTTAGCGAATGCCATTGCTACTGTAACTTCACAAATGTACATAACTTAGAAAACAAAGTCATAGGTAGGTACATGCCCGCACTGGGAATCGAACCTGGGTCTCCCGCTTCCGAGTCCAATGTTCTACCAACTAGGCTTCCACCGCTGTAGAATTACGATATTGTAATAGTGAAAATTAATTATGAATGAATAATTTAAGCTCTTAGCAATGTATATCTTAGACATAAGTTTTAAACAATCACAACAAAAGACTTGTTATAACAAGTTATGCTATACTTTTGAGTTGGTACTTGTTATGAATATCTTACAAGTAGTTAAGAGTTTCGTTTTCTGTTTTACTTACATAATTTAAGGTAAACCTATAACTTTAAAAGTCTATAACATACAAACTTGGAAATACACTCAGACTGAGGCCATTTGCACAAATGCACAGCGGCTCCCAGTGGGAATCAAACCCACAACCTGCTACGGTAACGCCGTCACGCCGGCGCGGTAATTTTTTTCGTGAACCCAAAAGCAGAGTGAACCACTAAGATGGATTGCGGTGGACGCACGTCCGAGTAGGTAAAGTTCTGTCTCCCGCTGAAGTGACGGTAACGGTGCAGTGGACAGCCGGCCCAAGCCCCTGGGCACGAGTTGATTCAACCACCAGCCTTTCAATAAACCAAATCGTTATACCCACGGGCTCTCTGAAAGAACTAAATCATAACTTTATTCCTTTCAATACTTCTTTACCCTGCGGATAAGTAAAGTACATTCTGAAACAATAAATTCCGAACGAACTTGGGTGATATATCGTTGAAGTATTTTTTCTTCTTCCGCAAGAAAGTTCGCTTTTGTAGTTTCACGAAGTCATGTCTGTATACTGAAGAAAAAATTGAGTGCGGTTTGTTTGATTTCCTATAATTTTTTGATCATGATGGTTTGTTATTTCGTACCTATGTACCTATTTTTATGTACAATAAAGTGTTCCCTATCTATCTATCTATGTAGCCAATCAGTTAATAGCGACGGAAAAAATATGTTGCGGTAAATATGGCAGAGTAGTTTTTCTTCTCAATGATTAGTTTTTAATGAGAACGTGTTAAACTAACTGCATAATTAAATTATAAAAATTATAAGTTAATGAAGCCAAAGAGGTCTGTCAGATCGTGACAAGTGGCAAAACCTGGTCTCTGCCTACCTCTCCGGGATACAGGCGTGAGGTTATGCAGTGTAAATTATTACAGATTATAAAATCGGTGGTGGCGCAGCGGTTGAACGCCGGCCTCACAATCGGGTGGTCGTGAGTTCGAATCCTGGCATCTACCGATGAGCTTATTTTATCAGTTACGAAAATGTGTGATGTTGCAGTAGCAATACCACTCGCTAATAGTGAAGTATAACATCGTGAGGAAACCTAAGTGTCTGAGCTGTTCACATTCCTCAGCGCTTGAAATTACCAATCCGCGGTGGGCCCATACTCTCTCTCTCTCTCTGAGAGAATTCCTGTGCCCTGAAGTACTCGTAGGACCAATATAGGCTAGTAAAAAATCGCCAATCCGCGGTGGTCACGCATGGTAGTTAAGCCCTAGTAGAAGGCCAGCAGTGAGACGTATAATATAGGCTACATAAAAAATATACATATATATATACGTAGGTACAGAAACAAGAATATAATTTACATAAACTAATAATCCACCCGGTGTATGAAGGCATTAACAGAATCTCCGCCCAAAATCTCTGATTGAATTAGGTCAAAGTGAAAATATCCCCGAAATGGGCTCGAAATACGGAAAGTAATATATCATCAGACCGAATTCGGAACTGCCGCGTTGCGCTCCAGTGATCGCTAACCTGAAGTGGAACTGGGTAGGGCACGTCAGCCGTATGGGCCCGGGCAGATGGGTGGAACTTACTACCGATTGGGTTCAACACGGATAGCACAGACCGGCCTGCCTACCTACTCTCTTCATCTTTCTGTTCTATCCATTCTAAGGTTGTCTGGAAGAGATCGCTTTTAGCGATAAGACCGCCGATTGTACACGGCAAAACTTAGACATGTAAGTATTTTAATGTGTCTTGTTTTCTGGTGTGTACAATGATGTGTTCTAATCTAATCAAGGCCGCGATGGCGGAACGATCTCTCAACCTTGTTGCCCAGTTGGGAGAGGATGGCTCAGGACAGAGGGGAGTGGAGGACAATGGGGAGGCCTTTTCCCAGCAGTGGGGTACAAACCCGGCTAACTAAAAATATTATCCGTCCTATAAACGGTTGCCTCTCCGGAGTAAGGTCTTTTAAACGCTTTGAACTTCCGTTCTCAAAGTGCATTCCGTGTTGTAGAACTTTTTGATTTAGTATGAAACAAACAATCCGTGCAAAATGTAAATAGCTTAGCAAGTCTTGTGAGCAGGTTGGCATAAGTAACAACGGAATTTTATTTGCTCCAAATCACTTGACTGCCTCGTTGGTCTAGCTGTTAAGGCGCTTAGCTACCAAAACAGAGGTCGTGGGTTGGATTCCCACTGGGGGCTGCCGTGCATTTGTACAAATGGCCTCAGTCTGGGTGTATTTTCATGTTCTGTGACGTCCTTGCCTGGTTACCATAGCACAGGGTATCCTAGTTTGGGACCAGGTCAAGAGATTATATTGTGTGGAAGTTATTTTATGCACGATGGTTTGCAATGCAATTTGAATGGAATGTTGTCGTGTTATTTACTTAGCCGTCCTATGAATTATGGGGTGTTCGCTGGATGTGTCAGCGCTGTATAGCATTAGAATATTTATTGTATTTCAATTGTCATCGTAATTCTACCTAATTAAAAAAAATTATTAATATCATGCAATTGTAATGTAATTGGTCATTCTATGTGCATATTTTTTCATGCAATGGTTTATTCTGAGCGTTTTTAAGTAAAACAATCTTTGGAATGGATACCCGTTACACTGTTTTTTGCTAAAAAAATAAAAAACTTTCGAAGCCAGATAAGTAAGTTTATCCGGTATTAAGTTCATAATAATTAAAGCATAATATTAATTGAATTACCTTCTGTAATTGATTTTAGACATTGACCGGCCTAGAATCTACATGCGAACATACATAAACTCGATGTTTTATCCCAGAGAGATGGGCAGAGACTAGGATTAGCCACGAACTTAGCTTTCACATTTAAATTAGACCATTAGACCAAGACGTTTATTGGTCTCAAATTGTAAATCTAAAGTAATAACTTTCATACAATACAATCACTTATCCTGGTCCCAAACTAAGAGACCTGAGCAGCTATAGTAACCAGTTAGGAACATCACAAATATGGAAATACACCCAGACTGAGCCCATGATACGGTGGTAGCCTAGTAAGTAGACCATTGGACTCGGAAGCGAGAGACCCAGGTTCGAATCCCAGTGCGGACATATCTTTGTTTTGTAAGTTATGTACATTTGTGGAGTTATAGTAGCAATACCGCTTGCTAACTGTGAAGGAAAACATCGTGAGGAAACCTGAGTAAGCGATTCACATACCTCAGCGCTTAAAATCGCCAATCCGCGGTGGGCACGCGTGGTGATTAAACCTATACTCTATCCCTGAGAGAAATCCTGTGCCCTACAGTGAGACGTATATAGGCTGCTTATGATGAGCCAATGTGTACAAATGTACAAGTGCGCCCAGTGGGAATCAAACCCACGACTTCCGGCATGGTAATCAGTTGTGATATTCCTAGACCAACGAGGCATTCAGATAAAATTATTTGTAAGGATTGTATTTAGTAAATATATTCAATGGTATGAACATAAATATCAATAAACGGATCAAAAGAAAATTGGCGAGCCAGCGTGGAAAACTTTTCCTGTGCGTTCTCAGCTGTTTCATAAAGAAATAGACAGACAGACGTCCCTGCGGTAAACAAATAAAACAAATCATGCATTGCTCGCTGTTTTGAGACAGAACGACGGTTTTCGCTCAGCTCAGCGTGTGAATTCTTTCGACGTGTCTCTTTATTTTATACTAACTGTGCCCTCGACTACACACGCGTGGCAAACGGATTAGTCCATAGCCCGTGTCCACCCTGAAGGTCCATTCTAAATACGAGTTAAAGAATTTTCGAAATCGCGTAAGCGCATTACATACATACTTGCAAACAAATAAACTTACAAACTTTTCCTCTTTATAATTAATTAATACTATAAAAATTATAATAATGATTATAGTTATAATATACATAGTATAAGTATAGATTTCAGCTTCGTATACGTTTCATGTTTTGGCCTAGATTATGTTAGTGCGTTATAGTAAAACGAAAAAAGCTCTAGCTCATTGAGAAACAAGTATCGGAGACTTGAAGATATTTCAGTGAGTATCGGAATTTAACATTTTTGGAGCTCCACATCTGGGAAATAATGCTTGAAATTCCCGCGCGTGCGAAGTCGTGAGCAACAGCAAAAATAACAAGAGCGGTGGTAGTCTAGTGGGTAGAAGAGCGGTGGTAAAACATTGGACTCGGAAGCGAGAGACCCAGGTTCGATTCCCAGTGTTGGCATGTAGCACTTTGTTTTCTGAGTTATGTAGATTTGTGAAGTTATTGTAGCAAAACCACTCGCTAACTGTGAAGGAAAACATCGTGGAGAAACCTCAGTGTCTGAGATGTTCACATACCTACCTCAGCGCTTGAAAGCCCATACTCTCTCCCGGAAAGAAGGCCTGTGCCCTACAGTGGGACGTATATTATAGGCCGCTTATGTATGATTAAAATTATTTACTATTATTTTATATTTCCTGTATTTTCCGAAATACTCTTTGCTGCTATCACAGCTAGAGCTAAACTGTAACAATTATTGTACAGAGTGAATTGTTTTCCTACTTCAGCCTCCACCATTTACCTAATCCCATTAGCCTTGCTAGTTTCAGACTAGTTATAGTCTGTGCAAAGGCTTTTATCCACATTGGACCAACAATTGTGTCGTTTCGGACAATAGGAGCTTAGGCACAGATTAATAGATCGACGGAGCGTCTACCTACCTACCTACCTTTGTTTTGCTCCGAGATGGAGCTTAGAACTAGGCTATTATCAACTCACGGAGGCTTAACTGGTTACCACAACGACACAATATATTCGAAATGAAATAGATATTTCTATTTTGTCGCAGCACACCAAATCATCACCCAACATACATACATACATACATAAACTCACGCCTGGATCCCAAAGGGGCAGGCAGAGACCAGGCACTGCCGCTTGCCACGATCCTGACAGATCACTTTCGTCTCCTCAACATTCATTAGTCGTTGCTTGCACGCACGCCGGATTCGATTACTTTTTATCTTGCCCTTAGCTAATATATCCCCTATTTGGTCGAAGTATGTCCGTCTGGGTTGTCCCTTATCGGCCCTTCCACCCACATCCGCTCGATATATTTGTTTCGTCAATCTTTCTTCCTTCATCCTCTCCACATGTCCAAACCAACGCAACATTCCTTTCTCAATTCTAGTCACTACATCCTCTTTCAGTCCACAACGTTCTCTAATCAAACTATTGCGTATCATGTCATTGAAAATAACACCAGACTTCTCAAGGACCTCATTTCCACTGCGTTAATCCTACTATGTTGCTTCTTTTGCCATACCCAAGTATCGCTATCATAGATAAGTGTTGGGACCAGCACTCCATTATGGATAGCCAAACACTCGAACATATTCACATAGTAGCCAATTTGGCGTCTCAAAAACGTTGTGTATAAATTGCTCCGTCCTCCCACAAGCAGTTGTTGGTTTGTCTGTAGTACATGCCACTCCTGGCGCCTACAGCCCCTTTAGTCACGGCCATTCGAGCCCTCACTAACAGTCCTGGGCCTTATTATCTTAAGGCACGTCTACACTATCTTGTTACTTGTACAAGCTCTTATTTCCAAGAGAAGGCATGCCCGTTAAGAACGACAGTACGGAAGAATGCAAATTAGAAGAAGAAGAAGAAAAACATTTATTTAACGCCACATAGACACACATAATTATGCAGGAAAAGTGAATACAGAAAATAAGGCAGATATAGGACAAAGGCAGAAGAAATGTGAAGCTCATAGTGAGAAAAAACAAAGGCTAAGGGTACAGTGGATGGACTCTGTATGTCGATGCAGCGGAAAAAAGGCCTCGTGCTCAGTATTAGCAGAGGGTTTGCACCCACAACATTGATTTTCAGCTAGGGCCTTTTGGTGACTCACGGAGCGTGAAAACGGAACAAACACGCACTCATACTCATACATACAGCCATGCTTACGCACACAAGCACACTCATACTTATAATTAATGGAATTTCCAACCAAAGCGGTCGCGGTCGCGGCAGCGGTCACGGTCATTTACTGCAGTAGTCTTAATATGCTTTACTGCACACCAAACAGTGGACATTACATAAGAAATAGCATGTGCAAAGGTGAGCTTACCTCTGTAAGAGATTTCTTCCAGCAAACCTTGGAAAGTCAGAACAGGGGTAAAAAATGGGTATAAATACGTGTACAAAATAAACTACATAAACTGCAAAAATCCTTAACCACGACCAACATTAATAATAAAATAAGTACATCACATAGGTAAGTACTTAACTGTAAAAATAAATAAAATACATAGTAATTAATACATAAATATATAGCTCAAAGTTACGATAGAGATAGATAGTAAGACAGATAGTAGTAGTATTTGTATAGATGCGATAAATAGATTGAACTCCAAACAATTGATTGCAGTGCAGCGTTCGCGGTCAGGACGCGTTGGTTTAAATACGCCCATACAAATGCTACTGAAAGAAAGAAAGAAAGAATACATTTATTCCAATTGTCACAGAAACACAAAGTAAACACAAAGGTACACAAACTAAATCCTGCAGTAAATGACCGCCACCGCCACCACGATCGCGACCGCTTTGGTTTATGAGTTGCTTAATGCGACGTGTGCCAAAAATATCGGAAACTTAAATAAAGAAATTTGGTAATAATTTCTTTTTTTTACAATAATTCTGTAATGTTGATGAAACTACTGAAGAAACGATTTTCAAGATTTTTGTCACACTTTTTGAGCTCTGTTAAATTACAGAAATTTGTAAAACTAAATATGTTACTGTTACTTGTAATAAACTAATACTAAACGGAATATCAAAGTCGTAGCGTGAAAACGGAGCTTAGCTCTAAATGTATCGTATTAGGCAGGTGCCCTCAAAGACGGTGTGTAAACTACTGATGTTGTAATTTCGGTGTTTACAAGCTCCTTAGACGCTGCGGGGCTTAAATACTTGGCTTTTACAGTAAGTACACTCGGCAACGAGTCTACTTTTGGATTATGAAACTTGGTTTGTATGGCATTTTCATTCAAACAATGAGGAACACGCATCAAAATTACATTCGAGTGACAACGTTTTTAGTTCGTAGATTTCATAGAAAAACTCAGATGTTAAAACATAAAAATATATTTTCGTGGTTTTACAGGTCTTAAAAATTAAAAAAATGAAGTTACATAAATATTTACAAAAAATTACATTTAGTTTCGTCATTCCATTATAAACGGTCTCTCATTAGGGTGTAGACTCATAATTGTATATTATTAGTGAATAAAGGACGGATTTAAAGCGAGGGCCATAGATGAATCACGAGCAAGTGAAGGATTCTAACGACTGAATCACGACCGTAGGGAGTGATTCATGATGATTGAAATACGGGCGTAGCGAGTGATTCAAGTGTTAGAATCCTGAGTGACGCGAGTGATTCATGGGCCTCTATGTAAATCCGTACTTTGTTCAAGAGTTGCATACTATATTTTATACCATGATTACGAAAAAATAAATAATTTAAGCGAAAATAGACATTTGATCAAGAAAAAAGGAAAGTTAAATTAATTAAAATGCACATTAAATGTTAAATTAGTTTGTATCGAGTATTTTTGTGCTAGAGGTCGTGGTCAGAGTCAAGGTCAAATATATTAGTGTGTTGTAAATTCAAACACCAAAATAGCAATTAAAAGGCCTTTTTATTCACTGCTTTCAGTGAAAAAAATAAGGTTTTTGAAGTGGGAATGATATAAAAAATATTCCTTTATGAGATAACTCAAATATGTCTAACCGATTCATCTATACTTCTATACTAATATTATAAAGTGAAAAAGGTAATCTCCGAAAGAACTCACCCGATTCACAAAAATCTTTCACCAGCATTTAGAGTGAACTTTCAGGGTGGTCATATGCTCTAGGCTAACCGTTTACCATGCAAACGTGGTCGCGGGCACGTTTTATATTTATGCGTTACGAGCCTATCCTAGTGATATCCTAGTTTGGCCCCGATTCGTATGGCGCATCTTTGTTCCACGTTACCAGAAATATTTTTTGACAGGCTGTATTACGACAAGTACTAAACGTAGAGAAAATATAAGCAAAATCTTTAAACATTGACTCTTCAATGAGATTAAAACATTTTTTATGCACGTTCTCAATTGTCGTGCTGTACAACCGACTTCTACCGACAACGTTAATTATCTTAGTTCGCAAGCTCCAGCTTGTACAACGTGTATTTGCAATGACGAAAAAAAAATAAAGGCTGTCTCGTCATTAGTCGTATAATTAAATTACTTTAAATGAGCAAAATTGTAAAGTTCTAAATTTTTTATTTAAATCAAATTTCGTATGTACGAAAAAATAAACTGCGCAAATTTAAAACACGAACCTTAAACTTTTACATATGAAATAGTTTCATTACCGAAACTGAAGAAACGGTCTAAATGATTGGTTTCATAATCATTAAGACCTCAATTAAATCAAGGCTCTAAACTATAACTGATACTCTTTTTATGTAGCCTATAAACGGCCTACTGCAAGGCAGAGGCCTTCTCTCAGAGAGAGAGTGGGCTAAAATAACACGCGTGCCCTTGATTGAACTTGAAACTTATATTCAATATACTTACGTAATTTTATTTGTTAATAGGTTATTCCTGCAGTCACCAGCAAACCCAGACCTGCTCTACATCATCTTCTTCTGCCACACGCAGCTCACCGTCACTTTGCTGCTGCTTTTCATATTCGGGAGTAAGGTAAACATCGGACATTATTTGCAATTTTATTAAAATTTAAAATGATCTGATTATATTGGTGGAATATAATCAAATCATAATAAATTTTAATAAACTTTTTATTTTATTTATTATCGCGCAGGAACTGTAACTGAATGAACGTTTCAAATTAAATATTGATGTTTATTTCAAAGTAGATCTAGATTTATTTGGAGAAAAAACTCCAAACTCCACAACCTTCAATCATACGATTCCAAAGATCACAACTAATCAAAACGAATGGGGATGTTCCAATCAACAGTCCGGTAATTCTTGGAATTATGAAGCAGATTATTTGCTGTGAACCAATCTAATATGGGCGAGAGATCATAATTTGTTTCATCGAGACTATTTTCTTGTCTATGAAGTTTAAAAATAAGTGACGTGTCATCCGTAAATAATAATTCGGACATTTTTTGTACCATAAATGGTAAATCATTTACATGTACAAGGAAACGTAACAGCCCCAAAATATATCTGTGGTACTTCCATTTTTACTTGTGAACCTGATGATTTTACACGATAAATGAACGCTTTTTGAAACCTTCCTTTTAAATATGATCCCAACAGTTCGAAAGCTTTGTACTTTCTGTTGTCTAAAGTGTCTTATGGTTCACACAATCAAATGCCTTTGACAGGTCACAAAGTACACCTATAGCACCCTAACGATCCTCCCATGCACAAAAGATAAAATTAAAGATAAGATTAAACTCGCATGCGCCAGCGATGATGATAATCAGCAATAGTGCGTAAGTAGTAACTGACCTAAAATAATCTTCTCGAATATTTTACTCAATGCGAGTAGAACCGAGACTGGTCTAAAATTTGTGGGATCATTACTTTTATTTCTTTAGCTTCCGTTACCAGGAGTTTTGCCTCCACATGATACGCGGTAACGTGACAACCTATATAATATATTAGTTAAAAATATAATCTAAACATTTGTTAAAAACCCTCGCTAAATGAGGAGCTAGGACTTCTATTACCAAACCAGCCATCGTTACTGACATACCCTACGAGTCTTCAGATTTTTTGAGATTTAACAAGTATATACGGATTAATATAGCCAAATGAATAGTACCACTGCTCGCTTTGTATGTCTTTGAAGTGTGCCTGTACGTAAAGAAAAATATTAGGGACTTTCAAGTAAAATATTGCGCATTCTCTACTACCCAAGTAGTTTGGCCGGAATACCTCATAAAACCATGTCATTTGCGAAAAATTACCAGTACATGTCAATCAGATTATATAATTCCTTGCAAGAACCCATAAAGAATCTGGAATTAAGTATATTTGAAAAGAAATTGTTTATAATTTTATGTGATAATTTCATTTATAAAATTGAAGATTTTTTAGAAATGAAATCGTAAATTGATTTTAATTTACTTTTTACTATATTTTTATGTTTTGTTTTTATGTACATATTTTTTTCATTCGAATGCTATGTATGAGTTAATTAATTTAAAAAAAAATTATAATATCTAAGAATTTTATAATTTACAATTTCAATAATATAATTTTAGTAGATTAAGTTGATATTGACACTTAAATACCTATAGTTAAAAACCAGTGCAATATTAACTGCAAACAATTTTGCATGCGAGATCCTTGCGCATACGCATGCTCTTAACTATTGTAAATTACATAAAATATCGTGTTTGCTTGCAAATTAATAAATGAAAATTAATTCTCGTAATCGCACAAGTTTAACCTCAAATTCTAATCGAATTTAAATTCTTAAGCATTGAAGAAGTTTTAATTCCCGATATCTTTGAAAGTGTAGCACGTAAGCATAATTTACCACCCTTGCTTACCCTTAGCAGATCGAAGATTTTAACAAATACCTACATCGTCTAGGCGCACACAACGTCAAGGTCAGGAGCTATTCTCGTAGCTGCAATAGAGTAATACGGTTAGTGCCTATTTCCGCTAGGCTACCTCCAGCTTGTTAGCGGTTATCGGTGCGCCGTGCTCTGACCTCAGGAAATAATGGGTTGTTAAGGCCGTGATAACACCCAACGGAGCTATTTAAGTCTTACTTTAAAAAAAAATAACAAAATATTGTTAGTAAGTACATCGTGATAAAAAAAAACATAACATTACATAAACTCACGCTTGTAACCAGGAGGGGTAGGCAGAGACCAGGGTCTAACATTTACCACAATCCCGATAGATATGTTTCGCTTCATCAACATTTAAAAAATGTAAGAATATTTCTAAAAACATCGATGATTCCGAAACATAATACAATTGAAAAAAATGCCAAAGGCACCCATAAAATAATCATTTAACAAGCACATCTAAGTTATTTCAATATTTCGATAATATTAAAGGAAACAATTCATAATAATATTATACTTAAAAACACAGTCTTTCTTCTTTTGTCTTTCTTCTCCTTCATTCACGTACACAAAGACAGGGATAGCTGAGGCATGAAGAGGCAGGGATAGAGCATCAGCCCCTTAGATATGTTTAACAAGGCGTTTACTTCGCATCAGTGCGGGTCATGGCAAAGCTGCATGAATATTCCTACACCCATAGTGGGTAGAACATGAAAAAGAACCATAATATATTTATAGTTCCCGCATTTAAAACGCGCAATATATTGCGCGTTTAAATTTCATATGTGTTTCCAAAGCTTGAAGAATTTGCTGAGGTTCTTTCAGGTAGGTTATCAGGTATTATTCTGCTGCTTATTATTATTACTATTTACGCAGTTTGGCGAATAATTTATAAGTCGCCAACAAACTGCCACGCAGTTTGGCGAATAATTTATAAAATTTAAAACTCTGCGATGCCAAAGTAAGTCAATAAATAAAAAAAAAATAATTAGGTATTATCAGGCGGTATTAGCTGTTCCAATAATAATTTTATGATATTTTAATTAAATTACATTAACTATACCCTAGATATTGAAGCGAACGACTAAAGTTAAACAAAGACACAGTATCTCTCAAACTTTATTCACTCGACTAAGCTCATGCACGCAGCTTTGCTTGCACGATTCAAGACATACTGTTTTAGAAAAACTTATAAATTTATACAAAAAAAAAAACAGTTATTTCTTTATCAATTAGAGCCTACATATACATCAATACCACAGTACAGATAAAGATCAATACTCTCGAGGCAAAGGCTGATCTTTGCATTTTCGTGAGCGCAAACAAAAGTCAGCGGTGTTAGCCTAGTGGGTAGAACATTGGACTCGCAAGCGAGAGACCTCGGTTCGATTCCTAGTGCGGGCATGTACCTATGACTTTGTTTTCTAAGTTATGTACGTTTGTGAAGTTATAATAGCAATACCACTCGCTAACTGTGAGGGAAAATATCGCGAGGAAACCTGAGTGCCTGAGCTATTCACATACCTCAGCGCTTAAAATCGCCAATCCGCGGTGGGCACGCGTGATGACTTAGCCCATACTCGCCCTGAGAGAAGGCCTGTGCCCTACAGTGGGACGTATATATAGGCTGCTTATGAATGTAAAGTCCGTCATCTTTGCTAGTTGCGAACATATTTGCTAGCAGTAGGATCGCTTTTATTTGAAGACCGCTGAAATTTTAGGCATTTTTGGGGCATAGATCTCTTGAACAAATGGTATTTTTATGATAAAATTAAATATTTAGTTAAATAAACTGCAATGATAAATCAGGTAATAACAGTGTTATTGTGTTTATTGGTATTTATGGTATTTATTAGGCATATCGTTTTGTATAACTTTGCTATTATTGTGCAGTGTTATAATGTGGCATATTGAAAAACCAAATTTTTGACATGTGTCAACTTAGTCATTCGCTTCAGTAAATACACTATACTTATTCTGTTTAGTAACAAAGTTGAACTACGAATTACGAATCGCAGCTGATATTTTTTTTTTTCCATTTTGTAATCTGATTTTTTCTCGATTTTTTTTTAGTCAATTCTATGTTTGTGTAGTGACAACTACATGAAAAGTAATTGTAATTGATGAGTAAATAAAAAACCGGCCAAGTGCTAGTCGGACTCATGCACGAAGGGTTCCGTACCATTATCTATACAACATTAGACAAAGATCGAATTTGACAACAGCGCCATCTATAAAAACCAACAACAAGTTAACATTGACATTTAACGATTTGACATCGGCGCTATGAAGGTTACATAGATGGGCACTAGATGGCAAGCGCTGTCCTTAGACAAAGTTGGTTGTATGGGAGCCCATGTTAAATATTGTTATAGCGGCAACGGAAATACATTATTTGTGAAAATTCCAACTGCCTAGCTATCACAGATCATGAGATACAGCCTGCATGGTGACAGACAGACAGACAGACAGACAGACAGACAGACAGAGAGACAGACAGACAGACAGATGGACAGACAGACAGACGGACAGTGAAGTCTTATTAGTAATAGGGTCCCGTTTCGCACCCTTTGCGTACGGAACCCTAAAAACCCCTCTTTTCGGATATATATTAAAATTTCATTACATTTATAATAATCCTTCACAATTCTTAACTTTATCTTTCAGTCCGAAAGGGAAACTATAAAGTTTGGGAACAGGTTTATTTAACAAATTATTTCTTAGCAGCCAAGTTTGCCGGGCAACTTGAATATCTTGCCCTGAATGTCAAGTGTTTCTTTGTAAACTTTGTTGAAATTTGTGTTCTCTCACTTACAAAGCCACTCCTTTGATAGAACACTGACAAGTTTTGATAATAATTTGAGTACAAAATTAATTAAGATAGGCTTAATATAAAATCTGGGCTAAACTTAGTTTAGTTACCAATTTTACAAATCAATCTCTATTGTCCTCGTTTATAATGACTGTTTCATAACACCAAGGATTGGCTGGAAAATATTTTTATCTACACTCATATCATAATCTTCAAATTAAGAATTCAAAGGTAAACACATATTGACAGGCTTTAAACAATACATAACTTTAAAGAAAATTAAAAAGTTACATAGATAAAGTAGTATATGAGACTGCACATAACTTGGTATTAAAACACTCGCGAATGCTATTAAAAAACTCGCCAAGGCTCGTTTTTTTAAATCTCGCTCGTGTTTTAATAACCCTCATTATGTGACAGTCACATAAACTACTATTACAAAGTGCCAACCCTAACTTTCTAAAACTTGAGTTTTAGTGCCTATCCACTGTCATTTCCAACTACAAAATGGGAACAACAACTACAATCGCTTAAAAGTTTCACGGAATTTCAGTGGGAACTAAAACCACTTTATTTGCGTCAACTAAGTACCTACCTATTAGTGGATCGTGTGAGTGACATCGTACTTTGGCAAAAGGCCACGCCCTAGAGTTTAATAGAGATATTTATTTCATAGAATGATATATTAATTATAATAATAACTTCCACACAACACAATCTCTTGTCCTAGTTCCAAACTAGGGTACCCTGTGCTCTGGTAACTAGGCAAAGACTTCACAAACATGGAAATATACCCAGTCTGAGGCCATTTTTACAAATGCATGGTGGCCCTCAGTGGACGACCTCCGACACGGTAATCAGATGTTATACCGCTAGACCAGCAGGGCAGTCAATAATAGCTGTTATTTCCCTGTATTTTGTAGTTTACTAAGTAACAGCAGTACAATGTCCAATGTCCACGCAAATTGAATATGTATCTCTCGCCAAGGAGACAGAATCTAGCGAGGCGCCGAGTTAAGTTGCACGGGTTCCACAATTGTAATGCGATTGTGTAGGAGACGACCAATAGTGTCAATGAGACAACTATTCCGTACCAATATCGCTCTCCTAACCAACTATGTACTTAAGAGTTTCGCCCCCCATAATCGAAAATGTTGTCACGCGCGCGAATAACTCGTAGTCGTAATTTTAAGTGCTTACACACTAAGATAACTGACTGCCATCATCATCATGTCTAGTCCATCGATCATCGGTCTGTCACCGACGGTCAAGACCATCGGTCTAGCCGTTAAGGCGCTTAGCTACCAAAACTGAGGTCGTGGGTTCGATTCCCTCTGGGGGCCGCCGTACATTTGTACAAATGGCCTCCGTCTGGGTTGTATTTTCATGTTTGTAACGTCCTTGCCTGGTTACCATAGCCCAGGGTATCCTAGTTTGGGACCGGGTCAAGTGATTGCGTTGTGTGGAAGTTATTGTTATTTTAATTTATCTTATCATACCGCTGTCTTTATGGTATAATCTCTTAGGTAACTAGTGTGTTCTTCACCAGGCCATCATGGTGTACAAGGGTCACGGCAAAGACAAGGACAAGGACAAGACGGGCAAGTTTCGGTCGAGGCCTGCCGACTCCACATATACGATGACCACAAACCGGTCAGCGCACTTCTGCGACAACATGACAGAGCGGGAGCTTGAGGTGAGACTGAGCTAAATTGTTATCGTCTTCTTTTAATGTCAATACACCCAAAATCGCTTTATAGAACATTAAAACAGCTAATAGGCAACAGAAAATACATACACACACAAGCAAGATCCATTTAAAATTAGTTAGCCGAGGCACACATACGTGAGTCCATCAATGCCTCTTTTGCTGGCCGCTGAAGTAATGTACTATTAGGTTTTTCTTTTTTCGTTTTATCTCAAAACAGTGTCAACAAGTGTCGAACTTGGTAAAATATCAACAAAAACAAACCGTCCCGAGACATATCGGTCTCAAAAGTTCTCATAACGCTGGTATCAACCGAGCTACACAACAATCCATTGTTGATCAGCATTAGTTTAAGACACTGATCCTAAAACTATACTCACTTCCTTAGTAAAGTCGTCGAAATCAGATGATGAAATCAAATAAAGCTGCCAGTTGGATATGGAGTAGTTTCTTAATCCATATCCAACTGGCATCTTTCCTTCTAATGTGCCGTCTCTTAAAAGAGGTTGGTAGCCGGTTCGAGTTCTTCAAAGCTTCTGATAACTAGTGACTCCAAATGAATCACTGTCCATATCTCTTTTCTCTTTTTGCCTAGTATCTTGGCTTAATGTGATAAGTTTTTAGTAGCCAAGAGAGCAATAACCAGCCACTGAAAGTGGCTTTTTTCCACAAGGTATATTGCCTATTCATCAGCAAAGAAAACTCTGCCACTCTTATGGCAACTAACACAGACAATGATTTACGTTTGCAATCGTGACTTATTAGACAGACGCTGCGTGATTATCTTTTGTATTTGTGACACTAACCCTTGTGCTACCCTGTATAACAACTATATTTTTTATAATTACTAAGATCAAAAAGCTTTTTACAAACAAACTAATTCCACGCAGGAGGAGTTCAGAAAACTGTGCAACCAGCTCGGCAAACTCCGCGAGCGATGCGGCCCAGGCGCTGTCATAGCGCGCCGCATAGCCGTGATGCAAGATGCCGCATCGCAGTACGACAAGAAACCTCCGCCATCAGAACACTCCGCCCCCTTGAAGCTAAACACGGTATTCAGCGCCGTCGCTGACAGACTAATGTGCACTGTCACCCCAGCAGAAGAATCCAGCAGTAGCGGAAGAGATATCACTTTTGAAGCCCCTCCCTTGTACAGAAATAAGACCTTCAGCCCAATCAAAGCGGTAGACGACAGTCACGCGGAACAAAGCCAAACAGATATCACAACGGATTCCCCCAAGAAAAGACTCGAACTAGAAGAAAACAAAGAAGAAAAGACGGAACAAAACGGTGTGTTCAAAATATCTGGTGAGCCAAACTGTAGTGATATAAGACCTCCGGAAGTGACGATTAGAAATGGTGTAAAAGAAAAGAATGAGTTAAAAACTAGTCCCAATAGTGGAGAGGTGGTAAAAGGAGTGAGATCAGGTCATGCAAGAACTCACGCGATAGTGATAAACTTAGATGATAAGAGTAGGTTTACTGAAGAAGTTACTGTCTAGATAGCATTAAATGCTGTAAGTGATCAATGATAATTCCTGCTATTTTATAAGTTTAATTCTAAGATTAGTTTCCTGTTATCACTTCTTCAATGACTAATTTATTATTGTATTATTAACTATCCAAAAATACTCATTAAATGAAAACTTAAGGAACGTTAATATAAATTGTATGTAAAGTTGAGATTCTGTATTCAATTTTGTTGTATAGTATTGTTTAATTTACGTTTGTAACATGCTAGTCTGTCTATAACTGTGATTATTGTGTAAGAAGTTTTGTGACGTTACGAAAAAATCGTATTCAACAATGACAAGGTCTGCCATAGTTTTAAACTGAAAATATGATTAATCTCAAAGGTCCAAGTATTGAGCTTTGGAAAGTAAACAAGCTGTATTTACTATTATATTTTTTTAATTACAATGAAAAATCTAATATTAAAATGAAAGTGGAGGTTTTTATTTTCAGTTTAACACTACAATTGACCTTACTAAGCATATCAGCCTTAAATTTATGTTCATGCTAGTGGCGGTATTTTAAACATTCAAAGTCTACAAATTAATATGTACCTCTTGAAAATTTATTACATTTTCTCCCTTCTATTGCTCTTGTGAAAACTTTCTTTTATTTTGTTTGAACTTACGGGTACCATTCGTACAAGAATAAAGTTCATTTCCAGTTGCATTTAACACTATATTCTATTAAAAGCTTAACGTAATATTTGCAATGCAATGAAAAGTATTAATAGTGTGTTTTATATTTAGATGTCTATTAACACTTTGCTAAAGTAAAATAACAATATAAGTAAGTTATGTATAATATATCACAAAACCTATTGAAAGACATCTAGTGACTAAAGACATTTGTATATATTGAATATTGATATGGTTTAATACTAAATTTGCTGTTTAGTTGTGATCTTCTTAACTTATTCTTAACATGTAAATATTGTAAAAATACCATTAAAATGTGGATAAGTTATAAACGCATGTACAAATCGCGTTCAAAGTCCCTCTTCAATGTTCAATACAATTTTTCATCCATAGCAGAAAAAACTATGTAGTTTATTTAAATAAAAAACACTTGCACTTTAATAGTCATCGAAAAAAAATATGCTGCTTCAAATATTAAAAATGCATTGAAACGGATCTTTTGCGTAAATAAAATAAATGTAAATGCATTTTAAATTTTCATTTTGAAAGGAATAATAATATCATGAAATTTTTCCGGGTTACTTTAATCCACGCTTTAATTAAAAATTATTAATTAATTTATACTCTACATTTTTCAAAAGGAATTTCAGTAATTACTTTCATCACAAGGCTAAATTAAGGCGAGCGCATTTCCATTTTTGCAATTTTCTTTTAAATAATATCTACGGGAAGTATTCATACCTGTTTCTAAGAAAAAACTTATAGTTATGTATATGATATTTGTAAATAAAAAGTAGGTATACAGAAAACGTAAAGGAGTTGTACTAACTTCCAAAAATGTCTTCAAAAGCTAAGCTTGTTTATCGTTTTTAGTTTGCAATATGTATATTTCCGATTTAAAGATTGTGATTTCTGTGCACTGGCGAGTGTCTGTGCTCTAATGTCCTTGACATAAAAACGTATTAAATATAACTAAATATAAAAAGTTCACATTTTGTTTCATTTTCTCTGATTTGAATTGGCTCTAGCTTTGGCCTATTGCGGCGTCCACTCGTTTACCAAGCCTCAACAAGCCGTCATAAATGCAACCGTGTGGATAGGACGATTGGCTTCGCTTGTCGTGGCTTGTAAGCACGCATGCTTGCGGCAAGCGCTTGCAACGACTTGCAATGTATTCACACGTTTGTGGGTCGTTTAGTATCGCTTGTGCTTTCTTCTTCTTCTTCTTCTTTTCGCACTCCTGTAAAGTTACACAAGCGGCACAAAAGTATCGATAATTAAACAAAGATAAAAAAAAGTACTGTACACTAACCTGGTACGATTTCACGACATACTAACGCTTGCGCAAGCGTGTGGATGACGAAGTTTGTTGGTCCATCATTTGCGATTTATTTGTACAGGCTTGCGGTTTGCCGCAAACGGCAAGCGTGTGAACGCGGCATTACAGATAAATCAAGTTTCTATGCCGAGTCCACACGTTTGCACTTCGCCTGCCGCAAGCCACAACCCTCTACAAATACTTGGCAAATTATGTACAAACAAACTTCGTCATCCACACGCTTGCGAGGGCGTTGGTATGTCGTGGACAAGCAAGCATTACAGACGTCCAGCTCGTGTAAGCTATTACGTTTGATTTATCCTTTTTTATTATAAATATGGAAAATTCGCCAACGAAGATGGTGTATGATAAAAATTCATAGAAATCGTACTAGGTAAGTGTACGCGAGCGCAGGCCATACAAAACGACCCAAAAACGTGTGGATACATTTCGAACCGTTGCAAGCGGATGCCGCAAGGTTCCTTTGACTTGTGCCCGCAATACCGACACAGTTCGGATCGGCGGCAAGTGCTCGCAAGCGACTACAATCCAAGACAAACGTCCTATCCACACGTTTGAAATTGTGACGGTTTGTAGAGACTTGGCAAGCGTGTGGACGCGACATTATAACAAAAACATAAAGGCTAACCTCTTGTTTTTCGTACGCCCAATCTGTTATTCTAGTGCTAGCAGCTGTCCGACTATTAATGCTAACGACTGCTGTCAGTATACAAAAATAAACAACTAGCTACTAACGGTGGATTAAGAGATTGATATCATAAGCAGCCTATATACGTCCCACTGTAATACAATACAATACAATGTCTTTATTTGTCAAATATGGGTGTTTACATGCAGATGGTTACAATTATATTTTACGTTCGCCATATTTTGCCTCGCGGCGTACAAATATCGGTGTTCTTAAATCTAGATTCGTGCATATTAAATGTCAAACAATGGAAAAAATATTACAATGTCATTCATAATTTAAAATTGTCCTAAATAGTACAATTTCAGCGATATTAACAGGTATCTAGTCGATAAATTAATGTTGCCATATTAATGCAAAAAGTTATTTCGAGAAAAAATCTTTTATCTTATAATAGCATTTATCGCATAACAGTTTATACAGACTCCGTTTGAATTCAGTTAAATTTAGTAATTTTAGACATGTTGGGATACGATTAAAAATGTTTGGCGCCATGTAAAAAATACTTTTTGTCATTAGTGTAGTTTTGGCAGCATGTAATCTTAGCCTAGTTGGGTCGCGCTGACTATGGTGGCTACTGTCTGCCACGCGTTCAAATAGTTCCGGATGAGATTTTACAAAAACTGCTGATTCATAGATGTAGAGAGCTGGTAACGTCATAAGTCTATACTTAATAAAATATGGTCGACAGGATACATCACTTTTAATTCCAAAAATATCCCTAATGCATTTCTTTTGACATTTAAAGATTACATCCTTGTCAGTAGAGTTGCCCCAAAAAATTATACCATAGCGCATTAGGGACGCAGCCAGCCCATGATATGCCATCAGTAATACCTCTGGGTTCACAATTTTAAGTAATTTAAAAAGACCATATGCACGTAGGGCACAGGCCTTCTCTCAGGGAGAGAGTATGGGCTTAATCACCACGCGTGCCCACCGCGGATTGGCGATTTCAAGCGCTGAGGTATGTGAATAACTCAGACACTTAGGTTTCGTCACGATGTTTTCCTTCACCGTTAGCGAGCGGTATTGCTACTATAACTTCACAAATGTACATAACTTAGAAAACAAAGTCATAGGTACATGCCCGCACTCGGAATCGAACCTGGGTCTCTTCCGTGTCCAATGTTCTATCCACTAGGCTACCACCGCATCCAGATTGATAATCTATATATATATATATGAATTGCTGTTCGTTAGTCTCACTAAAACTCGAGAACGGCTGAACGGATTTATCTTATCTTAGTCTTGAAATGTTCGTGGAGGTCTCGGGAAGGTTTGAAAGGCAAGAAAAAATCGAATAATTTCCGGGAAAACCCTAACAACAGCCCTTTTCTATTTCCCATACAAACGTTTTCTGTGGCGTTACGAAGTTCGCCGGGACAGCTAGTAGTGTATAAAAATTATGTAGCCACGAATTATTATTAAGCCCGCCTATTGTACAATATTTACTTGGTACAATAAAGAATTTGAATAACAATTATAATATGGGTTTGATGACCGAGGAACCACTCCTGGGATTCGCTTTTTCGCGAATTTTAAGTTTACCAAGATTTTGTAGAAGTCTTAAAACCATTGTAGAACGATGGCAGGAATTTGTAGAAGAAATAATTAAAAAAATATAGCCCCTAAAGTGTGGTCCCGCAGTTCTCACACCCTGTAGGAAAGATCTTGGAGAGGATCGGGGGTCGGGGTCAGAGCCATAAGCCACTTTATTAAACAACCTTGAAACGCATGCACGTAAATATTTAAGAAAACGCGAGAGTAACTTTTAGGAATCTGTTTTATTCGTCTTTGTTCCTTGGACATAGTTCTTTTTAAATTTTTAAAATATTAGACAATAATATAGAAAAAGTATAAAAGAAGTAAAAACATAAAAAAGGTTGGTTGGTCGGTCGGCAACAACCTACTTTAATTATAATACAGTAATTTTTCTTGCAAGTAATTTAACAAATTCAAATATTAATTTAACAGATCAATATCTGTGAAACAAAAACGAAAGCAGAATCAAATTATACTTTCTACAAATTCAACGGTGTCATTTGTAAAAACACGATTATGAAACTGCCTTTGAGGAGTATTATTACAAAGACGGTACAACTTTAAATATGATGGTCTAAAGTTTTAGTTTGCAAAAAGTATATCTGGATATGGGTATGGTGGGCCCACCCGTGTGGCACCGGATTTAGAATAGCGTCACTCCATTTCCCTCCCTGGATTTCGTAGAAGGTGACTAAGGAAATCAATTACCAGAAGACAGGGAGCAGCGTCTTCATGAGATTCCAACCGCATACCTACTGCGATCGCCAACCCGCCTGCCAAGCGTGGCGATTATGGCAAAACCCCTCATGGTTATGAAAACCACGAAGAAGGCCTAGGTCCTGCAGTGGGCGTGAAATGGCTGATGATGATGATGATGAAGGGCCCACATTACTCTAATTCTCAATAAGTACAGTTAGAGACTCCATATGAATCTGAATCTGAATTTTGAACGATTGGCTCGAAGAACCATAGCTCTGATTCATGACTTATCGCACGCGGTTTTTAAGTGACGTTTATTCTGCGTGACGTTTAGATTCTCATTTATATTATTAGTAAAAGTACCAGCAATACATTCTTAATTAAATCAACAATCCTGCGGGACTATTAACTAACTAACTATTTTAACTAAGTATTGAATACCTATATTCTTTTTGTTGTGCTAACCCGTGCTGAGGACAATTTTAAAAGAGAAAGAAAAAAAAATTAAGGAGGCTTGAAATTTTGCTGATGTCTGCACTTGACCATTAGCTCAGTCGGGAGAGCGCTGGAACGGTTAGCCAGAGGTCGCGGGTTAAGTCCCGGCATTGGTGGAATTTTTCGCCTCTAAATAGGTTTTTATAACTATTGAATACCCAAACATGGTACCTTAACAACAAAAAGCAAAATTTTGTTCGTTGAAACAGATAATTATTGTTTTTTTTTTATTTATTAAATTTTTTTTTTCATTTATGTATTACAATTTATGTAGGTTTATAATAATTTCTATATTTATCCCCCCCGCCCTTACCCCTAACCTAAGTCTAAGTTAATGTATTTCCCTATGTTTACTTAAGTTTATTGTTGTATTTCATCTTTTTTCTTGCACTACCCGTCGCGAGTCTCTTCAACACCAAAGGTTTGCTGGAAGACAATGCTTCTTGCATTAAGCTCGCCCTTTTACATTTAAAATGTAATTAGTGTAATAAAGAATTAAAATAAAATAAATAATATACCAATTCGTCCAAAACTTGTGTGGAAGATATCACTTTCAGTGATAAGCCCACTGTGTGTACTCTTAGCGTAAGAAATATTTTTGTAGTGATCTCTATCTACCTATCTTTCAACCGTAGGATAACCGCGTTATATAATATAGCGTGAATTTTAATTTCCTTTTCGTTTGATCTCCCGTTTCCGAGTAAATTATTTTCATGATATTAAGTGCCTGTACAGTATGCACACGACGCATTTATATAAAGCATTTCCCTTTGTTTTAGGACCATAATAAACCACGCAGCCTATAAACGTTCCACTGTAGGCCACAGGCCTTCTCCCAGAGAGAGACTATGGGCGGAATCACCATGCATGCCCACCGCGTGACTGTCAATTTCAAGAGCTGAGGTATGTGAACGTCTTAGGCAGTCAGACTTCCTCAGGAGGATTTCCTTTGCCGTGAGCGTCGTAAGCTTCGTGTGACAGTTCGTGGTCTCCACTCAAGTACCTTTACACTCCATCGATCATCGGTTCCTCGACATATGTGCAGCTTACTGCCACTTCAGCTTGCTGACCGTATAGGCTACGCCGACGATCTGTTCTATGTGTGTTATATCTAACGCGCTATCAACCCATTTTTGGTTCCGTGGTCAACAAGGTAGGTATCCTTATAGTTTTTCCAAATCCATCTGTCTGTCCGCGGCTTAGCACAGAGACGATAAGTACTAAAAGCTGACATTTGGCAAAGACATACGTATTAATCGCGCCGACTAAACAGGTTTTTTTTTTATGATATCTCCCACCGACCGACCGACCAACCGACCGACCAACCGACCAACTGCCCGACTGAACGACCAATCAACTGCCATCTACACTGATTACTTTTAATTTTTTTCTCACGGGTAATTTCCGAATTCAATATTTTATTAAGAGGTAAGTTTGTTATCATCAGCATCATCATTAGCCATTTGACGCCCATTGCAGGACATAGACCTCCATCATGGTTTTCCAAGCTTCCCGGTGCTGTGCCACTTGCATCCAGCGACACCCCGCCACCGTAACCAGGTCGTCGGACCATCTGGTGGGGGGCCTTCCCACACTGCGTCGTCCGGTCCGCGGTCGCCAGGTCGGATCTTTTTCGCCCCAAAGGCCATCAGTTCTTCGAGCTATGTGCCCCGCCCACTGCCACTTCAACTGAGCAGTCCTTTGAGCTATATCGGTTCTTTTGCGGATCTCCTCATTCCTGATTCGATCACGCAGTGAAACTCCTAACATAACTCACTCTCCATCCGTGTGGCGCCGGATCAAGAATAGCATAACTCCATTTCATTCCGTGGATGTCGTAGAAGGCGACTAAGGAAATCAATTACCAGGAGACGGGCAGCAGCGTCTTCCTGAGATTCCAACCGCATACTACGATCGCCAACCTGCCTACCAAGCTTGGCGATTATGGCAAAACCCCTCGTGGTTATGAAAACTACGAATCAGGCCTATGTCCTGCAGTGGGCGTCGAATGGCTGACGATGAACTCTCTCCATTGCTCGCTGGGCGACCTTGAAGTTTGTTAATTTGATATAAAAGAGCCACTGACACTCTGAAGACACTAACAAACTAAGAAAACAACTAATGAACAAAATATAATAGAATCCTCTTATGTCAGACTGTACTTTTCCGCTTATTTCCTTGTCTTGTTAAGAGGAATTTTGTACCTTCTTAGACTGAAGTTTAATTGTGTTGTCGTTGTTGTTTTAAAACAAGAAAGAAAGTTGAAAAACTCGATAAGATCTGTTTTATTTTGGTAACTAACAATTTATTATCGTTTAACTAGAGAAATATACCTACCTACCATTTTCCTGAAAACAATAGTCAAAACTAACGTAACCTATAATTTTAGTTCATAGTAATAGTTTTGTAGTTCTGTTACCTGTGGTCGTTCAGTAAGACGTCGATAAGGTAGTTTTACCGCAGCTGGTCAGCGCCCGGAAAGTTTTAGACCGTAGAAAGAAGAATAAAAAGCTAACTGCACGCAATTCATCATTATCATCAGCCATTTGACGCCTACTGCAGGACATAGGCCTCCTTCGTGGTTTTCATAACCATGAGGGGTTTTGCCATAATCGCCACGCTTGGCAGGCGGGTTAGCGAACGCAGTATGCGGTTCGAATCTCAGGAAGACGCTGCTGCCCGTCTCCTGGTAATCGAGTGACGCTATTCTTAATCTGGCGCCACACGGAATCTGCACGCAATTACTGACAACAAATTCACATTGATTTCCTTAAACAATATTTTTTACAAAATTTATGTATATATCTATATCTCAGACCCGGTGGAGCGATGATCTTCGCAGGGCTGCTGGCAAGAGCTGGGTGAGAGTAGCTGGGGACCGTGTTCAGTGGCGTGCAATAGGAGAGGCCTATGTCCAGCAGTGGACAATCATAGGCTGATGATGATGATGATGATGATGATGATATAGAGACAAGACTATGTTGGCGATAAACCTTCTAAAAAAATGCATTAACCTAAGAAAACTCGATATAAAAAAAATGTACACAGTTATCTGAATTTTCATGATTTCTCAAGTTTTTTCCAATACCTAAGCGGTTGTTACTGGAATAATACTACCCAGAAACGTGCACAAATCAATGAGTCACGTAAGTGAATTTTTTAAGGTTTCTCAGAAAGAATATTTTCGTTGAACATTTACGAAATTGCGTAAAGAAGTAAAGGAAGCAAAACATCTTAAATGAGATAACTTTATACGGGGCCTTAATTGTAATTGGCGACGGTGCTCTAACAAGCGCTACTATCGTTAGTAAAAAAATTAGCGGTAAAGAAAAAAAAAATCTTTCACATAATACGTTTTAGCAAAAAGCGAACACAAAAGGTTTAAATAATGGTGAATTAACAACCTTGAACCTAGGTAAAAAAATTAAGGACTTCAAAGCGTTTTTACCAAAGAAATCGCAAAAAAAAATATTTTTTTCATCGCTGACGCTTGTCAGCTCGGGGTAGCCGCATAATACAAGTTAAATAACATTCATGTTGTACTGTACGCATACATACAGCTGATTGGGATACAAAACCGGCCAATTTTAATTTCACCATTTTCTGTGTATATCACTACTACTCTGCCAAACTGTGTTTTCTGAAAGCACGAGTCAATGTAAAAAAGAAACCAAATCGCTTTCAGCCTTTACAATTTGAAGAGTTCCCTCGATTTCTCCTAGATCCCATCATCAGATCCTAACTTGGTGACTGTAGGACCACCTGTGAAGTCTATCTACCCTTTCAAACAAACAAATAATTTTCTAACTCGGTCCACGCGTCTTGGAGTAATCGTGGAACACACATAAAAAATAAAAGATCCCGACGTATTGGGAACCTCCTCCCCTTTTGAAGTAGGTTAGTAAAAATATTGCTATTAGTGAAGTTCACTTTTTGCAAAAAACGTATTATAAAAAAATATGTTTATTTTCATTGCCGTTTCATTGCATAAAACGTATGTTGAACCGTACACACACTTACAGCTCATTGGAATACAAAAATGCAAGAAGATAGAAAATACATCACATTATTTATCATATTATCATTGTCAGTAAAGCGTTCCGTAATGTTTTTTACATTAAAACTTACGCGATCAAAGTCGCAAGGCCAGACTAGTGCAGAATGAAGCGAACAACTTAACTCCATTTCGGGGGTGTTTTGAATAGAGTGTTTACGTGAAACATCCTACTTAACTTCAACAAACGTGGTTAATTTGTTCCGCTTCTTGGAGCAGACTGGTATGTTAGTTTACAGCGAAATCTGGGTATGCGGCCTTTTTAACTAGATACCAGGAATTATGCACGTTAGAGAAATTAGATGATTTGTCGTGCAAGAGACAAAATCCGTGAGGTGAAAGGTGACTCTACTGACTTCTATACTACATAGAAGTGATAACTCAGATGGACCAAAATATAGAAAAAGAATAAATAAATATTAGTTTATCTTCACATCACGGACAAATAAATAAGTAAATATGTTAAATTTAATTCTCTCTCTCTCTCTCTCTCTCTCTTTATATATATCACTTGCGTTTTAAAAACATTTTAACGAGACCTTGTTAAAGGACACATTTTACAATATCACAAAAGCATAAAAATAATACCTCCACAAACGTTTCGTCCAAAGCAATAAAAATAAAAGAAGCAAGATGTCCAAAACGGAATATATATATATATGCATATATGCTTTGCATCTACGTAATGACACGAGGCAAGGAAATCTCGAAAAAATATACATACCAGAAAAAGCCACATAAGATTGCCTTTGCCAAAAAATATTATTGAAGAATTTCAGACTAATTTACAAAAATTCGACAAAGACCTCCTATTACAAGATAAGTACAACTATATTGAAAAAGAGATAACCAAAATAAAAAAGAAACTAACAATAAACGAAAGAAAAGATCGATTAGGTCAAGAGGCCAAAGATCTTATGATGGAGAGAAGCAAATTAATAAAAGACAGAAAAAATAAACACAAAGATATTGAACTCATTAGTAAAAAAATTTCAAATAGCATAAGAGAGTATGTCTCGGGGCGGTTTGCTCGACAGTTAACTCGAGCAAACTCGACATACTCGAGCCAAAGGTTCCCATAACGCTGGCAGCATTATCACGCCGCACAGCGAGAGAGATCCTTCATCAAGTATGCCCCAGAGCGGTAGTCCATGCCACGTATCCTCGGACGACGCCCCAATTTCTTATAAAACCTTTTCCCTGAACTCCCCATGTCCCTGTAGTGTCTATGCTAGAGGCACAAAGAAGTAACTAGGTACTTGTTGAAGACTCCTTGGAATCATATTTTATGATGTTTTTATATTTTTCCTTTTATTGACTTTTCTCTCTCATGTCACTCATATTTGTAATATTCTTGCTGTCACCATCTCATTGCCCATTTATTCTGATCTTTTCCTATTATACTTCGTTTTACCCGTTTTCATCAGTTTTCTTTCATTATACAGTCCATTCCTCAACATTTGGTCCTTCTACCTAAATTCGTTCACCACACCTAGTTTCTTCCCGTTAGATTTTCAATCCGTATGATCACTCGTAGCAAAAGTAAAATCATGGCTTCCGAAAGCATCCAGGTACCCATCGCATCTCAGGTCGAATCATCTAGCGCTCACGTAGCACCACCTGTAGACGCAAGTAGAGTCTGTGCAGGTAATGCTGACAGTGATGACCACCTTGGGAGTATGCGCTCCGCCCAAATAAACTCCTCGCACACTTCAACCGTGAAGGCTCGAAAGGCTGCCGCAGAGGCTGCATATAAGCGCCGCCAATACGAGCGCGCGCAAGCGGTCGCCCAGCAGCTCGAGCAGCAGCTCGCGGAGGTGGAGGAAGCAGAGTACCAGGCTGAGCTTATACAAATTGAAGCAGACGAGCAGAATGAGGGTAGCCAACGAAGTAGAAGTATACGTAGAACACAACAGTGGGTAAGTGACTCCAACATGTTTAATAAAGTGGATAACGAAACAGAGGTCTCGCAGCCCAGCCACTCGGCGTTCCCGCCAGTGCCTCTTCAGGCTGCTACTTCATATACAGCAGCACACCTCTCGTATCCAGCAAAGACAGGCCTTGTTTCTCAAATGCCCGGGATAGCGCCCGCCGGGCCTCCTCCCTCTGTCATGGGCTTTGAGCGACAACACGGTCCGACGACGGAACAGAATATTACTAATGTGTCACCATTGCTTTTGCAAGTTATCGCCGATACTGCAGCGGCAGCCAAATCTTTGGCTACACAAAGCAAGACAAACAAACAAAATAAGATTGAGCTCTCTACATACTCTGGTAGCGCCTCACAGTGGCTCCAATTTAAAAAAATGTTTGACAACACTAAGTCTGCCTTTTCTCCTATAGAAAACGTCGCGCGTTTACAAAACGCGCTCCGTGGACACGCACGAGAAGCTGTCGCGTCGCTTCTCGTCTCTGCGGAGGACCCAGAGGAAGTCATGTGCGCCCTTGAGAGAAACTTTGCGTGCCCTGAGATGATTGTCCTCGGTGAGGTGCAGGCGCTGCGGTCATTGCCAAAAGTGGGCAACGAGCTTAGAGAGCTAAGTACCGTGGCAAACAAGGTACGCAATTCTCTTTCTACGATAAACTTACTGAACCAGAAGGAGTATTTGCAGTCACCCGAACTTTTTCATAGCGTGCTAGGAAAATTGAATGCGAACATGAAAATGAGATGGACAGATTACGCGTCCGAAATCGCCAATTTACAATTTCCATGTTCGAAACTGGAAATGCTATCAAATTTCCTGACACGTGAACACGAACGTCAAGTGAAATTTGCTTTGACACTGGAGGTCCTACCGCAACTTAGGCGTGAAAATATACACGCCGTGAACGTTACCAAAAATAATACCAATCCTAAATCTCACTGCGTTTATTGCAAAAAGGATCACAATATAAAGTCGTGTGATGCTTTTAAAACATTGTCCGTCGACAACAGATGGCGCTGGTTACGCGACAATAAAGTTTGCTATAAATGTTTACGTCGAAACTCGCACCAATGGAAATCGTGTAAAGTGAATCCTTGCGGGATCGACGGCTGCTCGTTTCGACATCACCCTCTTCTACATGGCAGGCAAGACACGTTAACGTCTCCGCAGGTACCCGATACACAACTCTTCAACAACACTGTGTGTGCTGCTGCTGATCCAAATGATGCCCTTCCCACGTCGTCTGCTGCCGCCCCAGTTGAAGAAAGGCTCGTCGTTTCTAACACAGGACTTCAACAAAATTTAGCTCTTCAACCGTCCCTCGAACATGATGTAACTTATCAACCGTCCACCGAGTTCAGTACGATTTTAAAGGTAGTTCCCATCACTGTCTACGGACCCGCCGGGTCCTATGATACCTACGCACTGCTGGACGATGGTAGCACTGCGACACTGATTGACTCTAGTGTAGCCGATCGTGTTGGGTTATCAGGGCCTGAAAAATATATTGTAGTTGAAGGCATAGGTGGTCTACAAAAGAAAAGTAAGGTTACACTTGTCGATTTCCATATAAAAGGCAAACACTCGTCTGATATTTATCCCGTAAAGCGTGCTAGAGCTATGAAGTCACTCAATTTACACACACAGGCACTCTCTAAAGAACAAATAGCTTCTTATAGTCACCTGACCGATTTAACCGATGTCCTGCTGCACACTAGCGCCACGCCAACTGTACTTATAGGGGCTCAACACTGGCATCTTTCGATAACCCGAGCCGTACGCAGTGGCAAAGGCAACGAGCCGGTAGCTTGCCATACCTTATTAGGCTGGACATTGTATGGAGAGGTCTCAAGCAAAACTAAACCTACTCAATTTATAAATCACTGTCAGTTAGTAGGTTCTATTGAATCGGAAGAGAATGAAAGTTTGGAATCCTTGGTAAAGAAACATTATAAACTAGATTCTTTAGGCATATGTAAGCGTGAAACATTGCACAGTAAGCAGGATTTACGCGCTATAGAGATTCTGGACTCTACTACTAGACGTCTGCCATCAGGCAGATACGAGGTAGGGCTTCCTTGGCGTGACGCAACTGTGTCAGTTCCCGATAGCTACCCGCAAGCTCTATCGCGCTTTTATAGTTTGGAGAGACAAATGATTCGTGATCCTATTTTTGCCGATGCCTACAAGAAATTTTTAAACAACATGGTCGACAAGGGATACGCTGAGGAATGTAACTCAAGCACAAACTATGGTTGTCAAAAACGTACGGAGCCTTCTATTAGCTGCTCATTTTTTTCTGCCTTTTCGTCTACGGCGAACTCAGATTCTCTACAGGATAATACACAGACAATCCGGTTGTACTTACCTCACTTTGGTGTTTACCACCCGCAGAAGCGTAAGCTTCGAGTAGTCCATGACGCAGCGGCAAAGAATCAAGGCGTTTCATTGAATTCTTTGCTTCTACAAGGGCCTGATCTGTTAGAAAACCTTTTAGGTATTCTTTTTAGGTTTAGGGAGGGTCGTGTCGCCATGACAGCGGATATAAAAGAGATGTTCCTACAAATACGCATCCGAGATCAAGACAGGGATGCATTACGTTTTCTATGGCGTGACATCAATACTAAATCTACTGAACCGATCAAGGAATACAGGATGACTTCCGTAATTTTCGGTGCATCACCTAGTCCCTTTATGGCTCTTTACATAAAAAATAAAAATGCTGACTTCTACCGAAATCAGTACCCAGAGGCATCTAATGCTATTATTTATGACCATTACATGGACGATTATTTAGGCAGTTTAGATGACGTCAACGAAGCTGCTCAGCTGGCGTCAGACATAGTAGCCGTCCATGGTGCTGGTTGCTTCGAAATGCGCGGTTGGATATCTAATGACCGCGACGCGCTACGTCTGATACCATATGAGTTACGCGCTGTGCCACCCACTGAAGTCCAACTTGGTAACGCTCAATCAAATGTCAGAGTCTTAGGTGTTTCTTGGAATCCCTTAACCGACTTGTTAAGTTTTAGAACGGGCCTAGATAGCGCCATCTATAAAGGAAACCTCACAAAACGAAAAGTTCTTTCCCATTTAATGAAAGTTTACGACCCGTTAGGTTTACTAGGGCCGATAGTTGTGAAGGGTAGAATCTTACTGCAGGAGACGTGGAGGTCTAAAATCGATTGGGACACAGCTTTCCCACCTTCCGAGGTTACTAAGTGGACAGAGTGGTTCAAAGAACTCTCAGATGTGTCTTCCATTAAGATTCCTCGATGGTACGCGAATCAGAACGGTGAGCCTCTACGGAGAGAGCTGCACGTACTCGCAGATGCTAGTGAGCTTGCCTATGCATACGTGGCCTATTGGCGTCTCTTATACGCTGATGGCACCGTCAAGCTCGCCCTCATCACCAGCAAGGCGAGAGTCTCTCCTCTGAAGCCAACCTCCATCCCGCGGTTGGAATTGCAAGCCGCTCTGATCGCCTCTCGCCTTGCTGTTACCATCAAGGATTCCCACAAAAAAAAACCCGTTCGTACCTTTTTGTGGACGGATTCTACAACTGTTCTAGGATGGCTTAGAAGCGATGCGCGGACGTTCAAGCCCTTTGTGGCCCACCGGTTCGGTGAAATTACCGAGAATTCAAGCGTTGAAGACTGGAGGTGGGTTCCATCAGGTTTGAATATCGCTGATGATGCCACGCGCGTGAATCCACTTCACTTAGATGTCAACCACCGTTGGTTCGCGGGGCCTTCATTTCTTTTTGACTCTCCTGAGAACTGGCCCGTTGAGCCTGCTGGTCCAACTATGGTTGCAGAAGAACGTAAACAGTCATTTCAGCCAGTGCCGGTCCACCTGGTTATCACCGCGGATTTTGACCGCTTTAGCCACTGGTTGCGGTTAGTTCGTGCCACTGCCCGCGTTTTGCAGATTGCTGCTAAGTTCCGTTCTATTTTGAACCGCATCAGAGCTCCTATTAACTCCGATGCCGTTGTTGCAGACCGCCATGTTGCGTCTCTTTCTGCGTCCACCACTCCGCCACCTCTATCAGCGGAACTGATTAACGTCGCAGAAAGACATTTATTGCAACGCGTCCAGGAAGACTCCTTTCAAGAAGAGATCCATTGCGTCAAGAATTCCCTACCTATCCCGAAATCAAGCCGGCTTTTGAAATTATCACCCACGATAGGACATGACAATTTGTTGCGATTGGCTGGTAGGATAAAATTTGTCCAAGACGTCAGCACCGACGTCAAATTTCCGGTAATTTTGGATGGTCGACACCCAATTGTTCGCATGCTGGTACACTTTTTCCATCGAAGGGCGGGCCACGCCAACAACGAAATGGTCGTCAATGAGATCAGACAAAAATACTGGATCCTCCGTCTAAGGAACACAGTTCGTAGCGTGGCCAAGGATTGCTTGCTCTGTCGCATTCGCAAGACAAAACCAATGAACCCCACGACTGGTGATCTCCCACCGCAGCGACTGGCCCACCACAAACGCCCGTTTACTTTCACCGGACTCGACTACTTTGGACCTCTGAACGTTACCATCGGAAGAAGGCACGAGAAAAGATATGTGGCTCTGTATACATGCATGACGTCCAGAGCTGTACACCTAGAACTCGTACACACGCTCTCTGCTGATTCCGCAATCATGAGCCTGCGTCGGTTTATAGCTCGAAGAGGTACACCAGACACAATTTACTCCGACAATGGTACGTGTTTCGTAGGAGCCAATCGACTTCTCAAAGTGTTTTATCAACCCTCCGTTCAGGACTTCACCGCCACGAGAGGAATTAAGTGGAGTTTCATCCCCGCTGCCGCGCCTTCTTTTGGGGGTTGCTGGGAGAGGCTTGTCCGCAGCAT
This sequence comes from Yponomeuta evonymella, assembly GCA_963969515.1. Lineage (NCBI taxonomy): Eukaryota > Metazoa > Arthropoda > Insecta > Lepidoptera > Yponomeutidae > Yponomeuta > Yponomeuta evonymella. The sequence continues at coordinate 21,566,847 of OZ018343.1, read as the reverse complement.
CAAAGTAGCCCTGAATTCTGTACTCACGGAGCGGGCACCGAAAGAAGAAATTTTAATCACACTTTTGCTGGAAGCCGAGGCAATCGTTAACTCACGCCCCCTCGGTCACGTGTCGGTCGACGCTCAAGATGAGGAAACGTTAACGCCTTTCCACTTCCTGATCGGAAGCTCATCCAACCAACTCCTCCCAACTCTTGATGACGGTGTTCTTGCAGGAAGAGCCAATTGGAAGGCAGCGCTTCGACTCAGCGATCACTTCTGGAGGAGGTGGGTCCGAGAAATCCTGCCAACCATGCAGCCAAGAGATAACACTTGCAACGACGGAAATGTCGAAATTGGAGATGTAGTGATAATCGCAGATGAAAGCTTGCCGAGAGGGATGTGGCCACGCGGACGCATTACTCAACTCCACCCAGGCAAAGACGGGGTGGTCCGAGTGGTGGACGTAGCCACAGCAGGAGGGCTCTTGCGCCGACCCATTAGAAAACTTGTCCGGCTGGTCACCAGGGAGGCTTCTCATCCTGGGTAACTGTGTTCATCTGTGCATTTCTGCACAAGGGCCCGGGATGTTGAAGACTCCTTGGAATCATATTTTATGATGTTTTTATATTTTTCCTTTTATTGACTTTTCTCTCTCATGTCACTCATATTTGTAATATTCTTGCTGTCACCATCTCATTGCCCATTTATTCTGATATTTTCCTATTATACTTCGTTTTACCCGTTTTCATCAGTTTTCTTTCATTATACAGTCCATTCCTCAACAGTACTCGTTAAGTCTTCATGTGCGGAGGTAGCCTAGTGGGTAGAACATCGGACTCGGAAGCGAGAGACCCAGGTTCGATCCCCAGTGCGGGCATGTTTTCTAAGTTATGTACATTTGTGAAGTTAAAGTAGCAATACCACTCGCTAACTGTGAAGGAAAACATCATGAGGAAACCTGAGTGTCTGAGCTATTCACATACCTCTGCGCTAGAAATCGCCAAGCCGCGGTGGGCACGCGTGGTGATTAAGCCCATACTCTCTCCCTGAGAGGGAGCTGGTATGGCCTGTGCCCTACAGTGGGACGTATTTAGACTGCTTATATAAGTCTTCATGTGAAATTTGTCATGAGACATTTCACATGAAGACGAAAATAATAATCTATTATAACTTGTAACTAATGTACACCAATGTGCAATTATGTGCCGATTGCCAGGCATTTTTTTAAATTGAAAACAGTAATACTTAAAAAAAATAGGGAAATAACTATGATAATGCCATTTCTCTCTGCAAATATGTTTTAAGGTTCCGTAGTCCGACAAGGAACCCTTATAGTTTCGCCTGTCTGTCTGACGGTCCGTCCGCGGCCTAGCGCAAAGACCACTGGTACAATAAAGCTGTAATTTGGTAAGTGTATACATACGAGTATTTATCGCGCCGGCAAAGTTAATGAATAATATGTTGATTTTTTTTTTTAAAGTATCACGGCTAAGTAGGCTTTACTAGTTAACGAGTAATAGGCAACCAACGAATAAGTAAAATTTCGTATAAAACGTCGTTTTCGTTGAAAATCACTTCGATGAAGTTGATAGTTCTGTATATCAGATAAAAAACCCTCGTTCTACGGAATGAAACCCTACATTGCGCGTGGCCCGACACGCACTTGGCGGCTTGTAGATGGTTTTGATTGAAGCGCGTTTCAAAATGCTCCCAATTTTGTGAGTCACTCCTCTCACAAAGGGCAGAAATGCTGGAATTCGCTCGACTGTGTCTGGTTTGACACGTCCTCTGCGACGGATGCGCGAAACTTCCAGCTTGTTTGCACGAAGTACTCGTTTGACATGCTGGAGTTCCGCAGCCAGATGGTCCTTATCACAGATTCGGTGGGTCCTCGGTAACAGCGATTTTCCAACGGTAGACAACTGAGACGGGTGGTGCTCGTGTTAAACTCAGAAAATACTATAATAATAAATAATTACTAAAAGACTCGGTCTCGCCTCTGAGACTGGAGAGTGTAAGTTCATCCAGTGTCTCAGAAACGGACGGTCAGCAACCGCCGTCACCATGGTGTTGCGGCTCGCCCACGCCCGAAGCGCGGCGGGGGCGACTCGCTTGCGCATGGTTGCTTGAAAACCGTCTGCTTGTGCCTCAGCGAACATCTCCGATGCGCTATAGTAGCGGGGCAGCCGCATCAGTGCCCTAAATGCGTTATTATATTGAACGCGGAGAGCATTGTACAATTTTTGCGTATAACATATCCACGGGCTGCTCGTATAATAAATCGATGTGCCGTAGGCTCTGAATAGTGTGGTCCTCCCTGGAGCTAGGAGCAAACCTGAGGGATATCATATTAGCTCTTCATCTCCTCAGTCACCATGTGACCGAGATATTTAAAGCGCTGAACCCGAGTGACTTATATGTTATTATATCCCTATAATGACAACACGGACTATTGTTTTCAATAAGTGAAGGGAACCATCGTGGGGGCAGTTTTATTTGGAGCGATCTCGGTCAGAACTCCTGGGGCTCATTATAAAAGGCTTATGAGAATATTCTGGGGTGTGGTACAAACGATGAGACAGTGTCGTGAAAACCAAATGTATGCTAAAAGAGAATGCTTTTTATTTAAGCACGCTCTTGTGTATGATCCAGTTAATGTAATGATACCATCCTATGTACAACATGAGTGCAATAAATAAATATGAATATGAAAAATATGTATTTAAATTGGTGGTGCAACAAAGAATCAATGAATAAACATACTGATTTTATTACCAAAGTTACTTGTCTAGCAAGTACGTGTTGGTTAACCAAGCAGAGACTAGGCATCGTATAGTATTTTAATCGATTGCTTTCATTAATATTTAATTGATTGTAAAAAACATAGTAGTTGAGAAAATTTGCTACTATATTTAAACATTTTGGTACCAACTTTTCCATGTCTAAGTAAGTTTAAGTTTTCTTAGCTCATTTAATTCATTTAACTCTAAATCTCGAACTTCAGAGTAATAATCCTATTATATAAGTAAATTTTGTATGTAGTTGTGTTTATTGTGTTATAGTGTGTATTTTATATGTATTTGGTATGTATCTTGTTATAATAACTATGTAATTTTATTGTAATATAGTTTATATAATTATTATTATTTATTCATATCTTTGTTCTTGCAATAAATCTCTCTTGGCACTACCCCTTGCACTATCCACATAACCCAAGGTTAGCTGGAAGAAAATACTTACTATTATTAAGCTCGCCTTTGTACAAACACCCATTTTGTGCAATAAAGTATTTTTGAATTGAATTGAATTGAATCTACGGCCAAGAGACGTATAGCTCGTGAATATATTACTATTTCTTCCTAACTAAAAGTCTCAGCGCGTTGCCTGTTTCAACTAACTCTGTTGATGGCCCGAGCCAACGCGAGACAGCTTTAGCACTGTGGTAAGTACCTATAGTGACAAGTTATGGCCCATTGTACGTCTGTGAGACGTATGATTATCTCTTATGAAATTTTATGAGACATTTACAGAAACAGTTAATTTTTATCAATATGTCTGTCTGTTTGTCAGTCTGGCTAATAAGGAGCTTTTTCTCTCGAATCGTAATAGGTGGGCAGTAGAGATTTAATCAAAGTCGGCATGTGTCAACAAATAATAGCCAGAATCTTGAAAAAATGTTTAGAGGGTACATTCCCTGACCTAATGAATTATAGCCTATTATTCCTTCTTTATTTAGTTCATTTATTTAAAAGTGGTGATAGGCAAGATCCCACATATTTCAGACCGGTCTCGGTTCTATACGTTTTGAGTAAAATATTCGAGAAGATTGTTCTAGGTCAGCTTCTTACACACTTCAATAACTATCAATTTCTCCATAGTCAGCAATACGGCTTCACCCAAGGGCAGTCTACTACAGACGCTGGCGTCATGTTGGACCGCGAGGATGCTATAAGCGTTTTACTGTGACTTGTCGAAGGCATTTGACTGCGTAGACCATGAAACACGTCTCTTAAAATTAAAACACTTCGGAATAAATGAGAAAAGCTTGAAACATATGAGATTTAATTTTCGTTTATGTTTGGAGTATTGTGCCGTTAAATAATTTTTTTCTCTCGCTCTCTCTCTCTCTCTCTCAAAAGAGGGCTCAGAAATTATTCTCAAGCTCAATCATTTATATTACTTTTATAATAGTTCGGAAGCCCCTATTATTTTAAAAAGGACAAGACTCACCATCCGCCTTTTTCAAACATACTTTTCACGCTGCCCGCTTGTGACTTGCACCCCTTCGTCGAGTCCGTTCGGCCGATACCCGCGAGGGCGAGACCCTTATCGCTGCGTTGTTTGTGGCGGCGTAAAATGCGGCAGACAGCGGGCATAAACCCGCCACCGACATAGATGGCCGGTATTCCCTCGTGGGGCGCGCGAATTAGATGGCAGACAAACTGTTCAAGAAATTGTATTATCACGTGCACTTCGCGAGCTAGATAGGTACACAAACGGCTGTGTTACACCGGGTCTCCTGGACCCAATTTCATAGAACTTCAATTTATTTTAGACAATTAGGTGCACATTAACCCACACACAGATTGACAGGCAGAAATATCGGCTACGCAATTTACATCGAATTGTCGTGACGATCTATGTCTTATGAAACGTGACCGTACCTGTGATTTTCATGGAATATTACACAGAACTATCGGAATCGCTCGTAGCCCCGGCTGCCTGAGTGATCTTAAACGATCACGAAGGTTAAGCGACACTGGGCGCGTTCAGTGCATGGATGGGTCGCCGTCTATGCCTAACGCTAGTGGCATTTTTCCGAGCGGTTCCGTGCTTCGCAAGGCACGTTAAGCTGTTGGTGCTTAGGGCGGCTTGACAACTTCTGACAGTAGACGAGCCACTAGTCTACAAGCCTCCACTAATCCGGAGTGGAGTATGGCCTATACCTTCCTCAGGGAAGAGACCCGTGCCCCTCGGTGGGGACATAATGGGTTGATGATGATCGGAATATATTATACAGTTGAATTGAAAACTTCTTCGGTTAAAAATGTCTTAGTACCGAACTAAACATACTGATAACATACGCACATGTTTGCAGGCATTCCAGACTTCACCAAATAAATTAATAATGGCTCAACGTTGGCAACATCTTTCCTGGACCCGAACCGGAACGCGGAACTCCGCGGGAGACATTAAACATACATTTAGACCTCCATCCTCTCTTGTTTGTTTCCCATTTTTTCAGGCTTTTATTTTAGCTAGACTCTGACTCTCATAATACTATCACAGATACTATATAATAACCATAACCCTACCACGTGCAGCCGACGTACACGACACGGGAAAGGGTTTTTATACTTGTATTGTAGTTTCTAACTCCGTAAGTATTTAAAGACTATTTTCGATTGAAATCTTGCCGCCCACACGTCGCCGACTAGTTGGAAAACGGAAGACCTTTATTATGCACCCAATAAGGTCTGGCTTGCCGTTTCTTCATTCAACCTAGATACATGCGTAAGTGTTTTAACGCTACTTACTAGTTTGGCTCCGTTGTTTGTTTGTCATTTCTTGCGCATAGACGTTTTACGGCAACTACGCGGGCGACTACTAAATTATGCAACGCTCATAAAGCTGGATTAAAGGAGGAATGGGTGCCGTGGGTTTTGCCACTTGGGAGAGGCCTGATTTCTATCTATCTACCTATCTACACAGCCAACAAAAGTAGTTTTTGCTACTTGGGAGGGGCATATCTATCTGTACAATACATGAACGCCCACCGTTGGCCATAAGTATCTTCACCACCAAGTCAGCCTCCCCAGTTGCCAGTCATCTTAATGTGATCGACCCATCGGGTAGGTTTAATTGTTGTCTTAAAAACCTATTTAGAGGCTAAAAATTCCACCCATGCCGGGACTTGAACCCGCGACCTCTGGCTAACCGTGCCAGCGCTCTCCCAATTGAGCTAATAGGCAAGTGCAGGCATCGGTGAAATTTTGAGCCTCTTTACAAACTTCTCTGTATTACGTACAGGCACCGACATCTGGCCGAAGCAATTTACATCACTTGCAGCCCCGAGTAACGTCTTAAGGTCGGCGCTGGAAGACTCAATTATTTTTTCATTGACTATGCACATGTGTGTTATCCCGACCTCACTAAGGAATACTCGATAAATTAGATCGATTTCTCAACGTCTGTATTCGTTACATCTTTGGCCTCCGTAAATATGACCGTGAATGTAAATTTAGATTCACAGTTTCGAACCAAAGATCGAAAATCACGAATACTTATTTACCATGTGCATTGTAAATACCATTACTGTTAAATCATTAATAGTACAATGCAAAGAACCTTCCCTCAAAATATTGCCCAAAATCACGGCGTAATTCGAGTCGAAGTACCTTCCTCCAAGTGGCCCACCTCGGCAGGGGAATTGGCCGGATAACTCCCGGGGACGCACGAGTTATGGCGTACGTTATACGCTCGTTCTGTTCGGCCCAACAACGAAGATTTATTTGTGTTTATTTATTAACCCCTCGCTGGTAAATAAACTTTTTGCGCCTGTTTTGTTATGAGGTGCATGCCGTAAAGCCATTTTAAGTCGCTAAGTGACATGATGATAAGGGGAGCGAAAAGTATTACGGCTTTTCCCGCGACGGTAAGTAGAAAATACTATAGAAAGTGTTAGCAGCTTATATGCGTACAACGCGTACGCATTTTATTAAAATACTAGCTGTCCTGGCAAACGTTGTTTTGCCAACGACCTTTTGTCGTACCTACCAAATATATATACACACACACACACATAAACTCACGCCTATATCCCATAGGCGTAGGCAGAGACCAGGGACTGCCACTTGCCCCGATCCTGACAGATCACTTTCGCTTCCTCAACATTCATTAGTTGTTGAATGCACGCACCGGCGTTTCGGGTACCAAATATACACATATAAATCATAAAAATCTGTGAAGCCGTTTCGGGGGAGTTCGATAACAAACACTGTGACACTGTGAGATTTTTACATATTACACTAGCTGACCCGGCAAACGTTGTTTTGCGATGTTGTTTTGCTTACGACCTATTCTCAGACCTAACAAATATACACAAAAAAATTTATAAAAATCGGTGAAGCCGTTTTGGAGAAGTTCGATAACAAACACTGTCACATGACATTTTTATAATCATAATCATTTATTTATTGCATGTCATGCTAATAATGCAAGTGGTAATAATATATTTACAAAATATATGACACCCTGTAAGGGCACTACAATTTGTGTCTTATTATCATGCGTCTATATCAATACTTATGAAACTATTTATTTATAGGTATCTATATACAATTTATCTATAATTTAAATTTTATCATCTAGGTATAATTTAAAATTAGATAAAGATAGATATACCTACTGTCGACTGTACACCGAAAACTAACAAACTGTTGGACTACTATCAATCAATCAATCAATTATTTTATTGTTACGTCATTGAGAATGTTACAGCTGGTAAATGTAATTTGCTAAGTTACATGACACCCTGTAAGGGCACTACAATACAAATTTTTGTTGTTATTTTATTATACATAAGATATAGGACCTATAGATATAGATTGGTGTGCAAATATATTACATTTATTTTAATAATACCATTAGTCATTTCTACACCCTGTATAGCTACGTAATCAATAAATATGCAGTGGGCGTCAAAGGGCTGATGATCATGCTATACCTACAGTTTAACTTCTCACTAGCCAACCCTATTATAAAAGTTGTTTACTGACGGACAACTTTTGACTTTGACTTTTGACTTTAGTTGTAACAATGGTTCACAGTTGCAAAGGGCGACCTAAAGGGCCCTTCCTTAAGTACACCCAGCGCTCTTTATCGTACCAGGCCTGCCTAGTGCCTACTCAATAGTTTCTAGAGACGACCACATCATGACTACTTGACAAGTGCCTGTTATCGCACACCGGAGTTACGATAGAACACTTCTATTTCTTGGCGTTAAATGTTTGTCTTAAAGATACAATCTGTCATTGAAATAATACATAATGTGAAAATTTTAAATATAAATTTTATTGTTTTAAATTTAAATTTATTTTGAATTTTATTATTTTAGGATATATTTTAAATAATATGTAGTAATGTGTAGTTTTTAAGTTTTGGTTTTTATGCCTAAACGAACGTGTGCGTATGTTTTGGGACGCAGTCAAGCTCCGAACCATAAACTTGTAATTTTATATTGTCACTTGATTATCACCTGTTGTACTCACTTAATAGATAAAATAAATAAACTCCATTCGTTAGTGTCGATAATTAAATCACATCCAATTAGCAAAAGTTCAGGGCGTTACCGACGGCGAAGATGCGGTGACATTTTATCTTAAGATACAACGTCGCTCGCCATACAATTCAATGGACAGATACGAAAATATGAAAACATATAGTAGGGGTTAAAGTATGAAATTGCCGTTTTATTGCAATAGGTTCTTTGAATTGACATAGAATCTTCATGGTTTGAGGTTTTCGAATGAAACTTTTTTCAAATGGTTTCTATGATGTTCTTTTTTTAAAAAATGTGAAACATTTGAATATCGACTTTCAATTGTTTTTGTTATTCAATTTAGACAAGAAAGATGGATACTGCGAAAATTCGAGTGATTATGAGGCACCCATTTTTCGTATTTTTTTATTCTATTGATTTGACGCAAGTGAGTCAATATTGTGAGTAAGGTAACGTTAAACCATGCCGCTAATTCCTGGGTAGTTTGACTAGGGTCGGCTTCCACTATCTCTCTTAATTCATCGTTATTCACCTGTGTGGGCGGTCTTCCTCGTGGCTCGTTCTTTAAGTCGAAATTTCCATCACGAAAGCGTTTAAACCAAAATCGCACGGTGCGTTCATTAGTAGACCCCTCTCCAAACGCAGCATTGATATTGCGGGCTGTTTCTGCCGCGTTAGTTCCGCGTCGGAACTCGTATTCAAAAATCACTCGAATTTTCACAGTATCCATCTTTCTTGTCTAAATTGAATAACAAAAACAATTGAAAGTCGATATTCAAATGTTTCACATTTTTTAAAAAAAGAACATCATAGAAACCATTTGAAAAAAGTTTCATTCGAAAACCTCAAACGATGAAGATTCTATGTCAATTCAAAGAACCTATTGCAATAAAACGGCAATTTCATACTTTAACCCCTATTACTATCTTTGTCGGGTCTAAAGGTCAATTTAATTGTGGGGCGAGCGACGATTCCCATACAAATGATTATTTCCAAATATGTTAAAAGAGTTACATAATTATGCACTGGAATTATATCTGTCTGCATTAATTCAGATTTTTATTTGCGCCAATACTGTTTAGTGTTTATATCTTAAAAAAAACACTGGTTTAATACCTTAAATGAATTCGTCAATTTAGTCCATACAAACATTATCGATTTTGTTTAACCTATTAAACTACAGTTTTATTCAAGAAAATATGTATTGGCGCAAATAAAAATCTTAATTAATGCAGACAGACAAACCTAATTCCAGTGTAAAATTATGTATTTTTTTTAACAAATTTGGAAATAATAATTTGTAAGAGAATCTTCCCACCTTAAGATAGCATCTTTTGGTTTAGTTTTGACAATGGTTTTCAATTGTTATTGTCAAGGTCAGGACTGAGGAGGTTAAGGGCAGACACGGCCGGTGGCCGAGAACCGGTCGGCGGTCAGTGGGTAGACCAACAGCCAACAGCCCAATGGTCGGGCCATGTGGTGAAGTCGGCAGTGAGGCCTTGGGTGGCGTCATAAGGAAAATACCCAGCGGTGGGTAGTTGTGTGCTGATGATGATGACGATGAAGAAAAAGTTTAAAATTCAAAATTATATAATTTTCACACAATCTGGAAACGTGACGATGCCGTTTTATTTTTAGTGTTCTGTACCCAAAGGGGTAAGAGATCCTATTACTAAGACTCCACTTTCCGTCTGTCTGTCTGTCTGGCTGGCTGTCTGCAGATGGCGCTGTTCTCAATGTACCTAAGCTGTCTTGTCTCGATCTTTGACCAATGTAGTATAGATAATGGTACGGAACCCTTCGTGCTTGAGTCCAACTCGCACTTGGCCTGTTTTTTATTAAGTTAAAAATTTGGCTCGTTTCAAGAAGTTTAACTGTTACTAAACAAATTGTTTTCAGGTTTGGCGGTATTTCTGTATCGCGTTGTATACAGGCTTAGTCATTCGTGCAGTGGAGGTAAGGTTGGTTTACACATATTTAGTAGCTGCATTAGATTGTGGTGGTTTAATCCTTTCAATCCGGTCTTAAACTGTCAAACATTTCATCATGTGAAGTTCTTGTGTGTGCAATAAAGTATAAAGTATGTTTTTGAAAGTATAAACAATTCATTATTATTATTATTTCTAAAGACAGTAGATACGTACATCAAGAACACTTCATTCAACACGTAAAATAAACAGACGAATTTTCTCAGATCTTATAATAAACATAAACATTTACATACGAACATTTGCCGTCGATAGATGGCAGTCGTTAAGCCAAGTCAGAGGCCTTAGGGCGGCTTGACAACTTCTGACAGTAGACGAATCACTAGTCTACAAGCCTCTACCAATCCTGACTTGGCCCCCGTGGTGGAGTATGGCCTATACCTTCCTCAGGGAAGAGACCCGTGCCCCTCAGTGGGGACATAATGGGTTGATGATGATGAAACATTTACACACAGGCACATACATTGCTTCTGGCCCCACACTAGGATATTCTGTGTCGTGGGAACCAGAAACAACGACATCACAAACATGTAAACATTCAAGACCTGAGTTTTTTTTTGTCCGCAGCCGGGATTCGAACCCGGGGCCCCTCGCATGGTATGCAGATGCACTACCGCTGCGCCACGAGATCGTTAAATTTGCATATCTAAACAATTTCAATACATCTGTCCTATATATAAATCTGTATCGAATTCATTACTGTGCCACTAAACCCAACTACGAGAGCCGGGTAAACGATCGTGCAAAACAAATTCCTCCAGCCTAGGCTCTCAGCAAACATTTTAACAAGTCCTCAAGTTACGCACTAAATTTTGCCCCTGTACGAGAGGGTGGGCTGTAAAAAGGACTAGTTTTAGGCGTTGTTTGTATTGGATAGTTTCAAGTTGTAGCTCTTCACTGTCCCTTATAAGTTTTCAATTACAGATTACGCAACTACGGGCCCGAGACACACAAAAGGGACGTGGGGCGTGAGCGCGGAAAAGACGCGTCGTCTTTCCAATTCACGTTCCTAAAAAATGTACTTAAGGGATGGGACTAAGCCAACACAGAAGAGACGGGGCGAGGGCGCGAACTCTATACGACGCGTCGCGTCTTTTTCGCGCCCTCGCCACACGTCCCTTCTGTGTGGCCAAAGCCACAGGGTGTCGTGTCGGCCGAAGTAGGGATGACATGTCCAGGGGGGTTCGTGGACCCCGACAGCGATCATTTATGCTGTCTGTGCGGTACTTCTCAGACGTTGGACCATCTTTCATCGTGCCCTGCGTGCCCTAATACGTGCACTCAGGAGGACCTAGTGATCGAAAGTGAAAGTGAAAGTGACAGTGAAAACATTTATTTCCATTGTAACACAAAATAAAACAAATTTACGGAGTACTTGATTTCAAGCGATAACGCAGTCAGCGTCGCAAATTTCTGGTCCGTAACTGTTTCATAAAGACTTTTTTAATACAGTAGTTGCTCAAAAAGTGGCGTATTGCAGGGACGTATAGCGTTCGGGATGTGGGCTATTATATACTCGAGCTTTTTCCTTACCTTTTCCGAACTCGTGCGTTCTCTTTCCCAACTGTCAAAATAATGTCTATTAAAAAGAAAAAACCAACCACGAAGTTTTTACTAAAAAAAATTCGTAGAAGTTTCTATGATTCATGCAAATATTTCTAAAAAGAAGCTACTAATTTGTTTCAATATCAGATTTAATGATTTGATTCAATGAGTTAGGTTATGTTTCATTTCATTTCATCTCATTAAATTTCATTTTCATTTCATATCAATAAAAAAATTCTACCGAAGACTTGGCTGTATGGGCATAGTCCCCTTTGCCTACCCAGAATGAGTGAAGAAAAAAAATCTCTGCTTAGATTCTTTTACGGTTGACGCCATTTTCCAAAAATTTTCATTATAAAATTGCTTAATTTTTTCGCAACTGTATTAAAAATAGTTGTTCAGTACACGTGTGGAACCGTCATTGCAACTTGTTCCGACTGTCAACCCTCACCTTCGGCTGCGCCTCGGCTCGGGTAGACATTTGTCGGAACTCTTTGCAATGACAGGCTTTCCGCACTCATATAATAAGATTGGTTTGCCATCGACACGCTAAGAAGAACTGCAGGGTGACGTCGAATTCTGTCGCCGTTTTTTTTTAAGAAGACATTATAAATACTACTTACTTTACGTTACGTTACAAACCATATTAGAACCAAGTTTATAAGATAAAATATGTTTGTTAGTGTATGATCGTCATTTTAATATTAAATTAATATACAAAAAATGTAATACCTAATTAAATTGATATTTATTTAAACAAAAAATAATTTCCTTCGTTATAAATTAATAACAATGTTCATTAACGAAGTTAAAACACATTAATTAGGTCTGAAATAGCTGGGTTCAACAAAATAAAGCTTCAATGTCTACAGGGTGACTCTGAATTCATTCCCCGTTTCTTTGTTCTCTTGCAGCGAAAAAAACATTCACATCCCCAAAATATTGCTAATGATTTCAAAAGCACTCTGTAAAAAGTTCTTACAATAGTAGCTTTTAAATATTTTGCTTAAGAAGCCTTGATAGCTCAGTGGTATTATGTAAGATGAAAAGGTTAAATCTTATCTTAAGCTGTTTTAAAGACGAATTGATTGTAGTTTTTTTTAAAGCTAAAGATAAAACAACATCTCAGGGAGAAGACAGTGGCTGAAGACCAGCGCTGCCCGGGACTGATCCGGGTCAGCACCAGCTGAGCCACTCACTACCTTTTGCCTTATTTTATGTCATCACTAGTTAAGCCTTACTTTGTCTTTTTGTGATGAGGTAATAAATACTTTTTATCTTTTTTTTGTCTTTAAAATCTCCACCACTGACTTAAGTGTTAAGGAATCGAGTCTCTATAAATGAGATCGTTAGCCTTTGTTTTTCTCACTTGCAGTGTCACATTTCTTCTGCTTTCGTTTTATACCTGCTTTATTTTCTGTACGTACCTTTTCTGTATAATTATGTACCTATGTCTTTGTGGCGTTAAATAAATGAATTTCTTCTTCAAATCAATATACCGACATATTTATTTTCGTCGATCTGCGTAGATCAAACAACTAAACCACCGCGGCAAACTTACTTACTCGAATGACGAACTTCGTGAGTGGGCGCCGACCCTAAGTAACGGGGGAACTATTCGAACCAGTTGCGAAGTAAGGTCATCATGACACTTCTTGTTAGCACTCAGTTTGAGTTGAGGGCAAAAGGTCGGGCCATGGAGTGGGTACTAGAGAAATACAGCTCTTTTGTTTTTTGTCTGTCTCTTTTATTTTTCCTCGAAATCCTGATGGCCGTTGGGGCGGAAAAGTTCTGACCTGGCGACCGCGGACCGGACGACGCAGCGTGGACAGACCCCCCACCAGATGGTCTGACGACCTGGTTACGGTGGCGGGGAGTCGCTGGATGCGGGCGGCACAACACTGAGAAGCTTGGAAAACCATAAGGCGTCAAATGGCTGATGATGATGAATTGTATACTTGAATGTACTAAACTAAATAACTACTACTACTACTACTTGCTTCCAATAATAGAATATTTTTGAGGAAATCTAAATGTGTCGTCTATATATTTCCATTTAAAATCAAGTAAGCTACTGGATAGTGTTTTTATCTCTTGAGATTGTGATTGATTTCTGGATTCCAGTAAGAAAATTAGTATTTTTTGTTCAAATAAAAATCTATACTACTAAGCCTATTATATATCTTACTGATTGTTACCTGTTTCACACGCAAATATAGTAAAACAACAGACAAACTATTTGAACCAATTGGGAAATAATGTCGTCATAATACTTCTTGTTAACACTTAGTTTGAGTTGGGAGCGAAAGGTCATTAATTGTGTACAACAGAGGTACACCTCTATTTAGTTTTCTTCCGGGCATTGCCTTCACATTTTTAGGGTTCCATACCCGAAGGGTGCCAAACGGGACCCTATTACTAAGACTTCACTGTCCGTCTGTCTGTCTGTAACCAGGCTGTATCTTTTGAACCGTGATAGCTAGGCAATGAATATCATTCACGTTTTGAACTAAGTATGCAGTTTTACAGAGACATCAAAAAATATATATTTTGTGAACAAATTATCTAAATCGGATTGTAAATGACGAAGGTACAGTGATTTTAGTGCACAGGTTCCAAAAACGGGCGCAAACTGGCGCCATGCGCTTGACACTTCAGTCTGTCTCAGTAAATTGACGTGCGCGTGTCGTTTTAACGTTATAGGTGATAATGTCGTCATACTAAAAATATTGAATTGTGCCAAAATGCAAGAATACAACTGTGACTGCTCCGAAGAAACTATTTTTCAGGTACCACAGGACGAAAAAGTTAGAAAGAAATGGTTTAACGTTATGAGAAGAGATTCTCTTTCAGTTAAAAGTGTAAATTTCTGTTGCGAAGATAATTTTGACGTACAGTCCGCACAAATCTTTTTGGCGGTAACGTGAACATAGTCGCAGATCGTTTGCACATCGCTTACTGTCTTTACAGTCTACGTGTGACTAATTGACTGCTTTAGTAATGAGCTAAATGTAATTTACTACGCATCACCAATAGCAGGCCTACTCTCAAGGAGGGAGCATGGGCTTAATCACCACGCGTGCCCACCGCGGATTGGCGATTTTAAGCGCTGAGGTATGTGAACACCTCAGACACTCAGGTTTCCTCACGATGTTTTCCTTCACCGTTAGCGGGTGGTATTGCTACTATAACTCAATGTACATAACTTAGAAAACCAAGTCATAGGTACATGCCCGCACTGGGTCTCTCGCTTCAGAGTTCAATGTTCTACCCACTAGGCTACCACCGCTCATTGATAGGATGTGTATTTCTGTAATTTCAAAAATGCCTACTAACCCCCGACTATGCGCTGACGCCACGCAATAAGTCCCATAGAAATCCGTGCGCTCGGAGAACCCAGCTTTAACGTCAAAAACCATATTAGACACGCCTGTATCTTAGCTTTCGACGCGTCTCTTCGAGTCTTCCAAAACTAATTCCTTCTGTTATAATCAATCTGTGTTAGGTTCTTTAGAACGAGTTCGGTGGAAACAGCCGGGTATCGAGGAATATTTTAAAGTTATAGGAAAGGGAAGTCGTTTGCAAAATTGGGACAATATCTCAGAGGGGACGGACGTTGAAGATAGTTCAGTAAACTTGATTCTTGGGTAGGGCGCATAGGAATTGACAGTATTTCTCTCTTCCTTCAGCAACTTTCCGTCATAAGGTTGTCTGGGAGAAATTGCTTTTAGAAATAAGGCCACCAATTGTACTCTGTGTATTTAAATATTTTTATGTCATGTGCTCTGGTGTACAATAAAGAAAATTCTTATGATATCTTGGTACCTCAAAAGATAAAAAAACGAAACCCTTTATAAGATTGTTTCGTTGGCCCGTCTGTCCGTTCGTCCATTCGTCCAAATGTCAGCCAACTTACAGTTGTCAACAGTATATTATCAGATTGTTAGCGTTCGCAAAACAGGGGTTGAGAGACGTAAGCAAACAGTCGCGCAAAGGGGAACTTGCGTCCAACTTAGATTGGAGTGACTTTGCTTTTATACCACAGAAATCATATAAACCTAGATTTTTAAAAAAAAATAAATCAACATAAGTACTTTATCGGGGTTTTCGGGGTCACAAAATATGCGAAAAATAAAGTTACTCTAATAACATAAAACTTACTAGATTTCATTTTGTTCTTGAATTCTGCACGTTTTCTTAAGAGTGTACATGCATAAAACGTTTTTTACGAGATAACTCAAATTGATCAGCGCTTCATACATTATAAGCGTTAGGTTGGGGCGGGACGTCACAGACTATGGTCGATTTGTATAGCGCGTTTTAGTACCACGTGACTATACGGACTTTTTGACTGGTTATATTATAAAAAGTATTAGTCACAGAGAAAAAAAATACCATGTTTATTTAGTACAAGTGATCCACTGGCACCATCGAACGCGACAAGAACTGTCACTTCTTAACCGACTTCAAAAAGAGAAGGAGGCTCTCTGTCCGTCCATTTTTAGGGTTCCGTATTAGAAGGGTGCCAAACGGGACCCTGTTACTAAGACTTCACTGTCCGTCTGTCTGTCACAAGGCTGTGAATCATCTCATGAAACGTGATAGCTAGGCAGTTGAAATTTTCAAACGATGTATTTCTGTTGCCCCTTATAACAAAAATACTAAAAACAGAATAAAATAAATATTTAAGTGGGGCTCCGATGCAATAAACATAATTTTGTGCCATTTTATGCTCGATATTATAACGGAATTCAAAATTTGCATTCGGCTTTCAAGGTTTATTCAAAAATAAACAATATAATTAAAATAAAATAAAAATTTAAGGGGGCTCCCATACAACAAACGTGATTTGCCGTTTTTTGCTTGATATTAATAACGGCATGCAAAATTTGGTTTCGGCACTTACAAATTAAAT
This sequence comes from Yponomeuta evonymella, assembly GCA_963969515.1. Lineage (NCBI taxonomy): Eukaryota > Metazoa > Arthropoda > Insecta > Lepidoptera > Yponomeutidae > Yponomeuta > Yponomeuta evonymella. Next base: position 21,550,136 of record OZ018343.1, on the reverse strand, counting down.
AAAAATAAAAAATTTAAGGGCGGCTCATGGGAGCAAAACGTGATAATATGGATAACGAACGTGATTTTTTCCCGTTTTTTCCTGACCTTTGTGTCTAATGTTGCCAAGTACGAGTTGGACTCGGAACCCTTCGTGCGCGAGTCCAACTCGTACTTGGCTGGTTTTTTTCCTATGAATGTTCAGCGATAATTCTATCACGTATTCCGATATCACTTATTCTTTTGTTAAAAAGGGGGTACCTCAATGTGGTGCTACCTATAACATTGGTCAAAACATCTAACTCGTCAAATTGCAAAAGCATCTTCACGGCTTTATAGATACGACCATACTGCGATAAAGAATATCGTCACCGCCACCTAGTGTCCAATTTAGCGAATTTTAGTTTCTGATTTTAAAGGTGTTTTTTTTTCTTCTTTATCGACTTGTTACTAGACATAAAGAGGCGGGATATACCACTGGACCTGGAACAGCATAGAATTTACCCCGTAGCCCTTTAATTCACAGGGTATAGTGACTAAGTAATATTTCTTTCGTTACGGAATGTACGTATGTACAAGCTTAGATCGCAAACCGTTTCCAACGTAAAGAGAGGCAACCCGAAAGTGGGTTGCTTTGATAAGGGTGGATCCGCTGTGATTCATCCGTCCCCAGATAACAAAACCTTTTGTCATGATAGCAATACCAGCTGTCCTATTTACTGAATTATTAAAGTGAGATATAACTACGCAGTGGTATTTCACTCCGCAAGTATTGCCCTTGTGTTAAGGTCTATACACGTTACGACGGACTAAAATTAATGATTTATCAATACTTCCAAAATTCAGACTACAATACATGTGCAAAAAAAATATCGTCTTGACGGCTCCTTGGCCGCCAGACGGCCGCACGGGGCTGGGCTTCTTTGCCAGTTTGATAGAACATCCGATGCCCATCCGATGCGGGTTCGATGCCCACTATCGCAGTTTCAGAAGCAGCCTATATACGTCCCACTGTAGGGCACAGGCCTTCTCTCAGGCTTTAATCACCACGCGTGCCCACCGCGGATTGGCGATTTCAAGCGCTGAGGTATGTGAATAGCTCAGACACCCAGGTTTCCTCACGATGTTTTCCTTCACCGTTAGTGAGTGGTTTTGCTACTATAACTTCATAAATATACATAACTTAGGCTGCTATCGCAGTTTGTTACTTTTATTTCATTTCAAAACAATCGGTAACACAATGACAACTTTTCTTCTACATACATTAGATCGCACCCTGCCACTTTAATTAGACAATCTAAGCAATCAAAGTTTTGTAGACAGTAGAAGTGAGCATTGTGCGAGTAATCAAACCCTTCATGCTAATAGTTGGGTTTATGCCTCCACCCTAGGCTTAGAGGGGGGCACAGTGTGAACTCTCCTATGTAGATCTGCAATAGTTGGCACTCTGCATCTAATTGTATTGAAAAATAACAAAAGCATCAGTGCCGTAGTGGGCATCGTGCTATCAAACCTTTTTGCGCCTGTATTGTACACTCTAATCTTAATAGTATTTTGGGTTTGTTTTTGTATGTTTTGATTTAATCGCCTGCACGTCGCTAGACAGTTTTAATGTGGATAGTCATTTACTTAAACTAAGCCCACTACAGGTATTTTAAGGGGACATTCTAACCATGATTTAGAAATATATGGTGGTAGAACCCTAAAAATAACGTTTTGAGCGTCTTATGGTCGCCGCTGGCCAACTCATTTTTTTTTAATTGTTTACGCGTATCGGAGGTCAGACTCTTAAGCATTTAATAAATTAAAAAACACTTTTCAACGTTACGGTACTTCCCACCACTTCAAATTTGGATTCACGGTTTGGCATCCAACGGCCGGAAATCGCTAATATGTATAAATATGTTATACCATTACTGATATATCATCAATAGTAGTGTTTTAACAGTGAAAAGAAAATTCCCCAAAAATACGGCAAACGAATTCAAATTCACCCTGTAGGGCAGGTACAGGTAGGTACGCGCAAGCATATACAAATATGTACGTCAAACAGACGATGTAGAGTCTAGAATTGAGAAAGGAATGTTGTGTTGGTTTCGACATATAGAGAGAATGAAGGAAGAAAGCGATTGCGATCGTCAACCCGCCTGCCAAGCGTGGCGATTATGGCAAAACCACTCATGGTTATGAAAACCACGAAGGAGGCCTATGTTCTGCAGGGCGTCGAATGGCTGATGATGATGATGATGAAGGAAGAAAGATTGACGAAAGAAGTATGTCGAGCGAATTTAGGTAGAAGGACCGGTAAGAGACGTCCCAGGCAAACATACTTTGATCCACAGATAAAAAGTACCCGAAACCGGCGTGCGTGCATGCAACGACTAATGAATGTTGAGGAAGCGAAAGTGATCTGTCAGGATCGTAGCAAGTGGCACTCCCTGGTCTCTGCCTACCCCTCTGGGATACAGGCGTGAGTTTATGTTATGTTATATTGAAACAAAAGAGGTCTGCCAGGATCGCGGCAAGTGGCGAACCCTAGCCTCTGCCTACCCCTTCGGGACACAGCCGTGAGCTCACGTAATGAGAGAACGTCAAACATTCGTAGTTTCATGATAAAAAGCTACCCTATCTCTGTTTGGTACAGACTAAATTGAAATATCTCTCTGTCTCCAAATAGTGCCATATACTTTGTCAAAGCTTTAACCCTTAATTAGACCATCAATTTTGCCTTAAACAGTACTTCTAGCCTCAACCGAGCTTACGAAATCGTCTGCAGCGTACAGTCAACGCTTACGGATAAACAGCTGAAATTTCAGCTATATACAGCTTCAACCGATATCTTTCATCTGTACGTGTACCAAAAGTTCTTTTTATCACATCTATTCGAAAAGACCTAGTTCGTTCCTCGGGAATAGGGACTAAAACGCGTTTTTATTCCCTGAGGGAATAAAAGTGATTTAAATTTGGAACGCGCATGTTGCTATTGTTGCTAAGTTCACAGCGCAACATTGTTCACGAACACGAACAATGTTGCACAAATTGCTGGCTGTTTAAAAGAAAACCGCGCGCGATCAAAAAAAAAACTAAAAAAAGGCGCCTAATGCATTCTGTCTTTTCGTTTCTCTAATTGTCATTGTTATTTTTACTAGAGTAAAAATGAGTGCGTCTTCAAGCAGTGATAACGAAATATTAACTCCGGAGTGTATCGTATCAGACGCTAACAATGTGATACAAAATAAATAACACTATTCATAATATGGTTGCGTTCACTTATTTTCTCATAGAGGGTGATAAAAAGTAGAGTGTCCACCTCTGGAGTAAAACCATTTTTTAAGCTCGAGTGGTGTACTTTTCGTCCCTCGTGCACTCAGGATTCTACTCTATAATCCTTCGCTACGCTCGGGATTATACTCTAGAATCCTTTGTGCACTCGGAATAACAAAGAAACACTCTCGCCTTAAAAATAGTATTTTACTCCCTCGGTAAACAATCTATTATTCTTCCACCTCCTGCGGTTGATTAAGTCCGCCGCGTTATAATATAACGATTACTTTAGGGCTGGATTCTCCGAGCGCACGGATTTGTATGGACGTGAGCGAAAATTTGGGGCATTTTTTCAAATTACAGAAATACAAATATAATTAATATTACTTTTAGTAATAAGGCCGCCAATTGTACTGTACTATATTATTGTTAAATTCTCATATGTAATTCCATAAGTAATATTATCTATTAATAGACTTTGGACGATCGACGCGACTAACACATTCAGTGAGTCATTTTGGTATATTTATTTGGTATATTTTGGTAGATAATCATTAATTATTATGGAGAACGAACAAGAGATTATTTGACAACTAGAATTTGTAATAGTTATCCTCGTTTGCTTGATAAAAACAAAGTATGTAAAGCCACGCTAAAATATAAACTTAAAGAACTAATGATTAAATAAAATAACTACACCTATGTACTTAAAACAAAACATTAACCGAATCATGTTATTTTGTTCAGCTTTTTTCTCAATGTAAACAATTGAGCAACTTGATCGACGGTGTTGCGTTGGTAAATTCGCGATTTCTGTCAACGGTTTTTTTGCGTATGGACGGAAGCCGAATGAATTTAAATATGCGTTGTTTATGTATAAGAATAATACAGGTATAATATAAGTAAATAATATACAGAGATAGAGCGCACCGCCAACAAACTGCTACGCAGTCTTGGCGAATTTGTGTATTATATTAAGGTTTTTTATTTTTTTTTTAATAAATAAAAAAAAGATTTTTTTTAAATATCCAAAACTCAGTACCAAAACTAGGTTAATCTGCTATTGATAGTGAACCAGCATATCGGTTAACGTGAAGTGAGGGCTTAAGTTTGATGTGGCATCGACTTTACGTGAATGTTTAAGAAGGGTTCAAATCAATAGATATGTTACGTCGGTGGTTGAGAAATGTCTCAGCGTACCCGTATCACTGTCGGTACTGAATGCTGTTAGGGATGTGCCGCGTGTAGTCTTGGCTTAAGATATCTGCATGCAATTCAATTCAAATTCAAACGACATAAAAATGTGGCAACATAAGTGAAACAATCTCGATATATGAGATAAAAGACCCAAAACCGACGAGCATTCATGAAGCGACCACTGAAAATACAAATAATAATAATAACATCCACAGAATGCAATCCCTTAACCTGGTCCCAAACTACTGACCTGCAAAAGAAAGTATCACACTTTTCATTTTATATTTTTTTCTAAACTATAGAAGTTAAAGATTTAAAATAAAAAAAAACGTTTATCAACTAATTTTATCAGCTTTCTTTTAAACTATACTGCAAAATAAAACTTTTTTCCGGTCCTTTTTATTTCTAAATTATACCTTGTGTTCATAAAAAGTTATTGCAATTTCAAAAGTGTGATACTTAGTTTTGCAGGCCAGTCTAGGATACCCAGTGATACGGTGTCCAGGCAAGAACGTTACAAACACGAAAGCACACCCAGACTGCGGCCATTTATACAAATGTACGGCGGCCCCCAGTAGGAATGAAACCCATGACCTCTGTTTTGGTAGCTGAGCGCCTTAAACGCTTGGCCAACGAGGCGGTCTTTATTTGACAAAATTCTTTATTCCGTTATCCACTACCTCTTAGATTACCCACGTCTGACGGTATCTTCTTGTACGTATAAAAATTCATGTAGCAAGTAGACACCGTTCTTCTACAACAAGAAAAGTGTTGTAAAAAAATAGTGGATAAAACAATACAATTCGATGCCCACTGCGGGCCACTGTACATTTGTACAAAACGGTCTCAGTTTGGGTGTATTTTCATGTTTGTGACGTGACGTCATTGCCTGGTTACCACAACACAGGGTATCATCATCATCATCATCATCAGCCACTCGACGCCCACTGCAGGACACAGGCCTCCTTCATGGTTGTCCTAACCATGAAGGGTTTTGTCATAATCGCCACGCTTGGCAGGCGGGTTGGCGATCGCAGTATGCTGTTGAAATCTCAGGAAGACGCTGCTGCCCGTCTCCCGGTAATGTATTTCCTTAGTCGCCTTCTACGACATCCACGGAGGGAAATGGAGTGACGCAATTCTTAATCCGGCGCCACACGAAAACATAGGGTATCCTAGGTTGGTATTGTGTGTAAGTTATTATTATATAATGTTGTTTCATTACCTTACTTAATGTTAATAAAGCAAAAGTGGCTTAGCTGGATCGTGACAAGTGGCAAACCCAGATCTCTACGTACTTATTTACGTAAGTAAGCGTAATTAAAATGTAAAACGCTCAAAGCGAGAAAACATGCTACTAAGTTCAAACTCCCTATGCTAAGGTTGGCTGAAAGAGACCTATCTCTCTTAGATATAAGTTCGCCTTTGTAACAATGCTTTGTAATGATTTTTTTAATTTACGATTTGTAATTAAGAATATAATAAGTAAATATAAAGTTATATTAACCATTCTACTTCATACACGACATTTGAGACAAAATTTATGACATAATGCATCTCGATAATAATTTAAAATGGTTCCTATCTTTTTACACGAGAGAACTCGTTCATAAAACGTCTCGCCCGCCATACACTCGTATCTAGGGATAATGGTGCTTTTAGACCAAGTGAACATACAATTGTTTCATAACACAGACGTACAAAAAAACTAGACAAGTGTGAGTCGGATTCGCCTACTGAGGGTTCCGTACAAAATTTGTAGGTACTTACATATTATAAATAGATTATGAATGGAGTCTCGCAGTTTTTCCGAATTTTTTTATGATTTAATTAAAAATACATATTTTTTAGATTTTCGTTGTATAAATTCAACGCTGTAAGTGACTCATTGCATTGGTCCCGCCTGATTTGTAGTTAATGTTCAGCAGTCGGGTGGTTGGTTATGCTCTGTTTTATAGATAATTCACAAAACCATACGCATTATGCAAGGTGTTGAATCGTAAAGAAACGCCCGACTCAGGGTACTTTCAACTCACCAATACGAACAACTTTTACTATGGGACCAACTCTAAAAATTTTACTAAATCAGCTGGTCCATACATTTTGTTCAGTAGGTATTAAATTTTAGTATGGCACAGTTTTTTTTTTCGCGATTTCGATGTCGACCCGATAGTAAAAGTAAAACAACGAGTCGGTCGTTGCTTTACAAATTAACACCTTGTATAATACGTGTCATTATGAGATTAATATTGGTAGAGCGCGGTGCGCGCTAGTTTAACACGCCCACAAGAATGAGTATTTTATAAATAACCCAATATGAAGTATAAAGGAAGACATCGTGAGGAAACCTGAGTGTCTGACCTGTTCACATACCTACGTGCTTGAAATGTGTGACAAAGTGGCAATTAAGCTCTCTCTCTCTCTCTCTCTGAGAAAAGGCCTGAGCTTTTCAGTGGGACGTTTATAGGCTACGTAAAAATAAAGATTCTACAACTTTGCCCACGTAAAAAGTTGCAACTTGGTCCCAAATAAATATACATACTTGATTATGGTCCCGAAAAAAACTTTGGCCTATGCATCTACGTAATGAGATGATTTATACAGCGTCCAGTGACACCTTCACTCACACTAGATGGGTGTGAAGAGACCATTCGAACGCTGCAGTGCCTGGGACATTTTTTGTCCCGGAAACCAAAAATAACTCACTTCGACCAAGTTCTAGGGCGATAGTTATATAAATAGACAAGAGGAAAAACGACTAGGTGGAGTTATTTCTTGCTCGATCGGTGTAAGCGCTCCGCAAAGCTCAAGCGGCATAACAATTTGAATTCCCCCGCAGGTGCTACGAATGCATATAAAATTATTATTCTCCGCAGCGCTGTTGCTACCAGATTTTACGACATGCCTCTTAAGCTCCGATGCTTTATACTGTTGCTGTTCAGTGAGGCTGCAAGTAGCATTCACTCCGGCAAGGTTCACTTTTTAAGCGCGCCCCTGCAGAAACGGACTAGAGCACAAAGGCTTTGGGATTGGGAAATGGAGAAAATCCGGATAGGTTTCTGTGAATAATTTAGGTTAACTGTCGCTGATGTCGTTTTTGTTCATACGCAACGTTAGTGATATAGTATGTTACTGGCTGTTCAGATTGTAGAGACTATACACCATTTAATGGCAAGTTTCTGCTAAAAAAAATATGTAAAGCTCTCATCATCATCATCATGTTCCACTGCTAAACATAGGCCTCCTCTATGGATATCCAAAACGACCGGTGGGAAGCGGCTTGCATCCAGCGTCTTCCTGCGACTTGGATGAGGTCATCTATCCATCTTGTAGCTGGTCGTCCTACTCTGCGCTTGCCGATACGTGGTCTCCATTCGAGAACCTATCGGCCCCATCGGCCTTCAGTTCTGCATCTAAAGCTCTCTGGTTTGCTTCATTTTATCCTCTAATATGTTGTTAAACTGTTTTTTATCACTGCGATAATCTAATATATTTTGTTTCTTTCCTATAAATACTTTGTAATTCTTTCTTTCTTCTGTGCAATAAAGTGTCCTCTATCTGTCTATCTATTTACAGACTAGATACAGCAAGGACCTCTCAGACCGTTCATCATCATCATCATCATTCAGCCACAAGAGGTCCACTGCTGGACATAGGCCTCCTCCATGGATTTCCAAAAAGACCGGTTGGAAGCGGCCTGTATCCAGCGCCTTCCTGCCATTTGGATGAGGTCATCTGTCCATCTTGTGGCTGATCATCCTACGCTGCGCTTGCTGATATGTGGTCTCCATTCGAGAACTTTTCGGCTCCATCGGACCGTTCGTTACACAAAAACCGTTACCAGTCAAAGGCTTTTGTTTTTTTACTAGCCTATATTCGTCCCACTCTAGGGCAAGGGAATTCTCTCAGAGAGAGAGAGAGAGAGAGAGCAAGAGCTCGATGACCAGGCGTGCCCATAGGTCTCGTTCAACGTCAATTTCAAGTGCTAAGGTATGTGAACACCTCAGGCACTCAGGTTTCCTCACAATGTTTTCCTTCACAGTTAGCGAGTGGTATTGGACAGTGGGATTTGAACCGACGACCTCCGGAACGAGAAGTCGGCGTTCTACTGCTCCGCTACCACCGCTCTGTCATTGGTAAAGCCACATTAAAGAAACTGGTGCAAGGATTAATTTTCATACAAACAAAATTCTCAAGATATTATGAACTACATACTTAAAATGTGTCTATAACTCTAATTTTCCGTGTCGCGTGTCACATTATCAATGGTATACTCCTATTTTTACAATCTTACAATGTGCGAGCCAGAAAGATGCCAGACGTTACAGCAACCGTAAGAAACTTATAACACTGTCAATCAAAGAAAGGGACTGGAACGAATTGCCTCTCGCCCACACTATATAGACGGCATTGTAATATCACAGTACACGTTATATTTGACGAACGGCATGAAGGCTTAATAATATGAATATTACTATATTCTTCTTTGTTGCACTAACTCGTGCTGAGGACAACTTTAAACACCTATGTAGAGGTTAGCCAGAGGTCGCGGATTCAAGTCCCGGCATGGGTGGAATTTTTAGCCTCTAAATAGGTTTTTAAAATATGAAAATTAATGCGCAAGTCTAAATGCGGCTTTTTGTTCTGATGCTTTATTTCGAGCGCTTGTTACTGCGCCAAGATATAACCGGAGCAATTCCGCACACCTTCAGACTTTTCAATTGCAACCGTGTTAGCAACGTGAAAATAATAGGGGTTAAAGTATGAAATTGCCGTTTTATTGCAATAGGTTCTTTGAATTGACATAGAATCTTCATGGTTTGAGGTTTTCGAATGAAACTTTTTTTAAAAAATGTGAAACATTTGAATATCGACTTTCAATTGTTTTTGTTATTCAATTTAGACAAGAAAGATGGATACTGCGAAAATTCGAGTGATTTTTGAATACGAGTTCCGACGCGGAACTAACGCGGCAGAAACAGCCCGCAATATCAATGCTGCGTTTGGAGAGGGGTCTACTAATGAACGCACCGTGCGATTTTGGTTTAAACGCTTTCGTGATGGAAATTTCGACTTAAAGAACGAGCCACGAGGAAGACCGCCCACACAGGTGAATAACGATGAATTAAGAAAGATAGTGGAAGCCGACCCTAGTCAAACTACCCAGTATTTAATGAGACGCATTAAATTACCTGTAGAATAATTATCTATTCATGTTTGTTGAGGACAGTGGACTCATGCGGGTGGAAGGAAAACGAAGATGGTAAAGTCACAGATTTTAATAATATGTCTCGAGAACTGGAATAGGTTTTTGGCGCTCCAACTTCGGTACAAGCACTTAGCATCCGGCAATATAGGAATGAACGAATTTATTAATGAACGAACGAATGGATGAATGTATGAATGAATAAGTGAGTGTGTGAGTGAATTCATGAATGAACGAATAAATTAATGAAGTAATTCATTCATTCATTCATTATGTCATTAATGATTAATTAATTAATGTGTCTATAACTATAATTAAGTAATTACCTATTGGATTAGTGAATTAATTAATTAAGGAACGAATGATTGAATGAACGGATGAATAAATACATGACTGAACGAATGAATGACAGAAAGACCGAACGTTCAAACGAACAAATGAAAGAAAACACTGGACGAATGACCGAACGAACGGTCGGCCGATCGGATGAACGAATGAATTCAGAACGAACAGTGAGAGATGTAAGGGCCTTCTTCACCACATCTGGAGAAAGCCCTTACATCTGGGTTGAGTGAATCTTCAGTGTTAGACCACACTAGATCACTCCAGCAGACCTGGTAATTTACGTACACCATCGCCTCGACTTCGATGACCATAAGAAGAAGGCATCATCTTGGTTGCTATATTCCTTAAAATTATCTATTAACGGACATCTATTACATATTCTACACTATTAATATTAACATTATAAATAGGAAAAGTTTGTAAATTTATATGTTTGTAAGTTTGTATGCAGGAAGAAATCTCTGAAAGTACTTATCCGATTTGAAAAATTCTTTCACCAGTATTTTCTTTGGGAGCTCGTTTCGAGGAATAGAGTATAGTAAAGTAAGTTAGTGGCTTTGGAGACAAGGTTTACTTTTGTTTGAGAAGTGATTAGACATTTAAAGTTATACATATAGTCCGTACTACAAAAACATTAAAATTAATGCGCGCACAACCCAAAAAATTTAGGTTTCCTAGGAAAATTTTAGGGATACGGTCAGATCTCAGTTTTTATCGGCTTATAGTTTTGTTTTTTAATTGCCTAATTTTTTTGAAGTAGCAATATGAACGACTGTGTCCCATCACTAAACTACAATTATATAAATCTGACCCGGCGTGTATGTTTGTTTATGTAATATTACACTTGTATATGTACATCTCTCTGTGCAAAATATATGTAAATGTCTCAGAAACCAGAAAGCTCCGCCTTCGCGCACAAAAATAATTTTGTTTGCCGTTGACATAATATTTTTTGACTCTGTTTACCTAATTATGCCTTTGAATTTGTTATGAAATAAATATCGTCAGATATCTTACTTTTCGTTTATAAGCACGCTAGACTTGATAAATATAGTTCTGTCACTGAGAATACGAAAAATATCCACCATAGAAATTTATTGTTTTACAAACATCTTCTTATTTACCTTAGCATTACTTTGAGCTTCAGATTAATCCAATTTACTAAGCTTGCAATTATTAATTATCACGCTAACGGTGATTAGAAAAGGAGTCCCGCGGCTTAGTTAGCTCCGCTCGTATTGACTTGTCTTTCCTGTGGGCTAGGCCGACTAAGCTGTCAGAATAATTTCCCAGGCACGGCAGCGTCCGAGTGGTACCTTCACCAATCTAGTGTGAGTGAACGTGCCACTGGACGCTGCATAAATCATGTCATTACGTAGATGCAAAGGCCAAAGTTTAGAAATTATTAAGTAATAGGGGAACGGGTGGTTGGGGTGACGGTGGATTCCCATCCTTCATCGGTTGTATACAAGCAGCCTATATACGTCCTACTATAGGGCACAGGCCTTCTCTCAGAGAGAGAGAGAGAGTATGGGCTTAATTACCACGCGAGCCCACCGCGGATTGGCGATTTCAAGCGCTGAGGTATGTGAGTAGCTCAGACACTCAGGTTTCTTCACGATATTTTCCTTCACCGTTAGCGAGTGGTATTGCTACTATAACTTCACAAATGTATATAACTTAGAAAACGAAGTCATAAGTACGTGCCCGCACTGGGAATCGAACCTGGGTCTCTCGCTTCCGAGTCCAGTGTTTTACCCACTTGGCTATCACCGCTGTATGATTGTATAAACAGATAGATTTACTTCTGGGGGATTATTCCACTTTAATCACAAAATAAACCTAAGCCAACAATTATCTATTTCTAAATTATGTGGAATTTGAAATCTCTACCTAGATGGATAAAGTCCACGTGTTTGTCCTCTAAAAGCACCTGCCTTGATGATTAATTTGAATCACATGAACCAATTTCCACATTTGCGCCTTCTGAAACCAGATTTTTCATGCTACTATGAAGCTGCGTCTTTAGTTTTGTGTTTAATGTGCTTTCAAAATGTTCTGCTAAATTTAAATGAATCCTCTTTGGAGTCGTGGAATGCCACTGGCAGCAATCCTGATGCTAAATTTCCAATTTTCACGTTATAAACCAACATTCCTCTTTCGATTCATTATTGCTATATTAATGCACGCCAGTTGCTCTTTATTTACTCGAAAACCCCCAAACATTACCTTGGTACATTAAGGTGGGACGATTCCCATACAAACGATTATTTCCAAATAACTTAAAAAAAATACATAATTATACACTGGAATTATATCTGTCTGCATTTACTATGATTTTTATTTGCGCCAATAATATTCAAGGAAATACGTTTTGGCGCAAGTAAAATTCTTAATTAATACAGACAAACATAATTTTAGTGAACAATTATGTAATGTTTTTAACAAATTTGGAAATAATCATTTGTAAGGGAATCGTCCCACCTTAAACTCACCAATGCGTAAGCTTTCAATCACATCTCGGTGAGTTACCCAATGGTGTCCGAACTTTGCCACACGGGATCTTTATCTATCACCAACAGAACTGTTACCCAACGCGTAGAATAGACTTGGGTAACTCGGGAGTGAGATATCTTATGACACATTATGTCAGGCGTCGTAAATTATTGTCTCTGTTATGGCTCAGATGTAGATATATCTGATCTATCTATGATTGGCGGAGGGAGCTAGATTGGGATCTTTCTTTGATTGAGATTTAGACACTCTATATAAGAAAGGCATGTCGGTCCTATTTTCTATTTTGCTTACACAAAGTCTCTATACATGAGCGAGACGCCAGATGTGGAATCCTTTCGAATCTTTGTTCAGCAAACTTTGGATGCACTCGGCATCATCGGATGCAATAACAATTTAAGTTATTAATTCTTTATTGCACAAAAGAAATTTTGCAAAGGACTTACCAACTCTTTCCACTCACAAACTCAAAGAACCGTGTGAGCTGGATATGAAGTAGGAAGTAAGTGTTAGTTGGAGACTTCAAGAGTCAAGAAAAGCGATAACATTGAAAGATGCTTAGATATCAGAAATTAATTCAAAGTAGATTTGAATGATACTCAGAAATTTATGTCAACGTAACGATTTTACATTGTTTTTGTTAACTTTTAATGTACAGTGTCAGCTGCTGCCTTCGGGTTGAGTTTGTAGCGGAAAATGCGATGTTTCTCCACTTTGTCCAGCTTTTCCCAAATTATATTAAGTATTAGTTGGTACTTGCCTAAGAAGACACTTTAAGTGCATATAAGATAAAAATACCATAAAGATATAATGTTTCCTAGAGAGAAAAGATACGAGATATAATAACTCCCTTCAAGACACACTTCGCGCAAGCTTAGCGTACACAAATCACAGCTTGCCGTTGACATAATGTTGTTCTATATAGTCCATATATCAAGCCGTCGCCAGCAGGAAAGCGGTTCTGCGCTTCTTTGTCGTAAACGTAAATCCGGAATGGATTTCTTCGGCCATTGTTGGTTGTCTAAAACATGCTAATGTGATTTAAAACACCGTAAAATTATACTAGAGGTTTCTCAAAAATAATAGACTTAGATAATTTAGCATGAAAAGATTTAGGTTCGATAAAGATTAGAAAAGATTTAAATTGATTGATTGATTGATTGAAGATAAGATAAGAATATTCTTTATTGCACACAAGAAGCGAGACATAAAATATAAAAGTTACAATGAAAATGTTCAATGGGCGGCCTTATTGCTAACAGCAATATCATCGTAATAATATCGATCAAAGAATGTTCTTATCTTATCTTATATTACCTAGGGGACGGACGGGCAGGACGGTTATACTAAGGTTTTCTTTGAAAAAAAAGGCACTGGTCATCAACTTTGGCAATCAGCTTCTATATTAAATTGAATATAGGTTTATAATCATTGAAAAACAAAACAAAAAATCAACTATACTTAGGTCATTCTAATAGGAACTAATCGTTTTTAAAAACTTCCTCATTATTCGTTATGCCCGTCTAAGGCGGGTAAAATGATTACTGTAGGCGGGCAAAAGTAATAATAACAATTTAATCATCACAATCATCACAAAAATAGGATCCGAGGCCCTCATATGAAGAGCACGCTTCGTGTCTCCATTGCCTATAAGTATCTGAATCCAGTCTTCTCTGGGTGGGTGAGAATACTTTTTTTTGCATACAGTGCAGTAGTAATCAGGGTGTTTTTCTTTTTCTTTAGTTTTAGATGTGAAGTCACGTTCTCCTCTTTTTAAAATTCGATGGTCCAGACTTTTCCTCAAACGAAACTTTTTTTTAGCGGCAGCTGCATCGTGCTGTTTTTTACGTCCTGTGGACGTGGCTTTCTTATTTTTTTCTTCAGGAATTGGTCGAATTTCTTCCAGGATTGCTTGAAAAGATTTTTTTGTATTCTGGGAGCCACCAGCTTGTTCTTGAAGTAAAGCATCCAAGCTTTTTTTATCGAGGTATCACTTTTGACATGTCTAAATAAAGTTGCGTATAAAAACTCGCGTTCAAAATTGAACTCTGTTGTGCCTCCTGCATAGCATGTTCTAAGCTGGCTTCCGACCAATTTGCACGGTCAGTTTTACGTTTGTAGTTATACACCATCTAAAACAAAAGAAAACAATCACGATTAGTCGAAATACCCACAAAAGTGTCAATAAAAGATACACCGGGCAAAATGAATAGTATTCTCTTTGCCCGGTTTCGTAATGCCCGTCGAGTACATGTTCTATAGATCTCATTACACCATATACACCGACTACTTGAGAAGCAAGTTGAAACTTGAATTTAGATCACAAATAAATACACATTCTATTGTTATTAACAATCAATGTATAGGTTTAACACTTAAGCAATAATTTGCGTTGTACTTACCTCGGATTATCACAATTTTTCATCCAAAAACAATTATTTTGTCACAGTTTGAGAAAAAACATAGCTTCCGCGCTGATTGAAGTTTACTTACTGGCGGCAACGCAGTGCGCATCGAACGACACTATTTCTCTCTCTTTTTAACAGTTACTCTAGGAAATAATCAAAATATTCTTTTTGCCCGACATCTCCATGTTGCCCGTCCTTACCCTATATATCTATCTGTCACGAAAAGATTTAGGAAGGTTTCGTTTCAATGCAGTGTATGTGTGAGAAAAAAGACGATATAAGCCTTACTCAGTTCGGTCCGGATTAATTTCCGGAGTCCGAATTTTCCTTTCCTTTCCGAACTTTCCGAATTGAGAGGTTTTGCTCTAATTAATAAATCTAAATACTGAAGTATCTATTTTTATTATGCGGAAGTATTTAGTTTCATTAATCAAGCAGCATTTCATATGAAAAAGAAGAAGAAGAAGAAAAACATTTATTTAACACCACAAAGACATACATATAACAATTATTAAAAACAGACAAACAATTGAACATGAAAAAATAATTGCAGAACAATAAGGGACCCAGGGTATGTCTATGCAGCGGTAAAATGCCATCGAGCTCAGTATACGCTGCGGGTTTGCCCACAGCACTGATTTTCAGCACTGGCCTTTGGTAAATTACAAAATAGTTATTTATGATACATGTGCAGAAAGTAGGTCATTACGAATAAGTGCCACAGAGTGAAAACATGAGCGTAGTGAGTGAGTGTTTTCAGTGCCACGCATTCGGAATAACCTTTTACGCTCACGTATCATACAACATTTTTCAATGTATTTTGCGAGAACTTCGTACAATGTACTTCGACCAAATAGGGAATGAATTAGTAAAGGGCAAGATAAAAAATACCCGAAACCGGCGTGCGTGCATGCAACGACTAATGTATGTCGATAAAGCGAAGGAGACCCGTCAGTACCGCGGCAAGTGACAGGCACTGGTCTCTGCCTACCCCTCCGGGATACAGGCGTGGGTCCATTTTATGTTATTTTTTATAGTCCTGGTTTATTTTATTGCATTGTAGATAATATTTTTTTCTTAGTTCAAAATTACTTGTGTTACAGCCATTATTTTTTAAAGAACCCTTAAATGTTTCCCTTTCTGTATTATGTTAGCTCTTAAACGGGCATGGCTTTTCATTGGTTTTGGACTTTCATTCAAGGTGCTAAGGATAACGCTAACCGTGAAGGAAAACATCGTGAGGACACCCGCGGCTTGGCTGGCTTACTTGTCTTTCCTACTAAGCTGGACTAAGGCTGACTAAGCTGTCAGGATGGTATATGTGCTAGGCAAGCCTAGTCCATCTAACAAACAAAGTTCCAGGCACTACAGCGTCCGAGTGGTCCCTTCACCCATCTTGTGTGGAGGCTGTGTAAATCATCTCATTACGTATATGCAAAAACCTAAGTTTTAAGGCTAAATTTAAAGTGGAACTATAATGGAAACACTGTAAAATTTTATCTACATTTTATTTGATTTTATTTTTACAGATGAATTATTTAACAGAAAACGAGCCAGTAATTTTACAGTCAAATACCAAGCATAAACCAATTCATTTCCGACCCACTAAGTTACTCGAAAATAAAATCACGTAAGTTCGTTCATGCGCAACAAGCGGTAAAGTCCCGCGAAACTAATTCTATTTTCGGCATCGGAAATTATTTTTCAATCTCCACGGACAAAATTATTTTGGAGCCGAGTTGGCTCGTCAGCAACCCCTTTCAGGAAAAGTTGCTTTAACTAATTTGACAGCAAACCCATTTTTTTTGTAAAAATAAGTCCGCCCTCACTCATAATCTAAGACAATCCTGTTTTTTTAAATGCGAAATTTTGTATTTTGTACAATAAAGTGTTACAAAGAAACAAAGCCAGGGAGCTGGTGAGGGTTGCTGGTAATGACCCCCAATGACCTTGTAGAAGGTCACTCAATGTCCGTTTAGAAAGTCATTGCGGTATCTTTCGAAACGCTATATAAAATAGGTTGCCGAGAGAAAGATGTTAGTTACAGATAAAGATATTGATTTGTTAAACATGACCTATCCAGAGGCTAAAAATTCCACCCATGCCGGGACATGAACCCGCGACCTCTGGTGCCAGCGCTCTCACAGCTGAGCTAATGGGCAAGTGCAGGCATTAGCGAAATTTCGAGCCTCTTTACAAACTTCTTCGAGCAATTTACATAAAAAGAAGAAGAAGAAAGACATTTATTATACCAACAAGATACATCACAGAAACAAAATAAGCACATAAGTAACATAATATGCACAACAACAGAAAGAAAACTAAATACACAACAGACAAAACGAATAAATAAAACAGGACCATACATGTAGCCTGTGGTGTATCTACATTGCCACAAAAGGCAGCTGACTCAGCGTTGTGCTGAGGAAGTGATCCCTCAGCGCGGATTTTCAGTCAGTGCCTACGGTAACCCATAATTGTACTACGGAGTGCGTGCCGTGGTGCAGAAGAATTAAGTCAAATTCAATAACATACTACAATAAAGTAAGGTACTTCACTTGCAGCCCCGAGCAACCCACTTTGCAGTTAGGTTTTTACATCGGAATGATATCGCTGTACCTACATCATTAAATAGGTTTTTAACATTGTCCTCAGCACGGGTTAGTGCAACAAAAATAATATAATTTGTTAAACATGAGTTTAAAAAGGTGGTACAATGTGAAATAGTGTAGATCCTACATGTTTTGCCCTTGTAGGCATATAAATATTTTAAGAGAGAGCGCCATACAGTTGTCAAATGTGATAGATACTAGCATTAATCATCTCTTTTCAGAATTAATACATCGAAACGGAAAAGTTAAATGTCATAATGATAATTATGTGCGATATGTCAAAAAAATATAAAAAATAAACAAAACAAAATATACTCAAAACCATGTCAACACAGATGTCAAAATACCTACCTACTACATCTATCTACATTTTTCTAATAATATTTTCTTCATTTTGAATTTGAATAGGGTATTGTCAAGCTCTCTTAGGCCCCTAGGTAGTTTCTTATAGATTTCACAGAAAGTATTTTTATTGGTTCACACTCTTGACTACTAAAACAGAGGACGTGGGTTAGATTCCCATTGAAGGCCGCCGTATAAGAATCGTGCAAATGGCCTCAGTCTGGGTGTTTATCCGTTTTTGTAATGTCCTTGCCTGGTAACCATAGCATAGGGTACCCTAGCTTGGGACCAGGACAAGTGATTGTGTTGTGTGGAAGTTCATCATCATCAGCCACCCGACGCCCACTGCAGGACATAGGCCTCCTTCGTGGTTTTCATAACCATGAAGGGTTTTGCCATAATCGTCACGCTTGGC
Source organism: Yponomeuta evonymella (assembly GCA_963969515.1). NCBI lineage: Eukaryota > Metazoa > Arthropoda > Insecta > Lepidoptera > Yponomeutidae > Yponomeuta > Yponomeuta evonymella. The sequence goes on along the minus strand of OZ018343.1, from coordinate 21,531,855 downwards.
AGGCGGGTTGGCGATCGCAGTATGCGGTTGGAATCTCAGGAAGACGCTGCTGCCCGTCTCCTGGTAATTGATTTCCTTAGTCGCATTCTACGACATCCACGGAAGGAAATGGAGTGACGCTATTCTTAATCCGGCGCTTAATGGATTTTATTATTAATGGAAGTTATTATTAATTATTCATAAGGCTCTAATTCGTGTGGCAAGGCGTCTCCTTTCCACAATTCGAGTGACCATCAACCGCACGAAGGTATTTCGTAAACTAGGGCATGACATTGATCGTAAGAAGAAGTGCTCACTTTTATTATTGCTAAGAAGATACAGGAAAAAGAAGCAAAGAGGATTTTGAGTTCATTTATTTATTACTATTATGAACGCCGATGCGAATCAATTCGCAAGTTCTTGCGATGCGTCGCGCAAGCTCGCAGATTTTTAAGATGCGACGTCTCATCGCAGATTTGTGTACGGGCCCTATGTGGCGTTAGCTATTTGTAAGTAATTTTTTGTAGTTACTATTATACAAGTATGTAACTTGAAAGTAGCCTAGTTACCCATAGCACAGGGAATCCTAGTTTTAAAGCCAGTAACCGTCATTGTAACACTGTTTATGTCACAAAGTTTTTTCAATTTATTTTTTCATGCCCTTCTTCGTATTAGCAAAACAAATATAGAAGTAACTAACAGGAGCTATCAATAATTCACTAACTCATTCGTTCTTTTCGTTTCTTCCACGTGAGATATATGCCTTCAGCATCTGCTTCCTATGGAAACCCTTTATTATTGAGGAATTCATGTAAATCGGACCATTCGTCTGCTTTTTACGAGCTAACAAGTGGGCAAGCCCACATACATTATCGATAACTACATAACCTCCCTTCTGGGTGCTGTAAAAAATATGTTTTGGAAGTTTACGATGCCCTGGAAGTTTTTCTTGTGTGCGCTAAAAAAATAAGGCGCGAATGGTATTGGGGAGGTGGTCTTAAGGGTTCCGTATTAGCATTTTGATTCAAGTTAAATATCCGGTAGAGGTCTAACAAATTGATGTTTTTTCGCCCAAGGTTTGCTGGAAGAAAACGCTGCTGTCATTCTTTTCAATACATTTAACGGGTCAAATAGGGATTGAATAATGCAGTCTATATACGTCGTAGGGCACAGGCCTTCTCTCAGAGAGAGAGTATGGGCTTAATCACTCAACTTCAAGCGCCGAGGTATGAGGGCACCTCAGACACTCAGGTTTCCTCATGTTGTCTTCCTTCACCGTTAGCGAGTGGTATTACTACTACTTATAACTTCACAAATATACGAAACTTAGAAAACAAAGTCACTGGTACATGCCGGGATTCGAACCCACGACCTCCCAAAAATGGGGATTATTTATCAAGTGTCTGAAAACTAATTCAATTCAAATTCAACTCAAAAATTTTTTACACAAAATAGCAAAGAAACTGAGACTTAATCAAAGTTACAACTGGAACTAGGTGTCCATTTCAAAATCTAGATCATTTTGGAGAAAAAATGAACAAAAAAAACTACAAACTTAGGATTTTCACATGGAACGTATTTCTGAAACTTAGAACTAATGCATTGAACTGGTTTTAATTCCAGACATCTTTGTCATCTAAATAATCTTTAATGTTGTAATATAACGTAACTGTCATAATTTAGCAGCCCTTTTGGCACACAGTGTTCTTTACACATTGTTTGAACCGCGTTTCTGGCAAGCTTAATTAATTTATCATCAGGGATCTTATTGTACACATGTCATAAGTAACTTGTGCTGTCCTGAACACCACCTACCCCTTGATGCGAGCTGCATAGAACACAAACTCTTACTTGGGTAAAAACCTAACTGCAAAGTGGGTGACTCGGGGCTGCAAGTGATGTAAATTGCTTCGGCCAGATGTTGCTGTCTGTACGTAATACAAAGAAGTTTGTAAAGAGGCTCGAAATTTCACTGATGCCTTCACTTGCCCATTGGCTCAGTAGAGAGAGCGCTGGCACGGTTAGCTAGAGGTCGCGGGTTCAAGTCCCGGCATGGGTGGAATTTGTAGCCTCTAAATAGGTTTTTAAAATTATCCTCAGCACGGGTTAGAAAAAGAATTTAATCTTACTTGGGTGTTTCAGGAGTTGTGCATTATCCAGGTAATCCGCTATGTAATGTCCCACAACCTATCTCTGGTGGTCTACTTCGCTTATCTATTGGAGGTAAAAGTTCTAGAAGCATCTAAAAAAGATGGAAACGTTTTTCTCGTTCCGTCGCAACCTTCAGGGACCACCAGGAAAGTCATTTATAACGCGAATTTTGACAAAGATCGCCGGCAGAGGCAATGTCGTGAAAAACTTTATTATTAAGAGACTTTCGGTAACTTTTCAGCTTATTTAGGTGACCTAGATAGGTAGTACTTTTGATGTCTTACTCAAATTACTTTGTGGAGGTCTCTGTTGTTTTTGTAAACGGAGGGACAAAAGAATGCCGTTTTTCAGAAATATCTTTCTGTCTTTGTTGCAGATTTTTGTTTTATTACTCGCTTCTTTTTCTTATCGTGTCAGTGACAAAGCATCCAAATATTGGCCCAGAACTCGGCAATGCACACACCAGCTCCCTCAGTACTCGCTAACAGTGAAGAAAATCTTTCAGAGGAAAGCTGGAGCTCTGGCTTTTTCTATACTAAAGCAGAATAACGATAATTATTTTAAAGTGGCCAGTGGTTAAAATAACTTTTTTTATGTAAGGTACAGCCACGTAATGTAACGGCATTAAAATGTATGAAACGCTCGAATTTTTCGTTTTATTTATTTTTTTATCTAATATACAAAAATCTCGTATCACAGTGTTTGTTATCGACCTCCTCTAAAACTTACAAAGTTTATCGATTTTTTAGAATTTTTTTAGAAGATAGGTCGTAGGTTAATTAATATGGCAAAACAACGTTTTCCGGGTCAGGTAGATAAGATAAGAAAAGAATATTCTTTATTGTACACTAGAGCACATGACATAAAAATTTGAAAAATACAGAGTATGGCGGCCTTATTTGGCCGGCGGCGACAAACAATTTCTTCCAGACAACCCTATGATAGAAAGTTGCTGAAGGAAAAATGAGTAGTATTTTATATATTTTTTTTATAATAACCCACCATAAAAGTAGTGGCCGATAAGACTATGGCGGGACGAATTCGAGGACACCCATGTTATGGAGTCTACATAAAAAAGCAGATGAAGGTTTACTATGACAATTCGATTTACATTGCAAAGTCGATTAACCAAAAAATTAACTAGTAGACTCGACTAGGCTAGACGTACCTCGAATTGTCATAATAAACTACGAATTGTAGTTTTATGAAACGACCGGTCGGACGATATCGTTGAGTCAGCGGAAGGTCCATAGATGCGGATGGTAAGGGACCGTGAGAGATGGCATTTGGGGGAAAAGACCTTTACACAGATAAAAAAGTAGTAAAACAAGAAGAACCACTCATTTTTGACATTGGAAATGTCTTTTTGTTCGCTCCAGTGTAGGCTCCGATTTCACGGAAAAGTGCGATTCCCTTAGAACTCGGAGAGTTGTGAAGACATGATATTCAGAAGAGGCGTATTCACGAAAGCTGTAAGATGCAAAAAGAATTAGTCGAGAAAGTCAAAAAAGAGAAAAGTTATGGCTGAAATAGTGAAAAAAAATTAAATTTTCACCAAATTTTTGATTTTGGCGCTCGATGTTTTGGAAACGAAGAATGACATCAAAAATTTGAGAAAAAATCCTCTGGACAATTCAGTCAGCTACAATTTGAGTCTAAAACAAAGACGATCGGGTTAAGGGTTTGCCCTGTAGCCTAACCTTTTTTAAAAAAGTCAAAAAGTCAGAACGACATTTTTCACGTGACATTTATGACTCGATTCATTTCCAATGTGCTCGATAGTCGTGTGAGGCACGAAATCTGTGATTTTTTGATTAGATACGGGGATTATGCGACACCCTGTATAGTTTAAGTCACATGTGAGATACAATGTTTTAATCAGATTTCTCTTACGGTTTTATGATGATGTGTCTAGACGCAATATATCATTGTTCTCAACCTCCCACGGTAGTTCATTTATCCGTACCCTTCAGGTTAAGTGCTATCCGCCGAGATTAGTTTTCAAATGAGACTTACCTGCAGTAATTACCTTCATACATACGTATAATCACGCCTGCATCCCTAAAGCTTCGGTCACACACAGAGACTTATAGCTGCGAGTGCACTCGCCGCGAATAATAGACGCAGCGGCAATACGCTGCCTGTCTGTCACAGCGAGTTCTACACGAGAATTTCAACTGTTAGTTCGATTTCAACTCATGGCGAGTGAATCTACTTGAGTAGGCACGCGCACTGATTAGTCGCTGTGTGTGATCAAGGCTTAAGAGGTAGGCAGATATACTATTTATTTCATGCTTCCTTCCGTATCTCTCTCTCTCTTTCTTTCAAAACCGATCCACCTTTTCATCGGTACAATTGCATATAGTCACGCCTGCATCCCTGAGGGACGCTGGACGCTGGTTTTGGGTATTTTTTTTCTTGCCCTTTGCTAATACATCCCCTATTTTTTACGTCTTCATTTTATTACAAAACCACTCGCAACGTAAATGAGCGTGGACGGTGAGCTGATGGACGTGGATTCAACTGTATTAAGCAAATATGCAATGACTTTTCAACAGAAAACGCAATTGGACCGTGTTACGCAGAAACAATATATAACTTGTGAGAAAAACGCTTCTCATGACTTCTTCTTTAAAATCAATGTCATGCATACAGCAGCGTTTTTCTCCAATGTTTCTTATTGTGGGTTGGAATTTTTCTGCATAGCAAGGTCTAATTAGTTTTAAAAACTCCATACCTATACCGTTCTATTAAGCTCGTTTCAAATTATTCACTCAAGGTTTGCGTAAACTCTCCGGGCGCAAACATCCGCCGAAGGATTCCGTCGTAAGAATTTAATGTGAAGCTTATTTACTCTTAACCTTAAATCTTACACCGTATTCTCATGCGGTGTTAGCCTAGCGGGTATAACATTGGGCTCGGAAGCGAGAGACCCAGGTTCGATTTCCAGTGCGAGCATGTACCTATGACTTTGTTTTCTAAGTTATGTACATTTGTGAAGTTATAGTAGCAATACCGCTCGCTAACGGTGAAGGAAAGCACCGTGGGGAAACCTGAGTGTCTGAGCTATTCACATAGGGCACTGAGGGCGCTTGAAGTCGCCAATCCGCGGTGGGCACGCGTAACTCATACTCTATCCCTGAGAGAAGGCCTGTGCCCTACAGTGGGACGTATATAGGCTGCTTATGATGTATTCTCATGTCCACTTTTCCTCTCAAATATGCTTCCTTTGCTCTAATAAAGAAGGACTTAAGAAGCTTGTGTACATGTACGCCATACATTTGTATACATGGCCTCAGTCTGAGTGTATTTCCATGTTTGTGATGACCTTGCCTGGTTGCTGTAGCAAGAGATTGTGTTGTCTGGAAGTTATTTACTCTTTACGTGCCTTCTCAACAATAAATGAAACTTTCCAATGTGCAAAATAGGCTGACTGGTAGTCGAGTTGCAGAAATAAAAATCGCTACCAATATAAATACCAATACGTGTTTTCTCTCAGTGAGAGATTAGCAGGTCGGTGATTGCCAGCGATGGGGTTTATGATACAAGTGAAAGCAGATAGAAGTGAAAATATATTGAAAATAATCAACACTGACCCACTGTAGCCGAGTATACTCGATTCAGACTGACCGACCCCAGCGTGGTGGTAGCCTAGCGGGTAGAACATTGGACTCGGAAGCGGGAGACCCAGGTTCAATTCCCAGTGCGGGCGTGTACCTATGACTTTGTTTTCTAAGTTATGTACATTTGTGAAGCGACACCACTTGCTAAAGGTGAAATTGAGTCGCAGTTTCTGTGCTATTTCGAATAAAAGCCCATTACTCTCGCGCAAACATGACGAATCGATTAAAATCTTATTTGGCGAAATCTGACCATGGGTCAAAGAAGTTATAAGGGTACATAGAATCAGACATCCTTACATACATACATACGAGCCAACAAGCACATTACCCTTTCGGGCTCCACCGCAGTCGGGTAAAAATGAGAGCTCGCAATCCTGATGACCCTTTTGACGCGCCTGATCCTACATATCAATGTTGGTACGGAACTCTTGGCACGCGAGTCCGTCTCGCACTTGGCCGGTTTTCGTTGTATTACAATGAGTACATTTGTGGCAGGCGTTCAAATAGAAGCCGTTAAAAAGGGTACCTTTTTCTCTGTCGGAGTCAGTTCTCGTGTTTCTCAGAACAGTGGTTTGAACAGCAATCACTTGAAATCAATTATACGTCCGCAGTAAAGACGAGAATGCAATTTGCTGTTCGATTCATAATATATTACAACTGCTTTGTACTGTAGGTACAGTGGGTCATACTGGCTATTATACTTCTACACAAATAACAGAATAGACACCAAAAATTTACACAACGTTTTCTTTACAGGGCGCAAAAGAGCACATGCACTATAGAATATTATGCAATTAGTGAATAAAGGACGGATTTAAAGCGAGGTCCATAGATGAATCACGAGCAAGTGAAGGATTCTAACGACTGAATCACGACGTTAGAGAGTGTTAGAATCCTGAACGTCGCGACTGATTCATGGCCCTCAATGTAAATCCGCACTTAATTCAAGAGTTTCATTTTAAAATTTATACCATGACGACGAGGAAAAGAGTTTGTCTGTCGAGTATTCTTTGCGCAAGGAGTTTGTATCGAGTATTTTCTGTGCAAGTTGGTTGTATAAGCATTGAGATGGAGGTCGAATATATTGGTGTGTTCTAACAGTGATTAAAAGGCTTTTTTATTTACTGTTTTCAGTGAATGAAACATACGTATATATATATTGGTTTCAATATTATTTGTAAGTCAGTTACTTTATCTGCATGTCCTACCAATGTACGCCTACGCGATAAGACCGCCAATCGTATACAACAAAACTGAGATATGTAAGGCTTTTCATGTACTTTTCATTTCAGGCTTTTCATTTTTGGTGTGTACAAAAAAAGATCTAATCTAATCAATATTTAAATCATCTCCAAAAACATTTTTAGAGACTATCCTTGTAAGAAAAAAGTTATCATTTCATAAAAGAACTAAATCTAGTATGTTTCTATTATTAGAGTTACTACTTGATTTTTCGCATTTTTGAGATCAGTAAGATTCGCAAAAAAGTATTTATATATTTTTCTACATCTTCTATAGTATAAAAACAATGTCAGTGCAATCCAAACTTGAGGCAAGTTCCCCATTTTCACGTCACATTTTCCAAAACGCTGCAAAAGGCGTAAAGCTATTTGAGCTGTGGAAGACACCATCGCTTGTAACCCGACATCATTACAACGATTGCATCGTAAAGTATCTGCGCTATTATCTAAGGGGGCTATTCTGTAAGGCCATTGTTCAAATGTAACTTTCATTTACCCCAGGTTTCTCGTAATCATCATCAGTCATTTAACGCCCACTGCAGGACATAGGCCTCCTTCGTGGTTTTATTAACCAGAGACTTATAACAATAGGTATTGAGCTTATATTACATTATTATTCATTTTGTAGAGCTTGTCTTGTGTTTATGCATTAGCCAACACATATTCCGTGGGGATTTGGCAGGCTTATGTCTTTATACAGGCTTTATGTCTGCTACTATGTTTAAGTCGACTCGTGTATCTATTCTAAATTGAAGATCCTCGTAATTTTATGTTCAAAAAAGGGAGTGGAGCCGTGTCGGGCTACACGGCCGTTGGTTTAGCATGGAGCCTCTGTAAGTAAGCGTCAATCTGTAGCTCAAACTGCGCAGTACATTATGCGACACTCGCGCCATCTAGCGGAACAAGTCAAGAATATCTGATTAATGGCTACTTTGCTCCGCTCAAAGATATGTAACCCAAGACACCTAACCTTCTCATATACCCCATATGAGAAGGTTGGGTGTCTTGGGTTATTACTTTTCACTCTATTTTATGTATATGTTATTGCATTTGATTTAATTATTGTAACTGCACCACGGCACGCACTCCGTCGTACAATTTTGGGTTACCGTAGGCACTGACTGAAAATCAGCGCTGAGGGATCACTTCCTCAGCACAACGCTGAGTCAGCTGCCTTTTGTGGCAACTTAGGTACACCACAGGCTACATCTATGGTCCTGTTTTATTTATTCGTTTTGTCTGTTGTGTATTTAGTTTTCCTTCTGTTGTTGTGCATATTATGTTACTTACCTGCTTATTTTGTTTCTGTAATGTATGTTGTTGGTATAATAAATGTCTTTCTTCTTCTCCTTCTTCTTCAAAATGATATTTTTAGACAGGTGATATCCACTATTAGACTAGGGTCTCTTAATGCATGCCTCTGTCGCTTCTACTTGCTAAGCTGTTCTTTTCCAGGTCTTACCTGCTCACTTGTTGATATCATCGCGCCTTCTGGCTAGTTCTACTTCCAGTCTCTGGTTGCCACTCTACAGGGTGACTTTGAATTCGTTTCCCGTATTTTAAGAGGACATTCTAACCGTATCTTAAGACCATTTCTGATAAATCATTGATAATATTACTATTTTTCACGACGAAAAGAACATTCCCTTAGAATCATTCGATCTTTCGTCATCTCTACGCCACACAAGACTTGCCTTTTTCCATTTCAGAGCAAGAGCTACTTACTCTTGCTCTGAAATGGAAAAAGAAATGTTTTATTTGTAAGCCATAACACCAGCTATACAAAAAAATTGTAAATGGCCACCATTTAGCTAAATGTTAGAAAAAAGACATTGGAAATGTCGGAGAGTTGTAAAGATATAATATTAAAAAGCGGTGTATTCACAAGAACTGTAAGGTGCGAAAAGAGTTATTCGAGAAAGTCAAAAACGAAAAAAGCTATGGCCGAAATAGTGAAAAAAAAGTAAAATTTTGCGCTCGATATTTTGGAAACGAAGAATTATAGTAAAAAATTTGAGGAAAACTCCTCTGGACAATTTAGTCAGCTACAATTTAAGCCGAAAACAAAGACGATCAGGTTAAGGGTTTGCCCTGAAGCCTAACCTTTTTGAAAAAAGTTAAAAAGCCAGAACGACATTTTTCACATAAAATTTATGACTCGATTCATTTCCAATTTGCTCGATAGTCGTGTGAGGCACGAAATCTGTGATTTTTTTCCAAAAGTTTGCTTACGAACGAATATTTAAGTTTAGTAGTGACCTTTCTTTTAATGTAACTTATCTGCTTGTTGGTATAATAAATATCTTTCTTCTTATTCTTCTTGTTCTTCTTCTTAAAGTCGATGACATTGGTTTGCCTCCTGACCCGCGGTGAGAGACATAGTTGATCAATAGAATCATATTAGTACTTCAATGGTTGTTTTATTGATATCAACCAATCGCATTGCAATGGCATAACCCGTGCCACTTAACCTTAACTCTGCACCTCGCGCAGATTCGACCTTTTACACGAGAGATTCCAATTTAATATGCGCGTGCTGTACCATGGGAATGTCATTGTATTTCTATTACTTAGTGGACAACCAAACAGAGGCAATATATCATTTGTGAAAATTTCAACCGTCTAACTATCACGGCTCATGAGATACAGCCTGGTGAGAGACGGACGGACAGACGAGCGGACAGCGGAGTCTTAGTAATAGGGGCCCTTACCCTTTGGGTACGGAACCCTTTAGGTACGGTACCCTAAAAATAAACTTTTGATAATGTGATCCAAACATTTTATAGACAATAAAATTACGGACATTCAAGACATAGTTCTCTGTTCCCGTACCTAGTTCATGACCAAGAAAATTTGATACTTACTAAAATTAATAATTTTGGTTACAACTTTTATTATCAAAAACGAAGTATAGAAAAACAAAAATCTCTTAATTTTATTGATTATATTCTTTTCGTTGCACTAACCCATGTTGAGGACAATTTCAAAAACCGTAATGTTATTACCTATCAAACTCTCAGACAGCATTTATCAAAAGTATCGCTACTCATTAAAATCGCAAAAAATGTAAGATCGTGCGAGCGATACATACTGTCGATGCACGACATAAAAGCAGCAGGTTTTTCACCACAAAGTTTTAACTCATATTTCACCACGCTCGGTGCACACGTGATATCAAAGCGAATTGATTGCAAATTGAATTGTAAAAATAAACCTTACGTCCGTAGGGAATAAGGTCATTTCTTCAAAGAACGGAATGTTGTGTTGGTAAGCGTAAAAACGCTCATGTTTTTTGCACAAAATTGTTCGCGCTGTAGTTGACGTTATTGTTTATTTTGGGTTTTAGTAAAAAAGTTACAATAAAACTTTGTTAATAAACATTATATTCTATTACCCGTCTATAATACAAAACTTGAAAATCATTACATGTCGATAATTAAGCAACTTTAAACGAGCAAAGGTTCAAAAGTCTCAATTTATTACTTTTCATACAAATTTAATTTTATCAGAGCTTCAGTACGTTAAATTTTTGTTTCCAATTTTCGTTGGATTATATTTTGGACGGATATTTTATAATTGAAAACCACTAAAATTATGTATTTCTTTAATAAGACTTGCATTGTTGAATACGAAACACGCATTTATTTGTTTATGAAGAGTGAGATTGATAATTAATACGATAATTAAAATCTACGAAATTCCTATGTCCGCCATATTAATTGGAATACCAATCACAGCGAATGATGTCACTTATAAGAACACGCGAGTAAATTGTAGTAAACAAACGGCCGGTTCTCTGTGGTTTTATTTACGATGGAATCTTTAATCAATCTTTCTTGTTTGTAATTTATCTTAAATCCTGAGTGAAACAACACGTATCATGGAACAAGGGCTTACTAAGGCAACCAGTGCTAATTTGTCTAAAATCGGAGTGTTTATGTTGGAAATTTTTTTAGCATCAAGTATAAAGACTTGTTCAGCAGAATTTAGAAATTAATTCCCAAACTTCCATGTGAGTACTCATATTAATAATACTACCACACATTTCATAAATATAATAGTATAATAATTATAAAATCACAACAATTTGAGCCATAAAACAAACTAAATTTATTAGCATGTTAATATTCGAGGTTGTGGCTTCGAAATGAACTTTTGCATTATAATAATAATGCAGCCTATATACGTCCCACTGCCTACAGTGGGCACAGGCCCTAGTATGGGCTTAATTACCACGCGTGCCCACCGCGGCTTGAAATATTATTATTTATATAGAACTCAAACAAGATATTATACAATTTGAGAATTTACCATGTAAACTAAATAAATACTCACGTCAAAATGGTCTTCACAAAATAAAGTTGAGTACTAGGCAATATCCCTGTCGTATGTTGCTCGTATTTTTTTCTGATTACATATTGCTGTCGCAAACGTCAGGATTCCGACAAGGTTACCATTAACCGTAATGCATAATTAGACGTCTGTTAATCTACTGTCATCAGCTGTCACTTGTGTTTTTTTATATCAAGATTTCGCAACCCTTTTTTTTCTGTTTAACTTTTTCTCAACTTTTTTATTTACGTCTGTACTAAAAAGTAATAGTCTAAATAGACGTCATTTTCAGGGTTCCGTAGTCAACAAGGAACCTTTACAGTTTTATGATGTCCGTCCGTCTGTCAGTCTGTCTGTCCGGGGCTTAGCACATAGATGATAAAAGCGACAACTATAAAGCTGACATTTGGCATAGATATACATATTTATTACCCCAACAAAACGGCAAAATAAAATCTTGAAAAAAAATTTTTAAGGGTACCTTCTCTAAACCTAAATTACATTTTTTTCTCGTCTATATCATGGTGCCCCCACACTATGATGTAGGCGAGAAATAAAAAAAATGCATCATTAGATTGGTTGTTAAGCTATTAAGCTTTAAAGTGCACATTTTCGTCAGAGTAGGGCGTCCCCCCCCCCCTCTCCTGACAAAACGGTTGATTTTAAAAACCTATTTAGAGGCTAAAAATTCCACCCATTGTCCTCAGCATGGGTTATTGCAACAAAAAGAATACAAACGGTTGATGGCAAAAACGTGAAGAAATTAAACTTAAAAGAAAAACTATTACGGCTAAGTAGGCTTTACAAGTTATCGAGTAATAGACGACCGACTTATAAAAAGAAAAATTTATGCAAAATCTATAGAAAATTACTTTTATGAAGTTGTTAGTTCTTTCTGTAAAGCAGATAAAAAGAACCCCTCTCAACGCAACCCTACAATGCGCGTGGCCCGACATGCACTTGGCCGTGTTTTAATTACTAGTTACACAACCGCAGCTTTCAAACCAATTAGATTTCAGCGGGCAGACCAGCGTTTTAACGCGAAATCCGTCTCTAGTGAGTGGGGAATAGCCCCCGGAAAGCTTTCATTTTAAAGTGATAAGCGTTTTTACGAGCACTCTGGTTGCGATATTGAGCCTTACGATCGCCGGGGGCAGTGCTGAGTAATGTTCCGTTTTTTTTAGGGTTCCGTATCTAAAGGGTAACAACCTATTACTACGCCTACTACGTTTGTCTATGTGTCTGTTTGAGCTATGAAGGGCTTTCTCGTGTTTCCTTTGCTGGTTCTGGACTTGGATAGTCATAGTTGAGGCATTATACCGGCACCTCACCACCAGCTCCATCCACGTACCGCCAATCGATATGGCATCGCTGTAGTGATTCCAGAACAGCCTAGGTCTCGACGGAGCCGAAGGTTTTTTCATAATCCACAGATTATATTCTTTTTGTTGCACTAACCCGTACTGAGGACAATTTAAAAACCTATTTAGAGGCTAAAAATTCCACCCATGCCGGGACTTGAACCCCACCTCTGGCTCACCGCGCCAGCGCTCTCCCAAATGAGCTAATGGGCAAGTGCAAGCATCGATAAAATTTCGAGCCTCTTTACAAACTTCTCTGTATTACGTACAAGCAGCGACATCTGGCCGAAGCAATTTACATCACTTGCAGCCCCGAGTAACCCACTTTGCAGTTAGTAGAGAGGCTCGAAATTTCATCGATGGTTGCACTTGCCCATTAGCTCAGTTGGGAGAGCGCTGGCACGGTGAGCCAGAGGTCGCGGGTTCAAGTCCCGGCATGGGTGGAATTTTTAGCCTCTAAATAGGTTTTTCTATAACCCACAAATGCCAGACATAGCGGGCGATTGTGCTCCTTGGCTGTCTGCATTATCTCCTGCACTGTGTGTGTAACAGCCTTTACAACCCCATCCTTTTCTCTAAGCTGAAAGTCATAGAATCTTCGGGCAAGACGATTTGTGTCGATGAAAACTTGAGAAACTAACGGTCTTATTTATAAAAACACGGTTCCTTAAAACACTCGATAAACGTTGATTAAAATAGTCTGCAGTAGAGATTTTACAAGGACAAGACGTAACCAGAGATTACCTCTAAATAAACTGGCTCTGAGGAGTGCTTTAGAGGGATTGAGTTGAGTCAAAATTCAAAATTCTTTATTGTGCTACATAATATACAATATTTACAGCTTATATAAAACAAAATGATCCGTGTGGCGCCGGAATAAGAATAGCGTCACTCCATTTCCTTCCGTGGATGTCGTAGAAGGCGACTAAGGAAATCAATTACCAGGAGACTGGCAGCAGCATCTGCCTGAGATTCCAACCGCATACTGCGATCGCCAACCCGCCTGCCAAGCGTGGCGATTATGACAAAACCCCTCATAGTTATGAAAACCACGTAGGAGGCCTATGTCTTGCAGTGGGCGTCAAATGGCTGATGATGATGATGATTGATCTGTTCCCACACTGTGGGACCGCATACCACTTTTGTATATACTTTCGAATTCCTATTCGTAATCGCAAATTATTAAATGGCTTTCATGCGTACTAGGCGAAACCACTAGCTTTGCTGTATTGACTATTTTACTGTGACGTGGCGATTACGGCAAAACCCCTCACGGTTATAAAAACCGAGGGAGACCTATGTCCTGCAGTGGGCGTGAAATGGCTGATGATGATACAAAACAAAAAGGTATAATCTAGAACCTAAAATTGTGCTTACTTTATTAGAATGTAATCGTCTTTAAAAATTAAATAGAATGTGGAACAAACAAGATGCTATTTATAGCTTAAGGAATGAACAATAACAAACATGACAATATAATATTGCTGTTTCTATAATATATAATATAGAATCTTATCTTTTTTTTTTTGTAAAGACCACTTAGTTGGGTAGTTCATTTAACAGCAGGGAGTGTATGGAGAATGTATGTTCTTATAGACAAAGAACTCAAAAGCTTCTTAGTAGCTTGTACAGAAAATTGAAACTAAATCGTTAGTCGAATAATAATAACTTAGAAACAATAATCATAACTCGGTGTGTGTAAACAAACAAAAGTAAACGCTAAGCGCACGGCTTACACTGGTAAATCTACCGCGCTCCCCGCTCGCGCTGCATTGCATGATGATCAAGGCTTTAGAGGAATTGTGTTTCTATAAATAAGGCCGTAAAGCGTTTGCTTCTTAGAAGATGCGCTGAAGAGGCGCTTAAACAGCGCTCCTGGGCGAAATATCTTCTTATTTTCAAATCCCACGCAATGACGCGGATGCTAATATCCCTAAATTACTAAGTACTACATAAGTACATAGCCATTAGTCACCGTCAGCGTTCCAGTTATCTAGACAGAACAGGGTGTTGACTTACCCAGCCAGCGCTGTACATAGTGTACATCTTGGAATTAATAATGTAAGTAATTTATTGTGGGCCTAGGCGCTTTTGTTGCTGTAACATTTGTGCCGGAGAATATTGGCTATATCGAAGACTATATAAATGCGAATGTCTAAACAAAAGTTCGACTGCATTAAACAGCGCTTGCTTCTCGTTGTTTACATGCTTCTTGTTATTATTAGTATTATTATTATTGTCTTTGTGCTAAGCTCTCCGTATTTACGTATATGTGCAAGGGCAAATAATTAATGTGTCTAACAAAATAGGAGTGTAAAGTCCCGATTAATATTTCATCATCATCGGCCTACGCTTGTCCACTGCTGGACATAGGCCTCTCTTATTGCACGCCACTGAGCACGGTCCTGGGCTACTCTTATCCAGCTCTTGCCAGCCGCCTTGCAAAGATCATCGCTCCAACGAGTCTGAGGACGTCCTACACTATATTTACCGATCCGCGGTCTCCACAATTTTAATAATATGTAGCTTTCAATATTTTGTATTTTCGAAAATTGATGAATTGTCTAACATTTTTGTTTAAGGTATTTTAGTTACTTCAAGTATGTTAGTTGCGTCAAAGTCTGTCATGCTGTATGTACATATATTTGGCGTTATACTTTGACAAATACCCTATCATAATTCGATTATAATGCTGTCTTTATAATGCCATTTTGTACTTCTTTTAACAATAAAATAATAATGTTTTATTTTTTTACGCGAACGGATAGTTGTATAGATAAATAGTTAGATCTAAGACTCCTAAACGCCTCTCTTTCAGCAGGTAGGGTGGCAAGCAATAACAAATTAAAGGTCGTTATCCAGCAAAATGGCCGTCGCAGCCGGGTGACAGTAAAAACTGTAACGGCTTATAATATATGGACACATGGCGCTACCTCGTGAAGATAAACTTCATAATTCCGATGTTCGCAGATGGTACGCGTTCCTGTGGCAAAGTTTGCAAATTTTGTAAAAAAAATTGCTAACAGTTGTGTTGGAACAAAATCCAAACGTTATTCAGCAAAAGTTTGAATTAATAATATTGTTGTCCAACGTTTTCAACGATCTCAAAATATTAATGGTCATTTCACGCCACTAAAAGGCTGTAAACAGGGTGTAACTAAATTCTTATGAATCATAGAATAGCAAAGAATAGATTGCCAACACAATCAAAATAAAAACATGGTTTAGCTTGTAAATTAGGTTCTACGTAATTTAGCTTAAGTGCAAGCACCTTTTCCAATTCAAACAGTATGTATACACGCTGAAATGTGGGTTATTTGAAAGCCGCAGTTATTTAATTAGTAATTCAAAATGCCATATATTTAGACTATTGCTTTTGAGTATAGGGAAGAGCAGGTGATCGTGCTCTTCCACTATAAAGGGAAATTTCCCGCCAGGCAGATCGTATGCCTGGGGACGGCCGGTCCGACTAATGTTCGTCGGACGTTTTATTTATGGTATGTCATGTGAAACATTTTTGCTTGCGCGATGCAGGAATGTTGGAGTTTTATAGTGCTCGCGCAGAGTGGACATGTGCTCGCCACATGAGTATAGACGTAAAATAATAAAAATTAAAAGGTTCAAAAATATTGTCAAAAAAAATCGCCAACAGTTCATACGGCCTCTCCGTCTATCAGAACAACGACCCGCGGATCCGCAGTGCACCCGCACCGCTCTGGCTGGCTACTAATGGTTGTCGTAGATTCGAGTTTGTGTCGAGATATTTTTAGAAAGTGCCTTTTTAATACAAATAAACTAGCTTGTCCGATAGCTAGTAAGACACATTATTTGATTGACAGAGTTAACACACATTAATTTCGCAATGGCTTTCAAACCACCCCAAAATTCATGGTTCCGTACATCCCAATGCTGCAGAGGGTAACATTAATAAGGAACAGCTGCTACATTTTTCGCAATTTCGAGGTTTTCCTCGTAGTAAAAGTTCTTAGAATTGACTGGAGATTGTGAAGTTATAGTCGCAATCATAAGCAGCCTATATACGTCCCAATGTAGGGCACAGGCCTTCTCTTAGAGAGAGAGTATGGGCTTAATCAGTACGCGTACCCACCGCGGATTGGCGATTTCAAGCGCTGAGGTGTGCAAATAGCTCAGAAACTCAGGTTTCCTCACGATGTTTTCCTTCACGGTTAGAAAATGGTATTGGTCGTCAAATGAACGAGAAATGTCTGTCTGGATGTGCCTCTAAGTGTAAATGCGTCAAAGCGACTTTCACCGCCGCCGGTGTTTGCGAAGCTTAATATTTCCAGATAAGAGAAGTGCAGCCGTGGTTTACGGTCTACTGAAGATATAAAGTCGAGTTAAATCTACACTCAGCTGCTAAACGTGACGTAACCGAGAACAGCTGGTTTACTATTTTTTTATTCCAGAACTCAGTTCGTGTTATTTACACGGCAAATGTTATTGTATTAGTATTGAACGTGGGTTCGGGAATTCTAAGTTGGGATAGTTTTGTCATTGACTTCCTAGATTTGTACCCCTCTTTGGGTGAAGGCCTCCTTCATCTTCATCCACGCATCCATCTCTGTTTTTGCCAAGGTCATCTAATCCCTCCCAGCAATTTGGACGTTGTCATCAGCCCACCCTTTGATTGGTCTTCCAAATTTCCTCTTCCCTGATGCTGGTCCCTTCCATTGTGTTACTTGTACTGTCCATCTTTGTTGCTTCTTTGTTCACCTAGATGTTCTGCCCAAGGTCAGTCAGTCTACAGAGGTCAGTTACTGTCTTAGGTTAATAAGACGCTCTGGCAGCTGACTTTACACTCGTAACATAACATAAACTCACGCCTGTATCCCAGAGTGGTAGGCAGAGATCAGGGACTGCCACTTGCTACGATCTTGACAGATCATTTTGTTCGAGTATATTAGCCATATTGCCAAGCAGGGTACAAATAATCTGGTGTAATGCTGCTAACAGATAACTTGAACACACATCCGCGGAGTCTGAATGAGTTTGCGCATAAGAGCACAATTTTTTAAAATTATTTGTTAGCAAAGGGCAGGAGAAAAAGTACCCAAGCGTGCATGTAGCGACTAATGAATTTCACGACTCACGTCTGTCAGGATTGTGGCAAGTGCCAAACCTTGGTCTCTCCCTACCCCTCCGGGATACCGGCGTGACTAACTTTATTTTTGTGACTTAAGTCACATACTTAATGTAACCTCACGCCAGTATCCCGGAGGGGATCTCAGGCCCTGCCACTTGCCACGATCCTGCCCAACTTGTAAGTGAATTACTGACATTGTATCAAGCAAAACGGTAATTACAAGTTGCAACATTGAAAGCTGTCAAATCTTCGGTTTAGCTGGCTTCACTAGAATCAGACCAGCATTTGCAACAGCTGACTATCTCATCATAATAGCACCTCCAGACGTTACCCCACTTTATGGCGGCATAAACGTGGCACTGCTGTTGTTTGCCAGCGAATAAGTATATTAAACGTGACGGAGTTAGTTGCAAATTGCTACAGCTCAAGAGCCTCGTTACCTACTGGCGAATCCGAACTCCAGCTCAGTGTCTAAGCATACTATGCCAAAGATACGCGATCGAAGGTCGGTGACTGATTACACTCCATACTTCTAAAAGGATCTTAAAGCTTCAACTTAAGAAGCAGTCAAGTCAGACTTTTGTCGGAAAAACGAACCACTTTATAGCAAGCAGAAACTCAAACCAATCCGTTATCGCTTGAAAAATTTACCACAAAAAGATACCGCTAAGCATGAGCGGACAATTTCATTAAATTAAAGTGTTAAGTGCAAAACGCAGAACAGACGCTAGCGCAGACAAGGAATACTTATTAAATTTGGAACGTTTCAAAGGGTACCCGGGTAGGCTTTCGGGGCCACGAAGCGAGCGGGGTACAAAGCGGTCCAGCGCTTCATTACATTACAGGTAATTTATCACTGACAATTTTAAGATTATCAGTTATCGGCTGTAGGTAAGTACTCGTATCTGCTTGGCAATTTTGTCTCATACTTCAATATCGACTTTTTGGTTTTACGTATACTATAATTGTGGTCAATTTCGTTTCCGAATACAGAAATTAAGAATTGTGTTGAGGTAGATATATAAGAAAATAAATAATAAGCACACAAATCTGAGTATGGGTGTTAATAAAAAAATAATTTCATTAAAATTCCACAAGTTAACGTAAAGTAAAATAACAAAAAAAATCTATTTACGCAGTCGAAAATGGAACTACTCATAAGCTACGACAAAACAATAATAATTGTTAAACAATGTATTGTTCGTTCGGTTCTTTCTTGTTGAAATTAACTGACTTGATTGAGTCCGATCTTGTTCAAAAAAATGTCTTTGCTCCTCTATTAATTTTCACTGTCACAAGAACTGACTAAATTTTGCATTTTTTATTTTATTTTATTTATCATTTAATACGGAGATATTACAGAAACATGCTACTTATTCCAAACTTAGATGATAAAAATATGTGCTAGGCATGCATCCAAATATATATCTCACTAAGTACTATTATGAGTAAGTTAAAGGTGAGGGCGGATATTGGGTAATTTATGAAGAGTACACGAATTAGTTTACAGTAATAATATGTTACAAAAGTTATGGTTACTAAATTAAAACAATGTTTATGTGGAGTCCTGAAGTGACTGCATAACAGAATAACAGTGTTATGTTAAAAAAAATCTCCCTGTTTCTCCCACACCAACAAACCGCCAATCAACGGCGGCCAAAGTAAAAAAAAAGTAAAAACAACCAGCAGACTGCTGGTGTACGAGAAACCGGAGGCAAATCAGTGAGATTGTAGGTACATTTTTTGCGGTGGAATACATATAACAAGAAGATAGGTTTTTAACTCGCGAACTCGCTAATTCAATTCGATTCAAACATTATTTATTGCACATAGGTAAGCTTAATACTAATGAGTATTTTCTTCCAGCTAACCTTGGGTTATGTCGATAGTGCAAGTGATAGTGCCAAGAAAGATTTATTGCAAAAAAAATTTACATAAACTACATCATAACTAAATTCTTGGTTATTATAACAAGTTACATACCAAATTGACATAAAATACACACTACAACAAAATGAACACAACTACATAAAATTATTACTCTGAAGTTCGAAGTCATCATCATCATCATCATCATTCACCCACAATAAGTCCTATGCTGGGCGTAGGCCTCGTTCATGGATTTCCAAAAAGACTGGTTGGAAGCAGCTTGCATCCAGCGTCTTCCTGCCACTTGGATAAGGTCTGCTGTCCATCTTGTGGCTGGTCGTCCTACGCTGCGCTCGCCGATATGTAGTCTCCATTCGAGAACTTTTCGGCCCCAGCGGCCATCAGTTCTGCGGGTTATGTGCCCCGCCCACTGCCACTTCAACTTGCTAATCCGCTGAGCAATGTCGACGACTTTCGTTAGTCTATAATATGGATCTCATCATTTCTAATTCGATCTCGTAGAGAAATTCCGAGCATAGCTCGTTGCGTGACCTTGAGCTTTCTTATGAGGCCCATAGTGAGAGACCACGTTTCAATGGTTCGAAGTCCGAAGTTCGAAGTAGTGCTCATGGATTCTACTTTCAAACACGGTGACTGATGGGGCCTGGCGTATGTACGAGGGTAGCGGGTTACAAGCGCACCGCTGTCACAGTGAAAGAATTGTACTATGCACGGGGATGTCTAGAAGCAGGTCTGTGCATGGCCGCTAAATGCGACCACGAAACGTTCGCGGAGATACTGGGGTGAGGAGGGGTCATGTAAGATGCCATAAAGAAGTGTCACAATGTGGGCATTCCTGCGGGAGCGGATATTTGGCTAAATATTAAGCCGAGTGCGAAACTGGAAAACATGGAAACACTGGGAAATAGCTCATGACTCGCGATACTCATACATAGTTTTAAATCTAATAGGTCTTATAGTAAACTAAACTATAACTCAGTTGTTAGTGTTGTGTGAAGGCCCTTAAGGCCGACTTGCATCACTTTCTTAAATGTGGCTTAAGCAGGATTTAACTAAAGTTCTTCATACAAAAGTCAATTTAAATGGTGACTTAAGTGCCATTTAAGAAGTGGTGCAAATTGGCCTTAATGTATGCTAGCACTGAGTTCGTCAAGTTGACAGTAGTCGCTGCGTACCAACAACAATATGCTGAGCTGGAGGTCTAATGTACTGATACTTTTTTATATTGTTCTTACTTTTTAGGGCTCCGTACCCGAAGGGTGCCAAACGGGACCTTATTACTAAGACTTTACTGTCCGTCTGTCTGTCTGTCCGTCCGTCTGTCCGTCCGCGGCCTAACGCAAAGACCGGTGGTACTAGAAAGCTGTAATTTGGTGTGTGTATACATATTTATCACGCCGACAAAGTTAAACAATAAAATGTTGGATTTTTTTTTACTGTACCTCCCCGTAACATGTAACATGAAAAGTGGGGATATTTTCTATTCTCATCTACCTCATTATGTGGGGTAACGTTAGATTGGTCGTTAAATAATATACTTTATACTTTATTGCACACAGAAAATCACATGAATAAAACAAAACATTTACAGAAGAAAGACCATTTTTTATTTAGAGTTATGTTTGCGAAATATTAAGCTTTAAAGCGCAAGTTTTTGTCCGAGTAGGGTGTCCCACCTCTCTTCTCCTGGCTAAACGGTTGATTGAAGAAACGTGAAAAAAATCAGGGTAGTAGCACATATAATGAACTTGAAAAGAAAAATATCACGGTCACATAGGCTTTACTAGTTAACGAGTAATAGGCAACCAACTTATAAAAGTTAAAGTCCGTCCGGTAAATTATTTTTATTTTTTCTTGATCAAGTTTCTGTCCGCCTCTGCTTATGCGATGGCCCGAGCCGCCAATAAAACTTGTCTGGTTATACGGTCGAAAACGAGGCAAGTGGCTAAGGAACGAGACAAAAACCTGCGGTTAGCGGGGACCAGCGGAATTTAGGGCCCGTAGACAATACTGCAATGCGACGTCGCATCAAACAATTCTGCGAGCTTTCGCGACGCATCGCAAGAACTTGCGAATTATTTTTTTATTTATTAATTTATTAATTAATTATTAATTATTCGCATTGGCGTTCATAATAGTAATAAATGGATGCACCCAAAATCTTGTTTGTTTCTTTTTCCTGTATCTTCTTAGCAATAACAGAAGTGAGCGCTTCTTTTTACGATCCATGTCACGACCTACTTTACAAAATACGTTCAGTACGGTTGGTGGTCGTCGAAGGAATGGTCACCCAAATCGTGGAAGGAAGATGGCATCGCAACAATTCGTGTCGCAGTTTTCTGCGTTGCAAATTCGCACCGCACCGATTCGCAGATTTGTGTACGGAGCCATAAACACGGGTTCCGTGAACAACAAATTGTTTCAAAAGACTGGAAAGATCCAACATTGGAAGAGATATGCGAGTAAAAGTTTGCTGCTATTTTTCAAGAGCTTGTAATATTAGGGGTTAAAGTATGAAATTGCCGTTTTATTGCAATAGGTTCTTTGAATTGACATAGAATCTTCATGGTTTGAGGTTTTCGAATGAAACTTTTTTCAAATGGTTTCTATGATGTTCTTTTTTTAAAAATGTGAAACATTTGAATATCGACTTTCAATTGTTTTTGTTATTCAATTTAGACAAGAAAGATGGATACTGCGAAAATTCGAGTGATTATGAGGCACCCATTTTTCGTATTTTTTTATTTTATTGATTTGACGCAAGTGAGTCAATATTGTGGGTAAGGTAACGTTAAACCATGCCGCTAATTCCTGGGTAGTTTGACTAGGGTCGGCTTCCACTATCTCTCTTAATTCATCGTTATTCTCCGTCTTTGTCTAATTCCTAAACTGGGACAGGGACAACTGATTGTGTTGTGTGGAAGTTTTAGTCGCAGTAGCTGTTTTATTGAATCTGTTTATTTTATTAATATATCCGTTACATTCTTGTATTGGTACAATGATTTGCGAGTCAAACTCGCACTTGACAGTTTTTAATATTATAAAGCGGTAATATACATAAGAGACCAAATAGGTATGTTGAGATTGTAAAAACAAATAATAAAAACCGGCCAATCGTGAGTGAGGTTTCATCCCTCCTGAGATTCCAACCGCATACTGCGATCGTCAACCCGCCTGCCAAGCGTGGCGATTATGGCAAAACCCCTCATTGGCATGAAAACCACGAAGGAGGCCTATGTCCTGCAGTGGGCGTCAAATGGCCGATGATGATGATGAATGAATGAACGAATGAATGATTTATTCCCACAAACAAATGATGATGAAGCATTAGCATCCTCGGTGCAAGAGCCCGACTCGCGCTTTTTTGTCTGTTGGTAAAAGGAGACAATGTTGCTAAAACAAGTTTGTTATTTTATGCTTATGCAGTTTATTATCCTTTTCTGTCTACTTTAAGTTTCCGTGAAGTACTGCATCTATTCGCTAAAACTAAAAGTGTTCTTAGAAAGCTTCGTTGAAGCTTATTAGTTTCTCTCCCGACTAGACCGTTCCAAATGAACCCCGAATTAATTAAATAATATTACAAGTTCATCAACACGAGAAAAAAGTGAAAGATAGTTAAAAATTAAGAAATTATTTTTACACTTTTGAATTTCGCCAAAATTGGGAAAATATTGGATGTTTCTATTCATTCTGCTTTTGTCTGGAGTTAAACAAACAATTTGTGCAATACTAACGAAGCATTGAAATCGACAGAAGAGTTTGATAAAACTTAAAAAAAACTTGATCGATATGTTTGTTTCCCATGTTTTAACAATTTCTATTAAAGGTTGGTTCACATGTAGACAAAGCAGGAAATTAAATATACTTGAATTTAGAGGTCTAAAAATCTCATTACTGGCATTTCCAACAAGATTCAAACCTCGACACCGGTAATTGAAAGGAAGACAATAAATTACAGCATTACTTTAGGCTGTTATGCTGTAAGATTTTTTAAGAAACAAAAAAAACAGCCAAGTGCGAGTCAAAAACATGTGTAAATAATTCCGTACCGCCACATAATCGCTCAGTGTGATTCAGCTAATCAACAGCAGCTAAAATTGCCAGCAGTTGCCATTAGGCAACCTCGTGGCGCAGCGGTAGTGCATCTGCATACCATGCGAGAGGTCCCGGGTTCGAATCCCGGCTGGGCACAAAAAAAAAACCCCAGGTCTTGGATGTTTACATGTTTGTGATGTCGTTGTTTCTGGTTCCCACGACACAGGGTATCCTAGTGTGGGGCCAGAAGCAATGTATGTGCCTGTACGTAAATGTTTTTTTTTATGTCATGTAACACATGTAAAAGGTCATATTTGGTGATATTTTTGATCTCAAAATCGATGCTCGTAAAAATTCCGCACTCAGCCTTAAGACTAGGCCATTACAGATTCATTTGACACCTTGGCTTGGTTGGCTCCGGACGTACTGACTTGTCTTTTCTGTGAGCTAGGCCGACTAAGCTGTCCTGGGCTAAGCTAAGTGCTGGGCAAGCCTACTCCATCTAAAAAACATTGTCCCAGGCACTGCAGCGTCCGCGTGGTCCCTTCACCCATCTATTGTGAGTGAAGGTGCTACTAGGCGCTGTATAAATCATCTCATTACGTAGATGCAAAGGCCCAAGTTTTTTTTTACACCTTAACAACAGGTTTAGTGTGAAACCTACGAGTATATTGTGCTCAGAGGTTCTATTCTCAGCTAATACTCCGCGTTGTAACACACCTCATTGGGCACTCGTCTACACGGTTACATCAAAGACCCGAGAGTTGAAGGCACAGAAAGCTGACAGTAACAGAAAATTAGATCTTCGTAGCTAAGACTGAAGACCTGACTTCAAACACCACTGGAAATCGAATTTCTTAAGTTTTTGGATCTCTGGGGATTGGCCGAGTAATCTGTTTGATAAATTGCTGTTAACTATAAACTATTAATTAAGCAAAAGGGACTGGGTGACCATTTACCTATTGCTCATACAATATTGTTACGTTGGCGAAACAAATTTTATTAAAGGTCTTTATTAAACAGTTGCCACCCAGAACTTTGGGACGCTGACTGAATTATCACTTGGTCCTACTGGTGTTAGGGCACGCTGGGCCCGATGAGGGATGACGACTCGCGATATTCATACATTTTTGTACATTTTTCGACCCTATCAAGATTATTTATCAGGTCAACTTAATTTTTTTTTCTTATTTGCTTCTTACTAAGTAAGTTACAGAGTGAGCCTAAAAATTGCAGGTGATATAAAAGGATGTTCTTCTTCATTGCATTAAAATTACCTTAATTCCCGACGATAATCGCGATCACACCCTCTTTTTATTGTTAAGTCGGTCAAAGTCAAAAGAGTTCTCAATTCACTCTTCCAAGCGCAGATTCTTTACGCAAATGCGGCTTCTGTTGGTCTTTATCGCGCCAACCGGATCCAGTGTCCCAAGATTTACCAGCGCACTAAGGGCTAAAACGATTTATAAATACCTTGCTTTCTCTCCACTTGGTCCTAACTTGGACCTAACTTGGTCTAACACGAAGTTCCCAACAGACGAACAAAATTGATCAAGCGCGAGTCGGTGCGTTCTGTACCACGCGAAACACCTTGAATTTTGGGTGGTTAGAAAGCCGCAGCAAATTGAACG
Source organism: Yponomeuta evonymella (assembly GCA_963969515.1). NCBI lineage: Eukaryota > Metazoa > Arthropoda > Insecta > Lepidoptera > Yponomeutidae > Yponomeuta > Yponomeuta evonymella. The sequence goes on along the minus strand of OZ018343.1, from coordinate 21,506,508 downwards.
GGCAAAAAGAAACAACTCGACACAAACTCGAATCTGTGAGAACCTTCGTAGCCAGCCAGACCGGTGCGTGCGTGCTGCGGGTCCGCGGGTCACTGTTCTCATAGGTTGTACTAATTTTTCGTGAATATTTTACCCCACCAAAAAAGAGGATAGATAGATAGATAGATAAAACATTTATTTGCATCTGCGTACACACACATAAACAACAATTTAAATACAAGAAATAGTTGCACAAGAGAAAACAGAGCGTATGTTGGCTCGTGTGTATGGCTTCTTCGGCTTTTTGATGAATTCATACAGTTGCGCAAACACGATGAATCGATTGAGATATTATTTGGCTTTATTCGTGTGGCGCCAGGTTAAGAATAGCTTCACTCCATGGCCTCCCGTGGATGTCGTAGAAGGCGACTAAGGAAATCAATTACGAGGAGACGGGCAGCAGCGTCTTCCTGAGATTCCAAACACGAACTGCGATCGCCAACCCGCCTGCCAAGCGTGGCAATTATGGCATTCAAGTTTATGAAAACCACGAAAGAGGCCTGTGTCCTGCAGTGGGCGTCGGGTGGCTGATGATGAATGATGATAATGATTTTGTTTTCGGCATACATTTAAAAATTTTATCTTTAAAGTAACAGCCTTTTTTTACCAAGGTAATAATTTGTGCATTTTTTATTACTACCTTACATAACCGCAGCTTTCAAACCACCCAAATTTCACATACATGCATACAGACATAAACTCACGCCTGTATCCCAGAGGGGTAGGCAGAGACCAGGGACTGCCACTTGCCAGAATCCTGACAGATCACTCACGCTTCCTCAACATTCATTAATCGTTGCATACACGCACCCCGGTTTCGAGTACTTTTTATCTTGCCCTTTTCTAATACATCCCCTATTTGGTCGAAGTATGTCCGAAAGTTATTTGTATTGAAAAGCAGAACTCTCTAATTTCGGATGCTTTTTTATGTATTGTAAATATTTACATCCCACTGCTGGGTACAGGCCTTTTGTCAGAGAGAGAGAGTATGGGCTTAATTACCACGCGTGCCCATCGCGGATTGGCAATTTCAAGCGCTCAGGTATGTGAACACCTCAGACAGTCAGATTTCCCCACGATATTTTCCTTTACGGTTAGCGAGTGGTTCGGATGTTGACGGATATTTTATTACACAGTGTATAGGTACTTCTTCTATATCACCTCCCTACCATTGGGTTGCCGTTCACTTAGCTGATTCTATTGTTGCTTACATTACATCACATTCCGTGAGATTCACAGATGGCACATAGATCTTTCAGGATGCATTTAGATCGACCGCGCTTAGCTAATATTCAATTAATAAAAACCGGCCAAGTGCGAGTGGGACTCGCGCACGAAGTGTTCCGTACCATTATCGATACATCATTTGAATATTTCAAGCGGCCGCTAGATGGCGAGCGCTGTCTTTAGACAACGTTTGTTGTATGGGAGCCCTCCTTAAATATTAATTTTATTCTGTTTTTAGTATTTTTTGTTATAGCGGAAACAGAAATACATCATCTGTGAAAATTCCAACTGTCTAACTATCACGGTTCATGAGATACTGAGTCTGGTGACAGACGGACGGACGGAAAGCGGAGTCTTAGTAATAGGTCGCCGTACCCAGAAAAACAAATTATATAGATATATAATTTACACACTTTATTGCACAACCAGAAGAAATAATCGCTCGTAGCCCCGGCTGCCTGAGTGATCTTAAACGATCACGAAGGTTAAGCAACACAGGGCGCGTTCAGTGCATCGCCGTCTATGCCTAACGCTAGTGGCATTTTTCCGAGCGGTTCCGTGCTTCGCAAGGCACGTTAAGCTGTTGGTGCCGGCTGCCGTCGATGGATGGCAGTCGTTAAGCCAAGTCAGAGGCCTTAGGGCGGCTTGACAACTTCTGACAGTAGACGAGCCACTAGTCTACAAGCCTCCACCAATCCGGACTTGGCCCCGTGGTGGAGTATGGCCTATACCTTCCTCAGGGAAGAGACCCGTGCCCCTCGGTGGGGACATAATGGGTTGATGATGATGATGATGAAGAAATAATTACAAATGGTTTACAAAATACAAAAAAAAATCTTAAAATATTTATTCATCCAATATTGCTATTGCTGAAATACACTCTGGCGATACTGTCGTCAGTTTATGTAATGTAAAAGATAAAAACATATATTTAAACCACTTGATAATATGATATATATTAATAAAAACCGACTTCAAGACTACTGCACTAAAACACAAAAATAATTCAAATTCATTATGACCTTTAAATTCGAAGTAGATATATACATGTAAGTATTGTCGTATTGAAAAAATTGTATTGCATGATCTTTTGTGCATATCACGCCAAGTTGTGTTTTCCGAAAGCAAATGCACGAGTTTTCAAAATTTAAAGAGTTCCCTCAATTTCTTCAGGATCCCATCATCAGATCCTGACTTGATGACTATCGGACCAAGTGAAAAGTCTACCTTTTCAAAAAAACAAAGAATTTTCCAAGTTGGTCCAGGCATAGGCGTATTCGAGTAATCGCGGAAAAAAATAAAAATCGGCCAAGAGCATGTCGGGCCACGCGCAATGTAGGGTTCCGTAGAACGAGGGTTTTTTATCTGTTTTACAGAACTAACAACTTCCTCGAAGTAATTTTCAGTGGATTTTGTACGCCATTTTTTACCTTTATAAATTGGTGCCCTATGTTGAATTTTTTTAACGTTTCCACAATCAACCGTTTAGCCAGGAGAGAGGGGGAGACGCCCTACTCCACAAAAAATTGCGCTTTAAATCTTAATATTTCGCAAACGGAACTCTAAATCAAAAAATGATTTTGCTACCCCTACAATATTTTTCAACGAACAATCCAACAACCCATTTTTTTTTTCTCGTCTACCCTGTCATGTGGGGCAGACATGATAAGGTAGACGAGAAAAAAAAATCATCCCCACTTTTCATGTTAGGGGAGGTAGAGTAAAAAAAGTCTTTGAGCTAGGCCGCAGATAGAGAGTCAGACAGACAGACGGACATAGCGAAACTATAAGGGTTCCTTGTCGGACTACGGAATCCTAAAAAAGCTCTGCTACGGCATTAAGCTGAGCGGAAACCTTTTTGGTACTTTTATATTAATTTTAGTTAAAAAGATTTAAATAAAGATTTTCTATTTCTATAAAAAGAGATTCCTACAAATTGACAATCTCCTCCTTTTGTAAAGTCTATTAAAAAGAGTGATTAGTATCGGTATTGGTATTTTTAAGTGTAACTTCTAGAAAATAGTTTATACTGGCTATGGAAGAGTGGAGTGTCCTAACACAGGCAACTTTTTGCTTAAATGGAAGCTACAAATACTGTTAAGACAAATGTAGCTTAAGTTGATGAAATAAACATTTTATTTATTTATTTATTGGTATAGGAAATGGCTGATGGTAACAATCAAGAGTTTACCGTTGTACCCCATACTAGACGGTAATCTGTATAGTGAGGATCCGATTATGATGATTGACAGTATTCAAAGTTGGCGACGGATACAGAATCATGTTTTTACTGAGGTAGGTACTAAACAAAAACCGAAGGTGTTCTAGAAATGTTGAGCATTTATAACATTTTTAATTGCTCAACATTTCTAGATCAGTTACGTTAAAAAGCGATCCTTTGGAGAAGAAATGTAGTAAAAGCCATTTTATGAATTTTACAGGAGAGCGAAAACAAATATATATATTTGCGTATATATATATCTCTTTTTCATTTTAACGATTTTTTTAATTTTCAACTTTAAATTCAATATCATTGATAGATTAGAAGTAAGCATGGCTTATACTACAAAAAAAAACCTGCATCCAATTCGTTTTACAGCAAAAATAATGTACCTATTTTGCGACAAAAATTAAGTAGCATCAGGGTCTTTTACAACATAATTATCTTAATGAAAAAATCAGGCTTCACACCTGTTAAAAATCAAGGTAGTAAAATTTTTTTTTTGCGCATTTGAGGAAACTAAATATCACCACTGTCACCAAAAATTACCTTTACAACATTTCATGATAGAGGTAATATTGTTATCACGTCAAAATCCATTTTCACCAAAAATAACGATTACGGTATTTCTATCAGCTAGAGGTAATATTAACTTCACATAGACACATTATTTTACTTATTTTGACGCTTCGAGAATTCTCGAGATCTTGAGAGATCGTGAATTTGTTCCTTAGATTCTAAGGAACAAATTCTCGATCGCTCACTCGGTCTAACACCCCGGTACATAAGCCTCCGTGAGGCGGGTCACAGACGGCGCGGCTCTCTCGCTAATAATGAATGTCTTCATATCATCCCTCCATAATAATAAGGAGCTCGAGAGACTAAATGCAAAGAAGCGGCGAAAGGTCTATTCAATAGTGAAAACGGTGAAAAAGAATCGTTAAATCGTTATCTGTAGTAATCTACACTATCTAAACTCCACAAAGACCATAAACCGAGAGACTAGTGTGGTAGTTTATTTGCGCAAGCGTTGCTATAGTCAGGCTAGTGCTGTTATCGATATTTAAAAAATACGGCTTTTGTCGATGACCTAATCAAATTATTTTAAAAAGTACCATGTATGTACTATACTTCGGGAGACGTTTGGCTACTGCAGGTGAAGTCTCTGGATTCTACAGAATAGAACTGTTGAGGGAGCAGGTTAGAAACTTGGATTGACAAAACTTACGAGAGAAACGTTTGTGTGTTTTCTGAAGCCTAAAGTGGAAGTCTTCAACAGTTTCAAATACGTTAAAACTGGTATAGAGCTTGAAACTAACAGGAAAGTAAAGTGCTTTTTACTTCCTACTTCAGTACTTATGGAGCTTATAAAACTCATTTATTGTGAGGATTAATTTTATAACATTCGCCAATTTTTACAACTTCGCAAACCACATAGTTCAGTCGATATTGATTATCGATATAGACTACATCACTATTTAATTTTGTCTAACCCTGGTAACCCTTTTTCTGTCACTTAGTTATCAAACTAGTCTTTCGGTTTATGGTTTTTAGAAATGAGAAAAGTTTGTTAGTCTGAATGTCGTAATCTCCGAAAGTACTGATTCGTTTTCAAAAATTCTTTCACCAGTATTTAGAATGAATCTTCAGGGTGGACATAGGCTATAAACTAATCAGTAACTACACGAACGTAGTCACGGGCACTGCTAATTCTAGATACCTTTATTTGCAATGCTTGTAAAACTACAAAAGTTTTTGTTCCAAAATAAATAAATGAAAAAGACTACTGATTTATGCATGGCCGTGATCATCGACAAGATTATTTTTAAATGTGCAATTTCTGAGGCAGTTCAATGAAAGTTTCTTAACTTTTGTCCTACGAGCTTTTCGTAGAATTGTTATTTTTCAAATTATTATCAAGATTTACATCCAATACATAAAAAATTCATGTCATGGTGTTTGTTATCGAACTCCTTGAACGAATTTTTTTGTGTAAGTTTGGTCGTAGGCTAAATTAATATGGCAAAACAACGTTTGCCCGGTCAGCTAGTAATCTTACGAAATTCGCGGTTTCATAACATAACATGACATGACATGACATGACAGGTGGTAGAGTGGTAGGCAGAGACCAGGGCCTGTCTCTGCCACTCAAAAGTACCCAAATCCGGTGTGCGTGCATGCAACGACTAATCAATGTTGATAAAGCGAAAGGCATCTGTCGGCATCGTGGCGCTGTTATACAATTAAAAGACGGCCTTTTCAGCTGAGTACCAGAACGTACCAATGATTGTGTTTTCTAAGTCACGAACGTTTGTGTATTTCTTAGTGCATAGTCTTAATATTACTCGGCTCACTAATACGGACTTTTTGTCGTTTAGAGACAAACAAGTAAAGCTCTTCGTTAATGCCTCTGCCTGCTTTGATTCGCTAGGTCCGTCCGTGCCTAATAAAATAAGTTTGTTTATTTAGGCATGACGGAGTTTACGCCATTGTACTCTTTTATAAAGGTGGATCGAAGGAATAGAGTGACATGTCATAGTTTACTTAGGTACGGATTTATGCTAATGTAGGGACTCAGAACTCTGAGTCAACATTTTAGCAAAAAAAGCAGCGGGAAAAAAAACTTCACTCTGACCATCTTTTCTCAAACCATCTTAAACTTATACATCAAAGCCTATACGATTCCGTGATTCCTCCAATAACTTTAAAAGCCAAAATAACACTTCTTACAAAAGTAGGAAAAACATTAATGCTGCGGCCAGATACACGAACAGCACCCGTTCACAAGCATGACGCAGGGGTCAGCCATCACCAGTCTCAACCATTTTAGAGGGAGATAGGTGACCCGGCCACCACGCCACCATTCAAATGACCTTTAGCAAACCTGCAGATTGAGTTCTTGTCAGCTATAAAATGTGTACTATAGTTATTAATATGCAATCACGTCGTCAGTACACTATTTTAAAACTAAATTAATATTAATAATTAAATAACAATGAAATCGCAGTAAAATTGGTTTAATACCAAGGGCTTACATCGTTTATATACTCGTCAATTCTATAATAGGCTTTTTTATAAGGCGACATCTTAATGAAAGTTTGAAAGGAGTTTGAAGATTTTGGCATACTGGTCAGCCTCCATTTTGTTGGAGACTTGCCCGCTTGTAGAGTCGCAAATATATCAACTCTCTTCCAAAATTTGACCGCTAACCACCACTTGTCTGCAATTAACGTCTATTGGTCCTAATGCCTCACTAGATGTGTGTGTCTGGAGAGCAACAATAAAAATAATCCAGAAAGCATTCGGCAGAACGTTTCCAATCTAATGGGTTCTGTGGAATTAGTGCGGGCTTCGTTCTGTTATTTATTGGACGCCTTGGTGTATCGTGATGGGGCACAAAGACAGGGTAATCTCCACTACGAATACTACACCAGTTGATACACTGTGACCTTTGCATCTTCATAATGAGATGATTTATACAGCGTCGAGTGGCACCTTCACTCACACTAGATGGGTGAAGGGACCATTCGGACGCTGCATTGCCTGGGACATTGTTTTTTAGATGGAGTAAGCTTGCCCAGCACTTATACTATTCTGACAGCTTAGTCGGCCTAGCTCACAGGAAAGACAAGTCAGTACGTGCGGAGCCAACCAAGCCGCGGATTATCTCCCGATATGTTGCTTTAAAGTTAGCGTGTGGTGTGGCTGCCACAAACTCACAGATGAACGTAACTTTGAAAATAAACAAAGTCATAGGTAAACTAGTTAAAGAAATAATACAGAAATTAAAATCCCTCCGCACCCTTTCCTGGCTAAATGGTTGATTGAAGAAACGTGAAAAAATTCAGGATAGTAGCACATAATAATGAACTTTTCACTTCTCACGCTCTGAAAGTGCTTGTTTGTGCAGGATATAGGCTGCACAAAATCGAATTTTGTGGACAAGTGCATTAACGTATCTACTCATAAATGTATATGTATTAAGGCAAAGAAAATGAGCCATTACAGCCAAACATATTGTGTTTCATGTAACATATTGTAAGTTCATGGATAGAATTTGTTATTTTATAATGTTTACTTTAATTTATTTGCCTTACGTGTTTTTTAAGCCATAAAAGATATTAAAATTTAAATTCTAGTATGTACGGTAGGTTATTTAATTAATTTAAGAAAATTATTATTACAGAACTAATTTATTAGTAGGCTGTATAGGTCTGCAGCCCAAGCTTAATATCAATGTCGTAAGATTTAAAAAAAATAAAGCGGCGGGAAACTGCTCTTGTTTTTTCGTGCGTTTATTAATTTCTTCAATTTGCTAAATTATACTACTATTTTATTTCCTCGCAATCGAAGTGAAAAGCAGAGTTAATAACTCGTCCACAAAACTATTTTACCCTCGACATTACGATCAGCCCTCGCTTTCGGCTCGGGCTGCTAAAAATCTCGGATAAAAATGGTTCGTTCTGTGCACTTGTTGTAAAATTTACTATAAAAGAAAAGCTATCAAGGCTATGTAGACTTCTCATGATAGCAAGCAACCAACTTATAAAAGGAAAACTTCGTACAAAATCCATAGAAAATTACTTTTATGAAGCTGTTTGTTGTGTACAGCAATGGAAACCCTACGCTGCACGTAGCCCAAAACACACTTGGCCGGTTTTGCGTATAACATATCCACAGTCTGCTCATATAAGAAGATGTGCTGTGGGATCTGGACAGTGAGGTTTTCACCTCCCTAGAGCTACGAGCAAACCTGGGCCCTTATTATGAAAAATGCGACATTAAATCGGAAGGGTCGTTAACGTCGCGCTTGAGCCCGACCACAGAACAAAAATAACCACGTACAATCGCTGAAATATAGGTCTAGGACGTTCCTTTGAGTTATTATTTGAGTTCTGGTATAAAAGAGAATTATTATAAAAATATTGTAATGCCTCCTAAAAATGTAAACAAAACACTACTTATGATTTCTAACAGAAATAAAGATAATTTATCAATATGAAATAATATTTTTAGAGACGAGCAACCGATGAAGCGAGCACCGTCTCTCCCCACCACGATTAAGCTCTGCGAATCAGAGGAAAACCTGGTCGGACTCTTCCGACACAAAACCAAGCAAGTGAATCCGGAATTAAGGTAATAATGTGCAGTGCTTACAAATAATAATTTTTATCCTACTTCAAGAGAATACCAAGTGGTGCCTCCTAAAACAATTCCGTGACGCAGGCTCTCCACACCGCAAGCTCCAACTAAGCATAGAGGTGCGTGCACATTGCCAGTTTGTCTACTGCTGTGTACGTCGCATCCATCACAGCGTGAGGTATGATTTGTGGCTTGTGTCATGTAGTCATATTGCACAGCGGTTTGTTTTCGTACTAGCTTTGGGATGTATAATGAGAGTTTTTACGTCGGGGTTTTCAGTGCTCCATAGAGCAATTCAAATATTACTGCATGCATGCATATATTGTTATTAATTATAACCAGAAATCAGAATAACTTATTTCGACGTAAAGAATGTAATGAATGTAAGGCGCGGAAACAGAACTCCATTCTGACCATCTTTGTATATTGATAACGAGTACATTGTTTATCCTTAAACGTCACTTTTGAATCCTCCTTTTAAGGTCAAATCTGTGTGAGGAGGAATTCGCTCTTTCAACAAAATATACTACCTAAGTACTTGTATAAAGAAACAATTACAAAACAAGTAACTAGTAAATTATTGTATAAAACGATTTAAGACCACTTACTGTAAAATTATTAGTTACGTCTGCTAAAGACGTCAGCCAATAGTTCACCTTTATTTAAGCAGGAAAGTCATTTCAATCCAAATATTCAAAAATATTTGTACAACAAGGTATACACAACCTATCGTAAAAGTATTGAGGGATATTGGGGTACTGAATGTCTGTGTGTGTATGTCTGGGTATGTGATTGTGTGTATGTGTGTGTATATGTGATTGTGTTGTTGTGAGTTGTGTGTGTGTGTGTATGTGTTTGTGTGTGTGTGTGTGTGTGTGTGTGTGTGTGTGTGTGTGTGTGTGTGTGTGTGTGTGTGTTTATGTGCGTCTGTGCTCAAAGAACCAATATTATATATTGTAGGCTACAATATATAATATTGGTTCTTTGTCACGTGTCAAATATTTTCCTCATTCAGTTGGGTGGGTACCACTGGTATTTTTTTTGGCGGGAATATTGTGCAAGCGGTTAGCAAACAGGGTCACCCTAACACCATCGACCTTATACCGGATATTTACGAAAGAACTTTATCTACTGCCTTTCCCTACAATATATCTGCGATAAATAAACCTATCGACAGTTAATATTGTACATGACATAAGACGTATAGAAGAACTATCAAATTCTTAATTAATTTACATATAGGCACATACATTGCTTCTGGCCCCACACTAGGATACCCTGTATCGTGGGAACCTAACTTAACTTCTAATTATAAAGTCTTATCTGTTCATTGTGTTGAAGTGGAGGCAGAGAAAAGCCCTCATAATAGATGTAGGCATCCAGATGGTGAAATTAAACGAAGCTGAGATGGTTCTGACAGTGAAATGCCCACAGATGGGTGGGCGAGATTCTTCACCGAGTGGGTACCACAAGACGTACATCGAGGTTTCGGCTGGCTTACAAGACAGTGGAAAGAAGATCTTTACCAACACTGGCTGGAGTGGTCTGAGGTGACCTGGGACAGACAAAAATAGTCGGACGTGGTCTGATGGTGAAGAAGAAGAAGAAGAAAGACATTTATTATACAAACAAGACACATCACAGAAACAAAATAAGCAGATAAGTAACATAATATGCACAACAACATATTTTGCCCGGATTCTTCTTTTCCTTCTCGTGGTGCCTCTCCGATTAGCCAAGGTTGGCAACCGGCTCCGCATTTCTTCGGTATACGCGTGTCTTGCCATCGACTTTTCCCATCATTATGAATCGTACCAGACCAGCCTGAATATACGCCCCAAGTATGCAACCTTTCTCCTTCGCGTGGTATTCCAAAGCTCGTGTTTCTTGCCGCGTTTCTTATTCCGCCTAATTTTCTGGAACAAAAGGCTATACAAACATAGAGGCTACGTAAACAAAACCTTATCTAACGAAGGGGTATTTATAGGAAACTGGCCCTAGTGAACTAAAGGTCTAAAAACAGCCAAGTTAAACAATAATAAAGCTCTCGGCACCCAGCGTGGCTCCGTCTTAACATCTCTTGCGGTGCACGAGATAATCCCGGGGCTTGCGTGCGGCAGGTAACTAGACACGGTAAGTTATAGCTGGATTATGCAACGCCGATGCAACATCGGTACCAAACTAGACTATCACAGAAGATACGATGAAGAAAATCATATAATATAATCGCTCAATATAAGTCCTGGCTGAGAATGTTGTTCGGGCTGCAAAGACACTGAAGATGTTTGCAGAGGCGCAGACAAATTGTTTTCATGAGATCCTTAGCAGCAAAACAGCCTTTCTGTTACGCAGGTTGCAGGACAGCCCCAACAATATCTGGTTTCGGGATAGCACGATTTCCCTCCTGAGCTATTACAACGTTGTAGATGACGGCTAAAATACCTTCGTATTTTAATGACATTGTAATGAAAACACGCACAAAATGACGTTTTCTAAAAATGAAACCTAGCTAGATCGATTTATCGCCCTCGAAACCCAGCGAATACTAAATTTTATGAAAATCTTTGGAGTCGTTTCCGAGATCCAGATTTTTTATATATCTATATTTAGAGACTCACGGCTTTCGAAAAATGGTGTTACCGACAAATAATCCAGACCGGCTGGACTGATAAAGTGACCAACGAAGTCCTTATACCCTGGGTTCCAAACTTGAATGTAATTACTCTCATGGGGGTAAAATCGTTATTCTGCGAGAGTATTGATCCGGCCGGCACGATTGGAAAATGATAAATCAGCGCGACGTCTCTCTTGCATTGAACATTTCAGTGGCTATTGTGGCGCTACTACATTTTAGTGGTAACGAAAGTCAAAGTCAAAGTCAAAAATTTTTATTCACTATAAAAACAAAATGTTAACTTATATTGAACGTCAAAGCTGTTAGTTTCACAATTAATAGATTATGCGGAGAAGAAGCTAACAAAGAAACTCAACATAGATGAAACTGACATGAAACTTAGATACACCACAGGCTACATCTATAGTCCTTTTTTTAGGGTTCTGCACCCAAAGGGTAAAAACGGGACCCTATTACTAAGACTTCGCTGTCTGTCTGTCCGTCCGTCCGTCTGTCTGTCTGTCACCAGGGTGTATCTCAAGAACCGTGACAGCTAGAGAGTTGAAATTTTCACAGAGTATGTATTTCTGTTGCCACTATAACAACAAATACTAAAAACAATTATTAATAGTAAAATAATTAGGAGGGCTCCCATACAACAAACGTGCTGTTATTTTTTTGCTGTTTTTTTGTCTTTGTGTCTAATGTTGAATAGATAATCGTACGGAACCATTCGTGCGCGAGTCCGACTCGCACTTGGCCGGTTTTATTTATTCGTTTTGTCTGTTGTGTATTTAGTTTTGTTTCTGTTGTTGTTCTTTTTCTGTGATGTGTCTTGTTGGTATAATAAATGTCTTTCTTCTTCTTCTTCTTAAAAGGTTAGAAATCATTCCCTTAGACGAATGCACAAGAAGGTGGAACTTGTTCGCAACTAATTTATGGATTACAATCAATTTACTTTCTACGAAATCAATTACCCAGAGACAAGGGCCTTGATAGGAGCATTGACAAACGAGTGATCATACTTACGGAATCCGGAAATAATACAGAGTTATCTTTTTACAGAACCCAAATGGCGCAACTCACCTGTTCATGTTTTTTATGAAATATTTGAAAGACCGGGAAGACTAAAGAAGTTGTTCTTCTTTCCTTTTTTAATCAGATGCTGACCTCTGCCCCCGAAGTGCCCGGGGGCAATTATTAGCAGGGTTTAAGAAACTAATTTGGGTCGAAGTGGGATTCGGTGGGCGAAAGCCGATTTGTCATTGTTTCCCGGTATTCTTGTTAGGTAAAAGGACTTAATTTGAATATCGGCATACCTATTTTGCTTAATAGATTATAGTATATCACGGCCCTAGGTGGTCTATTGTGGCTCTCTTAAAAGGTACAAGGCTGTTAAAGGTTTACTTTATGTTAAATAGATAATCAGGTCCAGTGGCCGCTCTTAATACTTTGATGAACTTTTTTTAAATTATTTAATTTATAATAATACATGTTTCTCTAAAAAAAATCATTATTATTATTATTAGGGGTTAAAGTATGAAATTGCCGTTTTATTGCAATAGGTTCTTTGAATTCACATAGAATCTTCATGATTTGAGGTTTTCGAATGAAACTTTTTTCAAATGGTTTCTATGATGTTCTTTTTTTAAAAAATGTGAAACATTTTAATATCGACTTTCAATTGTTTTTTTTATTCAATTTAGACAAGAAAGATGGATACTGCGAAAATTCGAGTGATTATGAGGCACCCATTTTTCGTATTTTTTTATTTTATTGATGCGACGCAAGTGAGTCAATATTGTGGGTAAGGTAACGTTAAACCATGCCGCTAATTCCTGGGTAGTTTGACTAGGGTCGGCTTCCACTATCTCTCTTAATTCATCGTTATTCACCTGTGTGGGTGGTCTTCCTCGTGGCTCGTTCTTTAAGTCGAAATTTCCATCACGAAAGCGTTTAAACCAAAATCGCACGGTGCGTTCATTAATAGACCCCTCTCCAAACGCAGCATTGATATTGCGGGCTGTTTCTGCCGCGTTAGTTCCGCGTCGGAACTCGTATTAAAAAATCACTCGAATTTTCGCAGTATCCATCTTTCTTGTCTAAATTGAATAACAAAAACAATTGAAAGTCGATATTCAAATGTTTCACATTTTTTTAAAAAAGAACATCATAGAACCCATTTGAAAAAAGTTTCATTCGAAAACCTCAAATCATGAAGATTCTATGTCAATTCAAAGAACCTATTGCAATAAAACGGCAATTTCATACTTTAACCCCTATTATTATTATTAATACGTTTATTGCACGTAAGTAAAAAATACAATGGCAATGTGGCGGACTTAATGCTATAAGCATTTTCTACCAGTCAACCACAGGTGGTGCAAGAAATTAACTGGTAGGCATACGAATTAAACGGATAAAACGAATTACTTTAACTAAAATTACATAAGAAGACGACTACTCAACAATAAATAAGTAAATATTTATACTATAAACTTATAATACATAATATAAATAAATATAAATAGTTTTGCGAATTGTAGCGCACTTCTTATTATAATTATCTCTTATTCTAAGGCTGACAAGCGCCACTCTCCGAAACATAGAATTAGTTGAGTTTTGTTCAATTCAAATGGTATCGGAGAATCTTCTGTCTGATCTGAATATCTGAATCTTCACTTCTATATTTGACTACCGTCGTGCCCGCCCTTTGCCTGCGACTTGGGGTCGGAACAGTGCCACAGACAGGGGGGCAGTCTCACAAACACTAAATATGACATACAAAAAAATTTTTAGAAGATAATAATTTTACGCTGAATATGTAAATGAGATGTTTAGTTCGGTTATACTCTATTATCCATTTCCATTTCCATTTCCTTCCGTGGATGTCGTAGAAGGCGACTAAGGAAATCAATTACCAGGAGACGGGCAGCAGCGTCTTCCTGAGATTCCAAGCGCATACTGCGATCGCCAACCCGCCTGCCAAGCGTGGCGATTATGGCAAAACTCCTCATGGTTATGAAAACCATGAGGGAGGCCTATGTCCTGCAGTGAGCGTCAAATGGCTGATGATGATGATATTCTATTATGGATCACTTAATTTATTTAACAAAACCTTTTTTAATTTCTTCTAGAATATGTTTTTACTTTCGCAGTCCTCCTCAGAGAAACCAATATTGTTAAATATTTTTGGTATAAGGAACTTTCTTCTTCTTTTCCCATAATAATTACACATTCTCGGTTCAATATACATTTTTCTGTTTGTTTTTCTAGTATTAACTTTACGTGGTTTCTTTATTTAAAATTCGGTACATTTATAGTTTTCTACAGCTAACAGGAATTTGAACTTTTCTTGGACAGGCAATAAATCACACTTCTTATATAGTTTCGAGTAATTTTTTGCAAGTAACTCAACCGCTTACCTTTGGAACATTTAGAGCTGTTATAATGCTCTGGCGTGGTTGGAATTTTACGTTTCATGTCCATGATTCCAAACAGCCTGTATATGTTCTACTGCGGGGTACAAACAGGTTTACTTTCAGACACAGTTTCAATTCAGACTCTATCTGCGTGAGGTCTTAAGCCCGAACCCTAGCTTTCTGTCATCATCATCATCAGCCCTTTAACGCCCACTGCAGGACATAGGCCTCCCTCATGGTTCCCTAACCGTGAGCGGTTTTGCCATAATCGCCACGCTTGGCAGGCGGGTTGGCGATCGCAGTATGCGGTTGGAATCTCAGGAAGACACTGCTACCCGTCTCCTGGTAACTTATTTCCTTAGTCCTAGCCTTCTACGACAAACACGGGAGGAAATGGAGCTTTCTGTACCTGTAAGTATCTGTACTAGGTTTATCATAAGCAGCCTGGTGTACGTTCTACAAGGCACAGACAGCCTTTCTCTCAGAGATAGAGTATGAGCTCAATCACCATACGTGACCACGTGAAATTGTCGTTTTCAAGCGCTGAGGGTATGTGAACACCTTAGATAATCGGGTCTCCTCATGATGTTTTCTCACGTGATAAATGAGTTACTAGGTATAAATGGCATTGTTCATCCGACAGCAACATTACAGAAAATCTCAAAAACTCGAGTTAACGAGGTGCCGCCAGAGAATTATTCACCAAGAAGGACTAAGCTATACACCGTTTTGTAGCTAATAAAAAATCTGCCCCAGGGACGTCCCCTGCGTCGCATCTTAAGTGATATTTAAAATTCCAGCCGCCTCGGTTGCCTACTCACTTAGCCTTGACCTGACTCCTAACCCTTCGGAAATCTAAAAAGGTACAACGTCCAGCAGATGAGGCTCATTGGGACCAGAGACTCTTTGTCTCCTTATTTATAAGTTCACAACCAACACATTCACAGTGTTCAAACCTTTTACAAACTGAACGAAAGTTGATGAAGCGAAAATATAAAAAAGCTAAACTTCAATACCCAAGTATTTGTCTTATAATACTCGCATACACACACACACACACACACACACACACACACACACACACACACACACACACACACACACACACACACACACACACACACACACACACACACACACACACACATACACACACACGCACGCACGCATGCACACACGAACGCACGCACGTACGCACGCAATCGTAATAATTTTAAAACAATTGAAGAAAATAAAATCCATTGTCTACATTATGTAGACTGTTTAAAGGCCAGAAATTCACAGTAGCTGTAGCGTAATAACAAGACAAGAAAAGTAAAACAGTGTCGGTTACAAAAATAAACAGTGTTATTCACAAAATATTGTTCACTAATAACATCCTCCATATTGTATAAACTATCTCATTTCTACTGCTGTTCTAGCGGTATCACCTCTGATTACCGGGCCGCCGTACATTTATTCGTACATACGGGTGCTCGATGCAAGCCGCTTCCAATCGGTCTTTTTGGAAATCCATGGAGGAGGCCTATGTCGAGCAGTGGACTTCTTGTGGCTGAATGATGATGATGATGATGATGATGATGATGATGATGATGGATGTATTCACTGTAATCCTGAACGATTCCAATCGTCTAACTGTCAACATCAATACAAATTGCTATCGCAAACGTCAGGAGTAGGATTGCACATAATTAGGCCTCGGAGCACAGGGTATCCTAGTTTGAGACCAGGACAAGTGATTGTGTTGTGTAGAAGTTATTATTATTGTTATTATAAACGAAAGTGTCCGTGTGGCGCCGGATCAAGAATAGCGTCACTCCATTTCCCTCCGTGGATGTCGTAGAAGGCGACTAATGTAATCAATTACCAGGAGACGCGCAGCAGCGGTTTCCTGAGATTCCAACCGCATGCTGCGATCGCCAACCCGCCTGCCAAGCGTGGCGATTATGGCAAAACCCCTCATGGTCATGAAAACCACGAAGGAGGCCTATGTCCTGCAGTGGGGGTCAAATGGCTGATGATGATGATGAAACGAAAGTGTTTTGATTGAATCGAGACGTTGGTTATCCTGTATCCACCGGTGACTTTTCTCGCCGCGAATTAGTGCTTTCAAGTACTACGATCAAGCGCTGATCTCTGTCTGTCTCTCCGGATTACAGGCGAAAGTTTATGTAACTGCGACTTGTAAACATAAGAGCGGTCGGGGCTATGTCAGGTTACACGGCCGTTGGTCTAACGTGAACAGTCTTTGAGTGAGCGTTAATTTTTAGCTCAAACTACGCAATGTGCTACGCGGCACTGGCGCCATCTAGTGGCACGAATCAAGAAGATTTGAGTAATGGCTAGGTACTTCGTTTACTAAAAGATATATAAGTGAAGTGCACACAATATGTAGTTACAGAGCCCTCGTCGAGGCGACATGTTTTCGTTGCGTGAGATTTTAGAATGTGACCCCCTACTACCGAACTGAAAGAAATTTCACGTCAAAACCAGTAAGATTAGGCACGAATCAAAAAGTTTAGCTGCTAACCGACCATCTAGCTAAGTAAGTAATTTTTTTTCGTTTATTTCCTTCTCACAGAGGTATCAAAACATATAGTAGGTACAATTTGAGTAATCAGGACTAATTCCTATGTGAGAGGCTGGAGTCCATACTAGGAAAGATCCTGTGTGACAGATCTCCAGGCCCTCACTAAACTTATGATGCATTGTTTCTCAATTGTATGTACATTTTTTAAAATTCTTAAGTTTAACAGGAAATTATAACCGACAGTGTTATTATAGACAATATAAATTTTAAAACACTAAATTAATGGAAACATAAGATGCATGCGTATTTAATGAGCGTATGCATGTTGAGTGAGTGTATGTGTGAGTATGTGTGTGTGCGTGTGTGTATGTGTGTATGAAGGAGCACCTTGTGCAATAAATGAAATACAATTTAATGTTATTGAGGTTGAGTTAGGAAATTATATTTAAGAGATCTTCAGTAGAATCATAGGGGAGTGTTAGCAACCAGTCTGTTACTTTTTTCTTGCAGCTGTATTTGGTAAGTGGGTATATTGATAAAATAAGATTTGCTTTGTTATACAAATAGCTACCCAAAAAGCAGAAGAACTTATGAGAAAATTTGGTTTTTAGGGAAACTGTTGTGCAAACTGCATGCTTTCTTCTTTTGGTTTCAAGCTGAGGGTCATAGTCAATTTGGGAGTGTTTAAACAAAATTGTGTAAAGAATAAATAGCTGTCTTACGGATAGAACCGAGCATTGCTTATATAATTCCACCGTTGGGTGCAGTCGTGGGAGAAAATGGCTAACCTTTAGAACTGCCCTCAAAGCTCTCTCTAGAGGTAGCAAGGTAGTTTTGGGTGCTCCACCCCATGTAGTGATACAGTAGGTTAGCTGTGATTGACAAAGTGCTAGATATACCATTCTGATAACATTATGATCAGCAACGTGACGTAAGTTCTTAAAGATATAAATTAATTTGCGTATCCTCTTGGTCAATAGGTCAATATGTTGCTTAAAACTAAGTGTGCTGTCTATTGCTACACCTAAGTATTTTATTTCATTTGTTTTGGAGACAGGAGTACATGCGCAGGTATAAGCAGTGTCTGGATGAGGACAGGTATGTGCAATGATGGTTAATTTGTCTAGTTCAGGGTTTATTCGATTTGTTTTAGTAAATGTCATAAATTTTGTCTTATCTACATTAAGAGTCAATTTGTTATTTCTTAACCAATCACATACCCTATTAAAGCAATCTTGTGCTTTGTCAAATGCCTCGCTCCACGTCTCGCCTTTAAAAAGTAAAGCTGTATCGTCTGCAAAGGCAATTATTTTCCCATCTCCCACATCGAGTTCGCAAAGATCGTTTAAGTATGTTAAGAAGAGTGTTGGCCCGAGAATGCTGCCTTGCGGCACTCCATGGGAAATAGGCAAGTCCTCACTAGTATAATTTGCGATTTTAACCCATTGAAATCGGTCTGAGAGATAGTCTGCAAATAGTTTGTATTGAGTATGTCTGATACCTAATCCTTCAAGTTTAGACAGCAAGAGCGGGACAGAGACTGTGTCAAATGCCTTTGCAAGGTCCAGGAATATAGCGATTACTTTTTGTTTTGCATCAAGATTCATTGCAATATAATTTGTCAATTCATGAACAGCTTGGTTTGTAGATCGATTTGCACGAAAGCCATATTGAGAGTGCGACAGCAAATTATTTCCTTCCAAATATTTTGTTAGTCGAATGTTCATGACTTTTTCGAGTATTTTGGAAATAGTTGGCAGTATTGAAATTGGTCTATAGTTGTTGACACATTCTCTATCACCACTTTTGTGAATTGGATGGACTTCGGCAAGTTTAAGTTCTTTTGGAAATATACCTGAGTTGAGGGCAAGGTTGCAGATGTATGCGATTGGAGTTGCGAGCAGTTTGCAGTATCTTTTGAGAAATGCACCTGAGATGTTATCTCGGCCAACAGCACAGTCTGATTTTAGGTTAAGTATAAGAGTTTCAATTTCATCTTGATCTGTATCTAGTAACACAAATGATTGGAGATGTAGGTAACTTTGAGTAGATACTGCAGGATTTCCGGCTGGTGAGCTGATTTTTTCTGCGAGATTTTTACCTATATTTATAAAAAATGAGTTTACTTTATTTGTGGAATGAAGGGGATCATTATTTTCAATTAGTTCGACTGCTTTATCAAATTTCTTATTTAAATTGGTAGCTGTAGCAATGGCAGACCACAGTTTTTTATTGCTTATTTTTGCTGCATTAGATATTTCTCTTTTATTGTAATCTATTTTTAGTTTCTTAAGTAATTGGTTACAGAAGTTTCTATACCTCTTATAAGTAGTTACAAGTACAGTATTATTAGGTTGTCTTTTGGTTTTTTGATGTAGTTTGTCTCTGTTTCTTAGACATTTTAATATACCTGGAGTGAGCCAAGGCTTATAGATTTTTTTACGATTTGATACCTTAACTACAGTTGTATTGCACAAAACCGTGTCGTTTATTGACTTTAATAGGAGTGATGTAGCCAAATTGGCATCTGAGTGACAGTAAATAGGGCTTAAATCCAGTTTATTTAGGTCTTTATCAAGATTTGCGTAGTTAATACGATTTTTTGTTATTTGGGGTTGTTTATACCGTTGCGGTTTACTTTCAACCAACAGAATGATAGAATCATGATCAGTAACAGAAGTTTCTGCTACATAGCAAATTGCATTTAGCTTCGTCTTTAAGATTATGTGGTCTAGACACGACCTTTCACGCGTTGGAAATGTAAATGCAGGGAGCATACTATGCATTGCCAGTGTATCAAGGTATGTAGATGAGTCATTATTGCTAATAGCTATGTTGATGTTTATGTCGCCTAGTAAAAATATGTTTTTGAAGTTGGTTTGCTTCAATAGGTACTGATCTAGAGATTCAATAAAATTTAACGGGTTCGTGTTACTAGGAGGCCGATAAATTGAGAGGATTAACGTATCTGAATTGACTTTAATTGAGAGGCTATTGCATTCGGATATTTTTGGTTCGTCGACTTGTACATTGAAAGTTTTTTTTAAGTATACTACTACTCCCTCGTTTTGTGTCAAATTATTGTTAGTTTTAAAATAGTTATAATCTTTAATGTAAGGGATATGATGGGTTTTTGGTAGCCAACATTCTGTTAGAATTAAAAAGTCCCATTCGGTTTTTGACCGATGAATGACTGTTAAGAAATCATCTATATTGGCTGAAATGCTTCTAATGTTTTGATGAATAATTTTTATGTAGGCGTTTGGATTATGTATAAGTTTATTACAGTTTTCTATACTGTCTAGAGTAGATGAGCAGGCTATTGAAAATGAATCAATTTCAGATTGTATATCAAAAGTCTTTTCTAGCATAATAGGACAAATAGCGAGACTATATGGCGAAACTCAAAGGAATTCAGCTGAGAATTAAAGTAGTTAAGTAGGTATTCCAATGTGAGGTATATCGGTAGCATTATATGTGGATGGGTATTTGTAATTTGTGTGTAGTTATGTGTGCGTTGTGTGGGTGGTGTGTTTTGACAGGTTTTATAATAATAACATGCCTTTTTAAATATGGTAGGTAACAAAAAGTAGAACAGTAGGTGCTCTAACACTAGTCACTTTGAGCAGGTTAGCTTTCGGAGATCCTCCTCTTCTTCGATGCGTATAGGCGGTGAGTTTTCAGTTTTTCGAACGAAGACTTTTCCATAAGCAGTCCAAAAGCTGTAATAGTGGTTGGTTACAACGAAATCTTTAGCTACAAAACGCAGTTTTCTCGCTTTATTAGTGAGCACTTCATCAATATAAATGGGTTGCTGCGGTTTCGGCTGGGTAGGCAAATTAATATGGGACGTATTTAGTTTATTTTGTAGGTTTTCTTTGTTGAACTGCCGAGCTTTTTTTATAATCGAATCTTTTAATGAGGTAGTATTGAATTTTACCATTACATGGTTGCTCTTCTCTTGTTTCGTTTTTAATCTGTATATTTCATGTACATCGGTGTCAAGAATGGGTTGCCCTAAAGTAGAACCAATGTTTTTTACTATGTTGCGCAAGACCTCGCTATTTTCCGGTTGCTGCTTTGGAATGTTTTTTATTTCAACAAGGGATGCGCGCGAATTACGTTCCATTAGCTCCACCCTACTCTCCAGAGTATGGATCCGTTTTTTGTAGTCTAAATTTTCCCTCTCGAGGCCCTCCACTTTTTTTACGAATTCGTCATATTTTTTTGACAAAAATTCCATTGATTCTTTCATTTCTTCGTTCTGGGCTTTTACTGTATTCATGTTACTCAGGAGGGTCTCCATTTTATTATTTTGTTTCATTTCAAACTGTTCGAAAAGTAGTCTCATCTCAGAGAGAATTTTACTCGAGCCGATAGGTGAAGTTTCGTCATACTTGCGCTTGCTTCTTCGTGTAATAAAAGAAGGGTCTTCTGAAGGACACTCCTCATCTGATGGGTGGTTAGACTGTGGGTCGGAGCTGTAGCCAGAGGGGCCGAGATCTATTCCAGAAAGCATCTTTGGGTTAATCGACTTATCTATTACCCGCTTCATTTGCCGCTCAAATAGGCCTAGTTGTTGGTTGCAGTAGTGTAGGCCTATTTTTTTTTGCAAAGCCGACGTCAGGGCCGTTTATGGGGCGGAGTTTGTCCGAAAGAGAAAGCTGGTGTTGGAGCTAGATGACTGTGTGCGCCGGCGTTGCGGTGGCAGTGATTTCCGATAGGTGGGTCGGAAACCGGTCAGT
This sequence comes from Yponomeuta evonymella, assembly GCA_963969515.1. Classification (NCBI taxonomy): domain Eukaryota; kingdom Metazoa; phylum Arthropoda; class Insecta; order Lepidoptera; family Yponomeutidae; genus Yponomeuta; species Yponomeuta evonymella. The sequence goes on along the minus strand of OZ018343.1, from coordinate 21,484,568 downwards.
TATGAATGGGATAGTGGAATAATATCGATGTCCACGATGAATGAGTGCAGATTGCCTCGTGACGCAACTTTGCGAAATATCACCGTCTCAGCTAGTCCCTCTCTAGGACTACGATGTTCGCACCGTAACGATTTATGTGTTCCTGATACTTCTCAGTGGCTTTGAATACAGAGAATTTTAAAGGTTTAGAATTTAATTAAACAACACAAAACACGTCTGTGCACTTTCGCGGTCCGGGGGAAGGGGAATCTAAAGGTTCAGGATCTAAAGGTCCAGACATCAATCAAGAAAGCGCTCTAAATTACAATTCGATCCCGCAAGACAAACCTAACTCGAGTTTCGTACATATTTGATGAGGTTTTCGGAATTAAATTTTCGTCCAAGATCGAATGTAATTTTCTGGTAAGGCCTTTAGAAAAGCTTTCTAGAGCTCCTTGTACCTACTAAGAGGCGGAAAAATTTACCTAACCGGTGATTGTATAAGGGCGATATTGGCTGTGGAAGAGTGTTTTTCCCCGAGAATTCACAAGTAAAACAAGAGTGTACTGAACTTAACCGTTTTTAATGGTCTTAACGCAATAAATTATTCTTAGCACAGGCTCACCCTCATTTGTTACGGTAATTATATTAACATGTAGGCCGCTTCATTACCTGAACCTTTGCAGCCTTTGGTCTCACAAAATGTTCATTTTATTCTCGTTGTTAAAAATAAACAATTCGCGTAGAAGAGCAGTATACAGGGTGCAGCAAAATTTCCACTTACTTGAATTTAGCCGGAGGAGTCCTACCAGGTTTCGCTCTTGTTTGAAAAATTCAAATAAGTGATTCTGAAATTACGTTTATAATGTGTAGTGCTCACAAAAGTTATATTTTAAAAACAGGGTATCCTAGTTTGGGACCAGGTCCTAAATATAACTTTTGTGAGCAGTTATGAACTTAATTTCAGAATCACTTATTTGAATTTTTCAAACAAGAGCGAAACCTGGTAGGACTCCTCCGGCTAAATTCAAGTAAGTAATTCCGGAATTAGGTTAATAAAATTTCCTCCAAAACTAAACATTATTAACTTAACACCGGATAAACTTACTTGGGAAATCTTTTATAATTATCGCAAAAAAAATTCAGCTTTTCAGCCCATACCAACTGCGGCATTGACATAACGGTACATTACCTATGGAACAAATGATATTTTCTTCGCAATTTCAAAGTTTTTCCCGTACTAAAAATGTGTTCGTTGTTGTTATGATTGTTTTCAAAGTCAACAATTTTATTCACTATAGAAAAAAAGCGGTGGCATAGCGGTGGCACCCTAATGGGTGTTCTACTCATTGGACTCGGAAGCGAGAGACCCAGGTTCGATTCCCAGTGCGGGCATCTACCTATGACTTTGTTTTCTAAGTTGTGTAGATTTGTGAATTTATAGTAGCAATACCACTCACTAACTGTGAAGGAAAACATCGTGAGGAAACCTGAGGGTCTAAGGTGTTCGCACATCTCAGCGTTTGAAATAGTGGGCACGCGTAGTGATAAAGCCCATACTTACTCTCTCTGGGAGAAGGCCTGTGTCCAGCAGTGGTATATTGTATGTATGCTACATAGAAAATCCTCTTGGTTTTTAATGTATGTGTACCCTCTTACTTATTTTCAAACATCTAAAAAATGCGCACACATTATTTCCCTACCTCTTTAAGATCATGGTTTCACGGTGGTTCTGGTTGGCTGGAAGAAATTTATATCGAAGTAAGCTCGCCTATGTGCTCGTTTATATTACTCGTTTATATTGTTCTGTGTAAATATTAAAAAAAATATTATTGAACTAAAAAAACATTTTGTGCAATGGTGAGTTTAATACTACAGGGTGATTTTGAAATCGGATTGAATTTGAGGCAATGTCCTTTTAATTCTGAAAAACAGGATTATCAACGATTTATCAGTAGTGGCTTAACATAATTGTAAAGATTCGTGATCTTCCACCTCTGGCTCCAAACTGTGAACCAAATTCGAAGTTGTAGGAAGTAGGTACCGTAAAGTTGAAAAATGAACGAATTCAAAGTTACCCTGTAGATAGTACTTTCTTCCGGCTAACCTACGTTGATGTGGAGAGTGGATGGGGCAGTGGGTTCTAATGCGTAGCGGTGTTGATTTATGTACGAGTGTGTTTCTAACACTACACCGTGCGTTCGACCGACACTCGCCCCTATGACTCTCAAGATAAGGTATTGAATAGTTGAACTTTAAGTTTTCCCTAATGTGTTACTATACCTACCTAACTTCCTCGTTACGTGATTGTGATGTATACGGATTGGTAGGTAGGTATCACTATTTGTATTAGTTGTTAAGTGGGTAGTTTTTGTCGTTTAGTCAGTCCTTCATTAAAGGTCGTTGGTCTACGTTGGTGTTTCCTTGCTCGGCCTCCAAAGATTTAACAGTGGCGAACGAGTTTGAAAATCTACGCGTAATTAGGTCACCATGGCGTGCGGTAGAATAGGCGTCTTCGATATTCACACAGATAGTTGGGAATTGTATACGGAAAGGCTAGAACAATATTTTCTTTGTAACAAAGTGGAAGAGAACTTGAAAGTACCGACTTTAATAACGGTAATGGGAGCTGAAAGTTACGAATTACTAGGAACTTTATGTGCACCAGTGAAACCGTCTACTAAAACGTACAAGGATTTAGTGGTGTTAATGCAAAGACACTTACAACCAAAACCAAGTATCTTAGCGGAGCGTTTTAAGTTCAGACAAAGAAAACAAAATAACAGTGAATCGATAGCGGACTATGTGGCGGACCTAAAAAAGTTGACAAAATTTTGCGAATTTGGACAATACCTAGAAGAAAGTTTAAGAGACCAATTTGTTTGCGGTATTTACAATGAAAGCATAAGGCAGCGTTTGTTCGTAGAGGAAGACATGAAATGGAACAAGGCGCTGGAACTGGCTAAGGCTATGGAGGCGGCAGAGATGAATGCAGCGGCAGTGGACGGCCGTGGAAAAAAAGGACTCGGGGAGGCGGCAGTGTGCAAGGTAGGGACGAGCTCGTGGCGTCCACCTAGCGCACCTTCAAGCAGCGGCGCGGCGCGCGCGCCCGGCTGGGCAATGGCGGCGGGCAGTGGCGGCGGCGGCGGACAATGGCGAGGCGGTGACAGGCAGTGGCGCGGCGGCAACGGGAAATGGCGTGACGTTGGCGCGCATGCCTCACGGCCACGGTCGGCACAGGGACAAGTGACAACAAGTGCAAACGACGGAAGGCTGAGTGGCTGTCGTACTTGTGGCGCATCACAGCATAAGTCAAGTGCATGTAAATATCAGTTCTTCGTGTGCCGCGTTTGTAATAAACAAGGGCATTTACAAAGAATGTGTCCAATGTTACCGGGAAAATGGGCGGATCACCATTTCAACGAAGAGCTACGGGAGTCGAAGTCGGATAGTGAAGAAAGTGTAGAGGTAAATTTTTCTTTTTTAAAACAAAAAACTCAGAATAATTATAGACCTTACACTTTATCGCTAGAAGTAAATAACAAAAAAATGTCAATGGAAATCGACACCGGAAGTATGATTTCCTGTATAAATGCAGAGAATTATTATAACTTGTTTCCGAATGTACCTTTGGATGAACCAGGATTAATATTAAGGTATTATACAGGGGAAAAAGTATCACCATTAGGAAAAATTCTTGTAACAGTTAAGTTTAATAATACAGTTAAGCAGTTGGACCTGTTTGTGGTAAGGGATGGAAAGACAAATTTATTAGGAAGACAATGGCTTCAGGAATTAGGTATAAAAGTGTTAAAAGAGATTGATCATAATTACTCTAAGGCAGAAAAGAAATTTGATTTGAAAACGTTCAGTTCCAGATTTGCTAATGTATTCTCGGACGGCTTGGGTTATTTCAACGGTGGCACGGTGTCGCTGGCGGTGCGCGAGGGCACGCGACCCGTGTACGTGCGCGCGCGCCCGCTCGCGTACGCGCTGCGCGGACCGGTTGAACGCGCGCTAGAGCAGCTGACGCGCGAGGGAGTTATCACCCCCGTCGAGACATCAGAGTGGGCCACACCAATCGTACCCGTGGTCAAGCCCGACGGCAACATAAGGATATGCGGCGACTATAAGATAAGTGTGAACAAATACTTAGAAATTGACCGCTTCCCATTACCCAGGGTGGAAGATTTGTTCGCGAAATTACACGGAGGGGAGAGATTTACAAAAATCGACTTATCGCAAGCATATGCGCAACTAGGCTTGGACGAGACATCAAAACCGTATACTGTAATTAACACCCACAAAGGTCTGTTTAAATATAATAGATTGGTCTACGGGCTATCATCTAGCCCCGGCATTTTCCAAAGGAAATTGGAACAGCTGTTTGCGGACATGGAAAGAGTCGGCGTATTTCTGGATGATGTGATTCTGACGGGCAGAAACGAAGAAGAACATCTAAAAACGCTGCATGAGGTATTTGAGCGTTTAGAAAAGTTTGGATTAAAAATAAAGAAAGAAAAGTGTACATTTATGGCCGAATCAGTTACGTACTTAGGTTACGTAATAAGTAAGGAAGGCGTACATACGTGTACGAAGAAAATAGATGCCATAAAAAGGGTTCCAGTACCAACAAATGTATCCGAGTTAAGAGCATTTCTTGGGATGGTTATGTATTACGCAAAGTTTATAAAAAACATAAGCACAATTCTCACGCCATTATATGAGTTGCTAAAGAAAGGTGTGAAGTATGAGTGGAGCGCAAGCTGTGATGGAGCTTTTAAAAAGGTAAAAAAATTGTTAATTTCCAGCGAGGTCCTGGCGCACTATGACCCCTCTCTGTCGCTGATACTGACGACGGATGCGAGCAGCGTGGGCGTGGGAGCCGTCATCTCGCACGTGATGCCGGACGGAGCCGAGAGGCCGATCGCTTACGCTTCAAGAGTACTTAACACAGCAGAGAGGGGCTACTCCCAGATTGACCGAGAAGCTTTGGCTATCATATATGGTGTAAAGAAATTTCATCAATATTTGTACGGAAGAAAGTTTATATTGCGCACGGACCATAAGCCGTTGGTCACAATTTTCGGTGAAAAAACAGGCATTCCAGTAATGGCAGCCAGCAGAATGCAAAGATGGGCGGTGATCCTGGCTGGATATAACTACGATATACAATATGTAGCAACCGATAAAAACGGAGCGGATGCACTATCGCGTCTCCCACAAGAAGGAAAGGTTAAGGAATGCAAGGCAGAAGAACATACATATCTCAATTTTGTGCAAACCTTCTTACCGGTTCAGCAAGTGGAAGTAAGACGAGAAACAGAACGTGATGAAATACTACGGAAAATAACTATGTACATACAATCGGGTTGGCCAAACCAGTGTCCACCAGACTTGCAGCCTTATTGGGTAAGAAGACACGAACTGTATGTCGATGGCAGCTGTATAATGTGGGGCTATAGAATAGTAGTACCAGAAATCTTAAGAAATAAGATATTACAAGAATTACATACCAGCCACTTGGGAATGGTTAAAATGAAATCGAAGGCTCGTAGCTACGTATGGTGGCCGGGAATAGACGCGGACATCGAACGCATATGCAGAGAGTGCGTTACCTGCGTAATGGAATCTGCAGAGCCACCAAGGACAGCACCAAAACCATGGCCGTATGTGAGCGAACCATGGAGCCGATTGCATATTGATTTCTTGGGACCGTATGAAGGTAAAACTTTTCTAATTATTATCGACTCTACAACGAAGTGGATTGAAGCGTTTTTAATGACACATACCAAAGGAAGTAATGTATGCAAAGTATTACGAGAAACCTTCGCGAGATTTGGATTACCAAAAGAAGTGGTATCAGACAATGGGCCACCTTTTACGAGTCAGGAAATACAAGAATTTATGAAAAATAACGGCATTATACACATATTTACACCGGTATATCACCCCGTTTCAAACGGAGCAGCAGAAAATGCCGTGAAATTATGTAAAAAAGCACTAAGAAAAGCAAAAAGAGATAAGCAAGACTTAGATATCGCATTGCAGGCTTACTTAATGGCTTACCGCAATATTGAACATGCAACAACGGGGCAGTCACCCGCCAACCTTATGTTCAAAAGATCCTTACGGTCAAGATTAGATCTTCTTAGAACCAATAACACAACAGTTCAAGAACGAGTTGCACATAGACAAACACAACAAGTTGAAGCGGCGGGAGGCTATAACAGAGGGACATTTGCGGAAGGAGAGGAAGTATGGAGTAGAGATTTCAGTGCAGGGGATAAGTGGGTAGCAGGACGGATTGAGGAAGAAAAAGGCTCTCGGAATTACATAGTCAAGACTGACAGAGGGCAATTGGTGAAACGTCACATTGATCAGTTAAAAAAGAAATCAAGATTCATCACACATCCAAGCACGGACTATCCCGCAGTGGGAAACCCAGCTGCTTCAACAAATGATGATCTTGTGGTCGGGGGGCAGGAACTGACAATCACACCAGAAACCGACCACACAGAAGTTAACCCCCCTACCGATCCAAGTGGGTCTCGAATGCCCGAGCACACCAGTCAGCGACCGTACTACTTATCGGAACACCGCCCAAGCCGTCATAAAAATCCTGTACGTAGATACGGGTTTGAAATAGATTAAGACTAAAAATTGTCACTTATATTTAGTGTAACAGGTGGAGGGATAAATAGTGATAAAAATTAGGCTAAGAAATAAAACTATTATAAGTAGTATGTAGGCAATAGATAAGCAAAGGAAATTATTGTTAGTTAGTAGTATGCAAATTAAGAAAGGGGGTGTGATGTATACGGATTGGTAGGTAGGTATCACTATTTGTATTAGTTGTTAAGTGGGTAGTTTTTGTCGTTTAGTCAGTCCTTCATTAAAGGTCGTTGGTCTACGTTGGTGTTTCCTTGCTCGGCCTCCAAAGATTTAACAGTGATGAAGAACATCTTCCTGCAACCGCGTTATAATAACGTCGTTAAAGAGAATGTATGGAGATTAAAGTCGGCTTTAGTGCCAAGAGACTGGGGTGGAGCGTTTACATTGCTGCAGTGAAACTAACTTGATTATGTTTACTAAAAAGGCAAGTATACTCTTTACTTGCCTTTTAGTAAAAATATAAAGTTAGCCTTCAAAACGCCCACAAGCACCGCAGTTTGGCGACCTTTGTAAAAAATGTTAAGGTTTTTAAATGTGAACAAATAAAAAAAAGCAATAAAATTAATCAAACAATTGTGTTGTATTCCTTACCATTACTTTGTAATTGATGAAGTATAAAAAATCTTATTATTATTTATTTCGCAGCAAATTCCGGCTTTGCATGTTTCCCGTCTAATTGAGTTATTAGTTAGTTGAATAGGTTAAATAGGTGGAAACAATAGAATTACAGAATAAAGAGGAATAACAATAAATCAAATATTTAACAAAATCAACAACTACTTTAAATCTATAGGTACCTATAATATTTATTATATGCGTGTTACTTTTATTATTTCCATTGATTTGACAATTTTTGGGGTAATTAAAATATTAAAAAATTTGCACTCTATTGAGTTGATGGACACGTTGAAATTTTAATTATTACTTTGAGTGAATGTTCTTTCATTACGATAAACTCATAAAAAAAACTCCTAGCTGTTAATGATAAAATACTTGCATATACTTAGTACATATTAATTGTTTAACGCAATGGTTTTTACTGTTATGTTTAACTTTAAATAAATGAATAATAATCACAAAAAAGCATTACAACATATATTCCTGAATATAAATATTCCTAATATTCCTGATATTCTGAATATTCCTGATTTTCGAGCTTGGGTTCGAAACTGTAACCACTAATCCGGAGTGGTAGGAAGTACAGTAACGTAGTTTAAAATAATACGCTGAAGTTTTTTTTTTTCTTTTTTCTCTCAATTTTTATCGTAATATTGTTTTTTTGTGCTTAACGAGAGTCATTTTGGGTAACCAAAAAATTTGTTTCTTTGACAGGTTATGTCATGAAAAGTATTAGTTGTATAGAAAAAAAACCACGATTATTTATCTTGTCATTATGGCCTCTCCGAAACATTTTTAGCAAGGTCTCCATTTTTGTATTGACGAAAAACACAAAAACCGCTTGGAGGTTTAGCCGGTCTTCTTTTTCATGCAATCATGTAATTTAGTAGCACACTGTCCATAGTTATATACAAATAAGTCTTAAAATACGTAAGGCCATTGCCTGTTTTTCTTCTTTTTCACTGTAAAATTTGTTTTTATAACTTAAATTATATAACTTTACTTCCTGTCCAATACTGTGTTCCTGTCTACTATTTAAGTCAACATAATGTAATCCCTTAATTGGCCTATGGTTGGATATATTTAACATAACTATACTTTAGAACTTAACTTGTGCTGTGGGTTTTGTATATATAATCCATGTATATAATCCATGTAGTTTGTATTCACCTAGTTATCCTCAGGCTACTATGCCAAAAACTTACCCCAAGTAAACGCCACCTTTATAAAAGTTGCTGATGAATAGTTGAGTAGGTACGCTGCCAAGTCGCTGTTTGATGCAACCACAGATTCATTAACGAAATCCGCGCTGAGCCCTCTTTCACCTTTATAGTTCCTTTGCTGCAATTACAGTTATTTGACGATTGACGAATTGTGTTGAGTTTAAAACCATCAATTAATTGCAGGTATCTATTGCCCCTATATTTCTATATAATAATAATAATTTGCACACAATACAATCACTTGAAGTGGTCTCTAACTAGGATACCCTGGGCTAGGGTAGACTGGCAGACTGGCAGACTGAGGCCATTTATATAAATAAACGGCGGCCCCCAGTGGAATTGAACCCACGACCTCTGTTTTGGTAGCTAAATGCCTTAACGGCTAGATCAACGAGGCAGTCAGTCAATATTATATTACTATATTGATTTCTGTGGTAGGTGGCAAGGCCTGGTCTGCCTACCCCTTCGGGATGCATGCGTGAGTTCGTGTTGTGTTTCGTCATATTCATGTATAATAAATTATCCGTTACACATTTTTAGGATTTCGTAGTCAACAAGGAACGTTTATAGTTTCGCCGTATCCGTCCATTTGTCTATTTGTCTGTCTGTCCGTCTGCTGTCTGATTAGCATAAAGACGCCAAATACTAGAAAGTTGAAATTTGGTAGACTAAAATATTTGTTTAGGGGGAGGTCAACACCTAAATCAGGGATGCATTTTTTTCTCGCCTACGCCATAGTGTGACCCCGCATCGTTGGATTGCGTTTAAAAATATTGTATGTGTAGATAAACCAACCACTATTACTACTGAGTATGCTTTACAAGGTAATGAGTAGGTAATAGGCGGCCAACTTATGAAAGGAAAACTTCGTACACATCCATTGAAAATTACTTGGATGAAAATGTTAGTTCTGTAAAGCAGGTAAAAAACCATTTCTTCTACGAAACCCTACATTGCGCGAGCTCCGACACGCACTTGGTCGGTTTTCTTTTAGTTAATGAAATCCAACTCGCGCAAAGGGCTATGGCGCGGGCAATGCTAGGCATCTCACTTATTGATCGTGTGCGCAACGTCGATATTCGGCAAAAAGCCGAAGTCAAAAATAAAGCTAAAATGAGTGAGTCATTTGGCTAGGCGGGAAGACGCCACTGAGTAGTGACCAAGAACGGGTCGACGGTCGGTGGGCAGACCACCAGCCTGCCCGCGGCGGGCCGAGGACATTGTGAAGGCAGCTGGGAAACATTGAACGAGACCAGTAAAAGACCGAGTAGGTTGGCGTGAGATAAGCTATGCCCAACAGAGGGCTTTGTTTATAGGCTGATTAGATAGATAGAATGAGAACCATCAAACGGGTGCGTCCCGCGTGACCGGTGTGAAGTTAGCTGACAAACTTAGCTGACAAACATAGCTGACACTATTACACGACCAAATTAAATGGTCGTTTTTAAAAAAGACTTTCATAAGCCAGTAAGTAGGTACGACAAAATGCCTATGGCAATAATAAATTTATAATGGTATTAAACGGTCAAGACCGAAGACCAAATGTTATATTTAGAATTAAGAAATACTGTCCCATCAAAAAATATTCTGAGATAAGCTCCTCACAACTAAGCTAATTTGGGGAACATTCTGACCGTACGTAATTGTGACAATAAAAGATGTTAAAACATATCTTAATTATGGCTCAATACCGTGGCATAGCAGTGAAAACGTGAAGAAATAAAAAATATTCGCAAAATTTTCAGTACGCGTTTATGTTTCTTATTGGGATACTAAAAAAATTAGAATTTCTAGAAGGCTGGATCTTAGTTATTACGGTTCCTTAGATACTAAGGAAACTGTTAAGGTATAAATAGAAGCATCAAACCCTTCAGTTTTTGTGATAAAGTGGAGCAGACAAACAATTTGTGAGAAAAATCTCTCCGGAGTTGCGCCCTCGACGACATACCGCAGAAAACAGAATTTCTACCACTTTAGAAATACAAAATTATGATTGCATAGACTCTTAAGTATTTTAAATAAATCAATTTATACCTTCAGACCATTCAATTTTTTCAGAAATCGGGCGATAGACAAAAATAATGGAGAAAATTTAAAATAACCTTTGTGTTTTTCTTGAGATATACAAAAAAAAACAAATTTCTAACAGGCTGGATTTATGTTATTTCGGTTCCTTAGATACTACTTAAACTACTCAACTATAAATTGAGACATGAAACCATTCAGTTTTTGTGATAAAGCGGAGCTGACAAATAATTTGTGAGAAAAATCTCTCCAGAGTTTCTTTCTGGGCGACGTATTGCAGCAAAACGAATTTCTAACACTTTAGCAATGCAAAATTATGATTGCATAGACTCTAAAGTATTTTAAATAAATCAATTTATATCTTCAGACCATTAAATTTTTCTGAAATCGGGCGATAGACAAAAATAATGGAGAAAATTTAAAATAACCTTTGTGTTTTTCTTGAGATATACAAAAAAAACGAATTTCTAACAGGCTGAATTTATGTTATTTCGGTTCCTTAGATACTACTTAAACTACTCCACTATAAATTGAGACATGAAACCATTCAGTTTTTGTGATAAAGCGGAGCTGACAAATAATTTGTGAGAAAAATCTCTCCAGAGTTTCTTTCTGGGCGACGTATTGCAGCAAAACGAATTTCTAACACTTTAGCAATGCAAAATTATGATTGCATAGACTCTAAAGTATTTTAAATAAATCAATTTATATCTTCAGACCATTAAACTTTTCTGAAATCGGGCGATAGACAAAAATAATGGAGAAAATTTAAAATAACCTTTGTGTTTTTCTTGAGATATACAAAAAAAACGAATTTCTAACAGGATGGATTTATGTTATTTCGGTTCCTTAGATACTACTTAAACTACTCAACTATAAATTGAGACATGAAACCATTCAGTTTTTGTGATAAAGCGGAGCTGACAAATAATTTGTGAGCAAAATCTCTCCAGAGTTTCTTTCTGGGCGACGTATTGCAGCAAAACGAATTTCTAACAGTTTAGCAATGCAAAATTATGATTGCATAGACTCTAAAATATTTTAAATAAATCAATTTATATCTTCAGACCATTCAATTTTTCTGAAATCGGGCGATAGACAAAAATAATGGAGAAAATTTAAAATAACCTTTGTGTTTTTCTTGTGATATAAAAAAAAAAACAAATTTCTAACAGGCTGGATTTATGTTATTTCGGTTTCTTAGATACTACTTAAACTACTCAACTATAAATTGAGACATGAAACCATTCAGTTTGTGTGATAAAGCGGAGCTGACAAATAATTTGTGAGAAAAATCTCTCCAGAGTTTCTTTCTGGGCGACGTATTGCAGCAAAACGAATTTCTAACACTTTAGCAATGCAAAATTATGATTGCATAGACTCTAAAGTATTTTAAATAAATCAATTTATATCTTCAGACCATTCAATTTTTCTGAAATCGGGCGATAGGCAAAAATAATGGAGAAAATGTAAAATTACCTTTGTGTTTTTCTTGAGATATACAAAAAAAACGAATTTCTAACAGGCTGGAGTTATGTTATTTCGGTTCCTTAGATACTACTTAAACTACTCAACTATAAATTGAGACATGAAACCATTCAGTTTTGTGATAAAGCGGAGCTGACAAATAATTTGTGAGAAAAATCTCTCCAGAGTTTCTTTCTGGGCGACGTATTGCAGCAAAACGAATTTCTAACACTTTAGCAATGCAAAATTATGATTGCATAGACTCTAAAGTATTTTAAATAAATCAATTTATATCTTCAGACCATTCAATTTTTCTGAAATCGGGCGATAGACAAAAATAATGGAGAAAATTTAAAATAACCTTTGTGTTTTTCTTGAGATATACAAAAAGAACGAATTTCTAACAGGCTGGATTTATGTTATTTCGGTTCCTTAGATACTACTTAAACTACTCAACTATAAATTGAGACATGAAACCATTCAGTTTGTGTGATAAAGCGGAGCTGACAAATAATTTGTGAGAAAAATCTCTCCAGAGTTTCTTTCTGGGCGACGTATTGCAGCAAAACGAATTTCTAACACTTTAGCAATGCAAAATTATGATTGCATAGACTCTAAAGTATTTTAAATAAATCAATTTATATCTTCAGACCATTCAATTTTTCTGAAATCGGGCGATAGACAAAAATAATGGAGAAAATTTAAAATAACCTTTGTGTTTTTCTTGAGATATACAAAAAAAAACGAATTTCTAACAGGCTGGATTTATGTTATTTCGGTTCCGTAGATACTACTTAAACTACTCAACTATAAATTGAGACATGAAACCATTCAGTTTTTGTGATAAAGCGGAGCTGACAAATAATTTGTGAGAAAAATCTCTCCAGAGTTTCTTTCTGGGCGACGTATTGCAGCAAAACGAATTTCTAACACTTTAGCAATGCAAAATTATGATTGCATAGACTCTAAAGTATTTTAAATAAATCAATTTATATCTTCAGACCATTCAATTTTTCTGAAATCGGGCGATAGGCAAAAATAATGGAGAAAATTTAAAATAACCTTTGTGTTTTTCTTGAGATATATAAAAAAAACGAATTTCTAACAGGCTGGAGTTATGTTATTTCGGTTCCTTAGATACTACTTAAAATACTCAACTATAAATTGAGACATGAAACCATTCAGTTTTGTGATAAAGCGGAGCTGACAAATAATTTGTGAGAAAAATCTCTCCAGAGTTTCTTTCTGGGCGACGTATTGCAGCAAAACGAATTTCTAACACTTTAGCAATGCAAAATTATGATTCATAGACTCTAAAGTATTTTAAATAAATCAATTTATATCTTCAGACCATTCAATTTTTCTGAAATCGGGCGATAGACAAAAATAATGGAGAAAATTTAAAATAACCTTTGTGTTTTTCTTGAGATATACAAAAAGAACGAATTTCTAACAGGCTGGATTTATGTTATTTCGGTTCCTTAGATACTACTTAAACTACTCAACTATAAATTGAGACATGAAACCATTCAGTTTGTGTGATAAAGCGGAGCTGACAAATAATTTGTGAGAAAAATCTCTCCAGAGTTTCTTTCTGGGCGACGTATTGCAGCAAAACGAATTTCTAACACTTTAGCAATGCAAAATTATGATTGCATAGACTCTAAAGTATTTTAAATAAATCAATTTATATCTTCAGACCATTCAATTTTTCTGAAATCGGGCGATAGACAAAAATAATGGAGAAAATTTAAAATAACCTTTGTGTTTTTCTTGAGATATACAAAAAAAAACGAATTTCTAACAAGCTGGATTTATGTTATTTCGGTTCCTTAGATACTACTTAAACTACTCAACTATAAATTGAGACATGAAACCATTCAGTTTTTGTGATAAAGCGGAGCTGACAAATAATTTGTGAGAAAAATCTCTCCAGAGTTTCTTTCTGGGCGACGTATTGCAGCAAAACGAATTTCTAACACTTTAGCAATGCAAAATTATGATTGCATAGACTCTAAAGTATTTTAAATAAATCAATTTATATCTTCAGACCATTCAATTTTTCTGAAATCGGGCGATAGACAAAAATAATGGAGAAAATTTGAAATAACCTTTGTGTTTTTCTTGAGATATACAAAAAAAACGAATTTCTAACAGGCTGGATTTATGTTATTTCGGTTCCTTAGATACTACTTAAACTACTTAACTATAAATTGAGACATGAAACCATTCAGTTTTTGTGATAAAGCGGAGCTGACAAATAATTTGTGAGAAAAATCTCTCCAGAGTTTCTTTCTGGGCGACGTATTGCAGCAAAACGAATTTCTAACACTTTAGCAATGCAAAATTATGATTGCATAGACTCTAAAGTATTTTAAATAAATCAATTTATATCTTCAGACCATTCAATTTTTCTGAAATCGGGCGATAGACAAAAATAATGGAGAAAATTTAAAATAACCTTTGTGTTTTTCTTGAGATATACAAAAAGAACGAATTTCTAACAGGCTGGATTTATGTTATTTCGGTTCCTTAGATACTACTTAAACTACTCAACTATAAATTGAGACATGAAACCATTCAGTTTGTGTGATAAAGCGGAGCTGACAAATAATTTGTGAGAAAAATCTCTCCAGAGTTTCTTTCTGGGCGACGTATTGCAGCAAAACGAATTTCTAACACTTTAGCAATGCAAAATTATGATTGCATAGACTCTAAAGTATTTTAAATAAATCAATTTATATCTTCAGACCATTCAATTTTTCTGAAATCGGGCGATAGACAAAAATAATGGAGAAAATTTAAAATAACCTTTGTGTTTTTCTTGAGATATACAAAAAAAAACGAATTTCTAACAAGCTGGATTTATGTTATTTCGGTTCCTTAGATACTACTTAAACTACTCAACTATAAATTGAGACATGAAACCATTCAGTTTTTGTGATAAAGCGGAGCTGACAAATAATTTGTGAGAAAAATCTCTCCAGAGTTTCTTTCTGGGCGACGTATTGCAGCAAAACGAATTTCTAACACTTTAGCAATGCAAAATTATGATTGCATAGACTCTAAAGTATTTTAAATAAATCAATTTATATCTTCAGACCATTCAATTTTTCTGAAATCGGGCGATAGACAAAAATAATGGAGAAAATTTAAAATAACCTTTGTGTTTTTCTTGAGATATACAAAAAAAACGAATTTCTAACAGGCTGGATTTATGTTATTTCGGTTCCTTAGATACTACTTAAACTACTCAACTATAAATTGAGACATGAAACCATTCAGTTTTTGTGATAAAGCGGACCTGACAAATAATTTGTGAGAAAAATCTCTCCAGAGTTTCTTTCTGGGCGACGTATTGCAGCAAAACGAATTTCTAACACTTTAGCAATGCAAAATTATGATTGCATAGACTCTAAAGTATTTTAAATAAATCAATTTATATCTTCAGACCATTCAATTTTTCTGAAATCGGGCGATAGACAAAAATAATGGAGAAAATTTAAAATAACCTTTGTGTTTTTCTTGAGATATACAAAAAGAACGAATTTCTAACAGGCTGGATTTATGTTATTTCGGTTCCTTAGATACTACTTAAACTACTCAACTATAAATTGAGACATGAAACCATTCAGTTTTTGTGATAAAGCGGAGCTGACAAATAATTTGTGAGAAAAATCTCTCCAGAGTTTCTTTCTGGGCGACGTATTGCAGCAAAACGAATTTCTAACACTTTAGCAATGAAAAATTATGATTGCATAGACTCTTAAGTATTTTAAATAAATCAATTTATATCTTCAGACCATTCAATTTTTCTGAAATCGGGCGATAGACAAAAATAATGGAGAAAATTTAAAATAACCTTTGTGTTTTTCTTGAGATATACAAAAAGAACGAATTTCTAACAGGCTGGATTTATGTTATTTCGGTTCCTTAGATACTACTTAAACTACTCAACTATAAATTGAGACATGAAACCATTCAGTTTTTGTGATAAAGCGGAGCTGACAAATAATTTGTGAGAAAAATCTCTCCAGAGTTTCTTTCTGGGCGACGTATTGCAGCAAAACGAATTTCTAACACTTTAGCAATGAAAAATTATGATTGCATAGACTCTTAAGTATTTTAAATAAATCAATTTATATCTTCAGACCATTCAATTTTTCTGAAATCGGGCGATAGACAAAAATAATGGAGAAAATTTAAAATAACCTTTGTGTTTTTCTTGAGATATACAAAAAAAACGAATTTCTAACAGGATTTATGTTATTTCGTTGAATGGTCTGAAGGTATAAATTGAATAATTTAAAATACTTTAGAGTCTATGCAATCATAATTTTGCATTGCTGAAGTGTTAGAAATTCGTTTTGCTGCAATACGTCGCCCAGAAAGAAACTCTGGAGAGATTTTTCTCACAAATTATTTGTCAGCTCCGCTTTATCACAAAAACTGAATGGTTTCATGTCTCAATTTATAGTTGAGTAGTTTAAGTAGTATCTAAGGAACCGAAATAACATAAATCCAGCCTGTTAGAAATTCGTTTTTTTTTGTATATCTCAAGAAAAACACAAAGGTTATTTTAAATTTTCTCCATTATTTTTGTCCATCGCCCGATTTCAGAAAAATTGAATGGTCAGAAGGTATAAATTGAATTATTTAAAATACTTTAGAGTCTATCCAATCATAATTTTGCATTCCCAATGTGGTAGAAATTCGTTTTGCTGCAATACGTCGCCCAGAAAGAAACTCTGGAGAGATTTTTCTCACAAATTATTTGTCAGGTCCGCTTTATCACAAAAACTGAATGGTTTCATGTCTCAATTTATAGTTGAGTAGTTTAAGTCGTATCTAAGGAACCGAAATAACATAAATCCAGCTTGTTAGAATTTTTTTTTTTTATATCTCAAGAAAAACACAAAGGTTATTTTAAATTTTCTCCATTACTTTTGTCTATCGCCCGATTTCAGAAAAATTGAACGGTCTGAAGAAATAAATTGATTTATTTAAAATACTTTAGTGTCTAAGCAATCATAATTTTGCATTGCTAAAGTGTTAGAAATTCGTTTTGCTGCAATACGTCGCCCAGAAAGGAACTCTGGAGAGATTTTTCTCACAAATTATTTGTCAGCTCCGCTTTATCACAAAAACTGAATGGTTTCATGTCTCAATTTATAGTTGAGTAGTTTAAGTAGTATCTAAGGAACCGAAATAACATAAATCCAGCCTGTTAGAAATTCGTTTTTTTTGTATATCTCAAGAAAAACACAAAGGTTATTTTAAATTTTCTCCATTATTTTTGTCTATCGCCCGATTTCAGAAAAGTTGAATGGTCTGAAGATATAAATTGATTTATTTAAAATACTTTAGAGTCTATGCAATCATAATTTTGCATTGCTAATGTGTTAGAAATTCGTTTTGCTGCAATACGTCGCCCAGAAAGAAACTCTGGAGAGATTTTTCTCACAAATTATTTGTCAGGTCCGCTTTATCACAAAAACTGAATGGTTTCATGTCTCAATTTATAGTTGAGTAGTTTAAGTAGTATCTAAGGAACCGAAATAACATAAATCCAGCCTGTTAGAAATTCGTTTTTTTTGTATATCTCAAGAAAAACACAAAGGTTATTTTAAATTTTCTCCATTATTTTTGTCTATCGCCCGATTTCAGAAAAATTGAATGGTCTGAAGATAAAAATTGATTAATTTAAAATACTTTAGAGTCTACGCAATCATAATTTTGCATTGCTAAAGTGTTAGAAATTCGTTTTGCTGCAATACGTCGCCCAGAAAAAAACTCTGGAGAGATTTTTCTCACAAATTTTTGTCAGCTCCGCTTTATCACAAAAACTGAATGGTTTCATGTCTCAATTTATAGTTGAGTAGTTTAAGTAGTATCTAAGGAACCGAAATAACATAAATCCAGCCTGTTAGAAATTCGTTTTTTTTGTATATCTCAAGAAAAACACAAAGGTTATTTTAAATTTTCTCCATTATTTTTGTCTATCGCCCGATTTCAGAAAAGTTGAATGGTCTGAAGATATAAATTGATTTATTTAAAATACTTTAGAGTCTATGCAATCATAATTTTGCATTGCTAAAGTGTTAGAAATTCGTTTTGCTGCAATACGTCGCCCAGAAAGAAACTCTGGAGAGATTTTTCTCACAAATTATTTGTCAGCTCCGCTTTATCACAAAAACTGAATGGTTTCATGTCTCAATTTATAGTTGAGTAGTTTAAGTAGTATCTAAGGAACCGAAATAACATAAATCCAGCCTGTTAGAAATTCGTTTTTTTTGTATATCTCAAGAAAAACACAAAGGTTATTTTAAATTTTCTCCATTATTTTTGTCTATCGCCCGATTTCAGAAAAATTGAATGGTCTGAAGATAAAAATTGATTAATTTAAAATACTTTAGAGTCTACGCAATCATAATTTTGCATTGCTAAAGTGTTAGAAATTCGTTTTGCTGCAATACGTCGCCCAGAAAAAAACTCTGGAGAGATTTTTCTCACAAATTATTTGTCAGCTCCGCTTTATCACAAAAACTGAATGGTTTCATGTCTCAATTTATAGTTGAGTAGTTTAAGTAGTATCTAAGAAACCGAAATAACATAAATCCAGCCTGTTAGAAATTCGTTTTTTTTGTATATCTCAAGAAAAACACAAAGGTTATTTTAAATTTTCTCCATTATTTTTGTCTATCGCCCGATTTCTGAAAAAATTGAATGGTCTGAAGGTATAAATTGATTTATTTAAAATACTTAAGAGTCTATGCAATCATAATTTTGCATTGCTAAAGTGTTAGAAATTCGTTTTGCTGCAATACGTCGCCCAGAAAGAAACTCTGGAGAGATTTTTCTCACAAATTATTTGTCAGCTCCGCTTTATCACAAAAACTGAATGGTTTCATGTCTCAATTTATAGTTGAGTAGTTTAAGTAGTATCTAAGAAACCGAAATAACATAAATCCAGCCTGTTAGAAATTCGTTTTTTTTGTATATCTCAAGAAAAACACAAAGGTTATTTTAAATTTTCTCCATTATTTTTGTCTATCGCCCGATTTCAGAAAAATTGAATGGTCTGAAGATATAAATTGATTTATTTAAAATACTTTAGAGTCTACGCAATCATAATTTTGCATTGTTAAAGTGTTGGAAATTCGTTTTGCTGCCATACGTCGCCCAGAAAGAAACTCTGGAGAGATTTTTCTCACAAATTATTTGTCAGCTCCGCTTTATCACAAAAACTGAATGGTTTCATGTCTCAATTTATAGTTGAGTAGTTTAAGTAGTATCTAAGGAACCGAAATAACATAAATCCAGCCTGTAAGAAATTAGTTTTTTTTTGTATATCTCAAGAAAAACACAAAGGTTATTTTAAATTTTCTCCATTATTTTTGTCTATCGCCCGATTTCAGAAAAATTTAAGGGTCTGAAGATATAAATTGATTTATTTAAAATACTTTAGTCTATGCAATCATAATTTTGCATTGCTAAAGTGTAAGAAATTCGTTTTGCTGCAATACGTCGCCCAGAAAGGAACTCTGGAGAGATTTTTCTCACAAATTATTTGTCAGCTCCGCTTTATCACAAAAACTGAATGGTTTCATGTCTCAATTTATAGTTGAGTAGTTTAAGTAGTATCTAAGGAACCGAAATAACATAAATCCAGCCTGTTAGAAATTCGTTTTTTTTTGTATATCTCAAGAAAAACACAAAGGTTATTTTAAATTTTCTCCATTATTTTTGTCTATCGCCCGATTTCAGAAAAATTGAATGGTCTGAAGGTATAAATTGATTTATTTAAAATACTTAATAGTCTCTGCAACCATAATTTTGTATTTCTAAAGTGGTAGAAATTCTGTTTTCTGCGGTATGTCATCGAGGGCGCAACTCCGGAGAGATTTTTCTCACAAATTGTTTGTCTGCTCCACTTTATCACAAAAACTGAAGGGTTTGATGCTTCTATTTATACCTTAACAGTTTCGTTAGTATCTAAGGAACCGTTATAACTAAGATCCAGCCTTCTAGAAATTCTAATTTTTTTAGTATCCCAATAAGAAACATAAACGCGTACCGAAAATTTTGCGAATATTTTTTATTTCTTCACGTTTTCACTGCTATGCCACGGTATTGAGCCATAATTAAGATATGTTTTAACATCTTTTATTGTCACAATCACTTACGGTCAGAATGTTCCCCAAATTAGCTTAGTTGTGAGGAGCTTATCTCAGAATATTTTTTGATGGGACAGTATTTCTTAATTCTAAATATAACATTTGGTCTTCGGTCTTGACCGTTTAATACCATTATAAATTTATTATTGCCATAGGCATTTTGTCGTACCTACTTACTGGCTTATGAAAGTCTTTTTTAAAAACGACCATTTAATTTGGTCGTGTAATAGTGTCAGCTATGTTTGTCAGCTAAGTTTGTCAGCTAACTTCACACCGGTTCCCGCGTGACCTACTTGTGTCTCAACTTAAGCTCCTCGCCCACGGCGACTTTTTGTAGTGATGCTGTTAGTCGCATTTGCAACGCGCTACAGAAGCGATGCCAACGCGCTACAGCATCGCGACAGAATCGATGCAAACGCGCGACCGTGTTGGAAGACATCGGGAGAACGGAGGAAGTGTGGCGCGGGAGTAATGCAACACAGACAGATCGAAAGTGCTGTTGTCCATCGGCCTAACGGAGTCCGTCTTGTAACTGTAGCGATCGCAGGCATTTTTGCGCCGTTACTGAATCGCATTTGCATCGCGACAGAAGCGCGACGGCATCGCGTTTGCATCGCGACTGAATCGTGTTTATGGTGGGCGAGGGCACACATCTAGCGATTGTAACGCGAATGTATCGATTCGAACGCGCGACAGCATCGCAACAAAAAGTCGCTGTGGGCGAGGGCCCTTAACTGAATTTCCTAGCACGAGTGCGTTCATATTCCCCTGTTTTATCAAATTTTAATACCCTTGTTTACATTATAAGCTTCAACAACTTCTCAAAAGAGCCAATGCCTAGTTTAGACTAGGAGAGCTTATTTATTTACCATAACTCGGTGCTTGAAATCACCAATCTGCGGTGGAAACGGCGGGGGAATCAAACCCTAGGTTCTAGGTCTGTCTTAATGAAGGTCAGTCAAAGATATTATTAATTTAAGAAATATCAACCCCTTATATCAATTTCTTGACTTTGCTATTAAAATTATATCCAGACCACAGCTGTATAAAACGAAATATTATACTTTTTCATCGTTTCGTCTGCATGTAGCAAAAGGTACTTATATCAATTACTTGTCCTGGTCCCAAACTAGGCTACTCTGAACTATGGTAACCAGACAAGGACATCACAAACATGGAAACAGACTGAGGCCATTTGTACAAATGTAATTAGGCCCTCAGCGGGAATCGAACCCACGACCTCCGGCATGGCAATCGGAAGTGATACCGTGACGATTTACCGACCCATTTTATCTTGTTCGTCTAGTGTTCGCGTAGTGTGTAGTTCGCGGTTCGTTTGGCAGATATTACACTCAGTAATATCTGCCAAACGAACCGCGAACTGCAAGTACGCTAGTTCAACAGATGTAATTACAAACTTAATTACGCTTAAACTGGCATCCAAATAAACCCGCCATATCATGAAACAGGCCATTTCCGACCCTTAACCCTCCATTTAAGTAGCAAAATGCTTCGGTGGAAGCAACAAGTGTCTTAAATACAAATATAGCACGAGACAATGACAAATAGCGAAGCAATTTGCGACAATATTTTAGCTAATAGCTTCGCAGATGGACAAATAAACGCTCATTTTGTGTCTATGGTTTGCGGAACGTCTTTTTTTTTAATTTTAGGGAAAATAGCAGGTTCATAATGTATGCAACGATTTTTTAACAGGAAAACTAATAATAGTTTTCTTCGAATATTCCTTTTCCACTTACGTCTCACAAAGATTGCTGAGACGTAAGTAGAAAAAGTTAAATTATCGGAAAAAAAACCGGTTTCGTACTCGCGCTTGGCCGTTTTTTATTACTTTACGTTAGAATATATAATAATTCCCGCAATCACGCCAAGTTTGATGTCTAAATGCATTACAACAAACAAAAAAACGGCGAAAAAACACGTTTGTTGTATGGAGACCTCCCTTGTTTTTTATAATTTTTAAAATTTTATTATTTATTAGATAATCCACTGTAATAACACATATTATGTGATAATTTCAACTAGCTACCTACTACGGTTCCAATGATAGCCCTTTAAAGGTGGGACGGACGGTCAGACAGCGGATGTGGATGGACAGACAGCAGAGGCAGAGTAATGGGGTTCAGTTTGCCACCGTTCGGGTACGGAACCTTAAAAGCAATCTGAAGATGGGAACAATTTCATGCAGTTGTTAAATCGGTGGGTACATAATTGTGATAATTATGTTAATAAATAAAATAAAAATATTACAGTACATACATACCTCTATAAATAAATACCTATATAAGAACAAAGGAAATAAATAAATAATATGTAGATTTCATTTAAATTAAATGGCTACTTATTTAAACGAATGAGGTTAATGTTATTACCAATATGTATCTAATGTATATGCAAAAAAGTATGTTAAACACCCACTAAACACCTTTCGATAATAAATCTTTAGACTGGAAAAGCACTAAGATCTATTGTCACAAGATAAGATAAGATAAGAATATTCTTTATTGTACCAGGGAAAAACACAAACACAAGGTTGTCTGGAAGAAATTGCTGTTAGCAATAAGGCCGCTCATTGTACGTTTTCATTGTAACTTTCATATTTTATGTCTCTTGTTTCTTGTGTGCAATAAAGAATATTCTTGTTTTACCTTACTCTATAAACTAAGTAAATAGTAAAGTAAAAATAATTAATTTGCTAGAACATGGGTACATAACATTTAAGTACTGTTACTATGCTCGTTTTACAGTTAAAAAATATATTATAGTAATGTATCTTAGGTAACAATGGATGTAACAACGATCGGCGTTTGTTAGAAAATAGTAATCGACTGAATTGATTTAAGCGCGGATGCGTATTCGAAAACAATTAATCGAATCGAATAACAATCGACTCCAATTGTGCGCTGCGTCAGTAGCGCATGAAGCGAGGACGGGAGCGGGTGCAACCAGCGTCCTGCTTTGCTTTGTTCGATTGTTTAATAAGCTATTGGACCGTTGTATTATTTAATACAATATTGGGTCGCCGTCTATGCCTAACGCTAGTGGCATTTTTCCGAGCGGTTCCGTGCTTCGCAAGGCACGTTAAGCTGTTGGTGCCGGCTGCCGTCGATAGATGGCAGTCGTTAAGCCAAGTCAGAGGCCTTAGGGCGGCTTGACAACTTCTGACAGTAGACGAGCCACTAGTCTACAAGCCTCCACCAATCCGGACTTGGCTCTCGTGGTGGAGTCTGGCCTATACCTTCCTCAGGGAAGAGACCCGTGCCCCTAGGTGGGGACATAATGGGTTGATGATGAAGGTCCTATTTAAGACCTAAGTTGTTAATATTTTTTCTATTAGACGGTTGACAAATAATGAACTTTTGTGATGCTTAGGAATAGGAAACTACAAAATATAAAATTCAAATTCAACTTTTCACGAGGATATGAAAACGCTGTATGATGTTTTAAGATCTGCCATGACGTCACAATAAGCAGCCTATATACGTCCCACTGTAGGGCACAGGCCTTCTCTCAGGGAGAGATTATGGGCTTAATCACCACGCGTGCCCACCGCGGATTGGCGATTTCAAGCGCTGAGGTATGTGAATAGCTCAGACACTCAGGTTTCCTCACGACATTTTCCTTCACAGTTAGCGAGTGGTATTGCTACTATAACTTCACAAATGTACATAACTTAGAAAACCAAGTCATAGGTACATGCCCGCACCGGGGATCGAACCTGGGTCTCTCATAGGTACATGCCCGCACCGGGGATCGAACCTGGGTCTCAAATTCAACTTTTCACGAGGATATGAAAACGCTGTATGATGTTTTAAGATCTGCCATGACGTCACAATAGTTTGAAGTACGTAACATGGGCGTAACCATGGCAATTAGAATTTTAACACCTACAAACTCAATGACGTCACGACTATTGTGAATAGCGTCCTCGGCGTTACAAATCAAAGATTGAAAACAAGCCATCTTCTACTTTTATTTAAAAATTGATATATTCGGGTTTGTAAGGCCAAGTACTTTGAGAAAAAAAAACAATTATTTAATCAATTTTGACGTGAGTCCACTAGCGTACTGTTGTTTTATTTTAGAAACTATCACCAATCGCTAAGGTAACAGAGTCTCCACTGTGATAATAAAGTTACACCTGAATAGAACGTTAAAGTACCTCCAATAACTCCAAAAGTACTGTAAGGATGCTTGAGTTTTTCTATAGCATATCCTTGGCCACCTCATATAGCAATATAAGACAGCAGTCTTCATTCACTGTGTCTTTCCGTCAAACAAAATGCCTCATCTCCACTTTAGCTTAGTGAGCCGTACGCCTAAGCCTTTGTACGCATAATACCATCAAAGCAAAACTTACAAATCCCAACCGTGAATATTGTAGTGACTTGGCACAGCAATAATATTCACATTTCTTTGACATGACAAAGAGGATTGACTACTCGAGAACAAGCGTATTTGGGACATATATATTTTTTTGTTATTGTCCTGAAACAAAATCCTAAGAACAATGGATAAAGTAGAGTAGAATAGGTATTGTCTTTATGAAAAAATATAATATCGCCTCGCTCGCAAATGACAAAGGAAAACATCGTGAAGAATTCAAACTTAGGTATTACTAGCTGTGCCCGCGACTCCGTTCGCGTACATTTCGATTTTTACGAAGCAGCATTTGTATGGGGGCCACGTCTTATCATAACTGGAGCTAGAATTTAAATAGCCTATCCTGTGTCCCAGATGTCTATATGTTTTTATACCAAATTTCATCAAATTCGGATAATTGGTTTAAGAGTTATGGAGGAACATACATACATACACACATACAGAAAAAAATTCTAAAAATCGTGAAATTAGTTTCAGTATCATATATTGAGCCTATAAACACAATATCTCTGAAAACAAACTAACTTACTCCATGACCGACCCTTACAGATTTATTATTAGTATAGAAGATACTGAAGACTACATTTTGCCTGCCACTTCGTTCGCGTAGATGATGATTTCTTCATACAAATTATAGCACCTTATAGGTACTGAACACAAATCACAAAGTCAAAAGTCAAAGTCAAAAATTTTTATTCACTATAAAAACAAAATGTTTACTTAATGAACGTGAAAGCTGTTAGTTTCACAATTAATAGATTATGCGGAGAAGAAGCTAACAAAGAAACTCCACATTTATCCTTTTCAAAACAGGTTTGCTTAATTAACAGAGTTGTCAACTTAAAGTTACACTACATTAGATACAATCGTTCCTGTTAAAATTATTTAAATAAGTACCAGTCATCCTTGTCTTCCAAATAATCCTTAATGTCATAATAGGCTTTTTTGCACAGAGTATGCTTAATACATTTTTTAAACCGCGTCGGTGGTAACTCTAATATATCTTGAGGAATCTTACTGTAGAACTCCTTCCTTAGTACAACCATGGTACCCAAGGAATTATATTTCCCCCAAATTTTAAATCTCTTAGATCTACTTTCGGCTTTGGCTGTGCGTTGTCTGTCAGTCAATTTAAGTAAGGGACTGAATAACTATTTATCTCTCTCTCACACGATATAGACGGCATTAAATTATTAGCGAGAGGCAAATAGCTGTCCAGTCTCTTTCTTTAATTAACAGTGTTGTACTTTAACTAAGCGATGACACTGTACTACTACTTGGGACATATCTTTTATATGGTGCCTAAAGTAATCCACAAAAAATAGCGAAAACGAGGTCCTATTCACTAGCTTACTCATTGATATTACCTAACATACATAAACCACCAACTTCAGGGCACAGGCCTTCTCTTAGAGAGAGAGAGAGAGAGAAAGAGAGTAGTTTCTACCGGTAGCTTAACAAAGGTCCGATGAAACTTAAAACGAATCATCAGTGCAAATAACTTAATTAAATAACTTAACCAACTTCGAAACATCCGAAAAATGTCAGCTAAATTTTGACATTTGCTCTAGCGAATATGTAGAAGGTGATATTTTTTTCCATACGTCAGATTTACTCTCAACAGAAGTTTATATTGATGGGTAAAATAACTTAGGGTAATTTTCACCGAAACTTTCTCAAACACCTAATATAATTTGTGGAAACTAAATACTTCGCATCGAAAGACAAACAATTAAGAAACTGACAGCCGTCTTGATAATGGTAACGGTAATGGATATAATTTATTGTTGTCTCTTGTGCGCTCAGATCAAAAGCGTACTGCTGATAGGATACTATAAATGCTTCGAATTCATATGAATTCTAAGTCACGCTGTAGTTGTTATTTATTTAATATTTAAGCTGTTATTCAGACGAATTCTAACCCTGTAGTTGTTATTTCGGAAATTAACACGCTTATTAGAGGTCCTTCTCAGGGTGATTAAAAGAGGAACAGTAAGCAAACTGACATGTTTAATGAAACTTTCGTAAACAGATTAACCAAGTTTTGGACCAGGACCAGTAATTGTGTTGTGTTGAAGTTATTAATTTTATTAAAAGTAACCCTGTTGTTTTATTAGCATTTTAGGAACTTTTTTATGAATCTCAATTGGGCACACTGCATGTATAACCATGGTACATACATACAAACATAACCTCACGCCTGTATCCCAGAGGGGTAGGCAGAGGCCAGGGACTGCCACTTGCCACGATCCTGACAGATCACTTTGGCTTCCTCGACATTCATTAGTCGTTGCACTAATCTGTCAGGATCGTGGCAACTAATGAATGTTGAGGAAGCGAAAGTGATTTGTCAGGATCGTGGCAACTAATGAATGTTGAGGAAGCGAAAGTGATCTGTCAGGATCGTGGCAACTAATGAATGTTGAGGAAGCGAAAGTGATCTGTCAGGATCGTGGCAACTAATGAATGTTGAGGAAGCGAAAGTGATCTGTCAGGATCGTGGCAACTAATGAATGTTGAGGAAGCGAAAGTGATTTGTCAGGATCGTGGCAACTAATGAATATTGAGGAAGCGAAAGTGATCTGTCAGGATCGTGGCAACTAATGAATGTTGAGGAAGCGAAAGTGATCTGTCAGTATCGTAGCAACTAATGAATGTTGAGGAAGCGAAAGTGATTTGTCAGGATCGTGGCAACTAATGAATGTTGAGGAAGCGAAAGTGATCTGTCAGGATCGTGGCAACTAATGAATGTTGAGGAATCGAAAGTGATCTGTCAGGATAACAAACCCAGATTGGGGTAAACTACGCTAGGGGTAGAGAACATATCTACTGAAAACCATTTATCTGCAGATTCTCTATTGTTCTAACATTGCCACCAAGTTAAATTAATATGTCATGTGTTCCAGCCTCCCATACGTCATGAACTTTCCAGAGTGGGCCAACTTGTTGAATTTATTACCACGAATCGACGCTATATTATGCACCAGATGCTAGATATTTTAATGTAAACATCGTACAATAAAAAAAAATTGAAACCGGAAAGGGTGTTCCTTCACTTCACATTTAAAAGGCACACTTGAAGTGATTTGGGTGTGTTTTATATTGACTCGTGCATTTGCTTTCGGAAAACACAATTTGGCGGAGTCATAGTGATATTCACAAAATATCGTGAGTAAGACTTTTTAAATAAAAATGAAAACCGACTTGAAACACTACAGCACTAAAAACAGAGAAATAGAGAAATAATAGAAATGAATATGACATTTAAATTCGATGTAGGTATTGTAAAATATTATATGTTATTATAATATTTTATTTAAAACTTATTTTAAAACGGCAACGACAGCACCGTGTGGCGCCGGATTAAGAATAGCGTCACTCCATTTCCTCCCGTGGATGTCGTAGAAGGCGACTAAGGAAAATAAATTACCAGGAGACGGGCACCAGCGTCTACCTGACATTCCAACCGCATACTGCGATCGCCAACCCGCCTGCCAAGCGTGGCGATTATGGCAAAACCCCTCATGGTTATGAAAACCATGAGGGAGGCCTGTGTCCTGCAGTGGGCGTCAAGGGGCTGATGATGATGAAACAAGAGATTTCAACTCTAAGCAAAGATTTCTCCTCACATTTTTTTTTTATTTACGTCTATACTTGAATGTTACTTGACCGCGGCTTTCAAAACACCCATATTTCTGTGTGTATTTACACGAACCCAGTCGAGCACTTTTCGATCGTTTCAAAGCTAACAGTAACCAGCTAGTAACAGTGCTGAAAATTGTACAGAGGCATATTTGGTTTCCATATTTATCATCAAACATACATACATAAACTCACGCCTGCATCCCAGAGAGGTAGGCAGAGACCACAGACTGCCACTTGCCACGAGTTTATCAAAACACTGTTAATTCCGTTAAGACAAGGTACTTGGCACGTATTTATATATTGTGTATTTTTTTACACGGGAAGTTGGCCAGTTTTCTGACATTTCCTAAAAATAAATAGAAATCCCTTTTTTGAAAAGATTTTATCCCTTTTGTGTACACATTTTTTTTTTTATTTACGTTTTATCTTTTTCGTTAGGTATTAGGTTCAACATCAATATTAGTTGTTTTGGGAAGCAACATTTTAGTTAAATCTAATTTACTAAGTCAATTTATTTTGACCATTTTATTTAATTCTATCACTCTATATGAGGCCGCCAGCGCAAAAGTGGCATAACCCCCATTGTTTCATATTCGTACTTATCTATTTCAATTTATTTAAAACATAATAAATTTTGATGCAAACCGGCCTAACCCTAGTTTCATCCATGGATAACAGGTGAGTAACATTGTAAATATTCTTTTTTGCCTACGAAGCAGATTCTGTATTCAATTTAAATTCAGGAAAATTTGTATCTCCATACTATGTTAAGTTGAGGCCACTTTTGCGCTGACGGCCTCATTTATTTTATTGGCACAGTTCTTGAATCAAACATTTTAATTTTGGGAGTGTCTTTCCATAATCGAAAATCGTAAAGATTTACAGTCGTATTGATAAAAAGTCGATCCCACTAAAATACTCTTAAGACAGAGTTTAAGCCGGCTTATGACGGGAATTCCTGTTATAAGCCGGCTTTAAGAAGAAAATACTCCATCTTAAGACTGTTTTGGTGGGAGCGATTTTTATAAATAAGGCTGTTACAGTTTGTTTTCGTGGGTAATAAAAGAACCGTTGAATATAGAAAGAAAGAAAGAAAGACATTTATTATTACCTAGCTGTTGCCCGCGACTTCATTTGTGTGGTAATTTTGATGTGTATTTTTCCGGGATAAGCTAATCCAGACTATAATCTATCTCTGTGCAAAATTTCATCCGGATCGTTCAGCCGCTTTTGCGTGAAAGAGTAACAAACATCCATCCATACATACAATCTTTCGCGTTTATAATATTAGTAAGGATGTGCCGATAAATATTCACGATATCAGAATTCATGTCCGGGTTAAGGTCCATTCAGTACAGGTTTAATTCCTTTTCACGAGTAGAGAAAAAACGGAAAAAACTTCTTTAAGTTCTGAGGAATATAATACTCAGTAAACCCGTAGCTGTGAGAACATCAAATATGTTCTGTAATTCCTAGGAATAACGAAAATAGATCGCTTTACTTGAGCCCACGTCAAGCCGAGATCGTAATAAACTCGTTCTCTGTCTGGAATATGACTGCTTGACAACATAGTTTTCATTTTATTACAGGCTTCTCTATCTACCTACTCGTAGAAAAAATGTATTGCGGGAATTTGTTTCTACGACTGCCTCGTTGGTCTTGCGGCATCACGTCTGTTTGCCATGTCCTAGGTTCGTGGAGGCCGCCGAACATTTATACAAATGGCCTCTGGATGTATTTCCATGTTTGTGACGTCCTTGCCTAGTTACCATAGCACAAAGTATCCTAGTTTGGGACCGGGACAAATGATTATGTTGTGTGGAAGTTATTATGGTATTATCTACTCTAATTATAATTTTAGGAAATTATTACCTTTAATTAACTTGATTAATGCGCGTGATTCTAGACTCAAAACTCCTGATTTTTTGTCGGAAGAGTCCGAACAGGTTTCGCTTTGATTCGCAGAGCTTAATCATGGCGATTTGCTCTTCTCTGTTTGTCAGAGAATGCGAATCAGAGCGAAACCTGGTTGGACTCTTCCGACAAAAACTCAAGTAAGTGAGTCCGAAATTAGGCCAATAAGTTACTGGTTTGATTTCGTTTTATTTTATTATCTTTTATCTCTTGAATTATGGTGAAATTAAAATTCAACTTAAACAATTCCTAGCACGGTTATTTTAAAGAGGGACGGAATAACTATTTGCCTATCACTCACCAAGCTTTGGACCTTAGTTGTTAAAATTGTATTGCCGTCTCGGCTAAAAACATCTCAAATCAAATTCCATCCAAGGAAACTTATCTTTTAAGCTAAGATCTCCAAATATATTACACGTTGCTTCGTCTACGTTTTGATCCAAAATAAAGCGATTCACGATCAGCGATTAATTACTTACTGTACATAGACATTAAACACTTTATTGCTCATCCGGAAAAAAGAATGTGCTTTCTTAATAAACAAAAGTAATAAATAAGGATCCCCAAATAAAAGTCCCCATAGAAGAGACCTATTTTTTTAAATATATTTTATTGTTTTGCCAAATGAACAAACTTGGTATAACAATAAAAACCCGTCAAGTATGAGTTGGATTCCAGTTAACGATCCCGACCTGCTTAAAAGAATACACATTTTTGATAAACATGTAATGTCACAATTAAGGTGCTAGAGAACCCTCAATGCACAAGTATGACTCGCACTTGGTCGATTTGTTCTTGTGGTGTGACGTGTCGTTATATCATCATCAGCATCATCAGCACTTTGACGCCCACTGCAGGACATAGGCCTCCCTCATGGTTTTCAAAGCTTCCCGGTCTTGTGCCGCCCGCATCCAGCGACTCTCTGCCACCGTAACCAGATCGTCAGATCATCTGACGGTGGGCCCGCCCACGCTGCGTCGTCCGGTCCGCGGTCGCCAGGTCAGAACTTTTCCGCCCAAATAGCCATAAGTTTTCCAAGCTACGTGCCCCGCCCACTGCCACTTCAACTGAGCAATTATTCGAGCTATATTAGTAACTCCGGTTCTTCTGCGGATCTCCTCATTCCTGATTCGATCACGCAGTGAAGCTCCTAACATAGCTCTCTCCATTGCTCGTTGGGCGACCTTGAGCCTTCTTACGAGGCCCATAGTCAGCGACCAGGTCTCCCATCTATAAGTCATAACTGGCAACACACATTAGTTATACACCTTCGTCTTGAGACGCTGAGGTATTTTGGACGCGAAAATGTGTTTTGGTTTCCCGTACGCTGCCCACACGAGATGGATTTGACGAGTGACCTCTTTCTCGAAGTTGGACTTACCGAACTGGCCTGTTTGTCCCAGATATACATAGTGGTCGACAACTTCGACGTCAGATAGGAGTGGGTGCTACATGGGAGTTCGACATTATCTTAGTCTTGTCCTTGTTTTCCTTTAGACCCACTCTGTTAGAAGGTTTCTTCAGGTCATTGAGCATTGAACTTACAGGGTCTCAGTCGTAATCACTATTTCATCAGCTAATTGAAGGTGAGTGATGTACTCGCCACTTGGCGTTACAATAAACGTCTCTTTTAGGGTTCCGTACCCGAAGGGTGCCAAACGAGATCCTATTTACTCTGCCTTCGCTGTCTGTCCATCCGTCCGACGTTTGAAGGGCTATGTTTTTGGAAGCGTAATAGTTTGGCAGTTAATTTTTCATAGAATATGTGTTATTAAGACGGATTACCTAAAAAATAATAAAATTAAGAACACGACATTTTTTCGACATTTTTTTTTTCTTTCTTCAAAAAGGAAAACGTAGTGTGGAGGTAAAGCCGGCCTCAAACTAATTACATACCACGCTTGTACGAGGGGAAACTACACACATTCACACTAACATATATTTTAAATTATTAACAAAATAAATAAAATTATTAACAAAATAAATATTTTATCAGCAATGAAAGACTTGCCATTTACTGAAGTAAGTGTACAACTTTCGAATCATAAGAAGAATTTTATTTTGGTCGGCATTTAGAAAGTGAATTAAACTGAGCTGCGTGTCTGTAAAGACCGATTCTTAGACCAAGTCATTCACCTAAAAATAATTTATATATTACAAAAAATTCATGAACTTTGTCTCAACAGCGTAAAGAGATATGTACAGGTCGATCTCTCCATTTAACCATTATACAGGAGAGATCACGTTAATTAATGGCTCCGCGAGAAATAGATTTCCCTCGTAGTCCCATCGATGACGAATAACGGGACCGCAAGAAACTGTTATCCCTCACAGATCCATTAAAGGGACAAAATAATGGGACCATGAGAAAACACCGCGGGTGTACATAGCTTGTGACTCTTGTTGCGTTTGACGCAAGAGCGAGTGTCGTTAAATTACAGTTTCTCTGAATTCACTTTCTTTCTGAATTCAAAAAGGCATTTCGGATGAAAGTTCTAAACGTTTGTAACTTCTACCTAATGCGGCCTAGACGGTAGCTTCTTATACACTTTTAGATAAATTCAAAGCGAAACATTTCTTCTCTTTATCTCCTCCCTGTTGTGTTAAAAATCACGCCTGTGTTTAAATTTTCTCTAACAACACAAATTAGGAAAATACTCAGGAATGAACCTTCGGTCTTAAAGGACCTCATTGTACAAACAGAAAAAAACAAAAAAGGGCACCTTTCATAAAAAAAAAACTTCAAAATTGTGGACAGTTGGCGTTAAGGTATGTTTAGATTACACACATAACCTAACTAACGTTTGAATAGTATTTTTATTAAAGTTAAAGTTCTAACTTGGTAAAATTTTATAATTTAATCACTCCCATACAACACAATCTCTTGTCCTGGTTCCAAGCTACCCTGTGCTATGGTAACCAAGCAAGCACATAAAGAACAAGAAATACACCCAGACTGAGGCCATTTGTTCAAATATACGCCGGCCCACAGTGGGAATCGAGCCCACAATCTCCATCATAATCAGATGTGATGAAATAAAATTGAAGTTTTATTTAAATAATAAAATAAAAAAAAACTGTTCTATTTTCTGATGGCAGTCTTTTTAGGGTTCCGTACCCGAAGGGTGCCAAACGGGACCCTATTACTAAGACTTAAACTGTCCATCTGTCGGTATGTCTGTTTGTCTATCTGTCTGTTCGTCAGTCTGTCTGTCTGTCTGTCACCACGCTGTATCTCATGAACCATGATAGGTAGGCAGTTGAAATTTTCACAGATGATGTGTTTCCGTTGCCGCTATAACAAAATACTAAAAACAGAATAAAGTACGTATTTAAGGGAGGCTCCCATACAACAAACGTAATTTTTTGGCATTTTTTGCTCGATATTAATAAAAGCAACAGGTAGATGCTTGTAATATTCACAGAATATTTAGTTCTACAAAATTAAATAATAAAATTAAACTAAAAGGGTTAAAACCCCATGCAACGAAAACATATCGCCTCGGCAAGGGCTGTTAATCTGGAACTACGTGTCGTGTGCAATTCATTTATATATCGTTGAGTAGAAAAAAGCAGCTTTTACTCGGATCCCTTCAATTTTTGCCGCTAGATGGCGCCAGTGCCGCGCAACACTTGCGCAGTTTGAGCTAACAATTAACGCTTACTCATAGACGTTTCACGGTAAACCAACGGCCGCGTAACCCGACACAGCTCCATCCACTTTTTTAGGGTTCCGTAGTCAACAACAAACCCTTATCGTTTCGCCATGTCCGTCCGTCCGTCCGATAAAAAACCGATCTTTCTACGGATCCCTACACTGGTCGTGGCCCGTTCGGCTTTGAAGATAGAGCTAGATTGAATACAGCACCAATAGGTTCGTGGGCCTGCTGTGAACTTGCCCTAGCACATTTGAGAATTTTTACTGAATAAACGTAAACACGCAGCGGTAGAACGCCGACCTCACATTTGGTAGGTCGTGGGTTCTAATCCCGGGCATGTACCAATCAATGGCTTTGTTTTCTTAGTTACATAAAATACATCATTTGTGAAGTTCTAGTAGCAATACGACTCGCTAAACTGTAAAAGACTACCTCGTGAGAAAACCTGAGGGCCTGAGGTGTTCACCTGCCCCGGTGCTTGAAATTACCAATTTGCGGTGGGCACGCGTGATAATTAAGCCCATACTCTCTCTCTCCGAGAGAAGGCCCTGCAGACGTATACACATACAGGCTATATAAAAGAAAAAAAAACCGGCCAAGTGCGAAAAAATCACGTTTCTTGTATGGGAGCCCCCCCTTA
Source organism: Yponomeuta evonymella (assembly GCA_963969515.1). NCBI lineage: Eukaryota > Metazoa > Arthropoda > Insecta > Lepidoptera > Yponomeutidae > Yponomeuta > Yponomeuta evonymella. The sequence continues at coordinate 21,450,142 of OZ018343.1, read as the reverse complement.
AATATTTATTTTAATTTTATTATTTGTTCTTGAAGCGAATATAAAACTAAATGTTCTGTAATTATTTCAAGCGTCGACCTGTTGCCGTTATTAATATCGAGCAAAAAACGGCAAAAAATTACGTTTGTTGTATGGGCGCCCCCTTTTTTTTTATTCTATTTTTAGTAATTACTGTTATATCGGCGACAGAAATACATCATCTGTGAAAATTTCAACTGCCTAGCTATCATGGTTCATGAGATACAGCCTGGTGACAGACAGCCAGACAGACAAACAGACGGACAGTGAAGTCTTAGTAATAGGGTCCCGTTTGGCACCCTTCGGATACATAACCCTAAAAACGTAAACACATATCAGATCGTCTATTCTAATTTCTCAAGAAAGAACGAGACATAACGATATCTAAGTATTTAATGAGATACATTTTCAGACACGTTTTATGTTAGAATGTAAAAATATCTGACTTCATTTGAAGGCACCTTTGCAGCAACGAACGACTGTGTACAGCTTAAGGGGATCCAGAGGGCTCACAGCGCCACCACTTAAAAAAAAATCATATCTTCTTTTACATGCATTTTGCAATAAGTGTCTGTAAAATCTCTCAATCATGTTAACAGTGTTTTTTAGGATCCACAACAAAAAATCTAGGATCTGGACCTAGGACTAGATAGCATTTATCTCAAAAATGGCCGTTATTGGGGTTACTACTACCTATTTCTAGGTTTTTGGCCTTCTGTTTTGGGCCATGGGTCCTAAAAATTACTATCAACAAGATTGAGAGATTGTACAGGCACTTTTTGCAAATTCGATCAGTAAAAAAAAATAGATACGATTTTTTTCCCTGGTGACGCTAGTGTTATTCTACAGAGCCCCTTAAGGTAATAAAAATTACTGTTAACATGATTGAGAGATTTTTCAGACACTTTTTGCAAATCATAAGCCTATATACGTCCCACAGCAGGGCACAGGCCTTCTCTCGTTCTTCACGTTCAGACACTCAGGATTCCTCACGATATTTTCCTTCACCGTTAGAAAGTGATATTGCTACTATAACTTCACAAATGTAAATAACTTAGAAAACAAAGGCCCGCATTGGGAATCGAGCCTGGGTCTGTCGCTTCGGAGTCCAATGTTCTACCCACTAGGCTACCACCGCTTGCAAATACGATCTGTAAAAAAAGATATTATTTTTTGCCCTCGGTGGCGTTACTGTTACCGTATTAGGACCCCCTTAAGTCAGATTTTTTTTTAGGACACTTTAATTGTTTCTGTACCATGCTATTTCTTTGACAATGTTATTTTTCCGCTTTTTATCTTCAAAAGCATTCTCATTCCGGGTCCTTTTATTCATTACTCAGGGGCGCTCTCGCAAAATAACTCTCCACTAGAAGTGTAATAAAAACCAAAAATTCTGCCACAAAGGCTAAGTTAACATTTAGAGGAATAACTTAAAAAATTCTGAAGTTTGCTAAAACTTACTTTTTACAAAAAAAAAATACCTCGACAGTGGTTTTGCAAATTTTTTTGACGCTAACTTACACCTGATAGTGGTACCTTATGAATAAGAGATGACCCTTGGATTTTGAATATTGGGAGAACTTTTATTTTGATCAATAATAATACCCTGTGGACCCAAACCTTTATCGACTTCGCAAATAGCAATAGAGCTGTTGCCCTCTCTTAGTTGTAAGAATAAATTTCAAGTTATGTTACTTTTTATTTTACAACTAGCTGTCCCGGCAAACTTCGCGCTTCTTCGATTTTCAGTCAGTGCCTATGGTAACCGTGCCGTGGTGCGTTTAAAAAGAATTAAATCAAATGCAATAACATACATACAATAAAGTAAAAAATATCGTCATAAAATACTTACATATATTATTAACGAGAGTTATTGCCTACTTGGGTTTAAAATTCAACGGATGCATTAGGCCTTGTGTTTATGGACTTTTTAGTAGTCGGGTTTTTGGATTTAAAACAAGTTTTTTCTTAGTGCATTAGTGCGATCGCCAACCCGCCTGCCAAGCGTGGCGATTACGGCAAAACCCCTCATGGTTATGAAAACCACGAAGGAGGCCTATGTCCTGCAGTGGGTGTCAAATGGCTGATGATGATGGTGATTAGTGCGAGAAATCAAAAATGTATTTCAATGTAAAGAGCTAACATCCTATTTGTCGAATGTCAATGAACAATGGTATCCACTGCCCTTACGCCACATGGTCCGATCGGCTTGTCCGATCGATCGGACGACGAATTTTTTTATTTACTGATGGTTCTTGGAGGTCCTTGAGAAGTATATCTGGTGTTACTTTGAATGACAGGATACGCAATAGTGTGATTAGAGAACGCTGTGGACTGAAAGAGGATGTAGTGACTAGAATTGAGAAGAGAATGTTGCGTTGGTTTGGAAATGTGGAGAGGATGAAGGAAGAAAGATTGACGAAACAAATATATCAAGCGAATGTGGGTGGAAGGGCCGGTAAGGGGCGACCCAGACGGACATACTTCAACCAAATAGGGGATGTATTAGCAAAGGGCAAGATAAAACGTACCCGAAACCGGCGTGCGTGCATGCAACGACTAATGAATGTTGAGGAAGCGAAAGCGAAAGTGATCTGTCAGGATCGTAACAAGATCATGTTATATTATGTGTTACTGTCCCATCCGCAAACACATCACACTCTGGTGCTTCAGCGAGCAGGGCACAGTGTAACCGCAGCGCACGCGCGACTGGCGAGTGCTGGTACTGGTTGGTGCGAGATTGCGGCATTAGGATGGGTTTGGCATGAAAAAGACTGCCTCCTAATGCCTCCTAATATACTTTTCAAGTTAGCTTCTTAGTTAAACCCTTTAGAGCGTGGACAAAAAGGTGCAATATTACAAGGGACGGGTTGAAACTACACGCTGAAATCTGGGTGGTTCTAAAGTAGCGTTTATGTAATTATAGCAATCAATCATGCCATATATTTAAATTGTTACTTTTAATTAGAGAGGTAGGACAAAAATTAGCTGAGAAATCTTGTTGCGAGTTGTAAAATCTTGTTTCAAACAATTCGCGAACAATTAGTGGAGCCTCTCCGTCTATTAGAGTGAATCCTGAATATTGAGCTAGTGTAGTATATAGAGGTACTAGCGATACATGTTGGTATCAGTAGTACCATTAATGGTACTAGCCAATGGTACTAAGGAGACGGAGGGAGAAAAATAACTATAAATTCACGTATGTCCGGAATGTGTGCCGAGATATTTCGGATTAGGACTCATGTCTCCCCTGGTGTCTCCCCTAGGAGACCCATCAGGATTCTCTTAGTTCTCGTGTCTTCTTCACGTAGGAGAGACATCAGACCTAGCTTTTTAATCATATTTTAAGGACTCATGTCTCCCCTGGTGTCTCCCCTAGGAGACCCATCAGGATTCTCTTAGTTCTCGTGTCTTCCTCACGTAGGGGAGACATCAGACCTAGCTTTTTAATCATATTTTAAGGACTCATGTCTCCTCTGGTGTCTCCCCTAGGGGAGCCATCAGGATTCTCTTAGTCCTCGTGTCTTCCTCACGTAGGGGAGACATCAGATCTTGCTTTTTAATCATATTTTAAGGACTCATGTCTCCCCTGGTGTCTCCCCTAGGGGAGCCATCAGGATTCTCTTAGTCCTCGTGTCTTCCTCACGTAGGGGAGACATCAGACCTTGCTTTTAAATCATACTTTGTATTCGTGAGTCCCCTGTAAATCCTTCCGGGCTCATGTCTGCCCTGATGTCTCCGCACGTATTATTGACACCATTATCAAGAGCTGATCTATAGTTTGTATCGAGAACTTCACTAACGTACTCGATAGTGAATGTCAAGGTACGTTCATTCTACTCTGGCTTTCAAAACACCCAAAATAACTCGTGCATATTTAAAAATGGCCGTTTTCGCGCTATAATGCGTTTAGTTTGTATACATCAAAAATGTTTGTCGATGTTTTTTTATCTAGCATGTTTTTTTAACAACTAGGTACTTTGTCCCTTACCAGTTCAACTTCAACCAACCAAATATCATGATCACTCTACCGAAGCGTACGGCGGTGATTTAAATCAACTGTTGCTTTGACGCCACCTTGAATTATCTAAATTCACACTAAATGGCGGCTCTTCATTTAGCCTATTAATAAAAAGGCTAGATTTCGGTCAACCAGGTAGTCAAACGTTTTAGACAGTGCTATATTATAACTAAAGGGCTAACTATGTCATTGGATTACTTATAACCTTCCTAGACATGTACCAATGACTTTTTTTTTCTAAGTTACTTACATTTGCGAAGTTGTAGTAGCAATGGATCACTCGGTAAAGGTCAAGGAAAACATCGTGAGAAAAACGGTGTTCACATAACTACCTCATATAGACTACAAAAAAAGTTAATAACTTAATAACTTAATTGGTCGAGCTGTACACGCACAGAGGCGCAGCGGAAATCTATAACTTTGCTGTTAACGCAGACTTTAATGGCTTAACTGTAATGTTTAGTATTTACAAACAAGTGTTTAATGGTCTCGCTTACAACCCACTCGAGCCCAGTGGAACCATAAATTACGAATAATTCCACTAACAGTCTTGCTGTAAGTTCTGCGTGGAATGTTTACGGAATATTTCCCTCCTCTGAAATATAAAGTGGAATAATATAAAGTTTCGCAAGTTGAAATGCTCATCCGTAGAGTTAACTTTACTGTACAAAAAGTTAGATAGATGGAGAACACTTTATTACACGACCAGGTGAAATAATTTCACATAGTTTCTTATATCTAACTAGTGGTATACAATTGGTGGTCTTATCGCTTAGAGCGATCTCTTCCAGACAACCTTTGAACGGAGTGGATTGCAGGAAGAATATAGTCGGTAGATGGATGTACATAAATAAGGGAGTCTGGAATATAATGGTATGTGAAGTAACAAATATGTATAGCGAAAGATTACAAGACAGTTATAAAGTTGCAATGTTTTCGAAAAGCTTTTCTCAAACTGTTGCTTAAGGGGATCCAGGGAGTAACGCTGGCGCCATCGAGGAAAAAAATCATATCTTTTTTTACATAAATTTTGTTTCCATTTTATGGAAGCGATGCATACGCGCTATCGAATCGCGTCTAAAAGCGGTCGATGGCTCTTAAGGGGGTCCAGGGAGTAAAACTAGCACCACCGAGGAAAAAAATCATATCTTTTTTACAGATGAAATTTGCAAAAAGTGTCAGTATAATCTCTCAATCGCGTTAATAGTGATTTTTAGGACCCATGGCCCTGAACCTAAAACAAAAAACCTGGGACTAGATAGCATTAACGCCAGAAACGGCGGTTTTTGGCATAAATACTATCTAGTCCCAGGTTCGTGATCCAAGGTTCTTTGTCGTGGGTCCTCAAAATCACTGTTAACATGATTGAGAGATTATACTGACACTTTTTGCAAATTTGATCTGTTATTTCCCCTTTTTCTCGTGGTCCTTGGGACCACCTTGACCTCTCTCAATGGTGGTCACAAAAAAATTGCTCAAAATCTGTGGCCGAGATTCTTGGCAAGATTCTTATTTTCGGCAAGAAAATCGGTTATTCTTCAATTAAAAAAGAAGTCGGTTATTCTTTAATTAAAAAAGTAGTATTATTTTCACATAATCTTTTACTTACAACTTGCAACAGATTTTGATGATTTTTTTTTGTGTTCATCATCAGCCATTTGACGCCCACTGCACGACGTTAGCCTTCTTCGTGGTTTTCATAACCATGAGGGCTTTTGCCATAATCGCCACGCTTGGCAGGCGGGTTGGCGATCGCAGTATGCGGCTGGAATCTCAGGAAGACGTTGCTGCCCGTCTCCTGGTAATTGATTTCCTTAGTCGCCTTCTACGACATTCACGGAACGAAATGGAGTGACGCTATTCTTAGTCCTGCGCCACAGGAACATTTGTGTTACAATGAGTTAAAATATTCGATTCGCTTTCCGAACATCGCGTTCGCGGTGCACAGCCAAGCATCAATCCCTCATCCCCGCTACCTTCATATCCAAGTTGGCGCTCGGTGCGGCCACTATCAACAAATAAGTTTAACACAGTTCCACTAAGTCGCGCGTAACTTACGCAATTATGTCGCTTCCCGGCTTAACTTCTCGCTTACCGCATAATATCGTTTGGGACACTCCGATTACGGAGACGTTGCGGTAAGTCTACATTTGCAGGGCGTAAGAAAATCCCTGTATTGAGGGTTCTGAAGCATGTTGGTTATAGTATTTTTAATAGCTCGCGGTGCTCACATATATTAACAAATGGTCGCGATTGAAAGGCCGAAAGAAATTGAAATAAAATAACTTGGAGTGGCACTGTTTAATATATAATGATTAAAACAATTATTTTGTAAATAGTCCATGATTTATTGAAGGCTGTGACATTAGTCGACCGCGTAAAGCGCGAATTTAATAAAATTACATTAATTGTGATATTTCAAAACAAAAAAACCCCGAAAAAAAGTTAGAACAAAAGTTGTTGCCAAACACACACTCTAATTGGCGTGTCTTAGGAATTGCGCATTGTAAAAATAACCCTGTATATCTCAAAAAGGAGGAGTTCTACTTATAAATGCTAATGATAAAGTTAAGCCTTTACACTGCCCGAATAAATACCGGATATACCCTACTTTGTCTTGTACGTGTGTCACACCCCTTCTGTAAAATTACTAACCATGCCAACTCTACATTAACTCTACTAATACCCCTTGTTGGCGCTCCGGCCTCGTGCTCCTACTAAGTAGTCCTACTGGTAGGAGCACCAAGACACCTGTGTCCTGATGCTCCTACTACTAAGTTGGTCATGGTAAACCTCGTCAGTTCACCGTCCACACCCTAATGCAAGTAACCCCGTGTGTATCGTTAGAGTTTTAACCGAGTGTGAAAAGTTAAGACTCTGTGGAAAGTTCTTTTAGTATACTACTTGCTAAGTATTGCTACTAAGCTCGGACATACGATGCTTACCAAAGAGTTATTCTTACCCGACTTGGCAAAGTCGGCAGGAAAAACTATGATTTTAGCAGTCTATGTATGTATGTGTTTGTATGTATGTATACGCGTATTATGTATGTCTGTAGGTAAGTACACAAAGTTATTTTTAGAATTCGCTACCCCGAACCACCCCAATTATAAATCAGAATCTATAAATTTATTTCAACGTAAATAATTTACATTCTGTTGTATGTCAATATACAAGGTAATGTCAGTAATGCCAAACCTAACAGTTTATTATTAAAAATTGCGAGACAAAAGAGAGAAAAATTCTGGAAGATGTAGTACGAGAAAGAATGCAAAACAAATTCCGTAACTATTCATTTATTCCCAAGCGACACCATATTTTTAATTGACAGGGTTTCACAGCCACTCACTAAAGTATATAGAAAGTAAGATAAACTTTAATTCTACGGTCTAATTCACAATTCATTATTTTAACTTGGGGCTGCCAGAGGCTTGGCAGTTGCAGGACCAGCTGCTACCCGATGCTACATTAACTGTCTTTACGTTATTTTCACACATGTTCCACGTCACTTGGTTTCCTTCAGGTTCTCAGCCAATTTCAGGAAGATGTTATGAAGTAGCCTGATCACAGTAGGGTAGTTCTGTCCCAGTAAAGGTTCCCGAAGCGCTGGCACACATACCTGTAGAAAAAGAGCTCTGTGATGTGATTTGTTTCGACTTGCTTTCTCTACTCGTGAAAACTTAGGCTTTTACATTTATTGCGTGAAAAGTTGCGTTAAGTTTTACTTCACACACAGGGTACAAATCTACATGTGCATTGGAAAATCTACACGTCAAAACGCACGACTTTAACTACCTATGGGGAAAACTTAGGGCGCTTTTACTCGGTTGGCACGTTGCAAAAAACAGTGCCGATTGCAGTCGTCGACACTCAACGACGGCAAGCGTCGACGACGCCTAGTCAACCCGCGTATAAGCGCCCTTAGGCCTGGGGCCCACAGTAAGTAAGTGGAACGAGGGCGCGGAAAAGACACGACGCGTTGCATAGAGTACGCGGCCTCGCCCCGTCTTGTATGTCCCATCGCCAGGGCCGGATTTAGGGGAGGGCAGGCGGAGCTACTGCCCTGGGGCCTCCACAAGGAAAGGGCCCCCACAAAAGGGTAATATGTACTATCATTAAACGCCAATCTTTTAGGAGTACTTATAAAGTCTGTTTGTCTTTCAAATTAAAAAAAAAAATTCGTCGTATTCATTGTAGTTTTTGTTTCGTATTTTTTATTTGTTAAATATTCCTTAGGGGCCTCCGCTCCTTCGTTGCCCTAAGGCCTCCAGACCTCAAAATCCAGCTCTGCCCATCGCTTCATAACATTTTGCACGGAAGTGAATTGAAAGGGCACCGCGTCTTTTCCGCGCACTCGTCCCATGTGTTTTCTTAGTGACCCACGACTTAGATCAGGAAAAAAAAATCAGCTATTCCATATATTTTAGTGCCCTAGATGGTAACTGTAATAAAGAACGGTTGTTCGACTTTTTGTAGTTTTCCCCACATATACTTTATTCGTATTTAGAAATAGATCCCCCCGTATTCCCGATTTGGATACACCCTGTAGACATAATATGAAGCCTTCACGTCTACGCTACATGATTTACACAGCTGGCAACTACGTTCACGAGATAGTTGAAACAACATTTGCCCAAGTTCCTAAACATTACTGCGGAATGGTTTTCCTATTTATGACGCAATCACGGCAAACCCGTTTCATTAAGCGGGAAATATGCAATGCTGTATATTTCCTTCAATGATTTTTTTTTTCACTGAAGTTAATCTCACAACATGTTTGTTTTAACAGGTAGGTACGCCTAGTGAGGAGTCCCTGTGAACAACTTTTGCTGCCTACCTGACTCATACCTTTGGTAATCATACAATCATAATGTTGGTTATTACTGTTTTTTAGGGTTCTGTACCCAAAGGGTAAGGAATTCTTATTACTAAGACTCCGCTGTCAGTCCGTCCGTCCGTCCGCCGTCTGTCACCAGGCTGTATCTCATGAACCGTGATACACAGTTAAAATTTTCACAGATGATGTATTTCTGTTGCCGCTATAACAAAAAATACTAAAAACAAAATATAATAAATATTTAAGCGGGGCTCCCATACATTAAACGTGATTTTTTGGCTTTTTATGCTCGATATTAGTAACGGCAACATGTAGACCCTTGAAATATTTAAATGTTGTATAGATAATGGTACGGAATCCTTCGTGAGCGAGTCCGACTAGCACTTGGCCGGTTTTTACTATTGTTCCGTCTATGTCTCGTTTTGTTTGTACCTATTTTTCTATATCTTAAGCAAAGTTTTATTTGGCGGTTAAATAAAGGGATACTTTAATTTTTTTATCATTTTAATGTGACCTAACATAACTAGGGGTATTTCGACTTCTTTATTAAGGATCTAACTAATTCACTCTAACAGATTTGGCAAACCGTTTCTCCCTATCTGACTTTATTATGCATATTCTTTGTATTATCCTGTAACAAAATATTTACTAAAACAAAAACGCCGGAATGGTGCGAGGTAGCTAAAAATAGTGGGAGGTAGATCGTAAGGGGTGAAGAATTTTCCCAGCACTGGGACACATTACCTAGCTTTACTTTTACAGAACACCATCTGTTGCCCTGGACCCAAACTAGGATATGCTGTAATATGGTAAATTCTAATTCTATTTTTTTGTTCATTATAAACTTCAAATGTTTATTTAATGAACGTCAAAGATATAAATTTCACCATTAATGGATTATGTGGAGAAGATGTTCCACAAAGAAACTAGACAATTTTTTTTTTTTCAAAAAATGATTTAAGTTAATTAACAGAGTTATCAACTCAAAAATCATCACTCATGAGTGTGTTGAACACTAGACATAATCATCCTCTAATTACCTACTAAAAATCATCTACCGTTTAATAATACCAGACATCTTTGTCTTCTTAATAAATCCTTCATGGCTCTTTTGCGTAGAGTTTGCTTAACACATTTTTAAGCTGCGTCAGAGGTACCTCTGATGTATCTTGAGGAATCTTTTTGTAGAACCTTATGGGGCCATAAGGGTGTATCAACTTTTACAAAAATAAATCGTGGAAATGTCAATTTATGTCTATTGCTAATGTTAACAATATGAAGGCTGATGAATGTTGAGGATGCGAAAGTGATCCATCAGGATGGATTTCTTTCCCATCCTCATGCCTCTCTGGGATACAGGCGTGAGTTTATGTATGTATGTATGATGGCTATCAATATTTTTCAACTAAGCAGACAAACATGGAAAAACATCCAGAGTGAGGCCATTTGTGCAAATGAAAGTGCGCTGGTACACTAAAATCTAGTCTCTTTAATACAAATAAAAAACATACCTACGCTTTTATAACTCTTTCTGTCTCACTCTCGCACCACATGCGTGCTTCTCTCTGGAGAAAAAGAAAAGAAAAAAGAACAATTTTAGTTTCAAAATAAAAAAAAAACTCAAACTGAAAAATGGGAAAAAGCGGACAGAAAGATAGGTCGTGAAGGGATTTTAAGGTTATTTAGTAAAAAACAATAAGTCACATTGGCGGCTAAACAAATACTCATCTGGGCCAAAAATAAAAGTGACAAAAATACTATTCTGGCTACCCATAGCACAGGGAATCCTAGTTTGGGAGCCAGTAAGCACTCTTTTAACCGTTTTCTAAATAAAGTTTTTTTCATTTTCATTTTTCATTTTTGTCACTTTCATTTTTCTTCCCGATATGTTTGTCACTAGGTATATTATAGTGACTAATAAAATTAGTGACAAATATATCAAACGAAGATGGTTGGAAGAACCGGTAAGAGACGTCCCAGGTGAATATACTTCAATCCAATAGGCTATGTAATAGCGAAGGGCAAGATAAAAAGCACCCGGAGCCGACGAGCGTACGTGCAACGACTAATGAATGTGGATGAAGCGAAAGAGATCTGTCAGGATCATGGCAAGTGGCAAACCCTGGCCTCCGCGTACCCCTTCGGGATACAAGCGTGAGTGTATGTAACGTAGAAGGGACTAATAATCCAGTCACTTTTGCATAAAAATTGGAGTGAGATACTAAAGCTCGCGTGCAGATGCAACGCGTCCGTACAACGTTCGCACAAGGATCTCAGTCATTCCTAGGTAAATTTTTGTATAATAGAATTAGTAAACAACACAGTATATCCGAACTAACAAAACATGAATGTAAAAAGTGGGTTAAAAACTTTCTTCTCACTCTCTCCTACAAGAAAACTGAAGATCTATTGGCAATAATAAGATAAATTTACAATATTACTATACACTAATTAATTTTACTCTACATTCACCACACACTACATCATTTATTCACACACTCACTACACTTCACAGATACACAGCTTTCACACTTACACCTTTCACATGCATGCTAGTATAGCTCTAAATATGATATAATTATAAAAAATACAATTTAAATTTAATTTAATTATACATAATACTTAATTGCAGAATGTTTAAAATTTTATATTATAATAAAACTTAGTATACAGTTTATCTATGTGATATCATAGGTAAATGACCAAATTTAACTTTAACCAAATTTAACTGTCAATGTTTACTCTGTGCCGTTACTTCGTGACTTATGTAATGCTTTTTGTATGTGTGTGTCTTGAGGAAGTAAATCAGTTATCATCTATCTATCTATAGTAAAAATTTTGCTTATTATCTCTTATTCCGAGGTTGACGGGACTAGATAGATAGACATATAGAGAACACTTCATCTATACTAATAATAAATCTGTAAGGGTCGGTCATGGAGTAAGTTAGTTTGTTTTCAGAGATATTGTGTTTATAGGCTCAATATATGATACTGAAACTAATTTTACGATTTTTAGAATTTTTTTCTGTATGTGTGTATGTATGTATGTTCCTCCATAACTCTTAAACCAATTATCCGAATTTGATGAAATTTGGTATAAAAACATATAGACATATGGGACACAGGATAGGATATTTAAATTTTAGCTCCAGTTATGATAAGACGTGGCCCCCATACAAATGCTGCTTCGTAAAAATCGAAATGTACGCGAACGGAGTCGCGGGCACAGCTAGTTGTAAATAAAAGTGGAAATTACACAGATATTTCTTTGCCTATGAGTACAGATGGCGGCCTCATCACTAAAAGTGATCTCTTCCAGACAACCGTTGGGTGGACTGGATTATAAGGTTTTGCATGAACGGGCTGCCAGGGTGTGCACTAATGAGTGTGCGGAGAACGAACGACGTGACGTGACGTGACGGAACGTGACGAACAGGAGCTACACATTCTGGACAACAAAATGAAGATGAAATGAATTTTTTTTCTTTTGTTTATAAAATTTCGAAAATTTATCGAGGAATCGATGCGTAACTTTCACCGTTCCTATGGCTAGGAGCGTAAGTATGGCTAGGAGCGTAAGTATAGGTATAAACCAACGCTAAGCATATTTAAGATCCTCATGTTTCGTTTTCAAACGACCCCGATTTATATTAGTGTTTATGTTAGACGGACGACTTTATAGATTGATAATACCGTGTTGTAGGTTTGTACAGATGTTTGGATGTTTGTTATTCAATCACGCAATAGCGGCTGAACGGATTTACATAAAACTTGGCGTACAGATAGACAAAAACCTGAATTGAGGGATAGTATTTATTTTAAGTTTAAAATAGATGGAGTTGTGCGAGCGAATGCTATGTTGTAAATAAGATGGCGTTGCGCAAGAATCGTATAAGCGGATTCTTTGGCGGTACAAAGTTCGCTGGGACAGCCAGTTAGTAATGATTATACACATACATATTACAAGGAATAATACTTACCACAGCAAAGAGAACAAGCACAATGGGGCACATGAGGTTGATCAGCAAAGAGATGAACGTCCTTACGACCCACCAGATGCCGATGACAACCAGTAGACTGCCCAGCATCACCTGCGAACGTATTGTGTATTTAAGGCACCTTCCGGCTCACAATGTTGAATTCATAAAATGTTGAATTCCTGAGATGTTGAATTCGCAAAATGTTGAATCCCAAAATGTTCAATTGGCAAAATTTTGAATATGAATTCCCAAAATGTTGAGTTCGCTTAGTTTGGTTTTCTAGATTAAGATTTAATTGCAATATTAGGGGAATTAAGTTTTTTTTTAATTAAACAAGGATTAAATCGTTTATTCAATATTTTGAGAATCCAACAGTTTGGGATTACATTTGGCGAATTCAACATTTTGAGATAACTATGAATTCAACATTTGGCGAATTCAACATTTTAGGATTCAACATTTTGCGAATTCAACACTTCAAGAATTCAACATTTTATTAATTCAAAATTGTGAGCCGGAAAGTTAAGGCGTATCCACGTCACTACGGACCGGCGACGTGCAGTCAATCAATCAGCCACTTCCTTCTGTTCTCAGCCATCCTCATTCAGTCGTTGCTAACAATCTCCCCAGATCCTAGCCGAACTCGTGGTCACACCGTTTTGCTACACCAGTGTGACTACGAGTGATTTATTATACTCGTGGTCACACTGTGCGGTGTGATCAACAGTAAATTATTAAAACACAAGACTTGTGATCACACTGCTAGTATCGAGAAATAACGTCTATAAATTCAAATATCAATTTTTTTTTTAAGAATTGCCGACAAATTTAACGCAAAATTCCCAAAAAATGGCGCGCCACACAAACAACGCGTCGACGCCTAGGGCGCAAAGGTCCAACATATCGACATTTTTGTTGACTCTATTAACAAAATAGCGTTTGAACTAAGATTACACTTACATAAGTAATTAATAAGGTTTATTGTGTAGTCATAGCAATAGGAGCGCTTTGGGAAACTGTAAGCTCTCATTGCAATATTAAATAGGTAAATAAAAAAAAACTAATATTTACCAAGGACTTTGAAAGAAAGAATATTTTATGTATCGGGCACTTCACTATCTACGATTCAGTCAAGTACGATCCTTTTCAGAGTACGTAGTGTAACTAAGAGTAAAAGAAATTACTCGTAATCACACTGGTGTAGCAAAACGGTGTGACCACGAGTCCGACGGGCTCAGATCGTCAGATCGACCGTAGGTGGGCGTCCCACGCTGCGTGTTACCAGTTCGTGGTCTCCACTCGAGTGCCTTTGCACCCCATCGACCATCGGTTCTTTGACGGGGTGCGGGTGGCATGATTTCAATCTAAAATAATCCTTACAAGTCAGCGACTACAATACAAGAGCAAAAGTGCCCGTTCCCGTGACGAATGAGAAACGTACAGAGACTGCTTAATCACTTGTCCTGATCCAAAACTAGGATCCTTTTGGCCGCTTTGGCAACTAAGTTTCGCAACTTTTTGTTTCGTTTTTAGTAACTAGTTGCGATAGAAGATTATTTTTTTTTCCCTTTACGCAACCTGGTTGTGAAAGAAGAATTTAAAAAAGGCCGTTTTGATAAGTTTGAAGTTTTCTTGATACGCAACCAATGTTAAGACGACATTTGACCAGTGGTTACAAGTGTGAACTAGACGCTGGATACGAATAAGCGGGAATTCATGAGTTACAACAGAAATAAAGTAAACTAATAAAGTAAAATATACTCTGTAATTTATGTGTTTTGTAATGAGTTAATATAAAATTAAAATAAATAACAAACTTGTTTGCAACATAATATTTAAAATAAAACCTTGTCATATCGATGAAGATTGAATACAAAGAAAAAAAACTCTTTTTACCACCTACCTACTTGGTTGCGAAACACGGGTATGGTAACGGAAAAATTATTCCTGTCTAACAACCGATCAAGTGATAAAAAAAAATCATCTGTGGCGGTAGAAAAATCATCTGTGGTGGTTCTGCCAAAACAGAAGAAAAAGCCCTCTTCCTCAACTGCTTACGAACTGAAAGGAATTCTGCGTTCACAACTAGGTTGTGTAAAGTTAAAAAGCATTCTTCTAGTGTAGCTAGTTGCAAAAAAAGAAGAAAAAGTCCTCTTTCGTAACTGGTTGCGAAACTTAGTTATCAAAGCGGCCAAAAGGATTAGGATACCGTGTGCTATGGTAACCAAGCAAGGACATCACAGACATGAACATACACCCACTTATTGGTGGTCATGGGAATGAAACCCACTGGTGGTCATAGTAATCTAGCTAGTAACTAGCTTAGCTAGTAGCGGCTGGATGAAGATTGCTAAGTTCAGAAAGAATTGCCTTTCCAATGTCTAGCTGTAGACAAATACAGGCTGATGGAATGATGTGTTCATTTTTATGGTACCTACCTGAATAAAAATAATCGTACCTGCGCTTGCTCATGCGCGTGCAACCAGGAACAAAGTGATCCGGCCATGGCTCTGCCGTCGTAGAGCCGTACTGAAGACTGAAACAAACAAACTATCTTATTCTTGTAGTAACGTAACGGCCAATCCACATATGTTGACTAAAGTGTAGAGCTTATAGAGTTAGGGCGTGTAGAGTTAGAAGCTTGGCTCTACATGAGATCTGATAACTTTTTTACAGTGCAAGGTATATGGTCTCGACTTGGCAACAGTTTATATCAAAATGTTTTCGGTGGGATTTCACTTCTTTTTGTAAGTTGCTTCATCATTAGCCGTTTGACGCCCACTGCAGGACATAGGCTTCCTGCGTGGTTTTTATAATCATAAGAGGTTTTGCCATAATCGCCCCGCTTGGCAGGCGGATTGGCGATCGCAGTATGCTGTTGGAATCTCAGGAAAACGCTGCTGCCCGTCTCCTGGTAATTGATTTCCTTAGTCGCCTTCTACGACATCCACGGAAGGAAAGTAAGTTGATTACGACAATATTTTTTTGTTTTGTTAATTTTTTGTTTCTACTAATATTTATTATATTATTAACAATAACATGGAGTCCCTATATAAATTTTCAGACCTCTAACATCAAAATTTGCGAAAGTCTCATACAAAATTCCGGGATCAGGGGGGTAAAACTCCCACGTTTTAGAATTTTTTTGTTGTTTGTGTACTAATGTTAGCTTACATACCGAATTTCATCTTTCTACGACTTCAGAAACTACCCTAAGATTTTTTATGATCATCAGTGTCAGTAAAATGTAAAGTATATGAGCTATGCAATTGAAACTATATATATTTAACACAGACATCATATCGAGAATTTTGTTTATCTGGTGTAATCCAAACCTAAGTCATGATGGTCCCAAAATACGAAGAAGCGCTTCGAGAAAAGGTAGCAGTACCCTTGCGCTTCGCTTAGCTCGTCTTGGCGGAGACGCTACCGTACCCCTAGAGAATTGAACAAAAAAAAATCAAACGTCGTAGAATAAAATTATATAAAATACATCGAATGGTTAAAATAAATGTAAAAAAAAAACAATTCAACAAAGTAATTTAGGAGTTTGGGGGCTTATGCACTGGCGGAACGTGTGCAAACTGCAGCCGTCGACGTGTGCCGACGGCAGCCGTCGACGCACCGACGGCAGCCACCGACATGTCACCGTCGAATATCCGCGTCGAGTGCTGACGGCTGCCGTCGGCACACGTCGACGCCTGCCGTCGACGAGGGTCAACGGCTGCAGTAGGCACACGTGCGGCCCGTGTACAAGCGCGCAGTTGGTACACGTACCGAGCGTGTATAAGTTTACCCGTACTCAGGGTATCCAGTGGGCTAACTAGCGCCATCAATGAAAAAAAAATCTTTACGACTCACGACAAAGAACCTAGGATCACGAACCTGGGCTAGTCCCATAGCATATAAGCCAAAACTCGTCATTTTTAAAATCATTGCTATCTATCTAGTAATAGTTTTGTTGCCTTACGCCATGGGTCCTAAAAATCAGTATTAAAATAATTGAGAGATTGCACAGACACTTTTTGCAAATTTGATCTGTGAAAAAGGACATTACTTTTTTTTATATATTATTTTTGTTGCACTAACGAGACTAAAACTAGTTTATTACTTTTTTTCCTCGGTGGTGTTACTCCCTTAACATTGTCACGTTGCCGCGATAATGCCACCAGGTTGCATGAAGGGGTCTCTGGCCATTCCCATATTGCATATTTTATGGGATTATAAGTTCTACCTACAGGCAAAGCAGTGACGAAGGCGGGGTCGATAGGCAGGTTGGCAGTGGCACTGTCACGTCGGTTCACGACCGCTCGGTCGATGACTTCGGTCGCATAGAACAGCGAGGCGAACAGCGAACGGTTTGTTTTCGGCGCCTCGCCCCGCCTTCGCCTCTCTGCGGAAGAAAGAGAGAGATAAACAGATATTTATAGAGATGAATAATTAAGAATAATTAAAACAATTAAGATTTGTTCCTCAGATTAATAACGTAGATACTAAGACTTCTAGAATGCTTGGTTTTATAATAAGAAACGGAAAACAGTTTAAAGATCCGCGGACGAAAATAATACTTTTTAATAGTCTCGTTCACAGTATTCTAGAATACAACAGTGTAGTTTGGCGTCCTCATTACGCGACACACTTGCTTAGGTTAGAGCGGATATAAAAGAGATTCATGTGGCGTCTCGCATACTCTCGGGGAATCCCCAAATCACGGGATAAAACGGTGAAATCCTATAGGGATAGACTCAAACACTTTCAAATGATTCCTCTCGCGAAGCGCTTAGATATTAATGATTTCTCGTTTTTATATTAGCGGAGGGCATAGTGAAGTTATTGGTTTACGGGGAAGTTTTCGGGGTACTCTAAAGTTTAGATAATAACGAGGGGGAATAGATTTGGTTATTTAGTTATATAACTAATGCGTAGCGGAGGGCATAGTGAAGTTATTGGTTTACGGGGAAGTTTTCGGGGTACTCTAAAGTTTACCAATAACCCGTAAACCAATAACTTCACTATGCCCTCCGCTACGCAGAACCGTTTTTGCAGCCAATTTTGGAAACAACCTTTCCGTATTAAAAAACTACGTACCGGAACACAAAAATGTAAATAAATAATTATTAATTAGAAGTATTTATACATGTAGGTATTGTAGAAATATAATTTGTAGTTGTTGCCCAGTTTCAAGACCAGCACATATATTTTGGGCACCGGCTCCAAATTATACTTCTACAATACCTACATGTATAAATACTTCTAATTATTTACATTGTTTCTAACTTTTTAGTGCTGTAGTGTTTCGAAGTCGGTTTTTATTTAAAAAATTTTGACTCAGCAATCGACACGTCCCTCTGCTACGTGAAGTCTACGCGCTACGGCGTAGCATCTCGTAGCACATTGCTGCGTATGCTGCGCTGCGAATACTCGTACCTATTGTTTGCCGCTACAAACTAAAAGAATGTTCTAACACCCAACGTTCTTGGACAATGACGTTCGACGTTATTTGTTCTTTGACTCATTATTAAATACCACGGAGGAATATGCCATTGTGCTCTAAGGGCGAAAGACGTGAGAGAGTAATCCAAATTCTTTCTTCATCGATGGTGCCATGAAACTACATGCTGGAATTGAATTTAATCTTGTTTTTATGTTTTGTTTGGTTTATACTTATTTGATAAGGGAATGGTTTTATAAGGAAATACGTAAGTATGGTAAATTTGGTACAACTTATTTGGCCTAAGCGCCAAAATGGCAATTTTATATTTTTAGAAGATAATACTGTAATTTTTTGGCCACTTTTCTCTTTACTTTTCAACTTTTGATTAATTTTCTTACTCGAAATATTTTAAATGTAAATTACTATGATAAGATCATCAGTTCACTTGTGACGTCACAAGTGGCCAAGTAATAGTATCCAGTGCAAACTTATTAGGTTAGGATAAGTCAGTCACGATGACTTTATTCCACAGTGTAGGCCTCCTTGTCAACGACCTATTTTTCTCAAGGGACTTTAGACCTGAGTATATGATTTCAATTTGAACTCAATACCTTCACGCGTTCCCGAGATAAAGGGTCTTGGCTGGCAGATGGACGGATGGCCGGACGTGAGAACGGACCGACGACGGTCGGACGGACGGACAACAAACTGATCCTGTAACGGTTCCGTTTTTTCCTTTTGAGGTAAGGAACCCTAAAATCGCAACCCCTATATAGTCACTTTGTTAGGATCCCATAGCTCAAAAGGAAAATACCGAACCCAAACCCCCAGTTTCTCGTACACTAACACGCTGTTAATCTAATGTTAACCGCTGTCAATTGACCAAAGTGCATACAAAAGAACCACTGACAGTAGATTAATAGCATGTTAGTGTACGAGAAACGGGGGGGGCATTGGATCACTTTGTTGTACGTCCGTGCGTCTATCTGTCAAAACCCTTTATCTCGGGAACGCGTGGAGGTATCGAGTTGAAATTAAAACCATATACTCAAGTCTGAAGTCCCTTGATTTCGACATTAGTATACATAAATAATGAATATGATGCTCCTCTACGTGAGTTCACAAGCAAACAACATAACCTAACTGCAGGTTTTGGGATGAAGTTTATTTATGGCGGGGGGCTTCGCCATGCACCCCTCCCCCCCTGTTTGGTTCAGAACTTCGGTTTTTTCTGTTTTTTTTTTTTCAATAATAGAGAGAATCTTTGTATTAAACAATCACTCACTGATTGCAGAAAATATTGTCTTTTTAATCTGTGGAAAAAAACCTAGAAAGATGTCGGAAATTCATACATAGTTAGTATGAAAGTCTGAAACCCATTTTAATTATTTTCTCTGCGAATACAAATTTCCTCCAGGAAATTTTATCCTTGTTGATTTATCAATAGTTGTATTTGTAATATTAAATATGTAATACCCCCGAAAAGTACTTTGATGAAGTAAAGTTGTTACTTCTTTAAATCAAGTAAAAACCCTCTTTCTACGAAACCCTACACTGCGCGTGGCCTGACACGCACTTGGCTGGTTTTTCTTCATGGTTATTATTTCGACATCCAAAGTTGAACTTACCAACTGAGATAATATTCCTGAACATCTGAGCAAGAAATCACTTTCGCCCATTTTCCGAACAGAAGCGAACCAAGCGCATGATTTTAAATCAATTTTTTTTTCTCTTTTACATTGTTTTCACGATTTTTATACCATTTTTCTTGTCACGCTTCTTTTTTTTAATTTTGCTTTGTCAAAATGATTGTGAAGTGGCCATGAGTTTTTTTACTGGCAACTATTTTGTTTCAATAAGGTTTTATATGAATTTCGATTGGATCTCGATTGATTGCCACGTAGGTTACTCGTTTGATGACCAAGAAAGTAGTCGTTGGTTCAATTCCCGCTGGAGCCCGCCGTAACTATATTTGAACAAAAGGCCTCAAATCTTGAAGTTTCCCATATGTCTGATGTCCTTGTACGGTTTGGTCGTTCACCATATTTAGAGAGTATCCTTGTTTTATATTACTTTTATCAAAACGTCCTGTTCTGAAAACGTCCCGTTATCAAAACGTCACGTTTTCGAAGCGTCACGTTCCCAAAACGTCACGTTAAAAAATATCCCGTTAACAAAACCCCCCGTCCTCAAAACTCCTTCTTCTCAAAACTTCTCGTTCTAAAACGTCACGGTCTCAAAACGTCACGTTCTTAAAACATCGCGTTCGCAAAACTTGATGTTCTCAAAACGTCCCTCGTCCTAATACGGATGTGCCCGCCGCGATTTTAATTCGCACGACCTTTTTCGCAAGTCGACCTCTAGATAACGCCATTAAATATAAAGATGATACAGCAAAACGTAAGCAAGAGCAATTCACCCGGGGAAAAGTTGAGATTTGTTAAGCTCGCGGTCACCCTGCGCGCAAACTGTGATAAATTAAAGCTCGCCGTGTCTCTGACATCTACAGCGTCTCATTCAGTATTATTTTTTAAATTCATATTATATTTTTTCCTCTTGCTTGC
The DNA here is from genome assembly GCA_963969515.1 of Yponomeuta evonymella. Classification (NCBI taxonomy): domain Eukaryota; kingdom Metazoa; phylum Arthropoda; class Insecta; order Lepidoptera; family Yponomeutidae; genus Yponomeuta; species Yponomeuta evonymella. The sequence continues at coordinate 21,429,286 of OZ018343.1, read as the reverse complement.
TTTCGTGTTACTTCACTAGAGACTGCCTTTTAGGGCTCCGTTCGTAGTCAACAAGGAACCCTTACAGTTTCACTAACGCCGTCTGTCTGTCCGTCTGTCTGTCTGTCCGTTTGTCTGTCTGTCTGTCCGCGGCCTAGCTTAGAGACGATTAGTAGAAGAAAGGTGAAATTTAGCATAGACATACAAATTAATCACGCCCACAAAACGACAGAATAAAATCTTTAAAGAATTTTTTTGGGTACCCCCTACACCTAAATTAGGGATGCATTTTTTTCTCGCCTGCACCATGGTGTGGTTGTTGGATTGGTCGTTTAAAAATATCGTGGGTAAAGGAAGATCATGTTTTTGATCATTTAGGGTTCCATTTGCGAAATATTAAGGTTTAAAGCGCAAATTTTTGTCCGAGTAGGGCACCCGCCCCCCCCCCCCCTCTCCTGGCTAAACAGTTGATTGAAGAAACGTGAAAAAATTTAAAAAACTATCATCACATCTATCACTTTATAAGTTAACGAGTTATTACTTACTTATTATTGTTAAGAATATAAGTCAAGCCTAAAATCCAATAAAAATTGCTTTGATGAAGTTGTTAGTTCTGTAAAGCAGATAAAAACCCTCTTTTTCTCTGTGCGTGGCCCGAAACGCACTTGGCCGGTTTTTTTCTCTTGATATTTTAGCCATGATAGGAATTTATAAATATGATAGGAATTTGTTACTCAATCACGCTAGGACGGCTAAACCGATCTGGCTGAATGAAATAAATAAAATAAACATAATTTAAAAAAAAAACCAAAGGCCGCCATAAAGAAATAGTACATAAGCAGCCTATGTACGTCCCACTGTAGGGCACAGGCCTTCTCTCAGGGAGAGAGTATGGGCTTAATCATCGCAGATTGGCGATTTCAAGCGCTGAGGTATGTGAATCACAATGTTTTCCTTCACGGTTAGCGAGAGCTACTATAACTTCACAATCGTACATAACTTAGAAAAAAAAGTCATAGGTACATGCCCGCACTGGGAATCGAACCTGGGTCTCTCGCTTCCGAGTCCGATGTTCTACCCACTAGGCTACCACCGCTGTACCCACTAGGCTACCACCGCTGTTAGACAAGAAATAGTAACTTCCACACAATATAATCACTTATCCTGGTCCCAAATTAGGATACCTTGTGTCATGGTGACCAGGCACGATCATTACAAACACGAAAACACACCCAGACTGAGGCCATTTGTATAGGTGAACGGGGGCTTTCAGTGGAAATCAAACCCACGACCTCCGGCATGGTAAGCAGACGTGATGCGGCTAGAGCAACAAGGTAGTTAAAGACAACTCTGATATATAGTCTAGCAATACTCTGGATAGTCTGGGATACTTTTAATCCCGTAAGAATATACATCAAAATTTACATGCGAATGAAGTCGCGGGCTATGGCTAGTAGCATATAAGTTCGACTGTAGGGCACAAGCCTTCTCCCAGAGAGAGAGAGAGTATGAGCTTAATCACCATGCGTGCCCACCACAAAATTGTGGCGTATGTACATACTTTCGACACTCAGATTTCCTCATAATAACAAAATCAATAAACTTAGTACAGTATCAATGTACCAAAATCACTGACATTTTGGAGCCGCGACCACTAAGCTCACTTTCTTTGTCTTTGTCGTCTTTCACGTAGCCTGCTGCGTCTGAGAAGGGATAATCTCCGCAAAGCTGTGGCAATCATAACAGGACACTGTTCACTAAATAGACATTTTCACAACATGGGACTAACCGACAGCCCGCTTTGCCGGGGATGCCTCAAAGAAGAGGAAACACCCGCCCACGTGACCATTCACTGTGAAGGCGTGGAGGAGCAACGGACCGCCATCATTGGGAAGCTGGGATCCCTTCGGGAGGCCTGCAGTGACATCAGAGCACTGCTGGCCTTCTGGAAAGAGATAGGCTGGATGGAGTGAGCTCACAGCTATGCTACGTACAATGGCCCAACCATGAGGCTAAGTGCGGAAATCTCAGGTCTAACTAACTAACTAACTAACACTAAGCTCACTTGGCACTGGGCTGGCCATATCAGACAGATGGGTCCGGAAAGGTGTTCAAATATCGTTACCGACTGGGTGCCGTGCGATGGCCACCGGTCACGTGGCAGACTGAGGTGGAGATGGTTTATCTGGGTAGCAAGAGTTGGCCAAAGACAAGGAGGAATGAAGAACAAGAAAGACATCTATTGGGACAAATTAACACGTTACAAGAAAGAATAGGCATAACAAGTAACATAAATACAAAGGAAAAACAAGTCACATAAATACGGTAGGACAAGGCAAAGTCTAAACGGGAGACATTTGCCCAGCAGTGGAGCACAATCATGGCTACATGTAGAAAAAATCAATAAAGCTATTTTGTCTGCACAAAGCCGCTTACGTATTTAATTTTGTAAGCTGCTGAGCCTTTATGAACAAGTGTAGAAAGATTTTTTTAGCTCGGTTGTTTTCTTTGCGTTTCTGAGAATGTTTTATAAGCTCGCTTAGGACGACCCTTATTTTATTTGTGACTCAACTTTTGCATTAGGACGTAGTCAGAGTTAACTTCTTCAATATATCATTAATTTTTGTCACTAAAGGGCGAGCACACTGAGCAGTGCAGCGGGGCCTCTTTCAAGTTTTTCAATCAGCGATTTGCGAAAAAATACACTTTCCTTGGTGAATAAACGGCTCTGTATCCAAATCAGGGCAAACTGAACAGAGCTTTTGGATTCAGCTGATCAGAGCCGACGACCGTGCGTGGTCCCCATCGCGTTCGCTTGCGTGCAGTTTTGTCCGTAGTCACCCTCAAGTAGTGTATTCGTACCCTACCGCCAACCTGAAGCCGAGAAACTCGCAAAGAAAAATCCGGACAAGTGTAGCCAATAAACACGGTTAAGAGTTCGCATTATGATTATGGTCGGAACACAAGTTTTCGCTTTGCACCCCTCAGTGCCTACTGGCGAGGCCTGAGGGAACTGAGACTTCAGATACAGAAGTACTTGCGTAAGTAGGTGTGGTGTGAAACTACTTCGGTTGCCCGCAATCGTAGCTTACGTGATCGCGTACGGTGAATGGCGATAAAGTGGGTCCGAACAATCAATCAGCTACACGTCCTATCAACCAACCTCATCCAGCCCTTACCAGCAAACTGCCTCAGATCGTTGACTCAGCAAGCTGGTGGGCGTCTTTTGCTGCGTTTGCCAGTGCTTGCTCTCCACTCGAAAACCTTTACATCCCATCGACTATAGACCAACAAGTATGAAATAAAACAACTTACTACAAAAACAAAACGTCGACCTCTAAGAAGTTTTGCACCCCGTTTTGTACAAGGTCGTGGGCACACCTGGCTCAGTGACGCTGAATCGGATGTACTGAGCTCTAGTCGTCATTGAAATTTAGTTCGTTGGAGAACAGTATTTAGAAAATCACATAAGTTTTCACTTCTATTGTTAATCGCTCATCCGAGATAACAAAGATGTTATTACAAATTTTTGCAAATTTAACAGGAGATTATTTTGACGGTGATTTTACAGAAACTAGAATGAGTCAGTATATAATGCATAGTGCGTCATTGGTTTGATAGCACGATGCCCACTATCGTACTTTGTTACTTTTATATCATTTCAATTCAATCGGTAGCACAATGACAACCTTCGTAAATCTTCATACATTAGATCGCACCATGCCCACTTTAATAATTATAAAAAGTTTTCGTTTTTTGTTCTTGACTGTACAAATCGGTGGCAATCCACGCATTTAAAGTATTGCACACTATAAAAGTGAGCATCGTGCGACAAAACAAATCTTTTATACCTGTACGATCTAGCGTCGCACATTTTGCTTACTCGTTTAACCTAGTTTTACCTTTAGGCTTTAGGCATGCTAAGCAGTTTACATTGTTAGGTAATTTCGTATAATTAAGTCAGTCTACCGTTTACTGCACTAGAGAGAGGAACAGTCAATATTCTACCTATCTGTAGATTTACCAATACATTTTTACTACATACCTTTGGTGCGAGTTTCTTCTTCTTCTACGTCACCTAGACTTGACGAAAAGTGAACTACTGTCCCAAATCTCGAAGCTGTATGACCCCCTTGGGTGGTTTTCGCCCGTCATAGTTGCAGCCAAACTACTTTTCCAGCAAGTATGGAGCGAAAAATCAGTCACTTGGAGCCACACACTACGGCAAGAGATACAAGTACAGTGGGAAAAAGTAAAAGATGAGCTGCCACTTCTGCGAAAAGTAAAGCTTAATCGATGGATCAGCACTACACAAGACCACATCGAACTACACGGATTTTGTGACGCGAGCGAGAAAGCTTACGCTTGTGTGGTGTACAGTCGTGTTAAGAACAGCGATGGTCAGCAAACTACAACTCTGATTGCGGCCAAAACTAGAGTAACACCACTGTCCGAAAAAATCACGTTGCCACGGTTAGAACTATGTGGAGCTTTGCTACTGAGTCAGCTGATCGATAAAATAAAAAAGGCACTCAAGGACAGTACGAAAAACATAGCTGTCTATCTATGGTGTGATTCTCAGGTGGTCCTAGCATGGCTACAAGGCGGGCCATCGAAATGGGAGAAGTACGTCGCGAATCGTGTTGCAAAGATCGTCGAGATCGCTCCTGCGAACAACTGGAGCTATGTTCCATCGGAAGAAAATCCTGCTGACTGCGCCTCGCGAGGTTTGCCACCGCGAAAACTGGTCAACTTCAACCTATGGTGGCAAGGACCGGAGTTCTTGAAAACATTCAGTGAAAAACCAACACCCGACTGTTACGCAACCACGTTGGAAGAACACGTGACACCTAATACCTATGTCGCTAAGCGAGAAATCGGAACAGACAGTGTTATTTGCACATTGCTCGAAAACTGCAGCGCTTTCACACGTGCTCTACGGGTCGTTGCCTGGTTGTTTCGCTTTATCAACCGACTTCGCGGCAAGCAACCCGAAACAACATACCTATCCGCGGCGGAACTGAATCAATCAGCTGACCAAATTGTGAAACACGTACAACAAACCGAGTTTGAGGGGGAGTGCAAGCAACTACGGAAAGACAAGACTGTCTCTGCGAAGAGCAAAATCTTCAAGCTGCTGCCTTACTTAGATGAAAATGGGATACTACGTGTTGGAGGGCGACTAAAGCACTCCGACTTACCACTCAACATAAAAAATCCGATTATTCTGCCACATACCGGAAGGCTCACCGAATTAGTGGTCGAACACGCGCATGCATTGACGTTGCATGGCGGAGCGCGCCTCACTCTAGCGCACGTACGACAGAAATATTGGATCATCGGTGGCAATCGAGCAGTCAAAACACTGCTAAGACGTTGCGTAAGATGTCATCGTTACAACCTCACTGAACATCATCAACTGATGGGCGATCTCCCTCGACCAAGAGTGACGCCCTCTCGACCCTTTACGCACACCGGGATTGACTACACTGGTCACGTGGACGTAAAGATTAACAAGGGGCGAGGAGTGACGACTTCAAAAGGCTACGTCGTGATTTTCATATGTCTGGCTACCAAAGCTGTGCATATCGAACTTGCATCTGACTTGTCGGCGGATACGTTCCTGGCTGCCTTCGACCGCCTATGTGCAAGAAGAGGGACACCAAAGCACGTCTACACAGACAACGGAACCAACTTCGTCGGTGCGGCCCGAGTGCTACGCAGCGAGTTCGAGCAATTTCAACAACTGCTTACTGTCGACTTCTTCAATAACATCTCAAAAATGGGGGTTACTTGGCACTTCAGCGTACCTACATGGGCAAGCGCCAACGGGATATGGGAAGCGGCCGTCAAATCCATGAAACACCACCTGCGGCGTGTACTTGGTGACCAGAAGCTCACATTTGAAGAATTTACGACACTGCTCTCAAAGATAGAGGCGTGCCTAAACTCGCGCTATCTCTGCCCACTAACTGAAGATCCCGATGAGTTTTACAACGGACTGACCCCGGGTCACTTTTTAACCGGCAGTCCTACGATGCACATTCCAGACGGCGATTACAACGACGTCACACGCATCGACTTGAGAAAACGCTGGAAACTCGTCAAGCACATGTCTCACCAATTCTGGAAAAATTGGTCGGGCGAATATCTACAGCAGCTACAAAGTCGCTGCAAGTGGAATAAACCCACACGAAACTTACAAGAAGGCGATGTGGTTCTGGTAAAGGAGGATAACCTACCACCAGGAAAGTGGGCCCTCGCCCGAGTCACACAACTGCACCCTGGGAGGGACGGGTACGTGAGAGTGGCTACACTCAAAACTCAAACGACGTCTATGAAGCGACCCGTCACCAAGCTCTCGCCGTTGCCAATAAACGAAGATGAGAAAAAGACTTTCCATCTCCAAGGACATGCGGCACAAAAGGACGAACGTGAAACAATCACAAGTGCCCGAGTTCCTGGCACTTCTACTGCGGCAAAGTCGGTGAAGAAAATGTCAACGTGCGGCTTTTTGAACCTCGTCCTTCTTACACTATTCCTGCTATCAAACGCCATGGCTGTTGATTCCAAACAAGCAAAGATTGCCACACACATCACTAGTCTAGGAAGAGAGCGACCCATATACTATGATCCACACGGACAGTTGGCTCTTATGCACGACGAATGGATTCTAGTGATGTACTACAACCTAACAAGCTACTGGGAAGGAACGCAGCAGATGCAACGTTACCTGCAACACTTGGAAGATGTCTGTAAACGTATAGAACCAATCTACTGTACTCCGACGTTGACCCAACTCAAACACGAGATGGGCCTGCTGACCTACTACAACGACATCCTCTTGGAACCCAGCAAGCATCTGTCTAGGAAGAAGCGTGGACTGATCGACGGCGTCGGTTACGTAGCAAACAGCCTTTTTGGTATCCTGGATCAGCGATTCGCTACGAAATATGAGAGAGACATCCAAGCGATACAAGAAAATGAAGGTCATCTTTTGTCGCTAATAAAAAACCAAACATCAATCGTACAACTCGAAAATGAAGCATTGAAAAGAAACGAAGACAACATCAATCATCAGTTTCAAACCATTAACCACTTCTTGCAACAAGTCAACGCAAGTGTCACCGAAACAGAGACACTTCTCGAAGCGACAATGGTGACCACTTACTTCAGTACGTCATCAATAGCAGCAAGTCTACTATTGAACAATTTAAGAACAGTCCAGGACTTACTGTTCAACACGCTGACGGATATTTACAAAGGACGCATTGATATTCATCTCCTTACGCCGGCAAACCTTATCCACCAAATGGAAATAATATCCGGACAATTACCACGGACACTAACTTTGCCAGTGGACAACATACGAAAGGAAGTCAAGGACGTCTACAAACTGCTCTACGTTAGAGGGAGAATAACAAACGGATTTTTCTTATTCGAAGTCCATATCCCGCTTTTAAGCGATGAAACGTTCAAACTCTACAAAAATATCCCCCTACCCATACAATTGCAGGAAAACTACGCAGAGTGGGTAGAAACGTCAGCGGAATATTTGGCAATAAACTTCAGAAAGAGTACCTACTTAAGTATGACTCAACGCAATGTCGACCAATGCACCAGACGATCAGCTGACAGTCTCATATGTCACTCGACGCTACCTATTTACAACTTGTACGATAGCTACAGGACGCCGTGCGAAGCAAAACTGATAGGCCAACACGCGACATTGCCATGCGCATTGAGAAAAGCCCCATGCGCGAACGACTGGATCGAGTTACAAACACTCAATACCTGGCTCGCGATCTGCTGCGGTGAATGCACGATAAGGACTCTGTGCGACAATGACCTGATTCTGCATACGTTGCAAGGTTCCAGCATCGTAACTCTAGCCAGGGGCTGTGTACTACAGACAGGTAGTCTGATTATCTACTCGCAAAACAGACACGACAGCAATTTGACAATGGATCCCGGCTTCATCTTACCTACTGTGGAATTCAACACGTCAATAAATGCAATAGTGAGTGCAAAAATACGAGGCGGTTCCACACAACTATACGAACCCGACCACACCCATCTAGCCGAAATAGATGACAAGTTAAGGTTTCAAAGCGACTCCGAAAACAAACCGCTCAAAAGGACTGCGACCGACGAACGGGTACATTACATAGTCATCTACTCGCTATTAGGTGCATCTGCACTCGCGTTCATCGTGTGGGTGGTGAGGACCCGCGGCTGCGGGCAAGGCTGCGCGCGCGCTTATCGGCGACCAACAACTTCCACCAAGAACGACATGGAAATGCAGGAGGTCCCAGTTAAACACCGGGATAAGGGAACGGACAACGCATCATTTAATTTCGAATAAGCTACTACATGTTATTTAAGTATTATAACTGTAATGACCGCTCCTCTACTCAACTTGCATTACCGCTTTCTTTTGTAAATAGCTATTTATGTTTTGCAGTAAATTCCCCTTTATTTTTCTGCGGTCTGGAAGATGTACGATCTAGCGTCGCACATTTTGCTTACTCGTTTAACCTAGTTTTACCTTTAGGCTTTAGGCATGCTAAGCAGTTTACATTGTTAGGTAATTTCGTATAATTAAGTCAGTCTACCGTTTACTGCACTAGAGAGAGGAACAGTCAATATTCTACCTATCTGTAGATTTACCAATACATTTTTACTACATACCTTTGGTGCGAGTTTCTTCTTCTTCTACGTCACCTAGACTCAACTCAAGTGTACCAGTACTACAACTCCCAACTACGAGCCAAGTACTGTACAATACCAATAGGCTTTGTGCGATCTCACTCACTTATGAAGATTGTATTATGTAGTTGGCATTCAAAAAAAAAAAAAAAAAATACAAAAATCTTTATTCTTTATCTTCATTATTTTTCGGTACATAGTAATTGGAGTCACCTTTTAAGCATACAATGCTTGTACTAGGTGTCTCCGCTCTTCCATAGCATTAATCTAGTTTAGTTTGAGATGATATTACAAAAGAAAAAATAAATAGAAAATTAACTTAGCCAACTATGTGTGTGTGTGTGTGTGTGTGTGTGTGTGTGTGTGTGTGTGTGTGTGTGTGTGTGTGTGTGTGTTTTTATGTGCGTGTTTATATACATATGTATGTGTAAATATTATTTTACTTGCTCTATTAGTTTTTCTGTCTCGTTATAATTTAAGCTATTTAACCATTGTATAATATTTTTTTTACATTCATAATAAGTTTTGTCGCAAATTTTAATATTCTTATTTATCTTATTGTATATAAAAGATGACTGCGCGCTGTACTGCATCCTAGCAAATTTAGTTCGTGTTGCCGGTGTTTTTGCTACCATATCCTTTCTTCTTTTATTTTGTATTTTAGGGTCAAACGGTAAGTTTTTGTGCTTTTTTAATAGGATTTGCACTATGTATAATTTTCTAATGGAGAGTAAATTACTTTCTTGATATAATCTGTCTGTGGAATATCGTGTCTTTTTAAAATACATCACCTTAATTAACTTATTTATTAGCATTATGCTACTGATTGCATTAAAAATAATAAAAGTGATAATGTGCTATAGTGGGCATCGTGCTATCAAACCGCGTCATTTGACTGCAATTCATGGAAATTCAATTGTGTCGATGTTACCTCGTATTTAACTTCCCTTTAAGAGCATTATAACAAAATATGCTTAGGAAGCCAATTTCTAAAAGTTTTATTCCATCGTTGTTATCCCGGATGAACGGTATGGTTATACATAATACTTTGAAAGGCAGTATAAGCAATAGTTTGATTAAAGAACGTTGTGGACTGAAATAGGATGTAGTAACCAGAATTGAGAAAGGAATATTACGTTGGTTTGGACCTATGGTGAGGATAAAGGAAGATTGACGAAATAAATTTATCCAGCGAATATGAATTAAAGGCACAATAAGGGACGTCCTAGGCGGACATACTTCGACCAAATAGGGGATGTATTAGCAAAGGGCAAGATAAAAAGTACTCGAAGCCGGTGTACGTGCACGGAACGACTAATGAACGTTGATAAAGTGGAAGAGATCTGTCAGGATCGTGGCAAGTGCAGTCCTTGGTATCTGCCCATTCCTCTGGGATACGGGCGTGAGTTTATGTTATGTTATATAATAATATATGGTCATATGCACCTGTCCTCTTTCTTTCGCTAAAGCAGTGCTTCTGCCCCTCTCGTCAAGTGAAACCAGGGCCGTGGGTGCGTTCTACCGAAATGCCTTATTACACTTTAGGCCAAGTTGTTTGCTTAGTGCCCGGATCGTTTCAACGATGCGTGACTGTGGGGTGGGGCTTGGAGAATTGCTTCTGGGCTCGCGTCTTGGCGATGAAACAAAAGCAAAAGACCTCTATTGGCTAAGGAAAGCAGGTTAAGCCAAATCTAATTATGTATATGTAACGGGTTTAATCGCGATTATTTCGGTAAACCTAATTACTTTGATTTCCGACGTTCTGGCAACGTTTTAGCTGCATTTGGCTAGTCAAATGTATTACTAAATTTCATAAAATACGTTGGTGCCGTTTCCGAGGTTCAGAAAGAGACATATATATAGATATATATATATATATAGAAACGGCACCAACGTATTTTATGAAATTTAGTATGCAGAGGGTTTCGGGGACGATAAATCGGTCTAGCTAGGTTTCATTTTTAGAAAACGTCATTTTATCCGTGTTTTTAGGCAATGAAATACTGCTAAAATGCCATTAGAATACGAAGGTAAATTTCGCCATCGTCTACATGGTTATGATAGCTCAGGTGGAAAATCGGGCGGTGCCGAAACCAGAAGACGCCTGTTCGAGCCTGTGTCCAGTCCGACTATTTTTTTCATTTTGTTCCCCTTTTTTTCGTTGTATCTAAAGATAATTTCCAAAAAACACTATTACCTAACCAAAAAAAAATACCGAGCAATGAAATCGGTCATCCAGGTACTGAGTATTTAAACCGCGATAAGATTCAAGTTTCACTTTTTACTGTTATAATGACCACTCTCACTCTCTGAGCGAAGGCCTATGCCCAGCAGTAAGACGTGTATAGGCTAAGTAAAATTTTATTTAATAACCGTTTGTTCAACGAACAATCTTATTAAAAAGCCGCGAAATCCTTCCAAATGATGAATGTAAAGGACTTGCTAATTTTTCGTCTCAAAATTAACACATCTGCCAAGTTCATCGCGTACCCGGGATTTGTATTTTACACTGTTAGGGAGTTTACTAAACAATCACATTATACTATCATTATACATCGTATAGGAATAGTGATAGACATTGAGACGTCAAAATGCATGTGTAACCTAGTTTTAATTTTGACATTTAATTACAACAATTTTATAATTTTAATTTGACATACATCATCATCATCATCATTCAGCCACAAGAAGTCCACTGCTGGACATAGGCCTCCTCCATGGATTTCCAAAAAGACCAGTTGGAAGCGGCCTGCATCCAGCGTCTTCCTGCCACTTGGATGAGGTCATCTGTCCGTCTTGTGGCTGGTCGTCCTACGCTGCGCTTGCCGATATGTGGTCATATGGTTGACATACAAATACATAATTATTGCATGCTTGCATACGCCATATTCGTGGGCAGCACATGGAATGCACAAGAACTATGTATATAAAGATCTATTTTATTTACCCATGTACATGAATAAACGATACTTTACTTTACTTTACAACAGTTTATAATTCAAACAGTGAGGTTGTGAGATTTCATAATACTATATAATACTTACACAATAATATAATATAATACTTACACAATAACCTATTAAACCAACCTATACACTTTAACATAATATAACCATTTATCAGTAATTACAATTCAATACAAATAAACTTTATTTCTCCATTCACAAATTAGGTACCTACAATAGATTACTAACCTAAATACGGATTCAAAAGTAAGTAAATTCAGACCAAAGTCAATAATGATATAAGCAAATTTTGTTGGCCAGGACATACTAAAATAATTTAGCAAGAAAGATTGAAGACAGAAATATATCGAGCAAATGTGGAGAAATATATCGAGCAAATGTGGATGATAGGCCCAGGAGACACGTCCCAGACGGACACACCTTGAACAAATAAAAGTACAAGAAAAAAAGTACCCGAAACCGGCGAGCGTGCATACAGCGACTAATGAAATTTGACGAAGCGAAAGAGGTCTCTGCCTACCCCTCAGGGATACAGACATAAGTTTATGTGTGTATGTGCAAGGCGCATGCATGGCGAGGCGAGGAGAAGGCAGGTGGACCACGGGCAATCACAGAGTCGCGGCCGAGGGCAGGACGACAGTCAGTGGGCAGTCCAGCAGCCCGATGGTCGGACGATATCGTTGAGTCGGTGGGAGGTCCGTGTATGCGGATGGCAATGGATTGTGAGTGATGGCGTTCAATGCGGATCATAAGGTTTAGAAGACAAATCAACTTTAATTTAAAACGCTCTGGGCGCAAAACGTCTGTAATTTAAAAAGACTGTATGTTCCCAGAGCAGAACGTCTCCAATTGCAATTTAAAAGGCCCTGAGCGAAAAACGACTAAAGTTATGCTTGTGACCGTTATCTTCTATACTAATAATAAATCTGTAAGGGTCGGTCATGGAGTAAGTTAGTTTGTTTTCAGAGATATTGTGTTTATAGGCTCAATATATGATACTGAAACTAATTTTACGATTTTTAGAATTTTTTTCTGTATGTGTGTATGTATGTATGTATGTTCCTCCATAACTCTTAAACCAATTATCCGAATTTGATGAAATTTGGTAAAAAAACATATAGACATCTGGGACGCAGGATAGGCTATTTAAATTCTAGCTCCAGTTATGATAAGACGTGGCCCCCATACAAATGCTGCTTCGTAAAAATCGAAATGTACGCGAACGGAGTCGCGGGCACAGCTAGTTTAAAATAATTCGGTTGTATCTAAATCCATCGCCCAATAAAACTGGCTTACCCTTCTGACTTTCGATAAAAACTAGCTCCATATTTTCCATTTTAAAGGCGACAACTATGCAATTTTTTTATGTTTTGAAGTTTTTTTTTTTTTGGCAATAATGGGCAACCAGCCGGTGTCGACTAATACTACCAATGTCAAGTTTTTGGCTTCACATGACTATGCATTATAGTAGGTAATTTTATAACGTAAAATTTAGATAGGTAATAATTTCTTTATGGCAACTCCCAATATAAGTTCATGGGTTTTGAAGTTTTTATGCATCCTTGTAGACAATGTCTCTTGAGATATCTATGACAATATCCATCATACATAACATAGTCAATGAACAATGATAATCGAAAGAGGTTTGAATCTAAAGAGGAAATGGAAAAGTTTGTTATGCGTCAAATATGTTATAATTTAATATCACTTTTATTTGAAGGCTATTTAAACTAAACACTTTCTGAAATGAAGACGATTTGCTTCATGGGTATTTTGCCATGGTGGTCAAATTGATTGAAAGACATCATAACCAGAGGACTAACTATCGGAAAGTTCATTTTGTTTCCTAAGCCTTATGATCCGAAATTATGCCGTTTGGGGGAAAAATCCAGCAGTGGGCAGCGGTAGACTAATGATGACGATGATGATCTGTGCAAAAGAAGTTACCTCTCGTGGCCCCAAAAGAAAAGCTGCCGACAATATTGTTATGTTTATCAGGCGCTGTAAGTCGGCTGTCGGCACAACTATTTTCAGCCTCTGCGATTAATTGTCGAGTTAATCAATTCCAGCGCAAACAGGCCGAGAGACAAACACAGACTGTGATCAAAGGCCTTTGTTCGTTATTGCTTACGTAATCGTGTCATAACTTCTAATTGGTACTATTGGCATTTCGCCTTACTATATTTAGACTAAGGTTTGATTAGATCACATTTTACTTTAATTGCTCTTGATATGCTTGCTGCCTGTAACCTAAATCTAAATATCATCATCGTCGGCTGGTCACCGCTGCCCACTGCTGGGTATAGTCGTTTCCCTCAAATACCATCTCCCACGGTCCCTTGCCATCCGCATCTGACCCTCCGCCGACTCAAGAAACGTCTGGCTACTTAACTTAATAAACATGGTAAAGCGAAATCCACTGCTGGACATAAGCCTCTCACTCATCATGAAACCTAAAAGTTGATTTTAACTGACGTTGAAAAAAGGAATAGGCTCTCAATTTGGGTCATGGGAAATGTGGACCGCTCAATTTCTGAGCCGCGGCAGAGATGTCCATTTTTAGGGTTCCGTACCTAAAGGGTAAGGGACCCTATTACTAATACTCCACTGTCCGTCTGTCTGTTTGTCTGTCACCAGGCTGTATCTCATGAACCGTGATAGCTAGACAGTTAAAATTTTCGCAGATGATGTATTTTTGTTGCCGCTATAACAAGTACTAAAATCGGCCAAATGCGAGTCGGACTTGCACACAAAGGGTCTCGTACCATTATCAATAGAACAATAGACACAAAGATCGAGAAAAAAAGGCAAAAATATCACGTTTGTTGTACAACAACCCATACAACAAACGTGATTTTTTGCCATTTTTTGCTCGTTATTAATAAAGGCAACAGATATACGCAGACGCTTGAAACATTCAAATTTTGTATAGATAATGCTAAGGAACCCTTTGTACGCGTGTCGTACGTGGCCTTATTTTGAAAAATCGGCTTGTGCGGGCCCCAAATGCTAGAGTCCTATATTCATTCGCGCATGGCCGTTTATCATTATTTGGCTTTTTGTTATGAAAAAGGTTGGCAACCGACTCCAATAAGTTCATCATCATCATCAGCCTATGCTTGTCCACTGCTGGACATAGGCCTCTCCTATAGCACGCCACTGAGCACGGTCCTCGGCTACTCTCATCCATTAATTATATCGTTCGATAGACATGAAGTAATTAAGCAATAATGCCTCATCATCATCATCATTCAGCCACAAGAAGTCCACTGCTGGACATAGGCCTCCTCCATGGATTTCCAAAAAGACCGGTTGGAAGCGGCCTGCATCCAGCGTCTTCCTGCCACTTGAATGACGTCATCTGTCCATCTTGTGGCTGGTCGTCCCACGCTGCGCTTGCCGATATGTGGTCTCCATTCGAGAACTTTTCGGCGCCATCGGCCATCAGTTCTGCGAGCTATGTGCCCCGCCCACTGCCACTTCAACTTACTAATCCGCTGGGCTATGTCGACGACTTTCGTTCGTCTACGGATCTCATCATTTCTGATTCGATCTCGTAGAGAAATTCCGAGCATAGCCCTTTCCATAGCTCGTTGCGTGACCTTGAGCCTTCTTATGAGGCCCATAGTGAGAGACCACGTTTCAGTGCCATAAGTCATCACTGGTAACACACACTGGTTGTATAATTTTGTCTTGAGCGATTGAGGTATATTAGACGAAAAGACTTTTCTAAGTTTCCCGAAAGCTGCCCAGCCGAGTTGGATTCGACGATTGACCTCTTTCACGAAGTTGGACCGGCCTAGTTGGACTGTTTGTCCTAAGTAGATGTATTCGTCTACAACTTCGAGAGTCGTGTTCCCCAATGTTATTGGGGTGGGCACAACACGAGCGTTCGACATGACCTTCGTTTTGTCCATGTTCATTTTAAGGCCCACACGTTGGGAAACTCGACTGAGGTCATCGAGCATTATGCCGAGGTCTTCCATCGTTTCTGCCATGACTACTATATCGTCGGCAAATCGAATTGATATTGATGCCGCGTCCCTGCCATTCCAGAAGCTTGAAGGCATCTTCCAGTGCGTTCGTGAACAGTTTCGGAGAGATAACGTCTCCCTGTCTCACGCCTCTTCTCAATGGAATTGCCTCCGAATTCTGCTCCTGTACTCGGACCGACATGGTGGCGCTGTTGTACAAGCACTTCAGCACCTCGATATACCGATAGTCAATACGGCAACGCTGGAGAGACTCGAGCACTGCCCATGTCTCGATCGAATCGAAGGCTTTCTCATAGTCCACAAACGCTAAGCAGAATGGCAAATTATACTCCTCAGTCTTCTGTATAATTTGCCGCAGCGTGTGGATGTGGTCTATGGTACTAAAGCCCTTTCGGAAACCGGCTTGTTCGGGAGGCTGGAAGTCATCAAACCTGCGTTCGAGACGATTCGTGAGGACCCTCGAAAACAGCTTATAAACATGGCTCAGAAGCGAGATGGGTCGGTAGTTCTTCAATAGAGAGTTATCCCCTTTCTTGAAGAACAGCGTCACCACGCTTCTGTTCCATGCTTCTGGCGTTTTTCCTTCGAGCACGACGGAATTGAAGAGCTTCTGAAGGACTTTAAGTACTGGTGTTCCACCCGCTTTCAGGAGCTCTGATGTGATTCCGTCCTCTCCTGGTGCCTTGTTATTCTTGAGCTGTTTCAGGGCCATCCTAATCTCGTACAGGCTGATGTCCGGGATGTCTTCGGTATAATGTCGGGTCAGTTTGGCTCTCGGATCTTTGTTCAAACTGCTAACAGGTTTTGCGACTGAGGTGTATAGCTGTCCGTAGAAACTCTCAATCTCCCTCACCACCTCTGATTTGGTCGACGCTATACTGCCGTCCTCTCTCTTCATTGCCTGCTTATAAATAATGCCTGCTTAATTATAATTAAGCAATAAGCGGTGGTGGCCTAGTGGGTAAGACATTGGACTCGGAAGCGAGATACCCAGGTTCGGTTCCCAGTGCGGGACTTTGTCATGTACCTATGACTTTGTTTTCTAAGTTATGTAGATACATTTTGAAGTTATAGTAGCAATATTACTCGCTAACTGTAAAGGAAAACATCGTGAGGAAACCTGAGTATCTAAGCTATTGACATACCTCAGCGTTTGAAATCGCCAATCCGCGGTGGGCACTTGTGGTGCTTAAGCCCATACTTTATCTCTGAGAGAAGGCCTGTGCCCATAGGCTGCATATGAATGTACATTAATTAACATTCTTATGAAAAGTACCAATTTTACTCAATTTTATGCTTTTAAAAGAAGGTATGAAGGGATGTAGCGAAGCGGTAGAATGCCGGCTTCTCATTTGGGAGGTCGTGGGTTCAAATCCTATCATGTACCAATGGCTTTATTTTCTAAGTTACGTACATATGTAAAGATGTAGTAACAATACAACTCGCTAACTGTGAAGGAAAACATCGTGTCAAAACCCTAGTCTCTGAGGTATTTACATACCTTAGCACTTGCTACGTACAATGGCCCAACAAATGCGGAAAACTCTGGTCTAACTACTACAAAGGTACGAAACATTCTGGCAATATACCCCATATTGATTTAAGAACGGCCCAGTTGGACCGAATTTGGAAATTTGACTCGCCCGGGTGGTCCCATAGTAATTTAAAAAATGGACATCTCGGCCGCGGTCCAGAAATTGAGCGGGCCACATGTCCCATTTGCGCAATTTTTTTTTTATGTATCGCTTATTCGTAATAACAACGACCTAACTGATTACATTTTTGCAAATTTTACTGGAGAACATTTCGATGGCGTTTTTACAGAAACTAAACTCACTGACGTTGCAACTGCTAGGCTTGTTTATTTTAGTTACTTCCATAGTATTATGTCCTACGGTATACTACTATGGGGCCGGGCAGCAGACATTGAGACTATCTTCATCTTGCAGAAGAGAGCCATCCGATTTATTTACAAGTTAGGTAGTAGGGATTCGCTAAGAGATTTCTTCAAAGAAACCAACATCCTAACAGTTGCAGGTCAATACATTTATGAAAATATTATGTGCGTTAGAAAAAATATCAAAGACTTCAAAAATGTTGGTGGCCACCATAATGTTAATACTAGAAATACAACATAAATTGTCAGTTCCACGATTTAGACTTGCAAAAGTTAACACATCCTTTATGGGGCACTGTATAAGGTTCTACAACAAAATTCTTCAAGATCTATTAGAGTTACCTCCAACGCGATTTAAAAAATGTGTTAAGCACATTCTGTGCAAAAAGGCTTACTATAACATCAAGGATTATTTGGAAGACAAAGATGTTTGGCATTAAACAGTAGATTAATATTATTTAAAGGACGATTGTGACTCAACACATTCATGACTAATATTTTAAGTTGAAAACTTTGTTAATTAAGTTAAAACGTGTTTTGAAAAGAATAAATGTGGAGTTTCTTTGTTAGCTTCTTCTCCACATAATCCATTAATTGTGAAACTAACAACTTTGACGTTCATTAAGTAAACATTCTGTTTTTATAATGAATAAAAATATTTGAATTTAATTGAATTGAATAAAATGAATGCAATGCATTATGCGTCATTTGACTGAAACTAATATAAATTCAATTGTGTCTATGCTACCTCGTGTTTAACTTCCGTTTATGAGTATTATATAATATTACAATACTTAAGTGCAGCCCGTTTTCGAAAGTGTAATTCCGTTGTTGTTGTTCCGTATGAACTGTCATCATCATCATCAGCCATTTGACGCCCACTGCAGGACATAGGCCTCCCTCATGGTTTTTATAACCACGAGGGCTTTTGCCATAATCGCCACGTTCGGCAGGGGCGGGTTGGCGATCGCAGTATGCGGTTGGAATCTCAGGAAGAATCATATAATCAATTATAATTTTATTAGGTAGCGAGATAAGCATGCACGAATTTGTTATACAACTTTTAACCAACATGGCGTTATCGCGACCCGCCTTGAGTGATAAAGTCATTGTAAACAAATGAAATTTAGAGAGAACTTTAGAGAAAGAGAATTATAAGCACAAATTAAATACTTTTAAGAGCTCGAGTTTAGCTTGGCGAAAAATGGTTCTTATTCAACTGTTTTTCAATGAGACATTTTTTTAATATTATCTAATCAGCTTCCCGCTGTTGTACCGCCCGCATCCAACAACTCCCCGCCCCACCGTAACCAGGTCGTCGGACCATCTTGTGTGGGGCCTGCCCACGCTGCATGGTCTGGTCCGTGGTCGCCAGGTCAGAACTTTTCCTCCCCAACAGCCAAAAGTTCTCCGAGCTATGTTCCCGCCCACTGCCAGCGATCATATTTATTCTGATTTCATTCAAATTCATCGAAATATTTTTGAATTTGTATTTCTACTGACCCCAGGGACTGAGGTGTCCTCATAACTTAGCGCTTGCAGTCACTAATCCGCGTAGGGCACGCATGGTAATTAAGCCCTAGCTTGGCGCTAGCGCCACCGAGGGCGTCCGTCCGTCCGTCCATCCGTCCGTCCATCCGTCCGTACGTAGGTACGTCCGTACGTCCGACCCTCCGTCTGTCTGTCTGTCTGTCTGTCTGTCTGTCTGAACCCTCTTACTAAGGTTCCGCTGTCCATCCGTCCGTCCGTCCGTCTGACACTAGGCTGTATCTCATGAACCGTGGTAGCTAGGCAATTGAAATTTTCACAGATGATGTATTTCTGTTGCCGCTATAACAACGAATAAAATTAATATTAATTTTTTTATGAAATAAATATTTCATAAATAGGTATTTATATATTTATTTATACAACGTTTGTTGTATGGATTAAATAAATATTTAATAAATATTTAATCCATACAACAAACATTGTCTAAAGTCAGCGCTCGTCATCTAGCGACCATCTATGTAACCTTCACAGCGCCTGTTGGTTTTCAAACGTATTTTTATTTACAATACGTTTGCGATATTCAGACTCGATAGTGGTTTGAAATAGTAGGTGGGTTCCATTTGTAGACTGTTCTGTGTTGGGAATGATATTTGGCATACTTCCTTGTACAGTTGATAGCATATCAACCTTTACAAGTTTAGTTGCAAAGTCGCCTGTTATGTTACCAATCAGACCGATGTGTTGTGGACTGTACCATATTTAAGTATCTAGCAATTGTAGCGAGAGTTTTATTATTGTTATACTTTATTGTACACAAGGAAAGTAAAAGAAGTTAATTTATTTTAATTATGTTTGTATCTTTTGTTAATCTGTTAAACGCAGTTTATTTATCGATGCTGAAGAGGCGGTTTTCAGGTTTCGTGTTATTAAACACGTCCTACTGCATAGCTTCTACCCGAGACAGAGAGTGGGAACCAAACCCAATTGTGTAAAATAAACATTATTGTAACTTCCCAACATCAGTAATCAATATCAGACGCTGCGCAAGCGATGGCGGATTGCAAAACGAGACTCGTTTAGGCAGAACATTAAAAATTCATGCGCCGTCTCTCTACGGAATATGAATGGGGGATAGCGGTGCAATAATATTAACAAAATTTTGAACCACAACTTTTATGAGCACTATAAGATACGTAACATGACATGACATGACATGACATCCCCTCCGGGTAACAGGCGTAAGTTTATGTGAACAGAGTTAAGAGTTTATGTCAGTAATGTTTTACGTGAATCATGTCATGACGTAATATAAAGTCAGGCCTGTATCCCGGAAAGGTAGGCAGAGACCAGGGTGAGCACTATTGTTTCCTAATGCCAAGCTACCGATGACGCAGGCTCCATCTCAAACTCTGCAAATCAGAGCGAAAACTAGCCAAACTTTTTTAACAAAAATGCAAGTAAGTAAGTCCGAGATTAGATTAATAATTGCACATTATTTAATTAATGTAATAACTGATTAACGAACTATAGGCAAAAATGTCATAAACACGATTCCACAGCCGAAATAAGGCCATTTGTACAAATCAAGTACGGAGTCTCCCAGCGGGAATTGAACCCACGACGTTTGTTATAGTGTGAAGCGCGTTACCGCTAGACCAACGACGCAGTCTAGGGTGGTTTAGGTGCCGGGTAAAAAATCAAGGCGCTAATTCGCTTTAATGTCTCTAGCGCTTAATGCGCTAGACTACCAAAACAGGACTGCCACTGGAAGCCACCGTAGTTGATTGTTACAAACGTCTGGGTGTATTTTCATCTTTTGTGATATCTTAGTTTGGGGCCAGGGCATGTGATTATGTTGTGTGGAACTTGTATATTACTGCACACGTGGAGACAAATGTGTTCAAATATAAACTACTTTTATCTCTACGCATAAACTGTTCAATCACTGTTGTATCTATTGAAGGTGTTTTTTTTGTTCACTCATGCGCATTTAATACGTAAAACCAAACTACGTTTGTATGGGATTCGCCTCGTGAGGCGCCCTCTTAAGGAGCAGAGTCCTCCCTTTACGGTAAGAAAGGGTATACCCTATCTAAGTATACCCTATCTATGAAATTCATAGCCACTAAATCGTTGATGTACCTATTGAAATCCGCACTGCTCACAAGCACGCCATTTCAACAACTAGGCGAAAGTTTAATGACTTAGGCATGTGTCTGTCGAACTTGTGCACGTCTGGTGCATACGGCTATTACTGGAATATCTGCACTCCAGTTAAACCCGTATGCATCAGTTATTTATGGGTTCGTTCCCGTCGTCACCGATAGTCATGCATTTCAGGATTATCCACACTATGGATTTATAGACTGCCTTGTTGGCCTAGCGGTATCACGTCTGATTACCATGCTGGAGGTCGTGGGTTACAGTCTCATGGGGGCCGCCGTAAATTTGTACAAATAGCCTCAGTATGGGTGTACTTCTATGTTTGTGATGTCCTTGCCTGGTTACCATAGCACAGGGTATACTAGTTTGGGACCAGGACAAGTGATTGTGTTGTTTTGGAGTCGGTGACGTGAGGGCGCAACGATACAAACTAAAATAAACCTTATGTACTTTTCAGGTTAGAGACTAAATTACTAGCGCGAAAAAAGCCCGGCTACTTGCGCCTGACGAGTGGCAGAAAGGTACGACGGGTTTTTTGCACATGTGATGTAACTTCGTGAGTATTTAAGTATCGTTTCATATTGATATCGTGCCACCAGCACATCGCCGCACTTCGTAATTACCATGGTCATGGGTAGACTGAAGTTGCGAGTACGGTCAATTATTGTAGAGGGTAAGAAATCTAGTCACACAACATTCACTATGTCTGTTGTGAGACACACAACACTCACTATGTCCGCGGATAAGTCCGAAGGCAAGACGCGCCTAATGGTGGCGTGACGGCGAAAATGCCTATGCTAAACAGTGGGCTTCTTTCGTTGGCTTTATAGATAGATCTATAGATCAAAGTCACGCAAAGAGGCATCTCGCTTACTGATCGTGTGCGAATTCAGCAAAAAACCAAAGTCGAAGATGTAGATGAAGATGCACACGAATCATTAAGCTAAAATGGAGATGGGCGGGGCATGCGGGGTTATGCAGGAAGACGGCTGGTGGACTAAAGTAGGCACTGAGTAGTGGCCAAGAACGGGTCAACGGTCGGTGGGCAGACCATCAGCTCGCTGGGCCGACGATATTATGTAAGCGGCTGGGAAACACTGGACGAGACTAGCAAAGGACATGATGGGTTGACGTGAAAGAGGACAGGTCTATGCCCAACACTGGGGCTCTGTTTATGGACTGATTAGGTAGACATGCTCGTGAATGGGTGCTGTCCTATATTCGCCCGCAGCATTAGTGTTTTCCTACTTTTGTAATGTTTTAGTATTGCAAGTTGTTGATTGCACTCATGGGATCTTGTTAGGTAGGTACTCGTACAAACTTGTGTATTAGATTTAAGATGATTTGAGAAAACATGGGCAGAGTGGAGTTTTTTTCGCCGTCTATTTCTATTCGGGATACAGCGGTTAACACTGTACACTGTAATAAATTTTTGATTTCTGATAGATATGTAGATGTAGGATGTTTCAAATGCAAGGTGCTAGTAGGTAGCACCTAGCCAGCTGAGGCAATACAAATTTATGCCCCAATGTTCGGGAAATGCCGGGAACGAACTGATCGCGAGTTGCGGCGGAAGTTCAAGGCGGTAATCGCGCTAGTTTTACGACAACTCGCTCGAAACTTCGCCAGTAGTTGGGGCTTTGAGGATCGTAATGGACGATTGAATTAAGAAAATTGGTCACTTGAAAATGGAATTTACAGCGAGCGTTATGGACTTTTGATAGGAATCGAAGCGGTGGTAGCCTAGTGGGTAGAACATTGGACTCGGAAGCGGAAGACCCAGGTTCGATTCCCAGTGCGGGCATGTACCTATGACTTTGTTTTCTAAGTTATGTACATTTGTGAAGGAAAACATCGTGAGGTAACCTGGGTGTCTGAGCTATTCACATGCCTCGGCGCTTGAAATCGCCAATCCGCGGTGGGCACGCGTGGTGATTAAGCCCATACTCTCTCTCTGAGAGAAGGCCTGTGCCCTACAGTGGGACGTATATAGGCTGCTTATGAATAGGGATCGTGAGGGCAAGGGTTCTCACTGTGAAGTTCGCGGACCTCTACTTATAGAGATTCATCAGTCGACCAAGGTTTGCAGGATAAAACTAGTTTCTGTTATAACGGCCAGTTGGCTAGCACCAACACGTGAGTAACTGTTTTTTTTTTAATAATCTAATATATAAAATTTCATGTCACAGGTTTTGTTATCGAACTCCTCCGAAACGGTTTCACCGATTTTTATGAAATTTTTCGTGTATATTTGATAGGTCTGAGAATAGGTTGTAGGCTAATTAATATGGCAAAGCAACGTTATTATATATTAAGTGGAGTTTTTTTTCCCGCTGCCTCTTTCTCTACTACAAATACGGCCCGAAGGCAGCGGCTAAGATAGTAACTATGTTGACATTCAGCAAACAGAATGTAAATTCTTTACGTTGAAATATATTATTTATTTCTGATAAGTATATTTTACTAAGCGAAGCTTGGTTACTCAGATAATATGCTTTTAAAATAATAGTAACCAAGCGACCGAGCGTTTGCAAATAGTGAACATCACGAATCTGAATAATAATAATAATAGCTATTATCGATCATACTTCGCCACTTCGTAAACCGACCTCTTTCAGTCACATTATTTTTGACCGCCACTGTACGCTCTTAGGAAAAATTGTACGGCTGTTTGCTGGACTACTGGTAATTTCATTATTACACAGACGCAAAGGAAACATTCGACAAAATTCGCAAAACTGCGACTTTTTTTGCGCACATAAATCATTGCGTTGGGAGGTTTTCTTTTTGACTATTAAGAAAAAAAAGTAGTTCCCAAGAACTCTGTAGATGGCGCTGAACTGACTACGTTACTAGCTGTGAGTTCGGATTTGCGACGGTGAGCGATCATGGGCAAATTGGAACGTAAGATCGCTGGCGGCTCACGTATTCGTGCGTATTCGCGTCTATGATATGATAGCCGTTCCGAAATCGACGTCAATGGATATTGTGATAACGTGAATGGATAAATTCGGAACGATATTTATTTCTGATGTGACAATGACATAATGTAAGTTTCGTTTTATGATCTAAAAATTACATCAAAGTGAAATAATCAAAAAATAATGTGACGTTTCGTTCCTTGCAGGTGCTTGCAGTAACTTACCAAGTTCAGCGCCATCTATGCAGCGACTAGGAAATAATAAAAAATAAATAAAAAGAAAATCCCTCTATGGCATAGTATTGATTATTATTAGAAATAATGGTAAGTCCGTATATTGTGTAGCACTGAAGAGTATAAAGTGAAACTAAATTATATGGATACATATGAGGATTTTGTCGTCATAATTTTTATTTTATTTTATTTATAATTTTTAATTTACAACGTTCTCGTAACTTAACAGTAGACACCAAATCATTACAGAACTAGAGACAACCTCTCACAACGACCTCTCTATCTTATCTTACATTCATTCATCAAATCTTTTATCCCATCCAGAAACAAATTAGAGTTACCTCCAACGCGGTTTAAAAAATGTGTTAAGCACATTCTGTGCAAATAACAACAAGGATTATTTAGAAGACAGATGTTTGGCATTAAAGAGTAGATAATTATTAATTACAGGACAATTGTGACTAGTGTTCAATACATTCATGACTAATATTTTAAGTTGAAAACCCTGTTAATTAAGTTAAAACGTGTTTTGAAAAGAATAAATGTGGAGTTTCTTTGTTAGCTTCTTCTCCGCATAATCTATTAATTGTGAAACTAACAACTTTGTAAAAACATGACATGACAACCTGTATAACAGGTTTGTAAAACCATGAGGGAGGCCTATGTCCTGCAGTGGGCATCAAATGGCTGATGATGATGATGATGATGATGAACAACTTTGACGTTCATTAACCTCCTCAGTCATGACCTTGAAAATAACAGTTGAAAACCATTTTTATTTTCAAGGTCAGGCCTGAGGAGGTTAAGTAAACATTCTGTTTCTATAATGAATAAAAATATTTGAATTGAATTGAGTTGCGGTCTGGGGCTGCCGCGAGCAGCTGAGCCGCTCCAGGACAAGCGCGAGGGGCGAGAACCGAAGAAGTACGTAGTACACAGTAGCTGGTGCTACCGTGCTCTAAGGTACCTGTCGTATTTGAATACGTATGAGGTTTTTGTCCTCATATGAATACGTATGAAGATTATGTTTCATTATATACTTTTGTGGCTGGTATATAATGATACTTTTGTGGCTGGTAGTCCTACGCTGCGCTTGCCGATATGTGGTCTCCATTGGAGAAGTGATAGGTTCAAGTGGCAGAAAGACCTGGGATGCAAGCCGCTTCCAACCGGTCTTTTTGGAAATCCATGGAGGAGCCCTATGGCCTAGCCCACTGAAAAGACAATTCAATACTTGTGGAGGCAAACAAGTCGCGGGTTTTCTCACGATGTTTTCCATCACGGTTGGCGTGTGGTATTGCTACTAAAAATTCGGAGATGTAAATAACTTTGAAAATAAAAAAGTCATAGGTACATGCCCGCACTGGGAATCGAACCTGGGTCTCTCGCTTCCGAGTCCATTGTTCTACCCACTGGGCTACCACCGGATATAAGCTACAATGTCTCAAAAATACTTTATGTCGGCCATGTAAACAAGGAGAAACATCGCCTAGGGTGAAACATCTAGTTTACGACCACCTTATCAGTGGAGGCGTAAAACCCACACGTTTATTGGTATGGTCCGCATTGTAGATAGAAAGATAAAAAGTTTTTTTACTAGATAAATAGTTTGTTTTACGCATCATATACTATATAAAAATTTGTATTTTACTACATTTCGACTATGGTATTTTAAGGATTTATATATGTACAGAACATGAAAGACGCCCACTGTTGGGGACAGGCCTCTTTGCCGTCACGCCAACCTCGCCCATCGCGTCCATTCATCTCTAATCGTCCATCCGTCCATCGCTAATCGCGTCAATTATCCTCCTGCCGCCTTCTTAATGTCATCTACCTATGGGGTAGGTGGCCTACCCTTCTAACGAAGGAACGAAGGATCAACTACTATCAACACTTTTAGTATCCTCGCTGTTTGGAATGTACAGCGACATTTTTCCTCTACGCATTCGACAAAGCTCATCAACAAAACGTCAGTTTCAGTCCCTCGTAGCAAAGTAATTTCCGTAGCACAGGTTACGAAACGTAGTGCTACGGCGTAGCATAGCGCTGGCAAAAAAAAAACCCTTTGACGCTGTATGTATACTGCATAGCCATCAATGGCTTTGGTAAAGCATGGAAATCGGCGCATAGAATTCCCTCCCCTCGTACGTTTTTGTAGCAATAGCTAGGATAGGATATTTTATATATATTCATATATTCACTTAACTCAAAATACAATACCGGATTTTTTTAAGGTACAGTGACAGTTGGTGTGTAGCCAGTTTCAGACAAATTTTAAATATTCCTGTGCTTGATTTTGATTAGAAATGTGCTATCTTGTGGACGCAATAGAACGTTACCGATATTGTCAAATTGAAAACGCGTTTGTACTGTAATTTCACGGCGCGCACACAAAACATTAACTTTGAACGAAGTATCTTTAACAGTACTAGCTGTTGCCCGCAACTTCGTTCACGTGGTACTTTCGATGTGTATTTTTCCGGGATAAAAAATAGCCTATGTGCTAATCCAGACTATAATCTATCTCTGTGCAAAATTTCATCCGGATCCGTTCAGCCGTTTTAGCGTGAAAGAGTCGCAAACATCCACCCATACATACAAACTTTCGCGTTTATAATATTAGTAAGGATTAATAGACTCATACTGTTAGAGACGTTCTACAGATTATTCTATCTACTTATAAAATGCCATATGATTAGTATCAACTGCAATCACTAGGTGTGTACACACACCCTGGCAATCTTCCTCTTTTTGTGTCGTTGGCGACCAATTCGTCTATCTCGCTTTTCGAGGCTGCCAATGCAAACAAGGTACGTACTGGTGCTCTGTCCAAACCATTATGATCGTAAGTTGTGTAGCCATGATATCTTTAGTCGATATTTTTGACGCCCTAACAGTCCGTTGACGCATATCGAATGTCATTCCTCTTTCTTGAAAAAAAAAAACTCCACACAAATCACAGCTGAGACCAATCTTGACTGCACGTCCAAGATGCTATTTAGAACAAACCAACATCTTGACAGTACAAAGTGAAACGAAAACTCTTCATCTAATAATTTTTAAAGACTATGTGAAATAAAAACGTATATTAAAGATTTTATAATGAAATGTCTTGAAATATGTGTTGATTACAGCTTTCAAGACCTAAGTTTCAAGACTTAATAATTGATCACACTTTGGATATTATATTTTTTCGAGGGAAGGCCTGTGCCCTGCGGTGCTTACGTCTATGTTAAGAGTATGGTAGCTACACCACAAAGCAGGACGCGTTTCTCCCAAAGACCTCCCCTCGCAATTTCACGGTAGCGCGCATAAAGCAAAACAAAATATAGCCCAATAAACTGTAACAGTGAGGCGCGATATTACCTTCATAAGGTGAGTTTAATGTTTAATACCATGATAATGTCTAACGTTGTGCGCTCATTTGCATGAGGAATGATCACGATGTCAAGATATAGACAGAAGCCTTGCTTGCTCCTTAAAGAGATAATTATATAAACCTGCTGTAAATGAGAGTAATGAAACAATGGTTCTGCCAGTGTCATGGGTACCTTTGGGTCGGATATGTCTCGGGGCGGTTTATTTAATTGACTGTACTGTATGGTGTGTGGTTTTTTTTTTGTTTCCTTTATACTTATTTTATTTTTTCTATTTACTTTGACTTTATCCAAAGAACCTACGATATGCAAAGCTTTCAGATGATTGTTTTAATAAATATATATGTTGCTTGCGCAAATATTTCCATTAGATGAAAAATAAAATACAAA
This sequence comes from Yponomeuta evonymella, assembly GCA_963969515.1. NCBI lineage: Eukaryota > Metazoa > Arthropoda > Insecta > Lepidoptera > Yponomeutidae > Yponomeuta > Yponomeuta evonymella. The sequence goes on along the minus strand of OZ018343.1, from coordinate 21,401,162 downwards.
TGACAGAAACAGAGTAAGTTGGAACTAACAAGGCGGTTACAGTCTTTTTGGTGGGCACATACACTCCTATACAGAGTTTTCTTTTAGAATGCGTAATGGGCATTGGTGGTGGTGGTTAAATTAAAAGTTACTTTTACTTAGAGTTAATTTAAAGCTTTTTGAGACTGAAAAGTTTTTCTTTCTGAGAAAACTGCAATACTAACGTACGTATTTAACATGTATTAGTCTGAATTCACCCAATTAAATTATACTAGTTCTGGTATCTCAGAATTCTAAGATTGCTTAAGTAAACTTTGTCTACTTACAAATCATAATATTATAGATTTAATTTGTTTTGAATTTTGTAAATAAGTTTGCTAGAAGTTTAAATTAATGATTCAAGTGTGCTTGCACAAGTGTATATAAAAAAAATTGTTTCAGTTTTACTTTGAAGACCTCACGTTTAAGTAATACACTGCTTAGGTACCTATTTCAATATTTCTTGAGGCCGCAGCATGTTGGCAACCCAACAAAGAAAAGTTATTTGTGTGTTTTGTAACTGTTGCAACATTTTAACCTCTTCTCTTCTCTGTGTCACCGTTGAGCTGTAATTATGTTCTAATCTAAAATAAATTATTTAATATGTGAAATCACGCACGCTGAACATTTTGCCTGCTCTCAACTGCCACATTAAACACTAAACAGTATTAAGATGACGTCACAGAGGGATATCTCGCCCGCACCGGTGCGAACATGAAGACCGCGTGAGCTGTCTCAACGCGCCTCCTTCTGTCAGTTTAATACCGTTTGTCTATGGTTTGCCGCAACCGCGAGCATGAAGGTGTTTTTTCTCGCAAAATGACAGCTTAACTAAGAGAAATTTCTCTGTTGGTGTCGAGGTAAAGACAAGGCTTTAAGGTTATAATTTATCTTTGCTGTCATACTCTTACATATTTGCGTTTCTTAGTTTTCGTGTTGATTTATGTCATGTGAGGATGACGAGCATACCCAATGAGGATATGAGGATGGCTTTACTACTAGGTCTTCTCTTCACTTACCAGCCACGAGAGGTCCAGTAAGAATAGCAAATGAATTGTGTGAAATTACAAGTTCGAAACGACATATAATTACATAAAGCAGTTTTGTATCGAGTTTAAAGACAGCCCAATGAACAAATACACATGTAGCTGTCGTATACAGTTTCGCTCCATTTTCTCTGGAACTTCAGAAAACAGTTATGTATGTACCTATTTGTTTTGTTAGGTCGGTTGTTGGAAAGAAGAATATATTTACCTTCATAGTCAGTTCAGACTTCAGACAAAACACTTAGGTTATCGACTGTTCTTAGGGAATTGTAAACGAAACGCAGAAGAGCTAAATGAACAAATAAATAGTGTTGTCATACAGTCGAAATGTACCGATTGAGTGTGACCAACCCAAAAAAATATTAAAATTGAAGCCTTTTTTTTAAATGACATCTCCATTTTGCCGCCTGCGAGAAAGACTTTAAACAGTGTTTAAATTTCTCTTCCACTCACATCATGTTCGCTGTTGCGACAAAACTAATAAAGCGGCAAAGTTTATGCCGCGGCGCCTGTCATTTTCTCACATACTAGTGTGCTAAGCCTACTGGGCCGCAACGGTTTAATAAAGACTTGATAAAAATTTGCCATCGGTACGCTAAGAAGACGAAGAAGTTATAAAGTCAGTAAAGATAACGCTACAATTATAAATTAATAATTTTCACTGATTTGTTGTATTTTTGCGAATAAGTGTGTGACTAAATTCGACTTTCTAATGTTCGTTTTACACGTTCGTTTTAACGTAGGTTTAATATTTTTTAAATAAAAAATTCACAGATTTCGTGCCTCACACGACTGTCGAGCACATTGGAAATGAATGTCGTTCTAACTTTTTGACTTTTTTTTTCAAAAAAGGTTAGGCTACAGGATAAACCCTTAACCCGATCGGCTTTGTTTTAGGCTCAAATTATAGCTGACTAAATGGACATGATGACAGATGAATTGAAAATCATTAAAATTATGTAATAAAATGTATACTAAAACCTAGATTTGTACGGAACCCTCGGTTGACGAGTCCAACTCGCATTTGTCTGGATTTTTGAAACCGAAATAATGGTTTTTCAGCATAGCATGGTTTAAGTTATTCTAAAAACCTTTACTTCGAATTTTTACTATGTTTACGACGGTATGATTTCTAAAGTTTTTAGTGTCTCCTGTAACATTTTATAAAAGTCACGTCCGCGGTTTTGGATGCCGAACGAAGATAACTTCCACACGACAGAATCACTTGTCCTGGTTTCAAACTAGGGTACTTTGGTAACCAGGCAAGTACATCACGAACATGGAAATACACCCAGATTGAGGCCATTTATACAAACGTACGGCGGGCACCAGTGGGAACCGAACCCACAACTTCCGGCATGGTAATAAGACGTCATACCGCCGGACCAAGGCAGTCAAATATTTCGTTACCCCTATTGCCGCCCACCCTACTTAACCCGGGCGCTTAATACCTTCCGGTCTCGAAAGCTCAGACAACAAAGCAAAACGTTAATTGAGTTAGATCCTCATTTCCTCAGCCGCAACGAATATTAGACTCACTCCGACCTCAAAGGGAATAGAACAGAATAACCACTTATCTAAAGACAACTCTCGCCATCTAGCGGCCATCTATGTAAGCGCCGATGTTATGTTCTTAGATGTCAACGTTAAACGCTTCTTATTGATTTCTATAGATGGCGCTGTTTTCAATGTAATCTGTCTTGTCTATCGTCTGTATCCTGTATTCCTCTTTGGGGAAAAATGGCTGACGAATAAACTTGTGCCACCGAAGTTAAATTTTTCAAAATTCTACGCGTCCTGAACTCCTGAAGCGCTTTCGCCAACACCACTGAATGACCGAATGAACCAAAAATGTCTGCAGGATGGCTATCCATGGTGTCCAAACATACGTCATTTAATGCAGTAGTATTTATAGGGACGTATGTATGGACCGCCACCGGCATCGCCATCGCGTTGTTGTGTTTCATCCTTGCCTCGTTGGTCTAGCCGCTAGACTCTAGCGGTATCACGTCTGAATACCATGCCCGAGGTCGTAGGTACAATTCACACTGAGGGTCGCCGCACATTTGTATAAATGTCTTCAGTCTGGATGTATTTCCATATACGTGACGACCTTTCCTGGTTACCGTAGCACAGGGTATCCTAGTTTGGGACCAGGACAAGTGATTGAGGCTGAGCAGCTACAAAACAAAGAAACAGCACTCGATGATACGAATGAAATACAAAATTATCTAATTAAGGCAAGGTTCTACGAGAGCACGGATTTGTATGGGACTTATTGCGCTGCGCGAGCGAATAGTTGCGGGAAAGATATGCATTTGTGAAATTACAGAAATACAAACCCTATTTTATGCTGGCAACTTAGATACACCACAGGCTACATCTATGGTCCTGTTTTATTTATTCGTTTTGTCTGTTGTGTATTTAGTTTTCTTTCTGTTGTTGTGCATATGATGTTACTTATCTGCTTATTTTGTTTCTGTGATGTATCTTATTGGTATAATAAATGTCTTTCTTCTTCTTATTCTTCTAATAGAATTTTGACGACCGACGTCACTAACACATTTAATGATCTTTATTTTGGTATTTATTTATTTATATATTTATTTATTAGAAAACCAACAGACACGATAAAACATAAAAAATACATAACAAAAGTTAAATTATAGGTTAACATTAAAAGACTTTATAAAAATCTGACACGCAAAAAGAATGAAAGAATGAAAAAAGATATTTTAGGTATATCGTTTAAAGTATATGTTTAAGTAAGTTTAGGTATATGTTTAATAAGTTGAGGTATTAAATGTATATTGTTTAGTATCCAATAAAACCATATCTGGTGATAACTTAGACTCATGTTCGCGATTTTTTTTGATGGTTTGAAATATTATAAAAATAATGACCGACAGCCCTAGACAGGACATTGAAAAATAATATTATATACTTTTAACTACTAAGATTAGAGAGTAACATTTATTTTAGAAAACGTGATTTAGGGATAAAGTCGGAGCACACAGCCTTAAGTACTGGGTTCGATTCCTACACATAATCCAATCTAATCTGATTGGCTAAAGTGCATTAAAAAAAAACAACTGACAGCTACTATCAGCAAATCAGTAGATTGTTAGCGTACAAAAAACCGGGGGTTAGTCTCGGTACTTTTTATATTGTATTGTTTGTTCCGTTTTAATGCACAAAAATAAAATGGCGGAAGAATCTTACGAACTTTCTACCCGGGTTGGCGGGAGGTGGTCATGCACAGGAAGGAGTGGAGAGCGCTAATAAAGGGAAGGTATTTACAATCAGGCCGCATAAAACAAAATTCTATACTTTATTGAATGTATAGAATAAACAGTTACTTAGGTATGCGCATGCAAAAAAGAAATGTCGAAGAGCGAGACGCCTACAAATTGCTGTTGCAATTTAGCGACAATTAAGTATTAGAATGGTGCATGTAAACTGATTAAATAAATAAAGAAAAAATAATTAAAAAAATTCAGCCAGCCTCTGAGGAATTTTGAATAGTAAAACAGAGACCGGAGAGCCATTCCGTGAATTAGGCAAACGTTCTCTTCGTAGCAAAATATTAATAACTAGCTGTTGCCCGCGACTTCGTCCGCGTGGCAATTTTGATGTGTATTTTTCCGGGATAAAAATAGCTTATGTGCTAATCCAGACTATAATCTATGTCTGTATTTAATCCGGATCCATTCAGCCGTTTTTGCGTGAAAGAGTAACAAACATCCATTCGCGTTTATAATACTAGTAAGGATTATAATAAGTTCCTTTCAACACAATCACTTGTCCTGGCTCTGAACTAGGATAGCCTGAACTATGGTATCCAGACCAGGAGATCACAAACATAAAAATATCTACACCCAGACTGAGGCCATTTCTACAAATGTACGGCGGCCCCCACTGGGAATCAAACCCACGACCCGCGGCATGGACAAAAAATAAATATACGTCCATGAAAGTAGACTCTCTACCTCTGGGTTTCGCTCAATTTTTAAGGCTTCGAAGGTTTCCACCAAGCAGAAGGACAGCGGGGCGATTCATCCGATTCAGTTGCTCTATGCCCTGACCGCGTACAAAAGGCACAATTAGCGAGGTTACTATAATGAGATCGCTCCAAAGTACTACAGTGTATAAAATGTAGGGCAAGCACAGTAGGATAACTAACTGCCTTATCTTACCAAAGATCACTTGAACCGGTAGAGGTAGAAAATTGAAACTTTTACAAAATGTGTTTTTTTTTGTGTAGGCTACATACGTCCCACTGCAGGGCACAAGCCGTCTCTCAGAGAGAGGCTTAATTACCACGCTTGCCCACCGCGGATTGGCGATTTCAGGGCGCCAAAGTAATGTGAACACCTCAGACGATCACGTTTCCTCAAGATGTTTTCCTCCACTGTCAGCGCGTGGAATTGCTACTAAAATTTCACGAATGTCCGTAACGAATGTGTGTTTTTCAAGTAAGACTTACGCTATGGAACCAATAAAAGAAAATTAAATTAAAAACTATTATGACTTTTTTAATTTTAATTTCCAATAAATACTCGTATGTAATATAACATTTATGTCGAGCGGAATCCTCGGTGCGCGAGTAGAACTTCCACTTAACCGATTTCACTCTTAAAATTCTTCACAAGCATTAAGCCTCTCATCAGATCTAAAAATTAAAAATAGCAAAGTTTTGTCTTTATGTGGTGTAGGAAGTCTGCATGAAAATGGTCTCTAGTACCTTAATTTTTTTTTTGTAATATTTTACTTATATGACGTGAACCTACTGTAATCGCAACCGGAACACAACAGCAGCTGCGAGCAAAGCAATTTGAAATACATCATGTTGTTATTATTATTACTAAAGCGTATTTAAGGAATAATATTCGGATTCGTAACGCAATATTAATAACTGACTGTTGGGTGGTCTCAAGCGCAAAAGCAAATATTTAATTAGTCTGCATATGCCCTTAGCGAAACAGGTTTTTCGGGTTTGTGGTAAGAGGCAAAATCTGGTATCTGCCTGCTTCTCGGATACACGCGTGAGTTTAATTTTAAATTAAAATCAGGTACATTTTATACATGCTTTAATATTGACTTTGTTAATTCTGAATAGTTGCATCTTAATATCAGATAGCGGATAATAGCGGTTAATATCAGATTGAAGCGGTGGTAGCCTAGTGGGTAGAACATTGGACTTGGAAACGATAGACCCAGGTTCGATCCCAGTGCGGGCATGTACCTATGACTTTGTTTTTTAAGTTATGTATATTTGTAAAGTTCTAGTAGCAATACCACTCGCTAACTGTGAAGGAAAATATCGTGAGGAAACCTGGGTGTCTGAGCTATTCACATACCTCAGCGCTTGAAATCGCCAATCCGCGGTGGGCATGCGTGGTGATTAAGCCCATACTCTCTCTCTGAGAGAAGGCCTGTGCCCTATAGTGGGACGTATGTAGGCTGCTTATGATGAATATCAGATAAAACAGCCGCCTAAAAAAACGGGCCAAGTGCGAGTCGGACTCGCGTATGAAGGGTTCTGTACCATTTATACAAAATTTGAATATTTCAAGCGTCGTCCTGTTGCCATTATTAATATCGAGTAAGAAACGACAAACAAATCACGTTTGTTTTATGGGAGCCCCCCTTAAATATTTATATTATTCTGTTTTTATTATGTTAGTATATTATTATGTTGTTCTAGCAGCAACAGAAATAAACCATCTGTAAAAATTTCAACCGTCTAACTATCACTGTTCATGAGATACAGCCTGGTGACAGACGGACGGACGGATGAACGGACAGCGGAGCCTTAGTAATAGGGTCCCTTACCCTTTGGGTACGGAACCCTAAAAAGAAAATTAAAATCAAATTCAAGAATTATATTCTATTGGTTGAATGTCAACATACAATTTTAGCCGCTGCTTTCGGGTCAAATTTGTGGCGGAGAAAAAGGCAGCAAAAAACTCCTTTCTGATCATCTTTTCTATAATCATCTCATGATGAATCATCTTATCTTACAAAAATAACCAACAACCCGACGATTTCGTGAAAAAATATATTTTCCCTTAATCTGGGTATTAAGAAAGTATAGCGTATTACAGTATGCTAAGAGAAGGGTGTCCATGTCCATTCCCGAATTATATTTTCTTCAATTTTTTTGTGATCCTGTAGGACCAGGAGCTATTCACATACCTCGGCGCGCTGTAATCGCCAATCCGCGGTGGGCAAGCGTGATAATTAAGCCCATACTCTCTCCCTGAGAGAACGCCTGTGCCCTACAGTGGGACGTATATAGGCCGCTTATGATGAAACTGACATTAAAAAAACATATATTTCATTTCAGCGAAGTAAATTTTTTAATATGAGTGTGTTCACAATCGCAGTTTATTCGTTCTAGACCCGACCAACTGCTGCGTGTTGCAAAGTTTTATTTACACAATTGTAAGTTATAATTCCATAGATCACATTTCTCTTGCCGACTGCAAAGCGCTTGTGCTCAAACTTTTGCTTTTGTTCTAAAATTACTGCAGTCGTACGGTTAGAAGAAAAATCTGTTAATTATAACATTTTGTAAAATTTACGAAACCACGACATGCCGCCATGAGAGTTCCATTATTGTTCTAGCATGTTGTCTGAGACACCTAACTGACGAATGAGCGAAGAAAATAAGCACACACCAAAAATAATTTACCCGTCACTCCCCGTTGATATTACTAAAATAGACTAACTCAACCTCTCGCATACTCTTTCCTCAGTGGCTGTAACTAAGCCGTAGCACCACGTAGCACACACACACACACGCACGCACACGCACACGCACACCCACACGCGCATACGCACACGCGCACGCGCACACGCACGCGCACGCGCACACGCACGCGCACACGCACGCGCACACGTACACCCACACGCACATTGGAAATTGCTTTTAATCTATAAATCACTTGCTACTAGACTATCGAATTTGTATTTCATTTCTTAATATGTATGTATTTTAGTCAAATGAACACTTTCTTACTTTATTTTTACCTGCTATTACTGATATTGTTTTTCGTGTGACTCGTTTTTGCTAACCGCACAAGCGTTTGTCGGCTCCAACGCAAGCCGAAAGGCCGTATTATAACTTAGAAAACTTTGCCTATTTACCTTCTCTATAATAACTTAAATCATTCGACCGAGAAAACGGTTCTCCTTGCTAAGTATCTAGGTACGTGTTGATTTTATACGTTAGTGTTGGGTCAGTTCTGTAAGGTTTATTTAGTCTTCTGTAGAATAACGGTCTTATTCCCACTGGGGGGCCCTGTACATTTGTACAACAGGGTGTATTTTCATGTTTGTGACTTCCTTGCCTGGTTACCACAGGGCATCCTAGTTTGGGACCAGGTCAAGTGATTGTATAGTGTGAAAGTTATTATTATCATTTATAAAAAGTCGATTCCAAAGATTTGTGAAGTTATTAGCGATACCACTCGGTAACCGTGAAGGTAAACATCGAGGAGTGTGTACGCTAATCATATACATCAGCGATTGAAATCGTCAATCCGCGGTGGGCACGCGTGGTGATTAAGCCCACACTCTCTCCCTGAGAAGGCCTGTGCCCTACAGTGGGACGTACATAGGCTGCTTATGTACTCTTAAGATGGAGTCAAAGCCTGTTCATATTAGGGACTCCTCTCATAAGGCGGCTTTAAGTCCGTCCTAAGAATGTTTTAGTGGAATCGACTAGTCTGTTAAAAATAAAAATTTTAAAAATTGTTATATTAAGCAGAATGTGCTTGAATAATAAATTAAACTTTAATTACAAATTAAATTGTGTGTTGCCAAATGAATAATGTAAACACGATTGAATAAAGCAAAAGTTTTAAATTAAAGCAACTTCTATAGTTGGAAATCACAAATAAATCAGTGATTTGATCGATATTATGTCAAACGCACGCCCGGTTTCAGATACTGTTTTATATTGCTCTTTTCAATAAACTGAACGTCATCATGAGAACATTTTCTACTACAATATCATCCCAATCTGCAACAAATCTACTTTATTGTACAATGCCACCTACATAATATAAGAGGTCATGTGAAGACATTTTCATTTGTTCAAAGGAACATACGTTCTTGTTATTTCGCATACCCTTATCACAAAATAGTGAGTTAAAGTTTTTGATGTTAGCTGGAGCCTTTTAGCTTAGAGTTCCATATAAGCTGCCCATATGTGTATGTTTCACTGCAGGGCCGACTCTAAGTGAAAGAGTTCAGATGGCCAACAATTAAGTGAACTATTCAAAAATTTTAAATTTTAATTTTAAAATTTTAAAACCCGCGACCTCTGGCTAATCGTGCCACGGTACGGTAACGGTAACCTGGCACGGTTAGCCAGAGGTCGCGGGTTCAAGTCCCGGCATGAGAGGAATTTTTAGCCTCTAAATAGGTTTTTAAAATTGTCCTGAGCACTGGATTGCAACAAAAAGAATATATTCAAAAATTTCTTTTAATGGAAAGAATTTACATTCTGTTGAATGTTAATATACAGATTATTAGATACAGAGTAAAGCCTACAAATTTTTAGATAAAAAGCTCTTCATTGCACACGAGTAATTTACAGAGATAAGGTACTTACCCCCAGTTTCTCGTAAACTAACACGCTGTTAATCTACTGTTAACAGCTGTCAATTGACCAAAGTGCATACAAAAAAAAAACACTGACAGCTGTTAACTGTATATTAACAGCTTGTTAGTGTACGAGAAACTGGAGGTAAATGTCTAATTCTTAATAGTGCGCAATCGCTGGTCTCAACGCTAAAAGCGATACACTGCAGAGTCTAAAATAAAATTATTTGTTTTTTATTGAAATGCACGCTACCAAGCCCGGCCAATAAACGCTAATGCTAAGTAATTTCCCATGTTTATTGAAAATGGCATCCGCGGACCTCGTTACCGGAAAACTATGGAAATTGCCGAGACGACAAGTGAATAGTTACAATTTACACGCGGAAAAAGAGCCGAAAATCTGCAAAGCCGTCCGGGATGAAAAAGGGCGGGCTGATATATTGGGCGGGCATTTTCACGATAGATTTTATTCAAATTGCCGGAAGCCGGGGGGCCGCCATTCTGCGCCATTGTCGCCCGCGTTGCTTTGATTTAGGGTCACGTGGGCTGGGTAGATAGAGTGAATTTCCTGGCGAGAGATGGGATTGATTTGCAGAGTTAGCTTTTACAGGATTGTGTTATTATATTACAGGATTACAGGATTTTCTTTCGTTTGTATATTTTTCCCTTGTTTGTATATTTTCTTTAATTTGATTTCTCCGTCGATTTTTGACTTTGGCTGACTTAGTGTCTACAGTTTCAAACTTTGTTGTCTTAGTTTTTGGGAGGCCTGGCACCCTAAGATACAGATCTCTGATCTAGTTCAGGGCCCAGTCTTTCCACAAATTACTTCAATTGTATCATATTGTACCTCTTTTGTACCTAATTTGTGGATAGAGAAATAAAGTTTATTTGTATTTGTATTGTATGGTATTTGTTATAGGATTGAATTGCAAAATTTTTAACAGGATTGTGAGATGGGATTTGCACATCATCATCATCATTATCAGCCATTTGACGCCCACTGCAGGACAAAGGCCTCCTTCGCAGTTTTCATAACCATGAGGGGTTTTGCCATAATCGCCACGCTCAGCAGGTGGGATCGCAGTATCCGGTTGGAATCTCAGGAAGACGCTGCTGCCCGTATCCTGGTAATTGATTTTCTTAGTCGCATGCTACGACATCCAGTACACTTAGTTTTCACAGTTAGTTTTAACAGGATTGTGAGATAGGATTTATTTGCAGAGTTATTTTTAACAGGATTGGGAAAAGGAATTGAATTGCACAATTAGTTTTAACAGGATTGTGAGATGGGATTTATTTCCAAAGTTAGTTTTAACAGGATTGTGAGATGGGATAGATTTGCGGAGGTAGTTTTAACAGGATTATGAGGTTGAATTGATTTGCAGAGTTAGTTTTAATAGGATTGTGAGATGGGATTGATTTTCAGAGTTAGTTTGAGGAGTTCCTATGACAATCAATATTAGTCATTTTAAAATATTATGTGCAAAGGGATAACTTAAGTTTTACTGGAAATAACAGATGAATCAACGCCCAACATTGTTGCTAGTCATGTTGATATATTTAACTGTTTATTTATTTTTAATTTTATTATCGTCATCTTACATTTATTGAAAAAAATACAATTTGCGAGGGAGACGGTTGCCTCAAAAGCTTAAAAACCATATCTAATCTGGCTTTTACCAGAAATCTTTTCATTTAAATGTGACTTAGGCTTCGTACACAAAACTGCGAATCGATGCGATGCGAATTAACAAAGCAGAAAACTGCGACACGATTTGCTGCGATGCGATTTCGTGCGGCTAGGCACGATTCGGGTTACCATTCCTTCGACGACCGTCAACTGAACGTATTTTGTGAACTAGGTCGTGACATGGATCATAAAATGAAGTGCTTACTTCTGTTATTGCTAAAAAGATACAGGAAAAAGAAACAAAAAAGATTTTGGGTTCATCCCTTTATTACTATTATGAACGCCCGATATAAGGAAGAAAGAAAAAAAGAGGATATTTATTTAAATTGTCACAGAAACACAAAGTAAGCATAAAGGTACACAAACAAAAGACACGAACGTCAACAAAACAGAGATAAAACAAAACAATCGTGAAGAGAACACGTGAGGCATATAGAGTCAAAGGCAGCCGGGTACCACACATTCAATTCGCAAGTTCTTGCGATGTGTCGCGCGAGCTCGCAGATTTTTACGCGACGTCTCATCGCAGATTTGTGTACGGGCCCTTACAACATAATACGTCTTTACCTTCGTCCTCATCTCAAACACGCTCCTATTTAAATTGGTTGAGGACTACTTAGGGCTATCAAAGCGAAAAAGGTAAAAGGCCTTCAATAGGCAGTTTTAAATTAAAATATAAGAAATATCTACTTATTAAGCAAAAAGGCCTACAGTAAAGTTGTTCCATACCCATTATTAACTGTTTGTTCTAAATTATCTGTTATAATCTATATCTATCTTCTATACTAATAATAAATCTGTAAGGGTCGGTCATGGAGTAAGTTAGTTTGTTTTCAGAGATATTGTGTTTATAGGCTCAATATATGATACTGAAACTAATTTCACGATTTTTAGAATTTTTTTCTGTATGTGTGTATGTATGTATGTATGTTCCTCCATAACTCTTAAACCAATTATCCGAATTTGATGAAATTTGGTATAAAAACATATAGACATCTGGGACACAGGATAGGCTATTTAAATTCTAGCTCCAGTTATGATAAGACGTGGCCCCCATACAAATGCTGCTTCGTAAAAATCGAAATGTACGCGAACGGAGTCGCGGGCACAGCTAGTGTTACATAAGCTGTTGTGGTTTTAATTATATTTTTTCTGCGCATGTAATGCTAAGATCTGGTTGTAATAAATCCTACTTACATAACTACTGAGACTGAGCTTCAGCCTAATGTGATAGTGATGCATCATAATAATTTAATATCTGCACTGTTTTCATCTGGTTCCGATACGTTTAATATTTAAGTGTAAGGCATCCACTGAAAATCAGCGCCATGGCCCAACCATGGCATGAGGCTGAGTGGAGACCTTTTTGGTGCATAATACGTAAGACTGTAATCATTTTAAGTTTATTTTATTCTATTGTATTTTTATGTGCCAAATAAAGATTATTCTATTCTATTCTAAAAGTCCCAAGAAAGCTATACAAAAAGCTAAGAGTATACCTATTTAGTTGCGCTGTACAAGACGAGTAACACTAGATTTTTTTATAGAGTTTCCACCACATATTATGACTGGTGATCTCCGTTTCCCAACGAACAAAATAACCAGACCGTGACCAAAGCAATATGACACTTAAACACACGTGTTGTCATCCGAAAATGCCTATAGCTTTTCTATGACCGACCCGCGCGTACGGTACTATATTGGATCCGCGAATTTTATAGCCCTTATCCTTGTTTTCCTCTATTGATGCGGCAGCCACTTGAGTTTTTATTCGTTGGAGCATTTAAATACCTATTGTGATTCGATGGAACGGCTCGGTTTTAAGTCTCGTGTCATGTCATTCTAATTTCAAAGATTCCTCGAGAAGAATGGATGAACAAAAATACTTTTACTCGAATTAACGTGGCAACGTTGGGCCGTATTAATAAAGACATCGAAAATTTAAAGAATTTACTGTCTGTCTGGGAGTCACTGGATGTGGGCGGCACAAGACCGGGAATCTTGGAAAATCATGAGGGAGGCCTATGTCATGCAGTGGGTGTCAAATGACAAAAAGCGACTTCACAGCACACTTAAGGCTGCTCTTACGTGGAGCATGCTGTATCACTCACACAATTTCTTATCCTGTACTAAGTTTTTTGGGATACCGCCGTTTAGCCAAAGTATTTTTCGCCAAATTTTACTTCCCAATAAACTTATGGCATCAGTTTCATTTCCCAAATGAAACTTTAGCAAGTTTTCATTTCGCATTTTATTCATTTGGTCAAATTATCATTTCGCATAATTTTACTGCGTCAAGTTTTATTAAGACAAACGTTTATTATGCTAACGTTTTATTTTGGCAAGTGTTATATAGCAAATAATTGTATGATTAAAAAATAGGTTCGAAGTTCCAGGATGGAGCGGAGCGCAGCGACGCTCCATCCTGTAACTTCGGGTGTTAGTTCTTTTTTTTTATATAAAAGCGAAAAAAAAATATTTCACTAAAAAACTAAGTTTTGAGTCAAACAAAAAATTTTTTGTTCTAGTTTACATTTCGCATTTTATTAATTTGGTCAAATTATACTTTTGACTAAATAATGCTTGGTAAAATGAATTTTGACCAAGTATTTATTTGGTAAACAATAACTTGCCATAATAACTTTTGCTAACTGTTTATTTGCTTTAAGTTGTTTTGAGAAATGTTTTTTTGCCAAGTGATAATTTGCGGAAAATAGTTTGGGAAGTAATACTTTGGGAAACGATTTTTGGCAATACATTAGTAAACCAAGTTTTTTATTAAGAAAATTTGATTCCGAAATTAATAATTTCGCGAACAACTATTCTTTATAAAAAACTACGTATCGGAAAACAAAAATTCATTCAAAATGTCCCTAATTTAAATATGCATCAAACGCTCTTTATCAAAAGTTAATTTAATTTATCAAAAGTTTACAAATTTTGTTATAATAATTTAAAATGTTAAATTTTGCGAGCGAAGCAGCATGCTCCACGTAAAAACAGTCTTAAGAGTGCTCTCAGTGGTAAGAGCGCTTTGTTAATACGACTATGTATCTCTTTGCAGTCATTTTTAATAAAACAGACCTACGATCTCGGGCCTAATTATGCGCACCAAATCCTGAGCGATTTGACAGTTAATCGATAGGAGTCGTTAGGGATTCCGTGCTTATAGTATAGGAGCTGAGGTAGATTGCTGGTAGCGGCTGGTAAGGATGGCTGAGGACATAAAGATGTGGCGTGCCTTTCGGGAAGCCTATATCCAGCAGTGGACGAATATCATAAGCAGCCTGTATACGCCCCACTGTAGGGCACAGGCCTCTCTCAGAGGAGAGTATGGGCTTAATAACCATGCGTGCCCACCGCGGATTGGCGATTTCAAGCGCTGAGGTATGTGAATAGCTCAGACACTCAGGTTTCCTCCTGATATTTTCCTTCACGGTTAGCGAGTGATATTGCTACTATAGCTTCACAAATGTACATAACGTACAAACTCATAGGTAAGCGCCCGCACTGGGAATCGAACCTGGGTCTCTCGCTTCCGAGTCCAGTGTTCTACCCACTACGCTACTTATATCCAGCAGTGGACGAATACAGGCTGATTAATTAATTTATTGACGTTTTGTCGACGCACTAAGTCGCAACAGACGACGCATCAGGCGTCACGACACATCGTGCGGTCCGGCCTCCGACTCAGGCCGACTATTGAAAATGTTGGCTCCAGCGGCGTAACCGTAAATCTGTCACGTAATGTATTATTCAATTTATTCATAATACTTTAGCCGCGCCACATGTGTTTGCAGGTAAATTAACTCGCTCCCCGGCTGACGCCCTAATCCTAGCCCTAATGAAGTGTCTCATTTTGTTCTGGGATTCCACTCGTAAAATTTCCACGATTTTTCGCGAAGTAATAAACAAACCTAGGTCTCTCGCTTCCGAGTCTAATGTTCTACCCACTACGCTACCTATATCCAGCAGTGGACGAATACATGCAGATTAATCAATTTATTGACGTTTCGTCGACGCACTAAGTCGCACCAGACGACGCATCAGGCGTCGCGACACACCGTGCGGTCCGGCCTCCGACTCAGGACGACTATTGAAAATTTTGGCTCCAGCAGCGTAACTGTAACTCTGTTACGTAAATGTATTATTCATAATACTTCAGCCGCGCCGCATGTGTTTGCAGGTAAATTAATTCGCGCCACAGCAGTCACCTTAACCTTTAATTATGAAGTGTCTCATTTTGGGCTAAGATTCCTCTCATCAAATTTCTATGATTTTTATTTCTATGATGCGAGGTATTAACTTTTTGCTAAAGGTTTAACTCCATCCAAAAAGCCCTCACAAATTATATGGGATGCCACTGTCTTGAAATTAACCCTCAAATCTGAGTAAAATGACTTTTCTTTTAGATAATATACCACAGTGTACTTAGAAATAGTGTTTATGGATACACCACCATTATATAAGTAATATAAGTAATATTATTTTTTTTTATCTATGTAACTTTTGTTTATCATAGTAAATATTTATGTCTAGAAGTACGTATATATATTTTATATACTATGTAAGTAGTATGTATACAACGAGTGTGTATATATTTATATCTATTGGTTTTCTCTCATAATTGAGCTTTATTTGCCTTCTTCCGCTCTCTGTTCTATCGTTCAGAACCTCTCTTAGGCTGGCTGGAAGAAATTACTTTTGAAATAGGTCCGCCTTTGTACATTTACACTTACCTGTTATTTAAGATTTTAGTTTTTTAATTTTGTGCAATAAAGCGTAACAAACAAACAAACCACAAGCTGAATAAACTGATACGTAAGGAAACAATAGTGAGATACTGTAAGTCTCAACCTCTGAGATGGGCAGGGCACCTAAAGTCGGTTTTTTAAATCGATGCAAAAAAAAGGAACAGTGTTACCACTATAAAATATATCGCTATAGCCGGTAGATTTTTTTTTTACTGTAAAAAAGTAGACTCGTGTAACCCAAAACCTTATTGCATCAAAGACATTAATATTTAGTTAATCAAAAAAAAAGTACGTATGTAAAAAAATTAACGTAACTCACACAATTATTGTTTGGAAGTAAAATGGGATAATTAGTTTTTTACGTATTGGCAACACTTGGATGGTGATAACCTTGGGTTTGAGGTTTGGCACATTCATGACGACGTAATTTATTAAAAAACCTATTTAGAGGCTAAAAATTCCACCCATGCCGGGACTTGAACCCACGACCTCTGACTCACCGTGCCAGCGCTCTTCCAACTGAGCTAATGCGCAAGTGCTAGCATCGATGAAATTTCGAGCCTCTTTACAAACTTCTCTGTATTACGTACAGGCAGCGACATCTGACCGAAGTGATTTACATCACTTGCAGCCCCGAGTAACCCACTTTGCAATTAGGTTTTTACATCGGAATGATATCGCTGTACCTACATGATTATATTCTTTTTGTTGCACT
Source organism: Yponomeuta evonymella (assembly GCA_963969515.1). NCBI lineage: Eukaryota > Metazoa > Arthropoda > Insecta > Lepidoptera > Yponomeutidae > Yponomeuta > Yponomeuta evonymella. The sequence goes on along the minus strand of OZ018343.1, from coordinate 21,384,323 downwards.
AACCCGTGCTGAGGATAATTTAAAAAAAATATATTTAGAAGCTAGTGTCTTGTGATCTCGACAATTTTGGCAATTTTTCGAGTTCACATGAGTGGATGCAACATGTGAAAGAGATTTTTATTGTATAAATAAAAGATCGTCTTACTTTTGTTTTGATTACAGAGTTTTTATTGGCATAGATTTCGTTGGAACCTTAGATTTATGGCCATCACAGGCGACAGCATAATATATGCGATATTTTTTCCACACAATATCCAATACACAACCCACGTCCACACACGTCTCCAGTCGGATTTAGACAAGACATCGCGCAATATATTATTATAAAAAAAATTCAAACTTTATTGTAAAACGGTTACAAAAAAATGGTTACTGGCACCCAAACTACCCTGTGCTATGTGTAGCCAGGCTACTTCCAAAATACATCATAATATATGTTTTACAATAGTAACTAATACCTAATCGTGCCGTAACGTAAGTTACCGTAAGTAACAACTACAGGAAATAACACAAATAGCAATACCAGCTTAACGTTGAAAAACACGAGTCCCACTAATTTTACAATATGAAAGTTCGTGTGTTCCTAATTATTATTACAACATAGCCGTCGTCGGTCACGACCTTTAAAAAATAAACTTGTATGTCTACAAAGTTGTGGTAAAATACAACCCATTAAATAAAATTGTGAAACAGCGAAACGAGGTCGGTCTCTTCCGACAAAATTACACGTATATAAGAAAGGAAGAAAGACATTTATTAGGACAAATTAACACATCACAAGAAAAAAAGGCATGACATGACAAGTGACAAAAACAAGTACAAAGAAAAAACAAGCCACATAAATACAACATAATACAAGTCAGAGTGACAGAGTGCATCCTATGGTGTGTCAAAGTCTCTGTATACAAGCCAAACACACAAACACACCCTCCGAGAAGGATCAACAAACAGCTGTTGAAATTTCTCTCAAAACTTCTTATAAGTGCCTTTTTGTTCTCGTGAGAGCTTCCATTAAGCCAGACCAACTATTATTATTATTGTTTCAGTGACTTACCAAAGAGATCTGGAAAGTTTGTACACGACAAATAGCTTAAAGGCGGCGAACTCCGGACAATAATCTTTATCAGAGTTAAGCCACAAAAGCGAGACTGGAAGTTAAAATCTCAGCTATATTTGCTTGAGTGCAGTAACGTATAATATTTGCCAAGTTTGCGGGCTTATCCTCGAAATATTTCGTTGCACACGCAAGTCATTTAGCTCTGTTTGACAGATTATATTAGTAACTAGCTGTGCCCGCGACTCCGTTCGCGTACATTTCGATTTTTACGAAGCAGCATTTGTATGGGGTCCACGTCTTATCATAACTGGAGCTAGAATTTAAATAGCCTATCCTGTGTCCCAGATGTCTATATGTTTTTATACCAAATTTCATCAAATTCGGATAATTGGTTTAAGAGTTATGGAGGAACATACATACATACACACATACAGAAAAAAATTCTAAAAATCGTGAAATTAGTTTCAGTATCATATATTGAGCCTATAAACACAATATCTCTGAAAACAAACTAACTTACTCCATGACCGACCCTTACAGATTTATTATTAGTATAGATAAATAAATAATTAAAAATAGCACAAAATTCAGAAGTCGGACAAACTGTAAAAAAATTTAAGCAAAATCTGTTGATATAAAATCCAGTACAACGCAAGTGGTGATTACAAAAACAATACACAACCAAATAAAAATCCAATTTAGTTTTTTTAGGGAAAGTTCCCGGCAACAGACTGGAAATATTCCTGGGAATATTGTCAGTGAACTGGGGGTGATGGCGATATTTTATTTTCTGATTTTATTTAAGGTTTATTAACAATCACGAAGAAAGTCGGATTCATTTAACTAAAAAATTTAATGGAGACTTCTTATATTGCAGATATTAGTTGATATTATTGTTCACTGAGCTAGCGAAATAACTAAGTAAAAAATCTGAAGAATTGACCAAAATTCCAAATAATTCCCACTTCGGGTACACTGCCGGAAACGCTGCCGTTGATATTTCCAGACTTCGGCAGTGTTGCCGGGCATGGTAAACCAATATTCCCCACACGGTATTTCAAATTAAACTGCAGCGAAGCGCCAGCTGCGACCCGATTAGTCATTTATTACAATATTGAAGTTGCAATCGGATTGCAATTCATTCTGCAACTGTGAACGTACTATTGTTTAAACGGAAAGTGAAGTTGACAATAAACATTGGGACAGTTTGACCGTAAAAATATTTAAAAACAAAAGAACCTCATAAACTTCAAAAATTTAACGGACTTTTAAAAAGTCGCAACAAATCCCCGGATGACTCCGCTGAAAGGAAGAAAGAAAAAACTGAAATAAAAAATTACCAACAACCCGAATGCTGAGCATTAGCTACTAAGCAGGAGGGACCAACCTCCAGGTTCTTTTTAATGAGCTACATCGGTGAATTTTGGTCCCGCCTGCTTATTAGTTAATGCTCAGCAGCCGGGTTGCTGGTTGGTTTTTAGGGTTCCGTACCCGAAGGGTGCCAAACGTGACCCTATTACTAAGAATTCACTGTCTGTCTGTCTGTCACCAGGCTGTATCTCATGAACCGTGATAGCTAGACAGTTGAAATTTTCACAGATGATGTATTTCTGTTGCCGCTATAACAACAATTACCAAAAACAGAATAAAATAAATATCTAAGGGAGGCCCCCATACAACAAACGTTGTTTAAAGATAGCGCTGGCCATCTAGCGGCCATCTATGTAACCTTCACAGCGCCGATGTCATATCGTTAAATTTCAATGTTTAACACTTCTTGTTGGTTTCTATAGATGCCGCTGTTCTCAAATTCGATCTTTGTCCAATGTTGTATAGATAATGGTGCGCGCGAGTCCGACTCGCACTTGGCCGGTTTTGTCTTGTATTTATGCTAACTGCCTGTGTCACTCGCGCAAACACGACGAATTGATTGAGATCTTATTTGTTAATATCATCATCATCATCATCATCATCATCAGCCCTTTGACGCCCACTGCAGGACATAGACCTCCCTCGTGGTTTTCATAACCATGAGGGGTTTTGCCATAATCGCCACGCGATTAAAGAGTTATGAAGAAATACTTGCATACATGGCCAAACACATTACCTTCCATTTGGGCTCCGCCACAGTCGAATTAAAAGAAATAAAGGAAAGAAATTAATTGTGACAATACAACACGTCCCAAAAACTAAAAAATAAACAAAAAAGAAACATAAAAGTAAATTTATTAAAATGAAATTCGATAGTAAATGGTCACTTGCTAAACCCGCATGCAACGAAAACATGTAGCCTCGACAAGGGCTGTAACGTGTCGTGTGCAATAAATTTATGTTGAGAAGAGCAAAGTACCTAAACATTACTTGGATCTTTTTGACTCGTGCCGCTAGATGGCACCACTACTGTATAACATATTGCGCCGTTTGAGCTAAAAATTAACGCTTAATTATGGACGTTTCTCGTTAATCCAGCAGCCGTGCAACCCGACAGAGCCCCACACGCTTTTTTTTTCTAGCTCAATGTTTGAGAATTGAATTCTTGCCACCAGAATAGGCCTCTGGTAGCTCTCGGGTCATCGTTAAATTTTATTAAACTTTGAAACTCGCGCCGAAGACGTGTTACACCACGTCCAGTGAGTGAGCCGGAGGCTTATTATGAACCTGACCTAATACAGGAGGATTTCAATTAGAAACAGCCCAATTAGAGTTTGTTTTTCCGCAAATTTATTTCTATGAGTTTTTTCTCAGATTTATAATAATCTTTTGAAATGTCAGGGCTGATACAATTTTATTATATTCACGCTTTAACTAATACAACTTCAGCCAATCGTTACCCTTCATAGAATATTGTCCATTAACACGTAATTTTTTGAAGCATCACTGAACAAACAGGGCAACGACAAAAGCGGAGAAACCGAAAAAAAATCTTTTTTTTATGTACAAATTATAAATGTAGAACAAGGGTTTTTGCAATTGAAGAACTTTAAACGACATATTTCAGGAATTGCGCTATTTAGAAATAACCCTGTATAGATTAAGATAGTATCGTCTGATGGTTGAACTTTTCATAAACCGAACCCACGACCTCCGGCACAGTAATCAGACGTAGTACCGCTAGACCGAGGCCGTATCGGTAATGATTTCAAAATCACGCTGTAAAAATATAAAACATCCACTTAGACAATATCCCGGGTTGTACGACGACACTAGTCGCGCGTTTTAAATTTCTAAAGTCACGACTTTCCAGTACATTAACCGTCAAATTCTGACATTTCAGCTCCACAAAACGCGTGACTCGCGCCATCTTGCCTCGTGCCTACCCATGCTGGTTCGTGATAGTCACTCTGAACGATTACGGCGGTGCGCTAACGTTCACAACCGTTGTTATTTTCTATTATAGGTTTCCCCTTACAGCGGTTTTGTGACGGGGCATTACTTTTGGTGTCATTGAGCACGCGTTCATGGACTGCGCGGTGTGTGAGGCGGTATGAGAGCTCGTGACGATGCGGAGTAAGGACTTTTGGGGCTCGGGTACTCATTTTATGGCTGCTAAAAAACTTTTCAATGAGATATTCCACACCATATGGTTTTAGAGAGGTTATTTTCACTGTGAAGCTTTTTAAGTAGTCGTACCGCAGGGCTGAAGACTTCTTTCGGTGTGGGAGAGATGGGTTAATCATAAGGCGTGCTCACTGCAAATCAGCGATTTATAGCGCTGAGGTGTTAAGATAACTCTGGTTTCTTTGTGTTTAAATAACTTAAACGGAAACTATGATATACTAGATCACAAGGATGTACTAGAATAATACCTGCATGTAATAGATTAAGAAATAATTGTACATGCATTGTTTGTATTCCTTAATAAATAAAATAATACCCCAGTGTTTGAGTTATTATTACTGACAGATCGTTACGTCGTCAGAGATTTCTGCTGATATAAGCTCGCCATGTACACTTTTTATTTTTTCTGTAAATGTTGTGTTTTATTCATGTGTTTTTATGTGTGTAATAAAGTGTGAAGTTACTTAAATACGTAATAACAAGTTCACCTTTATAGGTGAACCTGTAATTGGCTTTATGTTTCTTTATGTCATACTAGCTATTGCCCGCGACTTCGTTCACGTGGTAATTTCGATGTGTATTTTTCCGTGATAAAAATAGCCTATGTGCTAATCCAGACTATAATCTATCTCCGTGCAAAATTTCATCCGGATCCGTTCAGCCGTTTTTGCGTGAAAGAGCAACAAACATCCATTCATACATAGAAACTTTCGCGTTTATAATATTAGTAAGGATTATCAGAAATAAATAAAATAATTTTTGAACCTGCGAGGTTATTCAATTTTATATCAACACTTATTCGGATTCATTGGTCATCCTGAAGCGTATATTTAAATTTTACCTGAATTTGCAATAATTTCACTTCGGATAGATTCGTAAGATATTCTTATTAAAACTTAAACAACTCTTAAGAATTCTTGTTGATAAGTTAATTGGGCCCCATCCCGCTTGCATAATCGGCCTATATGCGTCCCACTGTTGGGCACAGGCCTTCTCTCAAGGAGAGAGTATGGGCTTAATCACCACGCGTGCCCACCGCGGATTGGCGATTTCAAGCGCTGAGGTGTGTGAATAGCTCGGACACTCAGGTTTCCTCACGATGTTTTCCTTCACCGTTAGCGTGCGGTATTGCTACCATAATTTCACAATGTACATAACTTAGAAAACCAAGTCATAGGTACATGGCCGCACTTGGGATCGAACCTGGGTCTCTCGCTTCTGAGTCCGATGTTCTACCCATTAGGCTACCAACGCTCGTTTGCTTAGCTAAAATAGTCAACAGACTTATCTAACACTTTTTAGCACCCTTTGTTGTATTTGACACTCTTTGTCGACTTCTTTCCAACAGTACTTTGCTGGCGTCCGCCGTTATTTTTTCCGTGACGTCATATAGCCAATGACACTATTATTGTCAATACCTCTCGTTTGACACCTCATTTCACTACATACATACAAACGTGCGAAAAACATAACCCTCCTTTGCTTCGCAGTTGAGTAAGACGCTATTAAGTGTTAAAACACTCAATAGTTTTAAAACGCGCCGACCTAAAGAGCGGCTTGCGCGAAGTCAATGGATAAGTTACTAAATAGATAAATACCTATCCAGGGATAAACGAACAAATAATATCTGATTGACAGAGTTGTCAGTCATACAATTTATCTACGGATAGCTCTACAAATTAATATCATAGTCCAACACGTTTTTGGACTTATTCACCGAATAGAACTTACGCGCGGATAAACAGTGTTGTCAAATAGCGTTGGAGCAAGTCGGCACAGAGGACTAGTGTTATTAACCCACTACGAAAGGGTAACGAATGAAACACTTTTTTTTACTGGAACTAAAAGACCCCTCAAGATCATGAGAAGTAGTTTTAGGGTTTCGTACCTCAAAAGTAAAAACGAACCCTTACAGGATCAGTTTGTTGTCCGCCCGTCCGTCCGTTCGTCCGTCTGTCTGTCCAAACCTTTTATCTCTTTGAAACGCGTAGAGGTATCGAGTTGAAATTAAAACCATATACTCACATATAAAAGAAGGGCGAAGGGCTCAAGGTCACGCAACGAGCTATGGAAAGGGTTATGCTCAGAATTTCACGAGATCGAATCAGAAATGATGAGATCCGTAGACGAACGAAAGCCGTCGACATAGCCCAGCGGATTAGTAAGTTGAAGTGGCAGTGGGCGGGGCACATAGCACGCAGAACTGATGGCCGATGGGGCCGAAAAGTTCTCGAATGGAGACCACATATCGGCAAGCGCAGCGTAGGACGACCAGCCACAAGATGGATAGATGACCTCATCCAAGTGGCAGGAAGGCGCTGGATGCAGGCCGCTTCCAACCGGTCTTTTTGGAAATCCATGGAGGTGGCCTACGTCCAGCAGTGGACTTGTTGTGGCTGAATGATGAGTCACATATAAAAATGAAAACCATGTACAATCCCTTGAAACTGGGAAAAAATCAAACATCTAAGTTTCTCTCAAGGGAATCAAAATTTATAGGGTACATTCCGTTCATCTTGAACTATAAAATTTGGCAAGTAATATCGTCACATATTACAAGTACAGGGGAAAATCTAAAAACTTTACATTTAGGAAGGAAAAGATAAAGCTCGGAAAAACTGCGAGACTACAAATGTTACGGAATCCTCGGTGGGCGAGTCCGACTCGCACTATAAATATCCGCCCCAACCTACCCCTTCGCACGCCCCTAATACCATCGGCCATTCCAAGTAGCGACGAGGTTCTGCCATTATCAGTCACCTTGTCGCGAGCAAAATATCTCATTTTATTATAACACCCGGCATTTTTTCCTTGGACTTTGGAAGGCTGTTCGGGCTATGGAACGTGCGAGTTTTGTGGGTAGTAATAGAAATACAAATATCTATATATATATATATATTAATATGAAGTTACACAACATGGATCACAGAAGTAAACAAACTAATATGGACCTTGTGCTATTTTTACTTGAAAAAACAAAATAGTTTTCATCTTTTGCCTTCTGGAAAAAAATGGAAGTGTTTTTTTTTTCAAAAAAAAACGCAGAATCTGCGACTTAATGAACGTTACAAGTCGAACTAGGTGTCCATTTCAAAGTCTACATTTTAAAGAATTAGTGGACAAAAAGCTCCAAACTTAGCCTTTCAAAGTTCATTAGCCTTTCAAAGTCCAAACTTAGCCTTTCAAAGTCATTAATAGATAGATAGAGAACACAACAGTACAATGTTAGCAGCTGCCTAGTGGAGAAAAAGGCAGCGGAAACTATAACTCCGACCATCCTTTTTAGGGTTCCGTACCCGAAGGGTGCCAAACGGGACCCTATTACTAAGACTTCACTTTCCGTCTGTCTGTCTGTCTATCCGTCTGTCTGTCTGTTTGTCACCAGGCTGTATCTCATGAACCGTGATAGCTAGGCAGTTGAAATTTTCACAGATGACGTATTTCTGTTGCCATTATAACAACAAACAGAATAAAACAAATATTTAAGGGTGGCTCCCATAAAACAAACGTAATTTTTTCGCCGTTTACTGCTCGATATTAATAACGGCAACAGGTAGACGCTTGAAATATTCACAGAATATTTAGTTCTATATTCGCTTTGAAATTGGTAATAAAATTCAAATAAAATAAATATTTAAGGAGGACTCCCATACAACAAACGTGATGTATTGCCATTTTTTTCTCAACCGTTGTGTCTAACGTTGTACAGATAATAAATACAAATACAAAATTCTTTATTCGTTATCCACTACATCTTAGTCTACGTACATTGACGGTATCTACTTGTAAGTATAAAAATACATATAGCAGTAGACACCGGTCTTCCACATCTAGAATGGTGTAGTGGTACGGAACCCTTAGTGCGCGAGTCCGACTCGCACTTGGCCGGTTTTTTTTCAAATCATCATTGTTACATACACGTCAGCTGCTACCAACATGCTAAGATTCCACGTAACTTTAAAAACATAACATTAGTTACTTTTCTTACGGAAATACGAAAAACATTCATGCTACGGCCAGACACACGATCGGCACCCGTTCACGAGCATAACGCAGAGGTTTCAACAACGTCTCCAATGAGATTAAAATATTTTTTTGTGCAAGTTCTCCATTGGTCACTAAAACTGGCGGCCCCTGGGAGTAGGTAGCCCAACTTTTCGTAGCCCAACCTGGACAGGCAAACACGTCACCAGCAAACCATTTAAGCCCCTCGTGTGTTCCCTCGAGGCCAGCCCTCAACTTCTGCGCGAACTACCTAACAACAATGCTCGGAGGTATTTTTAGGAAACACGTCTCTTTCCAAGGCACGTCTGCGGTTAAGGTAAAATGTCTTTACATATCTCTTGCTCTGTAAGTAGTCACTTACTTCCCTGAATGCCGGGGTGTATGGATATCATTACAGCATAGGTTTCAAAACATACCATGTAATGTTAACATTACAGCATAGGTTTTGGAATTTGAAAAAAGAACTGTCATACTCATACTGCAAGAAGAATATTTTTTAAAAGTTAATATTTTTTTTTCTCGGTATCGATTATTTACTCGAATTGGAATCGAGACAATTTATATTAGAATTTATGAAGATTTTATTTTAAATATCGAACTATTTGTTTCGCAGTCACATCGTATGTTAATTGAAATCGATTTAAAAATCAAACTGGCCAGCACGATTTGACGCGCTTGCGTGCCATAGAATCGTGAAGAGTAAAAAAGTTAGTCGACTAGCTATGCGTGAAAGTAAATTTTTTTCGTGTTTTGGAGTTCTTTCTCACAAGTCCTGCTTTCTTGTTTTTTTACTTACCTCACAATCGATATTTAAAGCAGAGTGTTTACCTCGGGTGTAAGCATCAATTGCATACTCGGGCTAATTAGCCAAAAACCTCGTATGCAATTGATGTCATACAGCCCTTGGTTAACAATCTACTATTATACGTGGCTATTACGGGACTAAAATTAACAGTTTCTGTGTGTGAAATTAAAATAAAAAAAAAATTAAGTCAATACATGTATGAAAATATAATGTATGTTAGAAAAACATCAGCAATTTCGAAAATGTTGGTAGCCATAACAATGGTCCGCAAGTTGCCACTTTCCCTGAAGTGAAAACTCGTCGACATGTGCATCCTGACCACATCAATGAGTTTTGCGCTTCAACTTAACCGTACACAACCTAACCCTATATCGAACATCAGAAGGCCAGACTCAAGGATTATCAACTGGCAATGGAGCACAGCATGCTCTGCGGAAGAAGGATTAACCAAATCTGAAACATCATGCTGCACTCCAAAACCAAATTGCATCCAGGTTTGATGCGACCGCTAAGTTAAAATGGAATTGGGCGTGCCATGTAAGTCGTATGGGCCCAGACATATGAGCTGAAATTGGTACTATCAATGTCCCGCGCGACAGACACCGCAAAGGCGGGGCGACCATGTCATACCATACAATGACAGCTGCAGCCATATCATACCATACACGGTCGGGTCACGCGATATGTTTTTTCATACCATGCAGAAGGTTTTAAACGCGCGCACGTAGACTTGAAGCGGCAATGAGCGTTTATGCATTTGTCACTATAGTACACTATAATTCATAAATGAGTGCGGTTCCCACTGGGGCAAAGGTTAATGCATCCTTTATGGAGCATTGTATTGAATACGTTTCTACAATAAGATCCCTGAAGATATAATAAGCTTGCCAGAAACGCGGTTCAAAAAATGTGTACAGCACGCTTTGTGCCAAAAGGGCAACTATAACATTAAAGATTATTTAGATGACAAAGATGTCTGGAATTAAAGCCAGTTTACATTAGTTGTAGGTATAATGTAAACTCTGTTAATTAAGGAACATATTTGAAAAGACTAAGTTTGGAGATCTTTTATCCATTTTTTCTCTAAAATTATATAGATTTTGAAATGACCAACTAGTTTTACTTGTAACGTTAATTTAGTCGTGGTTTCTGTGTGATTTTGAATAAAACTTTTTGATTTGATTTGATATTAAAAACCGTGCGGATGTTCAATCCTTTTATAAAGTGATTTAAACACGTATTTAGTGGAAAAAATGCAATAGTATTTATTCAGTACAAGAAGAAAAAACAGAGTACTACATAAAACATCATGTCAATCAAACAATGTCGAGATGCGATCGGCCAGGATTAAAACAAGGTTCAGCCAGTCGGTGATGAAACCTCTAACACGCCATCTTAATCTTGGACGACTTCCAGTATATCTTGAACAAATGATTTATGCTTACAATTAGGCAGTGCCTTCGTGAGCACATCAGCAGTCATCTGCTCGGTAGGCATATAGGTTAATTCAATGACTTCATTTTCAATAGCCTCACGAACATAGTGATACCTAATGTCTACGTGCTTCGACCGTTTATGAAACACCGGATTAGTGGCAAGTTTCGCTGCAGACTGGTTATCACTATACAGTGTTACAGGCTTAGTCTGACCTATCAATTCAGCAAGAACCGCACGAACGTATACCGCTTCTTTTGCCGCTTCAGACAAAGCTATATACTCCGCCTCGGTAGACGAAAGTGCGATACAAGATTGCTTATAACAACCCCAAGAAATTACATTTCTACCTAACTTAAAGATATAACCCGTATATGATTTACGATCCGCCCCGTTAGCCCAATCAGCGTCAGTAAAACCATAAAAACGAAACATATCATTTTCAACACTTTTCCTGTACACTAGACCTAAATTCATTGTGCCTTTTAAATAACGCAATACATGCTTAGCCGCAGCAAAATGTTCAGCTGTGTAGCAGGTATTATACTGACTTAAAAAACTTGCAGCAAATGAAATGTCAGGTCTGCTGATCACAGACAAGTACATTAGGCAACCTATCAACTCCTGATATGGTAATCTACTGTCGTGTGTAGCGCTGTCAGAAAACTTCAGACCTACGTCTAAGGGCGTCTTAGCTATTTTACAGTCGTTCATACCAAAACGTTCAAGTAACTTTTCGATATAACTTAGCTTCAACTCACTACTAGTACGATCTACTTTGATGCTTAGCATGTGTTTAACCGCACCTAAATCTTTAATAGTAAAGTTAGATGCCAGTGACGCTTTCAACTTCTTAGCCAGTTCGTCACAATTGTAGAAAACAAAAAAATCATCTATGTAAAGGGCGATAATAATGGTTCGCTTACCCACTCGGCGACTAAAGATGCAGCTTTCATGCTTGCTTTGCGTGAACTTTGCGTTTGCAAGTAAGACTTCCTTTACCTTATCGTACCAGGCACGAGACGCCTGTTTCAACCCGTCCACGGCTTTCTTGAGTCTGTAGACTTTATGTTCATCGCCTTCTCTTATAAACCCTTCTGGCTGTGACATATAAATTTCTTCTGTTAAGTTACCATTCAGAAAGGCTGTTTTTACGTCGAGGTGATCAATCTTCAGATCTAACTCGACTGCAAGAGACAATAGCATTCTTAATGAGCTGTGTCGTACTACTGGAGAGTACGTTTCCACATAGTCGATTCCGAACTTTTGGGTAAACCCCTTTGCAACCAATCGCGCTCTATAACACACTATTTTTCCAGTAGCATCGCGTTTGATTTTAAATATCCACCGATTCTTAACAATATTCTTATTTGCCGGTCTGCCAACTAGCTCCCAAGCCTCATGCTTATTAAATGAATCAACTTCATCTTGCATAGCTTGCCGCCACAAGTTGCTATCACTCGATTGGAAAGCTTCTTTGACAGTTGTGGGCTCATTCAGCTCTAACTCGAGCACAGACATTGTCCTCGGTACTCTCGGCCGTAAGTTATAGGTTGGCCCATCATTAGATGGTTCCCGTGGTATGCCACCTGTCTCAGTAGATGAGCTCGGCCCTTGCTCGACCGCTTCGAACCAGACTTCAGGTACTACCGGCCTCTCCGCCTCAACCTCAATCTCAGGTTTATCCTCCTCGTGACTTTCTTCGACGATGGCACCGTCATCACTTGTCGGAAAGAATATCTCCACGGACTGCTTACTCTTGACACCTGGGAATTTTATTTCATTAAAAACAACGTCACGACTTCGAAAAACTACCTTTTTCTCTAAATCGTAGAGCCTATACCCATTATTTTCATAACCAAGAAATTTACAACGTGTACTTTTTGGTTCAAGCTTATTTCGCTTCACTTTGTCAACATGAGCATGAGCTTCGCAGCCAAACACACGTAAGTGTTTCAAGCTCACTTTGTTACCTGTCCAGGCCTCCTCAGGAGTTTTCCCCGAGAGCCTTTTCGATGGTGACAAATTTATTAAATGCGCTGCGGTATTGGCAGCTTCAGCTCAAAATTTGTGGTCTAGATTTGACGTGTACAACAGGCACCTTACTTTTTCTAATAACGTCCGATTCAGCCTTTCCGAACTGCCGTTCTGTTGCGGGCTGTAGGGAACAGTTACCTGGTGAACTATCCCTTTACCTTTCAAAAATTTTTCAAAGTCTCTGTTCACGTACTCGGTCCCGTTATCTGACCTCAAAATTTTTACTTTATCACCTGTTTGAGTTTCAACTAAATTAATAAAGTTTTTCGTGTATGCACTCACCTCGCTCTTACGCGCCAGGAAATACACAAACACCTTTCTCGAATGATCATCCAAGAACGTCAGGATGTATCTTTTGCCTCCAAGCGAATTCACCGGAAATGGACCACACAAATCGGTATAGATTAATTCCAATCGTTTTGCAGCCACAGACTTCTCAGGATTGCTAGGAAAAGGGAAACGGGCTTGTTTTCCTTTTAAACAAACCTCACATGCAACGTCCTTACAAGGGTCCTCCTGAAAACTAATATCATTAGCAAGTCCCTGCCTCAAAAGCTTCATATTATTACCACTTAAGTGGCCAAGTCTTTGATGCCAAGTCGCTGTGCTAATAGTAAGATTTGCCCTTGTACTGCAAGTCTGAAGTTTATACGCACCTCCCACGTCATTTGCCTTAATTGGTAAATCGGTCAAATTGGAAATTGTACAACCATTAGTATCAAAATTTACAGTACTACCCTTCTTAATCAATTGAGAAACAGATATGAGATTAACAGATAGCTTAGGTATATACAACACGTTAGTCAACATCGCGTTACCAGACAACTTAACGTTACCTATACCTGTACACCGCAGTTTATCTCCACTAGCAATGGTGACGGAACCACCTCGCGATTTAAAGTCTGTCATCAAATCACGCTTGCCAGTCATGTGGTTTGTAGCTCCTGAGTCTATATACCACGAAGATTCCAAGCCCGCACCAGTACTGTATGCTGACAAAACAATGTTTCCTAAAGAATGCTTTTCGTTGCGACATCCCTTCTTCAGATGTCCTTTTTGTTTACAATTCCAGCACCACGGTTCTCTCTTTCGACCAGAATTATTTTTCGTTTTTGACTCTACCTTATGCTGTTGTGCTTTTCTCGTTCCGGAGTCACTTCCAGAAGCGCATTTTCTATTAGAAAACAAGCACTCACTCGAATCTCCACGAGTAGACCAATGTTGATCCTGCAGTAGTTTGGATTTTACTAGATCGGATGTAATGGCAGCTCCCGAATGCTCCAATACCATGATCATGGGGTCGTACTGCGATGGTAAACCTTTGAGCATCAGTGCACCAAGAAACTCGTCATCAACAGGTTTGTTCATATTCGCCAATTGCTGCGCTAATGACAAAATTTCATTGACGTAAGCTTCCATGCTATTGAAGTTTTCAAGTTTGACAGCGCACAAATTCTGAAGTGTACGAACTCTCGAACCAAGTCCTTTGTCATCATACGCACGTTCCAGTGCATTCCAGGCGTCTTTCGCCGTATCCGCCGACATCAAGTGTGAAAAACATGACTTTTCGACGCTTAAACAAATCTTAGATTTAGCTATTTCGTCATGTCGTTTTCTCACCTCAGATGTTGTATTGTCATCCTTACCGTAACCGCATATACAGGTCCATAAATTGTCGTGAATCAATGCATTTTCATCACAAATTTCCACTCGACGTAATTTTCACGTCCGCGTAATTTTTCATGAGAAAAATTTTGATTTTTACTTTCCGACATATTTATAACAACCTTTCACTATTTTGTGCTAGTCCATAACCTTTTATAAAGTGATTTAAACACGTAAATGCAATAGTATTTATTCAGCACAAGAAGAAAAAACAGAGTACTACATAAAACATCATGTCAATCAAACAATGTCGAGATGCGATCGGCCAGGATTAAAACAAGGTTCAGCCAGTCGGTGATGAAACCTCTAACAAATCCAAGTCTAGATGCACCTTTAACCACACTTTGGTTGACTTTTCTTTATCTTTTCGCAGACTTTCAGGAATACTTTTAATCTCCCTTTGTAAAACAAAATCTGGGGCACATTTGGCAAAGCAACGCAAAAAGTTTCTTTTGGCCGAAATATTAAACCAATCCCAATCTTCGAGTACCTCTTCTGCGCATATTTGCTGTGTACATATCGTGTGAAATAGAACCCTAAAGGGGTGAAAGGTGTCGAAGTACATCTATAGAACATATCCTAAAATTCTATCCCTAAGAGGGTGAAAAGGGGTGCCAAAGTTTGTAAGGGAAGTAAAATTTTTGTGGTCCGATTCTCACGAAACTAAGAAGAAGAAACTGAGAAATACATATTTTATTATTTTTGAAAAGGGTTGTCAAAGTTTGTATGCGAAATAAAAAGCGCTTTTTACAAGAACAGCCAATGTCCAATTTTAACGAATTTCTGTTTTCGGTTTTTGGCAACACTGTTCAACAAGCTGCATTAGGCTCACTAATAAGTTTTTATAAAACTTTCCTATGTCCACATTTATTCCATCGAAAAGTTTAGGAAATTTTACAAAAACCGCCAAGGTTTGCTTGTAGGACAATCGTTTTGGCCAAAAGGCACCAAATCTACTCTGGGGACAAAGGTTGTTCTTGTAAAAAGCGCCTATTATTTGTGTTCGATAATTTTTTACTTTTTGAAATTTAGTGTACATTGTGTACATTAATATAATTAATGAAATACGAATTTCTCAGTTTTTTTTTATTCAAGCCCTAAGAGGGTGAAAGAGGGTGTAAATTTATTGCCATATTAATCAGAATACGATCTATTCTCAGATGAAGCCGATTCGGAGGAGTTCGATAACAAACACTGTGACATGAGATTTTTATATATATTAGATATATTCGAGGACGACTGGAATAACGAGGAGTGGGGCACGCTGCAGGAGGAACCCGTAAGTGATAATGACACTAGCCATTAGACTGAAGCTGGGAATTGGTTAGGTTCAATATAGGGGTTAAAGTATGAAATTGCCGTTTTATTGAAATAGTTTCTTTGAATTGACATAGAATCTTCATGGTTTGAGGTTTTCGAATGAAACTTTTTTCAAATGGTTTCTATGATGTTCTTTTTTTAAAAAATGTGAAACATTTGAATATCGACTTTCAATTGTTTTTGTTATTCAATTTAGACAAGAAAGATGGATACTGCGAAAATTCGAGTGATTATGAGGCACCCATTTTTCGTATTTTTTTATTTTATTGATTTGACGCAAGTGAGTCAATATTGTGGGTAAGGTAACGTTAAACCATGCCGCTAATTCCTGGGTAGTTTGACTAGGGTCGGCTTCCACTATCTCTCTTAATTCATCGTTATTCACCTGTGTGGGCGGTCTTCCTCGTGGCTCGTTCTTTAAGTCGAAATTTCCATCACGAAAGCGTTTAAACCAAAATCGCACGGTGCGTTCATTAGTAGACCCCTCTCCAAACGCAGCATTGATATTGCGGGCTGTTTCTGCCGCGTTAGTTCCGCGTCGGAACTCGTATTCAAAAATCACTCGAATTTTCGCAGTATCCATATTTCTTGTTTAAATTGAATAACAAAAACAATTGAAGGTCGATATTCAAATGTTTCACATTTTTTAAAAAAAGAACATCATAGAAACCATTTGAAAAAAGTTTCATTCGAAATCCTCAAACCATGAAGATTCTATGTCAATTCAAAGAACCTATTGCAATAAATTAACCCCTATTATTAATGTCTTCATGATTGAGGAAACCCGTAAATCACGGTTTGCAAACACAAACAAAGTTTGGGAAAATAGCTTACTCTTCAGTGAGATTTTTTTTTCTTAGTATTTTTACGGCAACATAAATTAAGTAGCAACTTTAGCGTCTGCCTATTGCTTCGGGATATAGGCGTGAGTGTATGCAATGTATGAAGTTCGTGTAAGTACCACTAGATGACGTCCAGGTAATTTCATATCGCGGTATGGTTGCATTCAACTTGACTCTTTATATAGCGACATGGTTTACTAGAAATTCACGTTGTTGTTACGGTAGATAGCAATCCACCGTATTGTTATCAACCATAACAACAATTCCTCGATTCCAATTTATTCTCGAAGTACTTCCTGTTAAATAGTGTTGCCGAAAACTCGATAGTTTTGCAATCGATTGTCGAACGCTCAAATCATCTACACGATCGATAGTACAATCGATAGTATCGATGTCTTTTCTACTGCAATACTATCGGTAAACAGCAATACTATTGATAGTATCGATAGTTTCGTCGCTGCCAACCAATTGAACTATCGATAGTAATGCTCTTTAATATCGAATAGACTATCGATACGATGAAGTATGCATGCAGGTAAGGTAAGGCGTAGAATAGAATTTGGTGCCCATACTTTATACATCGTAAACGTACCACATTAGTTTTTCTACCACTCATTAAGCCTGCATACTGAATGCAATACTATTGAAATAAATATCACTACCGATAGCATAAGACTATCGATACTATCGATAGTCTATTCGATACCATATATATATATATATATATATATATATATATATATATATATATATATATATAATTTAGTATGCAGAGGGTTTCGGGGACGACAAATCGATCTAACTAGGTTTCATATTTGGAAAACGTCGTTTTATCCGTGTTTTTAGGCAACTGCTAAAATGTCATTAGAATACGAAGGTAAATTTCGCCACCATCTACTAGGTTGTAATAGCTCAGGTGGGAAATCGAGAGGTCCCGAAACCAGAAGACGCCGGTTCGAGCCTGTCTCCAGTCCGATTCCCTTTTCCCTTTTTCCCCTTTTTTTCATCGTATCGAAATATAATTTCCAAAAAACACGATTAACCAAAAAAAAATACCAAGCCAAGCTCGGTGATCCAGGTACTTTATATTAATAAAGATATTGTTGTTTGTATATTTTAAGTTTATTCGTGACAAAATCTTGTTATCATCATCATCATCAGCCATTTGACGCCCACTGCAGGACATAGGCCTCCTTCGTGGTTTTCATAACCATGAGGGGTTTTGCCATAATCGCCACGCTTGGCAAGCGGGTTGGCGATCGCAGTATGCGGTTGTTATCTCAGGAAGACGCTGCTGCCCGTCTCCTGGTACTTGATTTCCTTAGTCGCCTTCTACGACATCCACGAAAGGAAATGGAGTAACGCTATTCTTAATCCGGCGACACACGGATAGTCTTGTTATATCGAATCTTGTTATAATTTCCAGTAAATATACTAAACACTATATTTACTGCTGTTGATGCTCGTGATATGGAGTCATTGAAAATCTCTTCGTAAGTATTTTAATTTGAAGTGATCGGAAGTTTGTAGTTTGATATTGTCACTCAAAAATATAACCGCAAGACCATTTAACCATTTTCCGTTTAAATTCCAACATTTACGAAACTCTAAGTTCAAGAGATGCATAAAAAAATACGAAATAAAACCACATACATACAAAATTGGCTTCCCTTCGTTGGGGTTCTATACGTAAAGGGTACGTCCATCCGTCCGTCCGTCCGTCTGTCACGAGGCTGTATCTCATAAACTGTGATAGTTAGACAGTTGAAATTTTCACAGATGATGTATTTCTGTGCCCGCTATAATAACAAATACTAAACACAGAATAAAATAAATATTTAAGGGGGGCTCCCATACGACAAACGTGATTATTTTCCGTTTTTGGCTCGATATGAATAACGGCAACAGGTAGACACTTAAAAATTCAAATGTTGTATAAATAACGGAACCCTTGGTGCGAGATTGCGAATAAAATTATTGCGTTAAAATAAAAAATAAATCATGATCTAACAGTATCTTGGCAAGTGGCAATCCCTGGTCTTTACCTACACCTCTGGGATGCAGGCGTGAGTTTATGTATGTATGTATGTACGTAGGTAATATTAAGAATAACCATAATTTAACAGACAAAATAAAACTTTCATGATATAACTACAGTTTTACACTGTTACATTGTTGTTTATGCGACCGTACAAATAACCCATCTCTCATCTCCCTTAACCACACGCCTAAATACTCATTTTCATTGGATTTTGCTCCCTAACTCCAAGCCTCTAAGACCAAACACGTGTGAAGGGGGTATTCCAGACTTTATACCTACCAACATAAAATCTGGTCGATTAAACCTCGCGAGATCTTTATGATGTTGCGCAATAAAGTTGACTTTTAATAGACTCCATTATTGCTGCGTTGCGGCGTCTTCCTGGTATGTTGTGGTTGGTGTCACGGACCACACGAAGCACCTGTCCGGTAACAATAGTGTTCTTCGCTGTTCTACATCGCGCCAGCAAAGTGTTTTTGAATATGCTACAAATAGATCGCCCAACGAATTTATACTTTATTTTCTAAAGCTACAGTGCACTTACGCAAGTTATGTCATTGTTAAGATCAATAGGATCGAGTTACTTACATCGTTTCGTCTTTTAACGTGAACACCTCAGACACTCAGGTTTCCTCACGATGATTTCCTTCGTGGCTAGCGAGTGGTAATTCTACTACAACTTCTTCACTCAGGTGTATAACTTCAAAAATATTTTAACTTACCCTTGCGCTAGGGGAGAACTTCCCACTGCAAACTTAAGTTTTTAATCGTTGGTTTGCAATCGTTGTTTGGAAACGCCGTTTACATGATCCTTTGTTTGTATTCATTCATTGAATGTACCTACATTGCAGTGGCAACCGCGCTAAGTGATTTTCTCTGTCACTGCATGAGCTCGACGTGACGTTTCGACGTGATAGCATTAAAAGCCAACCCCCTTGCAAGTCTGAGATAGTTTAACAGTAGAAAAGTTCTCAGCGACCACACGTGGTAATTAATTGGGTAATCCGTAGAATTGTAAATAGCCTGATCGGACCACCATAACGATGGTTTTTAATTGTTCTTTTCAAGGTCATAATCAAACAGGTCATAGTCTAATCTGCTTTGTAAACGTCTACCATTTACGAATCTTACCCGAACATAATTTTAGTCTTCAAGCATGTCTTACCCCTTCATTTGTTTCTTTCTTAATTCAAATATTTTTATTCACTATAAAAACAGAATGTTTGCTTCACGAACGTCAAAGTTGTTAGTTTCACAATTAATAGATTATGCGGAGAAGCTAACAAAGTAACTCCACGTTTTTTATTTTCAAAACACGTTTTAACTTAATTAACAAAGTTTTCAACTTAAAATATTAGTCATAAACCACTAGTCACAATCGTCTTGTAATTAATATTAATCTACTGTTTAATGCCAAATATCTTTGTCTTCTAAATAATCCTCGATGTTATAGTATACATATGATGTTATAATATATATACTTAGGTACATCCCTCAAACCATTTTACGAGAAACAGAAAGATATTGATCACTTAATTTTTGTTCAAACATGAACAAAAATTTGTCCAAACAGAATGGGTTTGCAATGAACCCGTTACAGCTTTCTTTTTAATTTAATTTTACTAAGATCCTAGCTAACTGTGAAGGAATACATCGTGAGTAAACCTGAGTGTCTGAGGTGTTCACTTACCGCAGCGATTGTAATTGCCAATCCGCGAGCACGCGTGGAAATTAAGCCCATTCGCTCTCCCTAATAGAAGGCCTGTGCCCTGTAGTGGGACGTATATAAGCTACATAAAAAATCCGAAAAACATATTATACAACTGACACGCACACAATTAGATTTACAAACCTTTCGTTCAAATTAAAAAATACATAAAAAGCAAGATGTCAAGAACAAAAAACCAAATAAACCTCCGAGAGACACATATTCGACCCAAAGGTCCCCAGAACACTGGCAGCAAATAAGATGTAGACTAGACTTATCAAAAGCCATTTATATGGGCGAGGAAAATCTGGAAAACAGTAAGTCGGTTTGCTTATTGAAAGTGGTTTAATCATCGACACCACATAAAGACACCTTTACCAGGGTTCGCGTTGCTTTAGTAGCAATATCCTATTCCTATCATAATATAATAAAATTATTGTAACATGATGAATTCTGAAATCTAACGGGTAATTTTTTCGTAATTTGTATTCATTGTTTAAGATTTCTTTAAACAATCTGAAAATATAATACTGTTTGTCGATTCTTTGTGATGAGTTTACTGTTTACTTTGTTTTATTGCATGCTGAATTTAAGTCCATTGTCAACTGTAATTAAGTTAATTAATGCCAACCTTCCTTATTGAAAGAGCGGGAGTTTTCCTGGCACAGAATTCTTACTTCAAAGGAAACTCCCACAAAAAATTGTAACATTAAGTTTAAAACTGAAAATAAACACCATCATCATCATCATCAGCCCTTTGACGCCTACTGCAGGATATAGGCCTCGGGGTTTTGCCATAATCGCCACGCTTGGCAGGCCGGCTGGCGATCGCAGTATGCGGTTGAAATCTCAGAAAGACGGTGTTGCCCGTCTCCTAGTAATTTATTTCCTTAGGCGCCTTCTACGACATCCATGGAAGGAAATAGAGTGACGCTATTCTAAATCCAGCGCCACACGGAAATATAACATATGCATATTGATCACGCCGACAAAGCTCTACAATAATAGTTATTTGTTATACAAGAGTGCAAAGTTGCTTTTTAACCGCGTGCTCAATTTTGATGACAGAGCAAGCGAAGGATTCTAAAATTAAATCACGAGCGCAGCGAGTGATTCAAAAATTAGAATCCTGTGCGTTAGCGAGGTAAATTCAATTTACTTTATCCTCTAGCGGATAAAAACGGCTTTTACACTCAGATATCGAAGAGCAAAAATACTCTTTCCGAGATGGGGGGGATGAAAAATATTTTTAGGGTGCCTCACCTAAACGTCAAGTTAGGATTTTTTTCTCGTTTACCCCATACCATAGACATCTGACTTCAGATATCTATGCCCCATACATATCGGTGAATTGCTCGTTTCAAAATATTATGGGTGTAGGAAAACAATTTTTTTCATTTAGGGGTCTGTTTGCGAAATAGTAAGCTTTAAAGTGCAAATTTTTATTAGAGTAGACCTTCCCCCCCTCTCCTGGCTAAACGTATATACTTATAATACTGAATTTAAGAGGAGAACGGCTAAGTAGGCTTTACAAGTTAACGAGTAATAGTCAACCAACTTATAAAAGTAAAACTTCGTACAAAGAGAATCATATTCTTATCTTATCTTACAAGTTTTATTAAAAATTACTTTGGTAAAGTTGTTAGTTGTCAGGTAGTTAAGTAAAATAAAATCCAAATATCATTAAAAAATTCCTGAACGACCAACTAGGGAACCCTGAACTAAACGTGGCCCGACACGCTGTTGGCCAGGTTTCTTGTACTCAATTTGGCAGCAGTTCTAGATCAACAGAGTGTTTTTGTACGAGAAACCGGGGGGTTAGAGACCCGAATTTCGTGCAAACGAAGTCGCAGGCACGCTAGTTGAGCGATTCTCGCAACTAAATATCTTTAGTATCTGTACAAAGTCTCAGAATATTGATTCTCTACGAAGTGGTCTGATCGCCAACAAATTTCACTTTAATAAATTTTAGTACCTTTAAAGACAACAATGTTACTGAGTAGCTCTGTCACTTGTTGATCTTCCAGAAAGTCTTTTGTACTAAGTTTCTCAATAAACGAGACCGCGAAGCATGAAAATCGAGCAGCTCCGTACTCTTTATAGTCTTTTTAAGAAGGAGGGTCTTAATTCATCTCTATGATTTTTGGGTACCTACATTCAGCGGTAAAAAAAAACAATGTCCCAGGCACTGCAGTGTCCAAGTGGTCCCTTCACCCATCTAGTGTGAGTGAAGGTACCACTAGAAGCTGTATGAATCATCTCATTGCGTAGATGGAAAGTACTCTTTACTACATTGTCTCATTTCCTTAATTTTTTTTTTGTTTGAACAGAGGTACCTCCACAGTGGTCCCATATAATTTTGTCAAGATCTGGTGATGAAATTTGTAAGAAAGTCATTAAAATCACCTTCTAGGGCGTGTTTTTCTTGAAGCGGTTTTTGGTAAAAACAGGCGAAGTGCGACTTGAACTCGCGTGGAGAGGGTTCCGTACAAAACCAAAGTCAAATGTTTTTATTCAATTGTGGTATCACATTTGAAATCCTCACAGTAAGACGCGAGTTAACTACTACTAGCGCTATCTAGTGGTGTTTTAGTAAACAATTTGCAGTAAGTGAACGTATTATGCTGCGTTTACCACTTTATTTTCTGAAATTTACAAGCAATGAACTATATTTTGTATTTTTTCAAAATTTTGGGCTCAGTAGTTCCTCCCGGAGATTACGGGAGAATAGTCAATTTTCGTCTTCTTTCATGAATAAAATCAAAACTATTTATTTTTCAGTAATTAAAAAAATGTGGAGAGCGGAGTAGGCGCTCTGGTTTTAGGGGTCAGTCGGGGGTGAAGGCAATCAGAACACATGTGACGACCATAGTCGTGTATTGAATGCTTTAAAAATTATTATTTAAGTTGCTATGTTCTAACTTATTGACTAAGCGTTATTCCAAGATTACACGTGTGGCCTAATCACTTGGCCGATACGCGGAAGCGCATGTCGCAACGCTACATCTTCCCTGAAAAGAACAGTGTTATACAAAAATATATTTGAGATCCTCATAACGAGTCCTCTCATTTGATATATGACACAGAACTTTTTTTTTTAATTTCCTAATTATTCCCCTAAAATGACCCTTATTTAAAAAAATATATATATTTACTTTGCACATCTGTGTTTGGGTCATAGAATTACACCATCCTACAAAATTTCACCTGATTTGGTCCAGTAGATTCGGCAAATTGGCAGACGGACGGCCAGACAGACGCACGAGTGACCCTATAAGGGTTCCGTATTTTATACGGTGTACGGAACCCTAAAAAAGTAGTTATTTTGAAAAAATCGACTCTTACTAAAACCACTGTGCCCACGAGTGAAAAGGATAAGACAAGACAAGACCTTTTAGTTAATCCAGAACATGTTTTTTTATGGTTAATAAATTGAACCCAAATCCGTTCAGCCTTTAGTGTGACCTAATAAAGCTAACGGCTTGTAACATCAAACAATTAATTCACTTTGTTCTACTTGATCGGTAATTTAATAAAATTTATGTAAATAACTTAATGGATCTAGTTAGATTGTACACCTTAATTTCCTATGCCAGAAAATTGTTAATGATATTCGTTACTATAGAGCAATAATTTCAATAGCTCAGTTGGGACGAAGCGATTCAACGAAACGAGGAGTCTATAGTCAAAATCCGGGTCAGTGATTTTATTTCTGTTCATTTTATTCATGTTTCCTTTTTTTTAATATTTTTTATTATTAAATAAATAAATCACAAAATTGACTGCAAAATGGGAAGTCCAAAAAGGCGCTTCATAACATTCGTAGGCGCGTTGCAAGAAAGTAAACGAGCTTACACAGATCTCCTAACCTTTCATAATTTCACTTTTTGTTTAACCTTCGCCAGCGATCATGCTACGGGGGCTCTACATTACAGAGGATCGGATCTCCGGGGAAGGCCGATGTTCTAAAACGAAAAGTGTAACATTTTATGCGAACATGAACATTAAGCGTAACTCCCAACTTTATAGAGTCAGCGAGGTAGGAGCAAAACACCGTGTTGCTATGGTAACCAGGAAGGTTCTCGAGTTGAGACAACGAACTGGCAAGCGCAGCGTGGGACGCCCACCAGCTCGCTGGACCGACGATCTGAGGCAGATCGCTGGATGAGTATGGCCGAGGACAGAAGGAAGTGGCGTGCCTTGGGGGAGGCTATGTCCAGCAGTAGACGTGCACGGGCTGATTCATAAGCAGCCTCTATACGACCCACTTTAGGGCACAGGCCTTCTCTAAGAAAGAGTATGGGCTTAATCACCATGCGTGCCCACCGCGGTTTGGCGATTTCAAGCGCTGAGGTATGTGAATAGCTCCGACACTCAGGTTTCCTCACGATGTTTTTCTTCGCCGTTAGCGAGTGGTATTGCTACTATAACTTCACAAATGTACATAACCCTGAAAAAAAAGTCATAGGTACATGGCCGCACTGGTAATCGAACCTGGGTCTCTCGCTTCCGCTTCTCGCTTCAGTAGGCTACTACTAAGTAGAACATTGGACTGGTAAATTGGGGCCTTGTGTACAAATCAAAGTACGTCCGTGCCCAAAGGGAATTGAACCCACCACCTACGTCTTGGTACAGGAGTAAAGTTACCGTAAGACCAGAGCAGCTTGGCAAAGTTAGTTTCTTTCGATAACTTGGAAAGAACACCTGCTTGCAATTACCTTCTACTATACCAAAATTTCTGGCAGTGCCCGCGGCTTCGATCACATGGAATTCGTATAAAAGTTATAGTATGTTTGATAAAACTCAGCATGTTATTATTATTATTAAATCCTTTATTGTATTTAAAACAGGCAGTTTTGCACGTAGGCGAGCTTAATGCTACTTAGCATTATCTACCAGCTAACCTAAGTTTTGAAGAAAACATTAGCAGGTCTGTATTGCAATTTACTCGTAAAATATTAAACATACTTACTAATTACTTATTCAGACCTAGATAAATAAAATATAATAGGGGGAAAATATTATACAAATACAACATAATAATAAATAAATACTTGATACAATAAATAATTACATAAACCAACAGATTTAGGAAAGATATTGTGATATACTTATAAAAAATTAAGACAAATGCTGGAGATTTAGTTAGTGGCGATAGACTTTGGTTTTAAATATTTCAAGCGATGGGGCCTGTCGGATGTCTAGAGGCAAGTTATTCCAAAGCATACAGGTTCACCAGGTTCTGGATTCAGAACGATTCAGAAGTTTTGTACAAAAAAGGTAAAATAAGTCGACATCGTTCTTCGCTCTTCGGCCCCAGGCACGGAACTTGATGGTAGCAATAAAGTTGGCTCCGGTTTGATAACTTCGCTACAGTGTGATCCGAACATATTGAGTTTCATATAAAGAATAGGTTAATGTACAGCCGACAATACATAAAACTGTACGTCCGTGTACTCTACTCCGTTACATTAACGGCGTTTTTACATCTAAAATACAAAGTTTCATGTGCTGTCGGCTGTTGTACTACTCGGTTAACTTTCGTAATATTGTTGCATCGGGCTCGGGTTTACTTCGTGAGGTACGTGGGATACAAGCTTATAATAAGCTAAAGTGCCTCATAACCGTTGTACAATATTGTATTCTTTTTGTTGCACTAACCCGTGCTGAGCACAATTCTAAAAACCTATTTAGAGGCTAAAAATTCCACCCATGCCGGGACTTGAACCCGCGACCTCTGGCGAACCGTGCCGGAACCTAACTGCAAATTGGATTACTCGGGGCTGCAAGTGATGCAAATTGCTTCGGCCAGATGTCGCTGCCTGTACGTAATACAGAGAAGCTTATAAAGAGGCTCGAAATTTCGCTGATGCCGGCACTTGCCTATTAGCTCAGTTGGAAGAGCGCTGGCACGGTTAGCCAGAGGTCGCGGGTAGCATAGCCCTTTCCATAGCACGCTGAGTGACTTTAAAAAAGCTCATTCCTCCATTATTCGCATGTTGTACCTCTCAATGTGTCAGTCCATAATTTCGTATTGCAGTCTCTTGAGGTGGAGCACCGAAAACTACTATGAAACCACTCGAAGTAGCCCAACGTGCTATTTTAAAGATCGCCAACTTCCAACCCATCTTCTTTCCTTCGCATCAACTATATAAGGAATGTGGAGTCTTAAACGTGAGACAACTCTTCATCTTAAATACCCTATTAATGCAACACAAGCTAATCCCACACTCCAATATTACTAAAAGAAGAAAGGATCGAATATGCCCTACACTACGAGTAGCTCCCACATTCACATTTACCAAAAAGTTATTTCCATTCCTTGGCCCTTTCCTCTACAACAAAATTAGTGCCAGTCTTCCCTTACACCTTCTTTCACTTTAAGAGTGCTCACACAAAACTGAATCTCACCTTCTTAACCTATCTTATGACGAAACAGAGGAGTTGGTGAAGTCAGGATAGTTTTGTCTCGCCCGAATAAAAATACAAACCAATACATAAAATATATACCCTCACAAACGCATCCATACTTACACACACACACACACACACACACACACACACACACACACACACACACACACACATACACACACAAACACACACACGAACACACACACGCGCACACACACACACACCTAGGGCTTCTTTTATAAGAATTAGTATTACTCTTTTTCGATATAACTTAAAGTTTCAGAAATGTAAACTATGTTGGAACTCACAGCCTACCTATTTGAAGTTGCAACCTAATAGTCACCCCTTAATTATAACGGGTTTTGGGCCCGACACTCCTTAACACAGATTAATATTAATCTAGCAAGGGTGTCAGCTCGTCTCCCTACTTAAATGTACCGTACCAAATCTTTATAGTATACAGGGCGTCCCAAAATTATGGGCCATGAAGGGAAAGTACCTTAAATAGATAGGGTATTTTGCTGAAAGAAGACTTTATGTTATTTTTAAAAGTTAGTAATTCTGCATTCAAAGATTTTCTAAAAAGTACTTGACTCGTCTGGGATTCGAACCGACTTAAATGTAAAAAAAAACACCCCTACTTTTATGACGCCAATACAAAGAATGGTCAAAAACTAATAACTCTTCTTAAGTAACATAGTATTTTAAAAGAAAGGAACAGTGTGAAATTAATCATTTTAATCAAATTAAAAACATACATGAAACTGCCGTAGTCAATTAAGTGGGTATTTTTTTGTAAATTAATTAATTAAATGCTCAAAATGTGATCCTTCTTGTCTTACGCAAATCGCCAATCTTTTAATGAGTCCGCTACCTTTTTGTTGATTTTCTTATATTTTTATGGTGAATACTCGATATGATATGGCACAATTCTGTTTGTAACTCGCCCATGTTCTCGTATCGCTTTTTGGTTAGCATATCTATCTTTCACGTATCCCCAAAAAAAGAAATCTAATGGTGTAAGGTCCGGGGATCTGGCCGGCCATCTAATCGGTCTATTCGTACCAATCCAAGTAGGAAAACATTCATTTAGAAAATCTTAAGAAGAGTTATTAGTTTTTGGCCATTCTTTCGATGGGCATCATAAAAGTAGGGGTAATTTTTTACATTTATGTCGGTTCGATTCCCAGACGAAGCAGGTAATTTTTAGAAAATCTTTGAATGCAGAATTACTAACTTTTAAAAATAACATAAAGTCTTCTTTCAGCTAAATACTCTATCTACGATATTTAAGATACTTTCCCTTCATGTCCCATTACTTTGGGACGCCCTGTATAGCTTCACCGTACTTAGGTACATTAAGTGTGTTTGTACATTTCTCTTTCCAATCCGCGGTGGGCACGCGTGGTGATTAAGCCCATACTCTCTCCCTGAGAGAAGGCCTGTTCCCTACAGTGGGACGTATATAGGCTGCTTATGTACATTTCTCTTTGGATTAAATGGTATTTGATTTGATTTGATTTGAAAAATTTGTGGACCAGCCCTACCGTCCGCATTTCGGCACCGTATGTCACGACGGGTAGGACGCATTGATTGAAAACTTTCGTTTGGCGATTTGAAGACTCGACGTCGATTCGACTCGAGTCGACTCGATACGCTGCCCAGCCCAGCTGTATTCTTCTATTGGCCTCTTTCTCGAAGTTGTTTTTATCTACTGCATGGTTTGCCCGAGGTAAACACACTCCTTAACAACTTCGAGAATACTGCCTTGAACTGCAATTGACACCGGACTTACGTGTTCATTAAACATAACCTTGGTTTTATCCAAGATCATCCGGAGACCAATGCGTTGGGCAGAATCAGCTGTTTATTTAATATAATAGCAATACCACTAGCTAACCATTTAGAAGATAGAAGATAGTTTATTGACAACCACTAAAATAATTTGCTGACCATGAAGGAAAAAATCTGGAGGAAACCCAAGTGGCTCCGTTATACTTGAAATCACTAATAAAATCCTTTGTGGGCACTTGTGGACATCAAGCCCATCTCTATCTACCTCTTTCTGAGAGATTGTACACTGCTGACTAAAGGCTGCTTAAGAGGCCGCGTCACGACTCCCATACTTGAGGCGCTCTCTTAAATGCTTGTGCTTATTTTGAATGGCAGAAGTTAGCTACTGACGTAAAAAAATAGAAGTCAACTTTGCTCGTTAAAGATTTGAACATTTGGGGCCACTAGGTCGAGGCGCCCAGTTTTCACCCTGCAAAGCTCTTTTAATTAACGTGAAAATCTTACATACAGCAAATGCTCTATGCTATTTTGTTCAAATTTTAAATGAAAAATATGACTCGCTTGTTGTGACGACCTCGTGGCGCAGCGATAGTGCATCCGCATACCATGCGGGAGGTCCCGGGTTCGAATCCCGGCTGGGGACAAAAAACCTCTTGGATATTTACATGTTTGTGATGTCGCTGTTTCTGGTTCCCACGACACAGGGTAGTGTGGGGCCAGAAGCAATGTATGTGCTTGCATGTAACTGTTTATGTTTTATGTTTATGTTGTGAGTTCCAAAATTATATTTTCGAGTAAAAATATCAAAATAGCAAAGCAGCGAACACTTCAAATTCAAACAGATCAAAATGAATACAAAAAGTACCGACATTTTTTTTTATGTAGCCCCGATTGTGTCCCACTGCTGGGCAAAGGCCTTCCCTTTAGCTCACCACTCCTCCCTGTTCATGGCATACAAAAAAAAAGGTTCGAATTTCAAACTTTGATGATGAATTTCAAAAAGATGCTTCGGCGACTGAACATGTAATCGTAATCGAGCGCATTCTGTCATGTGCGCAGCCATGTCCCGAAAGGTTCGAAAATAGGGCAGCGAGGTATTTCCACAAAACTTGGCAAAAATAGTCGTAATTGGAAGTGAAACCTATAATTTTACCCAAAAATTCAACAAAAGACTTAATGAAAATGGCAAAGAGACGAGGAAACAAAACGCAACACTTGTGGGATACCGGTAGCCGTAAAACAGCAAGCGAAGAAGGATTCGAAAATAATTCACGCTGCCGGCGCCAATTTAAGTAAATGTGAAACCAGTCAATCACCTTTGGAAGTATGTTAAGGGGATCCATCAAGTTTCAAAACATGATTAAATAATTTTTCATTGGTTGAACTAGTGATTCTCCTTGAGAACGTAGTATCTCTAGCAGGACGTCAAAGTTCACCATGGTAAACGCATTGGTTAAGTCCAACAACATGAGGATAGTGAGCTGGCCATTCTCCTTCCCGAATCATATATCATTCGTCATTTTATGGCTGGTTTCTCCGAGAGCACGGATTTGTATGGGACTTATCGCTCTGCGTGAGATAATAGCTGGGGAAAAAGTAGGAAAGTAAAATAACATAACATAAACTCACGCCTGTATCCCAGAGGGGTAGGCAGAGACCAGGGACTGCCACTTTCCACGATCCTGACAGATCACTTACAGCCTTGTTAATGGTCGTGAAATTTACCTTCGTATTCTAATCATATTTTTAGCAGTTTTTCATTGCCTAAAAACATGGATGAAACGACATTTTCTAAAAATGAAACCGAGCTAGATCGATTTATTGGCCCCGAAACTCTCTGCATGCTAATTTTCATGAAAGTCGTTGAAGCCGTTTCCGAGATTCATATTATCATTGTAGCAATGATATAATTGCTCATTTAAAGTATTAGATTGGACAAATATAATGCTGCAATATTTTATTACCTAGCTGATATTTTATTTGCAATATTAGAGTGAAATTTATAAAGATTCTTATTGCAAGGTTCTTGCAAAAACAACTAAATAGACCTGAGTATTACAAATCAAGCTCCAGTTAATGAAAAGGTCCTTTTCAGTTGCATTCTAGAACTTCTCGCCTATTGAAAAGATATTTTTTTAAATAAAACACCCGCCTGCTAAAAAGTCTCCTTGTTGAATTTTTCGTAAGTTAGTTAGGTCTGAGTTTTTTTTGTTGATTTGCTTGAATTTTTTGTCATTGCCTAGTTACTATAGCACAGGGTATTCTAATTTGGGACCAGAATAAGTGATTGTGTGGAAGTTATAATTATTATTATTTCTGCACTTAGCCTCACAGTTGGGCCATAATAGAGATTACTCCAGCCACTTTGTAAGACATTACTCTTTCCAGAATGACAGCAGTCCTGTCCTCTGATGTCACTGCAGGACTCCTGAAGATATCCCAGCTTCATAATGACGGTGGTCCGTGGCATTTTCACGCTATCACAGTGAATTGTCACGTGGGCGGGTGTTTCTCTTCTTTGAGGCAACCTCGGCGGAGCGGGCTGTCGATTAGTCCCACATTCACGACTAATATTTTCAGTCGAAAACTCTGTTAATTACGTTAAAACGTGTTTTAAAAAGAATAAGGCCGACTTGCACCGCTTCCTAAATGTCACTTAAGTCGCCGACTCTTGCATGAAGGATTTTAGTTAAATGTTCTTTAAAAAAATGGTGCAAGTCGGCCTAACTGTGGAGTTTCTTTGTTAGTTTCTTCTCCACATAGTCAATTAATTGTAAAACTAACAACTTTGACAAAATATTTGAGTTGAATTGTATTGAAAAACAGGAAATATTCAACTATTTCATGGAGTTTTGATCCGACTTAGCAGATGACTTGTAAAAAGTTTGACAAAATAAAAAGAACGTTTTTTTTTGCTCTGATGTTTTTGGTAGAGTTTTACTGACAACACAAGTGCTGAGGCCCTCCAGTTTCTTTATTCTTGACATCTTCATATAGCCAACGATACTCACGTTATCAATATGTCATCACTTGATGCCTCATTTTTCAAAATAGTTTGGCCTTAATATATATGTGTTCACACACATACACTTCCTTTGCTTTTGCAGTCGCGTAAAAAGAGCTAATAAACCTCCGATCGGAAAAGTAGACGTTTCTTCAGCCAATAAGTATTAGAGTTCCGTAATTTGTTCGGCGTAAAGCCGCGGCAGCTTATAACGACTACGACTGCTTCACCTTTCTTGGGGATAGTAGTGGGAGTAATCTCGTCCATTTCCAGGATTCCATACCCGATAGGTGCAAAACGGAACCCTCTTCCATTACATTACATTGCATTGCGCTGCGTTGCGTTGCGCTGCGTCGCGTCGCGTCGCGTCGCGTCACGTCGCGTCACGTCGCGTCACATCACATCAAGAAAGAAAGACATTTATTGGGACAAATTAACGCATCACAAGAAAATAAGGCCTAACAAGTAACACAAACAAGTACAAAGGAAAAACCATTCACATAGATACAACATAGTACAAGACAAAGTCAGAGCGTCAGAGTGCATTCTGTGGTGTGTCAAAGTTGCCACAAAGGGCAGGGTGTGAGCTCATTACACTACATTAAGCCCACACTCTCTCCCTGAGAAAAGGGGTAGGCAGAGACCAGGGTTTTCAACTTGCCACGATCCTGACCAACCTCGTTCGCTTCATCAACATTAATTGGTCGTTACATACATGCATGCCGGTTTCTGATACTTTTTATCTCGCCCTAATACATCCCCTATTTGGTCGAAGTATATCCTTCTATCGGTTTTATTGTCCGTCTGACCTACAATACAAAAGGTAAAGGTAGATGATTGAAATGTTCACAGAACATGTGTTTTTATAGCAGTTTGTCCATGAAACTATTGATTGCACATGAAACGTGCTTGTTCGTTTTTAAGGTTCCGTGTCTCAACAGGAAAAATGGAACCGTTAAAGGATCACTTCGTTGTCCGTCCGTCCGTCCGTCCGCCCGACCGTCTGTCTGCCAAGACCCTTTATCTCGGAAACGCGTAGAGGTATCGACTTGAAATTAAAACCATATACTCAGATCTACAGTCCCTTGAAGCTGTGAAAAATCAAACTTCTAAGTTAACGTAAAAAAATATACGGCCGTTGATCTAGAACTATGAAATTTAGCAAGTAATAATGTTTTATACTACAAGTACGTGGAGAAATCTGAAAAGTGTATATTCGTTATTAAAGTTTCAATTAATTCGTGGTCAAACAGAAATTGTGCCCTTTAAGAATAACCCTGTATAACATAAGTAATAAACCGAACTTCCACTGAATAAAACACATTTTTGGCCGTAATATTATATTTTTATTACGGAACCCTCGGTGCTTGAGTACGACACGCACTTGGCAGGTTTTTTTCATCCCTTTCATCCTGGAATAAGGGGGCAGTTCTAAATGGCAGTATAAGCTGTGTGTCTATTTGAATGACTAATCAAAAGTGTGTGGGAAGTCGACATTTCAGAAATTCAACAGTCTAGGAATTCGATTTAAGGGGATCCAGAGTAATAGCGCCGCAAATGACAAAAATCTTCTTTTACAGATCGTATTTGCAAAAAGTGTCTGTACAATCTATCAATCACGTTAACAGTGATTTTTAGGACCCACGACAAAGAACCTCGAATCCTGAACCTCGGACTAAATAGCATTTATGCCACTAACGGCCGTTTTTGGCGTTAATGCTATCTAGTCCTAGGTTGTTTGCCTTAGGTTCATGGCCGTGGTGGGTCCTAAAAATCACTATTAGCATGATTGCGAAGACACTTTTTGCAAATTCGATCTGTAAGAAAGATATGATTTTTTTCCCTGGGTGGTGTACTCCCTGGAGCCCCATAATGGTCAAAAATAAATTTAGGAGAAGAAGAAGAAAATCGTATTTATTTATCGCCACAACCTATGTGGCTAATACAATTTTTTGGTTGTCTACAGTACTGTTTTTTAATAAGGGTCCCATGGAAAATTCAATCGAAACGGACAATGGTATAATTAACAAAAAATACAACACAATGCACCATACAAGTTACAACACAATACAAAGTAATGGTGTTCGAAAAAGACGATGAGTGACTGAGTGCAAGATAAGAATTAGAGGTGAAAAGGATGGAACAAGTGAAAGAATTTGTCTATTTGGGGAGCCTCCTTACGAGGGATGGAAAGTGTGAAGGTGATATAGAAAGAAGAGTAAAAGCAGGAAATTGTGTAAACGGTGCCTTGCACTCCTTTGTGAGTGGCCAAAACATCTCCTAAAGAGCCAGATTGACTATCCATAATGGAGTGCTGGTCTCAACACTCATGTATGGTAGCGAGACTTGGGTATGGCAAAAGAAGCTAGAAAGTAGGATTGATGCAGTAGAAATGAGGTCCTTGAGAAGTACGTCTGGGGTTACTTTAAATGACAGGATACGCAATACTGTGATTAGAGAACGTTGTGGACTGAAAGATTATGTAGTGACTAGAATTGAGAAAGGAATGTTGCGTTGGTTTGGACATGTGGAGAGGATGAAGAAAGAAAGATTGACGAAACAAATATATCGAGCGAATGCGGGTGGAAGGGCCGGTAAGGGACGACCCAGGCGGATATACTTCGACCAAATAGGGGATGTATTAAGGGCATGATAAAAAGTACCTGAAACCTGGCGTGCGTGCTTGCAACGACTAATGAATGTTGAGTTAGCGAAAGTGATCTGTCAGGATCGTGGCAAGTGGCAGTCCCTGGTCTTTGCCTGCCCCTCTGGGATACAGGCGTGAGTTTATGCATGTATGTATGTACAACAAAATGCAACGCTTTCAAAATCTCCACCACAGACTATTTAAATCAGTTTTTATCGAGTGTTTTAAGGAATGGTGTTTTTATAAATAAGACCGTAAGTCTCCTCGAGTCATCGGTTTATAAGGACTTGAGAAAAATATTAGTGACCAGTAATCAGAAATCAATAATTTATTTCAACGTAAAGAATTTATATTCTATTTGCTGAATTTCAATTTACTATGTTACTATATAAGCCGCTACCAAGGATAGTTGCACTGTGCAATATCATCTTCAAGTAACATCTAAACTTAGTATAATTTATGGCAATAAGAGATTGAACTGAATTGAAATTCATTACCGCTTGGAACAACATGTGACGGCAGCTCCCGGTCATTCAATTAAGGCTCAGTATTCGTCAGGATGCGCTTTTGTTATACGTCTCTAGTATCGATTCCTTCGCCATGCTGCATTTTCCAATTTACGGCAAGGCTTTAGACGCTGCTCTTCAGCGTGATAATAAAGCCCAGAATCTTAATGCTGGCTTCGAATGAAGCATTAGCTGCACGTTCCACTGCAGGGGACCGGCCTTCTCTCAGAGAGAGAGTATGGGGTTAATCAACGGGGTAAGCTTTGCAACCCGGGTGTCCTGCAGACGCTGGGGCTGCGCGTGCCGGAGCGCTACGTGTGGCGGCTTGATCTTTCAGAGAAACCCCGAGCATAGCCCTTTCCATAGCACGCTGAGTGAGTTTAAATTTGTGGATCAGCTCCACCGTGAGTGTCCACGTTTCTGCACCATATGCCATGACGGGTAGGACGCACTGATTGAAGACTTTCGTCTTGATCCCCACAGGGGATTGGCGCACGCACTTGCCTCCTACAAAATGCGCTTCTCACGCGAGCCCTTTGCAGACTCAATTCTGTCAGTGAAACAATAGACATCTTCTGTTGGTCTCTGAATGAGTTCACAAAGAGTACTCTTTTTATTTTGTGATATAAGTAAAGTGCTGTAAGTACATACTAATTGTTTATAATTGTTTAATTATTCTTGTATTTGTGTGTGTGCTTCACTATTGTATTAGGACTTTATCCTGTTAAGTTTAGTAAGTTAAGAAATAAATAAATAAAATATAAATAAATAAATAAAAATACGCATGCCCACTACGGACTGGCGATCTCAAGCGCTAAGGTATGCGAAGGTGGAACACGTCAGACACTTGGGTTTCCATACCATGCCATACCAATGGCATTGCTACTACAAATTCAGAAATGTACGTAACTTAAAAAACAAAATCGTTAGTACATGCCGGGATTCGAACCCACGGCCCGATAGTGATTTTTGGGAGTCACAAATAACAAAGAAGGACTCTCTCCTTGAGAGAAGGTCTGTGCCCTACAGTGGGACGTATATAGGCTGATTATGTTATGTTAACCGTCAACCTAGGATCACGTACCTGGGACTAGATAGCATTTATGCCATTAATTATATCTAATTAAATGTTTTTTGCATAGAATCTCAGTCAAGAGTCATCATCAGTGCTGGATTAGCATAGCAATACACTAGTGTTAGTTACCTGATACTAATTTTACTTGACGTAGAATCGAGTAGAATTGAGTATCTTTAATACCTTCATGGAATAAACTTTGACATTTCAACATCATCGTCAACTCATTATGTCCCCATCGAGGGGCACGGGTCTCTTCCCTGAGGAAGGTATAGGCCATACTCCACCACGGGGGCCAAGTCCGGATTGGTGGAGGCTTGTAGACTAGTGGCTCGTCTACTGTCAGAAGTTGTCAAGCCGCCCTAAGGCCTCTGACTTGGCTTAACGACTGCCATCTATCGACGGCAGCCGGCACCAACAGCTTAACGTGCCTTGCGAAGCACGGAACCGCTCGGAAAAATACCACTAGCGTTAGGCATAGACGGCGACCCATCCATGCACTGAACGCGCCCTGTGTTGCTTAACCTTCGTGATCGTTTAAGATCACTCAGGCAGCCGGGGCTACTATTTTAACATAAGCAGCCTACACTATAAGTCCCACTGTAGCGCACAGGCTTTCTCTCAGAGAGATAATATGGGCTTAATCACTACACGAGCCCACCGCGGAAATTTGACATTTAATTTGATTAAAACTTTGATGATTGTTTTGTTTTTAATTCCTTCCCCATAATGTATTTTATTTATAAATATCATTAAAGAATACAAAATAACATAAAGATGTAGATTTTTAATTTGATATTTACAGTTTTCTACAATTTTACTCTATGATGGGGCTAGCAACACTGTGCGTAAACAAATGAAAAACAACTGAGTCGGCCGGCGTCGACTGTAAGACGGTCGAAGGATAGTTTATTTTGGATTTTAAATAGTTTTCATCCGGATATTGTTCGTGAAACACTGAATTATCATAGACCGAGTGGTAGTTCTATGAAATGGGGCCCAGTGCCACAGCAAAACTGAACCCGTAATTGCAAGGGTTTGATAAACAATACTTACACGAAATTATCTATGTGCCCCGCCCACTGCCACTTCAACTGAACAATTCTTCGAGCTATATCAGTAACTCGGGTCCTTCTGCGGATCTCCTCATGATTCGACCACGCAGTGAAATTCCTGACATTTCTCGTTGGGCGACCTTGAGCCTTCTTATGTCTGTGTCTTCTTAGGCCTGTTCAGCGACCAGGTTTCACATCCATAACTCATCACTGGCAACTCACCTATGTCTTGAGACACTGAGGTATTTTGGACGCGAAGATGTGTTTTACTTTCCCGAACGCTACCCATCCGAGTTGGATTCGACGAATGACCTCTTTCTCGAAGTTGGACTTACCTAACTGGACTGTTTGTCCCAGGGTAGTGGTCGACAACTTCGAGGTCAGAGCCGCCAACGTGGATAGGAGAGGAGGAGAAGCTGCTGATGGCCGTTGGAGCGAAAACGTTCTGACCGGACGACGCAGTGTGGGAAGGCCCCCTACCAGATGGTCTGACGACCTGGTTACGGTGGCGCTGAGTCGCTGGATGCGGGCGGCACCAGACCAGGAGACCTATTTTTGAATCACTCGTATGAAATTGTATCGTCGAATGCGACTTAAGTCACACTCGTCTTCTAAGTCGCATGATGTCGTTTTTCCGTATTTTTGAATCGTTCGCCTGAAGTGTTGCCAGTACAATTTGAAGTATTGTATTTTATCCATTTCACGCAGAAATTAAAAAACCGGAAACTACCGTAACAGAAACGGAACGTAAAACACTGTTTTATTGGCTGTTTAAATAAAAAATCTTTGTCTTTTGTTACAAACAAAAACTATATAATGTCAACTCTTTTTGATTGTTGACACTCAGAATGACAAACAGTACCAACACACAGTTATCGTTTTTTGACAATTAATCTACCGATCGCCATGTGAGACGAGTGGTAAGGACCATTCGTTGCAGTCGAGTGATTAAAAAATACGGAATTTCAGATGTCGAACGAAAATCAGTAGAAATCGAGCGCTCGACGCGATACGAGTGATTCAAAAATAGAGCTCCAGGAAGCTTGGAAAACCATGAGGGAGGCCCTTGTCCTGCAGTGGACGTCATAAGGCTGATGATGACACGGAATGAAGAGTTTGCAGGAGCTTAAGTACCACTTTTTGCATAATAAGGAGTTTAGCCAGCATAAGCATATTGCAACGCAGGTGCGGCAATTGTAATTAAACTTTATGTGACATTTTATTTCAGAGGAGCGTGCAACACATTTTCATTCCATTCCTTTTTTCTCCCTAAGCTTTTATAAAGTTTGCGCTGAAAATTGCGCCCAAAAAAGCTTTTGTGCCAAGCGCATGAGTTGTTATTGTGCTTAAAATTTACGAGACAGACTCTGAATAAGAATATTTTTTAGCAAAAAACACCCGAGAATATTTGACTGCATCGTTGATCTAGTAGTTAACAAGCTGGTGGTTTCGATTCCCACTAGAGGTCACCGAACTTGATTTGTACAAATGACCTCAGTCTGGTGTACTTCCATGTTTTTGATGACCTTACCTGGTTACCATAGTACAGGATAGCCTAGTTTGGGCCACGACATGTGACTGTGTTCTGTGGAAGTTATTTACGTATTTATTATTTTAATAACTGTTGCGAAGGTAGACTGGAAAATTAAATAAAATCTGACTACGCTGACGTGTATTTCTGAAAATCGAAAATTTATACAAGGCAAAGTCCTATAGCGGCTGCCTCAGACCGCCGGAGCGATGCTGAAGGGTTATTCACGCCTTACAATACAATTAGTTCCGAAAAAGGCCCGTGCCGTCCCAAGTGTGGAAGCAGCACGTTCGCTACCCTTTTAGAGTCGATTTCCTAATCTTCGGATTTCTCCCTGATAGTTCATAATAGACAGTTTTCAATAGGCGATTTTTCGTTGGTGTTCATTGTGTGCTCAGAAAGTGGTCATTTTAAATCTGCGTGTATTTCTTCTAAATGAAAGCAAACAAAAAATCACTTTTAAAATAGGCCGCCAAAACGCTATCTTGGGCAATATGGCGTCGCACAGGAATCAGTGACGTCACTGGTCAGACAAGACACTAATGAACGTAAGGACGACATGAATGACAGATTCTGTATTTAATGACCTGTGACGTCTTCATAGATACGGCTAATGCAGGCAGGCCGTTTTCGATAAAATGGCTACGGGTATCAAGTTTTATCCTAGTTTTTTAGATAAATTATAGATTTTTTTAGTTATAATGCCTTAAATCGGTTGTAAATCTCATAATTTATACGAATTTGTATAATTAATACTTTTTTTTCACACTGTCAAATAGCCTATTAATATATTTTTTGCGATTTCTAAATTCGAAGTACGGTAAAATTTAATTGTATTGTCTAGTAGAACCCCCTTTAACGAATCGATATGGGGGTTTTGTTCAACCTTTATTATAATACTGACAAATATTTTATTTCGGGCTTAAAGATTCAATATTGTTTCACATATGGCGATGATTTATACAGCGTCCAGTCGCACTTTCACGCACACTAGATGGGTGAAGGGGTGGTCCCTGACGCTCCCATGCCTGGGACATTGTTTTTTAGTTTTAGTAATAGGCTTGCCCAGCACCTATACCACCCTGAAAGCTTAATCACATTACAAATTGCCAATTAAATTGAGTTAAGCAATAACTTCTAATGTTTAAACATGTCACATTCAAAAAAACCGGTAAAGTTTGGGTTTGGGTCCCTACGGGACCCTAAAAACACGACCGCTCTGTACTGACCGTCAAGGTACGTGAAAGTGAAAGTAAAAGTGAAGTACATTTATTGCCAAAAACACACTTTGTACATTAATATAGACATAAGCTTACGTTATGGTCGTAAGTAAAACTAGCACTCATATTGTAAAACTAGCACACAGGCTTAGTTCTGCAGCATATGCAGTCAAAAGAATTAGAGAGCTCACTGACGTTGCAACTGCTAGGCTTGTTTATTTTAGTTACTTACATAGTATTATGTCCTACGGCATACTACTGTCGGGTCGGGCAGCAGACATTGAGACGATCTTCATCTTACAGAAGAGAGCCATCCGATTTATTTACAAGTTAGGTAGTAGGGATTCGCTAAGAGATTTCTTCAAAGAAACCAACATCTTAACAGTTACATGTCAATACATTTATGAAAATATTATGTACGTTAGAAAAAATATCAAAGACTTCGAAAATGTTGGTGGCCACCATAAACATAAATTGTCATTTCCACTATTTAGACTTGCAAAAGTTAACACATCCTTTATGAGGCACTGTATAAGGTTCTACAACAAAATTCCTCAAGATATATTAGAGTTACCTCCAACGCGATTTAAAAAATGTGTTAAGCACATTCTGTGCAAAAAGGCTTACTATAACATCAAGGATTATTTAGAAGACAAAGATGTTTGGCATTAAACAATAGATTAATATTATTTAAAGGACGATTGTGACTAGTGTTCAACACATTCATGACTAATATTTTAAGTTGAAAACTCTGTTAATTAAGTTAAAACGTGTTTTGAAAAGAATAAATGTGGAGTTTCTTTGTTAGCTTCTTCTCCACATAACCCATTAATTGTGAAACTAACAACTTTGACGTTCATTAAGTAAACATTCTGTTTTTACAATGAATAAAAATATTTGAATTGAATTGAATTGAGTTACGTAACGTCACGTCATGATACGTCAAGAGTGCACCGACAAACAAGAAGAACATTTTTCCGATATAGATACGACAATTTGGGATTCTCTTGCTCATTTGAAATCGCGAAAAAACATTCACAGCGGTTCAATACTTATAAACTAGATTTCTTTAAGAAAATTATACATATAAATCTTTTAGTGACAATTTGCTATATGATTATAGCACTCTTTTAGCGAATAGTAACTCTTTTAGCGAATAGTAACTACTTTGTAACAAATATTTATTAAATGCATTCTTAAATATGTTGATTTTTCCTATTGAATATCTTAGCAGCCATTGAATGGGGACCAGAATTTACTAATTGTAATTTTGACGTATACGTTGCTAATCTTTTGTGAGGGGTATTAGTGGAAAGAGGTTTATATTGTTTTTTACGAAGTTGCATATTTCAGAAATGTATAATAAGTGTGAGAATTTCGTATACAGTAAAATAGTTTCTACAACTTGTCTTTGGTTCGATATTGGCGAGTATTCGAATACACTTCTTTTGGGGAATAAAAGGTTTGTTGGTATCTGAACCTACTATTTTCCCAGAGGAGGACACCATACATTAGCCAGGCCTGTGCGTAAACGAAGTAGGTACACATTGCACTTTTTAGATCCGTAGTTTTTAGGGTTCTGTAGTCTGACAAGGAACCCTTTTAGTTTTGCCATGGCCGTCTGTCTGTCTGTCTGTCTGCCCGTTCGCGGCCTAGCACAAAGACCGATGGTACTAGAAAGCAGAGCTGTAATTTGATATGTGTGTACATATTCATCGCGTCAACAAAGTTAAAGAATAAAATGTTGGAAATATTTTTTTTATCAAATCCTGGCTAAACGTTTGATTGTTTCTACAAAAAAATTCTGGACAGTAGCACATATAATAAACTTAAAAAAAGTATCATCTTTAAGTAGGTAGGCTTTACTAGTTGGGCAACCAACTTATAGAAGTGAAATTTCGTACAAACCATTGAAAATAACTTCGATGAAGTTGTTACTTCTGTAGAGCAGATAAAAAAACCCTCTCTTTACGGAACCCTACATTGCGCGTAGCCCGATACGCACTTGGCCGGTTTTTTAAGCTCTGACAAGGTATATAAATATAAAGCTGGATAATTTAGTTGCCACTTTCGTTGTATGATTTTTCCAGTTTAGGTAGCTACCTATTTTTATTTCAGTATTTTATTTGCTCCACCAACAGGATAATATTATATTATACATAAAAAAATTATACTAGTACAAGATAATAATAATGTACATCCTAGTTACAGGCAGATACGCCGCTTACTATTAATTGAGTTGAGTGCAAATATTTAACATGCCTTAAACAATTCAATTTTATTCAATTCTGAGAAATTACAATATTTTTTTTATTGAGTTGAAGACTAATAATTAATTAAGAATATAATTATAATAATTCATTATTAACTTAATATTACAACGATAATTGAATTTAAGTGTATTATAAGCACTAGCCTAATACATACATACACCCAGAGTATCACAGTGGGGTACTTTTTATCCATCTTTTTGTCGTTGCAATAGTCATGATTTTCTCACTATAAAAGCATCCGCACAGATTGAAACGTAACTCAATCAGCCGTAACTTAATCCTTCAGAACGAGTCACAGAGTACTCGCAGATTAACTGGATTAACATTTACAGAGCTCTATCGCACGCGTTCGTGTAATGAAAAAGCAAAAAAAAAGCAAATAAAAGCGAAGCTATTGAGCTCACAATAGTCTCCCACTTCCGTTGCCATGGCGACGACACTCCAATCGGCATTTTAAACGAAGCTTATCGACATTACCTCACTCAACGGTTCATCCGCGGAATCCGGGGTTCTACTTAGAGCAGTTTTTATATATCGTAATTTAATGCCGTTACGGCTGGTAATTTTAACTATTGTAATTTAAAGCGGCTGGTATTTTAACTAATGTAATTTAAGTCTGTTATTGTGGCTGGTATTTTTAACAATTGTAACTTAACCCCCTCAGACCTCCTGACCTTGAAAATAACAATTGAAAACCATTGTTATTTTCAGGTCACATTTTCAACTGTTACGGCTGGTACGAGTATTTTTAAATATTGTAATTTAAAGGGGCTGTTACGGCTGGTATTTTTAACTATTGTAATTTAAAGCGGCTGTTACGGCTGGTATTTTTTACTATTGTAATTTAAGGTTGCTGTGACGGCCTCTAAGGTGTTGACATACCTCAGCGCTTGAAACTTCCAATCAGCGGAGGGCACGCGAGGTAATTACTTTCTCTCTGAGAGAAGACCTGTGCCTTGCAGTGGGACATGTAGGTACAAGGTAGGGTACTCTTGTGCTAAATTTCATGCTTTTAGACACCTCCGGTGAGGCTGTACATTGTCCGTAAGTGTGCTAACAATTTTATTAAATACATTTTCCGTTATCCTATATATATATATATATTCAAAGTAGACTCCCCATTCGCACACGTCACGACTCACAAGCGACGTACTTTAAAATACATTGCTTTCCTGTAAATGTCGGAATTGAAATATCGGCTTCCGATACCGGAAGTCTCGTCACAATATTCATTCGACAATTTGTGTTCTATTCCAGACACGCTCGATGCATATTTTTTTGAAAACACCATAAATGTCAATAATTTTTTGAATTTTTTCTTTATTATATATTCGTCCCACTGCAGGGCACAGGCCTTCTCTCAGAGAGAAAGCATATGGGCTTAATTACCTCGCGTGCCCACTGCTGATTGGAAATATCAAGCGCTCAGGTATGTGAACACCTCAGATACTCAGGTTTCCTTACGATGTTTTTCCGTCACAGTTAGCGACTGGTATGTGAAGGCATAGTAGCAATGCCTTCACAACTTTTAACTTTTTTTTCTGTTTTATTTTAAGAAATTTTGTTTTCTTGCTAGCATCTTTATTGTAATTTTGTTGTTTTTTATAATCTGTCAAAGCGTGGACAACGCCCTCTACCGGATGATAGAGAAATACTTCAATAAAAAAATAATAAGTATAACACTGATAAAAATTTTTGATTTAATGTAGGTAATCCGCAATAAACATAATATTTCATAGTATGTTCAGTTAATTGAAGGTAGTTTGGAATGATGTCAATTTTCAAGTTATATCATAATATCAGTCTCAATGGAGAATATAAGTAAGTGCAGCGAATAACTAAATAGCGAATAACATAACTTTTTTCCCGAGGTCTCCAAAAATGTGGCAAGATTGCAGATTAACACAAAGTTTTAAAACCAAGAAATTAAAACCAAAGTATCCAAAATTGACTTTAACTATGACTTTGTTTTCTAAGTTATGTAATAAGCGGCGGTAGCCTAGTGGGTAGAACATTGGACTCGCAAGCGAGAAATACAGGTTCGATTCGACTTTGTTTTCTAAGTTATGTACATTTGTGAAGTTATAGTAGCAATACCACTCGCTAACTGCGAAGGAAAACATCGTGAGGAAACCAGAGTGCCTGAGCTATTCACATACCTCAGCGCTTGAAATCGCCAATCCGCGGTGGGCACGCGTGGCGATTAAGCCCATAGTCTCCCTGAGAAAAGGCCTGTGCCCTACAGTGGGACGTTTATAGGCTGCTTGTGTATCCTTTGACACTACAGCGCGCTCTAATAACCACGCACGGTCATTGCGGTCTGATTTTAAATGCACTTAATGTAAATTATTATCCTAAGACGACTTTTCTTTTCTTATATTCTCACCATATTTTTATGACACTAAACAAAAAAAAACTCTACGCCCTTCTTCAGCAAAGTGCCCCTTAAATTGTTAACTTTCTTTGTTTCGCGATAATAGCGTAAGCCGAAGACGGACCAAGTTCCAGCAAAAAAAGGGATATTAACAGCGGCGACTCACTACAGCTACTTTTAGGGTTCCGTACACAGAGAATGCCAACGGGACTTTATTGAACTGGGAAAGCAACAACGGCTATCAAGTTGCTCGTTCTGAGTCATTCGCTCG
Organism: Yponomeuta evonymella; assembly: GCA_963969515.1. Taxonomy (NCBI): domain Eukaryota; kingdom Metazoa; phylum Arthropoda; class Insecta; order Lepidoptera; family Yponomeutidae; genus Yponomeuta; species Yponomeuta evonymella. The sequence goes on along the minus strand of OZ018343.1, from coordinate 21,339,687 downwards.
TGTGATTGTTTTGAAAAATATCAACCACATTATAAGAATAGCGTCACTCCATTACCTTCCGTGGACGTCGTAGAAAGCGACTAAGGAAATAAATTACCAGGAGACGGGCAGCAGCGTCTTCCTGAGATTCCAACCGCATACTGCGATCGCCAACCCGCCTGCCAAGCGTGCCGATTATGGCAAACCCCCTCATGGTTTTCAAAACCACGAAGGAGGACTATGTCCTGCAGTGGGCGGCAAATGGCTGATGATGATGATATAATTTAGGCTATTATAATAACTATGACGGATTTCGTTACAAATAATTAAAGAACGTAAAAGATAAGGAGGAGAAGATATGTAATTTTTATATGTTTTGTTTTTGTTTCGGTTTCATTGTTTTTTTATCATTAATATTATAGTTTATTCTATTTTCATATTATTCATTGTTATTTTATTATTACTCTCTCCCTGAGAAAAGGCCTCTGCCCTACTGCCCTACAGTGGGATGTATATAGGCTGCTTATGTATGTATTATGTATTATAGTTTATTTAATTTTAAAAAGTGTGCAGCCGACATCATTGCATATTAATAAGTCTATCACACATTTTATAACAGACAAGAACTGAATCTGCAGGTTTGCTAAAGGTCATTCGAATGGAACCTATCTTCCTATAAAATGGTTGAGACTGATGCTGGTTGCGTTATGCTCATGAACGGGTTCTGTTCATTTCAGATACATGAAGCCTTAATGTTTTTCCTACTTTTGTAAGGAAATTAACTAATGTTTTGGCTTTTAAAGTTATTGATGGCAATTGCGGAATCTTATCATATAGGATCTGATGTATTAAGTTTAAAATTATTTGAGAAAATATGGTCAGAGTGGAGTTTTTTTTTCCGCTGCCTTTTTCTACACTACAAATACGGCCTTAATACAGTAACATAGTACATTGACATTCAGAAAACAGAATGTAAATTCTGTACGTTGAATTAAATTATTGATTTCTGTTTTCTGGTTTGCTTTATTGCAAAAAAGACATGACAAAAGTAAATATAAAAGTCAAGCTCCATGTGTTTATCGTGATAACTTTATAGTGAATAAAAAAACTGGCCAAGTGTACGTCAGGCTTGCGTTAAAGTAGGTACCTACCTGTGCTGAATAAAAGGAAACACTCTTTTTTAATAACATAAATACATGTATTGTTTCGCTACGGGACCATCGATGCGCGAGTTCGTCTGGCACTTAGCCGCCTCTTCCATTTAATTCGCTTTCCTTTTACATTTTAATATTATTATATTCGGAAGGCAGCGCGGAAATTTAATGCAGACAAAAGTGGAACTGAGCTTGTGGAAGAATTCTTTTGTGTATGGGAATTAGGTGGTGGTTTGACGGAAAAGCTTAGCGAGTGGCGACTCTTAAGACGCTACATGCATGAACACTAGCGCCACCAATAGAAAAAAAAAATCATATCGTTTTTTCAAAAAGTGTCACCAATCTAGTGATTTATAGGACCCACGACCGAGAACCTGGGTTAACGAACCTGGTACTAGATAGCATTTATGCCAAAAACGGCCGTTTTTGACGCCCTTCGTTTTGACTTGAATATTAATTGAAGTTATGACTTGAATACTCAGACCATGTGAGCTATTTTTGCTAATCTGAAGCTACTCGTATCGGGTACACCCTTTACACCAGTGATCTTAGTACAGAAAATGCTTGTTTTCGTCGGTACTCACACACACACACACACACACACACACACACGCACGCGCGCACGCGCGCACGCACGCACGCACGCACGAAAGCACACACAACACGCGCCTAGCGCTAAGTTTTTGTTTTATTTCCTAAAGTTTTTCGTGTTACTAATTTACATGCTTAGTGACACAAATTAAAAATTACTATTATTTCCTTTAATACAATTTTTCTTTTTTGTCAGTAGCAATAGACACTGTCTGAAATTATATAAGCTAAACATAGTAGCGCCTGCGGTAAAGGATTTCCTATTGCAGGGCTCTTATTCTCCGTATTCTGCAATAAACATTTTGTATTTGTATACACAATACGAGTAACCTGCCTGCCAAGCGTGGCGATTATGGCAAAACCCCTCATTGTTATGAAAACCACGACGGAGGCCTATGTCCTGCAGTTGGCGTCAAATGGCTGATGATGATGATACGAGTAGCATCTTAGTAGCTAAAATAGGTCGCTCGGTCTGAGTATGCCATATAAACAAAACGGTATGAACCTCAGGAGCCTTTCGTGTCATCATCGTCATCATCAGCCATTTGACGCCCACTGCAGGACATAGGCCTCCTTCATGGTTTTCCAAGCTTCCCGGTCTTGTGCCGCCCGCATCCAGCGACTCCCCGCCACCGTAACCAGGTCGTCAGACCATCCGGCGGGGGGCCTTTCCACACTGCGTCGTTAACACGATTGACTATTAAGACGATGGTCGTGGGTTCGATTCCCAATGGAGGCCGTCGTACTTCATATGTACAAATGGCCTCAGTCTGGGTTTATCTCCATTTGTATTTCATTATTGTTTGTGATTTCCTTGCCTGGTTATCATAGGTATCCTAGCGCATTATACCTATAGAAAAAGGTAATAAGTGCAAAGAAACTTATCTATCTATCTATTAGCTTGTTATGCAACATTTTACTAATCGCGACTAGACCCGTTAAATGTAACAAGTATGTGTATGTTTGAGTATCGCGAGTTATTGAGTTATTAAGATACGGTCTTATTTATAAAAAGCAAAACACTGTTAAAACGGAGTATAATCCGGTTTATGGGAGGAGTTCCTGTTATAGGCCTGCTTTAAGAGTCTTAAGAGTGTTTCAGTGGAATCTACTTTTTATAAATAAGATCTTTAGTCTTTCTTGGCTCTTTTCAATATTTATGTGGCTTGGTAGTAGAGCTCTTATATCCATAACCTACATCCTGCCGTCACCGTGACCGGACCAAATAATTTAAGGCACACGGCACTCCGCAGCCCGAGTACAAATCCAGTTTATTCCTAACGAGTACACCCACTCCACTATTGACAGAAGTTCCACTTTTAGGATCGATACAGTATAAAGGGCTGTTCACATTACAACGGGCTGGCGACGGGCGCAACGCTACAGACAAAAATAAACCTAAATAGTTATACCGTTAACGGATCTAATCGCGATTATTTTTAAGATAAACTCAACGTATGAGCATCGCGATTCTTTAAAAAAATCACAGATTTCGTGCGTCACACGACTATCGAGCACTTTGGAAATTAATCAAGTCATAAATGTCATGTGAAAAATATCGTTCTGACTTTTTGACCTTTTTCAAAAAGATTAGGCTACAGGGCGTCTTTGTCTTAGGCTCCAATTGTAGCTGACTAATCCCCAGTTTCTCGTACACTAACACACTGTTAATCTACTGTTAACAGCTATCAATTGACCAAATTGCATACAAAAATCAACTGACAGCTGTTAACAGTAGATTAATATCTTTTTAGTGTACGAGAAACCGGGGGTTAATTGTCTAGAGGATTTTTCTCAAATTTTTGATATCATTCTTCGTTTCCAAAATATCGAGCGGCAAAATCAAAAATCTGAAAAAATTGTTGTTTTTTTTTACTATTGCGGGCATAACTTTTTTTTTATTTTATCGTATAATTCTTTTTGCACCTCACAGCTCCCATAAATACGCGTCTTTGGAGCCTTTTCTGCATATCACATCTTCACAAGTCTCTGAGATATAAGGGGATCGCACTTTTTCGTGAAATCGAAGCCTACACTGGTGCGAACGAAAAGAAATTTCCAATGTCAAAATACTAAACTTTAAATGGAAATTCCGCGAATTCGCAACAAGCGAATAGCACGGAATTTCCTTTTAAAGTTTCGAACGGCAAAGATGTGGAACGCGTTGCCGTTGTCTGTTTTAACAGAGTCATGTTATCTGAGTGTATTTAAAACTGAGTCAACCGGCATTTAACAGGTAAGCATGTAACATCTGTATTTGTTTACCATTAGGCGTGACTGAGGTCAAGTGACAAACTGTCCAAATTAAAAATATATATTCTCATAAGGTTAGAAACTAAAATACTAGTGCAAAAAAAATCCTGGCAAAAATCAAGCAAAATCCAGTTCGAGATGGGAACGGGCTTTTCTTGCATTTGTGTTATTATGAAAATTATCTCCACTGTGCAAAATAAAGTTTACGAAAGGTGGACTTAGTACCTATTAACGGCATTCTCAACCCGCAATCGTAGTCGGCCTGTTGTAACGTGGGTAGACCTTGAGTTTATTTCTAGCCTGTGATTTAGATTGTCTCTTTAATTTTTCATTAGGCAACAAAATCTGTACGCAAAAGAGTCGTAACCACTTTGTACGGGTGTCTCGGGAAAATTTGGACGGTGACGGCCTCGTTGGTCTAGCCGTTAAGGCGCTTAGCTACCAAAACGGAGGTCGTGGGTTCGATTTCACTGGGGCAAGTGGCAGTCCCTGGTTTGTGCCTACCCCTCTGGGACTCGAGGTTCGTCTCGAGTAGGCCTCCATGCTGTTTACCAACCGGTAGATGAACGTCACAATAAGGAAGGGAAAAATAAACACAAAATAATGACCACCAATTATCCAATTATTCGCTGACCACTGATCATGAACGCTCTTACTGTATTAACGTATTTGTACGACAATTCTGGGGTAAACCTTTAAACATCGCAGGGTTTGACTTCTGTGCATTTCATTCCGACGATTCCGGCGAGCTTGTAAAATATGATATGCTGCAACAAGCAGACATGGTTTTAAAGCTGCATTATTTATTTCCAGCAAACAAGGAGATTTTGCTCTCCTTTTCCAGCTCGGAGGTATTTTCTGGATTGCAAAATCCTTGTTTTTTGCCAACGGACCGTCTCGTGAATAATCAGAGTGCATTTTTTAGCTCTATGCTTGCTTTACCAGCGCCATTGATTAGGACAGTTTCATTTCATGTATAAGCAAAGCCGTAGTTTAAAATTGCACTACTACTTTACAAGCAATTCTTGTAAATCTACATCATCATCATCATCATCATCATCATCATCATCATCATCGTCATCATCATCATCATCATCATCATCATCATCATCAGCCATTTGACGTCCACTGCAGGACATAGGCCTCCTTCGTGGTTTTCATTATCTACATCTATTATTTTCTACATTAAAATTACGAAGAGGAATAGTATCTTTTACAACAAGTGCACATAATTATAATTTGTAGTCGGTGCCCAGTTTCATGACCAGCACATATATTTGGACACCGACTTCAAATTATACTTATGCAATACCTACATGTATAAATACTTCTAATTATTTAAATTTTTTCTATCTTTTTAGTGCTGTAGTGTTCCGAAGTCGGTTTTTATTTTTTTATTTAATTTACGAATTTGGTAACTTCTATGACTCGATACAAAAGTTGTGAGTCCGGGTTTTTTTGTTAAACCAGGTGGTCCAACGATGGACGTGGAATAAGTAACGCGAGATCATTCATTACCGCAGCTAAAAAAGTCGCTAATACAAACAAAATTAGTCTCCTTAAGTAATAAAAAAAATTCTACGATTAATTTCAAGCCTATCTAAAATTTCTTCTTGTTTTTAGCTCGGTAGTAGCGGGTCACTTGCAAAAATAGCATGCAACGAAAACATGTCGCCTGGGCGAGGGTTGTAACTCTGTAACTGCGTGTCGTGTGCAATTCATTTATATATCGTTGAGTAGAATAAAGTAGCCACTACTGACTCATGCCACTGGACGGCGTCAGTGCCGCGTAACATTACGCAGTTTGGGCTTACTCGTAGATGTTTCACGTTAAACCAACGGCCGTGTAATCCGACAAAGCACAACCCGCTTTTTTCAATAAAGAACTTGGCCATATAACTTTTTATAACTGTGTCTTAAAGTTATTGTTTAAATACCGTTTTATAAATAAGACTGTATATCAATGGGCTGTTCCCCTATAATGTTCCTAATAAACTTGTGATACATTTATTAGGAACATCCTTATGACTTAGAATCTAAATATTATTTCACCGAATAAAAACACCTTTTCAAAAGATATGTAACTGTTCATGCACTCTACTTAGTTACGTCATGGACAACTTCGCAACGAAAACGTAAGGTTTGACATGCTGTCGATTGTACCAACGGATGCACAAACTTTCCCAGCGCCCTTATCCGTTATGTCGTTACCCTCGCAAGCCGCCGTTATCTCGTTCGCAGGCTCTCAACTAGCGAAGTGCGGCGGTGCGTTATAAGGCCGAGCCGCCCGCATTGACCCCAAGAAGGCTTTGCTGCGCGAGATATGTAACTTAGAGGTTAATCCTAACAGTTATTAATGTCGGGTGAACCGGTGTCTAATTGACAGTATATCTTTTATTAAACAGGGTGCCATAACCTAAAAACCTTCTCGTCAAGTTTTTTGGGAGTTTGGGAGGGAGATGCTACGAAACAACACCCAAAAAAAATCAGAATATTTTTTTCTAAATTGGTATCTTGAAACGCGTTCACTTTAAATAATAAATAAAAAAATCAATTGAAAATCTTAAACTTTTTGTCAAATTGGCAATTGTAAAATTGCTTTAGAATTGTAAATTGATGTATTTGACTTATTGCATATGTCATCATCATCATTCAGCCACAAGAAGTCCACTGCTGGACATAGACCTCCTCCATGGATTTCCAAAAAGACCGGTTGGAAGCAGCCTGCATCCAGCGTCTTCCTGCCACTTGGATGAGGTCATCTGTCCATCTTGTGGCTGGTCGTCCTACGCTGCGCTTGCCGATATGTGGTCTCCATTCGAGAACTTTTCGGTCCCATCGGCCATCAGTTCTGCGTTATCCTCCTCAGTCCTGACCTTGAAAATAACAATGGTTTTCAATTGTTATTTTCAAGGCCAGGACTGAGGAGGTTATATGCAATAAGTCAAATACATCAATTTACAATTATTTATATATATCTATAAAGCCTTTTCTCATAGAAACAGTATGGGCTTAATCGCCACACGTTTAAGAGCGTGTAAAGAGCAAGTCTGTGAACCCCTCAGACACTCAGGTTTCCTCACCATGTTTTTTTTCGCGTATTTCTGCTTTAAATTCACAAATATATTACGTATATTTGAAAACAAAATCATTACCACATGCCGTTTGGTTCGAACATTTTTCGTTCACACTTTCGAACCCACGAAGCGCTCCCACCGCATCCCTGTCTTTGAATACTTACTTTCTGTGGTCACTACAGCTATTGAGAACACTAAATTTGGCTAGCCACTACCGAGCTGGTTTTCAGAAAATGATATGCCTTCTACATGTGAACACAACTAACCCAGCGCTTGGGTATAGCTGATATTATTTATTTCTAAAATATTGAACGTTTATGCAGGCACATATTTCTCACTATCAGGTAACAATAAGTATCGACTACAAATTCTGCGACCATTCTGTGTAATGCATCTGCATACCATTACCCGAATCCCGGCTGGGGACAAAAAAAAACCACAGGTCTTGGATGTTTACATGTTTGACAGCTTCCTGACAGTTTAGTCGGCCTAGCCCACAGGAAAGACAAGTGGTTGGCTCCGCACGTATTATTGACATGACATGTTATAATGCCATTCTATTTTCTGTTCTTTAGGACTGCTCTTACCACTGGCATCCATCTCGCTCGCACACTGTAAAATTTTGAATTATTGTGAAGAGATTGGTACTATTGTATACTTTTAATAAATGTAGTCTGAGTCTTTGGTAGATAATTTTTTTTTTTGTTTTTTTTTTGCTTAGTTTTATGTGAAAGTAACTTTATCTGTCTGTGTGTTTGTGACGTTTTACGCCACTGTATCAATTGTGATGAATTTTGGCATAGAGACAGATTGCGATCTGCGAAAGATTAGATAGATAGATAGAATGTGATAGAATATTCTTTATTGTATGTACACCAGGAATTACATATGAGAATTAAAAAGTAATACAATTGGCGGCCTTATTACTAAAAGTAATTAATTCCAGGCAACCATAGAATAAGAAAAAGCGCAAAGTGCGCTTAAAGAAATTTTGACTTTAATAAAACAAAATCACGTCACAATTTCACTAGCAGTAAATGAGGTGAACGATTTTATAGTTTTCTAGGTACAAGGATCCTATCCCAATTCTGTATATGCTGGCAAGGGATTGTACTGAACCTCGATATATCGAAAAAAAAACGTCGCGGTATCGATATTTGCCCCGCCAATCATTTAAAAGTATAAAACCCTATTTAGAGGCTAAAAATTCCACCCATGCCGAGACTTGAACCCGCGACCTCTGGCTAACCGTGCCAGCGCTCTCCCAACTGAGCTAATGGGCAAATGCAGCCATCTGCGAAGCTTCGAGCCTCTTTACAAACGTAAGTTCTCAGCATGGGTTAGTGCAACAAAAAGAATATAATTTAAAAGTATTTTCAGTAAATTATACATTAAAAGTATTTTCAATATAATTGCGTATTAACTAAAATTTGTCAAATAAAGCCAAATTTTCATTACTTAATTAACCTCCTAAGTCCTGACTTATGACAACCATCAAATACAGACGTCAACTTTCCTATTCCGTTGCTCTCCACTGTATTGGGTTATCTATTTGAAGTTTCCCTGACACTGTACACTGGCATTCAACAAACAGAATGAAAGTTCTTTACGTTGAAATACATTTTTGATTTCTGATTTCCGTCAAATATGTAGGAGAGCTCGAAGGAGCTTAAATTAGACGTGGAGACAGTGGAGAAGTTACGCACCAGAGAAACTCTTTCGATTGGCCGATGTGCTTTAAAAAATATCGAAGTTAATAATTATTTTACACTCGATAAAAAAATCTATTTTTGTTAGGCCAGGATTAGATATTATATCGATGATAAACATCGCTTATTTTATGAAAAACTAGCTGTTGCCCGCGACTTCGTCCGCATGGAATGATTGATTTCGGGGATGAAAAGTATTCTATATCCTCTGGGACTCAAACTATCTCCATACCAAATTTCATCTAACTCCGTTCAGCCGTTATTGCGTGATTGAGTTACAAACATCCAAACCTCTTCACAAACTTTCACATTTAAAATATTAGGAGGAAGTAGGATAGTGTCGATATTTTTTTAACGAACCTATTTTGCATCCTGTTCGGTCAGGTGTTTCTGCTACATTCGCTCCTGTACAAATGTACCTAATGAGTTTGTAGTTGGCTCACGTATTCGTGGGTCGCCCATTTGTTTCTTGTCCGAAAAACACACACCGTGTAAACACCGAGTTTCCGTCCCTAACGTAGGCATTATTGTACGTACCTTCATACTTTACCAAATAATAATAAGCTATAGAGACGTCAAACAATATTATCTTTGTTATTTCTTTCTAGCAGATTTGTGAATACCTATCTACCTAAATAACCAGACAACCGCAACCAGAAAGTAACCAGACAAGGACGTCACAAATATGGAAATACGTTCGAGATGTAATAAAATGTACGGCGAATGAGTTGGCAGTGAGTCTAGATATAGGCGACACTGGTGGCACATACGTAGGGCATTTTTGAGGCGCTTTTTACAAGAACAGCGAATGTCCAATTTAAACGAAAGGCTTTAGGCTCACTAATCAGTTTCTACAAAACCTTCCTATGTCCACACTTATTCCATCGAAATGTTTAGGAAATTTTACAGAAACCACCAAGGTTTGCGTGACAATCGTTTTGGCCAAAAAGCATTAATTTACTCTGGGGACAAAGGTTGTTCTTGTAAAAAGCGCCTCAATTGGAGTATTTGGACTCGGTTGTTTCACAACTTTCGTGGCATTTACCGCATTTCGGACAAATAGTTTTACGTGACGGACACATTTACGTAATGACGGTACCGCCAGCATTTAGAGCACGGAGTCATTGGAAATACATAGGGAACAACTCTCAGTCTGGTGTCATACACATACACGTGTGGGGTAAAGAGCATAGGCGCACGACTTCGCACGGCACCCTTTTGCCGTTTTGCGGAGTTTCTGCGATCCAATCGCTTAACTTGGATTACTTCCCGATCACTACGCAAACTCGAAAGCATCTCATCCTCAGATAGCTCCAAATCCTCATTCTTTATTACCCTATACGACTTAGTAATCTCCATAGCCCGATAACATCTATAGCCCTTATCTGTGACGGTTTTATTGTCAATTAGTTTTTGGGCGCTGCTGTCATTATTTAATTCTATGGTTACTTTGTATGGGCTTATATACTTAATTCCCACTATACTTACTAGCGATTTCTTCCCAACCGAGCTAAGCCGAATTGTTTCGGGAGCACTTCTTTAGAACTTCGCAAATTTCAACTTTATCTTCAACTATTCTTGTGTCATTATCTTCTCCGTGGAGTATTATTTTTTTCCCTGCTCTTCCAACCACTGTCCATAACTCTTCTTGATCTTTCACTCGATCCCTCTTTACGCCGCGATGATTACTGCTGCTCGTTTCTTCTACTGTCTCTCTCTCTCTCCATCCTGCTATTATTCTCGTTGTCCATTCTGTTCTCGTCCAACTTTCCCGATAAACCTAGGTCTCCAGTTACTAACAATCGTTCTATGTCATCTTCACTATCCTCACACTCGACCACGCTATCGCGGTCCACGTGGTCGCTACGTCTGCCGCGACACAGATCTGAGCCCAACTTAGGTTGGCCCCCTATACGTTCCATTCCGCGAGTGCAGTTGAAGGGCTAAGTAGTATATGCACATTTTATTTAGCGAGCGAAGATAAAAACCGGTTCGCGTAACTGTAGAACAACACGTACGGTGCCAACGGGCGTCCGCTAATCACTAACCAGTGATAGTCAAAAACAAAGATGTCTAACTAACGCTAAAAATTCATCCTATGTTCAAAGGCGGGCGGGGCTTGTGTTACCAATTAGAGCGAGTTCAGTATTGCCCGGCAAATTATCTCTGCACCTGTCACCGTCAGCCGCCATCTTGCGAGGTACCTACATATTTCGACGGGTTATACGTCATGATGTCAATGGTTTGACGTTTTTGTATAAAACCAATAAGTTTACCAAGCCAACAAAATCAGCGGTGGGCACGCGAAGTGATTAAGCCCCATACTCTCTCCCTGAGAGAAGGCCTGTGCCCTAATAGTGGGATGTATATACGTACAGGCTTATGTTATGTATGTTTAGTAAACCAATAACCAACCAATTTACTATCTATCGCCCAATCAACTTTCACGTCGTCACGCATGGCATGGTGCACAGAATAAATCAGTCACACAGTGATTTACTCTACAGCACAACTCGCGCTCATTTCATTGGTACAGACTAATTGAGAGGACAGGGGCCGTTTTTGAGAGTGAATTTTATAGGAAGAAAAATACTTCTATAGTTTTTTAGGGTTCCGTATGTAAAGGGTAAGGGACCTTTTAATAAGACTCCGCTGTCCGTGCGTCCGTCCGGCCGTCCGTGTGTCGCCAGGCTGTATCTCATGAACCTTCATAGTTAGACAGTTGAAATTTTCACAGCTGACGTATTTGTCTTACCGCTATAACAGCAAATACTAAAAACATAATAAAATAAATATTTAAGAGGGGCTCCCATACAACAAACGTGATAAGAAGTGCGCTATAATTCGCCGACAAACTGCCACGCAGTGAGAAACATGTATTTAACTCTTGTGTATTTAGTTTTCTTTCTGATGTTGTGCATATTATGTTACTTATCTGCTTATTTTGTATAATAAATGTCTTTCTTCTTCTTCTTCTTTAAAAATAAATAAAAAATAAAATAAAAAATATTCAAATGTAGGTATAGATAATGGTACGGAACCCTTCGTGCGCGAGTCCTACTCTCACTTTGCCGGGTTTTTTAAACGTAGCTTAGCAACTGACTTGTATACACTATGACTTTGTTTCTTTGTTTGCTTGAAGACAGTTGACAAGACTTGAAGAACGTGACGTCCCTCCTCTTCGCTGTACGCCTTTGAAATGAACAAACAAATAGGAACAATACCGTTTTGACTCGAGATATTCATAATAGAACCCAAGTTGTCGTTGGCAGCGAAGATAAACTGTCGAAAATTAAAGACATTCATGAACGCAACTCATTCCCATTACAAAGCGCCAAAATTGGTAAAATCCTTTGTAAGTCCTAGAAGTCTGTATTTTTCAATGAAAAAAAATTAAAGGTTTATAGGGTTCAACCAACTGTAAAGTTACGTAGGTACATTTGTGAAGTTATAGTAGCGATACTACTCACTAACTGTAAAGAAAAACACCGTGAGGAAAGCTGAGTGTCTGAGCTATGCACACACCTCAGCGCTGGAAATCGCAAATCCGCGGTGGGCACGCGTAGTGATTAAGCCCCATACTCTCTCCGCGAGAGGAGGCCTGTGCCCAGTGGGACGTATATACGTACAGGCTTATGTTATGTATGTTAAGTTAAGAACAAAGTGCTCTTACTAGACCGTCGCAAACTCATCCCGGCTGCGTAGATTTTTGTCAGAGTTCAAGTCGGGTATTATATTATCTAAGTAGGTACCTACAACATAGATATTTACGTTCGTGGTCAGAAGTCTACCCTTAAGCACAGAGGAAGAAGCCTTAACTCACTAAAAGAGGCAAAGTCTAATGGCCAGTTTCTGAATTGAGAATTTCGCTAAGTAGATGGTTAACTGTAGTGCTGTCTCTTCGAATTTCTCAGAAAAGAGCGTGACAGAACGTTACTAAGTATTTACTTAGTGGAATTCTCAATTCAGAATCCGGCCCTAAGATCAGCTGCAGCTTCGTACCAAGAGGTACAAACTTTTTCTTCTTTATGATTTCGATTCCGTCCAAGTAACAAGTAACACACTCACTATAGAAGCTTAGTACAATTCCATCTTTAGGTGAAAATCACATGAACTCTCATAGATTTAATGTAGGTACTACGATTATCACCAAAATTCAGAATGTTTTTGACATATCATAAATCATATCTTCTTTTACATATATTTTTTGCAAAAAGAGGAAAAGGAATGCGTCTTTTAATCATGTAGAGATTTTTTTGGACCTAAGATCGAGAGCCTAAGGTACACTGTACACCTTTGTACGAGAAACATGACATTTTTTTCCAAAACGTAACAAAATATTTGATCTTTGATGGCTCTGGTGTACTTGGCCGGTTTTTTTTTTAAATTGTATAGGTATTATGCATATCGGACGTAAGACTCTTAAGCATTTAACATTATGTGAGTGGTTGACCAAAAAGGGACCTCAAGGGAAAATAATTGATTTCGAGAAAATCGCGTTTGAAGTTTCGTGTATAAACAGGTTTCGATCACAAAACCCAGTGTACGCTGTGTGTAAGGTGTAATTTTTCCGAAACTGCCTCGGCTCACAAAAAAAATCATAAAAAAATAACTACGGCACCTAAAAATATTCTGGTTAGACCAAAACAAAGCTAAAATACCACAGATTTTCAACATTTTTCAACTTTACGGAACTTCCTACCACTTCGAATTAGGATTCACAGTTTGGAGCCAAGAGTCTGAAATCAGTATTATTTAATTATGTTGTACCTTATTGTACTGATAAATTATGAATAATACTGTTTTTCACAATGAAAACATTCCCTCAAAATACGGTGAACGAATGCAAAGTCACCTGTAGATTACATTTAAGTTTTTTTTATAAAACTGCCACCTGCCACTTGAATTTCGAAAAACGAATCGTCTAGATGTGTCGACGCACTGAGCAGTTTAGCTATCAGTCGCTAGATGGCGCTCAAATTAAATTACTTTTTTACATAAAGTCATGGCTCTACTTGCCACTAGATGGCGCTAGGTGCTATCTTGTTTACCTGACTTCAACACTAAAGCCAGCGGCTACAAAGGACGTACTGAAGGGAAAAAGACGTCTCTTCTGTGTGGGCTTCGTCCCATCCCTTCAGTACATTTTGTATGAAAGTGTTGGAATAACATACTACTGTGGGGTCGGGCAGCAGACATTGAGACGATCTTCATCTTACAGAAGAGAGCCATCCGATTTATTTACAAGTTAGGTAGTAGGGATTCGCTAAGAGATTTCTTCAAAGAAACCAACATCTTAACAGTTGCATGTCAATACATTTATGAAAATATTATGTACGTTAGAAAAAATATCAAAGACTTCGAAAATGTTGGTGGCCACCATAATGTTAATACTTAATACTAGAAATAAACATAAATTGTCATTTCCACTATTTAGACTTGCAAAAGTTAACACATCCTTTATGGGGCACTGTATAAGGTTCTACAACAAAATTCCTCAAGATATATTAGAGTTACCTCCAACGCGATTTAAAAAATGTGTTAAGCACATTCTGTGCAAAAAGGCTCACTATAACATCAAGGATTATTTAGAAGACAAAGATGTTTGGCATTAAACAGTAGATTAATATTTTTTAAAGGATGATTGTGACTAGTGTTCAACACATTCATGACTAATATTTTAAGTTGAAAACTCTGTTAATTAAGTTAAAACGTGTTTTGAAAAGAATAAATGTGGAGTTTCTTTGTTAGCTTCTTCTCCACATAATCCATTAATTGTGAAACTAACAACTTTGACGTTCATTAAGTAAACATTCTGTTTTTACAATGAATAAAAATATTTGAATTGAATTGAATTGAATTGAATTAACGACGCGTCTTTTCCGCGCCCTCGCCCCACTCCCTTCTATATGGCCGCTGGCTGGCACAGACCGCTGGCTAACATAACTACGAAGTAGTTCGGTATTTATTGTAACTACGTGTACTTACCTTCTTACTTGCTTTTATACTCTAATATGTAAAAACCATAATTTAACAACACTTTTCGTGGGTAAAAATGAATCATTGAGTAAATAAATTTTAATAGGGTAGAAAGAAAAAGTGGGAATAGGACATGAACCAAGTGTCAAAACGTTCAAGGGGTTAAACCTATCAAATTCACCAATATTTACAGAGGTATGTTGATTGATGCACTTAAAACATTTGTCAGACTATCCCAAACCTAACTACATGTATGGCCTAGATTATTATTATCGAAAATATTACTGGTTATCGAACCGCCAAACAAGACATTCGATGGCCAGGTTCACCAAATGCGTCATTAGTTCACTGACTTCATAATACTTTACAAACACGTGCAGCCATTTAGACCGGCCGGCGCGGTAACCATGGACGCGACTCTTTTATACCCATCCCTTTTCAACGCAAAAGATTACGGCTATGGCTATCTCGTTTCCGCTGCACGAACATAAACTGCGCTTCCACATCAGTCATTCACGTCTCATTATCAACATCAGTTGTGTCATTTCTGCTTACAAACAAGTGTGTGTTTTTTTGTTGCAAAAGTGCGTGTTAAAATGGCACCGGCGTCAAAATTAGGACGCGGAAAGCCTTTAAAGAGTCAAACCAAGGAAGTTCTTCATAAAATACATCGGTATTTTGAGACAGAGATAGAGCGAGACCCGAACTCTACAGTGACGGCCGCACAGCTCGTCGTACACTCGACCGGCATATCTATGAATGCTCTGAAACGGGTCCTGAACGAGTACAAAAGAAACGTCACCATCAAAAAGGAGTACAAGAAAACACGAAGACGCTGCAAAAAGAACATTATCTCGGACGATTTTGACGCACAGTCTATAAGAAGAATCATACACAGTTTTTACACGAAAGATGAAGAGTTTCCGATCATGAAAGACTTGTTCCTAATCCTGAAAGGTGATATTGATTATCAAGGATCACTCTGCACGTTGAGGAGGCACGTTGCGAAGTTAGGTTTCAGGTGGGTGGAGACTGAAGACAATAACAGTATTCTAGTTGAGAGACAAGACTTTAGATATACGAGACTACAGTATTTAACCAAAATTGAAGCCTACAGATCACAAGGAAGGAATATATTGTACATTGGCGAGACGTCCATCGAAGGCAGTCGAATTTCATCCAAACCAAAACCCGACGGAAGCTCCACGGTGCTCAAACAACCAGCTAAATCTAAACTGATTGCATTACTAGCTGCAGATCAACAGGGGGTTATAAAAAATACCTTATTTCTCTTTGACGGCAACAAAAGAGAATTGAAAGAAGAATCCGAGTCCAAAAGAGACAACTTTGACCAATACGAAAAATGGTACAAGTACCATGTGATACCGCATTTAAAACCCAACAGCATTGTCGTCATAGACAGCGGTTCAATATTCTACAATAGAATAGCGAATACTACGCCACATTCCAACTCGAGAAGAAAGGATATTATGGACTGGTTGACGGCAAGAAATGTGCCATTTTCACCCAGCATGTATAAGCCACAGCTTTATCAACTCGTCCTTCTGAACAAAGACAAATTCTGTGACTTTAAAGTGGACGTGGTACTGAGAGATCACGGTCATATCGTATTGAGAATACCACCGCACCATCCTGACTTAAATCCAGTTAAAACGATTCTATCTTCAGTGAAGGATTACGTCGGCAGAGACGTATGCCTGAATTTGGAAAGTGTTTTGAAGATTGCCAGTGAAAAAGTATCGTCTTTGACTACAGAGGAATGGAAACAAGCGTGCAGGCATTGTGAGGCTGAAGAAAATAGCCTGAAAGCGACTGAAAGAGTGATAGACGAGATATCGGAAAGGACTTTCAAGAATGTTGATGAGCAAAGTGATGAAAGTGACATGGAGGATGAAAACGGTTCGGATCAGGAATCTATGGATAGTGATTGAGGTTACCAAAGACTTGGCCTAGAAGAACTAGAACTGTATTTAGTGTAGGCGTAGATTTTGCCAAAAATCCTTGTAAAATTGCTATGTAATAGCAGACAAACAGATAAATTATTTTGTTGTAACAGATAGAAATGCATTTATGAAACGTTTAGTCTATAATTATAATGTAAGTTATATTATTCGAGGTTATACCTTCCTCTACCTACCTCTTTTGTAGTTTAGACTTGAGGGCTCACATAAGTAAAAGCTACGTAAAAATCTGTAATCTATTCCTTCAACTAAGATGCGACATTACATATTTTTCTAATGAATTGATGTTTGTTTTCTTCTTATTTTTAGCTACATGCTGTTTTGCATTTGTTTAGTGAGTCAAGCTTACTCATTGATATTATAATTCAACACATGAGCAAGGTTAACACGCACTGGATTCGCAGTGTTGTGTCGAACGCAATAAGATCTACAAGCCTCGGCGTATTTTATTCTTGGCCACAACTTCCATTACGCTTTTATAGCCAATCATCCCCAAGCTTAGTCGTTTCGTACCACCAATGACCTTCCACATACCTACCTATGCTGTTGTCAACTGCACAGTGGACAGCAGGTCAACCTTTAGATGTTTTTTCAGGCCAATCTTTACACTTTGTTGCGTAGTGTCTACTTAGCGTAGTTCCTACTTGTTAATCTGTGAGTAAATCGACTATGCAATGTACACAATAATATATTAATTTTAGTGAATACGAAGCGAGAAACCCAGGTTCGATTCCCAGTGTGGGCGTGTACCTATGACTTTGTTTTTCTAAGTTATGTAAATTTATGAAGTAGTAGCAATACCACTGGCCAACGGTGAAGGAAAACATCGTGAGGAAACCTGGGTGTCTGAGCTATTCACATGCCTCAGCGCTTGAAATCGCCAATCCGCGGTTGGCACGCGTGGTGATTAAGCCCATACTCTCTCTCTGAGAGAAGGCCTGTGCCCTACAGTGGGATGTATATAGGCTGCTTATGAAATAAGTACGAATATGAGAATTGTGGGTTAGGCCACTTTTGCGCTGACGGCCTCAATTAATCGAGAATCAAATAAAGTGCATTTTGCATTGTTACGTGTGTCGTCCGGCATTGGGTTAAAGTGCATTTTCCTTTGTCACGTCTATCAAATAACAATACATATTTTTTACGGCGCACGCTGCAGTTTGACAGTACACTAACATTAAGTTGCGAAGTCGCGTAACAGAATAAAGTGTAAGCATGTACCTAAACGTTATGATTGTGGTTATGAAAACCACGAAGGAGGCAGTCCTGCAGTGGGCGTCGAGTGGCTGATGATGATGATGTAAACGTTGATATGCTCTCAACTGTATCTGGCTCCCAAACTACAGCGTGATTTTGAAATCGTTAGCAACAAAATATTAGGGGTTAAAGTATGAAATTGCCGTTTTATTGCAATAGGTTCTTTGAATTGACATAGAATCTTCATGGTTTGAGGTTTTCGAATGAAACTTTTTTCAAATGGTTTCTATGATGTTCTTTTTATAATTTGAATTGATAAAAAGATATGATTTGTCCTCGGTGGCGCTGGTGTTACCCTGGAGCCCCTTAATGGTGAAAATGCAACTGGGGGACTGTGAGACATTCAAACCTTTTTTTTATGGTTCCGTACCCAGACCCAACGGGATCCTATGACGTCTATCTATCCATCTGCCTCACCCATATAGTAAAGGGCTTTTTCTCTTGAGCCGTAATAGGCAGGCCGTTGAAGGAGGGTCCCAAGACAAGAGATATATTTCTTACATATCTCTTTGTTCTCACTCTATCGTAAAGAGCGGTGGTGTGGTAGCCTAGTGGGTAGAACATTGGTCTCGGAAACAAGAGACCCAGGTTCGATTCCCAGTGCGGGCATGTACCTATGAATTATAATATAAATCCGTTTATATTATAATTGTACGTTTCGTGTATCTTACTGGATCTCATTTAATTTTATTAAGTGATTTTGATCTTTTACTGCAATTCAATCAGAATCGTAGTTGCTAATTGTAGAACGCAATAGTCTAGTCTAGACAGTAATGTTTTGCAATTTAAATAAATAAATAATAACAATAATAAGCCTGATATTGTGGTGGTGGACCGGGCGCAGAATAGGGCGTTTTTGGTCGACATCACTGTCTCATATGATGAGAACCTCGTGAAAGCCGAAACGGATAAGAAAACCAAGTCTCTGGACCTGGCGCACGAGTTTACCGATATGTAAGGGGTGGTGTCCACCGAAATCGTTCCTATAGTCCTGTTTGCGAATGGGTTAATTGCAACCAGTCTCGCTGACCATCTGAGGCAGTTGGAACTTCGTGTGGGCATGCTTCCGGCTATCATGCAGAAGGCGGTGCTGCTTGGTACAGTCCGGATAGTCAGACGTTTTCTCTCGTTGTTGCCCTGACCTCCGGCCGCTTGAACTCCTCAGCAGGAAGGCGTCTGTCTGGCCATTTTGGTCGGACGAGACTGTTATCTTTTTTATCCCCCCATAATAATATGACTTTGTTTTCTAAGTTATGTACATTTGTGAAGCTACAGTAGCAATACCGCTCGCTAACCGTGAAGGAAAACATCGTGAGGAAACCTGAGTGTCTGAGCTGTTCACATACCTCAGCGTTTGAAATCGCCAATTCGCGGTGGGCACGCGTGGTGATTAAGCCCATACTCTCTCTCTCTGAGAGAAGGCCTGTCCCCTACAGTGCGTCGTATATAGGCTGTTTACATAAAAACGGTACTCAATACATACAATTATGGCGCAGTTCTTATATTATAACAATCATACCAATACAGTTAATGTAAAAGTTTGTGAAGATGTTTGGATGTTTATGTTACTGGGAATTTTACTGAACGTATTTCACAGATGACGTATTTCTGTTGCCGCTACGACAAACAATACTAAAAGTAGAATAAAATAAATATTTGAGGGTGCTCCCACACAACAAACGTCATGTTTGGCCGTTTTTATGCTCGATCTTAATAACGGCAACAGGTAGACGCTTGAAATATTCACAGAATACTTAGTTCCATATTCGCTTCAAAAATAAATAATTAAAGTAAAATAAATATTTAAGGGTGCTCCCATACAACAAACTTGATTTTTTGCCGTTTTTTCTCGATCTTTGTGTCTAATTTTGTATAGATAATAAATAGTACGGAACCCTTCGTGCGCGAGTCCGACTCGCATTTTTTTGCTAAATAACCTTACCCCCCAGTTTCTGGTTCACTAACAATCTGGTAATCTACTGTCAACAGTTGTCTGTTGGAAACTGAATAAAAGAGAAATTTTTTTTGGCTAATAACCTTACCCCCAGTTTCTGTTTCACTAACAATCTGGTAACCTACCGTTAAAAGTTTTCTGTTGGAGACTGATTGAAACTGCAAATTTTTTTGCTAAATAACCTTACCCTCCAGTTTATGGTTCACTAACAATCTGGTAATCTACTGTTAACAGTTGTCTGTTGGAAACTGAATAAAAGAGGACATGTTTTTGCTATTACACTCAATTGTGTGAATTCAACGAGTTACAAAGTACATCTTATGCCAAAAAAAACTGAACGCTGTCACCAAGCTACCTGCCAATCCTGCCATCGATCGTTCGTCGCGCGAGTGAAAAGTGACGCCTTTTCTTCAAATAACACGTAAATAACGAGCCATCTCTTGAGAAAGGTCAGTCCCTACGGGATTGCAGCCAAAGCTAATTGAAGATAATTGCGTAATCCCCGGCCTGTTTACACTTCTCGATCCTTCGATGTGTGGGTGTTCACAAGGTTAAGATCATTCATGGCTAAATACGATAAGGTGGCGGTTGTACGAAAAAACATGTCTGAAGAAAATAACGTGCGAAACACGATTGTTACTATGACAAAGTGGTTCTTTTGTCAACAAAGCTGTCATTGATCAAACAAGTCAAATGCGCAAAATGCATACTTACCAGCTTGTATCTGCCGATGACATATAACCAACTATGAGCAATTTGTCTTGAAACAAGAATAAGATACATAAGTACGTTGGTAACTATTTGGTAAAACCTGTTTAGAGGCTAAAAACTCCACCATGCCGGGACTTGAACCCGCGACCTCTGGCTAACCGTGCCAGCGCTCTCCCAACTGAGCTAATGGGCAAGTGCAGACATAGATGGAATTTTTAGAATCTAAATAGGTTTTTAAAGTTGTCCTCAGCACGGATAAGTGCAACAAAAAGAATTTAATCTTATTTACAACAATACGATCCTATTTACCACCGACTATTTAAACTGCATTTGAGGAATGTTTTAGAAGAATCGTGTTTTTATAAATAACACCGTTCATTTAGACGGGTGAATCAGATTCTTTAATAATTTTAAAGTACCTTCAAATTAACCAAAAATTATGAATCAAACGCCTCAATAGCAAAAATACAATTTATTTTCTAAAACATGCAATCACAATGTAATTATCACAATTACTAAATCAACAAAATTAGCAAAAGGGAAACAAATTTTAATCAGTCTTACAGAAATAATACAATAAAATTCTAAACATCGACACTACGCAGCAACCACCCTACTTGGCCTCCTCGACAGTGTCCAGCCGCACCGGCGAAGAGCTCTTATGTGTTTGGACGGGTCCAGTATGTGTGATCGGGACGATCCTCTCTCCAGGAGACGGCAATGGGAGGACCGTTGGAGCTGTTACTGTTAAAACTCCATCCGAAGAAAGTTTCGACTCAACGGTGTCAGGAAGACAGTTTTGGGGCAACGTGTACCGTCTCACGAATTGCCTGGAAATATATCCATGATCGTCTCTCTTTTCCTCGTGCTTTCCTTCAATCATGACCTCTCCGTCCACGACTTTGACTTTAATTTCTTCAGGGGAAAAGTGCTGAACGTCGACGCTGATCTGGAACTTATCTTTGTCGGCCGTCACTGAGGAGCCAACATCTTGCAGCGCTAAGTTTTTCATAACTGGAGAGATTTCGTCGAAATTGAACGGCTTCAACGAGTCGGATCCCCAAGGTTTCCACATGTCCATGTTGTAGAAGTCTCTGGGAATCATCCGGTGAAACGGCGTATTGAAGAAGTTTTGGCGCCAGAAATCCTTTTCGAATTGCTCCATCATCTGGAAAGGCCTCCTGTAGTTATCGTAGTACGGGAACACTGACATTTTCACGGTGTTTGGCTTATTATTAGATTTCCTCGCTCTTAACTGAAGATTTGCGCTTTTGCAACTGAATAGCCACAGACAGGAGCGGCCCGCTTTTATACTATGCTGGAGTAGCGCCATCTATTAAGAGTTTACTAGAAATTGGCAGAAATTTCAAGAAACAGAGTCCGTCGAGAACTATTATTCGTCCAAATTAAGATAGTCATCCGTCATTTTAAAATCTAACACAAAGCGGCCACCTATATTTCGGCGGGTAATATTTATTGCTTACCGTGACATCTAGTGGCGAGTAGCGGAACTACTTGACCGAGTGTTTTCATCAGAACCCTCGAAATGGCTTGAATTTTCTGGAATGATATGTATACTTCCAGTTACTTCATGAATATGTAGATGTCACTGTTTTATATGTGTAAATAAAATGTAATCATGTTGTTTATTTTAACAAGCGTTCATTTACACCGGATGATTTACTATTGTATTGAATGAGTACACACTATCTTTTAATAGGTCGTTAGCAATTTTTTATAGATTTCGGTTTTGTGAATTTATAAACATGTAGGTTCAAACGTGAACTAGGCATAAGTTCATAAAATATGGCAGTGATATTATATAGTATGTATAACATAATTACACACTAAGTGTTACGTAATATCATTATGATTTTGAAATTTGAAAATAGGTACTTTCTACCTAAAAACTTAGTCAGTACTTACCCATTAATAAATTTGTAATTTTTACATACATACCTAAATACATAAACTCACGCCTGTATCCTAGAGGTGTAGGCAGAGACCAGGGACTGCCACTTGCCACGATCCTGACAGATCAATTTTGCTCCCTCAACATTCATTAGTCATTGTAATTAGGTACTTATTACCTTAGCACTTAGGCACTACCTATTATGTAATTGGATAAATCACCTACCTAAGAAAGGCAGTATCTATTTATAAATTCCAAAAAAAGACTAAAACAAATTCAATTTAGAAATGTTATGATGGTTAGGAATAAAAAAATAGAAGATTGTCTCGTTGGTTTAGCGGTATTACGTCCGATTACCATGCCGGAGGTTCGATTCCCACTGGGGCCTATGTATTGGGGATATGTACAATATACGTTTTAGTAAATAGATTAAAACTAAACATTTTATGATTAGTGTCAATTTGGTATCATAAAATGAGCATCTAACAATTAAAAAGAAAGTTGTAACTAAATAAGGAATAGTGATAATATTATGTTTAAAATAGGAGAAGCGAAACAATTACTAACGTACTTAGTAGGTACTAAGTAGCATACTCTTCGCTACATCGAATTTAGATCAAGCTTTGTGTTCTAAAAGATAAGAATGTCGATGTTTGTTGTCCTAAATTAATTAGATAAAAATAAATAACAGTATAATTCGTAGTACACCAAAAAAAAATAACACGGACAACAGGTACAAAAGAAAGCGTACAATTGCGAGCTTTAATGCTAATAGCAATTTCTTCCAAATAAAGTTTGCCGGTGGAGAGATACAGATGGGAAATATTCGGTACAAATACGAATATAGGTAGATAATAACACTACGGCTAGAAACTGAACGCACGATATTTCATGACACAGTTCAAAGTGTAAACGTTTATCAGCTACCGTGTGTACAGTCGACGGCAGGTCAGCCTACACATTTTTATTGCAAAGTCGCCCATAACGTAACTGATTACTGAGTCTACATATGTAAAGGTTGATGTGCTGTCGACTGTACCAGCGTCGTAAGTCGTGCAATCGCAATACTTTACCGGTCAAGTTTTATCTGCCAAGCACAGGGGCGCACTTTCCTTAAGGCCAACTTGGTCTGGGTCTAGAGCGGCCCAACACTAGGTGCGATCAATCACAGAAAAAAACATTAACACGCAAAGGGAAAAAAAACAATGAGATGACGCGGATGGCGGTACACACAACATATATAAAATCCTTAAATATAACAATCTAAAAAATCTCGTGTTTGTTATGGAACTCCTCCGAAACGGCCGATTTTTATTTTTTTTTTGTACCAGTTTGAAAGGTCTGAGAATAGGTCGTAGGCATAATAGAATAGGTAGTATGGCACAACAACGTTTGCCGAGTCAGCTGGAAACTTATAATAATAACTTCCACGCAACACAATCACATCGGGCCATCTAGTACTACGTGGCTCAGGACGGCCAATTACTTACTGCTAGTCCACCCCTGGCCGAGCAAGATTGTCTATAATAAATTACAAGTTAAGTATTAACTTATCTCACCTAGAAGATTAAAAACAGTATGCATTGCACAAAGATGGATACGGTAGTGTTTTTGGTGTGGTCTTGCGTGTTTCTCGGAAGGTTTGTAGCGTGTCGTTTGTTATTTCCATTGCTTTCCATCAAACTGTTTTGAAGAAGAAGAAGAAAGACATTTATTATACCAACAAGATACATCACAGAAACAAAACAAGCACATAAGTAACATGATATGCACAACAACAGAAAGAAAACTAAATACACAACAGACGAAACGAATAAATAAAACAGGACCATGGATGTAGCCTGTGGTGTATCTACGTTGCCACAAAAGGCAGCTGACTCACCGTTGTTAGGTCCCATTATTGTTGGATTGAATCCATCGGTGATTTATTGCTCCAATGATCCAGAATCTAGGATTCTGAAACTACCTAGGATCCAGAAACCAGGTTCTGTTTTTTTTTTATTTGGTTTCATACAGGCATAATTTAATAGGTAAGACGAGATGTTGTCCTCTACCTCATGCGGGTTATCTGGTAGTGAATGTCACTGGCATTAAGGCTGTTCTTGTGTGGAGCCTGCCGTATCGCTCGCACAATTTTTTTAAAATATTTTAATAACATGAGTGAATTTTTGATAAATGTGGTCTGAGGGTTTCATAGATAATAAAATTACTGTAATTATAAACATATTTTTCATATTCTGTAGGTACCTAGGTTTTGATTGAAATAATTTTACAGTAAAATTTGACATTTCGGAAACAACTTTTATTTATCAAAAGTAAGTACCTATATAAAAACAAAAATCTATTTAAAATGTCCGTAATTTTATGACCTATCTATTAAATCATCAGGCCACATTTATCAAAAGTATACAATTTTTTAAGAAAAGAAAAGTTACAGAAAAGTTAAAAGTTAGATTGTGCGAGCGAGATAGCAAAACAGGCGTGTTTTTTTATTCTTAAGAAATAATAATAATGTGAAAGAAGGGATCCGAACAAGTCTCACTTTTTCTTACATGTGAAATGAAGGCATAAATTGATATTTTTTAATCTTTACTGCACAAAAAAACATAATTTTTCTTTCTGAAATTAACGAATGAAAATTTAAAAAAAACCAGACAAGTGCGAGTCGGACTCGCCCACCGAGGGTTTCGTACAAATTTGTAGGTACTTACACATTATAAATAGTTCAGTCTCGAGTTCGAGTCTCGCAGTTTTTAAGAGCTTTTCCCGAAATTCAAAACTTGTTTTTTTTATAAAAAACGGCAACAAGATAACAAAACATAGAATTTACGTATCTTATGCTCTTGGGGGTTGATGTGAATGACTGCAGAAGTCTTTAATCTAAGGACTGCAAGAATTGTTAGCTTTAGACCAAAGAGAATATACACATCTCTTTGCTTTAGAACGAATTACTAATTTGTTACTCTTACTCTTAATCACATCCTCTCTCACAAGTATTGCACTTTCCAGTGGTTTGAGCGCCAAACAAAAATGCTTTCCGAAGGACTTCTTGTTTGGCGTATCGAGTGCCGCCTACCAGATTGAGGGTGCTTGGAACGTCTCCGGTAAGTACCTTCGGTACCGGCCTTACTTGCCGTTGGTAAGTACGCCAAGCTGGTCATCAATGAATCTGTAGAATTCTAAAGGATCCGATCAATCCACCATAACGATGGTTTTTAATTGCTCTTTTCAAGGTCATTGTCTAACAGGTCAAGTTCATAAGGGAGAGATAAAGAGTTTTTAATAATACAAAAAGTTACAGAAAGGATTTTCTGTGTGGTCCACGCCCACGTGTTGTACACACTACAATAAAATAAACCCCCAAAAATAAAAATATATCCGACCATGAAATAAATTCCGTCGCTATAAATCAATAAAACACTGTAAAATGGTTTGTTTTTACGGAAACCCACATTCGTTCACTGCTAGACATAGGCTTCCTCTAAGGCACGTCTACTTAGGACAAACAGTCCAACTAGGCCGGCCCAACTTCGTGAAAGAGGTCAATCGTCGAATCCGACTCGGCTGGGCAGCTTTCGGGAAACTTAGAAAAGACTTTTTGTCTAATATACTCGTACCTCAATCACTCAAGACAAAATAATACAACCAGTGTGTGTTACAAGTGATGACTTATGGCACTGAAGCGTGGTCTCTCACTATGGGCCTCATAAGAAAGCTCAAGGTCACGCAACGAGCTATGAAAACTATGCTCGGAATTTCTCTACGAGATCGAACCAGAAATGATGTGATCCGTAGACGAACGAAAGTCGTCGACATAGCCCAGCTGATTAGCAAGTTGAAGTGGCAGTGGGCGGGGCACATAGCACGCAGAACTGATGGCCGATGGGGCCGAAAAGTTCTCGAATGGAGACCACATATCGGCAAGCGCAACGTAGGACGACCAGCCACAAGATGGACAGATGACCTCATCCAAGTGGCAGAAAGGCGCTAGATGCAGGCCGCTTCCAACCGGTCTTTTTGGAAATCCATGGAGGAGGCCTATGTCCAGCAGTGGACTTCTTGCGGCTGAATGATGATGATGAAGGCACGTCACTTTTTTTTGTCTTTGGCTGTCTTCATCCAGCCGCCATCGGCAATCTATGCTGGCGAGCATCTCAGAGCGTTTAGCTTCATCGAAATTTCTTCAGATTTGATAAGGTGTTTATTTTATGTAATGTGATGTAATAAATTGTGATGTGGTGTGATGTGATGTGATATGATGTGTTATGTTGTGATTTGATGTGAAATTGCATGATGTAATGTGATGTGATCTAATCACATTACGTCAAATTGCATAATTTAGGTAAGGTTATTAATGTAATGTAATGTGCTTGGAAGTATTTTTCCAGATTTATTAGGCTTCAACTAATCTCCAGCATTCTCATGATGAGGCCTTCTAGGCCTACTCAATTAGAAGAAGTACCTAAGTAATAGGAGAACGGCCTTTCCAGGCAAAGGCGAGAGCATCTGGGACCGCTACACTCACGAGCACCCGGAGCGAATCTTCGACCATACCAACGCGGACGTGGCGGCCGACTCCTACCACCAGTGGCGGAGCGATGTGGCGATGCTGAGGCAGCTTAACGTGCAGTATTACCGGTTCTCCATCGCCTGGTCGCGCATCCTGCCTGGAGGGTTGAGTTCGTGAGTACCTGCTTACTTCCGTATTTTCAGGACACCTACTTGACTATCCTTATTCTAGATACAGTCAAAGACCAACCACTAAGGTTATGCTAAGGTCCTCTTTTTAACTATCTTTAGAGCCCATGAGAGATGCCCACTGTTGGGCATAAGGCTCTTCACTGTCACACCAACCTTGCCGGTCCCCGGCCAATCTCGTCCCAGCGTTACAAAACTTTGTTTGCAGTTTTTCTCGTAATAAGGTTTTAGCTTTTTGTTTCTCCTTCTTCCAGCAAAATAAGCTCAGACGGCGTCCGCTACTACAGCCAGCTGATCGATGAACTCCTGAAGGCGAACGTGCAGCCGCTGGTGACGATGCACCACTACGACCTGCCGCAGCCGCTCCAGGACCTGGGCGGGTGGACCAACCCCATCGTGGCTGACTACTTCATGGACTATGCTAGGGTGGGCCATTTTCTGTTAAGAATTTAAAAGAAACAGGTGGATATCTGCGAGAGAACGTCTTGAATTTTCAAAGTGGAATCGGTTTTTAAACGACTCCCGAGAAGAATCCACATAGGAGATTATGAGTCAAAAGGTTTAAATCAAATCATTTACTCACAAAAATAAGTTAAGTCCTTGTAACATGAATAGACTTGACCTACCCAGGTGAAGAAGACACCGCAAGCCACTAAATTACACGTAGTTGCTTAATGGTGTACTTCGCACTAGGCGGACCTGTTTCGCGAGAACCATTACACAAAAAGATGGTTCCACAGGTTTTTAATCTCTATCAGAAGGGCTTAATTACCACGCGTGCTTACGGCGGATTGACAATTTGGCTAGCGCTGAGGTTTGTGAACATCTCAGACACTCTCTGATTATCTGGTGTAGATACCAGCGATTCTTAAAAGGTGGTCCGCGGAACCCTGTCCGAGAGTAAAACAAAACGTTTGTGGAATAAATCTCCGCGTTCAATTCTTAGACATTAAGCCTTAATAGTGCTATTATAAGAAAATACGTCACTCCATTTCCTTCCGTGGATGTCGTAGAAGGCGACTAAGGAAATAAATTACCAGGAGACGAGCAGCAGCGTCTTCCTGAGATTCCAACCGCATACTGCGATCGCCAATCCGCCTGCCAAAGCGTGGCGATTATGGCAAAACCCCTCATGGTTATGAACAACATGAGGGAGGCCTGTGTCCTGCAGTGGGCGTCGAGGGGCTGACGATGAAGAAAATACGTGAAAAAATTTCATTCTTCACATGAAACAATTAGCTACGTTTTATTTCTTTGTACCAATAAATGTTTCGAGCATACTTTTAAGTCTAGCATAAATAGAAGAAGAAGAAGAAGAAAGACTTTTATTGAGGCAAATTAACACATAAAAAAAGGCATAACAAGTGACATAAACAAGTACAAAGTTTCTTTGTTATTGTTTTCTTTTGTGTCTTTTCTTGGATCTCAGTGTACATACATACATAAACTCACGCCTGTATCCCAGAGGAGTAGGCAGAGACCAGGGACTGCCGCTTGCCACGATCCTGACAGATCACATTCCCTTCCTCAACATTCATTAGTCGTTGCATGCACGCACGCCGGTTTCGGGTACTTGCCCTTTGCTTATATACCTATGCCATTTTTCTCAGATCCTCTTCGAGACCTTCGGCGACCGCGTGCAAGGCTGGATCACGTTCAACGAGCCCTACTCGTTCTGCTACAAGGGCTACGGTGGGCTGGAGGCGCCAGGCGGCGAATCCTCTGGTCTGGAGGCATATTTATGCGCACACAATATGCTGCGGGCCCACGGCGCTGTCTACCGGCTGTATTACCGCGAGTTCCAGCATCAGCAGAAAGGTATGTGACACACTCGCTTGACTTCCATTCATACATACATTCATACTGTGGTGGATCTTAAATAAAACATTTGAGTACTTTTAATTACACGATTTATTTCGAAATAAACTGTTACCGAAAAGACTTGCATCATCCGCCGGCCCCGCGCGTGGTTAAAACTGACTTCTGAGTCTTTTGACCATCTTCTGTCAGAGTGACATTAACGTTAGGCCTGTCATTGTAACAGATCTATCGCGTTTACGAATATTGCTGGATATTCTCACATTCTAACCCCATAGTCATAAAATTGTATTAAGTCGGCACCACACTTGGCCTCTCGCATTTGCATATTTGGCAAATATTTACCATGCATTGCCGGGTATTCTGACGAATCTTTAGCACTGATTTTTGTTAAACCTGCAACGTATGCTAAATCGTCGGCGAACACGCGAATACAAATAGCCAAATATAGTGCCAGCTCAATACATACATACATACGTAAGCAGCATATAATTATGTCTCACTGCACGACACAGACATTCTCTCAGAAAATACCAATAGAATAATTACAGAATGACCAGTGTGCATTTTATTAGCTGGAAAGAATTATTAAGTATGAACTCCAGCATTGACCAAAATAGTTGTAGCCAAAATTCGAGCTTGGGCAGACGACATTGAACGCAATCCAAAGGGGCACCAGCAGCAGACCCTACGCGTGCGTCAAAACCTGATAATTTGCAAATAGCGAGCTAGTGGGCGACGTACTCATACATAACCTGCTTTTGTAGTTGCCACTCAAGAATCATTCTACTCTATAGACTATTGATTCTTCAGCAGATGTGACCAGTCCACTGCCACTTCAACTTGCTTATCTTATAGGTCATCAATCCAATTAGTGCTTTGGCAGCTGGATGAAGATGGCTGAGGACAGAAACAAGCACCGTACCTTCGAGGAGGCAATAGACGATTGTGGATTGTTTGGATTTATGTATAATGTTTCAGGTTTCATCAGTATGAGCATCGACTCAGCCTGGATGGAGCCAGCTACCAACTCCACCAAGGACATCGAAGCGGCTGAGAGGGCCATGCAATTTATTGTAAGCTATTATAATATTTACACAACTTTTGACGTACATCACTAATTGTCCTGGAGGGCGAGTCTTCAATATGCTTAATTGTTCAATAGAGTTATATTAGTACGCTAATGATTGCTTCATTAACGCTATTGGTTGTCTAGAAACCAATCGCATTTCAATGGTGTAACCCTGCAAATTAACTCTTCTTCTTCGCGAAGATGCCTATTTCATTTAGGCGGGTTATACCATTGGAATGGCCTCAGAACACAAATGGCATTGTACTGCTGTTGCTTAGTAGACTACCAAATAGAGGCAAATAAGAGCTAGTGACGTGCTTATTATATATGATTCTTCTGAAAAACTATGTGTATAGTAGACTCTGCAGCCTGATACCAAACTACTAACTCAGTTTCCCACTGATATATTTTACTTTTTCTTAGCGTGCCGATATCAAAACAGTTTTCATCAGAGTCTTTATTAAACAGCTGCGGCCCAGAACTTTGCGACGCTGACAGCGTTATCACTTGCAATCATTAGGCAATGTTAAAATATCACTTGCAATCATCAGGCAGGGCACAACGAAAGATGGTCATTTATCTGATATATTTTCAATTACCGACCCCATCATCATCATCAGCCATTTGACGCCCACCGCAGGTCATGGGCCTCCCTCATGGTTTTCCAAGCTTCCCGGTCTTGTGCCGCCCGCATCCAGCGACTCCCCGCCACCGTAACCACGTCGTCAGACCATCTGGTGGGGGGCCTTCCCACACTACGTCGTCCGGTCCGCGGTCGCCAGGTCAGAAATTTTTCGCCCCAACGGCCATCAGTTTTTCGAGCTATGTGCCCCGCCCACTGCCACTTCAGCTGAGCAACCAATTAAATTACCGAGCCCATTGTAATAAAAATTAGGAATGTACTTTTTTTAGCAACAATGGACAAAATAGAGATTAAATCAGAGAAATAAGAGGCATACGATGCCCACCCAATCGCTCGTAGCCCCGGCTGCCTGAGTGATCTTAAACGATCACGAAGGTTAAGCAACACAGGGCGCGTTCAGTGCATGGATGGGTCGCCGTCTATGCCTAACGCTAGTGGCATTTTTCCGAGCGGTTCCGTGCTTCGCAATGCACGTTAAGCTGTTGATGCCGGCTGCCTTCGATAGATGGCAGTCGTTAAGCCAAGTCAGAGGCCTTAGGGTGACTTGACAATTTCTGACAGTAGACGAGCCACTAGTCTACAAGCCTCCACCAATCCGGACTTGGCCCCCGTGGTGGAGTATGGCCTATACCTTCCTCAGGGATGAGACCCGTGCCCCTCGGTGGGGACATAATGGGTTGATGATGATGATGACCACTGAAGGTTTGGGCTCTGTTTATAGGCCACAGATGTGCCGCAGCCCGAAAGTATGATCAGGACAGGCTCAAAACGAATTAAAGCAAGCTAGAAACTGACATTTTTCACGTTAAAGATATCTTCACTACATATTTTCTCATTTACTGTTTTCCGCGAATACTGAGACTACTAAGGGGTTTCTATCTAATATACTAATATCGTGTGTCCCAATGTTTGTTATCGACCTCCTCCGAAACGGCTTCCCCGATTTTTCTGAATTTTTTTGTGTATATTTGGTAGGTCTGAGAATAGTTCGTAGGCTAATTATTATTCAGCTAGTATATCTATATTAAAACAAAAGATAAGAAAAGAGACATTAATTAATGCATCTTTGTGTGCGTCAACGTGTTGTTGCAATACGACATAATCTAGGACCTGAACGTACGTCATCTTCTCAACCAACAGTTTGGCTGGATAGCCCATCCCATCATGTCGCCCGACGGCGACTACCCACCCATCATGCGCCAGCGCATAGACGAGATGTCAAGGTACTGTGCTGATTATACTTTATAGCACACGAAAAAACAATAAATCAGTTATTTTTATTCATTAAATACGAAGACAATATATTCCTTACACTATAATATTGAGTGGGTAATGTACGTTACAGGAAAAACGACGACATCTGAACTAATGAGAAACGCTGAAATGCAGATAAGAAGAGTGCCTCGTTGGTAGATATGACGTCTGATTACCATGCCGGAGGTCGTGGGTTCGATTCTCGCGCGCCCGCCGTTAATTTGTGCCAATGGCCTCAGTCTGGGTGTATTTCCATGTTTTTGATATCCTTGCATGGTTACCATAGCAGAGGGCATCTTAGTTTGGGAGCAGGACAAGCGATTGTATGATGTGGAAGCTAATTATTTATAAAACAAAAAATACACTACGAAGGATATAGTTTTTCCTAGGAGTATTATTAAGAAAGCCCCATAAAGTATGGGAACTTTTTGAACCCCCTGTATAGAGACATAATCTTAATTCGATACCCGAGGGATATTTGTACAATGTTTTGATACTTGCCTCATGGCATGGTTAAATCCTGACGAAGCATTTTCCACTAACATTCGCGGAATAGTAGATTGTGTCTCAAGGGAGCAAAATGATATATTTACGGCGAGGGCGGTATATTGAATCCTGAGTGAAGCGAAATATTCTACAATAGAATCCTGAGCGTAGCGAGGGATTCTAAATTAGAATCTTGAGCGTAGCGAGGGATTCAAGTGTTTGCGCCCAAAACGGAAATAATTTTGCTACCGAGTGACACATACTGCTTTTCACACCTGCTATAAGGAAAATTTAAATCAAACACAATATGTGCCGTGGAAGACAATTATGATCGATTGCAACAAAATAAAAATCGAATTGGAATTACATTTTGTGAAAATCTGCACACGGATCATGCTGAGGGCAATAAAAAAAAACTAGAATATCAGGGAAGAAAAGTACAACTTTGATCCCTCATTTGAGGGAACCAAGGGATCTTTTCTGAATAGCAGGTGTGAAAAAATATTTTCGTTCCAAGGTGTCAGAAAAAAACTTCAAAAAAGTTTAAGAGAACATCTGGGGCTAATCTGGGACATTAAGTCACCGTTTTTATTGAAGCACCATTATTACCGCGTAAGATATGAAATTCTTTTTTCATCTCACTAGCTCGTAAAAGCTCTGTTTATCATTCGAAATCTGCGTGGAAAATCGCACTTTATCCGCTAGCGTGGAAAGTGTTTTTAAAATTCGAATATTTTTATTCAATAAAGGTTTCGTACAATAAATTACATATATATAGAACCTCATTGGTTTCGTAATAGTTTATATTCTCTGCAGCCAGTCCATTGATGATTGAAATGCAAATACTTATTTCATGTCCTCGCTTTAGTGAGGTGAAAAGTTGTGTGTTGCGCTCGGCAGCAAAGTTATTTAGCGTCTCGTACCTTTGAAACCCTCGCTACGCTCAGGATTCTATATTTGAACCACTCGCTTCGCTCGTGGCTCAATCCTAGAATCCTTCGCTTGCTCAGGTTTCAATACAAGGTACTCGCGCCAAAAATTAACTTTGCAGCCTTGCATAACAAATAACTATAGTTTTAATACTGAATAGACGCTGCAACAGCGGTGGTAGCCTAGTGGGTAGAACCTCGGACTCAGAAGTGGGAGACCCAGGTTCGATCCCCGGTGCGGGCATGCATGAAGTTATAGTAGCAATACCACTCGCTAACTATGAAGGAAAACATCGTGAGGAAACCTGAGTGTCTGAACTATTCACATACCTCAGCGCTTGAAATCGCCAATCCGCGGTGGGCACGCGTGGTGATTAAGCCCATACTCTCTCCCTGAGAGAAGGCCTGTGTCCTACAGTGGGACACATGTTTCCATAAAACACCGATATATGTCCATTAAAGTCGCGGTAAAATGGTTTTTAGTAAAAAATCACTGCTATTTGCCTAAAACTGGCTCTACACTACGATAAATAGAAATAAAACCGGCCAAGTGCGAGTCGGACTCGCGCACGAAACGTTCCGTACCATTATCTATACAACATTAGACACAAAGATAAAATGAAAAAAAAAAAACAGCAAAAAAAATCACTTTTGTTGTATGGGAGCCCCCCTTAAATAAATATTTTATTTTGTTTTTAGTACTTGTTGTTATAGCGGCAACAGAAATACATAATCTGTGAAAATGTCAACTCTCTATTTATCACGGTTCTTGAGATACAGCCTGGTGACAGACAGACGGACGGACGGACGGACGGACGGACAGACAGTCAGCGAAGTCTTAGTAATAGGGTCCCGTTTTTACCCATTGGGTACGAAATTGAGATATTCACTGAATTATACTCTAAATGAAGCATAGAATCGAAGGTTTTAAGTTAAGTTTTAAGTCAAGCATAGAATTGAGCTTTTACTTAGTGGACTGTTCTGGTCTTATTTATAAAAACACGATTGTGGTTACGTCTTTTCCTTGTAAAATCTCCACCGCTGACTTTTTTAATCGGCGCTCATCGAGTGTTTTAAGGAATTGTGTTTTATAAATATGACCGTTAGATTGTATGTGTTCGTAGATGTGAACTCCAACCTTAGGATACGTCCCACTGTAGGGCACAGGCCTTCTCTCAGAAAGAGAGTATGGGCTTAATCACCACACGTGCCCACCGTGGATTGGCGATTTTAAGCGCTAAGGTATGTAAATAGCTCAAACACTCAGGTTTCCTCACGATATTTTCCTTCACAGTTAGCGTAGATGTAATCTGTCCCTGTCTATACTCAATTAATATTACTTATTTATTTAATAGGCACAGCCAACAGTTGTTAGGCTAAACAGCATTAGAATCGCTGAATAGCCTAACACCCAATCAAAATTATTATACCCTGAAAGTCTGATTTCCAACTTCAAAGTTATTCATAGGCTGGACAGATATAGATAGATGGTATATGATGGTACTTATGTGGATGGTAGATACACGTGTTTTTATATGTACCACATATAAAAATTTTATTATGTCAATAATTAATTACAGACCATTACCGTATTATAAAATCAGTCATATTGAATCAGTGCGTCCTACCCGTCATGACATACGGTGCCGAAGCGTGGACACTCACGGTGGGGCTGGTCCACAGATTTAAAGTCGCTCAGCGTGCTATGGAAAGGGCTGTGCTCGGGGTTTCTCTGAAAGATAGAATTCGAAACGAGGTGATCCGACAGAGAACCAAAGTCACCGACATAGCCCACCGAATTAGCATGCTGAAGTGGCAGTGGGCCGGCCATATCATCCGAAGAACTGATAACCGATGGGGTAGACGAGTTCTTCAGTGGAGACCGCGGATCGGTAAACGTAGTGTAGGACATCCGCAGACTCGGTGGAGCGATGATCTTCGCAGGGCGGCTGGCAAGAGCTGGATGAGAGTAGCCGAGGACCGTGCCCAGTAGAGTGCTATAGGAGAGGCCTAAGGCCAGCAGTGGACAAGCGTAGGCCGATGATGATGATGATGATGACCCTGTTATACTCTATTATACTATACAATACCCTGAAGGTCTGATTTCCAACTTCAAGGTTACAAAACTACTCGCGGTCTCGCCTGCCAGTCTTCAGCAAAGAGGAGGTGGAGATGATCCGGGGCTCCCTGGACATCCTCGGCGTGAACAGTTACACCACCTACCTGGTGTCGGATGCCGATGGCAGAGTGGACAGGGAGCCGTCGTTCGACAACGACATGGGAGTGACGATAACACAGAGCGCAGCCTGGCCCCAGGCTAACTCTACGTGGTTGAAGGTAAGGGCATGCACTATCCCAGCGGTGCCCAGGTTTTTGAAGGCTATAGAACACTGACAAGCCTCTTTAAACCCCAACAAAAGATTTGATAGCATGATTTACACTTTGTTACTTTCAATTCGTTTTAATACAATCGGTATAACAATTATAACTTTTGCAAACCTTCACACACAAAGTCAAAGTCAAAAATTTTATCCATGTAAAACAAAATGTTTACTTCATCATCATCATTCAGCCACAAGAAGTCCACCTTGTGGCTGGTCGTCCTACGCTGCGCTTGCCGATATGTGGTCTCCATTCGAGAACTTTTCGCCCCCATCGGCCAATCCAACGATTCTGTTACAAATGTGATTCGCTACACCCCAGTGACTTTTCCACTGAACTCTTGGGTTCTGCGGAACTCACATTAGAACTCACTAGGTTTATTCGAAGATCTGAACAGACAAAAACCGCAGATTGGCGATTTCAAGTGACCCAGATTTTTGCTGGAACGTTTATTATGTTTTTAGACTAGATGCAACTGCAAGGAAACGTAGAAAACTCTGAAAATGAGAAAGCGAGAGAAAGAGTATTATCGGGCTGCGCAGGCGCTCCTCGCATCACGTAATTAACTGCGTTTCAAAATTATCATAAGTGTGTTTCCGTTTCAAGCAAAGCGGTGCTTTAATAAACATTTTTAGAAGCTCACAAGTTTTCCCACGCCATCGCCAGGTTGTCCCCTGGGGTTTCCGCAAGATCATGAACTGGATAAGGGTGCAATACAACAACCCTACCGTAGTGGTCACTGAGAACGGCATGTCTCTGGAGCCAGGTATTATATTATTTCGTTCTTGAGTTTATGATAAAACAGAAATTAAAACAACATGAACTAAGCGCAGATTCATTGACAACAAATAGGTCTTTAACATAGCAGTGCAGTGATTATTTCAAATCGTCTGACGGAAACTGTCGGTATTATTTTGTAAGCATCAAGCGAATTAGGTGTAAGTAAGAAAGATGCGATCAAGTCGGCAGTAGGGACCGTGGATACGAAAGATGGCGTGATAGGGAAAAGGCCTATGCCCAGCAGAGGGCAGGGTGGGCTGAAGCTGATGACGATAACACAAATGGCGACTACCCGCCCATTATGCGCCTGCGCATAGACGAGATGTCAAGGTACTTACTGTGCTGATTATACTTTATTGCACACGAAACCACAATGCAGGGAAGGTAACGAGAAGAATACTGACTCGTCGGTCAAACGGCATCACGTCTGATCACCATGCCGGAGGTCGTGGATCCGATTCCCACTGAGAGCCGCCTTACATTCGTACAAATGGCCTCGGTCTGGGTGTATTTCCACGTTTGTATGTCCTAGCCTGGTGACCATAGCACAGAGTATCCTAGTTTGGGACCAGGACCAGTTTAATTTTAAAAATAATACTAAATGGAAGTTATTATTATTTTCGAAATTAAACTTTCATAAGCTCTACACATTATTAGCTTAGTTACAGATTTATCTACATGATTTTTTGTCGAAAAATCAAGTATCTAAGTGAATCCGGAATTAAGCAAATAATGTTATTCATTCACTTCACTTTCACTTTTGTCGCCATCATACGGAAACGGAAATGGCTTCCGTTCGGAGTAGAGCTTGCAGTAGTCCAAACAGCATCCTTAAGGCATTATGTGTGAAATGTTGTCATTATAAGGTACGATGGGGCTGACATGGTCACTCGGTGACAAAAGTCCCTTATTAATAGAAAGATTACAAAAAAAAATCCTTAAGGCACTAAGCAATAGGGCTGACAGCCCCCTTTGGAAGCGTCATATAAAGGTGCATGTAAAATTGTTTCCGGAAATTGTTCTCTTAATTTCACTAACATAGTCTAAGCTGAGTCTATACTAACTATTCATCTGAAAAAAAAATATTATTATTATTACTCAACAGACAGCTGTGGTAGCGGAGCGGTAGAACGTCAGCTTCTCATTCGGGAGGTCGTGGGTTCGAATCCCGGCATGTACCAATGACTTTGTTTTCTAAGTTACGTACATTTGTGAAGTTATAAGTAGTAGCAATACCACTCGCTAACCGTGAAGAAAAACATCGTGAGGAAACCCTAGCGTTGGAGGCATTTATGTACCTCAGCACTTGCTACGTACAAAGGCCCAACTATGAGGCTAAGTGCGGAAATCTCCAGTCGAACTAGAACTATTACTCATCAGAACACTAAATACCTACTCCACTCAATAGGATTGCAGGATACCCGGCGCGTCCAGTTCATAGACAGTTACTTGCGGGCTCTCCACTCGGCCGTCGTGGAAGACGGGTGTAGCGTCATCGGCTACACATACTGGAGTCTCATGGACAACTTTGAGTGGCTCCGAGGGCTCTCGTAAGTATTTTTTTGGATATAAATAAGAAATTAGTACCTATATTAATGCACCACCATAGGTATTGTGATATTCCTCTCCATATATTTGCGGGCGGCACAAGACCGGGAAGCTTGGAAAACCATGAGGGAAGCCTATGTCCTGCAGTGGGCGTCAAATGGCTAATGATGATGAAGTATTGTGAGCAGGAATTTATTATTTCGTATTTTTATTTTAATATACTTACATATTTTAGAAACTTATTTAGAGGTTAACTTACATAAGATAATAATACCATTGAATTTTTAAAATTCAATGATAATACCATACATGAGAAACCTATATACGTCCCACTTGGTCCCACTGCAGGACACGCCTTCTCCCCGAGAGAGACGCAAACACCGCAGAAACAAGACTAATATCTACCTACTGAAATGTACGGATTGTATTATAAGTACATATACCTATGTCCGACTTTTTAACAGAACATTTCTAAAATAATTTGTCCATTAAAATGGTAACCACAGCTGGGCATTACCTCGTTAATCCGTTAATTTTTAATTAACGAAGTTAACACTTCGACTAACGGATTAAATTTTAAGTTAACTTTAAAAAATGTTAACGGACTCGTTAACTTCCGTTAAAATTCCCCAAGTCCGGTAATCATTAATCCAGTACCTACTATTTACCAACAAGATACCGCACGCACGTCCTGGTGTAGATACAATCAAGTATATTCTATCTATCTGACAGCAGGTCACTGTTTACATTTTTGTTGCAAAGTCGTCCGCAACGTAAAGTAGTAGAGTGCACGTATGTAAAGGTTGATGTGCTGTCGACTGTACTATTTGAAACTAGGTAGGCGTGTATGTGTTGCCGTGAGTAAAAAAAAACGAAGAAATTTGATTCATATGATTCGTTTGATGGTTTTATTGCTTAGCGTGACGAGTGTTTTGTTAAGTTTATATTGGCTAAAGAGTACAAAACGAGCCTCGCTTTCAGACGAGAACTTGAATATATTAATTTTCATGAAGGGTAATGTCCACATTATGGCAGACTAAATTACACACTGTGATTATACACGTCTTTTTTTGTTCCTAACCTGTTAACTTCCAGAACCTAAACCAACAGTTTATACAAGTAGATCACTAACGCAACGATATAGAACATGCTTATTTTATATCATGTGTTAACGGATTAACGATTAACGTTAACTTGCGTTAAATCTTTCGAAATTTAACCCTTTAACGTTTAACGAAGTTAACTTTTTACTAACGGATTAGCGACTAACGAAGTTAAATATTTGATTAACGGTACCCAGCTATGATGGTAACCTGTTTATACCTAATGTAATTTCACTTCATACCGCCCTCCGCCTCTTCCAGCGAGCGCTTCGGCCTCTTCGAAGTAGACTACGCCTCTCCGGTGCGCGCGCGCACGGCGCGCCTCTCGGCCGCCTACTTCGCCGGCGTGGTCGAGTCCAAGTGTCTACCGGAGGAGGGGGGCGCTGGCTGGTCGGATGACGTGGAGGAATACCAAGTTACGAAGGTTTACCAGCTCGCTGGCTCGATTTGAGATTGGTTGGACGAAGATGGCCGAGGACAGAAAGAAGTGGGGGAAGAAGACAGGACAGAAAGAAGTGGGGGACCCTCAGGCCGCCATCTTGCGAGGTACCTACATATTTCGACGGGTTATACATCAATGAAGTCAATGGTTTGACGAT
Source organism: Yponomeuta evonymella (assembly GCA_963969515.1). Taxonomy (NCBI): domain Eukaryota; kingdom Metazoa; phylum Arthropoda; class Insecta; order Lepidoptera; family Yponomeutidae; genus Yponomeuta; species Yponomeuta evonymella. The sequence continues at coordinate 21,299,817 of OZ018343.1, read as the reverse complement.
TTGAGCGCTGAGGGATCACTTCCTCAGCACAACGCTGAGTCAGCTGCCTTTTGTGGCAACGTAGATACACCACAGGCTACATCTATGGTCCTGTTGTATAAAATTTATTCGTTTTGTCTATTGTGTATTTAGTTTTCTTTCTGTTGTTGTCCATATTATGTAGTAGGATCTATGCGCTCTTGGTTGACGAAGAGCGCATAGATCCTTACTAATATTATAAACGCAAAAGTTTGTATGTACGGATGGATGTTTGTTACTCTTTCACGCAAAAACGGCTGAACGGATCCGGATGACGTTTTGCACAGAGATAGATTATAGTCCGGATTAACACATAGGCTATTTTATATCCCGGAAAAATGTACATCAAAATTACCACGCGAACGAAGTCGCGGGCATCAGCTAGTGTGTTATATTTTTGTGGTGTGTAAAGTAAAAAGTTCTATTTAAATCGAGGACACCTTTGTGTGAATGCAGGAGACGAGATAATTTTATAAACAACACAAAAAACACTCGCTCGTCACACATATTGTTAACAGCCATCCTTGTTAACAGCTTACTTACTCACTTATCACGTTAAATAAAATCACGCCTGAATCCCGGAGGGGTAGGCAAAGACCACGGTTTGCCAGTTGCCACATTATATACGTCCCACCGTAGGGCACAGGCCTCCTCTCAGAGAGAAAGAGTGTGGGCTTAATCACTACGCGTGCCCACCGCGGATTGGCGATTTAAAGCACTGAGGTATGTGAATAGCTCAGTAACTTAGGTTTCTTCACGATGTTTTCCTTCACCGTTAGCGAGTGGTATTGCTACTATAACTTCACAACTGTACATAACATAGAAAACAAAGTCATAGGTACATGCCTGCACTGGGAATCGAACCTGGGTCTCTCGCTTCCGAGTCCAATGTTCTACCCACTAGGCTACCACCGCACTTTTTAAGCGGTTTTTTACCACCGCTCTCTTTTGTAAAAGATACTTGAAAGAAACCATGTTAAGTAAGTTTTTGAGTTTATTTGCAAAAAATTGATCAACGATAGCTTCACGTGTGTTTGCTAAATCTTCACATTCTATATTTTTGGATTACACGACAATCTTCAAGAATGTCTCGTGTTTATAAATTAAAATAGTTAATAAACACTTAAATAATACTTCGCTTAGTAATAAATTAATTATAGGTATTTTGTTTCATTATCATTTACAGCATAAACTTCTAGTTATCCAAAGGCTTTTATAAGTTTAATGATTATCATCATAACTATCGATAACTAAACAATAGTAGATTGTGTCTCAAGGGAGCAAAATAATATATTTACGGCGAGGGCGGTATATTGAATCCTGAGTGAAGCGAAAGATTCTACAATAGAATCACGAGCGTAGCGAGGGATTCTAAAGTAGAATCTTGAGCGTAGCGAGGGATTCAAGTGTTTACGCCCAAGACGGGAATAATTTTGCTACCGAGTGACACATACTGCTTTTCACACCTGCTATAAGGAAAATTTAAATCAAACACAATTAAGATATCGGAAGAAGTTTATGATCGATTGCAACAAAATAAAAATCGAATTGGAATTACATTTTGTGAAAATCTGCACACGGATCATGCTGAGGGCAATAAAAAAAAACTAGAATATCAGGGAAGAAAAGTACAACTTTGATCCCTCATTTGAGGGAATCAAGGGATCTTTTCTGAATAGCAGGTGCGAAAAATATATTTATTTTAACCTTTGAGAAACTAGAAGTGGATTTTACAAAATATAATACTTTTAAAAGTATTTTATTTTAATTAAATATTCGTTGAGCAAAGTTATATCTTACTAGGGACGTGCGATAAAAGGCCACAGTACTTTTGTACCCAAAAATGAGTACTTATATCATTTAGAATCTCCCTTTGTAAGGCAAAAATAGTTACGCTTATAAAAATAATTACACTTATTTCCGTGTACAATTTTAAATTTTGTTTAAAATGGAAGACAGGACCTTGGGCAGTAAATTGAATATCGAACAAACCTAAAAAGGTTTTGGCTCTAACCTATAATTTGCGGTTCCTATATTCAAGAATGACTCGTTTTGCTTGCGGATGGTTAAAATGTCTGCTCAAGTAGGTATTCCTTTTAAAAACGCTTTCGAATAACGTACCGTACGATAAATGTATGGAGATAACAATTTGTAAGGTTCCTAATAATAATTATTCAAACATCAACCAGCTATTCAATTTACGGGACGCTTGTTAAGGATAAGTTACCGATCACGAATAACGATCCGTTAAATATAGGAACCGGGTAAAAGTCACCTGTAAGGTCCTGTAAACTCTTTCAGGAGCCAAACACTTATTGACAACGCGTATTAAACCTACAGAATACTGTACAAAATAAGCTTGTTGGTGATTCGTTCAAAGCAGACTAGCTAAAGTCACAGAAGACCACAGACCTTCTCTCAAAGAGAGTGTATGGGCTTAATTACCACGCGTGCCCACCGCGAATTTCCGAGGTCACCGTTGTATTTCGATTTCAAGAATCATTGTACTGTATAAAATTAATTTGTGAACAAAACTTTTTCCATTCTCTTCTATCTAGGCCCTGGTACATTACCAGGAAACAGTATCTAGAAAGTGTATCGTTGTCTATGGCATGAGACACACAGAACGGACGTGGGGCGAGGGCGCGGAAAATTTACTTTCATACAAAATGTACTGAAGGGACGGAACGAAGCCCACACAGAAGAGACGGGGCGAGGGCGCGACTCTATACAACGTGTCGCATCTTTTTCGCGCCCCACGTCCTTCCTGTGTGTCTCAGGCCTACGTTAGCATGTTTGTTGTGGCAATAAATCAAATCAGTTCATACAATGGTGCAATCCATCAGTTCAATTGATACAGTTGCGATGGTGGAATCCAGTTTCGCCGGCGGGCGTGTCTATGACTGAGGCATCTTGCACTGGTTGCAGGCCTCCATGCCATCGCTGAACTCCTCAATCTGGAGCGTCATCTCGAAGAAGTTGTACTTCTCGTGGACGAGCCGCGTGGCTTCTTCTAGCACCTTCTGAGGGCTCACGCCGGGCCCTGGGGGGACATGTTGGCTTTACTCACCGAAATCATTCGCTCGTCACACATATTGTTCACGGAGCTCAATTAAGGGTGTTCTTACGGTTAAGAAGGCTGTCTCGCTCGCACAATAGTTTCGGTGTTTGTAATAAAATAAGTATACTTTTGACAAATGTGGTCTGTGGGTTGGATAGATAATAAAATTGCGGAAATTCATATTTTCAGACATATTTTTCTTGTCCTGTACCTCGTTTTTGATTGAGAAAATTTGACACTTTTATTAATAATTTTTATTAAAATTATTAATTTTGGAAACAACTCTTCTTTAATAAAAAAGAACAACGTATAGGAAACCAAAAATATATTTGAAAGGTCCTTAATTTAATTACGCATCAAACCCTCAGACCACATTTATCAAAAGGGTACTCATTTTATTACAATAATTAAATATGTTAAATTGTGGAAGCTTCACGTAAGAGCAGCCTTAAGCTGGGTTTTGACGGTCTAAGTACGCTCGGACCGTGTGCGTACAGTTTAAGTTGATCATGACGAGGGTCAGTGCGCTCGGACCGAGTGCGTACTAAGTGAGTACTAGGACCGTCACAACCCGGCTTTACTCACTTATTATTACGTTACATAAGATCACGCCTCTGTATCCCGGAGGGGTAGGCCGAGACCACGGTTTCCCAGTTGCCAATAGGGACACTATCCCGCCCCGTGCGAGTTCACGAGCCCGCACCGTGCGCTGATACTATCCCACCCCGTGCGAGTTCACTATCCCACCCGTGCGAGCTCACTATCCCACCCGTGCGAGCTCACTATCCCACCCCGTGCGAGTTCACTATCCCACCCGTGTGAGCTCACTATTCCACCCCGTGCGAGTTCACTATCCCACCCGTGCGAGCTCACTATCCCACCCGTGCGAGCTCACTATCCCACCCCATGCGAGTTCACTATCCCACCCGTGCGAGCTCACTATCTCACCCCGTGCGAGTTCACTATCCCACCCGTGCGAGCTCACTATCCCACCCCGTGCGAGTTCACTATCCCACCCGTGCGAGCTCACTATCCCACCCGTGCGAGCTCACTATCCCACCCGTGCGAGCTCACTATCCCACCCCGTGCGAGTTCACTATCCCACCCGTGCGAGCTCACTATCCCACCCGTGCGAGCTCACTATCCCACCCCGTGCGAGTTCACTATCCCACCCGTGCGAGCTCACTATCCCACCCCGTGCGAGTTCACTATCCCGCCCGTGCGAGCTCACTATCCCACCCTGTGCGAGTTCACTATCCCACCCGTGCGAGCTCACTATCCCACCCCGTGCGAGCTCACTATCCCACCCCGTGCGAGCTCACTATCCCACCCCGTGCGAGCTCACTATCCCATCCGTGCGAGTTCACTATCCTACCCGTGTGAGCTTACTATCCCACCCGTGCGAGCTCACTATCCCACCCCGTGCGACTTCAATATCCCACCCTGTGCGAGTTCACTATCCCACCCCGTGCGAGCGTCCTATCCCACCCGTACGAGTTCACTATCCCGCCCCGTGCAGGCACACTATCCCGCCCCGGGCGAACTCAATATTGCGGCCCGTGCAAGTTCACGAGCCTGCCCCGTGCGTATTCACGTATTTCGGACTCAAGCCCGCCCCGTGCGGAGACACTATCCCACCCAGTGCGGGAACACTGTCCCGCCCCGTATGGGGACAGTCGTCCGCCCCGTTCGGGGACACTCGGCCTGTATGGGGACACTCACGTATGGCGAGGTGGGCGGCGAGCGCCGTCTTGTCTAGCGAGAGCGCCCACATGCGCAGGTTGTGCACGCGCACCACGCCCGGCTGAGACAGGAACATGTTGGCCACCTCCTGCGAGAGACAGAGACGGCGTTAGTTCCTCAGTTACATGTTTGCATCAGCTCATCACGCCTGTATCTCGGAGTAACTAGCAGGCAAAGGCTGCTGTTACGTCTAGCGTGCTGTTTCGCTCGGACAATCTACCATTTTTAGGGATTTTAATAAAATTTGTATAGTTTTGGTAAATGTGGTCTTAATAAATGAGGGTTTAATAGGCAAAAGAATTACGGGCATTTTAAATTCACTTTTGTTTTTCTATACTTAGTTTTTGATAAGGAAAAGTTGCTTCAAACATTATTACTTTTGGTATTAAATTAGGTAGGCATCAAAAACCTGACATTCGTAAAATCCCAAGGGTGCCATAGAAAAGAATAAAATTGAATTGACTCGAACTAAATTGACATAAACGTTATTTATATTTCAACCTGTATAATTTTCTTAATTGGCACAAATGTATCTATTTATTAATTTTTAATTAGTGGTTTTAAGTTTTTTTTAGCGGTAAGCCCTACCTGCATGACACGTTTTCTTCGTTTGGCGTGAAGGTGCTATTTGAAAACCAGCGCTGTTTCAAATACAAACAGCAAACGCTGAAATAGTATCATTGTCACACGCACACTCCTTTATTTTTTAATTATTGTATGTAAGCATGTTTGTTTGTGGCAATAAATCATTCATTCGTTCAATCATTCAACTTAGCTAACTTTCTCTGTCTCCGAAACACTCACACTCTCTCTGTAAATAAATGAAGAAAGAAATACTTAAAGAGAAAACTACGCAATAACTCTGTCACTTTACCTCTCAGGTTATACAGCTTTACCTCTGCGCTTATAGATTGACTAACCTATAAGCGCAGGTTAGTCAATCCACTCGGGCGAAGTGTAACTTACCTGGAAGTCCAGCCCCCTCGGTGATCCCTCCATGAGCACCAGAAGTGCGTCTTTGATGATGTTGAAGGTGGTGATCAGCACCAGAACGGAGAACAGGAACGTGCAGATCGGATCCACGAGCGACCACGAAGGCTAAAACCAAAGAGATGATAAGAACTTTGAGTGTGCAAAGAGCATTTTTGCCAAAAGGGCTATTATAACGTTAAATATTATTTATTAGATGTCAGCGATGTCTGGAATGGACAATATTTAAAAAAAAGTAAGCTTAATTAAAAAAACCGTTTGGAGATTAAGCTTCACAGAATAAAAAAAAATACTCAAAGATTTTTCTATAGTTTTGTTTCAGAGATATCTAATTGAAAAATTGCAAAATAAAAAAATGCCGCCACAGCGGCTCTACAGTGTGATACCTACGCCTTTAGCTTTGTCAGCCAAAAAAAAGTCAAACGTCAACGATGTTTTTATATTCTGTGGTATATCGAAATTAATTTTCATCTGTGAACGAAAGGTGAAAGAAAAAATGTTAGCTAGCGCGATCTATTCGAAACAACAAACAGACAACACATATTATTATCTTGCATGACGTGACAATGACAAGTGACACTTTTTTTTTTTCAAGTAAAGGCCTTCTGTTGCCTTCTAGCCTACGTCACTTCCGGCCCTAAAAGATCAACTTTAAAACTTAAAAATAACTATTATTTCCAGATAATACAAGAAATTAAAAAATACGTGTCCCCTATTTTCTGTTTTCTTCTCAAAAAAGCAATAAAATCACAGAGCCATATTTTTCCACTATTGTCCATTAAGAGGCTCCGTAGAGTTACACTAGCGCCACCAAGGGATTAAAATCATATATTCTTTTACAGATAGTTTTTGCAAAAAGTGTCATGTTAATAAATATTTAATAATTCCTTTCGTTTCCAAAATTTGGGCTGGCAAAGGTTAATGCATCCTTTATGGGGCATTGTATACGTTTCTACAATAAGATCCCTGAGGATATAATAAGCTTGGCAGAGACGCGATTCAAAAAATGTTTAAAGCACACTTTGTGCCAAAAGGGCTACGATAACATTAAAAATTATTTAGATGACGATGATGTCTGGAATTAAAGCCAGTTTAGTGCATGAGTTTTAGGTTTTAGAATATTTATATAAACTTTGTTATTAAATACTTTGAAAAGACTAAGTTTGAAGTTTATCTGTCCATTTTTTCTCCGAAATGGACATCTAGTTTAACTTGTAAGGTTCATTAAGTCGCAGTTTCTGTGCTACTTTGATTAAAAAAAATTTGAATTTTGACAGCACTACAGTTAACTATTTACTTAGCGAAATTCTCAATTCAGAAACTGGCCCTAAGTGCGGAAATCTCCAGACGAAGTAGAATTAGAAGGACGGCACATAGTCGTGTCATAATCTCGACGACCGTACCTTCATTTCGGCGACCTTATGTAAGCAGCCTATATACGTCCCACTGCAGGGCACAGGCCTTCTCTCAGGGAGAGAGTATGGGCTTAATCACCACGCGTGCCCACCGCGGATTGGCGATTTCAAGCGCTGAGGTATATGAATAGCTCAGGCACTCAGGTTTCCTCACGATGTTTTCCTTCACCGTTAGCGAGTGGTATTGCTACTATAAATTCACAAATGTACATAACTTAGAAAACAAAGTCATAGGTGCATGCCCGCACTGGGAATCGAACCTGGGTCTCCCGCTTCCGAGTCCAATGTTCTACCCACGAGGCTACCACCGTGTGACCGGCGACCTTACCTTGAAGTAAATAACAATGGCGGCCACAAAGACGCCGAAACTCTGCAGGAAGTCTCCTAGCACGTGTATGAAGGCGGCGCGCACGTTGATATTCTCCGCTTGGTGACTGTGCGCCGGCGTTGAGGACGCACTCTCCGCATCAGACTCGGAATGGACCTGGAGAAGGTAGAAGGGATGGTTTTGTTACGTTAGATAAGTTACTAGCATTACTAAATCTATCTAATACATTTAAACGAGCAATTGTTCTGAATCTCGGGAACGGCTCCAACGATTTTCATGAAATTTTGTATGCAGTGGGCTTCGGGGGCGATAAATCGATCTAGCTAGGTGTCATTTTTAGAAAACGTCGTTTTATCTGTGTTTTCAGGCAATGAAAAACTGCTACTCAAGTGGGAAATCGGGCTGTCTCGAAACAAGAACACCCCGGTTTGAGTCCAGATGTCTCCAGTTCGAATTTCCAAAAAACACGATTAACCAAAAAAAAAATACCCAGTTAAGCTCGGTCATCCAGGTACTGTTTCTAAATCATGGTTAAAATGCCCCCTCAAAATACCGTGAACGAATTCAAAGTCACCCTATAGATTGGATGTACTCGTAACTCCTGTGCGTGTTTTTTTGTAACATTACACAGAAAACACGAAACAAAAACATTTGTTTCCATACACAAACCGTCTAGTGCTATAGGAAAATGTTTCTGTTTAAAACAAAACATTTTGTGTCACCATCATGAGTTCTGACGAGGAAGACAAGCAATGAAACAAATCCTTCCCCTCTGTCTTTACCCCGCGTGGGGAATGTTTTCCGTCGGCCTCAGAAAACAAAACCATTGTGTTTGTCACCATCATCAGCCATTTGAAGCCCACTGCATGACATAGGCCTCCCTCATGGTTTTCCTAACCATGAAGGGTTTTGCCATAATCGCCACGCTCGGCAGGCGGGTTGGCGGTCGCAGTATGCGGTTGGAATCTCAGGAAGCAGGAAGACGCTGCCGCCCGTCTCCTCGTAAATTACTTCCTTAGTCGCCTTCTACGACATCCACGGAAGGAAACGGAGTGACGCTATTCTTAATCCGGCGCCACAGGGATGTTTTTGTGTTTCGAAAAAACATGTGCAGGTGACGCGGCTTAAAGCTCACAAGTCACCTTGTTATTGAGAACTGGGTTCCCGCCGCCGTGCGAGTGTCCATGGCCGCCGGCGCCGTGCGAGTGGCCGTGCTGATGCAACGTCAGGCCCATCCTGCAATGATAGATCGACAATCACAACGAATGAATTTATGTATAAGAATTATATAGGTGTGATCATCAGCATCATTCAACATAAACCGTTGGCGATTGATATTGCTACTACAACTTCACAAATGTACATAACTTAGAAAACAAAGTCACAGGTACATGCCCGCTCTCTCGCTTCTGAGTCCAATGTTCTACCCACTAGAACCAATGCCTAGACCAACGAGGCAGTCAGTTAAATATAAATTTCTTTAACTGACTGCAACATATAACATGGGTACCCAATAATACAAGTGGATGAATAACACCCAGTGTGGACGGATTCACCACTTAGACCCAAACAAATTAAGATCCGCTCCTCCTTTAGTTACGTAGCGCATCTTTTTTCAAAATTACACAATTCGCGTATTTACGCATTCCAAATAAGACCAGTGTCCAGAAAAATCGTACGTCGCCGTACACATGAAAGACTTTTTCTGGTCATGGTAGCATCCGCAGGCTCGGATCAAAGGTAAATTATGGTAAATGCCATACTTGGCATTTAGCTGCTCTAAAAAACCATGAAGTGAATACGTCCGGTGGTTGGCACGTGTATAAAGCTTTGTAGATATGTTCCGAGAAAAAAACCACGGGATACGGTGGAACGCTGATGACGACTCACACAAGATTGACACCAGCATCATGCCTCTCTACAGCAAGTTTGCTTACTTCCTCATTCACTGAGTATTCAGTATTCATTCACTCATTCCGTCACTGATTAACTTATTATTCTCCTCGTCTTTTAAAGAGTTGTTTAACCTTCTGACGACCTGGTTACGGTGGCTGGGAGTCGCTGGATGCGGGCGGCACAAGACCGGGAAGCATGGAAAACCGTGAGGGAGGCCTATCTCCTGCAGTGGGCATCAGATGGCTGATGATGATGATGATAACCATAGAAAATACCATCAAATAAAGCCAGGGATAAGACTTGACCATGACACACAGACAGCAGACGTGATGAGCATCGCAGTGACGTCAATATCGAACTCCTCGTATATGACGCGTTGCCCAAATGCCAGTAAAAACTACTGATTTATTAGTTAATTCATAAATGCATTTACCTATTTTTAAATCATGACTACCGTCTTCCCACCACGGTTTCGGCTAATCCCCTCGGAGCCCTAACGTAACCTGGACACATCGGTTGAATGTAGATGAGACTCACTCAAGGTTGACGACGACACTAGCTTCTACGCATCATTTATTTATTAATACAACAGTTCGTTCACTGATTTATTCATTCATTCTTTCATTCATTGATTCGATCATTCACTCACTCATTTATTCATTCAATTATTTTTAAATTTCGTTTAGATTTAGGAAGGTTCCAACCTCGGTTTCTCTTTCACTCTCCTCGAAGCACTAACTCATCGGCTGAATTCTGTAAGAACGGTCCCCACGGTTTTTGAGAAGTGGAAGCCAGGAGATCCGAAGCACAGAGAAAACCTATTTTAGACTCCTGTCTCCTACTACATAATGTAAGATGCTAATACAAAGAGTCACAAATTTTTAAGTGCATTGTGTACTGGAGAAAATAAAAAATATATATTTGTATTTGTATGATGACTCACAGAAGATTGACGGCGACCCCGACAGCAGACGTGATCAGCATGACAGTGGCGTCGATCTCGAACTCTCTGTAGATGACCCGCTGTACCGCCATGTACACTAAAATGCCGGTAACTACCCAGATGAGCAGCACCGACGTCAGTGCTCCTATCACCTCAGCTCGGTACCAGCCGAAGGGCATCCTGAGGGAAGGAATGTAAATGAATTAACGGAAGATAAAAACGGACGCAATGATCGCACCCGAAAAAGGCGGGTGGGGCTGTGTCGGGTAACACGGGCGCTTGTTTAAGGTGAAACGTCTAGAAAGAAAGAAATAAAGAAAGAGAGAAAGAGAGAGAGAGAAAGAAAGAAAGAAAGAAAGAAAGAAAGAAAGAAAGAAAGAAAGAAAGAAAGAAAGAAAGAAGGGAGGGAGGGAGGAAGAAAGAAAGAAAGAAAAAAAAAAGAAAGAAAGATGCGCAATGTTACGCGGCACTGACGCCATCTAGCGGCAAGAGTCAAGATGATCTGAGTAATGGCTACTTTGCTCTACTCAACGATATATAAACTAATGGCACACGACACGTAGTTACAGAGTTACAGCCCTCGCCGTGACGACATGTTTTCGTTGCATGCGGGTTTAGCGAGTGACCCCCAACTACCGAACTGAAAGACGTTTTGCGTCATTTGACGCCCACTGCAGGACATAGGCCGCCTTCGTGGTCTTCACAACCATGAGGGGTTTTGCCATAATCGCCACGCTTACCAGGCGGGTTGACTAATGTTGACCATAAAAAAGAAGAAAATTCGTTATCTAGGGCGTGTGCTGCCACAGGATAGGTCCGACTTTTTACTATGGGCAACATTGAGGGAAGGAGGTGTGTTGGTAGAAGGAAGTCGCGGCTCAGAAACATCAGAAAATGGACGGGTGTTGCCAGCGTCGAAGACCTGTTTCGCTTGGCAAGAAATGAAGAAGAATATGGGAAGTAGAAAAAAAAATATCGCAGACGCGGTCGGCCAAGCCAAAGTTGGTGGGACGATCTCTCAACTTAACTCTCAGCTGTGCCCACTATTATTTTACGAGTTGTACATCTATAAAATCAAGTCGTTTTTAGGATTCTGTAGTCGACGAGGAACCCGTGTAGTTTCGCCATGTCCGTCCGCCAGTCTGTCTGTCTGTCTGTCCGCGGCCTAGCTCAGGGACGATTAGTACTAGAAAGCTGAAATTTGCTATAAGCATACATCACGCCGACAAAAGGGTAGAATAAAATCATAAATTTTTTTTAGGGTACCTCTCCAACACTTTTTTTTTCTTGATTTTTTTTTTCGCTTACACCAAAATGTGGGTGTCGTTAGACGTGTCGTCATTTTTGGTCGTTTAAAAATATTGTGGGTGTATGAAGTCAATTTTTCGATTCAGGGTTTCCTTTGCGAAATATTAGAAATAGAAAATGTTTATTTGTCTTCAATATAGTAAGGCACAACGATCACTTATACTATAAACAATGATTAAGCTTTAAAGCGCAAATTTGTGTCCGAGTCTTTTAAGAAGCCCAATCATCACAATTTACGTCATGCAAGGCGCACATAATGAACCAATCAATTTACTCTGTCACACAACTTGCGCTCATGTCACTGGTGCAGAATCGACAGCCGTATTTGAGCGCCAGTTTGCAGGTAGCGATATTTACGGTTTTTTTTTTTCGTAGACTCTATTCCATAGGCTTAAAGGCTTAATTTAAGGTGCTCACCGCCTAGTAGGCGGTCGACTCGCCACCCACAGCGAGAACAGGGAGATCATGAAGCTGGCGAAGTCCGTGAGCAGATGTGCCGCATCCGTCGCGATAGCCAAACTGTTCGATAGGTAGCCACCTGAGGGTTAGAGAAAATTGTGTGTTAGCCGCTTACATATAAGAGCCAGAATGCAAAGTAGCTGGACTGTTGGACATGTAGAGTAGAGGTACCTGCGGGTTTTCTTAAATTTAGAGTTAGTTGCTTAGATATACCTAAGACGGAGAATAAATAAGTAGCTCAACTATTGGATGAAGTCTTTTCCTGCGGTTTTGCTGAAAATTTGTGTTATTAACTTAGATATAAGACGCAGAAGCATAGCTAGACTGTTCGACATGTTGCCACCTGAGGTTAAGGGATATTGAGTGTTAGCTGCTTAGAAATAAGACGCAGAATGCATAAGTAGCTAGACTGTAGTTGGATATGTAGTTACCTGCGGGTTTTGAGAAATTTTGTGTTAGTTGCTTATATTAGGGGTTAAAGTATGAAATTGCCGTTTTATTGCAATAGGTTCTTTGAATTGACATAGAATCTTCATGGTTTGAGGTTTTCTTTGTTCTTTTTTTAAAAAATTTGAATATCGACTTTCAATTGTTTTTGTTATTCAAGATTTAGACAAGAAAGATGGATACTGCGAAAATTCGAGTGATTATGAGGCACCCATTTTTCGTATTTTTTTAATTGACGCAAGTGAGTCAATATTGTGGGTAAGGTAACGTTAAACCATGCCGCTAATTCCTGGGTAGTTTGACTAGGGTCGGCTTCCACTATCTCTCTTAATTCATCGTTATTCACCTGTGTGGGCGGTCTTCCTCGTGGCTCGTTCTTTAAGTCGAAATTTCCATCACGAAAGCGTTTAAACCAAAATCGCACGGTGCGTTCATTAGTAGACCCCTCTCCAAACGCAGCATTGATATTGCGGGCTGTTTCTGCCGCGTTAGTTCCGCGTCGGAACTCGTATTCAAAAATCACTCGAATTTTCGCAGTATCCATCTTTCTTGTCTAAATTGAATAACAAAAACAATAATTGTTTTTGTTATACGCGGAACTAACGCGGCAGAAACAGCCCGCAATATCAATGCTGCGTTTGGAGAGGGGTCTACTAATGAACGCACCGTGCGATTTTGGTTTAAACGCTTTCGTGATGGAAATTTCGACTTAAAGAACGAGCCACGAGGAAGACCGCCCACACAGGTGAATAACGATGAATTAAGAGAGATAGTGGAAGCCGACCCTAGTCAAACTACCCAGGAATTAGCGGCATGGTTTAACGTTACCTTACCCACAATATTGACTCACTTGCGTCAATTAAAAAAATACGAAAAATGGGTGCCTCATAATCACTCGAATTTTCGCAGTATCCATCTTTCTTGTCTAAATCTTGAATAACAAAAACAATTGAAAGTCGATATTCAAATTTTTTAAAAAAAGAACAAAGAAAACCTCAAACCATGAAGATTCTATGTCAATTCAAAGAACCTATTGCAATAAAACGGCAATTTCATACTTTAACCCCTATTATATACCTAAGACGCAGAAAAAATAAGTAGCCTAACTATTCGATAAAGTATCTTCCTGCGGTTTTGCTGAAAATTTGTGTTATTAACTTAGATGTAAGACGCAGGATGCTACCAGGATGCAGGATGATAGCTAGACCGTTCGATATGTAGCCGCCTGAGGTTAGGGGAAATTGAGTGTTAGCTGCTTCGATATAAGGTCGAGAATACATATTATGTAGCATGACAGTTGAATATGAGCATGCGGGATTGGGGAAGTTGAGTGTTCTACTTAGATACGAGTACAAGACGGAAAAGTAGCCTAACTGTTGAATTAATATTCTGCTTCGGGTGTAAGGAGAATGAATAATTTACTTAATAAATATAAGACAGAGAAAATATAAGTAGCTCTCGGAGGGTTACGAGAAATTGAGCGTTATGTGCTTAGGTAGAAGACGCAGAAAAAATAAAGTAGAACAATAGAACAGTTCAGAGTTATTTTCCACCTCAACTTGTCGGCACAGAAGTGTCAGTGTATTTAGATACGGTTATTGTTTAAAAATTACATAATTTCTGCGTGAAAACCATGGTACATAAGACACGGCTACCGATTTTTAATTTAAATATATTATTACTCGTGTGTTTCTAATTGCGCTAAGATTCTAAAAAAATTGTGTCTTTAAATTAATCTGATTTAAAATTCGAGCATAGCTTATGCGATAATGAGAAAAGAATTTATCAGGCTGCTGCTGCTGGACATAGGCCACCAAGGCACGCCACATATTTATGAAATAAAAAAAAAGGAAAAAAATAAAATGAAAATAGTACATTATGGTACACGTGTGTAATGTTGGTGATTGCCTATAATGCGCCATTGAGACCCGTGCCGTTAGGTGAGGGTCTTAAGAGAGCCGAGGACGGTAATCATCAATACACACGTGCATCATACGACGTTTTTCAACACCGTTTTGAAGAATATAATGCTAAAAAATAATTTCATTTGTACTATTCAACACTATCTTTTTTGTATCGAAACTTTTTTAAGAACAAAGCAACTCGACCAATAAAATAAAAAACCCACTTGTGAATAATCATCATCATCATCACCACCCATTTCACGCCCACTGCAGGACATAGGCCTCCTTCGTGGTTTTTATAACCATGAGGCGTTTTGCCATAATCGCCACGCTTGGCAGGCGGGTTGGCGATCGCAGCATGGGCTTGGAATCTCAGGAAGACGCTGCTGCCCGTCTCCTGTTAATTGATTTCCTTAGTCGCCTTCTACGACATCCACGGAAGGAAATGGAGTGACGCTATTCTTAATCCGGCGCCACGCGGAATGTTCCGGCGCCGCATAATATTTGCGCACCCTGACGGGTAGAGCATGCTTGTGCCATAATTTTAAGTTACCACCTACTTTGTAATTACCATGCTTTAGCAAATAAATACTCAATACTCAATGGAAGAATAGCAATGGAAAAAGCCACAGTTTTATTACAGGTGTCATTATGTGCCTAATTGCGGTGAAATTAGAGCTACTTTATGAGCAAATGTTTGTGGTCTCCACTCGAGTACCTTTGCACCACATCGACCATCGATTCTTCAGCGCGCAGCCACTTCGCGCGGCAAAATTTCGTAGTCATTGCCAGATAATTAATACGATTCGATTCAGTTCGACCATGTGATATTGATAAATGCTCGCTACGATTAAGGCGTGCGCGTCTAATGTAAGTAGTTTTATTTATGAGGACATATAAGAATAAATAATAATAAGCAGCCTATATACGTCCCATTGTAGTAGGGCACAGGCCCTCTCTCAGAGAGAGAGTATGAGCTTAATAAGCACGCGTGCCCACCGCGGATTGGCGATTTCAAGCGCTGAGGTATGTGAATAGCTCAGACACTCAGGTTTCTTCACGAAACTTAGAAAACAGAGTCATAGGTATATGCCCGCACTGGGAGTCGAACCTGGGTCTCTTCCTTCCGAAATCTTCGCTTCCGAGTCCAATGTTCTACCCACTAGGCTACCACTACTGTTCGGTTCACTCGTAAGTAAATAAAAGTAACTTCCAACTCCCTACATGATAACGATCTTCCTCAGATCATCGGTCCAGCGAGCTGGTGGGCGTCCCACACTACTTTCGCCAGTTCGTGATCTCTACTCAAGAACCTTTCTACCCCATCGGCTATCTGTTCTTCGGCAGATGTGACCAGCCCATTGCCACTTCAACTCGCAAATCGGTACTCAACGAAAGTCATCTGTTAGGATCGTGACTGGTGGCAGTCCGCGGTCTCTGCCTACCCCTCGGGGATACAGGTGTGACTTTATGTATGTATGTACTCAACTCACCAACAATTTCTCCTATCATGAACACGACGCAGAGCACACTGGCGATGATAAGTTTCCGGCGCGCGCGCTTGTCGATGTCTTCGTTCCGGGACTTGTGGCAGTGGCCTGCGGACACAGATAAAATAAAAATATAATAATAACTTTCACATAGCACAACTTGTACCGGTCTTGGGACTCGGATACCGCTTTGGTAAACTGGCACGGACATCTTGTGATGTCCTTGTACTTTGGCTTTGTACAAATGGCCTCTTAGTGTTTGCTATGTTCTTATCAGATTACGATGGCACAGGTGCGAGAATATTGGGTGGACGTTATTATGAAAACTCCACTTCCCTGAATGAGAGTCAAGAGTTTATATCAAGAGCTTACAAACATGCAAGATCGCAACCATGAAATGATCGAATGTCTATTATATCTAAACAAGCCTTCCCGCGTGCCGCGATGATGTCTCGGTGTCTGAGTAATCAGAACATAACAATATATTTCAACGTAACGAACTTACAGAATATAACAGAAGGTATAGTTGTCAATGGTCACATCATTAACAACATAAGATACGCGGATGATGATGATGCCATCTTAATAGC
Organism: Yponomeuta evonymella; assembly: GCA_963969515.1. Classification (NCBI taxonomy): domain Eukaryota; kingdom Metazoa; phylum Arthropoda; class Insecta; order Lepidoptera; family Yponomeutidae; genus Yponomeuta; species Yponomeuta evonymella. Next base: position 21,283,225 of record OZ018343.1, on the reverse strand, counting down.
CACCACCTTGCAGGGCTTACAGAATCTCGTCAATGCATTTCAACGTAACGAACTTACAGGATATAACAGAAGGTATAGTTGTCAATGTTCACATCATTAAGAACATAAGATACGCGGATGATGATGATACCATCTTATTAGCCGCCACCTTGCAGGGCTTACAGAATCTCGTCAATACTGTAAGTGATATAAGTGTTTCCTAGTTAATAAATATAAACAGCAAGAAAACTAAGTTTATGATAGTTGGCAGAGCACCAATGCCAAACCCTTTAATAAGTATTGATGGAAATATCTTGGAACGGGTCAATCGCTACGAATATCTAGGAGTTATGGTCAACGATAAAGGCGATCACAGAGTCGAGATTAAATGCAGAATAGTAGGAGCTCGAAACGCATTCCAGAAAATGGAAAAAGTCCTCTGCAATCGAAACCTGAGCATTGAGACACGCGGTAGAGTTACAAGGTGTTACATCTTCCCCGTGCTTCTATACGAAGCAGAGGCCTGGACACTTACGCAGAGTGTGTCTAAACTTATAGAAGCGTTTAAGATGTGGGTGTACCGCCGGATGCTTAGAATTTCTCGGGTTCAAAAGGTCCGCAACTCTACCGCTCTACATAGAATGAAGAAGAAGAGGACGGACCACCATCAAGAAACGGAAGCTAGAGTATTTCGGACATATAATGCGTAAACACACCAAGTACAGTCTCCTTCAACTTATCATACAATCAAGATTCCAGGAAGAAGAAGACCTGGGAGACCAAAGATATCATGGCTACACAACTGACAATGGTTTCAACAGAGTACCAGTTCCCCGTTTGCATTGACAGCCTCGAAAAGCGAGATAGCCGAATCGGCCGCCAACCTCCGATAGGAGTTGGCTCTTAAAGGAAAGAAAGAACTTACGTTCTGTTTGTTGAATGTCAATGTACAATGACATGTTATCCGCTGCCTTCGGGTCGAGTTATACTGGAGAAAAACCCAGCGGAAAAACAATACTCTGACCATCTTATCTCAAATCATTGTAGGCTCAGGGATTTATATTGATGTAAAATAAAGCAAGTGGACTGTAAGCTTGTAAATAGGTGGAGTATATTCGAAAATTAAAAGAATTCAAAAATTAGTGTGTATCGACTCGTTGGTATGATAGAGTGAAGTGCCGCGGCTCCCGTCGACCCGCTTGCGACTAGTTCGGCCGGTATTGGCCTGCGCGGGGCGGGGGCTCCGCTGCTGAGTGACGTAGGGTTCCAACAATAACCTAACTAACGAGATCCCAGTAAATAATAGGCGTGATTTTTCACGAAAACTTTTGTAACAAGTCCTACACACAAGGACATAACTAACATAAGTCAATAGAAATAGCCTCAAAATAGGTTTTTAAAATTGTCCTCAGCACGGATTAGTGCAACAAAAACAATATAAACTAGTTTCATTTCCTGGATGTTACCATTATGAGAAGCATAAGCAGCCTATATACGTTCTACTATAGGGCACAGGCCTTCTCTCAGAGACAGAGTATGGGCCTAATCACCACGCGTGCCCACCGCGGATTGGCGATTTCAAGCGCTGAGATATTTGAACAGCTCAAACACTCAGGTTGCCTCACGATGTTTTCCTTCACATTAGCGAGTGCCATTGCTACTATTACTTCACAACTACGTAACTTATACTTAGAAAACAAAGTCATTGGTACATGCGGGTTTCATACCCATGACCTCCCAAATGAGAAGCCGGTAGTCAACTGCTCCGCTACCACGGTGCAGATAAGGCATGTCGTTTATATATAAAAAAAAACCTTCAAAAATAAAAACCATCCTTGTTCGCAGCGAAAATCATGTGCTACGAAACAAAAGACACCAGTTGCTACAGACTATTATGATAAGAGAGATGGAAGGAAAGAGTAGGCCGGGAAGATGTCATGGTTGTTTAACATCGAGGAGAGGAAGGTTTGTACAGAGTTGCACTGAACAGAGACCGTTGTAAAATGCTGACTGCCAACCTCTAGTGACAGAGAGGCACTTTAAGAAGGAGACTCGAACGGCTCAAGGTAGACAGAATGAACCAAATGTGTATATTTTCTACTCTGGCTCAGTTATGGGCAAATATCTACCGCCAATATTTTTTTATCCATCAATCAGCCCGTGCTCGTCCACTGCTGGACATAGTCCTACCCCAACGCCCGCCTTCGTACTGTCCTCGACCATCTTCATCCAGCCATTACCTGACCGTTTCTTCTAAATAAAAGCATAGGTATTGCCAGATGGGCCGGTATTTCTTCACGCTGCGGGCATCGACAATTATGTCGAGAGAGGGCCTACGTCAATGAATTCGATACAGTTGGAAAACAACAGCGCAGTAGCTATAGTTCCACGAAATGAAGCGTTTGTCTTCTATTTTCTGGCTAGCAACGTATGACGCGCTGTAATTTACCGGCATGCCATTAATCGCTCCACCGGACAGGTCAATTATTTTAGCAATGACTCTAGAAAAACATTGGCCGGGAACCTGCTAATTCGCAATATTTTTTTTCTCTTTGGAAACAGATAAAGGCATCGAAGACGCGAAAATAAATTAAAAACAAAAACATGAATTGTCTAAAAAATAATAAAACATCTGGCTGCAATTAGTGTTTCATTTTACAAAATCCACGTTTTCTTTATCTTTACTGCTTTGACATTTCCCGAATTGTAGCAACACAGAAATTCTAATTCTAAACTCAAAGATGACGTAGTTACTATTGTAAGACCCTCCAAGCAGGACCTGTAGACTGGGTATTAACGTGATAAGAATCTGTCACTAAACCAAATGACTAATCGCATTTTATTAATGGCATTATCGCTTTAGGTTGTTATTATTATGCCACTAAGCATTATATATTTTTTTATTTTACTTTGTTAGGAACAACAACAGCGTAAACTAATTATAATTACTTATTAACTAATAGCTAAAAATAAGGCTATTAATAGTTGTCCACAGGTTACCAATTAAAGTCGTCAAAATATAAGAAGCCCGTTTTGACAGCTACAAAAACAATAGAATCTAACCTAGTTTGAGATCATACACATTAAAAATCTAAACTATGAGTAACTTTTCGGGCTACAAAATCTCTTTTTTCTTTGGAGCGTTAAATAATATGCCAGAGTATGTGTCTTTTTATGTATTTGTTCGAGTAAATCCAAAGTAAAATGCAATTTTGTGTAGCTGTCAAAACAGGCTTCTTATATTTTGACGACTTTAATTGACGAACGCATTTTTTTGGAAAATGCTTTAAGAAACGGTTTATAGCCAAATAGCCTCACATGTTCTCTTCACGATTGTTTTGTTTTATTTATGCTTTGCTGACGTTCGTGTCTTTTGTTTGTGTACCTTTATGCTTACTTTGTGTTTCTGTGACAATTTAAATAAATATCCTCTTTCTTTCTTTCTTTCTAAATATTGAATGCATGGCAGAATACATTAAAAGTAGTTAAGTACTTAATTTTAGTTAGGTAGTAAACATGAAAATGTATTTAAACAAAAAATAAACAAGAGGGCAAATGAGCAAGCAAGTTTTTTTGAGGATGAAATGTCGTAAAAGCCATGTTTGGTGAAAATGGACTGTGAATGCAGTCTTAATCAGTTTTTCAAGCTTTTTCAATCTGTATATTATTTCGTTTCCTTGAGTGATTTTACAAAAAAATGTTTTCACTACCTTGATTTTTTCACAAACTTTACAGTCTTTTATTTTATTTTTTTTATTTACTTTATGGCTTATACCGCAATTATTTTATTTGTCGCAATCGAACTAGTACAATAATTAGTAAATTTTTTGCTGCAAAAGCCATTCGACGCAGGTTTTTTTTTTGTAGTAAAAGCCATGCTAACGTCTAAACTACCTAAGATATTCAATTTAATGTTAAATATTTATAAAACTCGTTACATTTTTAGTACTTATATCTGTAATCATTACATTAATACTGCGTTTAAAAGAAAAAAGATATAAAGCTTTTTTTTTTCGCTCTCCTGTAAAATACGTAAAATGGCTTTTACTACATTTCTTCCCCAAGGGGTCGATAATATTACTGTGATAATGCTTCTGCATACAAATATATGGGAGGGAGTCGCTGGATGCGGGCGGCACAACACCGGGAAGCTTGGAAAACCATGAGGGAGGCCTATGTCCTGCAGTGGGCGTCAAATGACTGATGATAATGATGATACAAATCGGTTGAATACATGCCTTATAAGAGAGAGTCGTGGGTTGGAATAAACATAAACATTTACATACAGGCACATACATTGCTTCTAGCCCCACACTAGGATACCCTGTGTCGTGGGAACCAGAAACAACGACATCACAAACATGTAAGCATCCAAGACCTGGGGTGTTTTTTTTTCGTCCCCAGCCGGGATTCGAACCCGGGACCTCTCGCATGGTATGCAGATACACTACCGCTGCGCCACGAGGTCGTCTCTATGGCGCAGTCTTCTAAAGTTATGTACATTTGTGAAATTAAAGTATACCACAGGCTGTGAAGGAAAACATGCGGAGGAAACCAGAGTGTCTGAGGTGTTCACATAAGATAAGATAAGATAAGAATATTCTTTATTGTATACCGGAAAAAAATGTTACATACCTCAGTGCTTGAAAACGCCTGCGTGGTGTAAAGACTATGAATTATGATTTTAATTCGAGCAGATGTAAGTCTGCGCTTCCTTGGTAGGGCACAGGTTCTACGAAGGAACGGCAGACTTACGTCTGCCAGTATGCTATTTAAGTATTGTGCTATTCAAAATTTAGTCCTACCTATCCCACAAGTCTGAAAGTATTGAAAACTTGCTTCAGGGATTGTGTAAAAATCATTCGTCTTATTATTGGCTATCTTATAGATATCCTTACTAATATTACAAACGTGAAAGTTTTTATGTATGTTTGGATGTTTGTTACTCTTTCACGCAAAAACGGCTGAACAGATCCGGATGAAATTTTACACAGAGATAGATTATAGTCTGGATTAGCACATAGGCTATTTTTTATCCCGGAAAAATTAACACATCGAAATTTCCACGCGAACGAAGTCGCGGGAATAGCTAGTGAATTTATAGATAAGACAACCGTTCACTCTTCACACTTCTAAGAACTGGGACTCACTTGTTTCTTTTTGAATGGTCTATGAATTATAATTTTAGCAGTCTATGCATGTATCTTTGTCTTTACAAACATCCATCCAATTTTGATTCGTTATTATGATCCGGGTGGCATAGGCTACATTTTAGACAAACCAAATAAATATGACGGATCCAAAAGTAACATCTAAAAAGTGGGTATCTTAATTTTTTGCCATCGCTTCGAATATGATGTCAAATAAAACAGATCTATACATTTGAGTTCATAAATATTAAAATATTCCAAGCGACCAAAAACCACTTCAGCATTTATGAATACTACTACCGCCATCTATCGGAAGTCTCGAATTTTTTGAAAGTAACCTTTTTGCTGCGCAGTCGTCATATAGTTTCCATACTATTGCTTAGTAGTAACTAAAACCGGACCCGAGAAGAAGAAACCAGGTACTCACGCTCGACCTCAGAGATGCTGCCATTTCTGTCACCGATCCCGGCATCGGAGGTGGTCTCGATGACGGCGCAGCAGCCCGTAGTCGGGTTGCCATGCACGCAGAATATGACGCGCCGCCCGCGGCCAGGGCTCTCGGTGCCGTATGTGGCCTTGCCGTCTTTGAATCTGGAATCGGACAGTTGTTCTGGTTAGATTTGCTGCGGCGTGCTTCAGAATATCCTGTACAACTTAAAAAAAAGGTTTTATCTTCAAATCGGTTTTCGCCAGAAATGTAATCGCCTGCCAAGCGTGGCGATTACGGCAAAAGCGTTCATGGTTAGGGAAAACCATGAGGGAGGCCCATGTCCTGCAGTGGGCGTAAAATGGCTGACGGTGATGATGATGATGATGATATCGTTTGTAAATTAGGTAGGTACAGTACAACCAAACTGCGTCTGTGGGAAGCCTTGAGCAACACCCTTACATTGATTGATTCCTGAAAAATTTAATCTAATACGTTATTTATTATTAGTGTAACTTGATTTTTCACATTTTTTGGAACCCAAAAAACCCCAAAAAATATTTTTATGGTCATTTTTTTTAATCTTGATATTTTTCTGTGTCTTCTGTGTTAAAAAAGCAATACCATTTCAATCTAATTTTGACGCAAGTTCCCCATTGTCGATCAGCTAATTGTTTTTTTATAGGAAATGGCTCCAAGGATCGCAAGCGTTGACACTTTTTATGCTCAAGCGGACGACCTAGGGAAGCTAAGAGGTAACTACAGCACAAATTAACTTAAGCCTCGTAAACAATGTCATCCACGATTTAATTAAAGTTCTTTCCACGGCTGCCTTGACAAAGAGACGGCTAATTGGACTTTTAACAGCTTACAATGGCAAGGCTGCTTTTAACAACTGTCATTTGGGTTCTAACTTGTAACTTATTAGAGATGGCCTAAGTGCGACTGCTAAAGGTGGCTTCCCACGGTGCGTGATTCTGAGCATGACGCCTCGACGCGCACGGCCGTCACCGAGCAAGTACAGCCACGTACCGTACCGAGGCTCTGCCCACCGGTGCGTGTCGGTGTATGATTGGTCCGAGATTCGAAGGCATGTCGCTACAAAATCACAAGAGGAAGAGAGCCAGCACAGTACCTTTGAAGTTATCGACTGCAGCGGGTAAGATATACCAGTCCCGGACCGAGTCTGCGCTATTACGAACTTCCACGAACGAGCCTCTTCCTACGTTGCGTGGTGATTTGCAACATCGCGCACCGTGGGATACCCGCTTTACCCGCCCGTAGGATACGCACTTCTGTTGCAAATTCGTCCATTAATGCGACTCAGTAGAGTGCATATATTTTTACGTAGGCAAAGGTTAGCGGATTAGTAAGTTGAAGTGGCAGTGGGCGGGGCACATAGCACGCAGAACTGATGGCCGATGGGGCCGAAAAGTTCTCGAATGGAGACCACATATCGGCAAGCGCAGCGTAGGACGAGCAGCCACAAGATGGACAGATGACCTCATCCAAGTGGCAGGAAGACGCTGGATGCAAGCCGCTTCCAACCGGTCTTTTTGGAAATCCATGGAGGAGGCCTATGTTCAGCAGTGGACTTCTTGTTGCTGAATGATGATGAAGGTTTATGTGCTATCGAGTTACGGAAAGGGTTGATGATTCTCTGTTATATTCTAGCTTATAATATGAAAGTTTTAGGTCGAAAATGGTCTACATTTTTATGTTATGTTCATTTACACCTGCAATCTATTCTACCTATTTTTATTTATCTTTCCATATCTTCACTACAAAAATTAGTTCCTATTCGATTTATCTAACCATAGAACTCATATCAGCCACTCGTTGCCTTCAGTGACAATAGAGTATTGGTAATCAATCACATGAGAAGGTTAAGTAGCGAGCGATTAGTGGTCGCTACTTCACCTTCCGATGTGGGGGGTTAGAGCTCAGATGAAATCCGGATTTCTACAAATTGGACTTTAATTTCAAAAACATCAGCAATTTTAAAAACCTGTTTAGAGGCTAAAAATTCTACCCATGCCGGGACTTGAACCCGCGATCTCTGGTTAACCGTGCCAGCGCTCTCCCAACTGAACTAATCGGCAAGTGCAGGAACCGGCGAAAGCCTCTCTCGAGCCTCTTTACAAACTTCTCTGTATTACGTACAGGCAGCGACATCTGGCCGAAGCCATTTACATCACTGGCAGCAAATCATTGTCCGACATAGGAGAATGTCCAATAGATTCTATCAAATAGCGCCACTGCAAAGCATAAAAACCGTAACTGTAATTTTGTTTTAAATAAAAAGATACAGAAGAAGAAAAATTACACATTAAACCCCCAGTTGGAATCGATCCCACGACCTCCGGCATGGCAATCAGACGTGATACCGCTAGACCAGCGAGGCAGTCGAATACGGCAGAATGGACGGTTTTACACTGAACAATCACCCCAAGGACGATGTCTAAGTTCTTATATTCACTACGACTTTGGCCAGTCGTCTTATAAAAAAATCACAGATTTCGTGCCTCACACCACTACCTATCGAGCACATTGGAAATGAATAAAGTCATAAATGTCATATGAAAAATTACGTTGACTTTTTTCAAAAAGGTTAGGCTACAGGGCAAACCCTTAACCCGATCTTCTTTGTTTTAGGCTCAATTTGTAGCTGACTAAATTGTCCAGAGGAATTTTTCTCAAATTTTTGATATCATTCTTCGTTTTCAAAATATCGAGCGCCAAAATGAAAAATTCGGAAATAATGATTTTTGTTTTCACTACTTCGGCCATAAGTTTTTTCGTTTTTTGGCTTTCTCGAATGATTCTTTTTGCACCTTACAGCTCTCGTGAATACGCGTCTTTTGAGCTTTTTTTGAATACTATGTATCATATTTTTACAACGAAAAGACATTTCCAATATCAAAAATGTCGTGCACACTGTTATCGTCCAGTTTACCCTTCCGGTTGCATCTAGAAAGTGCTAAAGCGGCTGTTGTGTTCGATCTGCAGCAAATAGTGGCATTTCACGCTCGCAGGGTTTGGTTTACAAGGCGTACTATGCTTTCACGTGTGACCAGGTCGAGGTGACGGCTGGCTTCAAACTGTCAAGTCTGGTCTTTGTGGTAAAAAAAACAGCTTAGCGGGAGTCAGACTCGCGCACTGCAGGTACTGTACAACATAAATATAATAGTAAGTGTTTAGGTGCCAAGCAAAAACTAGTTTCTTTTCAATCATTTCGGTAACCACTTAATCAGATTTTTATTTGCTGGTATCGTATGTATAGCATAAAGCGATAGAGGAAAAAAAACGTTGAAAATGTTTCTTATACGTACCCTTTTTTTAGGGTTCCGTACCAGAAGAGTGCCAAACGGGACCCTATTACTAAGACTTCACTGTCCGACTGTCTGCCTGTCTGTCACCAGGCTGTATCACATGAACCGTGATAGCTAGATAGTTGAAATTTTCACATATGATGTATTTCTGTTGGTGCTATAACAACAACTACTACAAACAGAAACCATACAACAAACGTATTTTTTTTCCGTTTTTACTCGATATTAATAACGGCAACAAGTAGACGCTTAAAATATTCACAGAATATATAGTTCTATATTCGCACAAAAAATAAATAATTTAATTAAAATAAAATAAATATTTAAGGGGGCCCTCCCATAGAACAAACGTGATTTTTTGCCGTTTTTTTCTCGATCTTTGTGTCTTATGTTGTATGTACGAAACCCTTCGTGCGCGAGTCCGACTTGCACTTGGCCGGTTTTTTTCCTTGTGTAACTAATTGTTGCCATCATTTAGTTACACAAGGTTGCAGCAGCGTGCAGTCAAAATAGCATCTGGCTGCCTAAATATTACGGTTCAAGAGAAAAGGCAGAAAGACGTCGCACGACGGTGTTGCGACGTTTTTTAAGATGCCATAAAACCGAGTCGACTATGTAGTAAAGAAAACGACAACAAAAAGAAAACTACTCTGACCATCTTTTCTCAGATAATAATTTTCCTCAAATCGCGTTACTAACTTAAACTAAACCCTATTGTTCAATAACCATCACACAATTCACAATTTACGTGAAACACGTGACATACCCATCTTGGTTGGTGGTAAATTACATTGTTTGTAACCAGTCGATAACTAGCGAACACTAATCCACACACTGAATGTAAAGATGAGTTGTGGAAAACATTGAGGACAAAATATGCCAACACTGGAAGGCATAACCAACTAATACTTCTTGGCACTAGAGCCGGGTTTTGACGTTTTAGTTGATTATGACGAGTCAGTGCGCTCGGACCTAGTACATAAACTGCCTATATATGTCCCACTGTAGGGCACAGGCCTTCTCTCAGGGAGAGAGTATGGGCTTAATCACCACGCGTGCCCACCGCGGATTGGCCAACCCGCGAAACCGCGGACCGAGTGCGTCGTCATAATTAACTAGTTTTAGCACACGGTCCAAGCGTACTAGGACCGTCGAAGCTCGGCTTTAGTCTGTTCACTGAACATATTTCCTTTGTTTGTACTTACTCGAAAAACCATGACTGAAGAAGAAGCTGACAAGGAAACTACACATTTATTCTTTTCAAAGCAAGTTTTAACTCAAATTGTTCAACTTAAAGTTACACTATACTAGACACAATCGTCCACGTTAACATTATTTAATATACCAGACATCTTTGGGCCAGTTTTTGAATTGAGAATTTCACTAAATACTTAAGTAACGTTCTGTCACGCTCTTCTCTGAGAAATTCTAAGAGACAACACTACAGTTAACCATTTACTTAGCGAAACTCTGAATTCAGAAACTGGCCCCTTGTCTTCTAAATAATCCTTAATATTATCATAGGCTGCTTCGTGCAGAGTATGCCCAACACATTTTTAAGCCGCGACGTTAGTAACTCGAGTAGTAGAGGTATTCAGATCATCATCATCATCAGCCATTTGACGCCCACTGCAGGACATAGGCCTCCCTCACGGTTTTTATAACCATGAGGGGTTTTGCCATAGTACTCAGATATTCTGTGCTGAATGAATGTATGAATGTTTTATTATAAAAAAAGAATACTCTAACTACAAATTCGCTGAAGATAAACAAAGTACACGCTAACCGTGACGGAAAACATCGTGAGGAAACCCGCGGGGCACTGCAGCAACCGAGTGGTCCCTTCACCATCAGCTAGTGTGAGTGAAGGTGCCACTGGACGCTGTGTAAATCATCTCATCACTTACGTAGATGCAAAGGCCAAAGTTTTTTTTATACCCTAACGGAGTTATACGGAGTTACACGATTCCTATAAAACACTCCTCAAATGCAGTTTAAATAGTCCGTCGAAGAGAAAAAGACCAACTGACAGGCTGTAAGGTTGTAAGCAGGTTAAAAGTCATAGAGCCTCGTTTTAAGAAGTTTGTTCGCCACAAATATCAACAGTTGATTTAACTTTGAAGATTTTGGATTTGAAAAATATAAGAAAAAGGCCTAAAAATAAAATAACTCTAATAGTGGATCGAAAACACAGTGTTTTTTTTTTACTTAATTTATGTAGCTCCACCGAATTTATCAGAATAAGCAAGTGCCACTTCCTGAAATATAGTTTATCAGGCAAGTGAAGCGTAATCTTTTAAAAACACATCGGGTAAAATCGGAATCTTATCGATCTGTTACATTGATGTGTGTTTTTAGTTCGTTGACCGTAATTTTAACCCACTATCGAAATTGATTTTCAAAACGTGATCGATAATCACGCCGCCCGCAGGTAAACAGTCATCGGAAATCAGAAATTTTTTTTTTTTTTTAACGTAACGAATGTAATGTTCTGTTTGCTAAATGTCAATGTAAGTACCATGCCTTCGGGCAGCGGGAAAAAAACTTCACTCTGACCATGTTCTCTCAAATCATCATAAACTTATACAGTCTGGCTTACATCGAAGATAAATTAAATAAATAGAATATTATTCGGCTTCGAAATGCACTTAGGGATTGTTCCCGTTTTGTGACAGTTCCCATCTGCCACATTTATCAATCTCATAAGTTAATTCTTAGTTTGCCGTGAGTTTTAAGAAGGCAACATAAAAGAGATACTGGAAAAGCAACCAGTGCCGTGCTTCTATCACTCTATCGGAAAACTATCCTATAAAATAATAGTTTCCTATGTTTAATCCGTGCTTAGATAAGCAATTCAATATTAAAAAAAATTACATAATAAACGTCTCAATTTCAGAATTAATAGATTATGTAGAGATATTTTTGTATGGCACACTAAACACACCGACTGTCTAAAAATTTACATTATTTTACTATTAAAGCTAGACATCTTTCTAAATAATAGCTTTTTGCACAATGTGTGCTTAACATATTTCACAGATATACATCTAGTTATGACAGTTCGTTATGTATGTTATAGTTATGTTGGTTATTACCAACAGCCAATATTTCACAAAAGTTGAATGAGAGAACTGTACAGTTTCAATTGTCAAAGCGCAAACAATAATAACATCCTATGACGATTTAATAAGCAGATCAGATGTCTATTTATTATTTACAGATTCTATTCTTGATCCATTCACACCCAATTAGCTAATCACGCGAACAAAGTTGATAATTACAAGATCAAATGTAAATTAAATAAAGGAAAAACTAAAATTACATAGACAGGATTTAAGACAATACAGACCTAGATTTCTAGATTAAAAATAATGGAGAACTTGCGCTTAAAATGTTTCAATATAATCGGAGAGGCCGTCTTAAAAGATAAATAAACGTTGTAATTTTTTTTTTCTGTACGACTGATACTTTTCATAATATGACCTGCCGAAAATTCAATATGGTCACGTGGTACAAAAACGCGACACACAAATCGGGCTCAAACTATGACGTCACAACTTGCACGTGACGCCTTATAAATTATAATGTATGAAGCGTTGATCAATATTTCAGTTATCTCGTAAAATTATATTTTTATGCCCTTATAAGAAACCGGTCAGACAGACAACTACATCTGATAAGGTTTTTGTTCTTAGAGTGACATTATTTTTCGTATTTTTTGTGCCCCTGAAAACTCGAAAAAATTATTTTTATTGTTTTATTTTCGTTTTTATATAATTTCTATGGTATAGCGGCAATGTCACAAAAAATGTTGATTTAATGTTTACATCAAAATAACTGACGCTGGAGCTGCGACCGATAAACTTAATCGGATTTGGGCAGGCTATGTTAGACGTATGGACTCGAAAAAGTGGGCAAAAATAATAAACTTACAATATTATTTGTCAGTCAGTTTAAAATTACTGAAATTGTAAGTTTATATTGATTGTGGCTTTGTGAAACCGGTCCCTGGATTTTAGTCTGTCCATTCTCATAGCAAATGCATGGACTCGATGTGGCATCGACTGTACCATATTCACAAGACACGTGTGAGCACTTCAAACTGGGTTACTATGAGTCAATCGCTAACAAAGTTATGCACGATGATAGATTGACAGAAAACACTTTTACCTACATAAAAAAAGAAATTACACAGATATTGCGCTGTGTACGGCTCTACAATAAGATTCCTCAAGATATATTAGAGTTACCACCGACGCGGTTTAAAAAATGTATTAAGCATACTCTGTGCAAAAAAGCCGATTAGATAAGATAAGATAAGAATATTCTTTATTGCACACAAGAAGCGAGACATAAAATATGAAAGTTACAATGAAAAAGTACAATGGGCGGCCTTATTGCTAACAGCAATTTCTTCCAGAGAACCTTGGAACATTATAACATTAAGGATTATTTAGAAGACAAGGATGTCTGGTACTTAAATAATGTTAACAGGGACGATTGTATCTAGTGTAGTGTAACTTTAAGTTGAAAACTCTGTTAATTAAGCAAACCTGTTTTGAAAAGAATAAACGTGGAGTTTTTTTGTTAGTTTCTTCTCCGCATAATCTATTAATTGTGAAACAAGAGCTTTGACGTTCACTAAGTAAACATTTTGTTTTTATAGTGAATAAAAATTTTTGACGTTGACTTTGACTTTTACGGTACAATAATGTGGAGGGAAAATGAAGGCTTGAAGTAAACTTTAAGAAAGAAGAAAGAAAGAAGACATTTATTTAGCTTTACTTCGTTTGATCAGTATACTCTTGACAAATTTGGACTATTGCGGCTAAATGGCGGCACTAGGTTTTCGGTTTGGAAATAGTAGATTGTGTCTCAAGGGAGCAAAATGATATATTTACGGCGAGGGCGGTATATTGAATCCTGAGTGAAGCGAAAGATTCTACAATAGATTCTAAAGTAGAATCTTGAGCGTAGCGAGGGATTCAAGTGTTTACGCCCAAGACGGAAATAATTTTGCTACCGAGTGACACATACCTACTGCTTTTCACACCTGCTATAAGGAAAATTTAAATCAAACACAATTAAGATATCGAAAGAAGTTTATGATCGATTGCAACAAAATAAAAATCGAATTGGAATTACATTTTGTGAAAATCTGCACACGGATCATGCTGAGGGCAATAAAAAAAAACTAGAATATCAGGGAAGAAAAGTACAACTTTGATCCCTCATTTGAGGGAATCAAGGGATCTTTTCTGAATAGCAGGTGTGAAAAATACAATTTTGCCATATTGGAAAAATTCTTGAAATTTTTCACGTTCTCAAAAAACTGACATAAGGGTAAAATGTCCTTAAGTGAGTGAAAGTTCGATATGTGGACATTTTAACGCCACAAAACGCGCGTTTTACGCCGCTGAAATCTACTTGACGTAAATTGACGTTAACCTGTGCTGGAGATGACATAAAAAGAAGGCACTTACAGAAGTAAAGGTTTCTTGTCCTCACTCATTTTCACTTCAACAGTAAACAAATCCAAGAGTCTTAAACAAAATGCACAGGCGGAAGCTACGGAAAAGCTATAAAATCATTTCGAAACCACACAATGTTTGGGACTGAATAAAAATTGGTTTTTAATCGGTCTGTGGTCTGTGACGAGCACACCATACTTGAGACTCAAGCAACTGTCGGGTTTGTCAACTTTATCTCAGATTACCCACATGTTATCGGTACAAATTAATTGTTGACCACTTAGACCGTGAACTTGGCGTGCTTTAACTTTTTGGATAAGAGCTAGGGTTACCCGTGACTTTGTCCGCTGACTGCCCCTAACTCTGCGTTTTGACCAAGGGAAAAGTTCAACTTTTTAAACAAAAAGATGGTCAGTAACAAAAATCATTATCTATTATTACTATTACTTAATGCTATTAGATATAATTACTCTTAACTCAATTAAACCTACCATTTTTTTATATTTAAAATTTTTCTACATAATAATTTTGTATTTGGGACTTTCTCGCTTGATAGTAAACTATTACATAAAATTATTTTTGCTTGGATTTGATACCAAGGTAATTGATTAATTCCGTTAATGTAATCTTTGTGTACAATAAAGAATATTCTATCTATCTATACCAAGAAGATATTGTAAGGTCGCCAATAATTAATTCTCAAAACTGCAAAGTCTCCGAATAAGAAACCTGAAACTGAATCGGGTAATTAATTAAATATCTTGCGTGCAACACACCCTTCTAAATCTGCCCCTAGGGTACGCGGCGCATAGGCGACAAGAATTAAGGTTCGCGTTTTATGTGGTCTGCAGTTATCACAAATAAAGTACATTACATTATCGTATTTAAGCTCTACCGCTCCTTATATTGGCATTGTGATAACATCACTACCACTTAGGTGGTGCCAACCAACAAACTAGATAAGTACAAAACGTTTGCCCCAGAGTTATTAAGGCTTTAATAAGGGCTAACTAGCGCCGCCAATGAAACAAAAAAATCGCATCTTCGTTTGTATCCATTTTTCCAAAAAAGTGAGCGACAGAGTTTTCTGTATTAGTGATAGCTATTTTTAGAACCTACAACTTAAAACCTAGGGCCAAGAACCTAGTCATCATCATCATCATCATCAGCCACCCGACGCCCACTGCAGGACACAGGCCTCCCTCGTGGCTCTCACGACCATGAGGGGTTTTGCCATAATCGCCACGTTTGGCAGGCGGGTTGGCGATCGCAGTATGGGGGTTGGAATCTCAGGAAAACGCTGCTGCCCGTCTTCTGATAATTGATTTCCTTGCCTTCTACGACATCCACGGAAGGAAATGGAGTGACGCTATTCTTAATCCGGCGACACACGGAGTCCAGAACCTAGTCCACAATTTCATTTTAAGTACGCCAAAAACGGTGGTTTTCGCCAAAAACGAAATTGCAGCCTAGATTCTTGAACCTAATTTCTTAGCTGTAGGTTCTAAAAATTGCTGTTACCAACACAGACATTTTTGTCGTTCACTTTTTTGCAAAAACGGACTGTGAAAGCCTGTGGTAGCCTAGTGGGTAGAACAGTGGACTCGGAAGCGGGAGACCCAGGTTCGATTCCCAGTGCGGGCATATACCTATGACTTTTCTTTCTAAGTTATGTACATTTGTGAAGTTATAGTAGCAATATCACTCGCTAACGGTGAAGGAAAACATCGTGAGGAAACCTGGGTGTCTGAGCTATTCACATACATCAGCGCTTGAAATCGCCAATCCTCGGTGGGCACGCGTGGTGAATATGCCCATACTCTCACTCTGAGAGAAGGCCTGTGCCCTACAGTGGGACGTATATAGGCTGCTTATGATTGTGAAAGAAGATGTGATTTTTTTTTCCATTGGCGGCGCCGTTTAGCCCTTATTAAAGCCTTAATAATAAAGACTTCCACAACACAATCACCAGTTCCAATATTAAGCGCACCAAATCCAGAAAGATTCCATACTGATTGCTATCGCCCACGTCTGGATTCTGACAGGATTTCGTGCGCATAATTAGGCCTAGACTCTACTTCTCTACTTCCTGAAGTCGTAGAAAGATGAAATTCGGTATGCAAGCTAGGATTTGTACACACAACTGATCAACGTCCTACACCTATAATGGGGGTACAAGTCTGAATATGACATTTCTATTATGGAAAGGTAATTTCAAAAGTCGTAGTATGCCTAAGAGTTGGCAGACATAGGCTATGATTTGCTCACCAATAAACCAATAACAATAAAACCCGACAAGTACAAGTCGGACTCGCCCAACGAGGGTTCCGTACAAATTCGTACGTACTTATTATGATTAGTTCAAGAATCGAGTCTCGCAGTTTTTTCCGAGCTTTTCCCGAACATCAAAGACTTTTTTTTATGATGTAATTACAAATGTATAGTTAAGAGATTGTTCCCTCTACTTGTCGAAATATACGTTTTTTGCGGCATAAACGGCCGTATATTTTTTTTACGTTAGCATCTAAGAAGTTTGATTGTTTCACAGCTTCAAGGGACTGTAGACCTGAGTACATAATATGGTTTTAATTTCAACTCGATACCTCCACGTGTTCCCGAGATAAAACGTCTTGACGGAACGGACGAACGGACGGACGGACAACAAAGTGATCCTATAAGGGTTCCGTTTTTTCCTTCTGAGGTACGGAACCCTAAAAATCGGATTGGCTCTTCATGAGATCTGATGACCCTTTTACAGTAAAAGCTTTATGAGCTTGTGCAACAGACTTTACATAAATTAGGCTAGAATTAACATAGTCTTCATACTCTTTAATATAAAAAAAATCTTAGATCAAAAGTCACACACATATCGCCACATTTAAGCACAACTTTTTGTCTATGTAGAGCGCAGTATTCGAAGTATCAATCTACGGTTGATCGGACTTTCTGTATGGTTCTGTGATGGTACTATCGAAACCTCAGAACACAATTGTGTTCTGAGATCGAAACACCGAGGAGAACAGAATACACTGGTGACCTCAAGTTTCGTATAACTAGTATCAACTTCGATGGCGCGACCATTTGGTCAGCGAGATGTTGACATGTCGTCAGTTAATGGAAAATCAACTAATTTGCTTATGACTGAATCAATAAATGCTGCTGCATTGTAAAATAACCCTTAGCAACATTGTAGTCTTTTTCTGGTCTAAATTATACATCTGGGGCGCTATACGAAAGTTCTCCCCTGTACGGAGTTGTCCGATTTAACCACGATTAAGCCTACTCCGAACTGTCAAGTACTTACATATTTTGACACTTTGAAAACGTCAAAATGCTTAACCCGACAGAGTGGAAAGTTACGTGATACAAGGGCAGGTAGGCAATTAGTATGGAATTTGACAGACGATTGGAATCGCTCAGGACTTGGTGCGCATAGTTAGGCATCAGCCCTCCTATTATTAACTGTTAACTCTACAGTGCAGGACTTAAGCTGGATAGATAAATAGAATAAACAATATTCTATCTATACTATCATTGTTGTTATATTGAATTGGCCTGCTTGATTTCGAAGTTTTAAGGTGTTTGCGTCTAGGTACCTATAGTTGATTACAAAAGACAATGCTGCCGAGCAAAATATTAAGAATAGTACGAAGAATAGAATAAAAAGCGTTCATTGACGTATTTTATTACGAAACTTAAGTGGAGATGGGCGGGGCATAGCTGGTTAGACGAGAAGACGGACGGTGGACGAAGACAGTCACATAGTAGTGGCCGAGAGCTGGCCATTGTTCGGTGGGTAGGGCCCCTACCCGATGGGTAGGAGTACCCGACATTGAGAAGGCGGCAGGAGGGCCATGGACAAGATTAGCAGGAGACCAGCGAGGTTGGCGTGACGGTGAACAGGCCTATGCTCACCATGGGCGTCTTTCATGCTGTATCGATAGAAGATATATTCACTTATTAAGATAAAGGGTCGAGGCTAAGCATTATGCAACCAATAAACCCCTAAAAGGGTTAGTATGAATTTTCCTGGGATTTCAAATGCCGCTTGTAGTATATGCTTATACATGATCTGTTCTGTATCTTTCAACAGAGCATTCGCGGTACTGCGAAAATTACAAGTATGTAATTTATTGCCATGATCCGCATTTTGCATTAACTAAATACATTATTATGAGAACATGTCAAGGTGAGAAACGTATATAATTGTGTAACACAATTTGTTTGCCTGTTGTCATACAGCAGTACAATGCTTTTCGCACAAAACCTAGGTTATAGTAATGTAACGAAGTTTTTTATGAATGGACAAACAAACAGTAACACTGGGAAAATGTAGATTCCAATGTTTATTCTTAAACTTATTTGTAATAAAGCGGTTTTAAAACTCGAATAATTTTGTTTATCGATCGTATCGTTTTTGGCTTTCCTATGATCTTATGATCATTGGTCACTCTTGCATCTCTGGGACAGAATCTCTAATGATAATTGCTTGTGTCTGTCTGTCAAACTGTCAACACCTATTGTAGGAACTTTATCTGAATAGACTTCTAAAAAAAAATTCAATTCAATTCAATTCAATTCAAATATTTTTATTCATTGTAAAAACAGAATGTTTACTTAATGAACGTCAAAGTTGTACTTAATGAACGTCAAACGTGAACTTGACGTAAGTGTAAACGAAAAAAAATTTGAATTCGAAAAGAAACACAAAAAATAATTTATAAATATTAAAGAAAATACGAGTATAATACAAAAATTAAACATTAATACCTTATTTGTAAGATTATGCCGGCGCCAGACATGATTTCAAAGAAGTGATCACTTCTTTCAACACTTTTCTCACGCATTTGGTCACATATTGTTGTATCTGCCAGATACATGTTTTAGATTTGATCACTCCTTTGAGCTCACAGTTTTCAAATAGACTTGACAAAACATGGACAACGATTTGGACTACACAGTTTGCTTATATCATTTACGTGCGTGTAATAATTTATTGGACGTGCACATAAATAAACAAAAACAGCCACAACTCAAAAACGCTCACGTTACTGCACTCCAGCGTTAGTTCATTCGTTTGGTTGTTTACCCATGACAGCTCTCCATGGTGACGCTCGCGCCGTGTGGCAGGCACACAAACATTTGGGCTTTGATCCCTTTGATGTGCGCTAAAAAACCGCCCAAGTGCGAGTCGGACTCGCGCACGAAGGGTTCAGTACCATTATCTATACAACATTAGACACAAAGATCGAGAAAAAAACGGCACAAAATCACGTTTGTTGTATGGGACTTAAATATTTATTTTATTCTGTTTATAGTATTTGTTGTTATAGCGGCAACAGAAATACTTCATCTGTGAAAATTTTAACTGCCTGGCTATCACGGTTCATGAGTTACAGCCTAGTGACAGACCGGCAGACAGACAGACAGACAGACAAACAGGCAGACGGACGGACGGACGGACGGACGGACGGACAAACAGACAGACAGACAGACAGTTAAGTCGTAGTAATAGGGTCCCGTTTAGCACTCTTCGGGTAAGTAACCCTAAAAACCGACACGGTACGGCAAAACGCACTTAAGTGATCAAATACGTGACAATAGTATCAAATGCCCGTGCCACACATATGAACACTTATTTGATCACTTCTTTGAACTCATGTCCGGCGCCGGCATTACAATCATACATCATTTCGTAAATGCTCACTACACATACTATAAACTACAGTTGAACCTTTACATTTTAGTAGCTGATTTTAAATCCTTATTTTGCTTAATTCCCCCAAGATTAATAAAAACCCATGTGGCTGGGTTTACACTCTGTATACTTTATTGTACACAAAAAAGGAAATTACCCAGATTTAGAGTACAGACAACCTTATAACTAAAAGTGATCTCTTGCAGACCACATTTAAAAGTAACTATGTACACGTATTGTACTGTCAAGATCATTTCAATATTGTTATGGTCTTTAGATAATTATCTTGTACACATACAATGTGTATTTGCCGACTGTAAAGTTTATTCGCAAATGAGTAAAAAAAATGCAAAAACGGGATTAGAAAGTGATTGTTTAGAAAACAAACTTCACAAACAGCGAGACCACTTTATCAGATAACCAGAAATTTATGTTATTAGTATGCCAATATTGAGAAAGACCGGTGGTACTAGAAAGCTGTAATTTGGTATGTGTATGCATATTTATCACATCGACAAAGTTAAAGAATAAAATGTTGAAAAACAATTTTTTTACTGTATTTTTTTTTTCTCGTCTACCCCATCATGTGGGGCCCCGTTGGAGTGGTCGTTGAAAAATATTGTGGGTGTAGGAAGCCTATTTTTTTATTTAGGGTTCCGTTTGCGAAATATTAAGCTTTCAAGCGCAAATGTTTGTCCGAGTAGATTTTCGTAGAAAGAGGGGTCTTTTTTATCTGCTTAGCAGAACTGACAACTTCAACTTCAGAACTGACAATTTCAGTAATTTTCAATACATTTTGTACTAAGTTTTCCTTTTATTTAATAAGTTGGTCGCCCATTACTCGTTAACTCGCAAGCCCTTCTTAGCCGTGATAATTTGTGTTTTAAGTTTATTATATTATGTGCAACTGTCCCGAATTTTTTCACGTTTCTACAATCAGCCATTTATCTGGGATAGAGGGGGAGACGCCCTACTCTGGCAAAAATTTCCGCTTTAAAGCTTAATATTTCGCAAACGGAACCATAAATCGAAAAATGGTCTTCCTACACCCACAATATTTTTAAACAACCAATCCAGCGATACCCCGTACTACGGTGTTGGTGAGAAAAATACACCGGCCAAGTAGGAGTCGGACTCGCGCACGAAGGGTTCCGTACCAATATCTATACAACATTAGACAAAGATCGAATTTGAGAACAGCGCCGTCTATAGAAACCAACCAGAAGCGTTTAACATTGCACTTAACGACATGACATCGGCGCTGTGAAGGTTACATAAATGGCCGCTAGATGGCGAGCGCTGTCTTTAGACAACGTTTGTTGCATGGGAGCCCCCTTAAATATTTATTTTACTCTGTTTTTAGTATTTTTTGTTATAGCGGCAACAGAAATACATCATCTGTAAAATTTCAACTGCCTAGCCATCACGGTTCATGAGATATAGCCTGGTGATAGACAGACATACAGATGGACAGTGAAGTCTTAGTAGTAGGGTCCCGTTTGGCACCATTCGGGTATGGAACCCTAACAATTGCATCCCTAATTTATTCAAAGTTATCTGACATAAATAATAATTATTTAAAAACCTAAAAAGTTTTTTCAAGATTTTATTCTACCGTTTTGTTGGAGTAATAAATATATGTATATCTAAAATTTCAACTCTCTGGTACTTATTGTCTCTGAGCTAAGCCACGGACAGACAGACAGACGGACAGACATGGCGAAACTATAAGGGTTCCTTGTTAACTACGAAACCCTAAAAATTCTGTACTGTAGCATTGGAATTTCGCTCCATTGGCTTACCATAATTAACCTAAATTTGGATAATTTCTTTCGTTTTTTTTTTTTATTTGGACTGCCCCGTGCTTGTAGGGTGCACAGGGATTTCTTTCGTTTTCGGAACCTTTTGTTTACATTTTGAACTTGACAGTTGTTTTTTTCCCTAAGGATGTCCTACTTTCTTCATTAGATGGTGTGGTCATATCACAACTTTATTTATTGGTTTTTGCACGGACGAAAGCGGAGGTAGATTGATCTGTCGCTCCTTTTTGTCTGGTTCTCTCCTTGATTAAAAAAAAAAAAAGTCCTTGACTCATTCATTCTTTTTCCGTGTCTTCAGACCAAAGCCTCCATCATGTAATTATTTTCTTTTCCGCGGCGTGGCCGCGAATATCATATCAATCGACAGTGAAATAAGTCGATTGATTGTTTATTTTAAATTTTGGTGAGTAGCTTTACTGGTTTTATAAATTATTTTTCGGTTTCGCACTGATTTGTGGAAATTTATCGAGGTGTGTCTTTTCAGATTTTCTTAATTAAATTTTCGGCATGTCCCTGAGGATATAGAAGACGGGATTTGTCATCAATTTCACATTTATGTAAGTATTTCCAGGATTCGCCAGGGAAAAGAAGCGAATTTCGTTCGAAATACCACCAAATTTTTTCGTACTAACCTAAGTTACGCATTTTCCATTACAGATTTTCTTAACTTTTCGCTTAAATTGCGACAAAATGCAGACGTCGTGATTATTTACATTTAAAGAAACTCGGTGAGTGTTCTTGATTTTCCTTTTAAAAGTATGGGAAGCTCGCGTTCTTTTCCACACATTTTACATTCTCATTTCCTCTGTTAGAAGTGCTAAAGTGTTAATCGCGGATTTGTTTTGTTTTCCAGACTGTTGGTCGGGTTTCTTTCTTTCTTCTTTCTTTATATATTCCCATATTTTCAATTTATCAAAGACTCCAAATTTCCTCGGGGTTCTACTTTGGGGCGGAGAGGTGGTTGCTTCCTGAAGACAACAAGATGGACGGCCCCAGGTTTCCCGCTGATAATTTATTTAATTTACCCGGATAATTTTCGGTATGTAGATTTATATTTCCATTTCTTTTTTGGAGAGGCATTCTATGTTCACGATGCTCTCACCAGCCTAACATATTTTCAAGCGATAATCTCAAGTTTCCGAGACTTAAGTTTCCAACATTATATTTTCCAAATTTTCCACGTAGCAATTTTCCAACTTTCTACTGTGCGATTAAAACTCATTTACCTATTGTTTCCAAGCTAAATTGTAGTAATAATATTACTTTAGATTTTCTAAGTGCGTTTTTTCATAAATTCTTTTCTGGCAAGTGGCCAGTGGTTAGGATTTCTTATTTTCTGAACCCATGTACCTACTGTGACTTTTTGGGGGCACTGAGACCTAACTACAGACTGCTAATACTAGTCAATTTACCTAATTTAATTAGATCTTCCTAAAACAAAACCAGGTTTGACGGCCTTCAGCCCTAATGTATATTTCAAGTTAAAAAAATAAATAATCATTATTAGAACTAAATTTACTCCGTTTCTTTAATCTCCCACTGCAGACTCAGTTATCATACCTTCCTTGCGATTAAAACCCAAGTGCTTTTCCTCTGACTATCCACGGTATCTTCTTTTAGTGCTGGCCTGGCGCCCGAGATCATATTTTTCTTTCAGCCTATTTGCCTAAGGTGTTAGGGTAGAGGGACTCTAGTAAAACTTGTATTCCTTTCTTATAATTTTATTATTAATTGGTCAGTGCTAATTTATACATAAAATCATTGGTTCTATTTGAACTACAGGACGAGCCCCGCCTTAACTTCAAGTTCAATTTGAACATCTTGTCAATGTGACACCTTAACAATACCTAACAATAAATACCCAACAGTAATACCTTAAATAAATTCCTATTCTTTCTTTTTAAAAAAATGTATCATTACAACTGACGTTTATTTTATTCCTTCTTTTTAAAAAATTATTATTACAGTACCCAGGCTAATACAATAATTACTATGAATTAATAGGTAACTTAAATAATTACTGAGCCTTAAATATAAATAACCAACTGATAGGCACAACGTTTAATTCTGTGAACTAAAAGTAAATATGTTACTTATCTGCTTATTTTGTTTCTGTGATGTGTTTTGTTGGTATAATAAATGTCTTTTTAGTTAGCGCTGCCCGGGACTGACCCAGGTCAGCACCAGCTGAGCCACTACCTGCCTTATTTTATGTCATCACTAGTTAAGCCTTACTTTGTTCTAGGTTTTTTCTCCTGATGAGGCAATAAATTTATACTTTTTTATCTTTATCTTATGTTATCTTAGACATTGATATCGTACGGTCTTATTTATAAAAACATGATTCCTTAAAACACTCCTCAGAGGGAGTTTATGTAGTCTGTGGTAAAGGGAAAAACGTAACCACAGATTAAATAAACTGACTCAGAGGAATCGTGTTTTTATAAATAAGACCGTATATTAACAATGTCTAACTAACCCACCAATGGTTGATGGGTAGGTAGAGTTCGGCACACTACTGAATACACACATACATAAACTCACGCCTGTACACCGGACGGTAAGACAAAGACCATGGTTTGTTCTTCATACAGTCATTGAGTAAAGTTTGGGGCGATACCTTTCATTACTTACATAAATAATCAAAGCTAAATACTAGGTTATTAATTAACAACTCACCCATTGAGCGTCGGCTGTGTCCTTTCCATTATACCGTTCACCAGACACCCTGGGGTCTCGTGTTTATGAGAAACGTGATGTGTCTCCACATCATCTAGAATCGCCTCACGATCCACATAGTTCCCTTTATTATTTAACTTATCACTAGAAAGACTCTTCGACCTGTATTTCGGAGTCAGGCCTTTGTCTAAGAATGCCGCACTGAACCCGTTCAGTTTGCTATCGTGTTTCTCATTATTTGTTGACATTTTCTACTCGCTCGCACTTAAAAACAAACAAGCGGCTGTCAAATCTGTCAGCTGTCCAGCCGCCGCGAATGCACTGACTGCTAAGGCGCGAAACGAAACGTTTTGCTAAGCAGCCGAGCAGCGATGGCCACACAATCCGGGTTAAATTAGAACGTCAACTCCACGAGCGCCAACAGTAGTTATGCTAGTCAACATAGAAAACTGTTTAAAATTGGCTGGATTATAATGCGCGTGACGTACAAAAAGTCCAGTGTATCTTCAATGCCGCTACTGAGGGTGAAGGTAAAAACAGCGCCATTGTATAAACATGTCCATCTCTCGCCGTTTTATTATAATGAATCAGTGCCTGTGACATTTCTTTTAGAGGAAGCTGCGAATTTCATCTTCCGATTAAATTAAGATGTTTGTTTTTTTTTCTTTTCAGGAAACGAAACGTATTTATATAGGGCACTAAAAAAGTTTTTGGCGCGCTTACGCAATCGTATCGTATTCGTAGGTAACTACGTTAGTTCATTATTCATTATTCGCCTTGAGGCTTGGCGCAAGGGGCGATACAAAATTATTTATAGATATATTCTGTGTAATTTTCATTTTTGTGTACAATAAAATGTTTTCAATCTATCTGTCTATCTATTTATTTCAGGAGTATTTTTTTTATTTGTCGGTCTCGATCTGTTTGGATAATTTACTACCTTGAAGGCTGCTGCCCGGCCTCAAGCGACCACACGCACACGTCGCCAGTCGCTACGTGCCAAGGATCTAAATAAACTTATAATACTGTTATTATACTTTACATTTATTATTGATCAGCTCAGATAAGTATTAAGTACTATTTAGCAAAAGTATGTCCAAGAGAGTCTTCAAGTCACATATGAATGAAGTGTGTTAGGAGGCCAATCGGTTATACAACGTATGAACGTATTAACCTGTCTACCTATTGTGATTTTGCAACACAAAAACTTTTCCCTTTTAATGTGCATTGCATATTCGGAAGCCCGCAAGTGCGTAAGTGCTATGCAGACGTAACGTAATTTTGGCAACTTCTTTTATGGTCAATTTAGTAGGTTACTAGTCGAGTCTCTGGTCAGATTAGAAATGCAAAGATGATTTTTGGAAATCTTGTTACTTAATCGCGGTCTAACGAGGCGATGGTTCCGATTTTGACTTTAAAAATGTTTTATGCCCTACATACTATATTTGTCTGAAGTACTCTACAGTCCACCGCACATCACTTCACATCCACATTCTACATCCTTGCACTCTGCAGGTATGCAAAGGTGGATCGTTACGCTACGGGCGTAATTGCAAACAAAATGTACCTAAAGGTTGACTTGCTGTCCACTGTACCGACCTAAGTACGCGACGTACAGTCGACAAGCGACAGCGCATCAACCTGCACATCTGTGCATTCTACTCAACTACGCTACGGGTTTTTTGAAAAAATCCTGCTATATCCTATCCTACTTAATAGTATAAATGTGAAATTTTGTGAAGACGTTTGGATGTTTGTTACTCAATCACGCAATAACGGCTGAACAAATTTAGGTTTAATTTGGTATGAAGACAGTTTGAGTCCCGGGGAAGGGGGGGAATAGCATACTTTTCATTCCGGGAATTAGGTACTCGTTCCATGCGGCCGAAGTCGGGGGAAAAAGCTAGTAGAATATAAAGCTTGATGTGCTATTGACTGTGAAGTAGGCAACAGATGGACTTACCAAGGTACAGTCGACATCACATCATGTAAAGTTTGATTTGCCAACTGGTGCTACAATGGGATAAGAAACATCCAACATTCAAAAGCTTGCCGACGATTTATTATACGTTTTCACAAAAAAGATTAATCAGAAAACGGCAACGGATGGTTAATACCTATTTGCCAAATACGCAAATAGGTACCACTGGCAAGTGAGGCTCTGGCATAGAGAGTGAACTAGAAGAAGAAGAATAGTACATTGTACACCGAGAGGAGAAAAGAGAGTATGTTTAAAGGAAGGAAACTCGAGAACAGAAATGTAACTTTCTCCCTACCATGTACTGATGGAGTGTGTGCGGAACGAGCCGCAGAGACGCCAGCCATTTTGCAGACATCTATTCGAAGTAGGTGGCTGTAACATCGCTTTGGCCTCTCCAATGTCAGCTGAGGCTAAGTCTGTACTTGATTTAGTTAAGGTCGCCCTTAGATTAAGAAGAGATAATTTAGTTTAATTTTATGTTTTGTTATTTCTATTGATGTCTTGGTATCACAATGTGTTCTATTAGGGTGACATGATCACTATGTGACCAAGCCCTTCAAAAAAGATAAAAAAAAAAAAAATAATAATAATCTCCCAAGTGATACATCATAAGCATCATAAGCAGCCTATATAAGTCCCTGTAAGGCACAGGCCTTCTCTCGGGGAGAGAGTATGAGCTTAGTTGCGGATTGGCGATTTCAAGCGCTGAGGTATGTGAATAGCTCAGACACTCAGGTTTCCTCTCGATGTTTTCCTTCGCCGTTAGCGAGTGGTATTGCCACTGTAAATTCACAAATGTACATAACTTAGAAAACAAAGTCATAGGTACATGCCCGCACTGGGAATCGAACCTGGGTCTCTCGCTTCCGAGTCCAATGTTCTACCCACTAGGCTACCACCGCTGTGAGTGATACATACCTACGAGGAAAATAAAATTATTTAGAATAATTAAAAGCCTACAGTTAAAATTATCAATTTAGTAAAAAACTAAATTTAACAAAACAAAACAAATGGGGGTGGCAACTGCCAAAAAATTCAAAATGGAAGATGTCCCGTTTACTTGACTATTTGTATGGGAAAAGCACAATATTTGTAATTATGAAAACCCCCAAAGATATGTGTAGTGTCTTTTTTTTTCAGAAAAATCAGTGCCTACGCGTTTACTGCTCAGTTTGCAATAGAAAAACTGTGGCTCCTAAACCATTTGGAGGAAGTAAATTGATTATCAAGAAGTTTATAGGATATGATTCTAGAAAACAAATAAGTACCAAAAATATTTCTATGCAGGTAAACACAAATAATACTAATGAAATACATTCAGAATCATTGTTTAAGTTACGTTTTATCATTCTTGTTGGTTTTCAGGTCCGCAACTTTCACACTCGTTAAAAACGGAGGCAATGTTTAACTAAAAACGAGAAATGCAAGCCTTGATATCAATAATTCAACCCATTTAGCGAATGTAAAGCCAGCTATTATTGCTCCAATTGTAAGTGAAGTAAAACCATGTTGCTGGGTACTTGTAAACATCGGTTTTATTAAATAAAATCATAATCATACATTGTAACCCGCATTTCTTTGGCCCTAAGCCCGTATCTCAAAATAGGTAAACGGCAGCAGTTAATTGTTGTAGCATTGAACTGGGCAGATCTGGGTAGGTAGGACAATTTAGTTGTTGGTAGGAACCTTAAAGTAATAATCCCGCAGCATCATGTTACGCTCATAAAGCTGCTTCGTCTCCAAACTAAAATAAAATTAAGAGAGTTCATGCAGAAATATATAGTATGATTTTATGTGTAAGTTTATTGTATAGTGTGGATAATTTTACATAAATTTTCGATGTTTCTGAGTAACTTTCTTAAATAAATTTAACAGTTTACACTTTATAATCAACAAATCAGCAGTTATGCGATTATGTCTGCAAGAAATGTTTAAAAAATATTTTTGGGGTTGGCTTTGTATTACAGTCTATATTCCTTTTGCGGTATCATTACAACACTATGCTTTTTCAGTTTTGGTATAAACTATAGCTTTCCCTTTTTTAGTGAAAAGCATTTCATGACGTTTTTATGTTGACTTGCCATTAAAAAATCCGAAAATAAGCAACACTTAAAAAACAAAATAAACATTGTCGGGGCAAATCTCAGTGGCGCCATCTGTAATGAGTTTCGTGTTGCCATCCCCATTGCCGCGCTTGTTTTTTTTTCGTAGTGCTGAGAAAGGTTGCCGGCCACCTTTCATTGAAAATCGAGTACAAAAAAAAACCCACCTCCTTTTCTTATAATTTGATATAAAACCTTTTTTATGTTCGCTGCTAAAAAACAAAAGAACGCTGGCAGCATCAACGCCCACAGCATTGATTTTCAGCACGGGCCTTCTTTAGTAACTCACGAAGTGTCAATACAGAACAACGATAATAACATAGTTTAAAAATACATACGTAGCACATATACGTACACTAAAAAGATTGTGACATTTTGAGAACCTCCTCCTTTTCTGAAGTCGGTTAAAAGTAATTGCAAATAAACTGCTTACATTTTGGTACATAGTAAGACTGACCTCGAATTGTACAAGAGAAGGTATGTCATTGAAAGAAGAAGCATTTAATGCTGTAAAAGAAAGTGAGGTTCATGTTTAGTACGCGCTACGCTGGTGCAGGTTAAGTTTACGCTTTGACCACCTAGAGACCGACCACTCCGGTTAGTTTCGTTAGCGACACGGCAGGAAATTGTAGATTATTGGTTAATGTACCTAGTTAACAAATATTGTGCAGTTTTCTCTTATCACTTATCAGAAACGTGTGACCATAAGACCGCAAGGTCGACGGTTGCATATATGGTGTGGGTGGGTGTCAACCGCAAATAATAGAAGAACGGAATATGCTGGTTGTAAATGCCTACGGTAGCCAGGGACAATAACATAAAGCTGTTGAAACCCATATCATAAACATATGAAATATACAACGTGTTGTTTACAGGGATCAATTTAAAGACACTTTAAAAACATGGGATGAGAATCAATTATAAAATAATAATGGATCTAAGAAAAATAATGCTACCTCGCACTGACTATAAAAAAAAATTAACCCCTTTAAAAAATACTTAAGTGCAACTACAACATAAATTTCGTTGCTATAAATTAAACTAAAAAATATTTATAACAGTAAAGCTTCTTGAATGGATCTTCAAGTTTAGGGTTAAAGGCGGCTCGGTGGCTTCAGTTTTATGAAAACAGAGAAAATGGGTCTGTATTGTGTTGATAGTAAGGAGGTTTTTATTTTATACTCTTCCTATTCCAATCACTGATAATCAGTGACACCGATACGTGAACACTATACTGTATGTGAGGCAGCTGTCATATCAAGGACGCGTGGAAAAGTCCATTTACTAAAATACTGACGCCCGAACAAAACAAAAAATACACTTGATCGCAACACTAACCTATGTTATGATACGATCTAAATGTGGATTAATTTTAATTAATATCAATAAACCAATTTTAATTTCAAAACTAAGTGCTTGCTGGGTTACTTTGCTGGGAAATCATTAACCTATTTAAATGTAACGGGTTATTAAAATTTAAAAGATGTTAGCGCCCAATGGGCTCGTAACTTTCAGCGTCCTTATGACACGGAGCGTAAGTATGAACATTGAATTTTAAAATTAAATGGTATGAACCAGCGCTACACTTGTTTGAGATCCCGATGTTTTGAATACATTGCGCGTTGAAATATAAAATTTTCCAACTGAAAGCTTAAAATTCATATAAGGTTCCTTGGGATGTTCGGTAAAATAATTATAACATCCACACAACACATCTACTTGTAGCATATTCACATCATAGCTCAGCGAATCAGGCGCAGCAGAAAACCAGCGCTAGTCGCCTTTGACTAGCATTTTGCTGAGCTGCAGCCTTTTCTTATTGTAGCACTTGTGTTCGGCATGATTGTATTGGGTACGTATTATTATTTGTTTTATTTTGTGTTACAATGGAAATGAATGTTTTTCACTTTCACTTTCACCCGAAGTAGGATAACCTGTGATATGGCAACCAGGCAAGGGCATTACAAACAGGGAAATACACCCAGACTGAGGCCATTTGTACAAATCAAGTACAGCCACGGGCAAGTACGAACTTCAGTGGGAATCGAACCCACAACCTCTGTTTCGGAAGCCAACATGTTAACCGCTAGACCAACGTGGCAGTCGATTGATACTATACATTTTTGCAAAAAAAAAATTCGTATAAAAATTCAACTTAGTACAATAATTATCTCCTCAAGGCGTTGATTGCCCAGGCATAGATTTTTAGTTCCCTAAAAACATGTTCGTAATGACGCAGAGAATTCGTGAATTTCGGGAAAGGCGTTAGTTTATTACACCCGATATACTTCGATAGAACCCTGTCAGCTTTATGTGCAACTTGATAAGGAATTATCTACTGTTTGTCTGTTTGCTCGTTCGCGCTTGACATGACACCCTGACAGTACTGATTTGAAACCTCTTGAGCGATGGGTCAGTAACAGTTGTTTGTACAATCCATAGTAAATCAACCTTTACATACGTGCACTCTAATCAGTTGCGTTATGGACGACTTTAAAACAAAAATGTCAACGTTGATCAGCTGTCGACTGTATGTAAACTAAGTACATTGAGATAGGTATGCTAAGTACAGATCACCTACGATGTCTGATTGCGTGCATCACATGGCATATTCAAGTAAATGGCTTGATGGAAACGACATAAACTGTCTGAGTAATTTGTTTGCGTCGTTTATGAATTACAGTACCTTTCCACGCCGGTAAGCCAGCGGCCACACTGAAGGGACGTGGGGCGGGGGCGCGGAAAAGACGCGACGCGTTGTATAGAAATCGCGCCCTCGCCCTTCTGTATGCGCTACGTCCCGGCCGCGTCCCTTCAGTACATTTTGTATGAAAGTGAATTGGATTAACGACACGTCTTTTCCACGCCCTCGCTTTACGCCCCTTTTATGTGGCCGCTGGCTAAGGGACGTCCCAAGCGGATATACTTCGACCAAATAGGGGATGTATTAGCGAAGGGCATTACAAACAGTAACCGAAACCTGCGTGCGCGCACGCAGCGACTAATGAATGTTGAAAAAGCGAAAGAGGTTTGTCAGGGTCATGACAAGTAGACCTGGGTCTCTACCCACCACTCCGGGATGTAGGCGTGAGTTTATGGAAGTAATCATATCATAAGCAGCCTATTACGTAACACTGTAGGGCACAGGTCTTCTCTCAGAGAGAGAGTATGGGCTTAATCACCGCGCGTGCCCACCGCGGATTGGCGTTTTCAAGCGCTGAGATATGCGAATAGCTGAGATACTCAGGTTTCCTCACGATGTTTTTCTTCACTGTTAGCGAGTGGTATTGCAAAGTAAGTATAAAGTAAAGAACAAACAATGTCTCGGCATGGGTGGAATTTTTAGCCTAGGTTTTAAAGAAGAAACAGTTTTCAGGTTTTTCATTACTTCAGTTGAACACGTTATACACAGCGTGTGTCGGGATGCAGCGTTTATTTGTAGGTATCGAAACATAATAATTTATGTTATTTTACTACTTAATTAACATGGTTGACACGGTCAAACTTACAAAAACATTGAAAATTTAAAACATTTGCTTATTGGCTTATTTAATCAAAACTGAAAAAAAAACCTACTTGTCAATACTATAGGTTAATTAACTATGCAATATACCTACATCGTATTGTCATAGTAAACCATGAATGGTAGTTTTATGAAATGGGGACCTGACAGCTTATTATGGCCGGCATGGTCCTTTATTGGGCTCAAGGAATCATAAAAAGGACATTGGATCATAAAAATCTATTCTGCAGTTCTACACTACGGCTGCTGATACAGATTCGTGTGAAACTCGATTGCGTGTTACTTTGAATTCCTGTAGGTACTTAAGTCGTGAAAAGCGTGACTTACAAATTAAAGTCATTGTCGTAGAGTTCTTTTATTAATTTAAAGGGGTTCTTTTATTCATCATCAAATGCCATCTCTCACGGTCCCTTGCCATCCGCATCTACGGACCTTCCGCGGGCCCAACGGTATCGTCTGCTGGTCTGGCCACTGATCTCGTCCCATTCTCGGCTGTTTCTGCTGTTTCTTCAGCTTTTTACCCGACTGCGGCGGAGGTATGCATGTTAGTATGTCCGATTCAATGTTCCCCTTTACTTCTTAATTTAAGAAATATATAAATAAATCACTAAAAGCTCAAAAATTAAAATGTGGGAAAATGCATATAACAAAATTTGTCAAACACAAACTTTAATTGTAGTCTCTCAGGAATTAAGCATTTCTAAAATAACCCTATACTATGCCACCTACCACAGATGTTACCGAATACAATTTATTAATTTATATCCGTTAAATAAATGCCTAAGTTTTCTTAAATTCAGTGGAAAATATCTAGTCTTATTTATAAAAACACGATTCCTTAAATCACTCCTCAAATGCAGTTTTTTACTTGTATCGACTAAACTCTCTACACTGCCTTCCTGGGCTCTTCTTCTGGGCTGAGTTAAGCCCTCATTAGCAGCGGCAACCACGGTCCCATTAAATCACAAATCAGGTGTGACATTGTCGACAAGTCCAGCGCGCGCCGCGCAGAATGACAAGCAGCGGCGGACAGCAAACGCAATATTGCGTCACCAATTAACTTTCCATTTCGTTTTACAGAAGGTGGCACGCGGTCCACTTCTTGGGTTTGTGAGTTGGCCTCGCACATGCTGGGCTCTGTTCCATCAAAGCAATGGTACTAAGTTTCTAACTTATTGACTTATTTGTCTGTTTGTCAAGCCAAAATAAAAGTAATGCAGCAGGTGTAGCGGAATAATCAGACAAATAAGTCTATTTCGATAAATATACTAATTTTTTAAGTTATATAGGTACTGATAGTTTGTGTTTTATATTAATTCCAAGGTTCTAAATTTATTATTCTCAAACATTATTCTCAGTCTAATATTGCACACCTTAACCGGTAGAGCATGCATGTTCTTTTCATTTACTTTACCAGCTACTTTAATGTATTTACCATGCTTTAGGAAATAAAATGTTTTATCTCATCTTATCTTATCTAAGCCTTATTGCCGGACGCGGTTAGTGGGTAGACCGTGGATGCGAATGGCGCTAGACCGCGAAAGATGGCGTGATGGGAAAAGGTGTATACTCAGCAGTGGGCAGAGGTGGTCTTATGAAGAATGATGGTAATTGGGAAAGGTGTAGGTATACTCAGCAGTGGGCAGAGGTGGTCTTATGAAGAATGATGATGATTTGGAAAAGTGTACATATACTCAGCAGTGGGCAGAGGTGGTCTTATGAAGAATGATGGTTATTATGAAGCCTTGTTGTTCAATTTTATGGAACAGGGCCCTGTGATCGGTAGTGGAATACCAAGTTCTTTTGGATTCCCTCTCTGGGATATCCTAAGGAGCAAGTTGGGTGGTCCTAGTGGAACACAAAGATCTTAACGCGCCTACTTTCCACTGCAGTGCAGGGTCTAGGATTACCATCACTCACAGAGAGACTGATGTCCTCCACACGTCGTGCTTACTATAAGATAAGCGACTACAATCGTTCAGCCTCAGAAGAGTGTTAGAATTGCAAATAATCTAATCGAAAAGAAATTAGAGCATAATGAAAATGCTCGTGAGACTCCAATCTCTTTTATATTAATTTATTCTTCATTCTGACCAAGATCAAACATCGATTTGTGTCCTCTGAACATATTGGCAAAGTTTTATTGCGGACCCTATTGGCGTTTGTAAATGAAAACTAACCCACAAATGAGAAAAGCCTCGAGAGGATCTCTAGAGCTAGTATAACACAGATTTCGTCGGTCGAATTTAATACTGGACCATTTCAAAACTTAATGTTTTGAGTACCTAATTGACGTAATAAAGGGTCATAATAAGGGGGCTCATGTTCTGTGGGGGCACCCATAGCTGGGTGTAGACTTCCTCTATCTCCTTCTATCTTTCCCTGTCTTGGGCTTCACTAGTCCATATTCTGCCAGCCACCGCCGCGATGTCGTCTCTCCATCTCTGTTGCCATCTCGTGGATACCGTGGAGGATCTTTTCGCTCCATCTGTTGTCTTTTTGCCGCGCAATGTGCCCAGTCCATTTCCACTTTAGCTTAGCCATAGCTGTGAGAGCGTCTGTTATTTTAGTTTTAGCACAAAGTGTTTGCGACAGTCAATTAAATTACAAAGGGAAGTACTCGTGGTTCCATCGCGTCTCTTTAAGCGCTTATTCGACCGGAACTAATGGCAGTTACTCTGCCGGTTCCGGACATTTATTGCGCGGTTATTCGCTGGTTCTATCCGTGGTTTTTATTAATGACCCAGTACTGGCACAAAGCTGACTTGTTTGTATATAGAAAAGAAAAAAAAGTAATTCCGGAATCTCTTACCTCAATTTTTGTCGGAAGAATCCGACCAGGTTTCCTTGCCTTCTTCTCAATCTTGAGACTGGCGCTAGTCTTTTTGTTAATATTGAGTTAAGTTTCAAATAGTTGAATTGTAATTATATGACGTAGAAGAAGGCAATTACTGCCTACTAGTAAAAAAGGGCAAGGTACTTAAAATGTTTTTAAATTAATTAGTTTTTTTTTAATTAATTACTAATATAAAATTGCCTCTCTTCAATGATATAGGTACAAAGTTTGAAAGCTTATGATAATACTCAAGTCAACAGCAGCAAAAAGATCGAATCTTTTTACTTACCGACTTCAAAAAAGGAAGAGGTTCTCAGTTCGTCGGAATCTTTTACGAGTAGTGTTCTTATTATTCTTAATTGTAATGTTTTCTCTGTAATCTTTTAGTAAATAAATAATTTTGTATTTGTATTTTTAACGGCCGCCGGCGACGCGGCAGACCGAGCGAAGATGGTGTGACGACCTGACCAAATGACCTGACCTGGGGTGGGAAGAGTTGGCCAAAGACAAGCATTGGAATCCGTGTGGCGCCGGATTAAGAACAGCGTCACTCCATTTCCTTCCGTGGATGTTCCCCGATTTTACTCGAAGACGCGTGGACCGATTTGGAAAATCCTTCTTTGTTTGAAAGGGGAAACTTCACAGGTAGTCCCATAGTCATCAGGTCAGAATTGGAAGGTGGGACCGTGGAGAAATCAAGGGAACTCTTCAAATTTTAAAGGCACACTTGAAACGATTTGGGTAAAGTATACTAAGTAGGAAGCGGTGGTAGCCGGTAGTGGGTAGAACATT
The DNA here is from genome assembly GCA_963969515.1 of Yponomeuta evonymella. Taxonomy (NCBI): domain Eukaryota; kingdom Metazoa; phylum Arthropoda; class Insecta; order Lepidoptera; family Yponomeutidae; genus Yponomeuta; species Yponomeuta evonymella. The sequence continues at coordinate 21,247,435 of OZ018343.1, read as the reverse complement.
GGACAAGGAAGCGGTAGACCCAGGTTCGATTCACAGTGCGGGCATGTACCTATGACTTTGTTTTCTATGTTATGTACATTTGTGAAGTTATGTACAATACCACTCGCTAACTGTGAAGGAAAACATCGTGAGGAAACCTGGGTGTCTGAGCTATTCACATATCTCAGCGCTTGAAATCGCCAATCAGCGGTGGGCACGCGTGGTGATTAAGCCCATACTCACTCTCTGATAGAAGGCCTGTGCCCCACAGTGGGACGTATATAAGCTGCTTATGATACTAAGTAGGCAAACTATACTTCTACAATAATACCTACATCGAATTTAAAGGTCATATTCGTTTAAATTATTTCTCTGTTTTTGTGCTGTAGTATTTTGATGTCGGTTTTTAGGGTTCCGTATCTCAAAAGGTAAAACGGAACCCTTATAGGGTGAAAAAAGTTACGGCCGTTTATGCCTCAAAAAACGTGTATTTCGATACTCTCTAGAGAATCAAATATTTATAGGATACTTACCTTTGACCTATCACTATGAAATTTGGGAAGTAATATTTTTGCACGCTATAAGTAGGTGCAGGGAAAAATCTGAAAACTATACATTTGTAATAAGCCGTTTTCAGTACAAATTCACAAAGCAATTCATAGATGGCGCTTACAGGCGTAGCCATAGAAGAACCGGAATACGGCTGTCAAAATTAATCTGCGCTAAGCAAAATTTAACAGACGTATCCCTGTTCTTGTATGTGCTTTGTGAATTTGTGCTGAAAACGGCTCATTAAATCATAAAAAAAATGTCTTTGAAATTCGGGTAAGCTCGGAAGCTGCTCGAGACTACAACAGCGAGACTACAAATTTGTACGGAACCCTCGATGGGCGAGTCCGACTCGCACTATGCCGGTTTTTTTTAACCGACTTAAAAAAAGAAGGAGGTTTAGGTTGCAAAGTCAGTAACGCGTGTCAAGGTTGATGTGCTGCCGACTGTACAGGTTACGCAAAACTACAGTAGAATCAGCACATGAACCTTTACAAGTTTATGTTGCTGGTCATTTTTCTACTTTACAAGCTTAGGTACTATTCTCTATGTTTAGAGGTTGATCAGCTATGGACAGTGCGTTCAACAATCTAAAAAATAATCTTACCTGTTTATCTTATATTATCTTATCTACCAAGATTTTAATGTCGAATGGCATTACTATTTCTTGCTTTGCTTTGTATTGCAGGAACTAAAACGTGCTAATCATACAACCTAATTCCTGCTTAAAGCGTTCCTATTGAATTTCTAATCATCTAGACAACTGCATTAATCGGAATAACTTATCGTCACAAAAGACCATACTTAATACAATCCTTGGCTGCAACCCAAACGGGTCCTGAATTTTAATTTAAGTCTCAGACAAAATCAATTAGGTATGTCTACCTATGTAGACCTAAAGCAAGTAGTCAGAGAGAAAAGTAGGACATTAATCTTTGGGACATGCATTAATAGTTATTTGTTATACAAGAGTGCAAAGTTGCTTTTTAACCGCGTGCTCAATTTTGATGACCGAGCAAGCGAAGAATTCAAAAATTAGAATCCTGAGCGTTAGCGAGAGAGTAAAAAAAGCACGAGGTGAAAAATCTTTGCACTCGAGTGCAACACGTAACTTTTCATGCCACCTCAGCGAGGAAATGACTAAATGCAAAAAAAAAACCACTAAGGAGGTTCCGAGTCTGAGTTTTTAAAAAATTAAAAAAAGTTGTACGATGAATTAGTTCACACACGACATTCTAAATTCAATTTACTTTATCCTCTAGCCAGCGTATAAGAACGGCTTTTGCACTCAGATATCGAAGAGTAAAAATCCGTCCATCCGAGATGGGGGATGAAATTTTTTATTTTCCATTACTCACTAAAACATTACACTTTAAACTACGAGTAGGTACGTAACTTTTAGGAGTGTTTCAGAACAAATCAACAAACTCTGTAACGCCTTGAGTATCTTAATAGCAACAAATAACTAAACGCCACCGCTACTCCTATCCATATTCTAAGGCGCATTCTTACCCTACAACTCTCCTAATCTCACCAATTTGATAACACCAATCGGATAACACAAGTGGCCTTGCTAAAAGCAATGTCAGCTTAAGGCCATGATGGCACTGTACAAGGGTAGGCTTCAGAGTGCATATAAGGGCCCTTCTATCCTAATAGACTCAGCTGTCTGTCAATGAGCTCTACGCTATATGAATACGCAATGGATGATCATGGTAACATTATGATGATGATGCATGAACTGAGCGGATACATTGGGAAAGTATTGTTTAATGACTCGCGATGCTCACACATAGTAATATATTAAACGGGTCTAACGTTGGGAGTCTAAGGTTATTAAATTTACCCAATAAATAATCGCGGTTAGACCCGTTTAATATATTACCTACTATACATTGGGAAAGTCAATGATTATTGATTTTATTTACTCAGCTTATTTTTAGGTCCATAATTATACGTACTAGATTTAGTATCTATCAATTTTTATGTAAGCTGCGAGTTTCCCTAAAAAGTATTTTAATTTAATTTAATAAATAAATTATAATTAAAAGATTTATTGTGATTAATTTACGATTAGCTCGCAATGAAAGGTCAAACGTCTCTAGAACGTGACAAAGACTCCCCTTATCATTTTTATCGTGACACCTTAACATCATGAATGATAGGCACTAAGCCTGATTGACACTAAAACAACTTTATTCGGCAGGAAATCTCATCCTTTCACTGCTGCACGGTACTTCTCTTTCCACGACCATCCTCAGCTGCCACCGGCAACCTGCTTCAGTTCGATAGAAGTATAAAATGTTTACAATTACAATAAAAGACAAGCCATCACCGTAGATGAAAATCCATTTAAATTGTAAAAATACATACATCAGTCAGTTACTCCTCCAATAATCTCTTAATAACTTGAGACCAATTATAGCACAGGCTCCATAAGCCACCAGCCACACCGAGTCCACATAGTTGATATGTTCCAGCCACGTTTGGAAAGGGGACCGCTCGCCTAACACCGTGTACGTCTCAACTATGTTCACATCCTCAAAGTTCTGGGCCTGAGGCCTCAAATACCTCAATAACTGCAGGTACGCTATGTGGCCCGCATCTATCGCCGCTGCCACATCGCCTTCCGCGAAAATATCCAGCGCACTCCAGGCTAAGATTCTTTGGTCCTCCTCCAAAGTCATTTGTCTAAGGGCGATAAAATCCCCGCAGCGAGGTACGAATAAGTCTAACAATTCAGTCTCCGAATAGTCGACTGGATTCGCCGCTTCTTCACCGAACAGTTTAACGAGTTGTTCTATAACTTCCTCTTCGCAGTCACCGCGTCCTGTTTTCTTCAAGTAACCGATAAGTCCGGCGAATTTGTCCAGGCTGCCAGTGTTGGACAGGTTAGGTCTTTCCATAGCCCAAATTATAGGGCCCCGGACGCTCAAGATATCGCCGCTGAACCCGGCACGTCGCCAAAAGTTTTCCTCGTACAATATTAGGAATTTCTTGCAATGCCCAGGCGTCATCCCGCGGATTATTTTGATTTCTGTTTCTGGAACCAGACGCGTGTCAACTCTTATGTTGCGTAGATCTTCTGGTTTCAACGCCATTGCTAGAAGATTGCATACGTAGTCCCTTTCCCCTTTGCTCGTTTCGAGAATGACTTGCTTGTCAGAGTAGGTTTTGATTTCCAGGATCGATTTGGTTTGCAAAGTTATATCTGCCACGCTTTGCTGGAGTTTATTGGCAAGCCGCTTTCGGCAATAGCCTAGCAGTTTTTCTCTAAGCCTCGTGTTGTTTCCATCCAAATGATTTCTGCTTGAAAGTGTCCTGTAACATTGGTGCAAGTAGAAAAGTAACGAGACTTTGTCGGCTGGTGAACCACAGACCAACTTAACGGTCAGTCTCATGATCTCACGTGAGGTAGGGAAGACTAGTGCACCGCAAATATGCGCCTCCATAGTTGTTTTATCATAGTATATTAATTTGTTTCTCTCATATTCACAAGGGAATAGGTTCAATTGAAACAGTGACCTCATATTGTCGTCCAGAAGGTTCTGATACTGGTTAAGCTCGAACTTTTCCGGTAAGCTCAAGTAAGCAAATCCGTGATAGTTCGCCATTAAGTTCACTTTATTACCATCTGGATACTGAAAGAGCTTGATGAGGTTCAGTTGCTCCTTTTCCGGTTCAAAAATGACACGCGGCAGAGGTATGTTACAATCGTCTGCTATCAAAGCTAGATTCCTTAGCAGTTGGTTTGTTAAAACAGGCTTGTCCAGGTCATCTTCTTCTGCGAAAACATCGCTATCTTTGGTATCTAGCTGAGCTTCGAAGGCAACGTTTAGTTTGGACTGATACTTTTTTTGACTAGCCACGTCTATGACGACTATATCCATAGTGTTGCCGAACTTCTTCTTCAGTTTATGCGCCGCTACGATTCCTGAAAATTTGAGTTGGCAAACTAATTTATCTACTCATGAATCCTTATCATAAATGCCAATGCGTAAAAACTCAGCAACATAGCAACGACTTCATGTGATTATTTGTAAACATATAGTTTATGGGCTATTGGGTGACGCGTACGTAGCTTTGGAAACATTTACTGTTTTTTATTACATCCTTAAGGCAAAGTGACAAAGGCATTATTGTTATTTACGCATAAATATAGCGTTCATTCAGATGGTCATAAGCCTCTTATGAGCCTGCAAGGCTGGTGTAAGTCTTAAGACGAAATTATTTACCTGGTATGCTACATCCTAAGATGATAACGTCAGCAGTAATTTGAGTAGTCCTTCCGGGGCGTCTATCGTATTTATTTGCTTTACGCATAAGTGCGAACTCAAGTTAAATATAATAAAAATTTGAGCAGTACTTTGCTTATTTTCCGTAGTAAATAATTAAAAATTAAAGTTTTCTAAAATTGGTAAATTTATACTTTGTTGCTACAAAAACGTCATTGTGTTGTTGACCACAGTTGTTGACGTCACGTGGACGTAACACTGACACAAGATGTCATTTGAGTTAAGCACGGCATAAACCATTTTTATGAAGAAGGAGGAGGTTTTAAAAAATCAGCGTTGACTGTCTGTCACTGATGACGAAAGAGGAAAATGGAGAAATAGGTAGGACGTGAGTATAAACATTTTTATCGCCGTATTTATCAATGATTTCCACACAAAGGCTTTTCAGAGAATTTTCTCTACTAATCCAGGGTTTAGCGCGTACTATTCCTAGCTTAAGAGTCATAGTACGTTGCTACGTAGAGCAAGTTGGCGCAATATCGGTACGACGATAATAAAACGATAAGAGCTGGATAAGAGAGAGTAATCACGGAGGTGTGAAAAGGATTAATAATTATGCAATTTAATTCAATATTTTTAACCGACTTCAAAAAAGGAGGAGGTTATCAATTCGACGCGTACCTATATATTTTTTTTATTTGGCTATGTTCCTCCATAACTCCGTCAAATCTTAACCGATTTCGACAATTCTTTTTTTGTTCGAACAGGTATAACGTCCCATTGGTTCCATTTTAATTTGATGAAGATCTGATGCCGACTTTCAGAGATGGAGAACGGAACTCTTCAATGGAAAGCAGTAAATAAGTTCTGTTGAGGCCCATCCTTTAGTAATATCCGTATGTTTATAGTAATAGCGTAAAAGTAGTCCCAAGTTAATTTGGTGATGTTCTGGTGAGGACTTTCGGAGATGGAAATTTAGAACATCAAATTTTAAAGCAACCAATTAAGTAGGGCAAATTATGGTTATAAGGGACTTATTTATTTTTCTCCCGCTCCCCCACTAAAAATTGAAAAATTTTTTTTTTTTAATAAAAAGTAAAATCCGACTTCGAAACACTACAGCACTAAAAAGTTAGAAATAATTTAAATAATTAGAAGTAGAAGTATTTATACATGTAGGTATTGTAGAAGTATAATTTGTAGTCGGTGCCCAGTTTCAAGACCAGCACATATATTTTGGGCACCGGCTCCAAATTATACTTCTACAATACCTACATGTATAAATACTTCTAATTATTTAAATTATTTCTAACTTTTTAGTGCTCTAGTGTTTCGAAATCGGTTTTTTTATTTTTTTTATTTATTTCGAAACAAGTTCTTAGTGTTAGCATTATAATTTTTATTTAAGTACGCTTGGTACACACATGTTATTTAGATTATTTTATTTTACATAGACTGAACTCCAGTGCCTCAGCCTAGGAATGTCAGTCCTATTTGCAATTACATTAAGGAGACTGCCGACGCTGTCGTGAGGAAATAAGGTAATATTGAAAAGAGAAAGTATGTCTGGTGTTACTTTGAATGACAGGATACGAAACATTTTGATTAGAAAACGTTGTGGACTAAAAGAGGAGGATGAAGGAAGAAAGATTGACGAAACAAATATATCGACCGAATGTGAGTGGAAGGGCCGGTAAGGGACGTCCCAGGCGGACATGCTTCGACCAAATAGGGGACGTATTAGCAAAGGGCATGATAAAACGTACCCGAAACCGGCGTGCGTGCATGCAACGACTAATGAACGTTGAGGAAGCGAAAGTGATCTGTCATGATCGTGGCAAGTGGCAGCCCCTGGTCTCTGCCTACCCCTCTGCGATACAGGTGTGAGTTTATGTATGTGTGTAGATTGTAGGTATGTATGAAAAGAGACCATGTTCGGCGCAAGATTAAACTACAAAATTATTATTGTCTCAATATTGCTATAGCAACGTCTCGGATGGCGACCGGTAATCTAAATATTAACGGTGTTCACGTGCTACTACGGAGCAATTCACACCCCATTATTGCATCACACTTGACGAGTAGTAAAGTCAACAAGCTCAATTGTACACCTTGTTATGAATATGACGCGTCAAAGAAGTAAATATTAACCACTCACGCGTTAACTCAATGCACGTGTCAGCGTGTCACGCGCTTTGTGCTATACTAGCTCATCTCGCCCGGCTTAGCTGGAGAACAGTAGATAAGCCAGGGAATGGTCTCCGGAAATTATCTCTCCGAGAATCTTCGCGGACGACGAGACTTTATAACTTTTAGGGTTCCGTACCCGAAGGGTGCCAAACGGGACCCTATTACTAAGACTTCACTGTCCGTCTGTCGGTTTGTCTGTCCGTCTGTATGTCTGTCTGTCTGTCACCAGGCTGTATCTCATGAACCGTGATAGCAAGGCAGTTGAATTTTTTACAGTTAATGTATTCCTGTTGCCGCTATAACAAAAAATTCTAATAGAATCAAATAAATATTTAAGGGGGGCTCCCATACATTAAACGTTGTCTAAGGACAGCGCTCGCCATCTAGCGGCCATCAATGTAACCTTCACAGCGCCGATGTCATGTCTTTAAATGTCAACGTTAAACGCTTCTTGTTGGTTTCTGTAGATGGCGCTGTTCTCAAATTCAATCTTTGTCTAATGTTGTACAGATAATGGCACGGAAACCTTCGTGCGTGAGTCCGACTGGCACTTGGCCGGTTTTTTTATGTTCGGTTTCGTTCAATTAGATACATACATAAACTCACACCTGTATCCTAGAGGGGTAGGCAGAGACCAAGGACTGCCACTTGCCACGATCCTGACAGATCACTTTTGCTTCCTTGACATTCATTATAAGTTGCATGCACGCACGCGGGTTTCGGGTACTTTTTATCTTGCACTTTGCTAATACATCCCCTATTTGGTTTGTTCGGTTCAATTAATTACGATTTATTCATTGTAATCCACAAATATACTGAGTATATATACCTACATAAACTCACGCCTGTATCTCAGGGGAGTAGGAATAGACCAACATGCTTAGACTAACGAATACTTTGACATAAATTCATAATTCTATGCTAGCGTGAGTAGTATGAAGGCGCGAGTCACGCGTTTTGTGACGCTAAAATATCAGAATTTGACAATTAAAGTCCACTACATTAGGTGGAATTTTACAAGTAGGGATTTTTGACATTCTGACTCGCGCCGCATACTACCTATGATGAGTGTACAGTGTACTTTGTTTACTGTTAATTGTCCCAATAAAGATAATTCACACTTTCCAATTGTCAGTTTTCTTTAAGCGAAAACATTCTCTAAAAATATCTTCCGCGCCCATCACTACACACGGTGGCGATGGCGGTGAGAGGCGGGCGGATCATTCGTGAAACGCTGGCACACGCCGGTGACTGCCCGTCCAGCTCTGCGCTGCGGCCGTCAGAAATAATCTCCTTATCAGTTAAAAAATCTGCCAAGTGCGAGTGGAACCCCTCAAATATTTATTTTATTTTAATTAATTATTATTTTTTTAAGGGAATATAAAAATAAATATTCTGTTAATATTTCAAGCGTCTACCTATTGCCGTTCTTAATATCGAGCAAAAAACGGCAAAAAATTACTTTTGTTGTATGGAAGCCACCCTTAAATATTTATTTTATTCTGTTTTTAGTATTTGTTGTTGTAGCGGCAACAGAAATACATCATCATTTCAACTGCCTGCTATCACGGTTCATGAGATACAGCCTGGTGACAGACAGACAGACATACAGACGGACAGAGAGACAGACGGACAGTGAAGTTTTAGTAATAGGGTCCCGTTTGGCACCCTTCAGGTACGGAACCCTAAAAAAAGATTAATTTGTACCCATCTGTGGGAAATGCTGAGGAATTGGCAAAATATACTATATTGACTCAAATACTTTTTGTCTTATAAGTTTGTCAGTTCTGTTGTTAAGTTCTGCTTAAATAAATTAATAAATAATAACATTCAAGTGTAAACGTTACCTGGTTATCTATAAAAAGAAAACCAATGAGTCAGTCACAAGACTTACATCAACTTATTAATAGAAATAGGTGACTAATTTGTTTTCGAAAACAAGCACCGTTCGAGTTTGAGGAAAACCAGCGTGGGAAAGTGTGAAGTTCAGGAAGTATCCATTTACCTTGCACATAGCAGGTAACCCGACCATAACTCGTCTACTTCATCGAATTGGCTTTCTTCTTAGTGGAATCCAGAAATGGATGTTGGTAATTAAATACTTGCTTTAACATTGCTGTCAAATTTAGATTGTAATGCCGGCGCCAGACAGAAGTTCAAAGAAGTGATCAAACAAGTGTTCACATGTCGACCCTTTGAGGAGAAATGTAGTAAAAGCCATTTATCGAATTTTACAGGAGAGCGATAACAAAAAAAAAGCTTTATATCTTTTTTCTTTTAAATGCCATATTAATTCAATGACTACAGATATACTAAAAATGTAACGAGTTTATAGATAATCAAGTTTTCATTCAGTATCTTTGGTAGTTTAGAAGTTAGCATGGCTTATACTACAAAAAAATCTGCATCCAATGGCTTTTACAGCAAACGATGTACTAATGTTACTAATAAGTTGGATTGCAACCAATAAAATAATTGCAGTATAAGCTTTAAGAAATTGTACTACAATGTACAACATACTACAAAAATTAAATAGCATCAATGTCTTTCACAGCATATTTTAATAAAGAAACGGTGAAGCCCGTTAGAAAATCAAGGTAGTAAAAGGCATTTTTCGCGAATTTTAGGAAACCAAATATACAGATTGAAAGAGCTTGAAAAACTGAGTAAGACTGCATTCAAAGTCCATTTTTACCAAAAATTGCTTTTACGACATCTCATCCTCAAAGGGTCGCTGTGTGGCATGGGCATTTGATACTATTGTCCCATATTTCATCCCTTGCCGTTCCATGTCGGTTTTTTAGCGCACATCAAGGGATCAAAGGCCAAATGTGTGTGTGCCTGTCACAATACGCACGACGCACACTTCCATTCACGTCTTCGTTTTGTCTGTTTTTGTTTTTGCGGGTGTAATAAATAATTACATGCACATAAATAATATAAGCAAACTGTGTCGACCAAATCGACGTCCATGTTTTGTGAAGTCTATCTGAAAACTGTGAGCTCAAAGGAGTGATCAAATCTAAAACACATACCTATCTGGCAGATACAACAATATGTGATTGAAAATGTGTGAGAAATGTCTTCAAAGAAGTGATCACTTCTTTGAACTCATTTCTGGGGCCGCCGGCATGATAGACAGTGAAACTGCTGATTTTACAGAAAGTTTTGCTGTGAAAACCATTTCGGTTGGTAGGGGTGGATATGTTACCCGTCACTTTCCAACTCCAGACATTTCCCGTGTTCAAGACCCCCCATCCCATGGGACTGACAAGGTTTTCTTCGCTCGCACTATATAAAGTGTGTGGCGTCAGATTAAGAATAGCGTTACTCCATTTCCTCCCGTGGATGTCGTAGAAGGCGACTAAGGAAATCAATTACCAGGAGATGGGCAGCAGCGTCTTCCTGAGATTCCAACCGCATACTGCGATCGCCAACCCGCCTGCCAAGCGTGGCGATTATGGCAAAACCCTTCATGGTTAGAAAACCATGAGGGAGGCCTATGTCCTGCAGTGGGCGTCAAATTGCTGATTATGATGATGATGATGATGACTATATAGTGACGTATAAACTAAACACATTTAACCCTCCTTTTGGGCTCCGCCGCAGTCGGGTATTAACGAACAGGACGTTGTTCACCCGGTAACGCACTGAAAGTGTTCAAGTGCTAATAAAAGAATAAAGAGGGGTAGGCAGAGACCAGGGACTACCACTTGTCACGATCCTGACAGATCACTTTCGCTTCCTCAATATTCATTAGTCGTTGCATGCATGCACGCCGGGTTCGGGTACCTTTTATCTTGCCGTTTGCTAATACATCCCCTATATGGTCCCTGGTCTCTGCCTACCCCTCTGGGATACACGCGTGAGTTTGTGTATGTATGTAAAAGAATAAACAGTAACCGGGAATCCGAATCGAATCCCTCCAATAACGAACAGTCAATGAAATTGGGCACTAGAAAGGTAACTACTAACTCTTATCGCGCTTATTACAAGTATGGATATCCAACAATAAGTTGCATCACCTAGGGGTCAAGTTACAATGGCCATGCAGCCGGAGATAACCTTCACACGAACGAGTGTCTGATGATGATGACCTACTCGTCTAAGCAAAGTTTATTCACCCATACAGTCATAAAACAAGATCTTTACTACTTGTACTGTAACTTCTATTAAAATACTTCTAGCCACTGACACGAGCTAGACAACAGGAGCACCGCCAATGAAAACTAAGAGTGCCTCTTTTTTGGGTTCTAGAATCCCAAAATGGCGCTAATTAATTGGAGAATTGGCACTTGCGTTAACAGGCTGTCAGTTGAATTTTCTAGCAACCCAAAGTACTTTTAATCAGAGATTAACAGTTTGTTACGTAATTTTTAGGAAAAAATGTGTATGGGAAACCAGGCGTAAGTCAGCTTCGGTAGGGTGACCAAGATATTTGGTTGACATTGAACGGAAAATAGATATAAAAAATGTATTTTTTTCTTTTTGTCTATTTATTTTAAATAACCTATTTAAAAAAAACTGCTCGGCCACAGAAATTGTCCATGATATTCTTGATTACTAATTAATTATTTAATTAAATAAAAATTTAGTAAATTTTGCTGCAGTTTCGATTATTCAGATTACCTTCTGACCTTATTTTGTATAGTTTTGTACAGTTAGATTACCTTATTTTGTATAGTTTAAGCAACTGTTATTAAATAAAGGTGATTTGGTCCCCTGGCGGTTTAGTTTCAAATCTCTTGCATAGTTATACATTTAATCTGATTATTTATTGGGTAAACTGAAATACCTTAATTTCCGACGATTCGGCGATGTTGCAGCTGTCGTGATAACGAGTAAACCACAGAGAATATAATCACTACGTTTTAAGAGACGGAACTCGCATACATCGCTGTCGTTTGAAAATTTGTATGAAATTCATTCCCCCACCGTTACCAATATGACAATATGAAAAAAAAAAAAAAAACTTGCTGACAGTAATAGTGATGTGCACGATAGCCGATAGTTCTAGTGATGTATCGATAGTTTTAAATTTATCGATATAAGCCCTTCTAAAGATGTCCATTTTTTATTATTTAATTAAAACACATTTGTAGATGATGCAGACTTTTATTTGAAATTAAAATTACGTACACAAATCACATTTTATTTAAATAACAGTCTAAATTAAAGTCGAACATACACAAACTTATTATCAATTTCTAGTTCCTAGAGAGAAGCGTTCCAGAAAAGGAATGAAAAGGGTTAAAATATTTTGGCTCCCTTTTATTGAAGCATGTAACTTAATGCGTGCCAGCTTTTTAAAAGAAAAAAACATGCAATGCCTAAGAGAAATCTAGGTAAAAATCTTTAAAGCCCAAAGATTTCTTTCCTTTCTTACGTATCTTTTTTACCCGAACTCTCAAAAATATCTCAAAGGAATAGCTAAAACTCCTGCTCGAATATTCATTCAGAGGCAACAACAATTTACTACAATAACAAATATTTTCTTTCAAGCTTGCACAGGACTGAGTACCAATATTGAAAGTAGAATTTTGCTTCAAAGACAAGCACCTAAAAATTATGTACATTGAAAGTTATGGAAAGAGTTCTGAAATTAAAGGATTCAATAGCGCCATTGAATATGTTGTCATTGTAGTGGCTATTTTGCTGCGCCTTGCTGCTGAGCAATTTTGTTCGCATCAGCCAAGCGCTCTTCTTTGTTTGCCAGGGTTAGATTGATTATTTGGCACTGCCACCTTATGAAAAGAAGTGCAAGTCTTGCAAACAGAATTTTGAAAACTGATTTTCTATCTACCATACATGTGAACCAATTAGTATCGCAGTTAGCGGTAACATTGTAATAGCCAATAGACTAATGTTTCGCTCATGGAGCGTCGGGCATAATTCGTTCACTTATAGCAGTTGCAGTTTCGACCAATCGACATAATTCCACTGAGGGATATGTCAGCGATTGCTTATCTTGCCACGATTCCCTGAGCCGTATATATTCGTATGACAAATCATCAGAGGGATTTGCAACTTTTAGATTTTCAACGCATTTTTCACTCAATTTTTTTTTTTTAACAATTTTGAAGCCAAATAGCCGCTGATATACACTGCTGGTTGCCGACTTATGTTTGTAATGCCATCTTCTATAGCGAGATCTTCCTCTGGAATACTTCTCCTTCTTTCTGGAATACTTCCGATCTTCCTCTGGAATACGGATAGGGTATTCAATATCGTTACAGCCTTGTTCTTGCTCCAGATCATCAATCTGTTTTGTAGTTTTAGGTTCCTCATCCTCAGCTTTTTTTCATCTTCTTCACAATTGGAACCACGGCTGTGATGCGCACTCAATTTTGTAATCACAGATGTCTTCAATGCAGCCATGTAATGTGCACAGGTAGGGTTGCAGTTGGTTGGGCTAGTTTGGTCCTTTGACGGGCCTGCGCAGGGTTCCTCCATTTGGGCAACTGAAAATGCACACATGTTTTTATTTACTAAAAATAGGGCTATTCTGTCATTTGAGGAGCATGCAATTAATAAATATGGAGTATGGGACGAAGTGAAAGAGGTGTGTTAAGATCGTAGTAAGTGGGAAACCATTCTCTGCCTAGCCCTCTGGGGTACAGGCATGAGTTTATGTATGTATGTACCTCAGTTTCTGAAAGAGTGTTCAAATGTAACAAGAGATTAATCCAAGATTAATTCAAAATACCAGCACATGATTGGCTAAAATTAGCTTGACGTGAGATTAACATGAGATTAACATTTGATCGCTCTACTAGAAACCGAGCGTAAATCATAGATTTTATAAAATACAGTAAGTAACTAGCATTTCTGCTATAATAAAATCCTCACCATTGCTGCTTCGACACATGTGCTGAGGAAACCCAATTAATTGAGCATCAGTAAGTGGGGTTGCAGTCAAATTTACCATTGGAATTGCTCTTTTTCTTAAGCGGTTTCTTTTTTTGTTGAAATCTTTTGTTTTAAAATGATTTCCGCATACATGTCGCAGTTGATGCAACTTTTCTATTGGTACATGCACCAGTTCTTCATTACCAACAGCTTTTAGCCAGGCTTTGCAACTGAAAGAGTAGAATAAAGAAAACATTATTTACAAATTAACAGTAACAGTAACCTAGCCAGTAACAGTAACCTACTTATGTCATGAAGGATTTTCATACAGTACACAATAACCTATTAAGAAGCTTATTAGGGGAGGGCTTAAGTACATAATGTACAATTAAACTTACCGGTTTTCATCCAAGGGAAACTGCGCAAATAAAGAAGAACCACACTGGTGGTCAGTGTCTTTCCTTTGCACCGCAAATTTCACATGTTCTGTGGCTGCCTTTACCACCCATGTTGTCCGTAGACAAAATACAATGTACCAATTCAAGAGTCTCTATCTCACAAGCCGGAGGAGCAGTTTGCTCAACTCAACGAATCAAATCACTAGTACTAAAGAGTCACTATCTCGCATGTCGGAGGAGCGGTTGCTCAACTCAACGAATCATGTCACTAGTACTATATTAACGCATGAATGCACTGACGCCTTATCAGCACGACAAATACGAAATACGAACTAAAAATTTCAAGAACAAACAAAAAAAATAACTACTGACATCCGTAGACGTTGGGCAGACATTTTGTTTGAATTTTGCAGGTCAGTGTTACCATACAAAATACAACAAAACTACTTTTTGTATTTTGCTCGGCAAAGTTATTGAAAAATTATGCTTTCTTTTTGTCACATTAATGACATTGTAGATTAGTAAGATTAGTGACATATTGCTGATAATATTAGTAGTATTGACTATATAAGAAAACAATTCAAAACACTAGATTAAAAGCTCCCATTGCTTTAATTTATTTAATTACTGGCAATTTTAGCATTTTCTTTAGAATGTTGTCCAAGAAGGGGAAGGAATTTCATACAAAAATTTTTTACTATGAAGTTTCTACCCCCTGGAGTAAACTGAAGTAGCGAGTACTGTATCTTGGTCACCCTGCCCAAGCAGACGCCGATCTAGTACAAGTACCAACCACTTGGCTAGCCAGGTTATAGAAAGTCTCGTTCAATCACAGGGCTGAATAACCTTAACCTCTACACTAATAATTGGTTAATCTACTGTTAACAGCTGTCAGTTTCAAAAGTGCATACAAAAAAAACAACTGACATTTGTTAACAGTAGATTAACTGACTGTTAGCGTTCAAGAAACCAGAGCTAAGTCCTTTAATTGGATGCCGCTGCCCAATGAACGTCCTAGGCAGTTAATTCGACGGCTAATTTTACCAGTTGGCGGCGACATACGTAACTTAGGCAGCTCTTAACAACTGCCGAAGAAGTAATAAATAACCGACAAGATAAAATACAAAAACTACAACCATACACTAAAAATATACTAAACCGCCGATGTGATGCAGAAAAAAAACCGGCCAAGTGCGAGTGGGACTCGCGCACCGAGGGTTCCGTATTCGCGCTTGGACGTTTTTTTATATTTGTCGTTAGAATAAGAATAAGAATAAGAATAAGAGCCCTCAGATCGGACGGACGGATAGACAGACGGACAGACGGAGGAGGCAGAGTAATAGGGTCCCGTTTGGCACCTTCCAGGTACGGAACCCTAAAAATTAGCGCGACATGGTGGAGGCAGTGGACAAATGTGGTCAGACAGGCTTAGTTAATAAATTTTATCTAATGGACAATCGTGATTACACCCGTTGATTTGGACTATGAGCAGGCAAACTATTCAAATTCTTCCAAGCACAGTGACAGAAACATTGTCGAGTTCGATACTCTCCCACATAACACCTTTAATTGGCAATCCAGCCAGTCATGAATATCCGTAGCCGCTAGATTAGCGCGGCATTAGAGGCTGTGCGGGCGCCGGGCGCGACGTGCGCGCGCGCACGTACGCCAGTCCCGCGCGCGGTTCCATTGAACCACATTCGCATAGTATCTTCAGTCGGTAACGTCTTCGGCCACCGATTTTCCCTAACTGATATTAAGAAAATAAAGATCACCAAATAGTAGTTTGTTTTTAAGCTAATTGCCGTACGCTGCCTGTATTGCAGAGTTTAACGTCGTATATCAAATCGATGACTTCTTCGGCCATCGATCTTTCCTAACTAATATTAAGAAGATAAAGCTCACTCAGAAATGGTTTGTTTTAAGCGATTTGCCGAAGGCATTATTGCAGAGTTACGCTAGATGTTGAAGTGATTCTGTGGTCTTTGGTTGGGGTCACTCCGAACGTGGCAGGATTAAATTGGCGTAGGAAGTAGAGATATTTTCATTACTACAGGGTGTAATCCAGGGGTTCTATAAATACAAACAACTTTTAATATGATGCCAATTTCCACTTAGCAAAAAAAACACCTGTTCCATACTTACTAAAAAGCAAATAAATGAATAAAGTATTAAGTAGTATTATTATTACAAGTAAGACATCATTGTATTTTCATTCAGGTTTATTTATTCAAGGACCTTGATTAAAGTGATTATATTGAACACATATTAAATTCAAACAACACATTAAATAATAAGACCAATTTTAAACAACAATTAAATGATTAAATTTCTTAAACCATAATAAAGAAATCGCTTAGCAATAATTAAAAACGTTTTGATAATTAATTATTTATCGACTTCATAAGCTACACTTGCGTGGGATTCGGCTGATGGTGTTCTTAACCTCCTAGTCCTAACCTTAAAAATAACAATGTTTTCAATTGTTATTTTCAAGGTCAAGACTAAGGAGGTTCTAGAGACAATCCAAATTAAGCTCCCTTAACAAACTATTACTTAAAGAAAGTAATTGAAAAAATACACACAAGAGTGTATTATATACATTGAAAATCTGTCAACAGGAAAATGGCGCAAATGTCGTGTCGTACAGTGCAGTGCGCACGCGCATGTAACCGGACGATCGTTCGCAAACCGAGCCCGCTCCCATTCGGCATTCGCATTCCCGACGTTGCCATCTCCATAGCAACAGGCGGGGGACTCTCGGCCATATGGGGCTAGCAATAAAGGTCAGGCTAAGAGCAGAGTTAGATTGGTGCAATCGCAATGTAACTGCAACGGGTCGTTGCTGCGCCGGGTGGTTTATTTTTAGGTGGGATCTTGACATGATAGGACTCACACATAGTATGTCTCGTGGTTGTGCCTCTGTAAGGGTAGATAGGTGGATAGGTGTAGATAGGCTTGTGTGAAATCAGACAAGCTAATTAGATGTACATAGAAGGTTATCGAGTTTGTACTTGTAGCGGAGAAAAAGGAGGCGAAATAAAAACTCGATTCTGACGTGATTCTGACCGTTTTTTTTCAAATCATGTTAAGTTTACATTATTTTGTACAAGTACTAACTAGAATGATTTAAAATTGGGTCATGCGACAAGTTTGGTTATGAAATTATAGCGTAAATTAAAAAAATTTACAGTAGGCCAAACGTACGATCTAGGCTTTCGGCCTCGGACAAAGTGCATAAAACGTGTTTGTTAAAATATAAAGCGCTAAGCAAACGTCTAAAAATGACGATTTCTTAAGAAAATACCTCGTCAAATTTCATGTTTGTATAAAAAAAAAATAAAAAAAAAAAATTTAAACTGTTTATTTCAAAAAAAGAACTACATATAAATCCATCTCTGGAAGCTGAATCTTCCACATGAGATTATATTGCTTCCAGAGGTTGCTCTAAGATGATAAGTGATCAAAGGGTTCTGTTTGATTGATGTTTGAATTGATGTTTTACTAAGGACACTTTTTGCAAGGTTTTCGTTAACTCAATAACATTTTTTTATCTCCTTATATGTATGGCCTACAATCTACTAGATAAATAAGTTTTAAGCTCTACAAAATAATAAAATATTGCGAATTGTGTTATATTGCATCATAGTAATCAAGATGAATAAGAGTTAAAGATAAGATAAAACATGATGATAAAACCAATTACGACCGACGTCAGCTAATTAGTGTTTTTTTATTGAATTGATTAATTAAATCTTATGAGTCAAGATAATAACTATAAATAGAATTCATAACCAATATTAAATACTACTAATCACACTATTGGCAAATGCGCTAAATGAGCTTCATATAAAAGACATCAACGAGCGGCTTGTACTTAGAATTGCCTCGAGAACTTGGTGTTTACCAACTCGTCATAATTTTGCTGTAATCTTTAATTTAAAAGCTAATATTAAACTAAATTACACACTTTTATACACATCCTTATAAAGATGAAGGTACACGAGGCAGTATAAACACGTAATATAATACTAACCAAAAAAATAAGTTTTATTTTCTATTTCTAGTTTTACCCCTCATGGTTATGAGAACTACAAAGGAGGCCTATGTCATGCAGTGGGCGTCAAATGGCTGATAATGATGATGACGATTTTCTATACGAAAGTAAGTACGTAATTTATCTCCTTCTCCTCTGTGGGAACTATCAAAAGCACATCAGGACTCATAGTAGGTACAATTTGAGTAATCAGTACTTATTCTTATGTATGAGGAGACCATACTAGGAATATTTTAATATATACAAATCTCGTGTCACAGTGTTTGCTATCAAACTCCTCCGAAACGGCTTAACCGACTTTTTTTTTGTGTATATTTGATAAGTCTGAGAATAGGCTATAGGTTAATTAATATGGCAAAACAACGTTGTCATACTAAATGTAGATAGTAGTTGTCACGTTTTTTTGTTTCGTCTCTCCCAAGTCGCGATATTAGGTCAAGATTCAAGACCGTCACAAGGTGAATGCCGCACCAGCTGTCGTGACGTCACAGAACAGATGACTGTCATCACATCAGCCATCACGCACATCACATAGCCGCTATATAAACAGCGCCCGCTGTTTTCGCTGCGGGCGTGAGGTTACGTCATGCCGCGCCTCGCGATTGGTGTCAAGTGACGCGTTTACTGTGTGATGGATGACTATGACGATTGTTTATCAAGATCGTCTGCTTTCTATTGGAACTGTAGATAAACGTCCTTGTGACATGAAAGAGGAAAAACAAGCCCTAAAAAGAAGAAGAGTTTCTCCAGTATGATCTAGATTCTGAAATGGGCATCTAGTTTATCTTGTAACGTACATTAACTGACTTGGCGTCATCATATCTTCAGGGTTACTCGGGGCTGCAAGTGATGTAAATTACTTCGGCCAGATGTCGCTGCCTGTACGTAATACAGAGAAGTTTGTAAAGAGTCGCGGATTCAAGTCCCGGCTCAGGTGGAATTTTTAGTGCAACAAAATAGTAGTTTATGCAACTGTCATATAATGAAGGGTATTAAAACACGAGTGTGAGTTTATGAAACGAGCGCAGCGAGTTTCATAATAGTAACGAGTGTTTTAATACCCGTGTTATATGCAGTTGCATACACTACTTTATCTTCACTAATGCAATTAAAAATTAAATTCACGCGTACGTGTATAATCACAGTGATTTTGCCGCCATTAAAATTTAACCAATGAGAGCGCAGCTGCGCGCTTCAATAAAATGCGACCAACCTGATTGGCCCTGCAATCAAGTTGGTCGCGTTTTATTGATGTTATAATGAGATTTTACGATATCGATGTGAATATTATACCATCATGTGAAATTGCTTAAATTGAGTGTTATGTTTTCTGCGCTATAACAGTAGTAATTATAAGTCAAGTATTGAAAACATAAGTAGAATGTTACAACATTAGTGTAGATAAAGAATATAACGACATCATGTCTGATTACTATGCCGGAGGTCGTGACTCGATTCCCACTGGGACCCGCCTTATATTTGTAATGGCCTCAGTCTGGGTGTGTTTCCATGTTTTTATGTCCTTACCTGGCCGCGTTTCATAAAACTACAATTCATCGTTTATTATTACAATTCGACGTGCATTGCGTAGCAGAGTCTACTTCTTAATCTGTGGTTTAATCAACTTTGTAATGAACATCGATTGTCATAGTAAACCATGAATTGTAGACTTATGAAATAGGCCCCCGGTTACCATAGGACAGTGTCTCCTAGTTTGGGACCACGATAAGTGATTGTGTTGTGTGGAAGTTATTTATTTGTTTTTTATTTATTAAGTCTCAGCTTCTGTGTTACTTTGAATAAAAGAAATAGTGTAATATATGTAAAGAGTTTTTGTAATACACACATCTTATTTAATTCGCCATCAACATGTTTCTGTGAAATGATTGAATACTTAAGTCAATAAACTGCCGATAAACTGCTGCGCAGTTTGGCAAATTTGTCAACCTGTTTGTTTGACGACCTCGTGGCGCAGCGGTAGTGCATCTGCATACCATGCGAGAGGTCCTGGGTTCGAATCCCGGCTGGGGACAAAAAAAAAACCCCAGGTCTTGGATGTGTACATGTTTGTGATGTCGTTGTTTCTGGTTCCCACGACACAGGATATCCTAGTGTGGGGCCAGAAGCAATGTATGTGCCTGTATGTAAATGTTTATGTTTATGTTTATTTTCTTTTGATAAAATCTTTAAATACAACACAAAATACAGTACACTTTTGACATAGATTATGTATAATCTTACACTTAAACAATGAATGCCTGATATCTTAACTAGGCAGGGCATATTGTACAGAGCATCAGGCAAATGGTAGATGCAGGATGACGCTGAATTAGTTTGGGTAAATAGAAAAACCGCCCATTTATATTCACATTAGAAGCCATATGATTTTCCTTGAAATTTCACATCTTGGTCTTTTGGATGTGGGACTTTACGGTATCAAATGCAAACAAGTTTACGCATTCCACTTTCCTCCTCCGTTTGTGAAGGTAGTAAAAACCAGGGTAGGCATTCGACGATTGCAATGCTTTAAACACTGTTTAAAACCCGCAAACATGTGTTTTAATACATACATCAAAACGATAGGGTCCAGGCTTCAGTCGAAATAAAAACGAGACAAAAAGTTTTCCCCACTCACTTCAAATCAGAGAGATAAAAGTGTACCAAACCAACACCACTGACTCCACCCTTTACTTACGTTAACTTAACTTGATACCACCACCCATGAAAAAATGTAAATAGGGGATGTATTAGCAAAGGGCAAGATAAGAAGTACCCAAAAAAGGCGCGCGTGCATGCAACGACATGCAATGTTGACGAAGCGAAAGTGATCTGTCAGGATCGCGGCAAGTGGCAGTCCTCGGTCTCTGCGTACCCCTCTGGGATGCAGGCGTGAGTTTGTGTTATATTTTTATTAAAAAAAATGTTTACAAAACAAAACATAAACTCACATTCCGAAGGGATAGGCAGAGGCCTTGTGGGTTGGCTTCAAAATGCATAGTTGTATTGAACCTGTACATATTATAGTACGGAAATTATTCTTCATTCATGGTTAGGAAAACCATGAAGGAGGCCTGTATCTTGCAGTGGGCGTCAAATGGCTGATGATGATGACGATGATGATTCTTCATTGCCACTTTTGGTAGTTCTACTAACCATTCGCATTCCGATAGATTTGATCTTCTTCGCGAGAAATGCATATTTATTATTACAATCGCAAGAAGTACTCGTATCACTCTATTGTATTGAAAAACAATCTGTGTGTGTTAGGAGTTTCACTGCGTGATCGAATCAGGAATGAAGAGATCCGCAGAAGATCCCGAGTTACTGATATAGCTCTAAGTGGCAGTGGGCGGATCACATAGCTCTGAGAACTGATGGCCGTTGGGGCCGAAAAGCTCTGGCCTGGCGACCGCGGACCGGACGACGCAGCGTGGGCAGGCCCCCCCACCAGATGGTCTGACGACCTGGTTACGGTGGCGGGGAGTCACTGAATGCGGGCGGTGCAACACCGGGAAGCTTGGAAAACCATGAGGGAGCCCTTTATCCTGCAGTGAGCGTCAAATGGCTGATGATGATGATGATGATGATTATGATGATGATGTGTATTAGACTCTAGGGCCAGAGTTTGACACTTGCCTCTTTCGCTTGACCAACATTCATTTGTCACTGCACGCAGGCACGCCGGTTTCGGTTGCTTTTATCTTGCCCTTTAAAAAAACCTTAATTTACACTTAATTTACTTAAGATACTAGGTCCAAATGAGATAGAGACCAAATAACAAAGCTGTCATAATAAAAAAGCTGCAAATACCCTACCAACTTAACTGGAGAATGAATTGTTACAGTTAACGGAATCAAAATAAGGAATAACAATCTATTTTATCGATCAATGTAGTAACCAAAAAGTAACCAATTTCATTATGTTAAGAATCATATAGTTTAGTACACTTTTGAAATGGTCAAAGCATTAATGCTGTTTTTCAGTCTCAACTGGGATTTCTTGCAAGAAGTGACCACAAATTAGAGATTTCAAAAGCGTCTGTACGGAAAACATTCTGAAAGAAGGTTGTCTTGACATGAACAGAGATGTCAAGATGATAGGTATCTGCATATAATAGTTTTCTTAGGAACCTAGTTTTAACTTAATACAAACAGAAAGACATAACCAAGTCAGAAAATTCACGAAAAGCTTCGTCATACAAGGTGACACACCAAATTATTAGAAAATACCGCCCCGAGACACGCCCGGCCTACAAGATCCCATGACGCTAGCAGCGTTCCCCCACTTCACCGCCAGGGAAATCCTTTGCATAGAGTATGCACCGGAACGATGGTCATATCCACGACTCGTCAGGCGGTGAACGATTTCCTTAATGAAAAAAAAAACTTCGTGAGATGATTTATGCAGCATCCAGTGGCGCCTTCATCCACACTAGATGGGTGAAGGTACCACTAGGACGCTGCGCTGCCTGGGACAATGGGTTCCTTAATAAAAACCCTTCCCTTATCTACTCACACTATCATAGTTTCCATCTTATTTCTTACATACCATCTTCCACGGTACAAACAAATAATGGAGCATACGCACGCTATATTTTCTAATTTTGAGCTTCAGCAGTGGCACTCAGAGATGCAGCTGTAAAACCTACAAGGGAAGGCGCAAAAGTGCAAACGCTCGTAGGCCCTAGTCACACAGAAGGGTGAGGCGAGGGCGCGGAAAAGACGCGATGCGTTGTGTAGAGACCGTGCCCTCGCCCCGTCTTTTCTGTGTGGGCTTCGTCCCGTCCCGAACATTTTGTGTACTGAACATGTTGGCCCGGTTTCTGAATTGAGAATTACACTAAATAAATACTTAAGTAAAGTTCTGTCACGCTCTTTTCTGTGGAATTCTAAGAGACAACACTACATTTAACTATTTACTTAGCGAAATTCTCAATTCAGAAACTGGCCCTTTGTATGAAAGTGAATTGAAAAGACGACGCATCTTTTCCGCGCCCCGCTCTACATCCTTTCTGTGTATCTCAGGCCGTAGCATCCCACGAGAGGCTCCGACCCTTCTCCCACGACACCAAGGTGACACCGTCCGGACGCTTGCCATCTCTTTTATTATGAACCCATTTTTTATTGGAAATCGATATCATGGTTATCAGATTAGTGTCAGCTGAGCACAGATTTGATGCAGTCACAAAAACGCACAAAAATCCCCAACAATACTACCTACTTGGAATCGAAACCACTTCCTCGCGGCATTCTTGGAATATCCAATGATGCATTGCATCGGGAAGAGGGTCTTTACTGCCACGCAATAAAGTCGATGAAATGATCACGTATGGGGAGCAGAGCGGGAACATCCCAATTACGTTATGCAAAACTTCACTTTCAAAAGACTCATCTCCGACGTGTCGACATTTCATTATAGCTTCTAAATCAAAGGAGCTAGAGCGAGTAATCGCTTAAAGGCTCAAAAAAGTTATAGAGTTGGAAATGAGTAGGATTATTTTGCAGTGGGTGCAGTGAACTGCCTTTGGTGCTTTGGAAGATTGTGTCAACTTGTAATTGTGTTTATCGTTTGTTTTTGCTACTGACAATAGATACGAAAATAAAATATAGTTCAACATGTCAGCGGTATTGCGTTTTCGTCAGCGCGTTTAAAACGTCGTGTGCAATGGCCCATGGAGTCAGCTGACTCCGGCTTTATTTTACACTTTAGGTCCATGCCGTCTTGGCGGATCATGTCTTCATATATCCTCAAATAAAAAGTGCAAGATTTATTTTGAAATTAATTCTTTTTCATATTAAAATTGCTACAAATCAGCCTAACAGAGCCGACTGTTGGGCAATGGGCATACATAGGCCCTTTCTCTCACGCCAACCCACCCAGTCCATTGCTAGTCTAGTTTTTTTTTCATGTTTATGATGTCCTTGCCTGGTGACCATAGCACAGGGTGTCCTAGTTTGGGACCAGGACAAGTGATTGCGTTTTGTGGAAGTTAAGTTTCATATTAGCCTCGAACATTTCGGTGAAGTTTTAGAGGTGAAAACTGAAAATTACACGCAGTGCAGGAAAAAAAGGCAATAAAAGAATTGACCTTCTAATTGGATCAAAACCTGAGGCTCAGACTGATCGGCAACAGGCCAGTTTTTTTAACATACTTACATACCAGCGAGTTTGTAAACACGGCGATCACAAGTCATGTGAACGCCCGGTCATATGATTCAGTCTCATGAGATATCTAGTATTTTTTTAAAGACTCGTGATGCTCATACATAGTTATATATGAAACCGGTTGATTTAACGAGCTACGGGTATATTGAGATATCTAATTGGTGAAATAGTATTGTAGTCGTATTTATCATTGTGCATGGATTCCTAGTAGTATGACGCAAATATGTTAAACATATTTATTATATATATACTAAATCATTTAATTTGGCTCCGCTCAATAGTGGCGACATTTTCTGGCGTCAATCTTATATTGCCATACAGCAACATTCTTTTTCTCTCTTTCACATTTCTTCTATAACAGAGAAATCAGAAATCTTCAACGTAAATAATTTACATTCTGTTTATTTAATGTCAATGTACAGTGTTATCCGCCGTCTTCGTATCGAGGGTGTAAATTACGTTGAATGCAATAAATCAATTTAATTACTTGAAATGATTAGCCTCCTTATAAAAGGAGCTGTGGTAGCGGAGTCGTAGAACGCCGGCTTCTCATTCGGGAGGGCGTGGGTTCAAGTCCCGGCATGTACCAATGACTTTGTTTTCTAAGTAACGTACATTTGTGAAAATATAGTAGCAATACCACTTGCTAACTGTGAAGGAAAACATCGTAAGGAAACCCTAGTGTCTGAGGTAGTTACATACCTTAGCGCTTGCTACGTACAATAGCAACAGAAAAACCAGATGGGGCAAGACCTAACCACAGATTACTTAAACTGCCTAAGGAGTATTTTAGAGGAATCGTGGTTTTGCAAATAAGACCGTACAGACTTACAAAGATTTAATGGTACAGAAGTACAATAGACGGCCTAATTGCTAATAACAAACAAAGAAAACGTAAAGATTGAGCAGAGTTCGACTACATAGCACATAGTAGACGACGTATAATCAATCTTTTTCGTGTTATCCAAAAGCAATCCAGGTAAACGCACATTTTCACGCCAAAGTATTACGGTACCTAATGGAGAACTTGCACTTAAAATTTTTTTAATATTAAGGAGAGGACATGTTAAAAGATAAATAAACGTGGTATTGTTTTTATCTACGACTAATACTTTTCATAATATAACCAGTAGAAAAGTTAATATAGTCACGTGGTACAAAAACGCGCCATACTAATCGACCTCAGACTATGACGACACACCCTCACGTAACGCCTTAGAATGTGTGAAGCGTTTATGAATATTTGAGTTGTCCCGTGAAAATAATGTTTTATACATCTGCACCCTTACAAGAAAACATTTGCAATACAGTGACAAAACTATATGCAATAAGTTTTTTATTGTGATAGTCACTTTATTTTTCACATTTTTGTGATCTCGAAAACGCCGAAAAAATATTTTTCTGGTTTTATTTTTTTATTATTCTCATGTATTTATATGGCTTCAATGGTATAAAAGCAATGTCACCCCAATCTAAGTGAGAGACAAGCTCCCCATTGCTGGAAATTCTCCACATCAATGCGTATCAACGTGATACGCGTTACACAGCCGCGTTTCCAATGCAACGAGTTATTTAAATCAGACTCTAAACTTCATTAAGAAGCTGCCAAATAAACAGGGATTTAATACAGCAACAAATTGCCGTAGAGTAGAGCTGCAGCCGGGAAGTGTGGTAAAAACGAACCTCGGAGATCTAAAAAGAAGATCCGGCTATTTACAATGACGATAAATTAAATAGGCGGTAACCGGCTATTATTAAATTAGATTTCTAAAATCTTTATGGCACAATAAACATATGTTGTGGCTGGATGAGGGTGGCCGACGACAGAAGGCAGTGGTGTACCATGGGGGGTTCCGCAGTGGACGAGCGCGTGCTGATTGATTGATTTAGATTTAGATAGATTTAACACCGAACAATTGTTGTCATTTTTAATGTAGATAGATAGATAGATAGATAGATAGATAGATAGATAGATAGATAGATAGAAATAGAGAACACTTTAATCCACAACCAGGTGAAAGATATTACAAATAGTTTCTTATATCTAAGTAGTGGCATATGTACTTTTTGGTTTCAAAATAAACAAATTATTATTATATATTATTATTGATTGAAACATATTTGTACAAAGGCGAGCTTAGTACTAATGAGTATTTTCTTCCAGCTAATCTTGGGTTATGTAGATAGTGGCAGGGGTACAGCGGAATAGATCATAATGTATTACTGTTTTAATTTTTATAGTTACGAAAAATGAGTTAAGCACAAAGCACACTCCGTGCAAAAATGCCTGCTATACGTAACATCAAGGATTATTTAGATGTCTGGCATTAAACAAAATATTAATGGGTATTTAGACGACGATTGTGTCTAGTGTACAACACATTCATGAGAAATATTTTTTGAGTTGATAACTCTGTTAATTGAGTTCAAACATTTTTTGAGTTGATAACTCTGTTAATTGAGTTCAAACATTTTTTGAGTTGATAACCTTGTTAATTGAGTTCAAATATTTTTTGAGTTGATAACTCTGTTAATTGAGTTCAAATATTTTTTGAGTTGATAACTCTGTTAATTGAGTTCAAACATTTTTTGAGTTGATAACTCTGTTAATTGAGTTCAAATATTTTTTGAGTTGATAACTCTGTTAATTGAGTTCAAATATTTTTTGAGTTGATAACTCTGTTAATTGAGTTCAAACATTTTTTGAGTTGATAACTCTGTTAATTGAGTTCAAATATTTTTTGAGTTGATAACTCTGTTAATTGAGTTCAAACATTTTCGAAAAGAATAAATGTGGTGTTTCTTTCCACATAAGTCTATAAAATCTCTAACAACTTTGACGTTTATTATATTAAGTAAACATTTTGTGTATTATCTAATATATATAAAAATCTCGTGTCACAGTGTTTGTTATCAAACTCCTCCGAAACATAAGCAGCATATATACGTCCCACCGTAGGGTACTGGGCTTCTCTCAGGGAGAGAGTATGGGCTCAATCACCATGCGGGGCCACCGCGGATTGGCGATTTCAAGCGCTGAGCTATGTGAATAGTTCAGACACTCAGCTTTCCTCGCGTTTTCTTCCACAGTTAGCGAGTGGTATTGCTACTGCAACTTCATAAATGTACATAACTTAGAAAACAAAGTCATATGAAGATAACCGCACTGGGAATCGAACCTGGGTCTCTCGCTTCCGAGTCCAACGTTCTACCCACTAGGCTATCACCGCTCCTAAACGGCTGCACCGATTTTGGTGAATTTTTTGTGTATATTTGGTAGGTGGCAAAACAACGTTTGCTGAGTCAGCCAGTAGTGAATAAAATACTTGAATTTCACACACGTTACTACTGACAACTGTAACTGAGTAATTTCAATTCGACGAGAAAAGCTTCAAAACTGTGTGTAGTAATATTCGCATTTTATAGAAACTGTACCGGGAATGAGTGTCAGCTTGCTTTAAGATAGGTAATTACTAGTTTGTTTATGCAACGAATGGTGATCCGACGCGATTTACATAATTTCATTGGCAATATTCCTTGGATTTTATTTCTTAACCGCCTACAATAGCATGTCTTCATGAGGATCACGTCACAAGGTCGTCTGGAAGACATTGCTATTAGCAATAAGGCCGCCCGATGTACTTGATGACTGCCTCGTTTATCTAGCCGTTAAGGCGCTTAGCTACTAAAACAGAGGTCGTGGTATTCGATTCTCACTGGGGGCCGCCGTACATTCGTCGTACCTGTGTGTGAAGAAAATAAACAAATTGGTTTACTAATGTATTGCCAAAAATCGTTTCCCAAAGTATTACTTCCCAAACTATTTTCCGCAAATTATCACTTGGCAAAAAAACATTTCTCAAAACAACTTAAAGCAAATAAACAGTTAGCAAAAGTTATTATGGCAAGTTATTGTTTACCAAATAAATACTTGGTCAAAATTCATTTTACCAAGCATTATTCAGTCAAAAGTATAATTTGACCAAATGAATAAAATGCGAAATGTAAACTAGAACAAAAATTTTTTTGTTTGACTCATCATCATCATCATCATCAGCCATTTGACGCCCACTGCAGGACATAGGCCTCCTTCGTGGCTTTCATAACCATGAGGGGTTAAACTAAGTTTTTTAGTGAAATATTTTTTTTCGCTTTTATATAAAAAAAAAGAACTAACACCCGAAGTTTCAGGATGGAGCGTCGCTGCGCTCCGCTCCATCCTGGAACTTCGAACCTATTTTTTAATCAAACAATTATTTGCTATATAACACTTGCCAAAATAAAACGTTAGCATAATAAACGTTTGTCTTAATAAAACTTGACGCAGTAAAATTATGCGAAATGATAATTTGACCAAATGAATAAAATGCGAAATGAAAACTTGCTGAAGTTTCATTTGGGAAATGAAACTGATGCCATAAGTTTATTGGGAAGTAAAATTTGGCGAAAAATACTTTGGCTAAACGGCGGTATCCCAAACAAATTACTTCATCATCAACCCATTATGTCCCCACCGAGAGCCACGGGTCTCTTCGCTGAGGAAGGTATAGGCCATACTCCACCACGGGGCCCAAGTCCGGATTGGTGGACGCTTGTAGACTAGTGGCTCGTCTACTGTCAGAAGTTGTCAAGCCGCCCTAAGGCCTCTGACTTGGCTTAACGACTGCCATCTATCGACGGCAGCCGGCACCAACAGCTTAGCGTGCCTTGCGAAGCACGGAACCGCTCGGAAAAATGCCACTAGCGTTAGGCATAGACGGCGACCCATCCATGCACTGAACGCGCCCTGTGTTGCTTAACCTTCGTGATCGTTTAAGATCACTCAGGCAGCCGGGACTGCGAGCGATTCTTATTACAAATTACTTACTTACTTACATTTCTACAAATGGCCTCAGTCTGAGTCCTTGCCTGGTTACCATAGCACAGGGTATCCTAGTTTGGGACCAGGTCAAGTGATTGTATTGTGTGGAAGTTATTATTATTATTATTACTTTTTTATTGTAACCTTTATTCATATATTCATTCAGCGTTAATGTTTTTCCTACTTTTGTAAGAAGTGTTATTTTGGCTTTTAAAGTTATTGGTGGCTACCACGGAATCACATCATATAGGCTTCGATGTATAACTTTAAGATGATTTGAGAAAAGATGGTCAGTGGAGTTTTTGTTCCCGCTGCCTTTTTCTCCACTACAAATAAGGCTCGAAGGCAGCGGCTAACATAGTAACATAGTACATTGACATTCAGCAAACAGAACGTAAATTCTTTACGTTGGAATAAATTATTGATTTCTGATTTCTGTTCAATTCAATTCAATTCAAATATTTTTATTCATTGTGAAAACAGAATGTTTACTTAATGAACGTCAAAGTTGTTAGTTTCACAATTAATGGATTATGTGGAGAAGAAGCTAACAAAGAAACTCCACATTTATTCTTTTCAAAACACGTTTTAACTTAATTAACAGAGTTTTTAACTTAAAATATTAGTCATGAATGTGTTGAACACTAGTCACAATCGTCCTTTAAATAATATTAATCTACTGTTTAATGCCAAACATCTTTGTCTTCTAAATAATCCTTGATGTTATAGTAAGCCTTTTTGCACAAAATGTGCTTAACACATTTTTTAAATCGCGTTGGAGGTAAATCTAATATATATTGAGGAATTTTGTTGTAGAACCTTATACAGTGCCCCATAAAGGATGTGTTAACTTTTGCAAGTCTAAATAGTGGAAATGACAATTTATGTTTATTTCTAGTATTAAAATTATGGTGGCCACCAACATTTTCGAAGTCTTTGATATTTTTTCTAACGTACATAATATTTTCATAAATGTATTGACATGCAACTGTTAAGATGTTGGTTTTTTTGAAGAAATCTCTTAGCGAATCCCTACTACCTAACTTGTAAATAAATCGGATGGCTCTCTTCTGCAAGATGAAGATAGTCTCAATGTCTGCTGCCCGGCCCCATAGTAGTATACCGTAGGACATAATACTATGGAAGTAACTAAAATAAACAAGCCTAGCAGTTGCAACGTCAGTGAGTTCCCTAATTCTTTTCACTGCATATGCTGCAGAGCTAAGTCTATGTGCTAATTTTACAATATGTGGACCCCATTGTAGTTTTGCATCGATTGTGATGCCCAGAAATACAGTATCATCTACAAATTCTAGTTTTTCATGTCCAATTACTATGTTGTTCTCAACTAATCGTACGTTAGGTAAGGAAAACTTTATACATTTTGTCTTTTTAGAATTTAGCAGCAGATTATTTGCTGTGAACCAATCTAGTACTTGCGAGAGAGCATTATTTGCATCGTCAAGATTATTTTCTTGTCTCCTTATTTTAAAAATAAGTGACGTGTCATCAGCAAATAACACTATCTCAGACATTTTTTGTACCATAAACGGTAAATTATTTATATAGACTAGGAAAAGGAGCGGCCCTAAGATAGATCGCTGCGGGACTCCTATTTTTACAAGTGAACCCGAGGATTTAATACGATTTACGTCTGCTTTTTGGACCCTTCCTTCTAAATACGATCTTAAAAGATCTAAACCTGCACCCTTTATTCCGTAGTGTTTTAACTTTAGGAGTAGCGTTTCGTGGTCTTCACAATCAAATGCTTTTGATAAATCAAAAGTCATTTGTTTCTTATCTTACCTTATCATGACCGCTCTGTCAAGAGAGAAGAATAATAATATTGATGATTAGAAGCTCCCCTTTTTGTTATCATACGAGAATTTTCTGACACCCTATATTCAGGGAGCAGTGGTAGCGCAGAACACTTGCCTCACATTGAAGAGGTCGTGAGTTCGAACCCCGGGCGTGCACCAATGGCTTTGTTTTCTAAGTCACGTGCATTTTTGTAAATTTGTAGTAGCAATACAGCTCGCTAAAGATTAAGGAATACAAAAATATCGTGAACAAACCTCAGCGCTTGATTGCCGATCTGCGGTGGGCACGCGTGGTGATTAAGCCCAAACTGAGGGCTAGGCTGCTTTATATAATACTAGCTGCTGCCCGCGACTTCTTCCGCATGGAATGAGTAATTTCCGGGATGAAAAGTATCCTTTGTCCTTCCCCGGGACTCAAACTATCTCCGTACCAAATTTCATCCAAATCCGTTCAGCCATTATTGCGTGATTGAGTAATGTTTATACATATATATAGTAGAAAGAAGGATATATGTAAATTGTATTGAAGAATTCTTTATTGCACTAAAAAAAAAGAATTTTGTACAAATGCGAGAATACTAGGTGGTATTTTCTTCCAGCTAACGTACGTTGATGTGAAGAGTCTATGTGGTAGTGCCATATAGGTACAGGAAGGGCTAGAGTACACTCTGTGACGTGCAAAGATGCAACGAAATTATTAAGGTCGATGCTGTCTCAAATGGAGACTCTCAATTCTGAATTTAGAATATTACTAAGTAAATTATGAGTAACGTTTTCTCGGAAATCAGTAGAGACCGACACTTAATTATATTCTTTTTGTTGCACTAACCCGTGCTGAGGACAATTTTAAATTTTGTACGTAATACAGAGAAGTTTGTAAAGAGGCTCGAAATTTCACTGATGCCTGCACTTTCCTATTAGCTCAGTTGGGAGAGCGCTGGCACGGTTAGCCGGAGGTCGCGGGTTCATGTCCCGACATGGGTGGAACTTTTAGTCTCTAAATAGGTGCGTAAAATTGACACTTAATTTTTTCATAGTCATCATCATCTCTGCCCACTGCTGGATATATAGGCATTTTCCCTACCACGCTATCTTCTCGGTCACTATAGTGAAATTCTCAATTTAGAAATCTCTTGTGTAACCTTAGATTATTCCTAATTTTCTGACATTGCGCATGCGTTTTAACAATTCAAATTCAAAAAATACTTTATTGCACAAGAGGTGTTTGTACAAAGGCGAGCTTAAGACTAGTATTTTCTTCCAGCTAACCTTGGGTTATGTGGATAATGCAAGGGGTAGTGCCAAGAAAGATTTATTGCAAGAACAAAGATAAAAAAAAAATTAATAAATAATAATAATTATATAAACTATATTACAAAATTACATAGTTATTATAACAAGATACATACCAAATACATATAAAATACACACTATAACACAATAAACACAACTACATAAAAATTACTTATATAATAGGATTATTACTCTGAAGTTCGAAGTAGTGCTCGTGGATTCTACTTTTAAACACGTCGACTGACGGGGCCTGGCGTATGTACAGGGATAGCGCGTTCCACAAGCGCACCGCTGTCACAGTGAAAGAATTCAACAAGACAAGAAAACAATTGACTTCGTGAAAACTAACATCTAACGGTTTTCAGTTGGTATAACCATTTCCTATTTTCTAAAGCAATTTTTCCAGTAGTTTTTTCACATACTATCACGTTTCCTCATTAAATCTACGCGTAAAACTTTTTAACAGTCTTGTTTACTTATATTCGCCTTATCTCTGAGAGTCACGGTCTATAAACAGTGGTTCCCAACCAGCGGTCCGTGGACCACAGGTACAGAACAGATAGTGTTCTATTTCTATATAATAAGCTTATTGTTAATAAGTATTGTCAGGACCGTAGCAAGTGGCAGTCCCTTGTCTCCGCCTACCCCTCTGGGATACAGGCGTGAGTTTATGTTTATGTTAAGTATTGAAAAATCCAAATATTTTAAAAATAATGTTCACAATTATTCTTTAAATTTAATTTCGCAATAAATTAGGTATTTGAATTTTCTTCGGAAGAGTCCGACCAGGTCTCGCTCTTATTCAACAAGTGATTCCGGAAATGAGTTAATAATTTGTAGTACTCACGAAAGTTTTAGTTCAAAGTTCGCAACTTTTGTTTATATTTAAATGTATGTGAAGTTATAGTAGCAATACCACTCGCTAACGGTGAAGGAAAACATCGTGAGGAAACCTGAGTGTTTGAGCTATTCACATACCTCAGCGCTTGAAATCGCCAATACGCGGTGGGCACGCGTGGTGATTAAGCCCATACTCTCTCTCCCTGAGAGAAGGCCTGTGCCCTACAGTGGGACGTATATAGGCTGCTTATGATTATTATGATGAGCGAAATTTTACGCCCCAGGCGTCACTCTGTTAAATGTGGCTTAAACAACATTCAATTAAAACAAAAGTCGATTCATATGGCGACTTAAGTGACATTTAAGATGTGGTGCAAGTCGGCCCTAGTAACTTAAGTATCTCTGTAAATTACTGGTTTGCATAAAATAGTAATCTAACCATCTATCCTTGTGATCCCTTGCGTAATCCAAAATGGTCCTTGGTCGAAAAAGGGGTTTGGAACCGCAGCTCTATAAGGACATACTCGTATCTATGTTATTGTTCTCTGTACACATTGCTACCAACATTTTTGCACGATCCTCACATTTGTTTGTTTGTTTTGGTTCAGGGACTTCTCAATAAAATATCGTCGTTGTTATACGGAACTGATTTTTTTTTCTCGAACCGGCCACTACAGTCGATAGCAATGAATGGGCAAATGATGCAACTGTTCGTTCTCAGTAAGGAAGGCTAGCTTAGCCTAGCATTCCTTGCAGTGGCGAGCTAGCGATAGACCGCCGTTCTGACATTCGGGAGGTCGTGGGTTCGAGCCCTGTGCATGTACCAATGACTGCGTTTTCTAAGTTATGTACATTTATGAATTTTTAGTAGCAATACCACTCACTAGGAAAACATCGCAGGGAAACCTGAGTGTCTAAGGTGTTCACATACCTCAGCGGTTGAAAGTGCCAACCCGCAGTGGGCACGCGTGTTGATTAAGCCCATACACTATCTCTGAGAGAAAGCCTGTGCCCTAAAGTGGGACGTATATGCATTTTTTTAATTTTTTATGCTTTTATTGTTATTCGCTTCCTCAACATTCATTAGTCGTTGCATGCACGCACGCCGGTTTCGGGTACTTTTTATCTTGCCCTTTGCTAATACATCCCCTAGTGATCTGTCAGGATCGTTGCAAGTGGCAGTCCCTGGTCTCTGCCTGCCCCTCTGGGATACAGGCGTGAGTTTATGTTATGTTATGTTTATTGTTATTAAACAAACAATAGGCTGCATTATTATACAGCGTGTTGATTTGTAAAGCAACGCCCGACTCAGGGTACTTTCTACTCATCAACACGAAAATCTTTTACTATCGGGTCGACCTCGAAATCGCGAAAAAAAACTGCTATGCCATACTATTCGATACCTGCTGAACAAAATTTATGGAACAGCCGATTTTTTTTTTTAAGATTTTAGTGTTGATCCCATAGTAAAAGTTATTCGTATTCATGAGTAGAAAGTACCTTGAGTCGGGCGTTACTTTACAAATCAACACCTTGTATATCCTTCGTTCCTGAGAACAGATCTTGTTCTTAATCGTGTGAGGGTAATCAAACCTCAGGTTCTGTCAAATTATTTCATGCAGATATCTCGCCACTTCTATCGCACGGGGGGTAGCCCTGGTAAGGCCCTAGCCACACATAAGGACATGGGGCGAGGGCGCGGAAAAGACGCGCGTGAGGCATAGAGTTCGCGCCCTCGCCCCGTGTCTTCTGTGTGGACTTCGTCCCGTCCCTTCTGTACATTTTCTATGAAAGTGAATGGGAAAGACGACGCATCTTTTCCGCGCCCTCACCCCACATCCTCTCTGTGTGTCTCAGGCCTCAGGTCGTCCCGGGTGCAAGTCAGAACAGTCAGTCAGGATAATAGATTTATCATACTTTCTTGCTGTGAGTGGATGATTTCGCCAGTGGTACTTGATACAAAAATAAATGTGGATTATAACAATTACTTACTTACTTCATTTGTCACTTTTATGTTACTTCAAGCTAAAATCTATTGCAACAATGTGAGGTTATGAATGTTAATCCCAGGTTTAGAAAAATCTACATTCAGCGAAGTGAAATTCTCAAATAAGAAATGGAGGGTCAGTGTCTTCTTGCTCTACTTGTAGGCCACGCATAAATTTACACATGGTAAACCCTGGTTTCTGCTTACCCTTTCAATATACAGGCGTGTGTTTATGTTTCATCTAAATGTACATATTTTGTTCGACTTTCTGTAAAATAAATGTTAACACAGCCGAGATACGTTAAACTGTTATACAATACAACTGTTAATCAAAACCGGCCAAGTGCGTGTCGGGCCACGCACAGTGTAGGGTTCCGAATAATGAAGGGGTTTTGTCTGCTGTACAGAACTAACAACTTCATCAACGTAATTTTCAATGGATTTAGTACGAAGTTTTCCCTTTATAAGTTGGTCGCCTTTACTCGTTAACTTGTAAACCCTGCTTAGACATGATAGTTTTCTTATATTGTTTTTGTTGCACTGACCCGTGCTGAGGACAATTTGATGATAGTTTTCCTTTTAAGTTCATTATACGTGCTGCTGCAATTAATTTTTTAACGTTTCTACAATGAACCGTGTAGTCAGGAGAGGGGGGGATGTTCTACTCGGACAAAAAATGCACTTTAAAGCGTAATATTGCGCAAACGGAACCCTAAATGAAAAAAAAAATGGTCTTCCTACTCCCACAATATTTTTAAACGAGCAATCCTACGACACCCCACACTGGTGTAGGCGAGAAAATATTGAATCCTCAATTTAGGTGTAGCGGAAGTACCCTAATAAAAACCTTTGGGATTTTATGTATATGCCAAATTTCAGCTTTCTTGTACTAATCTTCTCTGAGCTAGGCCGCGTACAGACAGATGGATAGACGGACAGATGGACAGACGGACAGAAAGTTAGACAGACGGACGGACATGGCCAAGTTTCATAGTTTCGCCTTGTCCTGTCCATAGAACCCTTATGGGTTCCTTGTCGACTACGGAACCCTAAGAAACTATGTGACGGATGGCCATTATTTAGCCTTACGCCCATCCAATACTCATAAACAAAACAAACATCTATACACACTTGTGACCATTAAGGAAGTGGAAAGAAATTTAGGACAAGGCTCAATTTGCGAACGAAATCATTGAACGAAGATATTTCTCGAGCGAAGGTTAAATAAACCCAATGGCGAATTAACTGAGGAACGCAGTCGCTACTCGCTGATGACGTAGTCAAAAGCAAAGACTTATTAGAAAACACTTTAAACAAGAACTATGTATATCCTATACCCACAAGTAAGTTTCGAGAAAAACCCCTTTTTAGGGTTCCGTAGTCAACAAGGAACCCTTATAGTTTCGCCATGTCCGTCTGTCCGTCTGTCCGTCTGTCCGTCTGGCCGTCTGGCCGTCTGTCCGTCTGTCCGTCTGGCCGTCTGTCCGTCTGTCCGTCCGTCCGTCCGTCCGTCCGTCCGTCCGTCTGTCCTTCTGTCTATCCGCGGCCTAGCTCAGAGACGATTAATACGAGAAAGCTGACATTTGGGATAGACATACATATTGATCACATGATTTTTTTACCCCCTACACCTAAATTAGGGATGCAATTTTGTTTCCTCGCCTACACCATAGTGTGGGGTAGTTTAAAAATATGGTAAGTAAAGGAAGATTTTTTTTTTTATTTACGGTTAATTAATTTTTTGTCCGAGTTGAGCATCCCGCCCTCTCCTGACTAAACGGTTAATTCTAGAAACGTTAAAAAATTCAGGGCAGCAGCACGTATAATGAACTTGAAAGGAAAACTATCATGTCTAAGCAGGGTTTACAAGGTAACGAGTAATAGGCGACCGATTTAAAAAGGTTCATACTAAATCCATTGAAAATTACATTGATGAAGTTGTTAGTTCTGTACAGCAGACAAAACCCCTTCTTTCTACGGAACTCTACACTGTGCGTGGCCCGACACGCAGATGTTTCTGCATAACACGGTCCAATTTAGGTTTATTTAATTATTTGGCGCCGTGTGGCGCCGGATTAAGAATAGCGTCACTCCATTTCCTCCCGTGGATGTCGTAGAAGGCGACTAAAGAAATAAATTACCAGGAGACGGGCAGCAGCGTCTTCCTGACATTCCAACCGCATACTGCGATCGCCAATCCGCCTGCCAAGCGTGGCGATTATGGCAAAACCCCCTATGGTTATGAAAACCAAGAGGGAGGCCTATGTTCTGCAGTGGGTGTCAAGGGGCTGATTATGATGATGATGAATTATTTATTCTCTAACATGTTACTTACGTATACGAAACTTTCCTATAATTTCCAAATCTTTGCCAAACCGCCTCCCCTTGTGTCCACCATAATATGTTCATGACAATCGTATGTACACCCGCCGAACACCACGATCGATACATGTTTGCCTAGTGTGAGGCTACACCACGACGCAGAAAGTTAAACTACCTTCAATGTTTTGACAAACAACTTTGTTTGACAGATGTTTCGTGGCTTACAAATCACACCTCCAGAATGGCATTTCCACTTTTTATCCGCGTCAAGCATGCCTAGTGCTATCTTATCTTTGATTAGCGCCAGGGTCGAGTGTTCAGGATATTAGCCTCTGTAAGATTGTGCCCTCTCTAAGAGCTTTGTTGTTTACGAATAAAAATACGTTATCACTGATTGTACATGCCGTAGGTTCTTTAATAATACGGATCTTAGCAGCAGCTAAATATCCTAGGGTATTAGCGAACAGACTGATAATAGAGAACTACAGAATTAATTCTCTAAGGGCCTAGGGTTTTAGGTAAGATGAACGAACGAACGAACTGTTCGTTTTAGGATGTTGGAAATCTGGACTGCCCTATACATTGCTTTATTCTGATTGTCAATGACGAATTTTGAGCTAAGATTTTACATATTTTCTAGACTTCTTGGCTTTGCTTGAAATTGCTTTTAAAAGTTTTTTCAATAAAATAAATACATTCTTGAACTCACGCCTGTATCCCGGATGGGTAGGCCAGATACCAGGGTTAATAAAGATGAAGATAAAAAGGACATTAAAGTGAAGAAGGATTGAATCGTAGTCGGAGCAGCTAAGCTTACGGGAACAGATATGAGACGTAAGTAGGCAACCACTGCCAGACAGAGCGAGACGCAACGTACGTAAAGTTTTGCTGCGCGGTTTGCGGAATCAGTATACCAAAGGTGACTAGGCTCTGAGAAACATGCGGGGCCAAAAACATTTAAAAATAGTATAGAAGACCGGTTACCTTGGATTGTAGTTGGTCGTGGCAGCCACAAGTGAATGAGATTTATAAACGGATTCACTTCTCGTTTCAGTCACTGAAGAGACTCCAAAACATCTTGTCAATCAAAACAAAGGTGATGCTAGCGCAAACATTAATGCTGCCGCTTCTCGACTACACCGATGTATGCTTTATGGATGCCACGGAGGTTGTCAATAAGCTGGAGCGTCTTCAGAACTTGGATTTATATTTGGCCTGCGCAAGTCTCAGAATACAGGCGTCAACTTAAATGGCTTCCTATACACAGGTTGTCTCTTGTTGACAAGCTCTTGAAGAACCCCAGCTCACCGCAGTTTCTTCGTGAGAGGTTCTTACCGCTGCCTGCACCATTGCAAGTCCCAAGCTGCAACACCGAGTTTTACTCCAACTGATTCTCTGCGTGCTGCGCGCTTGTGGAACACTCTGCCAATGACCATAAGTTGCACATTTGTTGCACTCTTTAAATTCAAGCTGAAAGTGCACCTGCTATGTCTATATTATATATTAGTACATATTATTGTATGTAGTTTATTCCTTATTTATACATAGATGTAAGTAGTTTATGTAATTTTATTTATTTTATTTTTTTTTTCTTTACTAAAGTATAAAAATTTTATGTGTATGTTTATATTGTTATAATTATATTATTACTTTTTTTAATTCCTTTAATGTGCACACATTTACTCCTACCTCTTTAAAATCATCATTTCACAACTGGTCTGGTTGGCTGGAAGAAATATATATAGAAATAGGCTCTCCTTCATATTACTTGGTTTTTTGTGTTAATATTTATTTCTTGTGTACAATAAAACATAAGTACCTGTCAAAAGGGCTAGGGAAAATGCTAAGTTATTAAATATTAATTGCATCTAACTTTAAGAAGTTATTAACCAATCAGCAGTCAAGATTTCAAACAATCCTAGGTAATTCTTAAGTAAATTAGCTATGACTCTGACGAATAGCTAAGACTCTGACCCGGACGGTGAAGAAATAATTCTGCAATCCTCTATTATAGCTTCGCTAATATCCTGGGATATTAGCTAAGATCCACGTTATCAAAAGGTCCTACCACATAATAATATTTACCCCCACGTAGTGGACAATTACAGGGTCCTAATTATGCTCACCAAATCCTGTCGGACTTCTGACATTTGCGATAGCAATTAGTATGCAATTTGACAGTTACATAATTCAAATCGCTTAAGATTTGTTGCGCGTAATATAGGCTGCTGCTATAGTCCACCTTCACATTATTATTGCAAAGTCTAATTATACGAAGAGCGAGTATGTAAAGGTTGATGTGCTTTCTACTCTATTTGTGTTTGCAATCGACAACAATTAACGTTTTCGGTTTTTCGGCCATAACGTAACTGAGCAAAATGCACACATGCAAAGGTTGCAAGGACCCGGCCAAGTGCGAGTCCATCTTTTATTAGGCCAGTTGTT
The DNA here is from genome assembly GCA_963969515.1 of Yponomeuta evonymella. Classification (NCBI taxonomy): domain Eukaryota; kingdom Metazoa; phylum Arthropoda; class Insecta; order Lepidoptera; family Yponomeutidae; genus Yponomeuta; species Yponomeuta evonymella. The sequence continues at coordinate 21,207,445 of OZ018343.1, read as the reverse complement.
TCCTAACTTGCTTAACTACAAGCACAGTTACAAGTCGGGGTACTTATCTCTTCCAAATATTTACCTCAATTATATCATCTGTGAGTGTGTGATTCAAAGCAGGTTCCCGTTTCCATGTCCTAGTCTTAAAATTACGAAAATTAGCTGGTGGCAAATTGGCATGACTATACTTACAGAGTATTTCACGCGGAGAGATGCAAATTTCTTCGAACATACTTAAATGAAAACTCATTTCGCGTCACCATCACAATATTGGCTCTACAATTATCACTTTGAGATGGCAATATTAGTTGTTATTACGAGAGTATCATAAATATTGAGCGCGGATCCATCTTTACATTTTAGTTGCAATGTTAACAATAACTTGTTTGTTTGTTTATCACACTTTATTGCACAAAATACAAAGTTTAACACTTAAAAAATAACATGATTGTCTTAGACTATGAGCAAGGGCGGACTTATTTCATTTGCATTTTTGTATTTAAATAGGTATTTTATTAAAAGAAAATAACAAACAGGTTGACAAATTTGCCAAACTGCGCAACAGTTTATCGGCAGTTATTGACTTAAGTATTTGGCATTGTTGTAAACAATATCATTTCTCAGAAACATGTTGATGGCGAATTTAATAAGTTATATGTATTAAAAATATTCCTTTTCCTTATGTGCCGTCTCCTTTTGGAGGTTGTCAACAAAGGCTATAAATACAAATATAAAACAAACATTAAATACCTAAGTATATAGAGAATAATAAAGTATTAGGTGTATATAAAAAGGCGATTGGCTCGATCAGCCGTGTTAAGTAATCACAGCTGGTCAAGCCAATCTCCCAGAAGCACGCCACTTTTTATTTCCTTGGCTGGCGTCCGCTGCCAGCAACCTACCTCGGATCGTTGGTTTAGCGAACTGGTGGGCGTCCTACGCTGCGTTTGCCAGTTCGTTTTTTACTCGAACTCCAAATTAAAGTAATTTTTAGTTTTCCGTACCTCAGAAAGAAAAACGGAACCGTTGTATGATCAATTTGTTGTCCGTCCATCCGTCCATCTGCCTGTCGAAACCTTTTATCTCGGGGGCGCGTAGAGGTATCAAGTTGAAATTAAAACTATGTAGGTATCTACTCAAGTCTATAGTCCCTTCATCATTCAGCCACAAGAAGTGCACTGCTGGACATAGGCGTCCTCCATGGATTTCCAAAAAGACCGGTTGGAAGCGGCTTGCATCCAGCGTCTTCCTGCCACTTGGATGAGGTCATCTGTCCATCTTGTGGCCGGTCGTCCTACGCTGCGTTTGCCGATATGGGGTCTCCATTCGAGAACTTTTCGGCCCCATCGGCCAATCCAACGATACGGTTACAAATGTGGTTCGCTACACCCCAGTGACTTTTCCACTGAACTCTTGGGTTCTGCAGAACTCACATTAGAATTCACTATAACGTAAAAAAAGTTACGGGCGTTTATGCCGCAAAAAACGTATATTTCGACGCTCTCGAATAGGGTAGTCTCTCTTGACCTACAACTATGAAATTTGGCAAGTAATACCGTCGTATACTACAAGTATAGGGAAAAATCTGAAAACTATACATTTCTAACAAAAAAAATGTGTTTGAAGTTCGGGAAAAGCTTGCAAAAATTCTGAGACTCGATTTCTAAACTATTTATATGTCAGTACCTGTACAAATCAAATCAATACAAATCTGTACGGGACCCTCGGCGGGCGAGTCGCACTTGTCCGGTTTTTTTTTTAGCATTTTCACTAAAAAAAATCTTCACTATTTAAGATATTAGCGAGATACTAAGACGTTTAGCTACTAATTTCGGAACCTATATCTTATCTAGATCCCATGAACTTATTACGCTTTTTAGTCACATGCGCACGTGCGTTTAAGCACTGCGCCTAAACTTAAAATAGACCATTAGTCTGACACGCAACAAGCTCAAAATACACGCTGTGAGTGCACACTAGATATGGAAGTCATTAGGAGATTAATTGGTAAAAGATACTTTTCTAGAACCAAGGCCGATTTGCACCACTTTCTTAAATGTGGCTCAAGTAACATTCAGTTAATAATTTTAAATTTTAATGGCTGAAAAAGTGAACTTCAATTGTGACTACACTCTTTTGAAGCAGCTTGTTTTTAAGACAAGATAATAGATATTTTTACTTAATAAAAAACCACCAGCTCGCTGGACCGACGATCTGAGGCAGATTGCTGGTAGTGACTGGATGAGCATGGCTGAGGACAGAAGGAAGTGGCGTGCCTTGGGGAGGCCTATGGCCAGCAGTGGACGATTACGGGCTGATTCGATCGATTGATTGGTTCATTGAATGATTGATTGAAGTAAATAATAGCGTGCGTGCCTGCAGCGACTAATTAATGTTGACGAAGCGAATGAGGTTTACCAAATCGTGTCAAGTGGCAAGCCTTGATCTCTGCTCACACCTCCGGAATACAGGCGTGACTTTATTACGCAATGCTTCGAAACTCTTTTGGTGTAAATAGATGATTAAGATATGTTATCATAAGCTATACTATCATACCTATCTTACATCAGATACCTATTTAAGCACACCAAAAGAATTGCGGCGCTTGGAGTAATACTTACTTGTTTACTTACGATATAAGATAAACCTCCCCCAAGGCATGCCAGTTCTCTGTGTTCTCCGCCATCCTCAACACTTTATTACAGCCATAAATTTGGTAGTATCTTAAATAACCGATAATATGTATCATTATGGACCCTGTCGGCCGCTGATCAGATTGTGTGCCGTGTGGCGAGGGATTAAGAATAGCGTCACTCCATTTGCTTCCGTGGATGTCGTAGAAGGCGACTAAGGAAATCAATTACCAGGAGACGGGCAGCAGCGTCTTCCTGAGATTCCAACCGCATACTGCGATCGCCGACCCGTCTGCCAAGTGTGGCGATTATGGCAAAACCCCTCATGGTTTTGAAAACCACGAAAGAGGCCTATGTCCTGCAGTGGGCGTCACATATAATACTCAGTAAATTTGTAATCCGTAGACACTGTCCACCCCCTGTGTTGGTACGCGTGAGTTTACGACTCACGAATGCAAATCGCATGCATAAGATAAGACACGCCGCATGGCGCATGGCTCATAAAATTTCCGTATTCACCGGTAAAAACTCAATAACATGTTTATCAAGTTGGAAAATTATTTATTCCACTCCTTCAACAAATATATGGGAAACGTGAAACACCACTTAGGAAAGTCTTAAAAACACTCGTGTGCACAAAAACACCTTTCTGTTTGGCGCCTGTTTCATAGAACAATTCATGGTTTACTATGACAATTCGATGTAAATTGAAGAAGAAGAAGAAAGACATTTATTATACCAACAAGATACATCACAGAAACAAAATAAGCACATAAGTAGCATAATATGCACAACAACATAATTGCGAAGTCGATTAGCCCACGGATTAAAAAGTAGGGAGACTTGGCTACGCTAATGAAACAAAAGCCTCGTGACAGACAGACGGACAGTGGAGTCTTAGTAATAGGGTCCCTTACCCCTTTGTGTACGGAAACGTAAAAACAAACACGTAAAATGTAGGTACTTCTTCTACAGATGATCAATAATGTAAATTGTGATTTTAGAATCCACGGCGGAGCGCCTAAGGCGAAAAACCTAGAGTTATAATCTAGCCGCGTATTCCGCGTGGTGCCGGATTAAGAATAGCGTCACTCCATTTCCTTCCGTGGATGTCGTAGAAGGCGACTAAGGAAATCAATTACCAGAAGACGGGCAGCAGCATCTTCCTGAGATTCCAACCGCACACTGCGATCGCCAACCCGCCTGCCAAGCGTGGCGATTATGGCAAAACCCCTCATGGTTATGAAAACCATGAGGGAGGCCTATGTCCTGCAGTGGGCGCCATATGGCTGATGATGATGATGATGATAATCTAGCCATCTCATAGCTATCTAACAGCACGTCGGTTTCAAACGGTGGTTTTTGGCAGGACCTAGGTTCTTGGATTTCAACAAATGTGATCATCACTCTGTGCTTGTCCATTAGAAAGAGAAACACTTATTGCAGCAACAAACAACACACATTAATTAAAATAAAACAAAACATGGACAGCAAAAAATAATAGGAACACTTTTCAGAAATTGTCGCGGTGTGTCAAATGGCGACTGACTCAGTATAGTGCTGAGGGTGTGAACCCGATAGCCCCAAGTGCTCTAGAGCGGAGCGTGGCCTGCCGCTAACAAATAAATAAAACCATGTAGGTAACATAATAAACATCAATAAATTTACATTTACATTAACAGCGATATACATATACACGTAACACATACATTACTGGTGGCAACATCACTAGTGAACACTGCTGTCACGACTATCTGGGAAAACTAAGAAACTTAAATAAATCACGGTTAATTGAATATTCAAGTTACCAATGCACCTAATGCGCGATGATATTTTTTTCCGGTAAAAAGAATCAGTACCAAAAAACCACAAAAACCTGCGCCCGAACCTGCCAGCTCAATTAATCCCCACCCACACACGCGCACACCCCAGCCTACGTCATCACTGCGCACGCGCCGCGACGTCATCACCGCCGCCGGTGGTGGGGATACGATTTCCTCGACTTATATTCACGCTCGGCGCGCGCGCTGCCCAAACGCACTCCGCGCCCGTCAGTGACAGTTTAGAAAGTATAATCCGAGAAAAAAATCCCGAAATGTGTAACTTATGCACCCGTGACGAGTCCGTGGTCTCCGCGCCGATCGTGCAACAGACTATGCCGGTGAAAACCAATGTTTTGGAACGTTACAAGCGAAAACATAACATAGTAACGGACCCAATGAGTGAAGAGAAGCTGAAAGAAGTGGCGTACCAGCCTGATCTTCTGGCGGTGTCGACTCAGTACACCAAATTGTGCTTCGAAGCCTTCCGCCAGGGTCTGGAGCAGCTACAGGAGACGAAGGCTTATGTGTGAGTAGCTTAGCCTCCAGTGTGCGTGTAAGGCGATTGTTAGCAATAGGCTTCAGGAGAAGAATGGAAGGGTTTATTTGTTTAGAGTTTTTCTAAAGAAATTTAAAACATTTCTGTCTCTGACTGTGCCTCCGGGATACTCGCGTAAGTTTATAATTGTTATTACATTTGTGAAATTACTGTGGTACGTTTTGTTTTTCTGCCGGGCGTCGCGGGAAGGTAAGGTGAAAATAGTACCCTTATTAATTTACCATTACAAGCCAATTTTCTTCTCAATCCAACTCTTCAGACCAAATTCGTCACAGCAAAATATCAAGACGTAGTATGGAATAGACGGAGCGTGTTTCGTAGAACTACAATATATTATAATTCATGTTTTACTATGACAATTGTACACTATTACTATGTACACTGCAAAATTAACAATTAGGTAAATTCGGCTCCGTAATGTACATCGAATTGTCATAATAAACTACGAATTGTAGTCGTAGTTTCGTGATAAATTACGAAGCGCTGCTAAACATAAGTCCTTTTTCGCCAACCCGCTCGGTGCTATGCTAATCTCCTCCATTACCGATGCTACAAATATAGTACAACTAGCTGACCCCGCAAACGTTGTTTTGCCATATTAATTAGCCTAAGAGCCACATGGTAGGTCTGACCACCAAATACACAAAAAAATTGATAAGAATCGGTGAAGCCGTTTCGGAGGAGTTCGATAACAAACACTGTGACACGGGATTTTTATATATTAGATTAATGAACTAGGTGTTTCTTAAAGGTTACCAATTAAATTCTTATTTATGCCGTTGAAAGGACATATGCGACATTTTACGGCCATTTTTCCGTCATGATATGGAAATACGGAAACGGACGTGTAAAGAGCTTAATTCATCTAACGCAGCACTTATTATACACTATACAATAAAAGTATATAAAAGAAAACACGAAAACACACGGAAATGCGGAGAGAGAAATTTGTTAATTACCCGACTGCGGCAGAGCCCAAAAGGAAGGTAATGTGTTTAGGTCGTATGTATGTATGTATGTATGTCCGATTCTACAAACACAAAAATCGCTATTAAGTAACTTTATAGTACAACCAGATGGCGCTGTTATATTTAATTTATTATACTCGGATCTTAATTTTATTTAACTACGCCGTAAGCCGTATTTAATCACGCGGGTGTCATAGGCTATATTACAATTTATTACAAGTTAACAATAAAAAAAAAACTCAAGTAAAAAATAACCAACAACCCAACTGCTGAGCATTAACTGTCAAGCATACGGAACCCAAATTCGGCAATTTTACTCCTTAGGTTGGTCCCGCCTGCTTAGTAGTCACTCGTAATGCTCAGCAGTCGGGTTGTTGGTTATTTTTTAGTCAATTTTTTTTTTAACTTGTAATCTAATATATAAAAATCTCGCGTTGTTATCGAACTCCTCCGAAACGGGTTCACCGATTTTTTTTGTATATTTGTTAGGTCTGAGAAATAGGTCGTAGGCTAATTAATATAATTATGGCAAAACAACGTTCGCCCGGTCAGTTAGTATCCTATAGACTTTAATAACTTGAAGATAATTTATTGAGCAGGCTATTTAGAATGTCATAGAAGAAGGGAAGAAAAGTAATTCAATACCTATATATACATAAACTAACGCCTGTCTTCCGCAGGGGTAGGCAGAGACCAGGGTTTTCCATCTGCCTTCATCCTGACAAACCTGTTTCGCTTCATAAACACTCATTAGTCGTTACATGCATGCACGTCTTAAGTTGTCATATTATATCACAAAAAGAAAACCGTAACATACATTAACAAAATTCCTACTCAGAACGTATCGTTGACCAAAAACTTTCTTTTTATATACAAGGGGTTACACACCTCATTAACAATGTATCCTCGTTAAGATTCGACTCATGACTATGTCCAGATTTAGACTAGAGATCTGGTTCATTAGTAATACCAATCGAGGCCACGCGACTCTGGCACGGTGATAAAATCTACCAATGTGTTGTGTTGAAATTATTTTAATTTAAAACTCCAATAGCCAAATACATATGAGTTCGGTGGCCCAGGATGGCAATTCGCCAGACTGGGTTCCACGCGACGGATACCGCGAACGTGGCCGACTAAATCGGAGATGGCGGGACGACCTATATCGGGTTGGTAAGCGGTGGCCGAGGATGGGGAAGAAGAGTGTAGGACTAAAGGGGAGGACTTGGCCCTGCAGTGGGATGCTGTTGGTGCTGCATATGTTCTTTGGGTGCATTGACCCGTCACATAATACTTTTGACATTGCTATATCGATAACTTTTGGTACCTATCATGACTTTTTATCATCGTACTTTGCCCACTAACACTTAGTATGGTTTCTCTACAGAAAGCAACCGCAATGTGTAAATGCCACTTTAGTAATGTACCTATAGTAAGACTCGTGGATATTCGAAGCCTAAAAATGGCCTTACCTTCAATCATCACAATCAATAGATAATTAATCCATCTACAATAGCGATAAATCTTACTAATAGTGAAGGCAAACGTTGTGAGGAAGCCTGACCTTCTGACACGACGGGAAGCTTGAAGATCTAAGAAATCCATTACACCAGGGGGTTGTTTAAGCAGGGTGAATACTCCCAAGGACAATAGTCCTTGCTATTTTTTTTTTATAGGTATCGGGCCTTTATAGCTTTATTTGTACTGTGTATATCAAGCGAATGTGAATGGAAGGGCCGGTAAGGGACGACCCAGACGGACATACTTCGACCAAATAGGGGATGTATTAGCAAAGGGCAAGATAAAAAGTACCTGAAACCGGCGAGCGTGCATGCAACGACTAATGAATGTTGAGGAAGCGAAAGTGATCTGTCAGGATTGTAGCAAGTGGCAGTCCCTGGTCTCTGCCTACCCCTCTGGGATACAGGCGTGAGTTTATGTTATGTTATAATTAAATTATAATTAAAACTTAGTTAAATTAAAATTAAATTAAATTCAATTAAAATTTAAACTTTTTTTACCTAGAAATTGACATAAACGTTATTTATATTTCTATTTTTCTATGTATATATATATATATATATATATTTTAACGGTAAGCCCTACCTGCATGTGCATGACACGTTTTCTTCGTTTGGCGTGAAGGTGCTATTTGAAAACCAGCGCTGTTTCAAATACAAACAGCAAACGCTGAAATAGTATCATTGTCACACGCACACTCCTTTATTTTTTAATTATTGTATGTAAGCATGTTTGTTTGTGGCAATAAATCATTCACTCGTTCATTCATTCATTCATTATGTTTTACTGTGTTATAATAGTAAGGGGCTCGATATTGGGTATGTAAATATAAATCGTTCTTAAAAGTATATAATTAAGCACACTCTAGGTTTAATTTCCATGGTTTAATTTCGTTGTTGAAACTAATAAGATATTAATCTTGTTAGTTTTAATAAGTTACTACAAATAATTCAGATGTTACCTTCATTTTCTTTATTTAATTTCTTTTTCTCCAATTCGTGGTAAGCGTTGCTGGTTGTACAATTACTTAAAATACTTACTTGCTACTTAAGTTGTTGTTACCACTCATTGTACAAATGTTTATTTACCCTAATAAAATAAAATAAAAAAAATTAAACAAAATATAACAAAATAACATAAATGTACTAGCTAAATTAAAGAGTTAGTGACCAAAAATCTTAAAGGCAATACGCAAAAATATGTCGAAAATAAGTGATGCCCCAATAATTTATGACAACTTTATCGCGCTAGAACCCACCTGCAAACAGGTGCATTGGATCAAATCCGCGTTGAAAATAACGTGGTTTATAAGATAATATGAGGCGTGAAGTGAAAGACTCCTCAAATTATTACAACTCTTTATTGCAGTTTCAACCTTCCAAAGTTACCGGCTATTTTTGTATGACACATAATGACACGAATATTTTTATTGTGTAGACTGTTACTAACCCCGCTCTAGACTTTTTGGAAATTGGGAGTGTAGTTAAAACCGGAAGTAAATATTTGGACAATTTGGAAATTGAAATGGAAAACAAAAATGTGTCTCTTAAATGTCAATAACAAAGAGGACAAATCAGCTTCTGTATTTTCCTTGGCAACAAGTCTTGAAAACTACACAATCAACTTTTATAGACATCATAAAATATACATTGACGGAGCCTCTTTCTAATAGTAACTCTACACAACATAATCAGGACGATCCCAAACTAGGAAACTCTGTGATATGATAACCAGGCAAGGACATCACAAACATTGACATACACCCAGACTGAGGCTTTGTGTACGGGGACCTCCAGAATTGAACCTACGACCTCCGGCATGGTGATCAGGCGTGATACTGCTAGACCAACGAGGCAGTCATCTTTCTCTCTTTCTCTTGCAAGATAGCTTTTAATCTTGATCAAATGTAGCATTCATACCAACTCTACTTTGTCTAAAGATTTCATTTGCATAATCAAAATCAGCCGTCTATAGATACTTACCTGTCACAGTACAAACTGTGTATAGCATTACTAGGACGACATGGTCGCTTTTTTGTGTACCAAGTTCTTTAAATAAAGATTAAAAAAAAAAAATCAGCCGTCAAGCAAATCTGTTTCTTATCAATTGATCTTATCAAGAGACTTCTTTCAGTGATAAGGCCGCCGTCGGTACTTTTACGATAAGTGTTTTTTTTTAAATTGGGTGCAATATATCTATGTATCTTCTATCTTCTACACTTATCAAACAGTAACGTGACATTGATTGACAGTCAGACTACGCACGGGCTAAACCAGTGGATATTTATGTAGATTTATAATTTGGAGTCAATATTCCTTGACAGAAGGAAATGGCATGCCTTGGGGGAGGTCTATGACTAGCAGCAGACGTGCATGGGCTGATTGATTGATTCCCTGAGTATCTCCAGGGTATTTTAAGGTACCTAAGAGTAGGGGGTTAGTACCCCCTTATAAGCAGCCTATATACGTCCCACTGTAGGGCACAGGCCTTCTCTCAGAGAGAGAGTATGGGCTTAATCACCACGCGTGCCCACCGCGGATTGGCTATTTTAAGCGCTGAGGTATTTAAATAGCTCAGACACTCAGGGTTCCTCAGGATGTTTTCCTTTACCGTTAGCGATTGGTATTGCTGCTATAACTTCACAAATGTAAATAACTTAGAAAACAAAGTCATAGGTAGATGCCCGCACTAGCAATCGAACCTGGGTCTCCTGCTTCCGAGTTCAATGTTCTACCCACTAGGCTTACTTTACTTTACTTTATTGCACACATAAAATCACATGAATAAAACAAGACATTTACAGAAAAAATAAAAAGTGTACATGGCGAGCTTAGGGGGTTTTAAAAAAATATCGTCCACTGCTCCTTCAAGGCACGCCACTTCTTTCTATATTAGACCATCTCCATCCAGCCACTACGAGCAATCTGCCTCAGATCCTCGGTCCAGCGAGATGGACGTTTTGCAAACTGTTTCTCTCCATTTCTGAGTCCGACTCCATCAGTCCGAGCTGGCACCTGAACATTTCATCGACAAAAAAAACGTGTTGGGAGGCACGTCGCTTCAGGGAATGAACAACTACTGTTCGATCATGACCACTCTGTTATAAGAACGCTCTCAAACACAAAAGTTGCTGGGGAGCATCAAAAAACACCTTTAAGAACGTAGAGTAAGAGTCGACACTGGATGTAGAGACAAGTTGGTACGAGGACCTGAATGAATGTAAGCACGTGCGGTGAATTCTCACACTAAAAGAATTGTTTTGGTTGCTGTAGCGACAGCTAATGACGGAGTTGAAGCGTTACTATGTCACTTAATGGCAAATACTTCACGCTAACAGTGAAGGAAAACATCGTAAGGAAACCCGCGACTCGGTTGGCTCCGCACGTGTTGACTTGACTTGTCGTTCCTGTGGGCTATTCCGACTAAGCTATAAGGATGGTATAGGTGCTGGGCAGGCCTACTCCATCTAAAAAAAACAATGCCCCAGGCACTGCAGCGTCCGAGTGGTCCCGTCACCCATCTAGTGTGAGTGAAGGTGCCACTGGACGCTGCATAAATCATCTCATTCGTAGATGCAATGGCCAAAATTACGTCAAACAAGATGAAAATGCAAGAACATTAGTAAAGAAATCCCACCGTGAGAAAATCTTCAGTAAATTAAGGTTCAGTTCTTCAACAGACTAAAATGCGGAAAGAGAGCGGGGATAACTGTTTGTTATTGTATTATTAATGGCAGAAGGCGACTAAGGAAATCAATTACCAGGAGACGGGCATCAGCGTCTTCCTTCCATGATGATGATGATGATGATGATTAATTGTCTTTTAGAAAAATCAAGAACCGTCTAAAATGGCGAGCGACGTAAAATCGTACGCAATTAAAATATAACACCTTGGAAACATCAAAACACAATGAGAGCAATGTGTCAAAAGTATCATAACTGCGACTCAATTTATCAACAGTATCATCCTATCTATTGTTAACAATCGTAGAAAATATCTACTTGAAGAGAATCTCATCAAGATACCCAGTAGTAGATATTAGAGATACAAAAAAGTGTACCGGATATCTATCGTCACTGTTTCTTTAGAGATACTAAAACCTACTTCTGATATATCATCATCATCATCAGCCATTTGACGCCCACTGCAAGACGTAGGCCTCCTTCTTGGTTTTCATAACCATGAGGAGTTTTGCCATAATCGCCGCGCTTGGCAGGCGGATTGGCGATCGCAGTATGCGGTTGGAATCTCAAAAAGACCCCGTCTCCTGGTGATTGATTTCCTTAGTCGCCTTCTACGACATCCACGGAAGGAAATGGAGTGACGCTATTCTTAATCCGGCGCCACAGGGAACTAAAGCTCGTGTCAAAGTTTGTAATTGTTAACTTGCCAGTTCACCCAAAATCCGCCTCCAAATAGGTACCTACACTAAGTTTTTGCTTTCCTCGGTATCTACGTAACAATCCATATTTTCTAAATTGGCTGGAAAATAGTAGATTATGTACTAAGGGAATAAAACCATGTATTATGTCATGGGCGGCATATTGAACCCTGAGCGGAGCGAAGGACTCCGAGTTAACTCGCGAGCGCAGCGAGGGAGTTAAATTTTAACTCCTGAGCGAAGCGAGGGAGTTATGTAGAGTCCTGAGTGAAGCGAGGGGTTCATACCGCCCGAGACTAAGACATGTTTTATTCCAGAGGTGAATACTCTACTTTTCACACCATCTGGGAGACAATAAAAAGACAGGGCTGCATAAGTTGAAAATATGTATTAAAACCTGAAATTAAATATAAAGTCCACACTCTTTTACGGCTTAGCAACTTAAATTGAATATAACTTTTAAATTCGTATTTGCAATTCGCGCCTTTTTTTCTTTTTTTTGTTGGTGTTTCGCGCGGTCACAGGACACAGTATTTCAGAAAAAAAAGAAAAAAAAGAGGTGAGTTTCGAACAACAATTCGAATTTCGAATTGCAATGCGGGGCTTCTCCATAGTTTTCATGCGAATTTTGACATTCTAAATTCAAATCACTTTATTCCCTAGGGAAATTCTTCATTATTATTGCCCTCGAGAGACAAGGCCATGCTTTACGATGATATTTGACGGTACGTAATAAGGCATTGTCGAGCAGGAGGTGTGAAAAAAATATTCCTATGTTCTGTGAAACTCGAACGGAGTTTTTTTACGTGTCTTTACGTTTTTAAAGTACCTGAAGCCGGTGTGCGTGCATGCAACGACTAATGAATGTTGATGGAGCGAAACAGATCTGTCAGGATCGTGGCAAGTGACAGTCCCTGGTCTCTGCCTGCCCCTCTTGGATACAGGCGTGAGTTTATGTTATGTTTATTTCTTCTGTATTATGTTGTCTCTTATTTCAATATCACGTTATCCAATTTTTTTCAGGTCATTGGACTTTACAAATTACCTTGTAATAAAGTCACAGTTTAACTTTGAAATAAGATATCCATAAATAAAAACGTTCTTACCTCGATGCCACTTCTTTGTATAGCGGTTTGATTTACATGGTTAGAAGCGTAGGTGTTTCATGATTTAAAAACGACTTTACATCTGGCACGTTTCAGCTTATAAAACAGCCACTTATTAGCGGGGCCATGTCATCTATAACAGTAACCTATTGATTTTTTAAAACCGTGATGCCTTATGATGCCTTGGTTTGCCTGTCACAAGCCAGCCATATGTTCTGCAGCATAGATACGAAATTCGTGTATAACTATGCAGTACCTTTGAAGAGAGTATACATCACGTACATCAGTCGTGAGAACTCGAGAACTACTCACGGTCATGTGATGTTTCTTTATTTTTAGTGTAAAAGTGAGATTATTGTATGAGAGCGGAATTTCTCGTGCCAAAAGTACTGTTGTGCTTCGCGTTCTTAATCACCCGTAGAGTTTGCAAGGTTGCGTTTGTTTCTGAACTAGCTGTACCCGCCACTTCGTTCGCGTGCTATTCTGACAAAAACCGGCAAAGTGCGAGTCAGACTCGCGCACGAAGGGTTCCGTACCATTATCTATACAGTAGACACAAAGATGGAGAAAAAATAGTTGCATGAGAACTAAATTAATTGGACTAAAAACTATACTTCGGCAGCACACGTTGCCTCGTCCTAGCGGTATCACGTCTGATTACCATGCCGTAGGTCGTGGGTTCGATTTCCACTGGAAGCCGCCGTACATTTGTACAAATGGCCTCAGTCTGAGTGTGTTTCCATGTTTTGTTATATCCTTGCCTGGTTACCATAACACAGGGTATCCTAGTTTTGGGACCAGGACAAGTACTGTGTTGTGTGGGAGTTATATATATATATATATATATATATATGTGTGTAATGACCTAAATAAGTATGTGGCTCTATCGGAAACCAAATTACTTGTGACCAATTTCTGACCGATTTTATCTAGTTTTTGGACAACCACGTTAAGAAAGGTGGGACCTTTATCTACCCAGATCTACCACTCTAACCACTATTCAGACTGAATCGTATCAACCTTTACATACAAACAATTTATTACTTTCTTTATGAAGAACTTGACCTGTTTTGGAAAACTTGCCGAGATCTTCAAATCGAATATCCCGCAGTGTCTGAAGACCAAGACTTTCAACCAGTGTGTTCTGCCCATCCTCGCGTATGGGGCCAAAACATGGACGCTCACGAAGCAGAATATGCACCGCATCAAAGTGGCACAAAGAGCTATGGAGCGAGCCATGCTAGGCCTCAGACTAGAGGATAGAGTACCAAATGCCGTCATCCGACGTCGGACGAAGGTTGATGATATTGGTGACCGAATCTCGAGTTTGAAGTGGCGATAGGCGGGACACCTGGCGAGGCGGGAAGACGGCAGGTGGACCAGGGCAGTAAGGTAGTAGCGGCCGAGGACCGGGCAGCGGTCGATCAGTAGACCAACAGCCCGATAGTCGGACAATGTGGCCAGGTCGGCGGGGGTCCGTGGACGCGAATGGCGAGAGACCGCGAAAAATGGCGTGTTGGGGAAAAGGCCTATACCCAGCAGTGGGCAGTGGTGGGCTGATGATGATGATGACGTGTTACATTACGGGCGACGCGTAAAGGTTAATTAGCTGTCGACTATACATTGGCTATACTTTTTCTACGAATACAAAATCCGTTACTATCGCTGAAGGTCGTTAGGGTCATTCTAATTAGCAACCAACTGCTACGTAGGCTTACTCACTTGTTACTAGGAGAATAATATTTCAATCTACTGGTTTTTGGCAAAAATAACTCTTGTCTGTCACAATATAAAAGTGCGTTGAGACAGCTGTACAAATAAACACGAGATCGTTATGTTACGTAGATGTCTACGTCAGAACGTTGTAGTTAAGTAAGCCTGTACGAAAATGCAGGTAAGTTTACTCTATTCCAGAAACGCTTTACATAAGCAGCCTATATACGTCCCACTGCAGAGCACAAGCCTTCTCTCAGGGCTTAATCACCACGTATGATATGGGCTTAATCACCACGCGTGGCCACCGCGGATTGGCGATTTCAAGCGCTGAGGTATATGAATATATAAGACACTCAGGTTTCCTTCACGATGTTTTCCTTCACAGTTAGCGAGTGATATTGCTACTGTAACTTCACAAATGTACCTACATATCTTAGAAAACATAGTCATAGGTACATGCCCGCACTAGGAATCGAACCTGGGTCTCTCGCTACCGAGTCCAATTTTCTACCCACTAGGCTACCACCGCTGTTCGTTATCTATACCTAGATAGAAACGCTTTTTCTAGATATAAATGACGAATGAATGAATATGGAGGAATGGAAAGAAAGGACATGGTACCTGTGTGATCTGATTTTCTTTACGTTAATTAAAATTATAGTGAAAAATAAAGTTGCCGAGACGGATTTGCACACAATAACATGCTTACTTTTAGGTACATAAACTCACGCTTATATACTGGATGGGTGGCAGAAACTAGTGCTTCATCATCATCATCATCAGCCATTTGACGCCCACTGCAAGACATAGGCCTCCTTCGTGGTTGCCATAACCATGAGGGGTTTTGCCATAATCGCCACGCTTGGCAGCCGGATTGGCGTTCGCAGTATGCGGTTGGATTCTCAGGAAGACGCTGCTGCCCGTCTCCTGGTATTTGATTTCCTTAGTCGCCTTCTACGACATCCACGGAAGGAAATGGAGTGAAGCTATTTTTGATCCGGCGCCACACGGCTTAATTTTGATTTTGCATGGTTGATTAGTGAAACCAGTGCTTGCAACTTGCCAAAATTAATAAAGTTTGTCAGGATTAGTATTCTTATAAAGTTTGTTAGGATCAACTAAGTTTTATACAATAATAGCAGTGAAATATCATTTCTAAAAGGTTTCAAAAAACTGAAAGATTTCTTATTTCTTCGTATAATTGATATTCCGTCGACTTGAATGGGAAGTACCGAATATATTTCACCGAAAGAGGTTTCTGCGAACGCCAGGTAGGGAAGTCTCGTTTTTATGTGTCATTCTTTACCGTGGCATTACGTTTAAGGAGAGACGCTCCGGCGATTTATTATCGCGTTTTTACATCTGATAATGTCGGTATGTGCGAATGTTTAAATTCTCGTTTTTTGCGGCGCCTCTGGCTACCCTTTTCGGTAATTGAGGGCAGTCACGGTGTAATGCTTGCGCTTCACTTTGCTATTCGTATTCGTGTATTTGCTGACGATTCATTATTTATTATTTGCTAAAGATTAATCAAAAGCCCCGGTAATGAATGGTTGATGTTTGCCGAATACAATGGCTGAGTGAGGCGGCGAACACTGGTTCAGGATCTCAAAAAGGCGGACTTAGGGGTCAAAGTGAAATAATCCGGCTGATATTTTTTTCTTGTATTTGCATGATTACAAAACGAATTTAAAGATTGCTTTTTTCGATTAATTGATTCATTTCAGAGTAAAAAATATTTTAATATTTTTTTGTATGGGGAAAAACTAATTTTTGACTATAACTCTGAAAATGGCACCGATGTCAAAATAAATCTTTATGATCATAATAGTGGACGTTATTCTTAACATATCGTGCCTAGAAACCTACTATATCTCTGCCGTAAATGGATTGGTGCCTACTTGAAAATTTCAAAAATTTATATCTCATTGCACTACATATTTATTCATGTTTAGACCTTTTATTTAGTCTTGGCTAACAGATTTCTAATGGTTATACACCTATTACAATATACGTTCGTGAATTAAACCTATTATTTAGTCTTGGCTTCACATTGCTAAGAAAAAAAATTTACTACTCTGAATATTGTCCGACATGACTACTAAAAATTCTTAACCTACCTTAGTAACTTTTAATGATTCGCGATTCTCAAACATTTCAGTACAAGACAAGGAACTCATCGCAACAAATTTGATGAGGACCGTGTCTTTTACATTATTATACCTACCTATTAAGCTCTCAAGAGATAACTCCTAAGAAAGCAAGGGTACAGTACCAAGTTTCATTTTTTAATAGAACGAAAGTACACTGCTGTTTTTTGACACTATTTCTAGTCGCGTACACAAACGCCTTTCGATGGCGTGTCACTGGAGCTATCACTGACGTCCTATTGTACAAATAGGAAGTCTCATCCTTATTTACTTATCTATGGTAACATCATTGACATTATAACGGTAGTCTATTCCTTACTTGACGTTTCGACGGACTCTTTGAAATAATCGAAACACTGATTTGTTACAAATGAAGCGCCATTAAACAAATACACCTTTTTAGGGTGAGTTGTTAGGTGATTGTTCAATAGTGGACATACATTTTCTTCTCTTTCGTCATGTGAAGACCTTTTACGACTGTCCGTGGCGAAATGCGCTGGCAGTCCGTTAAATCCGTTTTACTTGATGGTAGCTGAGAAAACCTGACCTACCATTGGCGCACTTGTAATATTGAATTGCTATACCGCCTAAACGTGACGAGACTAGCTCAGATTCCGCCAGTAGCCTACCAGTGAGATTTGAATTGTAATAGTAGGTCGGGCTAACTGCAAAATGCGACTCGGAGAAGGGATGAAAGGGATGAGTAAAAATAGCCGGCAGCGATGTAAGGGTCAGTACCTAGAATAGTTAATTCACTTAGGACAGTAACAAGTACGAAACGATTACATAGAACATTGTTGTTGGCTTATTGTTGTTTTGGGTAATTCCCATGATAATTTGTTTTGTATAAATAAAGAGCGCGGGAAATCCGTGGGGTCAGTTGTCGCCAAGCTCTGTAAACAAGTACATATCTGGGGCATACAGAAGTTATTCAAGTAATTAAACAATTTCTGTTTCAATTCAAGCCTGCTTGCTGCCTGTAAACCTACCACCACCTAAATCTCATCTACAATCATAACAAAATGTCGCGGTTTGGTGTTAAAAAAATTTGGTATGTGAGTATATTCTCAATAACATAAATTTTAGTAGTCATGTCAGACAATATTCAGAGTAGTAAGTTTTTCTTACTTAGCATTGTGAAGTAAAGACTAAATAATAGGTTTAATTCACGAACTTATATTGTAATAGGTGTATAACCATTAGAAATTTGTTAGCCAAGACTAAATAAAAGTTCTAAACATGAATAAATATGTAGTGCAATGAGAAATAAATTTTTTAAATTTTCAAGTAGGCACCAATCCATTTACGGCAGAGATATCGAGTAGGTTTCTAGGAACGATATGTTAAGAATAACGTCCAATATTATGATCATAAAGATTTATATTGACATCGGTGGCATTTTCAGAGTTATAGTCAAAAATTAGTTTTTCCCCATACAAAAAAATATTAAAATATTTTTTACATAACATAACATAAACTCACGCCTGTATCCCTGAAGGTTAGGCAGAGACCAGGGACTGCCACTTGCTACGATCCTGACAGATCAATTTCGCTTCCTCAACATGCACGCACGCCGGTTTCGGGTACTTTTATCTTGCCCTTTGTTAATACATCCCCTATTTGGTCGAAGTATGTCCGTCTGGGTCGTCCCTTACCGGCCCTTCCATCCACATTCGCTCGATATATTTATTTTGTCAATCTTTCTTCCTTCATCCTCTCCACATGTCCAAACCAACGCAACATTCCTTTCTCAATTCTTGTCACTACATCCTCTTTCAGTCCACAACGTTCTCTAATCAAACTATTGCGTATCCTGTCATTCAAAGTAACACCAGACATACTTCTCAAGGACCTCATTTCTACTGCATTAATCCTACTTTCTTGCTTCTTTTGCCATACCCAAGTCTCGCTAGCATACATAAGTACTTTTTTACTCTGAAATGAATCAATTAATCGAAAAAAGGAATCTTTAAAATCGTTTTGTAATCATGCAAAGAATACAAGAAAAAAATATCAGCCCGATTATTTCACTTCGACCCCTAAGTCCGCCTTTTTGAGATCCTGAACCAGTGTGCGGCGGTTATAAGTCAGCAATGTTTGAGTTGTTTAGCGCAACAGAATATCTTGTGTTCAATTGTCGAGACTCTAGACCAATTAATTTTTCGATGGCGATTACAATTGACGTAAAATAAAGCAAAACAAAAATAAATTGCGTCATTATCACACACGCAAAAGTGTGCTCTGTTTGTTCGTCAAGTATGATGGTTTGTGGGTCGAAGAATATGAGCCATCGTTGTATCGGAGCCCCCCTTAAATATTTATTTTATTCTGTTTTTAGTATTTATTGTTGTAGCGGCAATAGAAATACATCATCTGTGAAAATTTCAACTGCCTAGCTATCACGGTTCATGAGATACAGCCTGGTGACAGACAGACAGACGCACAGACAGAGAGACAGCGAAGTCTTAGTGATAGGGTCCCGTTTGGCACCCTTCGGGTACGGAACCCTAAAAATCACAAAAACCGGTGAAGCCGTTTCGGAGGAGTTCGATAACAAGCACTGCGACTCGAGATTTTTATATATTAGATTAATTTAACAATATCCCATGACTTTATATTGCGCGGATTAAACCACTATTTTCTTTGTTGTTTTGGTGGTTAAGTGAATATGGTTCCTCAAGGAGTCGTCAAATTTTAAGTTTAGTGAGTGGAATTAGAAATTAACTGGATATAATGGGAAACTGGATATAGTGGGCGGTGGTAGCCTTGTGGGTAGAACATTGGACTCGGAAGCGGGAGACCCAGGTTCGATTCCCAATGCGGGCATGTACCTATGACTTTGTTTTCTAAGTTATGTACATTTGTGAAGTTATAGTAGCAATACCACTCGCTAACTGTGAAGGAAAACATCGTGAGGAAACCTGAGTGTCTGAGCTATTCACATACCGCAGCGCTTGAAATCGCCAACCCGCAGTGGGCACGCGTGGTGATTAAGCCCATACTCTCTCCCTGAGAGAAGGCCTATGCCCTACAGTGGGACGTATATAGGCTGCAGTGCTTATGTTAAAAAACCACTTAATATTTTATTTATTGAACGCTTCTTTAATAACTTGATGTGCAACGATCGGAGTTTTAATTAACGGACGGTTAATAGACTGCTTAAAGCGCTTGAACGTCTCGGAGGTGATTGAAAAGTTACCTTAATTTAATTATGGCTATAAAAGAGTAGCTACAATCGACAGCACACTGATACTTTCCGTATATCGTCGTAATAGTCGTAAGATTTACATTTATTAAGTAAATCTTACGAATATTATAAATGGGGAAGGTTCGATAGATGCATGTTTGTTACTCAATCACGCCAGAACGGCTGAACGGATCTAGATGAAATTTGGCGCAGAGATAGTTTATAGTCTGGAGCAGGACATAGCACAGTTTATATAGTCTGGAACAGCACACAGGACTCTTTTTATCTCAGAAGATACACATCTAGATGTTGTGTGAAGTGCTTACTGCAAACGTAATTCGGCTCATTGTGGCATTCGGCAGGTACATGTAGATGGGTACCTACGAAAAAGTATTGGTTCCCATGAAATCTTATAGGGTTCTCAGAAGTATTTTATAAATAAAAACAGAATTTGCTCGCAAAAGGGAGAGCTCGTCAAACTTCATTCATTTATGCTTCAACGGGCGCGCCGCTCGGGGCTACTTTTTGCTCTCATCTTGTTTCGTTTTCAAAACGTTTCGACGTTCGTTCACCTTCAGTTTGCAGAAGCTTTCAAAATTACCTGCATGCAACAACTAATGAATGTTGAGGAAGCGAAGGTGATCTGTCAGGATCGCGGCAAGTGACAGTTCCTGGTCTTTGCCTACCCCTCTGGGATACAGGCGTGAGTTTATGTATGTATGTATGCATGTATGTACAAAAAAATACAATATGCAAAAGACATCATTATCATTGTATCTCGTCTGGTGCGGAGAACCTGGGTCTCATGCTTCCGAGTCCAATGTTCTATCCACCGCTGCTTGAAATCGCAAATCCGCGGTGGGCACGCGTAGTGACTAAGCCCATACTCTCTCCCTGCGAGAGTAGGGACGTAGCTTTGAAACTTTTAGAAAAACCCTTCACTTTCTGATCAGTCTATGGCCCACAGCGGGAGTTATATATATAGCCTGCTTAACAATTATAATGTCTCGGCCCTATTGGGCAAGCTCTTCCAAATATCGTGAAACACCTACGCTAATAATGTACGTTTGGAAACGATACTCAATCAAATGTGCGTGTACTGGAGCACGTTCGCGAACGATTCTTTCTTGTTATCGGTAACTGCCATTCATTTCCGATAAGCACCGTAGCAACCACAATTCTCTAGCTGGAAAAGGCTTACAAGTGTATGAACTGAAGTCTAAGTTGGTATAGTCGATAGCATGCGTAGACTGTAAGCCAAGCGTACAGCGCAACAGTTTAAATTCCGTGCAGAGCCAACTACGGCATTGTCAGATTGTTTGCCAAGAATTGAATGCAAAAAAAAAACGGCCAAGTGCGTGTTGTCCCACGCGCAGTGTAGGGTTCACCTTTACAGAACTAACAACTTCATCAACGTAAATTTCAATGGATTATGTACAAAGTTTTCCTTTTGTAAGTTGGTCGCCTATTACTCGTTAACTTGTAAAGCCTACTTAGCCGTGACAGTTTTCCTTTTAAGTTTATAGTATATGCTAATACCCTAAATTTTTTTACGTTTCTACAATCAACCGTTTAACCAGGAGGAGGGGGCAGACGCCCTACTTGGACAAAAATTTGCGTTTTAAAGCTCTATATTTCGCAAACAAAATTTTAAATCAAAAAAATATCTTCCTACAAACACAATATTTTTGAACGACCAATCCAACGATACCTCACACTATGGTGGAGGCTAGACAAAAAAATGCTTCCTTATTTAGGTGTAGGGGGGATGAATGTTTTTTTTTAAGATATTATTCTACCGTTTTGTCGGCGTGATTAATAATAATTATAACTTCCACACAATACATTCACTCGACCTGGTCCCAAACTAGGATACCATGTGCTATGGTAACCAGGCAAGGACGTTACAAACATGAAAGTACACCCAGACTGAAGCCATTTGCACAAATGTACGGCGCCCCCAGTAGGAATCGGACCCACGACCTCTAGTTTGGTAGCTACGAGCTTTAACGGCTAGACCAACGAGGCAGTATGTATATATATATGCCATATTTCAGCTTTCTCGTAATAATCGCCTCTGAGCTAGGCCGCGGACAGACAGACGCACAAACACACAGACGGACAGACAGACAGATATACAGACGGACGGACATGTCGAAACTATAAGTGTTCCTTGTCGACGGAACGGAACCCTAAAAATTCCCTTAAATGACCAAAGGCGAAATATCTACTGGGATTGTTAACTGTATTTTTCTGAGAAAGTAATTTGTTGAACAAACAAAAAACAAATTCGAAATTGTATTGATTTGTGGAAATTTTGTTACTTTCTAAAACTAATATACTTAAGTTAAAATGAAGCTGTTGATTTCCTAAATAAACTTAAAGTAAAATAAACATATAATATTAATTTATTATTAGTATATAATACATAGATAGATAGAGAACACTTTATTGTACATAAAAATGGAAACTTCACAGATATTATCATCATCATCATCATCAGCCATTTGACGCCCACTGCAGGACATAGGCCTCCCTCGTGGTTTTCATAACCATATGAAATATTATTCACAGATATTATAATATGTTTTTTTTATAAACAGCTTGCAACTGGCTGCAAGGGCTTCTAGCCGCTGTTGGTGGGGTCAGCTGAATTGCGTTGGCGGGCCACTTTGTGGCTTGTGGGCTTGGGGTTGAGCACTCCTGTTTTAAAGTACTACGAGACATGGCTTTGCCACAAAAATCGTCACTGTAATAGCTGTGTCGACCATACGCCCTAGTTGTGGGGTAGGTCAGGGTTTTTCTAGTACAGGCGTGGTCGAAGATTAGATAGACCCAACAAATAATCGTGCAAATCAAATTCAGATTTCCCTATCGACTCAGGTTACTAAGCCTTGGGTTTCTATTTGAAAGATTCACAAGTAATTTATTATAGAGAGCATTTGTTATATACTTTGTGGAAGATAATAGCTCGGTGGACGTAAACAAACAATTTGGAAATATTTCATTAATTAACCTTATTGATTCCAGAAATCCATTCTTATTTCATCTTTCTTGACTTTGATTCTATTTCAAAAAATTATTATTCAATTCTCATGGATTTTTTACAGAGGTAGGTATAGACAAAACGAACAGACGACGAGCTGTAGTTAGCAGGTAGTTTTCTAGTAGACTTGATCAGCAAATATTCCTTGAGAACGTAAGAACCTCGGGTTGCTTGAAATTCATGCTTGATTTTGCTGACGCCCCTAAAGACACTCGTAGCTCTGGATTGGTTACGACTAGTTATAATTGGATTCAATTAGTTACGCTGTCTATCCCGAGTTATAGCGAGTTTGCAGTTGGAATTGTCTTTCAGCGAAGTCATAGATTTGTCAAGCCTTTATTTGACTTTTGTGACTAGGCGGTTGAATGCCAAGCTGAATGACCACATCACATATCCGTACGAGTATTTACTTTAGAGACTCGTGACTACGTAAAATTTCGCTTCTACATAATCTCGCAATAAAGTAAGCGCAAAATGTGGAGATCGCTGACACCTATCTACGGCCAAACACAACGGTAACACAACGGTTGAGTTAGATCGTAGAAAAAACGGTCAAGTGTGAGTCGGACACGCGTATAAAGAGTTCCGTACCATTATCTATACATTTTAATATTTCAAGCGTCTACCTTTTACCGTTATAAATATTTATTTTATTCTGTTTTTAGTATTTTTATCATAGCGGCAACAGAAATACATCATCTGTGAAAATTTCAACTGTCTAGCTATTACGGTTCATGAGATACAACCTGGTGACAGACAGACGGACAGACAGACAGACGGACAGACAGACAGACCGACGGACACTGGAGTCTTAGTAATAGGCTTCCTTTGGGTACGGAACCCTAAAATCATCGTCTTTATGGGTTAATTCTACACTATTAATCCAAATCATTTATCCAAACCTCCACAATATAGATCAAAATCTCGCGTGTAGACCAACTACTGAGTAATAACTTTACTTTTTATTATATCTAAGCAAATGGTTACTTTTTAACCTATATAATTCATTTTGTATTACTTGAATAAGTACTTACCTCATCTTCATCTAATATGCACCTCGCCCAACTTCAATCAACTTCGTGAACAGTATGATTGACGCTTTAGAACATTCTAAAGAAGTAACGCTTGCCTCAATTCTTAACCCATCCTCTCTCTTTCCGCAGCATCGCGACCCGCACCTCCCAGCCGTTCCACGTAGCACTGGCGCTTGCCGTCATTCTGGCGTGCTTGAGCAGGCCAGAGGCCGTGGGCGGGCTCCGTCTGTGGCGAGCCTTATACGTGGCCGCCATCGCCACGCATCTGGGGGCGCAAATTTGGATGACGCTCGTTTCTGGTGAGTCCATGACATGTGTGGTCGATCATAACCTAACTGCCCCTCTACTCTCGACGCTAATTTAGCCAAGTTACGTCCGACAGTCGACTGACAAAAGGCAGCTGACTCAGCACAACGCTAAGTCAGCTGCCTTTGTGGTAACTTAATACACCACAGGCTACATCAATGGTCCTGTTTTATTTATTCGTTTTGTCTGTTGTGTATTTAGTTTCCTTTCTGTTGTTGTGCATATTACGTTACTTATCTGCTTATTTTGTTTTTGTGATGTGTCTTGTTGGTATAATAAATGTCTTTCTTCTTATTATTACAATAGAGTGCATTTGATTTTCGTTTCCGTCGAATCCGTTTCCGTTGCGCTCAGAAGTTCCAAAAAGTTTAATGCTATTTCTTACAGCCGAAACGATTGCTAAGTCATTCATCATCAACCCATTATGTCCCCACCGAGGGGCACGGGTCTCTTCCCTGAGGAAGGTATAGGCCATACTCCACCACGGGGGCCAAGTCCGGATTGGCTAAGTCATTATTTCTGACTTATTGTATTTAATTGCGGCACAATGTGAATACATTAACGTAGAGAGAATCTGGACTAGGTAGTAAAGTATTGACGAGGTGCCCTTTGTGACATATCTGCGGGTCTCTATCATCTGATTCTTCGCGAACATACTAGTCATCATAATCAGCCGGTGTCAGTCCACTGCTGTACATAGGCCTCTCCCAAGACACGCCACTAAGCCCGATCTTGGGCTCTTCTTTTTCAGTCACTGTCCACCGCTTTACGAATGTCGTCGCTCCGCCTGGGCCTCGATTCTGTTAGTGCATTGTAGTATAATGACAGGTACACTGTCGGGTCACGTGACGTGTTTTTTCGTACCATTGACGCCTAGAAGGTTTGATGGGTGTGCCCGCGTAGACTTAAAGCAGCCATGAAATGAAAACCGCCATGTTCATGCAGTTGTCATGTTACTACAATGCATTAACAGAATCTAGGCCCTGGTCACAGGGCGGCCCACGCTACGTTTGCCGATTCTCGGTCTCCACTCTAGAGCCACAAGTCCGTGTGGCGCCGGATTAAGAATAGCGTCACTCCATTTCCTCCCGTGGATGTTGTAGAAGGCGACTAAGGAAATAAATTACCAAGAGACGGGCAGCAGCGTCTTCCTGAGATTCCAACCGCATACTGCGATCGCCAACCCGCCTGCCAAGCGTGACGATTATGGCAAAATGGTTTTATGGTTTTCGTAACCATGAGGGAGGCCTATGCCCTGCGGGCGTCAAATGGCTGATGATGATGACTCTAGAGCCAGTCTACCCCATCGGTTATCGGTCCTGCGGCAGATATGACCAGCCCACTGCCACTTCAGTTTGCTAAGACATTCAGCTATGTCGATTACTGTAGTTCTCTGGCGAATTACTTCGTTTCGGATTCGAACATCCTAGTATGTTCGCTATAGTATTTTATTATGATTATTTAAGTACAATTACGTGTTTATTTAATATTTATTTACCTAAGTGTACGTGTAATATTACCACTATATTATCACTATTCCACTTAATTAGTAAATACAAATAGAAGGGGAACTCTTTATTGTACACAAAAAGGAAATACGTACTAAAGAAAATTTTAAGTGCTTCTCAGAGACAAAGCTTTGGCAAAATGGAAACGTATTATCTTCTGTAGACTCAATGAATCAATGCCACTCGAAAAGAAATGAACGATTAAGATGACAATGAGCTCGTTGCAACATTCCAAAGGATCACCGACCTTTACGAGTCTTTTTCCTTATTTGTGTTTGCTCGTATGTCAACAATAACTCTTGAATGATGACCGGCCGTCAACGGTCAGCAATGTTCTACAAGAACATTTTGATTCGAAGCGGGTTTTTTCCGAATAAACAAACAAACGAAAAAGCGCTTAGCTAATTAACCAATGAAGGTTGTCTTACAAATTAGGCATGCTAAAGATAGGACTGTCGGTAAAAAGTTGATAAGGCACGACTTTTGTGTAAAAATAGTTCAGTGTTTAGTTACACTGCAAACCCAACCGGATAAAACATACAAAAGAAGTTAACAGCAGTAGCACAACCTTTAAGTTTTTTAACAATATCACCCGTAACCTAAATGAACAGTGAGCATTGGTACATGTAAAGGTTTGGGACCAGAGCAAGTGTTTGTGTGGAAATTCATATTTTATCGACTGTACGAAAAAAAAACGGCCAAGTGCGAGTCGAACTCGCGCACAAAGGGTTCCGTACCACTATCTATACAACATATGAATATTTCAAGCGTGTACCTGTTGTCGTTGTTAATATTGAGCAAAAAACGGCAAAAAACGTTTGTTGTATGGGAGCCACCCTTAAATATTTATTTTGTTCTGTTTTTAGTATTTTTTACTATAGCGGCAACAGAAATACATCAACTGTGATAATTTCAACTGTTTTACTACCATGGTTCATGAGTACAGCCTGGTGACAGACGGACGTACGGACGGACGGACGGACAGCGGAGTCTTAGTAATATTACCCTTTGGGTACGGAACCCTAAAAGTTAAGATGCAAGTAGATACTTTCTCCTGCCTTATGCAGAGGAAATTATTCTTGAAAGTAATTATCTAACTAACTGGAGCAGATATGTCCTTAGTCCAACCAGTTGCATTACATGTATGTTAGCACAGCAACTCTTCTGCGAGATTCTCAGTAGGAACTAATTGCCTGCAACTTCCAATGCAAACCATTTGTACTATTTATGTCAATGTGTTTATACGGCAGACGGTAAAGCAATAATGTTTAAGTACACGTTAAAACCAGTTAATGTCATAATTACGGTCATTCATTACACACTAGATCCATTACAGCAGTACATTCGAAGTGTCTGTGGAGAGGGCCCATCGCCCACGGCGACTTTTTGTAGTGATGCTGTCGCGCGTTTCGTAAACGCGCTACAGCATCGCGACTGTATCGATGCAAACGCGCGAGGGTATCGGAAGACATCGGGAGGAGAACGGAGGAAAGGTGGCGCATGAGTAGTGCAACACAGAGAGATCGAGAGTGCTGTTGTCCAACGGAGTCCATCTTGCAACTGTAGCGATCGCAGGCATTTTGGTTCCGTTACTGAATCGCATTTGCATCGCGACAGAAGCGCGACGGTATCGCGTTTGCATCGTGACTGAATCGTGTTTACGGTGGGCGAGGGCACACAACTATCGCGACTGTATCGATACGAACGCGCTACAAAAAGTCGCCGTGGGCGAGGGCCCTCGGCATATGACGCGCGAGATGCAAGTTACGCAGATTGCGGTGCGACGCGAAAAGTACCGAGATTTTTGTCTTAAATATTGTCGTAGGGTATCGTTACCTGCACGGTAATTTTATATTCTTTATGGTTGACAGTAAAATGGAATGTTATTAACATAACATTTTTTACAAAGGTGAACTTTTCTTTAAGAGAGATCTCTTCCAGACGACCTTAGCTAAGGGTTTTCATATAGTTGAGAACATACATAAACTCGTGGCTGTACCCTGAGGGATAGTGTTTTCCACTTAATCACACAAGCAGCCTATATACGTCCCACTGTAGGGCACAGGTCTTCTCTCAGGGAGAGAGTATGGGCTTAATCACCACGCTTGCCCACCGTGGATTGGCGATTTCAAACGCTGAGGTATGTAAATAGCTCAGACACTCAGGTTTCCTCATGATGTTTTCCTTCACAGTTAGCGAGTGGTGTTGCTACTATAACTTCACAAATGTACATAACTTAGAAAACCAAGTCATAGGTACATGCCCGCACCGGGGATCGAACCTGGGTCTCCCACTTCCGAGTCCGAGTTTCTACCCACTAGGCAACCACCGCCGCTTTCCACTTGCCATGGTCCAACTTCTTCTTCAGTTGACAAATCGTATGTAAAGGACAAAAAAAATTGACAGGCATGTCTTCTATTTACCGTTTCAATTAGACCGGTGATCTAACGCTGCAATACGTTTTATCTCAAGATCGATGCCTAGCTATATTCCCTAAATTCCGATTATAGCACCATTTTGCTTCACGCAGCAGTTTGGCTACGGAATTAGAATTCTCGGTACATATTGCAGCAGCGTTTCTAATGTTGTTTCGACTCTATAATCTGGGTCTATATTTATTTCAGGCAATGCCCATGTGAGTAGATATGGTGACTTATAGCATAATTCACATTTCCGTTGCAAAGTCGCCCGTAACGTAATTGAGTAGAGTGCACGCATATAAAGGTGGATGTGCTATCGAATGTAATCATTGCAGCTGCATTCTATGTAGAGCTATCTGAATGCAAACAAATATCATAGGCAAGAACGTACTTGTAGCAAAACTGTCTTGTTTGTTTGTTGACAACAACCTATGTGGTGACACGTAATAATGTCTAACGGAAGCCCAAAAAGATACCTACCTTTTCAGGGTTCCATAGCCGAAGAATGCCAGCGTATTATTTTTGTGTAAAAAATACAAAAAATATAAGCAAGCGGGTCCCCGTGCAAGATGTTTTTAACTTTTGTTTTGCTCTATCATAAAAACGGTAATGCATACATGTAAAAAACTCACGGGGATTATGGTGTAGTTACTTTGTTATGAAAATAATAAAAACCGGCAAGTGCGTGTCAGACTCCCGCTAAGGGTCCCGAGTAAAACATAACACATTTTTGCTAAGTATATAATAATAATAAGAACACATACGTATGTACATACAATGTGTTGGTTCATTTTTTAAATGATTGAGAAGTAATTCTGCTCCTCATACCTACAGAACAAAACTACTCAGTATGACGAGTAAGACCCCTTAAGCGGTTTAAAATTTACTAATCAACACCGTGTATTTATAGCGGCACGGAACCCTCGGTGTGCGAATTCGTCTCACACTTGGCCGGTTTTTATTATCCATTATCTGCCATGTCCGTCTAACCACTGATTCCTCTAGTTATTGCTTCTGGGAACCACTAAACAGCGAGGTATTCTGGTCGAGGAGCCATTTTATCGACATTCTTTACAACCGCTCTGAGAAGTTGTAAAATGAGCCAGTGACGATTGAACGACCTTATACTGACTAAATGTCTAGACATGTAGGTAATATAAGATGTACTCAGTACGCCTCTGGGGCCCATTCTGTCGAACTACAATTCACGGTTAACTGTAACAATTCGATGTAAGTTGCATAGCTGATTAACGTGGGAAGACTAGTAAAGTTCTACTAATCAACAACAATGTACAACGATTGTCGTAAGAGACGATGAGTTGTGGTTTTCTGAAACGCGACCCTGATGTATTTCACACACGTTTCACAGTACACTTCTGCAGGGTAGAGACCTTCTTTCAGAGAGAAAAGGAGTGTGTCAGGCCACTGAATTTTACTATCTCTGTGGTCTCCTCGTATTTCCAATCAGAAAAAGCCTGTATCTCTCATCCAATATCACTCAAGTGAATCTAACAATGTACCGATTCAACTGGTTAATATACTACCCCTTGGGATGTGAATAACCTACTTCTTTCACGTCCGATTGACAAGATTGGCAATGAATACCAACGTCCTCAATTCGACGATGTCAATAAAATTTTCGGAATCGCTGCATGCAGTTCTGAAATTCGACAAAACGATGATGTAATTGTTTTGTACAATTAACCATAATTCAATGAGGAGGCATTCGGCTTTCCGTTTTGGTCAGCGATAATTTGTGGGAACGACCGAGCCATCCGTGATTTGACGAAAGATCGTGTGTGTAATTTGGGCTCGTTCAAAAACTCTTTAGGCATCCTAATGACTGTATTTTTTTGGAACTGGCAACTACACTGCAAAATTATTTAGGAAATTCACGAAATCTTCTCAATTAATATAATCACCAAGCTCGTTCACACAGATCGCGCTCTAGGATGAAAATTAAAACAAACAGAGCCAAGTTACAGTGAGAAACAATTTAGAACAAAATGTAAAATTAGAATAAAGAACACTTTATGGCATTTTACATTGATTTTCTTATCGAATACAATTGGCGGTCGCTGATGACCATAAAAAGTACAAGTTCAAGATTAATATTTGCATTAATTACGAGAATAAATTGGATTCAGTAATTCTATTCAACTGAAATTGAAAAGTGAATAGAATTAAAGTAATAAAATAAAACATTCAATCTAAAGTTCAATCGTGGTTTAATCAAGTTATCTGGCGTGGCAGAGTGGCTAAGCGTGGTGGCGATTATGGCAAAACTCCTCGTGGTTATGAAAACCACGAAGGAAGCCTTTGTCCTACAGTGGGCGTCAAATGGCTGATGCTGATCTGGAGTGGTTTGATACCATATCACTAAACAGACACGCGTAGGTCGACTGGGGTTACTGGCTCAGGGGGACTATACTATGTTAAACGTTTCAATTGATTCAACCTTTGCCAATCTGCAGGTCAAATGTCGCCATATTTCTTGACGTCTTGGCAACAACATTGTAGTTAAACTATGACACAGAGGGCTCAAAGTATAAATAAGATGGGCAGTTTAGATCCGTGATTCCGCAAGGTATGTAAACACCTCAGATACTTGGGTTTCCTGATGATGTTTTTCTTCACGGTTAGCAAGTGGTATAATTGCTATCACATATTAACGTTTTAATGCACATGTTTCTCGTACAGTCTTGAAGTGCCTGGATGAACAGGCTTTGTTTGGTTTTTTTTCTGGTTAATCGTGTTTTTTTGGAATTATATTTAGATACAATGAAAAAAAGGAAAAAAAGTAACTGGATACATCTTGACTCGAACCGGGGTCTTCTGGTTTCGGAACAGCCCGATTTTCCCATCTGAGCTATTACAACCTTGTAGATTGTGGCGAAATATTTTAATCATATTGCAGGAGTTTTTCACTGCCTGAAAACACGGATAAAACAACGTTTTCTAAAAATGAAACCTAGCTAGATCGATTAATCACCCCCGAAACCCCCCGCATACTACATTGTATGAAAATCGTTGGTGCCGTTTCCACAAGAATTGCTCGTTTAAAAGTAATAGATAGATTTACGTCACGAGTTTTGGTACATCTACAATCTGCATTACGAATATGGCTACGACAGATATATCTACATTGGTTGATGATTGGTACCAACCTTTACATTTCAGTTTAAAACTCATCCGTAAGGTAAGGGTGAGTGTGCACGCGCGTAAAGGTTGATTTGTGTAGTATCGACTGTATTTACACAATTTGTTCAGCGGATAGGCAGCTAGAACAGTCAGTCGTCATCATTCAGTGACGGTAAACATAGTTGAGTATTGAATAATGAGTTCAAAGGGCTTTGGTATGACGTAAGATGGATAACGGGAACTTCTGCGGATGTTATTGTTATTACAACAGGTGAGTTGTTTATTTGTTTATGGTTTGGGAAGATTTCCAATTTGCGGGCAACAGACGGTTCGGTAAGCTGAAAAAAGGGTTAAAATAATACCTACCGTTAAGATGAATTATTTCTTTGAGACAATCCGCCAAAGAACCAAGGTGCAGTCACCTGACCTATAGGATTAGCATAGCAAACTGAAGTGGCAGTGGGCTGGTCACATATGCCGAAGAACCGATGGCCGATGGGGTGCAAAGGTTCTCGAGTGGAGACCACGAGCTGGCAAGCGCAGCGTGGGACGCCCACCAGCTCGCTGGACCGACGATCTGAGGCAGATCGCTGGCTGTGGCTGGATGAGAATGGCTGAAGATAGAGGAAGGTGGCGTGCCTTGTTTGACTTGTATCCTAGTTTGAGACCAGTGATTGTATTGTGTGGTAGTTATATTACCTGTGTCCAAATTATAATAGGTACCACAAGCGTTACCGGTTGAACAGCTCTTGCTGGGCCCCTCTTTTGCGTTCACTTCACTGTATTCATTACTTTATAGGCTAATTTGCGACAAACATACACTTACTTAAAATTTCGTCAGCTAGGTATGATGCTCGACGGATAACATGAACAAAAATTCAGCTCAGTCAGGATGAGTTTGCGTTTGACACGTAACAGCATTTTTTTTAAATCATCTGCTACATTGACTAAGCCACACTAAACTTAAGTTCCAAGTATTCTAACCATTAATCATACACTAACAAGCTGTTAATCTACTGTTAACAGCTGTCAGTGGTTTTTTTTTTGTATGCATTTTGGTCAATTGACAGCTGTTAACAGTAGATTAACAGCATGTTAGTGTACGAGAAACTGGGGGTAAGTCACATCCCGCGTCCAATGCGACAAAAAATACGTCCATGCAAAATCATTCTCATTTGTCCAAGTTACTTGGCAGAGAATAAATCTCACCGAACATTTCATCATGTTAAACCTGTCTATCTCTTTCTCTCCTCAGGCATAGTCCTCTACTTCTCGCTCCCGCGCCACGAGTTCGGTCGCGTGCAGACCGTGCTGTTCCCCGTATACTACGCGTTCAACGCAAGCGTTTCGCTCGTTGGACTCCTGGCTTACTTCCGGACGCAGTACCTCACCAGCTTCGAGAGGACTTCTTGGGTTCAGGTAATTGTTTTCATCGTCATCATCAACCAATACGCCATCGTAGGTTATGCCTGTAATCACCACGGGTTGCTGATTGCAGTAGAGGTTTAATCTGGTGCACGAGAGGTGCTGCAGTCCACCTCCTAGATTCCCCTATGACGCTTCTTCCGACGCCCGAGGGATGAGTCGGGGTGGTTGGGTTCTTACGCCGAGAACCACCGTATCCATTTGACCACAAACATTCAGCCACCATAAGACACCGGTGGTTTTTAGGGTTCCGTACCCAAAGGGTAAAAACGGGACCCTATTACTAAGACTTCGCTGTCTGTCTGTCTGTCCGTCCGTCCGTCCGTCCGTCTGTCTGTCACCAGGCTGTATCTCAAGAACCGTGATAGCTAGAGAGTTGAAATTTTCACAGATTATGTATTTCGGTTGCCACTATAACAACAAAATAAAATAACAACCTATACAACAAACGTGATTTTTTTGCTGTTTTTTATCTTTGTGTCTAATGTTGTATAATAATGGTAAGGAATAACGGAACCCTTCGTGCGCGAGTCCGATTCGCACTTGGCCGGGTTTTTGAAGTCATACAAATTCATCACAGTGTGTCAAAGAGTGTTTGTTATCGAACTCCTCCAATACGGTTTCACCGATTTTTATGAATATTTTTGTGTATATTTGTTAGGTCTGAGAATAGGTCGTAGGCTGATTAATATGGCAAAACAACGTTTGCCGGGTCAGCTAGTTTTGATATAATTTTCATGGCTTTCAAAAAAGCAAAAACATCAAGAATACCAATGACATTGTTTTCTAAATTACGTACATTTGTGGATGTTTATCTAGTAGCAATGCCACTCGCTAACCGTGAAGGAAAACATCGTGAGGAAACCTAAGAAATCAGAAATCAATAATAAATATCAACGTAAAGAATTTACATTCTGTTTGCTGAATGTCATGTACTATGTTACTATGTTAGCCGCTGCCTTCGGGCCGTTTATGTGTGTGGGAGTTGCAATTAATCATATCTGTAATGCCTTGATTTTTAATAAACAATTTTTTTTTTTTTTATTTTTTTTTTTTTATGTATTAGATATTTAAGATGATTTGTAAGTGTATTAGATATTTAAGATGATTTTAGAAAAGATGCGCAGAGTGGTGTTCTTCTCCCGCTGCCTTTTTCTCCACTACAAATTCGGCCCAAAGACAGTGGCTAACGTTGTACATTGACATTCAACAAACAGAATGTAAATTCTTTATGTTTAAATAAATTTCTCATTTCTTATTCACATACCTAGGTGCTTAGTATCGATTTCCAGATTGGCAGTGGAAAGTTTTAGACTGTTTATGCCGTGACTTTTAAGAAATCATTAGAGCAGAAAAAATTGCCAATAAGACGGAACGAGCAATTTCAACACAAAACAAACATGCCAAGAGCACTTATCGTCAATGTAAACCCAAAGGATTACGACCCTGACACGCTAAGTACTTTTAATCTTGAGTGCAATATTTCGTTAATGCACCTTTAATTTCGGTCGGAAGTCTCGCCAAAAAGCTTTCAAGGGCGTGGCGATGGCCTTAATCGATATTTCTTCGTCAGTAAGATTTTATCGTAGATACTTAGTTAAATAAGTATTAAAAAATAGCAGATCTCTAAATCTGTATGGAGATCTCTTCTGATTGACAGAGTTAATCAAGTTCGAACAATGTAGAGAATCTAATTATTACTGTAACATAATAATGTTCGGCGCCGGCCAAGTCAATAATTGTTTATTTAGGGTTCCGTACCTGAAGGGTGCCAAACGGGACCCTATTACTAAGACTTCACTGTCCGTCTGTCTGTCTGTCCGTCTGTCAGTCTGTCTGTCACCAGGCTGTATCTCATGAACCGTGATAGCTAGGCAGTTGAAATTTTCATAGATGATGTATTTCTGCTGCCGCTATAACAACAAATACTAAAAACATTATAAAATAAATATTTAAGGGGGGGCTCCCATACAACAAACGTTGTCTAAAGACAGCGCTCGCCATCTAGCGGCCATCTATGTAACCTTCACAGCGCCGATGTTATGTCGTTAAATGTCAATTTTAAAGGCTTCTTGTTGGTTTCTATAGAGGGCGCTGTTCTTAAATTCGATCTTTATCTTATGTTGTTTAGATAATGGTACGAAAAACGGAACCCTTCGTGCGCGAGTCCGACTCGCACTTGGCCGGTTTTTTTAACCATTATGAGTAATGTACAATAAACATCCGACTACTTAACTACATTGAATATTGACATGAAAACTTATAAGTAGGTATTTAACACATATAAACGCCGAAAATAATGAAGAAAAACAAAGTTTCACATTCTTCATACGTAATAATAAGCAGTACTTGCAACATATCTCTCATAAACAATATTTAATAGGCTGTATCAAACGGCAAAGCCTTTATTGCGTTATCTGTCACGCATCAGGTACCCTTTCCACGTCACTACACACCTTGTTCTAATCTTCCTAGGTATCTCTATGATAAGTGTAATTCTGGTTAGTTGTAATAGCTAGCGTGAAGGAAATACGAATGTCTCGGGTAATCGCACCTCAGCCCTGTGCCCTACAGTGGGACGTACTCGTATAGTTAGGCGGCGAGGTTAAAGGATCTGACGGCAATGCATTGCATACTGCATTATCAACAAGGTTATGCACTTGACACACGTAAATAATTTGTGGAATCGGGTTCATAAATCGTATCTGTTGTCTACCTGTAAAGGTTGTATTGTATAGTTTGTACAAGTTGTATAGGTTGTACAGGTTGTATAGGTTGTACAGGTTGTATAGGTTGTATAGGTTGTACAGGTTGTATAGGTTGTATAGGTTGTACAGGTTGTACAGGTTGTATAGGTTGTATATATTGTATAGGTTGATCAAACAGAACATCTTGACATGCGAACACGTTAACGAAGTTAGGGGTGAATTTGCAACAAAATGTACAGCGGTTGATTCGCTATACTGTAGACAGTGACAGCTCGGGCTTTAATTACAATAATGTTATTTATTTATGTATAAATATTGTTTTCTGCCTATTTAGAGATATCTGTTATTGGCCTTGTGAACTGAATGTTTCTTATTTAATTGTGATGAAATTATTTGTGAATAAATAATAAGAAAATAAAGATGAATTGGCTGGAAGAGATATCCGCTGAAATAAGCTTGCCATGTATACTGCATATTATATTTTTTGGGTTTTACTCGTGTGTCTTTTCTTTGTGCAATAAAGTATAAAGTTCATTTTAGTTGCAATATCACCCGTAATGTAACTGAGTAGAGTGCACGGCTGTAAAGGTTGATATGCTGTTGGTTCCACTTTCTCCGCACACCCAATGACAACATCGGTAAGTTACATTCAAACAATCGAAAATGCCCTGGAGCTTTTGTGTATTCATCCGTTAACAAATATACCTACGGGCTATAAAAAAAACTTTATATGATTAAACCGACATTTGCGGGTTTTATTCGTTAATACGACCAATTTTTAATGTGGAGAAAACTTCTAAATCGCACAAAATCATCGGATGGTCATCTGTAGTACGAGTGTTAAAAATCTAAAGGCCACAATTAGAGGTCAACATAAGCTATGTTAACTCCGTGCACCGTGCACCGTGTGGCGCCGGGTTAAGAATAGCGTCACTCCATGTCCTTCCGTGGATGTCGTAGAAGGCGACTAAGGAAATAAATTACCAGGAGACGGGCAGCAGCGTCTTCCTGAGATTCCAACCGCATACTGTGATCGCCAACCCGCCTGCCAAGTGTGGCGATTATGGCAAAACCCTTCATGGTTAGGAAAACTAAGAGGGAGGCCTTAGTCCTGCAGTGGGCGCCAAATGGCTGATGATGATGATGATGATAAGCTATGATGTATAAAGAAGTAAAGATAAATTAACTCTAACAAAGTTAATTTAAGAATGATTAATAATTACAAACTTTATGTAGTTTCGATCATTAATCAAAGACGTATGTAAAGAGCATTGCACTTGCCTGAAGCGATGCCAAAATAACGAACCAACAAATTCATTTCGCTGATTTCGTATATCTATTACAGATACAGTGCAAAGAAACATACTGTTGTTTTGCTTCTTGCGTGTGTTGAAATGGCCCCGAATAATAACTAATAACTTCCACACAATACAATCACTTGACCCGGTCCCAAATTAGTATACCCTGTGCTATGGTAACCAGGCAAGGACGTCACAAACATGAAAATACACCCAGACTGAGGCCATTTGTACAAATGCACGGCGGCCCGCAGTGGGAATCGAACCCACGAACTCCGTTTTGGTAGCTAAGCGCCTTAACGGCTAGACCAACGAGGTAGAATGGATTGTAGATGTATTTTAAACCATGATAGGATTAGGATGCACTGATGACCTACCTATGCACTGGTCAATATATTTTATTTTTACCTGTACACATCTAATGCACCGAAAAGCTTGTACACAGTATGTTGACCTTTCAGCCGACGTCAACAGCACATCAACCTTACACGCGTGCGAAAACGATTGGCGCCTCTTAAGACTTCCAAATTCATGACTCTAAGAGAATCGATAAATAGATAAAATCAACTGTTTTCAGAGCAAATTCGACGCTGCATCTGGACCCACTGTAGCTTTAACTTTGCGAGTAGTTAAGAGAATATTTAAAGGTTCAGGGGCCTAATTACGCCCACCAAATCCCGAGCGATTCCAATCGTCTGACTGTGAAATTCCATACTAATTTGGCAGTTTGACGATTGGAATCGCTCAGGATTTGTTGCGCGTATAGGAAGAGCAGATAGAGTAATCCTATGAAACTTGCTATCACTAGTTTGTCACTACTGTGTCATTTATGATCGCGTGTTACTTTCATGTCAATGGCCACTCAGTTGTATAGATAACGAGTGAGATAGCGTCAATCCGCGCTGAAAAGATTTTCCACTACGTAGTCGAGAACTGCGATAACGTTCAATGGTACATGTTAACCCTTAATCGGCCATAAGACAATTATTTCCCACCACAAAATGGGCGATAAATATTTTTTTATTCTTTTTTTCTGTTGGAGCTACGCAAAAATAAATTGAACGCATCTTTAGATCGATACTTTTTTAATGTATTTTATGATTGATGATTGATGATTTCCTCTTATCCCTTATCAGGGACATAGGGCTCGTAGAAGGGATCTCCATTTCTCGCGGTCTTGTGCGGCAACTTCTAACTCGTTCCAATTGAGTCCCGTTGAAGCAGCCTCTTTCTCAACGGAACGCCTCCAGGTAGTACGTGGGCGGCCCGGCCGTCTCTTGCCAGAAGTTTGCCACGTTAGACTCTGTTTGGCCAGCTGGTTGTGGGGTCTTCTCAAGGTATGTCCAATCCATCGCCATTTTCTTTGCAGGATTTCCTTATTGATGGGCTTTTGGTCTGTCAGTTCCCATAATCTTGCATTAGATATGGTTCGTGGCCAATGTATACCGAGTATGCGCCG
Organism: Yponomeuta evonymella; assembly: GCA_963969515.1. NCBI lineage: Eukaryota > Metazoa > Arthropoda > Insecta > Lepidoptera > Yponomeutidae > Yponomeuta > Yponomeuta evonymella. The sequence continues at coordinate 21,169,077 of OZ018343.1, read as the reverse complement.
TAGACATTTGTTTAAAAACACTTGCAGTCTATTAGTTACGTGGTTTTTGACCAGCCACGTTTCACATCCGTACAGAAGAACTGACTTGACATTGGAGTTGAACATGCTGATTTTGGTCCGCCGAGTAATGACTGAGGAAGTCCACACGGGCTTCAGTTGCGCATATGCTGCACGCGCTTTGTTGATGCGCGCCTCCACGTCAGCTTCTGCACCTCCCAGACGGTCCACAACACTTCCGAGGTAGGTGAACTTCTCGACTTGTTCGACATTCTCACCGTTTACGACAATGGGCGTGACGTCGTGAGTGTTTAGTCGCATGTCTTTCGTCTTAGCGCAGTTAATGCGTAGTCCTTCTTTCGCAGCGACATCGGCGAGGTCATTCGTCTTAGACTGCAGTTGGTCACGTGATACCGCAAGCAAGCAGAGGTCATCCGCGAAGTCGATGTCCTCCAGAGTTTTATTATTCATCCACGGGAGTCCTCTTTCTCCTGCACTTGTTACCCTGCGCATCACGTCGTCCAAGACTATTAAGAATAGTAGCGGAGATAGTAGACAGCCCTGTTTCACGCCGGCAGTGACTGGGATCGGTTCTGTAAGCTGGCCTCCATGTAATACGCGGCACGAGGAACCATAGTAAAGAGATTTAATTAAATCGATGATCTTGCCTGGTATACCCCGTCGCTTCAAGATCCGCCAAATACTTTTCCATGTAACCCTGTCAAAAGCTTTTTCAAAGTCTACGAACAGAGTATAAAGTTCATTCTGCATTTCATTGCACTGCTCCAGGATCATTCGCAGAACGTTAATCTGGTCAGTGCAAGATCGCCCCTCCCTGAATCCACTCTGTTCGTCTCTCAGCTTTCCGTCGACAGCGCTCTTCATTCTGTCTAATAGGACCCTGCAAAGAACTTTAGAGCAAACAGGCAGTAAATTTATTCCCCTGTATTTTATGGCAACACTTATTCTTAAACGTCATCGCTGCATGTCAATCGGTATTCAAAGTGAACCGTTAATTTTTCACGTACATTTGCTCCCCGAATTTGAATCTGTTTTTGGTACTACATCAAGGAAAATTCCTGTAAGTATGTAATGGTTTTTGATTCTTTTAGCTAGATATGTGTTGTATTGTATATAAATGAAAACAATGTATGTAAGTTCTTGCTTTACTATTTTTTTCTCATTTTAAAAAAGTGGGAAACTATTTTCCTACGGCCGTTTATGAAAGTATTTAAGTGGGAAATTATTTCCCTATAACTGTTAAGGACAACTAATAATTATATATATATAAAAAAAGTTTGTTTTTGTCTACTATTTTTTTCTTATTACAGTCAATGACGCCCCTTAAAAAGAAGAAAAAAGTTGAGGATAAGGAGTTACAAAACAATTGTTTACATTCGCCATTCGCCCGACTCAAGGCTGCTATTATTTAATGTTATTAGGATAGTTATATTAATAATAAGATAAAAAACTTAAATAAATATATAAAACTTAAGATTTACCTCTGGACTTTTAATTTTATTTCCCTAAAAATAAATCAACGAGTGAAACCAAAGGCAATAGCTAGTCAAGTGGGAAATTATTTCCCACATATATGTTACTGGATATAGGGAAATTATTTCCCACAAAAAAAAATCCCTAACGGTTATAGGGAAATTATTTCCCATCGTCAAAAAAAAACCACTTCCCAACATTCAATAATTCTAATTTAGTGTTTTTATTTAATTTTAAGAAGACAATATTCTAATACAAAAAAATTAACTTGATTGGAGCCATGGCCGTTTAAGGGTTAAGGCTTGATAAATGTCGAATTATTCACCAATTTACTAATGAATTTTCCCTTTTTTTAACCTATTGACCTTACTCCGTGTGGCGCCGGATAAAGAATAGCGTCACTCCATTTCCTCACGTGGATGTCGTAGAAGGCGACTAAGGAAATACATTACCAGGAGATGGACAGCAGCGTCTTCCTGAGATTCCGCCTGCCAAGCGTGGCGATTATGGCAAAACCCCTCTTGATTTTGAAAACCATGAGGGAGGCCTATGTCCCTCAGTGGGCGCCAAAGGGCTGATGATGACCTTGAAAAGAACAATTAAAAACCATTGTTATGGTGGCCTGATCGGGTCTTTTAGAATTCTACAGATTAATGGACAGTCGCATCACTTTGTGTTTGTACTTTTTTTTGTTGATTTTGATATGCACTATGCACACCCTGTGTGTAATTTACTGCATTTGGACAGAAAATAGTCTCCACATGTGTACCTGTGAGTTTCGCGCAAATGCATCCCACCAAAGTACCCAGCGTTTTGCTGCACAGAGCCTTGTGGTTTGCTACATGATCTTCTAAACTATTTAAAAACACTAGCCAGTGTTGGTTGTATTGCGACCATTTCCGTATTTTGTAGCCTTGTTTCGTAATAACAATATTTTCCACTGCAACCACTGATGCCATACTTTTTTTACTTCGAAAGAGAAACCTGAATATTAGGTAGTGACTTCAACAACGGCTGGTTAGGTAGTCAGGACAAATTCAGCGACAGATGGCAATCTCATCAATACGCCCACACCTTCAAAATCTCCACACCCTGTCACATCACTAACAGAATCTCTCTGTTGTTCCAGTTGGCTCTTCTTTTGGCAGTGTTCAGTATAGAGGCCTACGTGCGTCTCAACCTGGTGCACCCAATGCTCCGAGCCAAGCACACGAAGACTCAGATGGAGGCAGCGGCTGGCGGTGGTCAAGAGGTGAGAATTCTACCACTATATTTCTAATATCCTCTTTGGAACCCGATACTTATGCAGTGAAGTTACTGTTCTACGAAGTTTAAAAATACCCAAGGTACGACTGGACCATTTGGCGGATCACAGATTGAATGGGACAAGATAAAAAACAATGCGCAAAAAATGTTTACCTATCATACCTATCAAACTCATCTCCTTATTTTCTGTGAAACAGCCAGCGAATTAGACAGGAGACCACGATATTTTTTGGTTCCACAACAAAAGCAATTTATAGTGTAGAATAGCACTGACAACCCCTTTAAGTTCAAAATCTTTTATCTCTGCTCAAAGTGAAAGCTCTAAAAATCCAGCTGACGTAACTAACCTAACCTAACCCACTCTTCTCTTTGTCTCCAGATCGGCTGCCTAGTGCTCGGAGAGCTCGCGCACTGCCCCCGCTATATGCGCGTGCTGAAGACCTTCAGAACCTACCATTCCCTTATAGCAATCGGGACTATGATCGCTCTTGGCTGCTCCTTTTACTCAATCATGCTATTGGTTGATTCAATGTGCACTTAACCACTAGGGTGGTGCCCAAGTGGTTTGCTGTGTTGGAGAAATTTTAAGATTTGAGATGTCTCTGCATCATGTGGGAACTGGCAGTTTTGCTTCTGCAAGAACTGAAACAGTGTATTCACCGTTTCCAGTTTTTAGCACGACATCTAAATTCAGTTGTTTTAAGATGAGAAGACATAATTATGTGCCAACCCTGTACCATACAACTAGTACTGTTAATTGATTATTCAGCCAATTTCTAATGAGAAATGCAACTTTAAAATATTTTTCCATCAGCATTTCCTAGATGTTTCGTTATCTTTAAGAAGTTTTCCCAACTTGACAAACCACAAAATTTGTGAAAATTATTTTTCATCGTGAAATACATGATTGATTTATCAGTATTTATCTTCATCTGTAGATATCATCGGGATTTGTTTTCATGTTAGTGGCTGGGATAAATAAGCAAGCAGCTAGTTTATTTTCACAAGTTTCGAAGCTGAATTAAAACATTTAGATAAACTAAAACGCCTTTCAATGCAAGTTTCAGCTGATAGTCGTCAAAAGTAGGACTCGCTACAATAATAAAGTATTAAGATAGCACTAGTTTTGCTATAAAGTTTGAAGTTCAAATTATTAAAAAGTGGCGCTGGTCGCATGTATCGTTTCCGAGAGAAACATTGAGTGAGAAATTATGTTCCGAAATTGCCTAGTTTTTTAAGCTACCTGGCAGCTTTTTCTCTACTGCGAATTAAAATCCTTTTGCACGGGGAAATTTTGTTAAAATTCTTCTTTCAACAAAATTTATGGCCGAGTGAACTACGCGTGGAGGATTTGTTTTTAGAAGTTGATCTTGCTGACACAAAATATTGTTTGTAACGTTGTAGTTGATGTTATCATTATGTTTTACGCAAGCTGCTTGATTAAAAGCGAAAATTACGTTGTCTAAAGACGTGAAGACTCAAAAGTTGAGCGCTCTCTAATTTCCTGCAAACTACTGCCATACAATTTATCTAGCTACTAAGTTACTAGTATTTAAGTAGTCAAATGGACTCTTGCCACTGTTGATGTAGGTGCTACATGCAGGAATTTACCGAGTGTGATGGGTAGCATTGTACTTTGTCTTATTTCGAAATATGCCGTACTCTCGACGTAAATTTCTCCTTTAACTACAATTTCCATCAATAGTTTATTTAAAATATCCGATGTGTTCTAAGGTCTAAATAAATTTAATGCTAGTTTTTATTATATAAACGTTTACTAGCTGATATGTAACGTCGAGAGAAATATTGGCACATTCTTACAATGTTGTTGCCAAATCACTCGCAACTTAGTTCCATTGTCTAACCTGGGTGTTAATTCGTAATGAGGCAGCGTATGCTGCACTGTTGCACCAACAACTTTTTCGCATTTGTAACCTCGTGCTACAGTTTGTCGAAAGGTTATCAATATTACACTGTGATTTTTCTGTCTGCTTGTGCCCTTAGGTGCAAGCTTTATTGAGTGATTAACAGTATTCTTATTGATTTACGCGTTTGTTGGTGCTAACAACTTCGATGTACTAATACGAATGAATGTTGTGATGAGTCTAGTCATCGTCAATCCCTTGATGTTGTTTGGCATTGTTACAATCAAGCAGCTGATATTTCTGGCTAATTCTGTTGAAACATATAATTAAGTTATATTGTTATTATATATAATTATATATAATTATATATAATTATTATACACGGTTATATTAAATCGCAAATGTACGGTAGCTTTTGAAATTACAGCAGTGATATAAAAAAATACGACTTACCTAGTAGTTTTATTAAGAAAAAAATGTTTAATGATCTGAATGTCATAAATGTGTAAGATTTTTTACTAATAACTTATTTGAAAGCATGGTTTAGAAATTGTAGAAATTAAAAAGTAGAAATAAACTATAAACTGGTGACAAACTTTTGGAGTGTTATTGAATATTACATTGCCACATAAGTAACTAATTAAATCCCCTCAAAATTAAACAAATATGTACCTACCTTGGTAGGTAGGTAACTGTTATAGACAGAAATAGATCCTACTACTTTATACTGTTTAGTCTGGGTGTATGTTTTTTTTAAATAGCATCTACTATCAAAGACAAAAATATATACAGGGAGTCCTACGGCTATGCCACGTGGAGGGAAAGTACCTTGAATACTGTAGATGGAACATTTTACTGAAAGGAGACATTATTTTAATTTAAAAAACAATTTAAACTGAATCCATACATTTTTAAATAATTACATGGTTGAACCTGGAATCGCACCCGCTACATGAGAAAAAATATTACCCCGTAGCTGTATCATACCGATCACAATGATTATTTCTGCTAAATAACGTAGTGTCAGAAATAAAACGAAGTCCAAAAATCATGTAATTCCTTCATTCCAATCATTTCCCTCCATGTGGCATAGCCGTGAGACGCCCTGTATTGTTGGAACGTGTGATGCATTGTTATATTGTCTGTGTACTTTACTTTTATTGTCTGTGATAACCTTAGCTATAATTATCTATGGCTCTCTTAACTTCCTTCCTTGATCGTCGCTCGCACCTATGTCCAGTGGCGTAGCATAGGTCACTAGTACCCGGTGGGGATTCCAAATTTGCCGCCCTCTTATTTTTGTAATCCATTATAAAAAATTTGGGCATGGTAAAAAGAATAAAAAACACTGAAAGAATTTTTTTTCTAACTGCCACCTCCGCAGCGCCGCCCCCGGCAAAGTGCCGCCCGGTGCGGACCGCACCCTCCGCCCCTCCCATGCTACGCCACTGCCTATGTCACGCGTATTAGCATTTATTAATGGTTTTAATATTGTTCCTGACCTGATTTACCTGTGTATGTATTGTGACAATACAACTACGTAAATCCTCCCGAAGGCGTTTGTTTTATTAATCAGTCGACACCACATACCTACCAGCTGCTCCAACTTTCACTGCGCACCCGAGCTGTCTGCTCTGCACAAGATGTATAACGAGGGTTGATTTTCCTTGAATTAATAAGATGCATGAATTACCTAGGACTTGCAAAACTTGAGAGTAGACTCAGCAGCTCTTCTGAGGTTTAAATTATACTTAATTGTCACTGCCATTAATGCACCGTAGGATTTGTGTTACGAAAAATTACACTTCCTTTACCAAAAACAGGATCTGTAAAAGGTGCATTTAGGGTGTAAAACTTCGAATCACAAATTAGAGATTTTTCTATGCATAAAAAGTCTCTCAACCATGAGGTGCCAGACTCGCGAAAAAAATCCGCAGCCTTAATCACAGACTAAAAAGATATACTAGCCTTAATGAACAGTGGCAGTGGCACTGGCACAAAATATTATTTAAGGCTTTTTCCAGCCAGTTAGAATCAACTGCTATAAATTTTTCGCACGTTCTTTGGGCTTTTAATCTACCCGCCTGAAGGCGGCCAAACCAGCCAGGCATTGTCTATGGTCATTGGTGGCTGTTTGTTTTAGTATCGTGGGCTAATTAAACAACTGTTATTATGTCACTGTGACAGATGACAATCGAGGCAGCGAGCGAGCAACAGAACATGATGGCCTTCTCTTCAGGGAAGTCTTTGTTGGAAAAACATCTATATTGCAAATGTCGAAGAAAAAAAAGATAGTTCAAATATTTGATCCACCAATAACTCTTAAAAATAGTGCCGTAAATTTTTGTTGAATGAAAACTGAAGGTCTGTGAAGGCTAATTGCTTAGTACAAAATCTTTGCCGTTTTATTTTACAAAAAAAAACTAATATTTATTTGTGATAATTATTTATACCTCACTAAATTGTGCGGCATAATGTAAAGTTTTTTTATTGTAATAGTTCGCCCGTTGACTTAGCACATTCGAAAATTCGACTTGTCTTATATTTTCGAATGTAAATATTATTTTTCTGGCAAAGTCACTATTTTTTCCCGTGATGTAAAGAATTAAAATAAGAAAGTTCTCTTAAATAAACCCTGGCACGCCCCACGATCCTGCATAACATTTGCGAACCGGGCCTGCACAAATTTCCCTACGTAACGAAATAATAATGGAAAAACACCGTTTTACTGCAGTGAATGCTTTAAATAGAGATCGTTAATGACGACCCAATTTGGCTTCAAAATTCAAAAACCTTAACTCTCCATCACACAACTGACTTAACGCCATAAACTTACTTGTCTACTTTACCTTTTTCATTTTTTCGCTATCCGCCACACACGATGTCACTTTCATATCGCCCAATCAACAAATCATAAAGTAATTGACTCTGCCGCTCATCTTGCATTCATTTCATTGGTGAAAACTAATCGAGAAGACTCGTAAACGAATATGACCTTCTAACTCGAAGTTGGTACGTTCATGAAGGTAAGTATGGTAGAAGTAAAATTTGGAGAAGTAACTTTGAGGTCGGTATCTACTATTAATTTAAAAATAAATATTTAAAATATAATAGTTATAAAAATTTCTAAATGGGACCGCCTGTGAAGTCCCCTTTCAAACAAAAAAATAATTTTCCAAATCGGTCCAGGCGTCTTTGAGTAGGTAGTCGGGGAACATACATTAAAAAAAAAGATTCCGACGAATTGAGAGCCTCCTCCTTTTTTGAGGTCGGTTAAAAACAATAAGTACAACGCCCATATTATCTCTTTATTGACGGATAGTAAAAACATTTTTTGGGAGTGCTGTGAGTTTGATCTATAAGCGAAGGGTAAGAAAACAAGTACCCGAAACCGGCGTGCGTGCGTGCAACGACTAATGAATGTTGATGAAGCGAAAGAGATTTGTTAGGATCGTGACAAGTGGCAAACCCTTGTCTTTGCCTACCATTTCGAGTTTATGTAATGCAATGTAATTTCCACGAACATCGATAAATAAGACCCATCCCTAGTTCACTTGACAAGTTGACAGTTTGGTAAAATGGATTTTTCGTTTACGTGGTGATTTCCCATTTGTTTTTGTAATATTTTCGTAATAAATAATGAAATCCCAATCAGTCACAGCTGTCCCAAGTGAGATTTTATCAGTGGAATTTAGTTTCAGACCCAAACTGCGTAGCTATGTGGTTCATAGATAGAGTGTCCCAGTCAGAAACGATGAAAAGTGATTTGAAGCCAACTTTAATCACGAAAATGATCGTTGACCGGTGTAAAACAGTACTACTACTGTCTAGCATAGTGTGCACATTAGGCGTTTTAATCTCTCTAAATAAGTTACTAAGTTATGAAGTTAAATTCACGCGGCCGTTTTCACCGTTACCTGCAAGTTCACGACTTGGAAACTACTTGGAACCCGCTCAGGCGGCGACTTTGCATGCATCACAGAAAAAAAGTGATCAAGTGAGAGATGCTGAAGCCGTGGTATCACTAAATGCCGCTCTGGAGATGAAAAAAGTTGGTAAGGACGACAAAGCCTTAAAACTCTTTCGACATGCATTTGCCCTGTCACCGAAGCATGCAGACATACTCAACCACTACGGGGAATTCCTTGAAGACACTAAGAATGACATTGTGAAAGCAGATCAACTGTACACTTTAGCACTAACAAATTACCCTGACCATACTGGCGCTATGAGCAACCGACAGAGAACGGCCAGCATAGTTGAAAATCTAGACCGAGAAATGTTAAGAAAAATCGACGAGAAACGGGATGCACTACTCTCCATACCAGAAAACAACTCAGCCCTTTGTAGAGCTAAGAAGGAAGCATATTTCCAACATATTTACCACACTGTCGGTATAGAAGGCAATACCATGTCCCTGTCACAAACTAGAAGTATCTTAGAAACTAGAATAGCAGTCTCAGGCAAGAGTATAGATGAACATAATGAAATTCTTGGCTTAGACGCAGCAATGAAGTACATAAACACTACCTTACTTTATCGTATGAGGGACATTACCATGGGAGATATTCTAGAGATACATAAGCGAGTTTTAGGTCATGTGGACCCAGTAGAAGGTGGACAGTTCCGACGAACGCAGGTGTATGTGGGAGGACATATTCCGCCTGGCCCTTCGGAGATTCAGAGACTCATGGTTCAGTTTCTGGAGTGGCTGAACTCTGAAGATGCTTTGGAGTTGCATCCAGTGAGGTAAGTTAGAGTGTGTTCCATTACTGTATTGTGCTGCTAAATATTGTTTTTGTTTTCATTCAACAAAAATAAAAATTCTGGGCAAAATGCCTGATTTTGTAGCTTTCCAGACTTATAGAAGAGAAAAGTGCATCATTTGAGGCATTGCAAAATAAAAACTCGCGTTTATGTGCCATTGCCGCCCAAATGGTGCGAAAAATTTGAGAAAACACATGTTTACTTTTCACTCCATTTCATCCCGTGGATGTCGTAGAAGGCGACTAAGGAAATAAATTACCAGGAGATGGGCAGCAGTGTCTTCCTGAGATTCCAACCACATACTGCGATCGCCAACCCGCCTGCCAAGCGTGGCGATTATGGCAAAACCCCTCATGGTTATGAAAATCATGAGGGAGGCCTATGTCCTGCAGTGGGCGTCAAATGGCTGATGATGATGTTTACTTGTATTCTATAAACTAAATAAATACTAAAGACACATCACTTGAAATTGCCAATCCACGGTAGGCACATGTGGTGATATAATTTCTCTCTGAGAGAAGGCCTGTGCCCTACAACAGGACCTATATAGGCTGCAGTATTAATGCACTAAATAAAAAATAAATATAATGTGAGAAGAAATATGTGAGAATTCACACTTTTTTTGCCTATTTCACCATTTTCACACAATCAATGCAAAAAGTTAAATCTGCTTCCTTAACAACAGATTCAGGTTGCCTTTGCTGTCCCTTCTCATATTACCACCTCTGCATTTATTAAATATTACATGATATTACTTTGTTCACTTGTAAATTCGTAGAAAGCTTTTTGTCAAAAGTTGGTTAAAAATAGGCTGGGACAGACAGACAGATATATGAGTGATTCTACAACGCTCCCAGTTTTTTGTATAAAGTATGCAATCCTTAAAAATAAAACTGAAAGAAAAAACCAATTACCCGGGTTTCCGAGAGCAGCTAAGTTGTTATAAGAAAAATGTAAATTGCTTATATGAAAAAAAACTAAATGATACAAAACACCTCACATTCCAGATACGCAGCGCTAGCGCACTACAAGCTCGTCCACATCCACCCGTTCATTGACGGCAACGGGCGTACGTCGCGGCTGATAATGAACCTGGCGCTGATGCAGGCGGGCTACCCGCCCGTCATCATACCGAAGCAACACCGCCACCTGTACTACCAGCATTTGCAGGCAGCCAACGAGGGCGATGTCCGGCCTTTTGTCAGGTATTTAGAAAAGAAAGAGAAAAATTTATCGCAACAACAGTTACACAGACATTTATTGAAACTTGTAACAAAACTAAGTATTTGTTTCCGATACATATTGTAAATGCATAGTTTTGGTATGTTCTAGGGTTTGGTATGTTAAGGTAACAGCTGCGAGTCGCTATAAGTGAAAACCTTTTAATGACTCTGTGCTACTATATGTACAATAAGGTAAATAGCTATTTTGTTATTTCATGTCTATGGTTTTCCAAAAACCCATAAATAAATTAAACGAAATATGGACAGTAACAAAACCATACATATGTAAACTCATGTCTGTATCTCAGAGGGGTAGGCAGAAACCAGAGACTGTCACTTGCCACGATCCTGTCAGGATCACTAAGAAAATTAAATAAGGAAACTTTACAAAATGTGTCGCCCTGTGTCTCTGCTGCTGCAAGTGGCAGCTGACTCAGCATAGTGCTGAGGATACGGACCCTCAGTGATGATTTTCAATTAGTGCCAAGTATTATATTTCAAGTCATTCCAGATATTTGTCTTACTAGTAAGTTTTCATGTGTGAAAATGGAAATTACATAAATACTCGTAAATGAATAAAAGTACTAATTATAATTTCCATTTTCACACATGAAACCTTACTAGTAAGATTACAACCTGGAATTACTTGGTACTAAGAAAATCATCATTTGCGAGTGTGTACTCATAAATCAATAACTCACAGTAGACGCCCAGCCTAAATTATATTAAGCATTTACTAGTATCACAAGGGTCGAACTGAATCGGCAATAACTGAAATTTTCCAACGCTTCATCTCCCAGCATACCTACCTAGCTACATTTACATAACGCTCGTGTATTCTACTCAGTTACGTCACGCTCGCGTACTCTACGCGTACTACTAAAATATAAAGGTGCTGTTGTAGTCAATAGGAGAATAAGTAATAGTTTCTGAGCCATTTCTGATGAGTTTATTTTTATAGTACTGCAGAAGTTGAGAAATTGAGGCTCAATTTACTGAAATTGAGCCACCGAATGAAGATAAACCACTCGTCTGCCGCGACAGATCTGTGCTAAACATAGTAAAGACACCTAAACCAGAAGTTTAAAATTCTCAATTTTATTTTTTCATTCAAATTCGCGTCAAGTTTCAAGATTTTATGACACGTACGTAAATAAAAAATAATAATTGATAATTTTAAACGTTTGCTTCAATATCTGCCGATAAGTACAGAAGAAACAGATTTCAGATGTTGCGTTTCAACAGTTCATTAAATGTAGCTAGAACTACATCTTGGTCTGAGCATAATACCAACCATTGTGTGCCTTCCAGATTCATCGCCCAGTGCACGGAGCGAACCCTGAACCTCTACCTCTGGGCCACCAGCGAGTATACCCACATGGTGCCCGCCATCGGAGAGCAGCACATCTTGACCGGTGGAGACATTGACGATGAGCCACTATGACAGGACGCTTGGGCCACTCAGGAGTTGGACAGACTGTAGGAGTTTCAGCGGTAGTGACTTTACATAATTCGTTCGGCGACAGTACTCTTGGCGTGCAAGGAACCGTGTAAAGCGGTTTGTGCAGTGGCCGAGTGGCAATTTTAGTAACTTCTATACAAAACCCACTTTCAGTGATGCCACGATTGCGCAAAAAAAGTAGCTCTTGCATGAAAAACTTCCCTAGCTGCTTTGATGGAAATGGCATGACTGATATTGAGCTAAGCTTTCTTTGTTGTATCGAGTTTCTTTCTACGTAATTATCAAGTTTACTTTGACTTGAAATCTAAAATTCAGGTGTCATATTGCTGTAAGAAAGCCGCTTGTCTGGCTGGGTCTCTGATCTTCCATTGGCGTTGTATAGCAGTGCAGATCAACGTAGAGGTCGCCGCGCTAAAGTGAAACTGGATTCTGATTGGCTAAAATAAATGAAACGTCATTTTACCCACGTTGTATTGTGATTGGTTAAACACGCAACGCCCGAGTGGCAATTACAAACTTATGTTATTGTTTCTGGCTATGGCTAGCTATGGCTTATCGCTAGTTTCTGAAATGAGAATTTCGCTAAGTAAATGGTTAACTGTAGTGCTGTCTCTTCAAATTTCTCAGAAAAGAGCGTGACAGAACGTTACTTTTAAGTATTTACTTAATGAATATTTCTCGATTCAGAAACCGACAATGTGTCTGTTTATTTAATTGTCTAAACTATCGCTATTTTATGACAAACGCCTGCAGGCAGGCTAACTGTCTAAAATGTATTTCTCAAATTAATTGTTAACTTATTACTTACTATATAGACGTAAGTAGGCACTTGGCAAAAATGCCAATTAAGGCCTGCGCAGACGATGAGCTTTTGTCCCCGTGGTACAAAAATCCCTGAATTGTGTAATAAACATCCACCGAGTACTTGTCACGGAGTCCACGCATACGGTGTGCGGTCATTCATTGCCCGGATACATTGCACGTCACTATCGAGCGCTCAATGCAGACTAAAGTTCTTTGTGTGCGTTGTTGCGCCTAGTTCTATTTTTTTCGGGGACTTCCCCGTACTTTTGTCCAGTTCAGTCTCTCGGTGTCCTCGCTAATTTGAAGGAGTTTTTGTGCGCGGTACTCTAAGTTCTTTGTGCGCTTTATTCGATACAATTTATAAGAGATCTATATCACATTTACAAACAACATAAACATTTACATACAGGCACATACATTGCTTCTGGCCCCACACTAGGATACCCTGTGTCGTGGGAACCAGAAACAGCGACATCACAAACATGTAAACATCCAAGACCTGGGGTTTTTTGTCCCCAGCCGGGATTCGAACCCGGGACCTCTCGCATGGTATGCAGATGCACTACCGCTGCTCCACGAGGTCGTCAAAATCGATGGACAAAAAAGTACCCGGAGGACAGTACCTCGTCTGCGCAGGCCTTAAGTCTATAAAATCACATAAAATCAAAGCGCACTAATTAGCAACTGTTAAAACCATAACATTACCTTTTTGTAAATAAAATTTTAACCAAAGACAACTGGAATCTGAGGTAATATAGGTACCTACGCTCATAAAATCTTGAGATGGATTTACTTAATCCCCATTGACAGGCGTAGCATAGCTTTATTCGTGTTCTGTGATTGTAATTTTACTTTATTTTAACTTTGATATATATTTTATTTATTAAGTACAGTCAGGGTCATCTGAATATATTTTTGTATTTTCTAGGATGACTGTACAGATCGTATTTAAAAAAGATTCATTTTCGTGTCAGTATTTATAGTCTTCCTTTATGTTCGTTCACTGTTGTCCAGTGCTTGAATCTGAGACAAGTACAAAATTAAGATACTTACCTATTTTAACTGAATATACCTACTTAAAATATACAGACTTCGCGTGTTTGATTTCTAGACCTTGAATTAAAATATACCTGAAAGCTCTCGATGTACTAACATAGTATGTAGGTATTGACTGGTCGTATTTTTCATCGTAATAAGAAAATTCAATTCGCCTCAAGCGGAAATTCTACGTGTGTACTTATAAGCAACCTATATAATTCCCACTGTACGGCACAGGCCTTCTCTCAGGGAGAGAGTATAGGCTTAATCACCACGTGTGCCCACCGCAGATTGGCTATTTCAAGCGCTGAGGTATATGAATATCTCAGACACTCAGGTTTCCTAACGATGTTTTCCTTCACGGTTAGCGAGTGGTATTGCTACTATAACTTCGCAAACGCACATAACTTAGAAAACAAAGTCATAGTTACATGCCCGCACTGGGAATCGGACCTGGGTCTCTCGCTTCCGAGTCCAATGTTCTACCCACTAGGCTACCACGCCTTTATTAGATTAAGTGCATTGTTTATCAAAAAATACACGAGCCACAGGCACAATGGCAATAATCCCGATTTCCTTTGTAGAGAGGGTTCTTTCTATGTAGAAATAAAAATACTAAGTACTTCGGATGTGTTGTCACGCAACAGTGACGTCATTCAATTCCCTGTGTAGTGGATAGAGAAGCAATGAAGTCATCAATGCGCATCTAATATTAAATCCGTTGTTTCTCATAAAACTCCCGATTTAATAAGACACTCATTAAGGTGTACCAAATCACTGTAAAACAAAACTTACCGAGGTTGCCTTTGACATACGCAACACATACTTTGGTATGATGGATAAAAATTGGTCGAAAAGAAATTGAGCAGTTGTTCCTTACCGGCCTTACTTCACATTATATTTTTTTATAGTAGCAAAAAAAAATTACCGTCTTATTTGTAAAAAACACGATTCCTTAAAACACTCCTAAGAGGCAGATTAAATAGTCTGTGGTAAAGGCAAAGACGTAGCCACAGATTATTTAAACTGCCTCTGAGGAGTATTTTAGAGGAAAAAGTAGTGTTTTTATAAATATGACCGTAACCTTTAGGGTTTCGTAGTCCGAAAGGAACCATTATAGTTTCGCCATGTCCGTCTGTCCGTCTGTCTGTCCGTCCGCGGCCTAGCGCAAAGACCGGTGGTACTAGAAAGCTGTAATTTGGTGTGTGTATATATATTAATCACGCCGACAAAGTTAAAGAATAAAATATTGGTTTTTTTTTTTTCTGTACCTCCCCTAACTTAAACGGAAAAGTATCACGGCTAAGTAGGCTTTACTAGTTAACAAGAAATAGACAACCAACTTATAAAAGTAAAATTTCGTACAAAATCCATCGAAAATGATTTCGATGAAGTTGTTAGTTCTGTAAAGCAGATAAAAAAAAACCCACTTTCTACGGAACCCTACATTGCGCGTGGCCCGAACCTGGCCGGTTTTTTTTTTTGCTAGAATAATGTGTGTGTGGACCGATAGGCCACTCCTGGGATTCGCTATTTCCATTTCACTTTAACTATACATTTTTAGTAATGAGTTTGTAAAGCTTATTTAGAAAACTAGCTGTGCCCGCGACTCCGTTCGCGTACATTTCGATTTTTACGAAGCAGCATTTGTATGGGGGCCACGTCTTATCATAACTGGAGCTAGAATTTAAATAGCCTATCCTGTGTCCCAGATGTCTATATGTTTTTATACCAAATTTCATCAAATTCGGATAATTGGTTTAAGAGTTATGGAGGAACATACATACATACACACATACAGAAAAAAATTCTAAAAATCGTGAAATTAGTTTCAGCATCATATATTGAGCCTATAAACACAATATCTCTGAAAACAAACTAACTTACTCCATGACCGACCCTTACAGATTTATTATTAGTATAGATAGATAGATAACAGGTCACAAAGGTGGAAAATATATTAAACCACAAGGATTTTACTGTGGTCCCTCAATCCACACAAAAACTGAACATATTTAGTAAATATACTTATAACTCAATTCAATCAATTAACCGTAATTTTTCCTAGTTAAGGTTTTAAGAAATGGAGCACATTGGTGCAATTTCGGGATAGCGGCGTGTGAAGCTGGTCCCTCAATCCAAACGTCTACTCCACCATGTGTGTGTTACCAGTGATGACTTATGGCACTGAAACGTGGTCTTCTCACTATGGGCCTCATAGAAAGTGAAGGTCCCGCAACGAGCCATGGAAAGGGCTATGCTCGGAATTTCTCTACGAGATCGAATCAGAAATGATGAGATCCGTAGACGAACGAAAGTCGTCGACATAGCCCAGCGGAATAGTAAGTTGAAGTGGCAGTGGGCGGGGCACATAGCACGCAGAACTGATGGCCGATGGGGTCGAAAAGTTCTCGAATGGAGACCACGTATCGGCAAGCGCAGCGTAGGACGACCAGCCACAAGATGGACAGATGACCTCATCCAAGTGGCAGAAAGACGCTGGAGGCAGGCTGCTTCCAACCGGTCTTTTTGGAAATCTATGGAGGAGGCCTATGTCCGGCAGTGGACTTCTTGTGGCTGAATGATGATGATGATGATGATGATGACTCCACCATGTATACCTGTAGTAACTCTTACAAAGGTAATACTAGAAACTATTTACTACTTAGTAGAAAGTTACTACAAAAAAAAATTGGAAATTTACAATATCTATAGAATTAGCGAGATAAACATTGCGATTAAGGCCGACTTGCACCACTTTCTTAAATGTGGCTTAAAAAGCATTAACAAAAATTCCTCATACAAAAGTCGATTTAAATGGCGACTTAAGTGACATTTAAGAAATGGTGCAAGTGGGCCTTATACTATGAAAATATCCCAAAGGCTGACCCCAAGATGTGCTGTAGAATAAATCAACAGTGATTTACTCTACAGCACATCTTGCGCTCATTTCATTGGTAAAGACTAAACGAGGGGACTGGGGCCGTTTTCAAGTGTGAATCTTGTAGGAATAAAATACTTCAATGGTTTTTTTTTATTCATCGGTTCGGACATCGTCCACCACCTTGTCGGCCTGCTTAGAGAAAAGGTCCTGCTGTATTCAATGGGCTCCGATACGATCTTTGCACTTAGTAGAGCAGTTGTAAGGGTAACAAGTCTGGAAACAATGAAATGACACGTCAATTTCGATTAATTTATTATAATGTGCGATGTTAAAGTATGTTTATTTTATTATAATAAAGCATTTTTCAACTAGACAAGTCGGCGCTGATGCCGCACCACGCAAACGCCGAATTACCTAACAGCGGTCATCGCTATCATTCTGCCAATCTAAATGCATGTCAGATTATCATTTGCATTTTTGTGTTGACAGAAGGAGAGCGCTTACTATATTTTTTTTTGTTGTGTAATTCAGACGTTTCATATTGTCCATTTGACGCGGCATTTCTATACAAAAACTATTCATCTCAAGGCAAAAACGAGGTCACAATCTCCGTTAATAATACATTAAACTAAAAATAATGAGAAGAGAGATTTCCTTTACACAATCTGTACAGCTTCTGATACAGATTACCAATTCATTTACCTACATCATTAATCCAAAAAGCCCTAGCGAACACCGTCTTCAAGCGATTTCAAACTAAAATACGTTCTTTCAAAGCAAGTCCCTAACACCAGCCGAATGAAACTAACCGAAAAGGATACATATTTCAAACTTTAATAAGGTTGTAAATCGTTGAATCACATTACAATTTTCTGCCACGAGCGAGCTCCCACAACGCGAGCCTCGAGTCAAACGAAAACACATTAAAGTACATTAATACAACATAATAAATAGTTCCGATAAAAAAGATAAGACACATTGACTTGAAAAACGTACATTATACAATCATAGTGTTAGTTTTTGAAAAGGGTACGTTTTCGCTTTTTATACGATTATTTTCTTTCAACATTGAACATGAAGAAACAAAGTTACAGATTTTTACGATTTTTATTTGCTATGGAATAGTCGTACAAAACTAAATCGCGTCGCCCGGACGCGGCCTCAGTCGCTCACAACAGCTATCCTCTCATGTGTAATTACTCGAGTCTTAGACAAAGTATAATAAACAAACGAACGTCTCCCAGACAATCTCTTCCCAAATAGAGAGCTTGTGCACTCACTCATATCCATAAAAGATCAAAAATACACTTTAAAAACCAAGTTCAAAACATAATACAAGCTAGACCTTCAATACCACTCGCAAATAGCTACATCAGCTCTTCAACAAATAATTAAATGAGATTATTCCGTTATGCAAATATTATTTCATTAGCAGATAATTGAAATATACAGACCAGCTGAGACAGTCCACCCTCTGTCTGTCTCAAGTATATAAACTATGCACCATAAAGAGAAAGAATGTTTTGACGTCCAAAGTTGATAAATGGTTACTTTACGTAAAAACAGCTCTGATTTGAGAGCTTATGGTGATGACGGCATTAATTTTTAAAAAACCCATCTCTGTGTCATTTGTTTTTTACAGGGGACTGCAAATCTCATGCGAAGTACAATAACAATGCAATGGGACAAATCTCAAGTGGAAAGTAATTTACAAGCGGCAAATGTTAGGCAAACTTTGAACGTTAGCAAAAAATATGGATTTAGATAGATATTTGAAGTTTCAAAAATGTTATTGTTAAATAAGTTTTGTTATTTTTTTTTTCAATTAAGACCATGTAATATTAATTATACAGCATTTAAATAAGTATATAGCCCTTGGACGTGATAAACACATAACCTGTATCAAAATTCCAGACAAAACATTACATCATTCCCGTCTTTATATCTATAGCAAAACTATGACAAAAATACTCTTCACTGCCCAAATTACTTTGTACTAACCTCTGAAATATCTACAAAATGCTCAGCGATAGGCCGTTAGCGCTACATAAACGCACATCACGTAAGTCCATAAATATATTATGTCAAAGTGGATGTTCTTTTTAGTTTATTAATAGCGCATAACGCATCGCAGGCTTTCTAATAAATAAATTTACAGTACCAAACTTCATGATGTATCATGCTGTAGATATTTTTAAACTGAATGTACTATCGGTAGTACTTTCAGCTACTCGTGGTCGCAATTAGTCAGAGAAAAGTATAATACCCGACGGACTTATGAAACAACATGGTTTGTGCTTTCAACACGTTCCTACAATAACAGTCTATCCTTTACCTTAGATCAAGACGGCACAATTTTGTACACTAAGCGTTAAGGCGTTTACAAATTTTAATAAAGTCACAACTTTTACTTAAGTAAGCAATTCACTGGTAAGAATTTCAGTAGGCCAGCTACAAAAAAAAGAAGAAGAAAATCATTCACCTTTACATTCAAAGCTATATTGGATACACATTGAAGCTTTAAAAACGAAGTTGTGACGCAATAACAGCCGTCCGCCATTTTGGCCGCCGCCATCTTGAAATCCTATACAAATTGATATCGCGCGACAAAATAAGTCCCCCGATGCATATTAAAGTTAAAAACTGTATTCTTAATTCGACCCGGTCGAACCAGACTGTATAATAACTAACAACAGAACAACCTTTAAGAATAAATATTACACCTGTAGGAACAAACGCGTTGAGGAGGCTTATCTCGTCAAGCGATAATCTCAATCCAACTCACAACAATCCGATTAAGAAACATAGTATTCGCACCTAGTGAGCTTGGGAACCTCACGTAGACATTAAATGATGATTCGCCTTTAGTTCTTTGAACGAACTGCATACAGTTTTAAGAGTACAACAAAGTGTTTGAGAAAAACATTTGACTACACCATATGATGGGTAATCAAAGGCACCATCATTGTTGTGGGTTAAGATTTACCTTGTAAGTGAAAAATTAGAGCTAGAGAATAGGTAGATAGATCGAAAATTCCCTACACACATGCGCAACACGCAACAAATTTCGCAAATGACCTAAAGTTTTCGCCATTCCGAACTTTTTTTGGTTGTAGTTTTTTCGAGCTTTTTTGCGCATGTGAGTGACCGGCATTTGAACAAAAGCTTCTTGAATCATCTAACCATACCTTGACGATATGCAAAGGATTCTATTTACTGGGATCTTTACTACATGTGTTGAATCATCATCAACGCATTATGTCCCCACCGAGGGGCACGGGTCTCTTCCCTGAATGCATAAGAAGAAACTCCGTAAACGGCCTTCCTCAGCCAAATTCACTGAACTAAAGGCAGATTCTTCTGATGAGATAATGACATTTTATACAGTGCTAACGCATCTAGGAATCAACCCCACGCTTTGTTAATGATTAGGTCAAAACAACCGAGATAAAAACATTGTGACGATCGATTTTTTAAATGTCAGGTTTAGTGAAGATGGGGTCGACACTTTAATTAGGGCGCTGAAGGAATCTGGTTTTGTCACTGCAGGGTTTCAATATTTTTTAACCCACATTCGTCCACTGATGCACATAGGCCTGCCCCAAGGGACCTTAGCAACGCAACTCGCTGTAGCGACTATCTGAAGCAGATTGCCGATGGCGACCGGGCGACCGGATGAGGATTGCTGGGGAGATAAACTAGAGGCGCGCCTTGAGAGAGACCTATGTCCAGCAGAGGACGAAAGTGGTTTAAAACCCAGAGGTTTCACCAGAAAGTCTCGACCGAAACCTTTGCTAACATGAAAACCGTTCGCTCAGAGACCCAACCTAACATTAGATAAGTCATCCATATGCTAAGACTTAGAGTGTTAATAGTTTTCGTTTAAAATCTCTTCGGTTGGTTACTACAAGTAATGTTAATTAAAATAATTATCTCGTTTGCCAGGAGGGCGATTCTCGGACATCAGACACGATCAGCGCTCTGAATACCGAAATCTAACAAAATGCCCATATTTTTACAAAATATATGTGTGCTACTCAATACAAACAACTTCTTTGCTAAGGTCAAAACTACAAAATAGCGAAAATAAACAGCTGTTCCATACTAAAGTTACCATAAAATGCATTAAAACGTATCGAACAGTTTATTAATTTTTCGCAATTTTGAAGTTTTTCCCATATTAAAAACCCTTATTACCCATGTGAAAGGAGGTAAAATGACAAGTAACCTATACTCCTCATTTTACTAGAAGTAGAGGCGCTTTCTTGAACTTAGGCCACATAATATTCGTGTAGGTTCAGAGAAGAAAATCCGAGTTTTAGGGCTGGCACAATCATTTTAGATAAATAAAAAACTCAAAGCTCAAACTTGTCCCGCTGTTCCGGAATCTAGGTCCGACAATCGTACCCCGGGCTAGGTCCTAGGTCATCCCCGGTGCTAGTATAGGCCCTTCCGCGCCTCCTATTGTAAAACTAAGTTCACTTTCGTAGTTAGTGTTGGCCCTTCAACTTTTAGTTTAGTTTAGATCCTTGTTCAAGATTGGACCTAGATATCCAATGGGGTTAGAAGAACTCCTTGCTAACCCTAAGACTAGAGTAGGTCCTAGGTCACACTACATTTATCATAGATCCCAGTCAGAGGCTACTATAGGATATCGTAGGTCTCGTAACCTACAGGAGGCTTGTACGGGCTCCAGAGCCCTAGGTCACCTCCGAGGCCGCTACAGGTCCTAAACCCCATCTGACGTTAACGAACGTCCTAGTGCGTTAGGCCAATATGTCCTAGGTGACTCAAAGGGTAACGATCCGAGTCTATAAACGGTCCCAGTCGGTCGCTAAAGGTCACCCCAAGGCTTCAATAGGTCCCACTTGAGTCTATAAAGTCTTAGTTGTTTAAGGTCACCCTAATGCTACCACAGATTCCACCTGATGGCTATGAAAGTCTTAGTCCTATGTCACCCCATATAGCCCACCCCATTACCATAGCTCTCACTGGGTCTATAAAAGGTCCTAGTCGCTGTAAGTCAACCCAGGGCAGCCAAAGGTCCCACCTGATTCTATAAAAGGTCCTAGTCGCTTTAAAACGCCCCAAGGCTACCATAGGATCCATCTGCGTCTATAAAAGATCCTAGTCGCTATAGGTCACCTGAAGCTTGTGCGTCCCGGTCCTAGGTTAACCCAGGGCTACTATAGGTCCTACTTCCCACCTGAGGCTAGTGAAGGTCCTAGTCGCTCCCGGGGCTAGCGTAGGCCGAAGGGGGGCTAGTGTCGCGGCGGCTGCATGCGACGCGAGATGTGTTCCTCCTGCTGCATCTTAGCGCGGAACTCTGCGACCAAGTCGCGCGACTGCGCCAGTACAGCTAATTGCTCGTTGAGAAGCTCCTCCCATTGCGTCGCGTACGCTGCAGGGATGGATAAAAAGTGAGTGTTTAAGTGACGAATTTGATATGACGATGGCGGTGAAGGAATGGTTTTGGTAGCGTGGTTATTGTTTTATTTTGTCGTTGATGGTCGGGTTTGTAATTCGATTTTTTTTTATCTTTCTATCATTGGATGTTTAATTTAACATCATTTGATGTATGTTTGTTCATTCTTTCTATAAGTGGGTTTGAAAACAAATTATACCTTAGTTGTAGTTAATAACTCTTTTAATAACAGAGTGATTTTCTGTAATATATCAAGAACCTGGTTTATCCAAAAAGGTATAAAGGTGAATTTTTAAGGTCTCTTTTAGACGAAATCGAATTACAAGTATTAACTATGTAAAGTTATAAATTTTGATGCACCATTGTTCCCTAATTATATACGATAGATTACGTTTTTAATTGATTAGTCTGTGCCTTACCGGAGCTAATATGATGCTGCTTCCACACAACGGGCCAACGCTTTTCAGTGGCCTATGGTGGGCCACTACAACTGTCTCGCTAACTAACATGCGGTCGTTGGCCCACGTGTGGTAGGTTATGATTATTCATGTACCATGCCCGACAATATTGCCAGTATGCCCGGGCACGAATGCAACACGCTATTGTTAGTACTGTTACTAACAAAACACGAAAGGAATCTGTTCAGCTCGCAAAGGGCGGGCTTTTATTTGTATGACATTCTTGTAACACTGTACCCCCTCGAAACTCTGTGACAAACGGCACCGACCGCTTTAAAATTCACACCGAGCCTCGTTCGCTAATCAGCGTAGCGGGTCAGTTCATAAATCCGGATCGAATTGAAAATTCGTGCCGGGGCACGTCGGCAATACGCCCGGGCGCGGCACGTCGGCAGTGACGGTGTGGAGCGATAGCATCGGCATTATTGGTTGGCAAGCATGGCCGCACCGTCGTTACGAATGTTCAGGTTTAGTCGGGGCCGGACATGTTCACACCTAGCTTGCGGCGGCCGCGCGCTCTACCGAGGCCATAGCCGGCATTGGTGGCATAACTCGCATAGGTCGCATAGGTCGCATAGCCCGCGAGCGGTCGCGGCCGCTTGCTGCGACTTGCGTACACACCTGCAACACACTCGCACGCTGAATGCACACTCGCGCGGAGCCGCCGCGCTGACGCAGGCGACTAGACTGTACCGGTCGAGCCCGTCGGCACGTCGGGCGGGCCGTCTCGCTCGCACGATGTAACGTTGTTGGTGATTGTAGTGCAATGAGTATACGTTTGATAAATGTGATGTGATAATTAATTACGGACGTTCTAGACATATCTTTCTTATCCCCTACCTATTTTTTGGTTGAGAAAATTTAATTCCAAAATTAATAATTTTTCTTTACTAAAAAGTACTTTTAGCATAAAATATATGTATTTAAAATGTCCGTAATTTTATTATCTATCAAACCCTTAGATCACATTTATCAAAAGTCTACTCATTTTGTTACAATTACTAAAAATGTTACATTATACTCTCTCCCTCTCTACTCTCTCCCTGAGAGAAGGCCTGTACCCTACAATGGGACGTATATAGGCTGCTTATGTTACATTATACGAGCGAGACAGCATACTCAACGTAACAGCAGCCTTAAGTGTTTTTCTGTCAATACATTTCAGGGAGTAACACTAGCGCCACCGAGGAACATAAATCATATCTCTTTTTACACATCAAATTTGGCATAAACGCTATCTAGTTCCAGGTTCGTGATCCTGGGTTCTTTGCCGTGGGTCCTAAAAATCACTGTTACCATGATTGTGAGATTGTGCAGACGCTTTTTGCAAATACGATGTGTAAAAGAAGACATATATATTTTTGGATTTGGTGGCGCTAGTTAGTCCACTGGATCCCTTTTAAGAAAAAATCTTTAAGGTTTTACAGAGCTGGATGGACCGAGCTCATGCTGCAGAAAAGTACTCTAGAGGTTGAAAAGTGAGTCATTCGCCATTCTGATCGTAATCGTCGTCCTCTGTCAGCTTGTAATTGTCAAACCTGAGTGCTGTACCTCTGAGAAGCCTCACGGCTGTAAAGACACTGCCTGCTGGCTCTCATCTGGCTCTTGATATATACGAAACATCGACCGCTATCCGGTTCGATCGCTAACCGACCTGCAGAAGAGTCCGGGCCGGTTTCACTCTCTAGAACGCTCGCCTATAATCTGTTGCGCATAAGAAAGTGTCAGTTCGAAGAATGTCTCACCGTCCTGATCGTAGTCGACGTCCCTTGTGAGCGTGAGCAGCTGGGCGCAGCGCGCGTGCGCGTGCTGCAGGTAGTCCACGATGGCCTTGTGGTTGTCCAACACCTCGTCCTCGGCCCGCTGCAGCTCAGAGATGGCCTCGTGGAACGTGTACATCTCCGCCGACATGTCGCCCTCCTGTAACACGACCGACCGTGAGGCACCGACCGAGGCCTCTGCTGAAATTCAGTGTTGTAGGCTCTTTGTAACCTGCGACAGACGCTGAGCTCGAGGCCTTTTTAGCGCTGCGTAGACATACCATAATCTAGGTACGTTTAGTATAGAAAAGTAGGTATTTTTAAGTTAAGTGAGTGTAAGGGCATAGGGCATGTACCTATGACTTAGTTTTCTACTCAGAAACCTGAGTGTCTAAGCTATTCACATTCAGCGCTTGTAATTAATTGCCAATCCGCGGTGGGCACACGTTACCACGCCCATACCGTCTCTCCGAGAGCAGGCCTGTGCCGTGCAGTGGAACGTGTATAGGCTATATAAAAACTACTGAATAGTTGAATAGCAACAAGATGTACTGACGTTAAGCGATCGCAGTTGCGCGAGGTCATCGTGCGCCGGCTCCATGTCGACGTCGGCGGGCGGGCTGTCGGCCCGCGGCCGCGACGGGTCCGACGTGCCCAACTCCTTCACTCTGCAACACATAGCACACCACTATTACAAGGTCCGACGTGCGCAACTCCTTCACTCTGCAACACACACGCACACCACTATTACAAGGTCCGACGTGCCCAACTCCTTCACTCTGCAACACACACGCACACCACTATTACAAGGTCCGACGTGCCCAACTCCTTCACTCTGCAACACACACGCACACCACTATTACAAGGTCCGACGTGCCCAACTCCTTCACTCTGCAACACACACGCACACCACTATTACAAGGTCCGACGTGCCCAACTCCTTCACTCTGCAACACACACGCACACCACTATTACAAGGTCCGACGTGCCCAACTCCTTCACTCTGCAACACACACGCACACCACTATTACAAGGTCCGACGTGCCCAACTCCTTCACTCTGCAACACACACGCACACCACTATTACAAGGTCCGACGTGCCCAACTCCTTCACTCTGCAACACACACGCACACCACTATTACAAGGTCCGACGTGCCCAACTCCTTCACTCTGCAACACACACGCACACCACTATTACAAGGTCCGACGTGCCCAACTCCTTCACTCTGCAACACACACGCACACCACTATTACAAGGTCCGACGTGCCCAACTCCTTCACTCTGCAACACACACGCACACCACTATTACAAGGTCCGACGTGCCCAACTCCTTCACTCTGCAACACACACGCACACCACTATTACAAGGTCCGACGTGCCCAACTCCTTCACTCTGCAACACACACGCACACCACTATTACAAGGTCCGACGTGACTCTGTAATATACACGCACACCGAACTATCACAATACGACACGACGTTGCATCGTCGCCCGCTTTACTTAGCTGATTGAAGAATGGGTCCTAAATATTGACAACAATTACAAATGATACGTCATTTTGAACGTATAAGGTCAATTTTAAAACCTATTTAGAGGCTAAAAATTAAACCCATGCCGGGACTTGAACCCGGGACCTCTGGCTAACCGTGCCAGCGCTCTCCCGACTGAGCTAACAACAGTGAATATAATGCCACAATTATTTAATAAAGCGCGACCACTAAAATAGAAAACCTCGCCATATTGCGGAAAATCAGAGGAACTTATTTCTTTTACTGGCAACAGTAACATTTAAATGTCACATGAATGTAGATTTCTGTGAACTTGCTTTAGTGTAAAACTGCTGCTATGCTACATTGACAACTCATGCACGGAGCGATCCATTGCTTTACGAAGTGACGTCCTTCATTTGAAGCATTCGCGTAGTACACACGCATTCTGAGCTATGGTCCTCACCTGTCAGCGTATCTCAGCGTATTGAGCGAGTGCTCGCAGGATGACATAGCTGGCGAGATCATAGCAATCATGCACGTGCGGCTCTTATCGCCGATGAACGAGTCTCGGAGCACCTGCCGAATGCCACGGATGTGTTAACGTTGTGGTAAAATGTACAATCGGTTTAGGACAGAAATGACTGAGCTGTTCGATTTTAGGTATCGTCGTTTGGCATCCAAAACCGCCAACGGGACTTTTGTCAAATTTCACAGGAGACACTAACAACTACAAATCATACCAATGGTTTTTAGACTTTTGTTATAATGGTTTTTAGGTTTAAGTTAGTCTAAAAACCATTATTGGTGGTATGATTTCTAAAGTTCACTGTCTCCTGTAAAATTTTATACAAGTCACGTTGTCGACGACGACGGTATGCTCCCATTTAGTCGCTATTCACGTGTTAAACGTTGTGGTAAAATGTATAATCGGTTTAGGACGGAAAGGACTGAACTGTTCGATTTAAGGGTATGCTTCTCTTTAGTCGCTATTCAAAGGTATTTTGTCAAAGATCGTATTTCAAAGGTCCTTGATATTCTGTTCTAGCAACAATTGAATAATGGTTGCAATAAAAATAAATAAATTCCAAAATGAGTAAACATTGGTTTATCTTTGATAACTGGCTTACAGATATCTATGTTAATCACTTTATCTTAACATTTTTTACGTATGATAAAAACATCTAGCATAATTCAATAATTTGTTACCTGTGTGAGTTTGGAAGCTCTGAAGGGCAAATGGTTGCCTTTCATTCCGAGTGCTCTAATGCACTCTTTGAGCGCTAGTAGAGACTTGTTAATTTCTGCACCCTCCATTCCTGAAAAAAAGTTTTTATGAAGAATCTCAGAGTTTTAGCACTTAAAAGGCTATCCTTATATGGGTGTTAATTTATCATTGGTATTGTATAATTATAATTCTTGAAGAGCAGTGAAGTATACTGGTGTGCAATAAGAGTTAACTCTATGGTAACAAGTTACAGAAACAAATACCGTCGGATATATTATCGAATTTATGTTTACATATTTTACATAATTTCGGTGCGTGCGTGCGTGCGTGCGTGCGCGTGTGTGTGTGTGACTTACTGGTCTGTAAGTCATTTAAAAAGAAGTACGACTCACTGCTCTAGAAGTCATTTAAAAAGAAGTACGACGCACTGGTCTGGCAGTAATTTAACAAGTAGCGCGCCTCACTGGTCTGGAAGCAATTTAAGAAGTAGCGCGACTCACTGGTCTGCCGGTTGGCGGAGGAGGTGTCGGCGCCGCGCTCGTTGCCGGCGAGGTCGATGAGCGAGAACTTGCCGTGCACGCGGTGCATGCCGGGCGACCGCACCACGATCTGGAACACGGCGTGCGACCGCGACGAGTTCGAGTTCGCCGACGTCTGCAACCGCAACACACACGGGTTACGCTTCCGGTTTAGTATTCATGTTTAACGTTTACATTATACATTATAATTTTTAAAAGGCGATACACGGGTCTATATTTTCTATTTTACATCGTGTACTGAACAATAAATTTACTAGAGTGGTGGAGTAGAAAGAAATTATAGAAATGGTCCCAGCCGGAGAAGCGGAAGAACCCAAATATTATTTCAACGAGATAGAGAAAGATGGAATACTCGTCTGGACCATTTTATGAGCGAAGAACACACTGACCCCTTCAGAAGTCCACGTCACGTTCTCGTACCGGATCACCAAATTGTCGCACTTTGAACTGGATGACCACATTGCAGCACTTCATCAACAATGTCTACCACCTCTATTGGTCTCACGACACCGACCATAAGTCGCCCACTGTCCAGAAGACCTCGCAGCGTTACCATATTTGTCGACGCTGTCACCCACGACCTGTGTCAACCAGGAGCCACGTTAAACACTCACCTGGCCAGAGGTCCTCACATCGTGATGTATGTTGAATGACCTAGAGGTCCTCGCCAACGCTGTCGACCACCTTATCTGTTAGTCCCATGAGCTGTGTCGACCAGCCAAAGCCACATTAACCACCCACCTGGCCAGAGGTCCTCGCGGCGTTTCCGTATTGAATGAGCTTGAGGACCTAGCTAGGGAGATTCGTTAGCTATTTTACCTGGCCAGAGGTCCTCAAGGCGTTCCCATGTTGAATGAGCTTGAGGACCTCGTTGACGTTGTCGACCACCTTCTCTGTTAGTCCAACGAGCCGGATCGACCAGCTAGAGAGAGCCACGTTAACCACGTATCTGGCCAGAAGTCACCACAGCATTACCGTATTGGTTGAGCTTGAGGATCCCATCAACCCTGTCGACCACCTTATCTGTAAGTCCCATGACCAGCCAGAGAGACTCGTTAAGCACTCACCTGGCCAGAGGTTCTCGCGGCGTTCCCGTGTTGAATGAGCTTGAGGACCTCGTCGACGTTGTCGACCACCTTCTCCGTTAGTCCCACGATCTGCACCTGCTGCTTGCCGTCTTCTAAGACCCGCAACTTTGCCTTGTCTGCCAGAAGATCGAAAACCTGGAGAGAGGAGGATGTTCAAATGCTTAGGTCTTTATAAAGAAGCAGAAACCGTCGGTAAGATTTTGGAGTCAATATTCTACACGGAGTGATCTCCTACTAACGGACCGTAGTCAAATAGCTCGTAACTCTTGTTGTATGGTGGCATAAGAGCGAATGTCGACTACTTACTTTTGTAGCCTATATACGTCCCACAGCATGGCACAGGCCTTCTCTCAGAGTAAGGCTTAATGAACACTCGTGCCCACCGCGGATTGGCCATTTCAAGCGCTGAGGTATGTTAACACCTCAGACACTCAGGTATGTTAACACCTCAGACACTCAGGTTGCCTCACGATGTTTTCCTTCACAACTAGCGAGTGGTGGTAGAATGTCGATGAATTAGATTTTTATCCGGTCCCCGTTATACACACTTAGTGTACGGATCTCAGTTTCACATCTACCCGCTCTTTAAAACTGTTGTTAATTTTCATTTGTGGTCATAATGTGTTTGAGTAACAATAAAGCATAAAGCATTTACTCACTTACCAAATTCAGAAAGGGGATGCCTTTGACGATTTTTTTTTTTAAATCCTTTTTTTCGTCCTACTTTGGGACCCACAAGTCGGGCTTTTCAACGGGTAAGTCCGGCTTTTTATGTGTAGAGCTAGCAACGCTAGTCGTCGCATTTGCGACTCACCTTCCCGGAGTAGATCTCGAAGAAGGAGGCGGAGACGATGAGGTTGAGCGGGCGGTACTTGGCCGACTTCAGGTAGGCGAACACGTCGCGGGCCGCCATCGCGTAGATGCCCTTCTTGCAGTCCTGCGTCTTGCCCTGCCATATTGAAACATCCCTATGTAGATAGATTCACAAGATAAGATAATAATAGGGGTTAAAGCATGAAATTGCCGTTTTATTGCAATAGGTTCTTTGAATTGACATAGATCTTCATGGTTTGAGGTTTTCGAATGAAACTTTTTTCAAATGGTTTCTATGATGTTCTTTTTTTAAAAAATGTGAAACATTTGAATATCGAATTTCAATTGTTTTTGTTATTCAATTTAGACAAGAAAGATGGATACTGCGAAAATTCGAGTGATTTTTGAATACGAGTTCCGACGCGGAACTAACGCGGCAGAAACAGCCCGCAATATCAATGCTGCGTTTGGAGAGGGGTCTACTAATGAACGCACCGTGCGATTTTGGTTTAAACGCGTTCGTGATGGAAATTTCGACTTAAAGAACGAGCCACGAGGAAGACCGCCCACACAGGTGAATAACGATGAATTAAGAGAGATAGTGGAAGCCGACCCTAGTCAAACTACCCAGGAATTAGCGGCATGGTTTAACGTTACCTTACCCACAATATTGACTCACTTGCGTCAAATCAATAAACAGCCCCGACTCATGAATCGATCTTCACCATTATTGCTCCACGACAACGCGAGACCTCACACAGCACGAGAAACCATTTTGACCCTTCAGGAACTGCAGTTAGAAACCATTCATCATCCTCCGTATTCACCAGACCTTGCTCCAACGGACTACCATTTTTTTCGTGATTTGGACAATTATCTACGTGACAAGAAGGAGGCAGTACAAAATGCTTTCACACAGTTTGTGCAGTCTAGATCGTCAGAGTTCTATCGCAAAGGCATTAATGACCTTCCCATTAGATGGCAGCAATGTATAGATAATAATGACAACTATTTTGATTAAATAAATTTGTTAAAAATTTAAAAAATAAACAATTTAGATTTTTAGTACAAATCGGCAATTTCATACTTTAACCCCTAATATTATGCAACGTGTTGATTTGTAAAGTAACGCCAGACTCAGGGTTACTAGTTGGTTCCAGTAACCAATAGTGGTGATATCTCGGTTTTGAAAAAAAAGTCCCTTACTGTGTTTATTTTTAGGACAGCCGAAATGTGATGGGTGCATCTGCCTAATCATATCTCTGGATAAATAAT
Organism: Yponomeuta evonymella; assembly: GCA_963969515.1. Lineage (NCBI taxonomy): Eukaryota > Metazoa > Arthropoda > Insecta > Lepidoptera > Yponomeutidae > Yponomeuta > Yponomeuta evonymella. Next base: position 21,138,200 of record OZ018343.1, on the reverse strand, counting down.
ATCAAGAATCTAGGCAAAGATCTCCGTCAGATATAAGACTATTGCAAAAATAGGATGAGGAAAGGAAAAATCCAGCGTAGGGAGTGTCGTGTTAAATGGATTGGTTTACCGGCTTATGGTTTAAGGGGCTACAGTGTGCTGGAACTGGCTGGAAGACGCTTTTGAATCGCTTGTGACATCCTCTAGGAACATTTCAGACCTTTGAAATTAATATATGATATAATTTAACTCCTCGATTCCCTATGGCATGTATGACAACTGTCATAACCTTACGCCTTCTATGAGTAAATATATTCCGTAAGAATGCTTAAAACAAACCTAAGAATTTATGTGCCATTTTAAATGCGCAGTGGATTACGTTTAAGCTTATACAGTCTTACGGGCAATATCAAAATATTGTATGTTGATGTTTAAAACTAACAGGAACAATAGTTACTCATTCAGAAAAAACGTTTTCATCAATTTATCACATTACGCCTTACGAGGAAAAGCCCAGCTACTCGTTGCATGTTGTCTGTGACCAGGCGCTCTTCGCATCACCATTGATTTGATTGTAACTTTTCATAAGCGATTCATCAATCATAAATCAACCTTCCAAAGTTCACCTCGAGCGCCATATAGTGAAATTAATTCAAAGTAGCAATTCTCATACAAAATTACCGATTGTAGGCCAAGGACGTGGGGTGAGGGACCGAAAAAGACGCCGCATCTTTCCAATTCACTTTCGTACAAAATGTACTGGGTCAAGTTTCATAAAACTATAATTTCGTAGTTTATTATGACAATTCGAGGTACACTGCGCAGCAGAGTCTATTTGTTTATCTGTGGGTTAATCGGCTTTCGGTCATAGTCACAATGAATTGTAGTTCTATGAAACAGGATCCTGAAGGGATGGGTCTTTTCCGCGCCCTCGCCCCACGTCCCATGTCCGAACAAAACAAAAAATATTATATACCTATTAGTCCAATCGGTGGAGACATTTTCGAGTTTTTGCAAGACCAACGCACGGGGACTGATTTTTGTAGTAGTGATCGAGCTTCAATCGTTAGAAAAACATAAAATGTAAATTCCCATTTCCTGTATTTTTTTATTTAAGTAAATAACTAAAAAAGAAAATAAAAAGAAGAAAAGTAAAAAGGAAACCGATCATTTATTATAATCATTATTCGAACCAAAAGCTCTCTGTCGCTCAAGGGACGCCTCTTCCCATCCGAGCTATTGTAACATTATGAATCTAAGCGAAACATCGTTCTATTATTTGTGCCTAAATCACGGTAAAAGCGAGGTTCACTAAAAATTAAACCTAACTATCCATTTATTGTCGCGATTAGGTCGGCCGCACGCGGCCAGACTTTCTGCTCGAGTATTGTAGTCTCTAATACCTAGCATTTAAGGTTCATTTTAGTTTGATGGAGTTTTGTTTCAGTCCTCGCGCTCGCACTTCGCCTCCTCGTTAGATTGTAGGGTACATCATAGGCGGTAAATAATGTGTTGGTAAATAATAACTTCGATTGGCGTTACGAATAATACTTGATTCATAATATTCATAAACGAATCTGTGTAGATTTCGTCTGTAAATTTTTTTTCTATCTGCCTGACATGTTTTTCTGTTTTAAATAAAATAAAACGATGTATATTTTTATCACGCATTTTATTGTACATGCGGAAGTATTGTTAGAAGAATCAATGGCGTAATGCTAAAAATTTTAAAGCAATTATAATTTATAATACATTTGTACTTGTTTTTAGTTTTTTTATTTTCTCGAAATTCCGCCGTATTGGGATAAGTTATCTACACTGCAATAATTATGCTCTTTACCTTCCCTACATGTAATATAAATCACACTTCCATGACATGTATGTTGATCCTATTCAATTGTTTTTGCTAGGGTTGTCACAAAATCCGGGTTTTTTTATTCATGATTTATTCGATGCTCATTTTTAGGTACAACGTAATTTAAATATATAATTTAACGCTCATAATATTTTTTGGGTTCCGTAATCATAATGACAACAAAAGAAAGTAGTTAGGTTTTTTGTACACGTAACAAAAAAAAAAAACAACTGAAACCTTAACAAAAAGGAAAAGTGTAACAAAAAGTAACCAAATAGAAATAGAAGTACTGTATCACACAATAGATTAAATAAAAATCTGCGTTCCTGGTTTACCGATATTACATATTTTTATTTAAGTGTCACAATGAATAGTTTAATGTATCTTGAAAATATTCGTCGGTGGGGAGTTCCAAAATTATAATAATAATAATAACGTCCACACAACGCAATCAAACTAGAATTCCCTGTACTATGGTATGGATAGTTTTTAACTATCAGCTTTAATGACAAAAATCACTTAAATGCTGTATGTTTTCTGTGCTATTGGAATGAAATAATAGAAATGGTATGAATTACACTATTAATACGATTATGAACAGATTAATCTGTTATAATATACCAATATAAGTTAAGACGAGGCGGCACTGTTTATTAATAATTATATTTATCAGTCTTTGTGCTGAAACAAGGATGCAGGCCAAATAAGCACTCAAATCCATTTGTAGCTCTTTTGCCAACATCCTTAGCAACGAAGTCTTTATCCATTTTCATAATTTTTGTTTTATTTCTTTGGTCAATATCCATTTTGAAATGTTTTTTTTTTCTTCTGTAAAAAATCAATTATTTTGCTTTTGTTCTTAAAATTTTTATTATTTTGTTTGTGTTATACCATAGAAAAAAAATACTCCTGTCAGATTCGCTTAATGGACTATGTGGCCACACAGGCACGGAAGCGATGACACATATTCACCCTTTTAAAACCGCTTCAGTGAATGCGCGTAGTGTAAAATAAAATAAAAAATTGCGCAAAGTCGATGATTTAAATTCAAAGATTTTGAGCCAAAATCTTAATCCAAGCTTCAAATTTATCAAAATTACCACTCTTTTAAAATATTTATAATCCTCTGTATTTTTACACTATATTTAAAGATTTTCAACAGCTTTTGTAAATAAACCTCTTGAGTCATGGAAACACAAGAAGTCCACTGCTGGATATAGGCCTCCTCCATGCATTTCCAAAAAGACCAGTTGGAAGCGGATTTCATCCAGCGTCTTCCTGGCACTTGGATGAGGTCATCTGTCGGCTGGTCGTCCTACGCTGCGCTTGCCGATATGTGGTCTTCATTCGAGAACTTTTCGGCCATGTAGACGACTTTCGTTCATCTACGAATCTCATCATTTCTGATTCGATATCGTAGAGAAAGCATAGGCCTTTCCATAGCTAGTTGCGTGACCTTGAGCTTTCTTATGAGGCCCATAGTGAGAGACCACGTTTCAGTGCCATAAGTCATCACTGGTTGTATAATTTTGTCTTGAGCGATTGAGGTATATTAGAGAAAGGACTTTTCTAAGTTTCCCGAATGCTGCCCAGCCGAGTTGGATTCGACGATTGACCTCTTTCACAAAGTTGGACGGGCCTAGTTGGACTGTTTGTCCTGAGTAGACGTATTCGTCTACAACTTCGAGAGTCGAGTTCCCCAATGTTATTGGGGTGGGCACGAAACGAGTATTCGATGTGACCTTTGTTTTGTCCATGTTCATTTCAAGGCCCACCCGTTGGGAAACTCGACTGAGGTCTTCGAGCATTATGCCGAGGTCTTCCATCGTTTCTGCCATGACTACTATATCGTCGGCAAATCGAAGGTGAGTGATGTACTCGCCATTGATATTGATGCCGCGTCCCTGACATTCCAGAAGCTTGAAGGTATCTTCCAGTCCGTTTGTGAACATTTTTGGAGAGATAACGTCTCCCTGTCTTACGCCCTTTTTCAATGGAATTGCCTCCGAACTCTGTACCTGTACTCGGACCGACATAGTGGTTCTGTGGTCATAGTGGACTGTTGTACAAGCATTTCAGCCAGCACCTCGATATACCGATAGTCAATACGGCAACGCTGGAGAGACTTGAGCACTGTCCATAACTCGATCGAATCGAAGGCTTTCTCATAGTCCACAAACGCAAAGCATAATGGCAAATTATACTCCTCAGTCTTCTGTATAATTTGCCGCAACGTGTGGATGTGGTCTATGGTACTAAAGCCCTTTCGGAAACCGGCTTGTTCGGGAGGCTGGAAGTCATCAAACCTACGTTCAAGACGATTCGTGAGGACCCTCGAAAACAGCTTATAAACATGGCGCAGAGTAGTCATCAGTAACCACAAAAACCTCCAATACTAATTTTCATACAAAAACGGAGCCAGAGATAAAAATCAGAATTTTTAAATTTTTAGGAGCCAGCTTGAAATTCGACTTACGCCATTTTGTAAAAAGTAAGTTAACGTTGTCATCCAACCCAAGGTCTTATTCAACATTTGTTCGACAAGACTACCCCGTAATGTTACCGTTTTCTCAGGCTTTGACAAAAAAGCTGTAAAGAGCGGATTTTCCAAGTCAGATTTTTCTTATCGGATTCAGGGATCACCCTGTAAGGATGGAAAATTCCAAGTTTATACCATATGTGGAACTTGAAAATCTTTTAGCACCTGATAAGACCGAAATTAGAACAACCAAAAATTCAAGAATTTTCGCACGTCTAGTTATTTTAGCATTCAAATGCTGTGTGACTATAAAGTTGATACAATATTAGTCCAGCCGCTAGACCAGCGGGGCCCGGTGGCAAAACCTGCATTAGGTGTTGGTTGAAAATTTAAGCAAGTTTACTTTTCAATCGGCACTATTAAATTTGCCATAAAAATTTGTTGACGTCACCGTCCCATCTAGGGTTTATGCAACGAGTTTATGTTGTTTTAAAATACCACCCCTAAGTGTTACCATTATCCCAAGCCGTTGAAAAAAAAAGAAGCTTCTCCAAGTTTTCGATTTTCTCCGTCAGTTTTAGCAAAAAAACTAATCGTATAGAAAATTTCAAGTTAGTAACATCAAAATGGGACAACAATTTTATCTAGCTGTTTTTCGCTGATCAACTTTATGTAGGTATATACATTCTTCACGTCACACCGTGTACATAAAGTTGTTATATGCGATGTATATCATGTTAGTATTTTAATTAATATATCAATAATAATGGCACCAGGTATTTACATATTTTTTTCAAAATCAAATCAGATCCGGATTATAAATTACTATCTGAGAGCGTGACAACCCTAACGACGTAAAATCCGGATAACAATTAAAATGGTCGTAATTTCTACTTTCCATGGAATTGGCATTTGAAATATATTTTTTATTTCATATGGGGAAGTCGCTTCCTACGTTCCAATTTTGCCACTGAGTCCCGAAATACATCCATGTGAAATCAAAGTCAAATTCACTTTATTGAAAAAAGATAAGATGATTTTTTTTCACTTTTTGACATAAAAACCTGTTGTGAAAAAACATGTACTATTTCGTAAGTAGGTAGGTAAACAAATACGTACTAAACATGTGATTTTTGTTTGAAAGCTATTCTTTCTACAAAGCATAGATAAGTTTTGAAGAGATGTACCTACCTTTATCTTTTTTGTTTGTAATGGCGCATGCTATACAAGAAAGCATTAGATTGAAGTCTATTCAATCTACGCGTACGCGGGCGGGCTGGCGAGCCGGCTAGAAAAGTAGAAACCGCTCGGCTCGCTCGACGCGTTCGAAATTCGGCTATATATGTGTGCGTTTGGCGGCGTGTGCTTACGCGAAGGGAATGAGACTGTGTGTGTGCGGCCGCGCGCGCGTCTTTCTATGGAGATTACTACTAGGAATTAATTCAGTCGTGTCATCTAGCGGTGAAATGTTGAAGTGCTGCACACCTGTGTCAAACGCTCAAGGTCATCGGCACAGGGAAAAATCTTAAGACAACGGACGTCTGCCACGGAAAATGTCTCAAGGGGTTCATCATTATTGTTATTATTATTGTACATAAAAAAGGAAATTACACAGATATTTCTTAACCTATAAGTACACCGGTGGCCTCATCACAAAAGGTGAGTGATTTGGGTCTGCAGACCGAGAGAAAGGAGAGAAGATATTAAAAAAACAGTTACCGTTTTAAAGGACAAGACAGTACTTAGTCCCTACTATACTAAATGAAATGTCAGTGGAACTAAGATCCTCACAATATGCCAGTAAAATGCTTTATAAAAAGTGGGTAGCTTTTGAATTAATTAACCAGTTTGTAACCAGTACCATAAATTGATCCTAATGTTAAGTATCATGTTTTACTTTTCTATGTAAACTTAATTTAAGTAACGTGTTAGGAATTTTAAGTAACTTAGTTTTAAACTGAGAGTAAGAGTGCCAATAAACTATGATTTAGTTTGGCGGAAACGAGATAAAGTAAAAACTGCATGTACTTTTTATAGAATAAACAAATTTATTATTATTATAGATGACCCCGTGAACTTCGTATCACCGACGTCAACCGTTTTTTTTCTTCTCACCGTTTAAACCTTCCCTGGACTTCCACAAATATATAAAAACAACAATTAGCCAAATCGGCCCAGCCGTTCTCGAGTTTTAGTGAGACTAACGAACAGCAATTCATTTTTATATATAAAGAACAGTACCCGGTCAATACAAGTTGCCAAAAAAGATTAGAAACTAAAGACTGAGATTTTTCTAACACTGATAAGCCTGGCGTCCCTTAGTCTCGCCGCGACGAATCGCAAAAAATGCTATACAATGACTGTAAACTGCATCCATTAGCAATGCGCCGAATCGCCGCCGGAACAAATTCAATGCGATTCGGTCTGCTTCAGAAACAAATCGTATTGTGATAAAGGCTATAAAAAGTCTGAATTTTCGGCAGCGTTAAGCTTAGTTTCACTTCTAATATACACTCTTTTTTTGCCAATAAAGCTTGGCTGAATTGGCAAAAAAGTAAATACCTCAAATGGAATTCGTGCCTAAAAGTCTCCGTACCAGCAATTTGTGTCACAATAACATTTTTATTTTTCTTCAAATGCTAATTTCTAATTTTAAGTCACGTTTGTAACTGGTGTGTACCAGTTTGCGCCTATGGTGTCTGTACTACTAATTTGGTTCCAGAATGTACCTCCCGCATGTTTCCACAGTACCCTCAGCAGCTTGGCCCCAGTACTGACCCCGCATATCCCCAGTAAGTACCGTCAAGTCCCCAGTCCGTACCTGGAAGTCCCCGCCCATGGTCTGCGTCTTTCCGGAGACGGTCTGTCCGTAGGCGAAGCACTTCTGCCTCGTTCGCGAAGCGGTTAACACACTTGACTACCAAAACAAGAGGTCGTAGGTTCGATTCTAACTGGAGGCCGCTGTACTCGATTTGTACAAATGGCCTCTGTGTCTTGTTGTAACTGCTTGTATGTGATGTCCTTACCTGGCTACCATACCATATCCTAGTACGGGAAAAGTGATCGTGTTGTCTGGAAGTTATTATAATTCCTTCGCCATCAGACCCTCGAGTATTATCTGCACTAGCAGCTTGGCCCAAGTCTGTACCAGCCAGCCCCCAGTCAGTACCGTCAAGTCCCCAGTCCGTACCTGGAAGTCGCCGCCCATGGTGTGCGTTTTCCCGGAGCCGGTCTGTCCGTAGGCGAAGCACGTCGCCATCCCGCCCTCGAATATCGTTTGCACTAGCGGCTTGGCCGTGTATCTGTAGGGAAATCACGCATTATTAGAACTGAAAGACATTGTGAGCAAACCCATTGTCGTTAATTCTCGGGCTAATTCGTAACTAGATAAACCGTTTATTAGCGCTTTGGGACTCACACACATAAAGCATGAGCAAGACAATTTAGTAGTATTGATCGACGTAGGGGCTTTTTCGAGTGCACATGAAAATGAAATGAAAAAATGAAAAATGTTTCTTGAGCTGAACAAAAATTTACAATATATTAAAGTAACTCTGAACCCCAAACTAAATTAAATTGTATCTTAGGGCACAGTGGTCCATTCGGGGTGAAATTAAATATATCACAACATAGTGTTTGCACGTGTTCGACCAATGCAGAAGTCTTGGACCCACGAGTCACGACTTCAAGTGGATGTGCGCGGCATCTGGTGAGACGGGAGAACGGACGGTGGACGGTTGTGATCAGAGTGGTGGTCGAGAAAGAGCCGTCGTTCTGTAGGTAGGCCATCTGCCCGATGGATCGATGACATTAAGAATGTGGCCGGAGAGCAATGGGCGAGGAGGAAGATGCCTAAGCCCAACAGTGGGCTTCTTTCATGGCCTGTGTAGTTAGTTAGACTTGCACACTCAACGCTAGTGTCCATTTACGGCAATATATTTTTGTTGTCTACACGAGATTAGGAGAGAAACTCACGCCTGTATCCCAGAGGGGTAGGCAGAGACCAGGGACTGCCACTTGCCACGATCCTGACAGATCACTTTCGCTTCCTCAACATTCATTAGTCGTTGCATGCACGCACGCCGGTTTCGGGTACTTTTATCTTGCCCTTTGCTAATACATCCCCTATTTGATCGAAGTATGTCCGCCTGGGTTGAGGATTCTTTCTGATTTTACTACTAATGTGCTACAATGGGACAGGTTGAGAAGGAATGGCGTCAATCGTGTTGGAAAGCTTTGAAAATACAGCTACAAAAACTCACTTGTAAACGATCTCGTTGGTGCAAGAGTCGTCGAAGGCGTAGTCGAAGCGGAACTTCTGGTTCTCGAGGTACTTGGTGAGGTCCACCTTGTTCTTAGGTTCGTGAACGATCATCTGATCTTTCGTCGGCACGCTGATCACGTCCACCTGTGAGGAACAATCAAGAGACAATACAAGCATAAGCAGCGTTTACTTATGAAGAATGTCTGCAGGTCAAAGACCTTCTCATAGACAGAAACAGTATGGGCCTCGCGAGCCTATCGAGGCGGATTGGCGATTTGCGTATTCGACCAAACATCTAATGCTTGACATAGGCCTCATCCAAGGCACACTCTTTCTGTCCCACGCTGCGTCTGCCGGTTCGCGGTCTCCACTCGAGAACCTGTGTGCCCCGGTCATCGGTTCTTCGGCAGATGTGGCCAGCCCACTGCCACTTTAGCTGACTAATTTTAGAGGCTATCGCTCGGTTTCTAGAAGAGCGATCAAATGTTAATCTCATGTTGATCTCACGTCAAGCTAATTTCAGTCAATCACGTGCCGGTATTTTGAATTAATCTTAGATTAATCTCTTGGTACATTTGAACACTCTTTCAGAAACAGAGGCTATGTCAATTACTTTGATTCTTTGATAACTTATCTAAAAGAGTGAGTAAATAACCAATCAGCGTACAGTAGAAAACTAAATCTCGAAGCCACATAGCGCGTTAAGCAACTTTTTTGCGACCACTAAAGCAATAAAAGGACACCTTATGAAACCTAAAAATGAAAGCTAACTCTTGCTGCTGCATAGCGCACTATACAGCTCTTCTCCAACCGCTAAATACCTAAGAAGGCGCCTTATGGAACCTTTTACTAGGTGGGTACGTAAAACCCAGGTGCATGTACCTCCTTCTTATCGAACTCCATCTTGTTGACGGGCCGCTTCCGCACGCACACGGTGATCTGGTGGTCCTCGAACGGCACGTGGTGGTCCTACGAACTCCACTCTGGTGGTCCTAGGAAGGTGCCTTATGGAACCTTGTGCCAGTTGGGTAAACAAAACCTAGGTGCAAGTACCTCCTTCTTGTTGAGCTCCTTCTTGTTAAGAGGCCGCTTCCGCACGCAGACGGTAATCTGGTGGTCCTCGACGGGCTCGTGTCCGGTGAGCGGCCGGAAGTCGATGCTGTTCTGGTATTCGCGGACCATCGCCAGGAACTCCCAGTTCGGGTTGCCCGGGTCCATGTTCATTAGGGCCTCCTGGAATGGGAGGAGACAAGGTCGGGGATTTTCAAAGGATGACTAAACAAGAATTATTTATCACAATGTTTTAACCCGAAGACGTTACGGTACGAGCCCTTTGCAGAAATTTAAAACACTAGAGCAGACTTAAAAAGTGCAAGAACCGGCCAAGCGTTCCGTACCATTATCTATACAACATTTGAATATTTGAAGCGTCTACTTGTCGCCGTTATTAATATCGAGCAAAAAATGGCAAAAAATCACGTTTGTTGTATGGAAGCCTCCCTGAAATAGATGTTTTATTCTGTTTTTAGTATTTGTTGTTATAGCGGCAGCAGAAATACATCATCTGTGAAAATTTCAACTGTCTAGCTATTAAGGTTCATGAGATATAGCCTGGTGACAGACAGACAGGGACGGACAGTGGAGTCTTAGTAATAAGTCCCTTACACTTTGGGTACGGAACCCTAAAAAAGTATAAATGATTTATCTATCTTCTTTGCTGACTCGAAATTGTCCAGAAGGAGCACCGAATTGTCCAGAAAGTTGACGATTGTGCAGAAAGAGCAATTATTTAGAAAGCCACATGTTCATGAGCACAATATACCGGTCTGTTCAAAAAATACGAGATACACCGCATTATTAAGAACTAGAGCGTACATTGTACCTAGAGTATTGTATATTTTATGTGTCTCGCTAATGCAACGCTCAGTTTTGAGAACAACGAAAAGAAATAACGGCCCCAAAATGTTCAGAAGCGTGATGCGCCGCATGGTTCGAACACGATGCGCCAAATTATCCAGAAAGTGCGCCATGCGCCAATTTGGCCAGAAAGAACGATCGGCCCATTCAAGGACAGAGGCCTTGATGAACACAGCCTGGATGATTCACATCAACCGGATTTACAAGGACCAGATGCCTTTGCTAGTTTCGTCCAATGATTCCCAGCCGCCTTCACAATACGCCGGCCCACCGAGCTGGTGATCTGCCCACCGACCGAAGTTATATAGGGTATGATGATCATCATCATCAGTTTCTGTTATCCCTTATTAGGTACGTGGGACTCAAAACCGACTTCCATAGGGTATCATATATTACCTTTTCCTCCTTGAGTTCAGCCTGCCTCTGCCGCCGCTTCTCGCGGTTCTCCTTGAGCCGCTCCACCTCCTTGACGACGTTGGACCGCCGCACCGCGCCCGTGGCGTGCGGCACCGACACCGTGCTGGAGGCAGCCGCCGGCCGGTTCGAGTTGCCGCTCACGCTCGACGCGTTGAACTGAGGAGTTGAGGAGTCTATGACAACGCTCGCGCGAGGTGCCGATGTATTTTGAAGAGCTTCATCTCATCAGAATTATTTTGAAAACGCATCATATAATCAGTCTCTGGAAAGAGATAAGTTGGCTGGATGGAGCGATCTCACATTCCTGCTAGATGAATTGGCTCAGATATGAAACTAAGTGCGGAAATCACAGGTCTAACTAACTGTTTCAACAGACTCTGTTTCACAGGGAATTTAGTCTCAACACGATGTGACCAATGGTAAGCTGGGTCGAATTTTGAGGCGGGGAGCGGCACTCTCTTTATAGCAACTATAAAATCCTAACAGAAATCCACTACCTATTTGTTCTGTATTCACATCTGGACCTTTGTGCTAGACAAATTACCTAAGATAACCGGCATTTCACCGGATGAATCCTCAGACAAAATTTTGGTATTTGGTCAGATTTATACAGATTTCTACCTTCGTAAGGTCGCTTGCCTTTCCGTCTTCTACAAGTTATATTTTGGAAAGTGTACACAGGGGCTACATAAACTTATACCCCGTCTTCGTTTACCATCAGGCGTGACTGGGGTCAAGTCACCTGTCTCAATAAAAAAATCTATACTCGGTGAGTCCCAAGCTCCAGTAATTTATGTGTGTGGACCAGGCTTCAACGTGTCCGAAAGATCCTAAGTCCTACAATAAGGTAAAGAGGACCTCTTTCTGGTGGTTCCGCCTTTGCGGCTGTGCCAGCGAGTGTGTGGGGGCCGCGACGACGGTGGCCACGCTCGGCATGCTACCGACGCGGCACCGCCCGCCCGACATCGGCTGCGAACGGGGGTCGGTGAAGGTAGGATGAGGATCAGGAAGGGATAGCAGGGATCTTTCCACGGCCGAAGAAAACTTCTTAAGGAAAAGCTTCATTCGTAATAGAGACGATAATAGCATCGGCATTCGTTTGATATGCAAGAGTGTGTTTTGACAGATTTGATCCTCGCTCTCGTTTGAGAGAAATTCAAGGGAATCTGTTAAGCACCGTAATGGGCTCGTTTAAAAGTGCAGAGAAAAGAACTCATATGTAGTAAGATTGGGATGGCATGGCGGGGATAGGAAATCCTAAAGTGTGTAGTTTAGTACCAATTCTTCAAAAGAATGTACTTTCTATCGATCTTCGGTTCATAGTACTAACCCTATAAAAGACTGGTTTTGTTCTATTCCTGTGGCATAAATCCAAAAACTAAGTCAAAGGTAAATTCGCACAGTAGAGGCAAAGCTTTAGCCCGATAAAAGCGTGGAGACCGTAGCTCATGATCGAATCCAAACCTCACCTGCTGTGTGACCCTACTGTTGGACTGGGGCTGCTGCGGCTGCTGGGGAGGCGGCACGTTCTCCGCCCCCCGCCGCCCCGTCGTATCCCCGCCGTGGCCGTTGGTATAGGCCGCGCTCGCGTTCGATAACCGCATCTGGTTGTTGCGGGTCACGCGGGATGGCGCTGGGAATGCAGAGACAGTGTTAGAAGAGGGCAATGCAGCAGAAGCCGAGGACAGAAAGAAGTGGCGTGCCTTAAGAGAGGGCTATGTCCAGCAGTGGACGTGTACAGGCTGATTGATTGATGAAGGAAGCAGAAACCACTGCTAAAACTCAAAGCTACGTAAACGAGGATTCACATGAGGCCAAAGTGTTTGTCCCCACCACTACCAAAGTTGAAATTTCCGAATGCCGTTTTGAACGCATAGCCAACCGTAAAAACGCAGTGCTATTTGTTAAGTCAGTTCAACGATGTATATGTAAAGAAACATTGTGATCACTTCACCTTTGAAAGATAAACCTTCGGTGCTCCTATTACCTACTACAAAAATGCGAACCCAAAATGAGAAGCGAAATTAAAAGAAGCCTGTGTTGTGAAGTGCTAAGGATCCTGCTTACGTGATTTCTTTTCCTGCACTGGTTCTACTATCTGGAGCTCAGTCTTCTCGAAGGCTTGAGCTGGGGCGGTGGAGGAAGCGGTGGAGTCCGCCACGCGTCTCCGATATCGTAACCAGGAGCAACACATTGTATGGCAGCTTGTTGGTTTTGTTTTGAGTCAGTCTTTTATATAGCCATGTTTCTAAATTTGCCGTTCTTATTTCGGCGAACGAATACGCATTTTTGTTCTTTTCCAATCTCTTGGTGGCCAGTCTGATCCTTTCTGATGTTTGTTTGGATTCCAGCACTATGATACTATTTGTTTATTTGTACGAGTCTTTTCGGTGGCCTTTTGAGATGTTACTCTGGATTTTTTATTCCTAGTATTATATAGTACGTGTACGCGAATTTTTTAAAACTTAGATAATCCGACCATGATTTTGGCAACTTATGACAGCGTATCACAATGAAACTAATCAATGCATTTTAAAGTTTGTTCCAGCACTTTTATGCCGGAATGCTCAACCGCATGTAATCAAGCTAATTACAAATTCAACATATGAATTGGCCTGTTCTTCGCGAGGTGATCTCAATGTAACCATAGTAAAACTTTGGACACAGAATAGTGGTATATAAAAGACGATTCCGATATGTGAAGTGGGTGTTAATGAACTGAATTTCGAAGAGTCCTAAATGTTGTTATGGCACACAGACGGCAAGTTTACCCCGACAATCCGCTCTAGACAAGTGTGTAACTCAACCGATACAACCGAAATGGATCGGCGCTGTCGCAAGCGGTCGCGATCTCACAGCCATATTTGGTTCTGTTTCCTCACTCAAGGCAATGAACCATGACGCATGCGGACTAGTGCCGGGCGCGAAGGTGAAATTGCTCAGTTTGTTGTGGGTAGACATTTATTGCGAATGTTTGCTGGTGGATTTAATGTGGATTTTGTTCGATACACCAAGCTTCCAAATCGTGAGAAAAATATCAGCAGTACCATACAAAAGTTTAGCATCGAACAGCTGATTTCTCTGCTCTACGCAATATAATCCTTTTTGGGGAGGGGATTTCAATACCCCCAGTATAAAAAAGGTCCTTAAGCATACCTTGAGACTTAGCTTGTTAGTTATTTAAACTCCTAGGGCATTATATAAAAAAACACGATATCTCTAAAACACTCCTCAAACGCAGTTTAAATGTCCGTCGTAAAGGGAAAGACTTACTCGAACTGTTAAAGAAGTTGTTGTCAAAGACTGCTAATCTTTTATATTACTTCGAACCTTGAAACGAAAGAAACGCCGTGAACAGTACAACTGATTGAAAAGCGAAACGCGTCCGCAGCAAAAACTATTCAGAGAGCTTTCAAGGCGACTGTAATGGTTAATCGACAACTTTTGAAGTCACTGGGTGATTAGTTGAGGAGAAACCACGACCTATGGGCCTTGAATTTAACTGTTAAAGATTACACTTTCCTGCGCGGTAAAATCATTTTGCGGCGAGCTTCTGTTATCAAAATATTAAAGCCTTACAGAAGGAGAAGAAAATCTAGGTATTGAAGCTTTGGCAGACTGAGCTGAAACGGCCCTAGACTTCGATTCTTCACAAAAATGGTCAGCTTGAATTGACGTTGGATCTTAAGAATGCATCTCTTCCGACATTGTCAATACGCTACGTCAGTAGATAACTGCAGATTCGTAGGGCATTTGGTACCTCATTGATGTCATTGACGGCCTCATTGGTCTAACGGTAACAAGTTTGACTACCATACCAGAGGTGATGGGTTCGATTCTTGCTGGGCGAACGCCGTTCTGTAGTTTGTACCAATGGCTTTAGTTTGGGTATTTTTCCATGATTGTGATGTCCTCGTCTGGTTACCATATCACCGGGTATTCTAGGTCGTGATACGTGGACCAAGACAAGTGCTTGTAATGCAAGGGTGTTATGTACTCGCGAATGTATGAAACAGCGGACAGGTATTTTTTGCAACTTCAGAGTGAGTTAAGTAACATCCCTAAGTTCTTAAGGACATTTCTGCATCATTCAGTATTAGGAAGATGAGATGAATGCTCAAATTACAGGAGAATGAAACTTTAAACACTACTGACTCCAAAAAACTACCCCTCTTCAAGTGAGAAGTTGTTCAATACTGAAACCGGAACTGAAACGGAAACAGGCCGCTATTAAGTGACATTACATTCGCTTTTGTCGAGGGTCCAATGAATTATGTACCTTTCCGGTGACGTCACGAGCCCGTGAACACGAGAACGTAATCGATAAAGCCTATTAGATGTCAATGTCATATGGCTGCTTTGAAAAACGTACCATTAGCCTAAAAAACCCCTCACTACAAGCGATTTCATGTCAGGCGAAGAAAATGGTACAGAACAAATTAGAACAAGCTGTTTAGATACCACCACAATGGTATTTTTCTCTACTGAACTTCACTTATGTTTTAGGTTAAATTAATCTGCATAGCAACGGTCACCTTGACAACGGTTGCAAAGACCTTTCATAATGCAGTGAAAACTGTCAAAAATCTCACAAAATAACTCCATTTTGTTGCACAAAATATTTGAAGCTTCGACGCAACAAAGCGTAGCTTTTTAATCTAATTTTAATGACATATAGTTATCTATTGAATTCCCGTCACTACATGCATGGGTTTTAGTGCTACGGCCTTAGAGCTGATAATGGCTCGTTGGACCAGACCTGCACAGCATAGGATTTATTCACCTGACCTGGAACATGGCACGATGTTTATCATGCAGGCAGGAGGGAAGTTGTTAGGCGAACAGTCGAGCTATCTGTTGCGAAGTTGTTTCAATCGATAAACAAGAGCAATTTTTCAACTTAAATTTGTAGTGGGTCTTGCGTGCAATACCATACTGACGAAAAACATCAGTGTATTGGTCCAATGAAGCGAAATAGGATCTGAATCGTGGCAAAAGTCAAACCCTGGTCTCTGTCCCTTCAGTAAATAGGCATTAGTTTAGAAAGATTCCTACACAGGTTATTAAACACCTAACCCGACCAGAAATCTAAGCATACTAGAAAAATAAGTGGCACTCACTTGCGAGAAATTTTCAAGCTATTAGAAAATAAATTTGGTATTTCAGCGTGCCATGTACCTATTAAAAAAATCGGGATCAGAAACAAGCGTAACGCTGGTTCATATTTACGCTCCGTGGCATAAGGACACTATAAGTTACGCGTTCATTGCGTGCCAACATTTTTGATATTTCAATGACACAAAAAATATTTGCCAGCAACATTTTATTGTTTTGGTGACCAGTATTAACAACCCGAAGAATAGTTATAATCATTTTGAACCAACGTCAAATAAATATAAATTCGAACATAGAGCATGAAAAATCATATTACTGGTAATTACAGACATCATGACCTGGATCACTTTGTGTGTAGGTTGAAAGGACACCTAAATCTAACATCAAGGGTCAGTGACTAGCCATCATTAATAATTCCTATGGACAATCTAACTACGTAGTTTTTGACCAACTAGCCATATAACGGCTGACCTACTGCGAAATACAATCTGGAACACTCTGAAAACCTCTGTCGAATTAAATAGAAGAGCGAATCTATGGAAGCAGACATGGAGAAGTTTGATGAAGATTTTCCACTAAACATGATTGAGTATGATTGAGTACTGGCCGAAATTAATTTTTATACCATGCTCACCGTCTATCGTGTGTTTTCTTTGACTTTTGCTAATTTTAGTTGCATTATTTTTTTAGGTATTAAATATCATTCATTCCATACAATTCCATCGCATTTGACTAGTTTAGATGCAGAAACTAGACCAACCATGGATGGCGCGAGTGGATCCTTTGTTGACACGAAACTTTTTGGAGAAATAATGGTATTAAAAAGTTGTGAAGACTGTACGTACCTAACAACTCTGCACGATATGCTGAAAAGTGAAAATGTATTACCTAGTGGAGTTCGGACAAAAGATTCCGATAAGCTGCCAAGTTATTGCTTCGGTACGTTCTCGAAGTCGAAGACAACTAAGGAATTACATGACCTCACGCACCTCTACTTCGAAGGGTAAACAGAGCCTACGTTTTGTCAATACTCGGGTAAAGTTCACACTCGATCAACATGTACATTTTTACAACTTAAACTTTCATAAGCACTGCACATTTTATATATTGGTTCAACGGTTTCACTTGGGATAGCCGACTAGTTTTGACCTTAATAAGTGAAACCGTTGAACCAATATATAAAATTTACATTTTTGTTGCAAAGTCGCCCGTAATGTAACCGAGTAGAGTGCATGCGTGTAAAGATTGATGTGCTGTTGACTTACAGGAAAATCTCATGTCTACCACATTAGCGACCTTACATCAAGTCGTGGTCGGGATCAATACACCCCTCCCACACTGTTGGAGCATGCAGACGTCCTCAACGGTCTGATTCACTCAAGACTGTCATAGTTTTATTTATAGTTTAGATTTCGACAGCTATTTAAGCAGGTTTAATTAGGTAAGATCAAATATTTAAAATATGGAATGCAATAAATTATCGAGTATTGAGTATAAAAACATTGCTTTCGCAAGGAGTCTGGGACAATCTCATCATCATCAGCCTTGCGCTACCCACTGCTGGGCATGCCTACTGTCCAATAAGCCACTTTTACAAGTTTTTTTTTTGTCAACGAACTAAAACAATGCGTCTGGTGAGTTTTTATGCTAGTTCGTAGTATAATCAAGGCTAATGTCACACTTATTTGTTTTTCACGAAGAAAGGTACATTTTGTATTCAATATTTTGCTACAAACAGGATTTCGCTAAGTCTTCCGGTTTAATACAATTGGACCAGAAGTCAAGGTAATATAGGTAGTTGGAACTTGAATGAAACCTGTGAAACGTTTTGAACAAAGACGTCACATCAAAATTAGTAGAGCTTTTCACACAACGTTGGAGGTCAAGGAAACCGTATTCGAAAACTATCTAAAAAGCGTTAAAACATTACTATTCAGGAAGTTGTTCAACGTATACGGAAGGATGTTAAATAATTCAGGAAGATATTCCATTTTGTAACTACAAGAAAATAAATTGCTTTCCAACAAACTGAATGTCGAGTAGAGCGACCAGAGAGAGCTAACACATCAATATGCATAACTTGCTCCTAGAAAACCAATAAATCCCCAGACCAAACTTGACACATGAAAAACCACCTTCCTTCCATCGACAGAGAGTTCAAAATGGACTGACATTCGACAGGGGTAGTCAAAGACTTACGGCCTACGTTTTTGGCTGTACGCCGATGCAGATGCGTTTGAGCGCATTTCTCGTATAACACTGGCATTCTAAATTCGAAAACAAAAAGAAAAAACAAAACACTGCCTAAAAAATCGAACACAATTTTCTAGTGGCCAGTTCACTGCACTGTTTCGTGTTCCATCACTACAGGTCCTTGTCACATTCACTCGCGGGGTTGGAGCAGTGGCGTGTGTCATCAAGCGTTGCTATGACAAGGTCCTAAAGGCCATAATACCGGCGGCGTCGAGCGCGGCGCGGGCGGTACTGTCCACGCGCGATGGAAACACCCCGGTCTTATACAAAACTGAAGCGTACTACCCTATGCCACTAATGAATATAACCGAAGGACAGTCCAAAGTTTTTTTAATTTTTAATTTTCTCCCAATTTCGTGAAGAGCCGCAGCCACAGCAACCACAGCAGAGCAAGCAACATTATCTCTCTGAGACATTTGGAATTGTAGCGAGTGGCGTAGCTACCAAGGGGCTAGGCGGTGCCGTGCCCCGTGGCCCCCAAGTTTAAGGGCCCCTGTTCTGTCGGGATCAAAGATCTGTCGGGATCGTAGCAAGGGGCAGACCCTGGTTTGCCTACCTAACCCTGGTTTGTGAGTTTATTCAATGTAATTTATGGACGCTAGTTCCACGGAGTTTTACTTCTGTCTCCGGCGATTATCGTGGTGCGAACCACGCCGATGTTTTAATGATGATAGGCGACGGCGTGTGTGGCCTGGTGGGCAAATGGTTTGTGATGAGGTTGCTATGTTATGGGTGAAAAATGTACCGGTTTATGTAAGCGATACAGCTTAATGGTGGGTATAGACCTAACTAACAAATCAGGGTGGAAGTTAAACCAGAAGGGAGAACTTTTAGATGCATTTTTTCCACTTTTCGCATTTTCGACACTAACATCGCCGCTAACGGTCCGTACAGGCCGAAGCGACTGAACGAACGGTTCAGTGTGCCAACCGGATTGGTCGATGGCTCTACAATTTTTTTTATTGAGGTTATTGTGTTCAAAATTACGGCACATTAGATGCAGGAAGTCAGAAATAACGACTTATCAAATTTATAACGTTTTATAAATTTGCCTGAGCTTAGGAACGAGCGAATGCTTACGGTCGATGGCTCCCTTCTACTCTCGAGGTTATTGTTTTCAAAATTACGGCACAATTAGATGTACGCACCGTTAGACGAGGATGTTAAATAGTTGAAAAGTTAAATAGTTTGAGACTCCACGAAGTGAAAAAAGGCATCCACAAGTCCTTTCCATTCTGGTTTTACTGCTTCTGTACTGGAAATGGCTTAATGTCTTTGGCAACATTTATAAGACTTCACTGTCCGGTCGTAATAGTAACCACGAACATAGATACTCAACACAATCACTTACGCTGAAACACCTGGATGACAAACTACGACATCCCCCCCTAAGGTGATAGTTATTTTTCGGGCATAGCCAGAATTAGACCCCTCTCTTAGGAAACCAAAAATAAAATTCATTTGTACGGAACTTTTCAAGCAAAAATGGTTATCCATTTTGACTTTCCGAAGTGTCAGTGTGCATTATTCAGTTCAGAGTAGGACGAGTCCGTATAGGGGAGAAGTTACGTTGAAGGTCCCCAGAGCGGGAAGGACTGTGTCTTTGTCCATGCCCGCGCGCTGAATAAGGACTTATGCCACTGGGACTGGATCGAATTCGGATTACACGCGTATCTGTACACAAAATGCCGCTAGACCGTCTGAGGCAAGGTAAGAAGAAACCTATAATCTGGAGAACAGCGCAAACTCTGTAGCTTTCAATAAAGTTCTAAATATAATGTTTAATCTAGCGCTAGAGTGCAATGCACTTGGCCTAGCCTGGCGTGTTCCCAGGCTGAATGTCGAACAAATTGCAGTGCACACCGTCTCATAGAAGAATACAGGGTTATTTCTCAAGTGCGCAATGTTGAGACACCCCGATTAGTGTTTGTGTTTGGTAACAAGTTTTGTTTGATTAGTTTTTTCTCAGATTTTTATTTTTCAAAATATCAGGTTGTATAGTTTTGTTAAATTCGTGTTTTACGCGCTCTATTAATATTACAGCCGTCAGTAATTCATATATAGAAGAATGTCTATTCTATTTGACACAAAGTTTTATACAACGCAGAAAACCCGTAAAAATATATTTTTTTTATAACAATTTTTTTTGGCTCATAAAACAAATGTCTTAAATGACAAACTCTAACCGACATGTTGCAGGGATTGCGTATTTTAAGAATAACCCTGTATATTCAGAGAGTGCATCGAACAATCATAGGCGTGAGAAAGCGCGCACTTGCTTCTCGTTTGATTATGTATAATTATTTTAATTAGTAGCTTCAGTGGTGGTTTGGGCTGGTAATTAGATTATTCTCTGCCGCACTGAAGTGTTGTGAGTTCTATTAAAATGATGGTAAACAGTTTAATAACTTTATACAGGAGATAACAATATGCGTAAGTGAATTCGGAATTAAGTTAACAATATGCACAAAGGCTGGCTTGGCATTTTCTACCAGCTAACTTTAGGTGATGTAGAATTAGGGACCGTTCAAGTATTATTATTACAATTTATTATTCCTTCTCCCCCCTAGTCAGCAAAAGTAAGCAAAGCTTTTACCCCGTCACTTCCCGGTGGTGCTTACGTAATACTTATATAAGCATTTATAAATGGCCCCAAAGTAGAAGGGGTAGTACCAGTGAAGTTTAATTAAGAAAGTACATAGGTGGACTAATTTTTTAATGCATTTTTTAGGCCTGTCCCGAAAAAAAAATGTTTAAGTATAGTTCTATTTTTATCTGTTTTTTGTGGCATAAATAGAATGTCAGTTCGTATTTTATTCCAGAGTTTTGTAACCCTTAACATAAAATAAAATAAAATAAAACATAAAATACCTATCCCAAACACTGTACTTTATAAAAGACACACCGGTCGTCTCATCTCGAACTACTAATAAGAAATACACACATTCATATCCACCTTTTATGGTTTTCGCCCGCTGGTAGATTAAATTATTCTGACTTGACTGCACTTGACTGAACTTGCCTGCCTCGTTGGCCTATCGGTTAATACGCTTGACTACCAAAACAGAAGTCGTAGGTTCGAATCCCACTGGGGGCCGGCGTACATTTGTACAAATGGCCTCAGTCTGGGTGCATTTCCATGTTTGTGATGTCCTTGTCTGGTTACCATAGCACAGGGTATCCTAGTTTGGGACCAGGACAAGTGATTGTGTTGTTTGGAAGTTATTATTATTATTTAAGTTACTTTTGTCCCTAAGTATATGAAAAAAAATCATAACATAGGGGGACCATAAATCAGCACAGTCAGCGTGGGACTCAACTCGCTGGATCGACGATGAAAAGAAGAAGAAAACGCATTCATTACAGCAAAACTTACTCGTACACAAAACATTAGACATACTGACAACTTATTACATTGCGAAGTTATAGTAGCAATACCACTCGCTAACGGTGAAGGAAAACATCGTGAGGAAACCTGGGTGTCTGAGGTATTCACATATCTCAGCGCTTGAAATCGCCAATCCGCGGTGGGCACGCGTGGTGATTAAGCCCATACTCTCTCTCTCTCTCTGAGCGAAGGCCTGTGCCCTAGAGTGGGACGTATATAGGCCGCTTATGAATGAACCAAACACTTACAAACAGTGGTCACGGTGCGTCTCTGCTGCTGCAAAAGAAAGCTGACGCATGGGCACGCGTGGTGTTTAAGCCCATACTCTCTCTCTCTGAGCGAAGGCCTGTGCCCTAGAGTGGGACGTATATAGGCCGCTTATGAATAAACCAAACACTTACAAACAGTGGTCACGCTGCGTCTCTGCTGCTGCAAAAGAAAGCTGACGCATGGGCACGCGTGGTGTTTAAGCCCATACTCTCTCTCTCTGAGCGAAGGCCTGTGCCCTAGAGTGGGACGTATATAGGCCGCTTATGAATAAACCAAACACTTACAAACAGTGGTCACGGTGCGTCTCTGCTGCTGCAAAAGAAAGCTGACGCATGGGCACGCGTGGTGTTTAAGCCCATACTCTCTCTCTCTGAGCGAAGGCCTGTGCCCTAGAGTGGGACGTATATAGGCCGCTTATGAATAAACCAAACACTTACAAACAGTGGTCACGGTGCGTCTCTGCTGCTGCAAAAGAAAGCTGACGCAGCGTACTGCTGAGGGTTATAGCTCCTCAGCATTGATTTTCAGGTGTCCGTTCTAAAAGCGTTCCCCGCGCCGCATGGTAGGTATATTGATAAAAAGCGGACAGTCGGCGCCTGAACATAACCGGTGACGGTAGCTGAAGCCAGCCAAGTGCGGCGTGCCTTGAGCGGGGCTTTTGCAGCAGTAGACATATGTAGGCCGATGTATTGGATCGGAAAGTACAGCAAAACCTGTTCAATGAGAGATAGAGACTGTCTTCAACAGACATAAAAAAACCGGATAAGTGCGAGTCGGACTCTCCCACCGAGGGGTCCGTACAATTTTGTAGGTACCTACATATTATATATAGTTCAGAAATCCTACTTATAAAGGTTCAGATTTTCAGAGCTCTTCCCGAACTTCAGACTGTTTTTTTTATTAAATTATAAATTAATCCCTGCACTTGTAGTATACGACGATATTACATGTCAAATTTCATAGTTCTAGATCAACGGAAAGTACCCTAGAAGTTCCCTTGATAGTTATTTAGATAGTTATGTAGATAGAATTTTTGCGGTATAATCGGTCGTAACTTTTTTTTACGTTAGCTTACAAGTTTGATTTTTTCACAGTTTCAAGGGACAGACAGACGGACGGAAAACAAAGTGATCCTATAAGGGTTCCGTTTTTCCTTTTGAGGTACGGAACCCTAAAAAGAAGGAAGTTCTTAATTCATCATATATACCTATATATATTGATTGTATGTTCAGCGATAATTCTGTTTCAGAAACCATTCTTTTTAGTGCGTCTTTCTTTAATTAGGTTTTTTTTTTACAAAAAAAAGTAGTAGTTTCTGAATTTGAATGACAAAAACAGTTTGACCATCGAGAAACCTAGCATCCCACAGCAACAAAACGAAAATACGCCACTACCCCCACGAGCATCCCTAACCTACGCAACACCCTAAGGCTTACACGTAGAAAAGGTTTTACACCTACGTCAACAAACAATACCCAAGCTGGCAGAATTAATCAAATGTGTATATCTAGCAGTTCAAAGTCAAGGTCCCCATTCGTTAGCACAAACTGCTAGAATTCGGCCTTACGTCGCTTGAGACGGAGAGGAAGGTTATAGCGTGACCTGGTGTGGTCTAAATTATAAGCGGTACAGGGGAAACGTTACTAAAACGGATGAGTGTCTGGAAACAAAAGCTGCGGAGTGGTCAGAGGATGAAAGTACAAAGATGAAACTAAACCAGAGAAGACACTAAGGCCGATTTGCACCATTTCTTAAATGTCACTTAAGTCGCCATTTAAATCGACTTTTGTATGAAGAATTTTAGTTAAATGTTGTTTAAGCCTTTTGTGAACATTTAAGAAAGTGGTGCAAGTCGGCCTAAAAATACTGATCAGTACAAGCCACTGTTGCTGTTGCTGACAATTAATTTTTTCAAGCTTCAAAATTTTTAAACCGTTCGCATGCCTGACTCATCATCAGCAGAAGCCCGCTAGGACGTCTCCCGCCCCACGTCCCTCCTGTGTGGCCGCTGGCTTGGATCAAGAAGTTACATCGACGGCGAAATAAGACAGATGGAAGCTGATAAGGATAGCTAAGGACAAAAAATAGACTAAACATGGTCGAATATAAGCTGATTGGTCCACTGAGCATACAAGGTATTTTGGAGACGTAGATCTTCGCATGAATATTTATATTTATTTCGATTTTATCAACTGTGAATTGTGAAAAATAAAATGAAAATTCACCCAACTCGAAGTTAAATAATTAAATACCCTATTTAAAAATACAAGGTCTCCATTTATATTTTGGAACAGATTGATGGGTGATTCTACACAACATAGTGAACAACTTTTGTTTTATAAGTTATTAATTCACGAAAAAAAATTATTCACAATTAATTTCAGATGCCTGCGAAAAATCTATGAAATTAAATAGTTCATAAACTTTTAAGAAAGAGTTAGTTTTTCAAACAAAAAGTCTTGTAGAACAAAATTTGTTCAGTGCGATGTCCAGAATTACCTATCAATCGGTTTAACATTTACAAATGAACACCGTGCATTTCTTAAAAACCTATTTAGAGACTAAAAATTCCACCCATGCCGGGACTTAAACCCGCGTCCTCTGGCTAACCGTGCCAGCGCTCTCCCAACTGAGCTAATGGGCTACAGCCAGAGGTCGGTTCAAGTCCCGGCATGGGTGGAATTTTTAACCTCTAAATAGTTTTTTAAAAAATTGTCCTCAGCACGGGTCAGTGCAACAAAAAGAATATAACCGTGCATTTCCCTAGAAAGTAATTCAATAGACCCGCTTTTTGTCTAACTTGGACCACTCTGATCTGTTTCTCGCGTGCCGAACGCGACGGTGACCACACGTCCGGTCGACGCGCAAAGTGGGACAACTCGGGAACAACGCGACGGCTGCCAAAAATTACGCAAGGCGATTTGTACAGCGTAACGCGGTTAAGAATGACCTATTGGCACGCGAGGTAGGGTGGCTAGGAGGTCGATTAATAGAGATGTATTTCAGGGTTTAACCAACGTCAACTGAGGTATGCAAGTATCAGTACATATTATTAACTTAATTCCAAAACGATTTGATTTTTTTGTCAGAAGAGTCCGACCAGGTTTCGCTCTTATTCGAATCAATAAATACTTTAAAAAAAAATCATTTTTCTTTAACATAGTTGTTATGTGAAGGACATTCTAAATATGATTCTTTGATTTGCGTACATCCACCTAAATATCTTCTTGCAATCCACTCCACCCAAAATTTGTCTGGAAGAGATCGCTCTAAGCGTTAGGAGCTTTGGAATCCGGAATAACATTTATAGATAACCTTGGGAATAAGTCTAACGTCCAGCAGTGGACGAATGTTGCTGATTGGAAACCTTTGTCACCCTACCGCGGCCTAAGCAGTCAACTTAGTATGCGATTTCACACTCCAGTAATTTCAGTGTAAACACATTTGGGTAATGAGACTGTACTACCAGCATGTTTATTGGCAAACTTTCTGGGGTGTTTTCAGGTGTTAAAATGAAAATGAAAACTTACAGTCGAATTTATAAAAAGTCGATTCAAATAAAACACTTTTATGACGGAGTTAAAGCCGTTTATAATAGGAACTCCTCTCATAAACCGGCTCTAGCTCAGTCTTTATAGTCTATTCATCCTTACTTGTCCAATTTAGTAAACAAGATTCTACCCGCAAAGTATGACTTTTTAGTCGAAAACTGCCATATTCCCATAAATGAAGTAACCTGGGACACCATTTTGGATAACACACTGCTATGTTTATAAACAAAGTGCACGAACTTGCAAGAAAATATCTAGTTTCGGCATCAAATGTCAATTTTGAGGTTAGAATATTGTTTACTAAATTGGACAAGTAAGGATGAACAGACTGTAGAGTGTTTTAGTACAATTGACTTTTTATAAGTAAGACCGCAAACCTCTAAATTACCAAATAACAAAAAGTTTTTTATGTAAAAGATGTGGTGCAATCGACAGCTGACCAAAAGTTATCGTTTTGTTCTAAATGCTCCCATAATCTAAATATATAGGGTACACGCATGTGAACGTTAATGTGATGTCTAGTATAGAAATAGGAGGAACCAGGAACAATTTTTTATGATCAACAAAAGAATCAACTATTTGATCAATAAAAATCAACTTCAACAAATCAAATATTTCTATTCTTCTTGTATTCCACTCCATCCGAAGAAAGCATAACATTACTAATTAAGAAATCACATGTTATAATTTTTTCTGGCTGTGCAATATAGTGTTATCTATACATCTATATTATCATCGCTATCCATTTAATAATTAAAATCGAGAGCGACCGTTCATCGTCAGCACCAGCAGTTTGCGATCAATTAACTGAAGCTATCAGTTCCTTGAGATCATATTCATATTGAAAAATCTATCGGAGCTCCTCTACTCAAGTAGAGTCGCTACACAACGTGTTATTGAAGTAACGCAAAACTTTTTCAGCCGTTTCCACGTTATAGATAATTTTATCAATAATTGGAAGTAGTTCAATTATGATGAAACCACTTCCAAAGTTTGAAATTAGATTGAAGTGACATTTTATTTTATACCATAAAGAAGAAAATATATAAAAGTAAAAACATAAAAATATTTTTCACTTCTCACGCTCTGAAAGTGTTTGTTTGTGCAGGATATAGGCTGCACAAAATCGAATTTTGTCCAAAATTTTATTAACGTATCTACTCATAAATGTATCTGTATTAAGGCAAAGAAAATGAGCCATACAGCCTAACACAATAAGAAGTTCAATGATAGAATTTGTTATTTTATAATATTTACTTTAATTTATTTGCCTTGTGTTTCTTAAGACAGAAAAGATATTAAAATTTAAATTCCAGTACGGTAGGTTATTTAGTTAATTTAAGAAAATTATTATTATTATAAAATTTATTTAATAGTAGGCTGTATAGGTCTGCAACCCAAGCCTAATATCAACGTCGTAAGATTAAAAAAAAAATAAAGCGACGGGAAACAGCCCCTGTTTATTCGTGCGTTTAATAATTTCTTCAATTTGCTAAATTATACTACTGTTTTATTTCGTCGCAATCGAAGTAAAAAGCAGAGTTTATAACTCGTGGACAAAACCATTTTATCCTCGACATGCTAAAAGTCACGGATAAAAATGGTTCGTTTTGTGCACTTGTAAAATGTACTATTTCTCGGAGTTTTACTCGTAGAGGTCCTCGAAATGCTAAAAAATATTTTACTCAGTTCATTTCAGTCAAGTTCAGGTATAGCTTATATCAAAAAATATTTTGTTGTTTTATTAATTTTATTATGTACCCACTGTGTAATGTATGTTTGTAATGTTGTCACATTAATTTTGTTCTTATAGTTTCTATAAAAATAAAAATGAAATAAACACGTTGCATGAAATAAGTGCTACGTTGATGTGATTAACACCGCAGATAGTCACTCGAAAGTCAGTTACGTGTGAACGAGGGAAGGTAAAGTTCAATGACCCGACGACCTAACGTGGACATTGAATCATCATTTGGTAATATAGTGCTATTTTAAAGCTTATTACGAGTGCACGTAGAGCTCTTTGATTTGCGCTGAAAATGAGAAAGTTCTAACAAAGGCAAAATGATCGGGATGTTCCTTTATTGCTAAGAGATTATATTGATACTGCAGAATAATGAGAAGGAACCGTTACTTAGCAGATGACTGGACTAACTCGGACCCAAAACCGGTTTCTTGATTCACAACTCTTTCAGAATTGGACATAAACACAGTTTACGGTTGCTTCTTGACTTTAATTTCGCGTTCAGGGGCTTATTTCACAGAACTACAATTCATGGTTAACTGTGACAATTCGATGTACATTGCAAAATGTTTAACCCACAGATTAAGTCATTAAAATGAAAACCCATAAAACTTCGACGCTGACCTCTTAATTAGGTTTAAAATTTGTATAATTTTTTGAGATGTTTCGTAAATTTTAGTTTACACAAAAGCTAGCTTTTTCCCGCGACTTCGTCCGCATGGAATGAGTAATTTCCGGCATGAAAAGTATCCTATGTCCTTTCCCGGAACTGAAACTATCTCCATACCAAATTTCATCTAAATCCGCTCGGCCGTTATTGCGTGATCACATACTTTCACATTTATAATATTAGTAGGATATTTGAAATAGAAACAATTTTGGAAGTGCTGTGTTAATTTGATATTTTTTAAATATATAACGTCACACTAGAGCACAGGGGGCTCCAAAAAACACGAAATACGTGTGACGTAATTTATGAATGGCCCGCAAGGTACCTTATTTACGGTACGCAAGTAGATTTTCATGTTAATAAGATTTTTTTCACTCACCTTTCGTAGCCACGGGGATGGATTGTCGCGTCATGTCCTAGAAATTGAAAACAAAAACATTAGCCAAAAACATAATTGGGTAGGTAACTCTACGCACTGAGCTATGTTCACACTGACGCCTTTTCCCGCGCGATAATTGTCATATTTTTTTGCTTTCCGGCGTAAGTTAGGGAAAATCTTACTCGCATAGAGTTACCAGATATTATGTGTCACTATGTCACGTCGAAAGCCGGAAAAAACATAAAAAAACGCGCGTTAACTGCTTGAAAATTTTCGAACAATTTCGGTGTTTTCTGATTTCCGGACAAACGGCCAAAATACCGAACATGACCAGAAACTTCCTACCATCTGGTAACCCTACTCGCGCTTGTCTTGTGTAAACACGGCTCAGTCTGATCTTTGAATTACCATACACTTTGTAATCACCAAAAAACATTTGTACAAAAGGAAACCAAAAGAAGCCAAAAAAACCTTTAATAAGAAGCTCAATGATACTGTACAATACACATTGATTACCAAAACCACTAGAAAAACTATGAAATTTCAGTATTTACAAAGACAGAAGAGGTTAGAAGGATTAGTGCTTATAGTTTACTTGCTGTAGGTTCATAAGGCTTGGTGGCGACTTCATTAGCGACTTCAAAATTCCCAACGAACCTGAGAACAAGATTTTCTAGCCAGAAGTATTTTAACTAAAGATGAAACCGATATATTCATAATCGCTACAATATCACTAATATTGTGTGTATTTACTACTTGGTACTTTAGTTTACTTTATCTACTTGGTAATCCGAAGAACTTACAGTCTTATTTATCAAAGCACGTTTCCTTAAAACATTCCTCAAATACAGTTTAAATCGTATGTGGTAAAGGGAACACTGGACACTTTTCTCGTAGAATCTTAACCAAAACCTGTTCTATATCAAAGTCGCAAATCTAGGCTCCGTATTAATTACACTTTCACCGGATGTAAAGAAACATATTTTTTTAAATATAATCATAGTTTAGAAATCTTAAATAGGATCTATAAATCTCAATTTTCGAATTTGAAAATATTTTCACTAAGGGTTTGTTTACAACAAGATGAATCTTAGATATGTAAGTATTTTAAAGTTAATTTGTTTTTTTCGTGTGTGTACATACAATAAAGTGGTCAAATATAATCCAATGTAATCTCTATGTTACTTTTATGTATGTTACGTTCGATATGGAGAAATACGGAAAGTCGGTGTAGGTAACCCGCATAGTTTATCACGATGTCGACTAGTTTTACTTCAAAAAAGCCGTTTTTATAATTTACAACATAGGCCGGAGATGCGGGAGCAGTTGCTGAAATCAGGTACCTAATTACTGCACAAGCAGAAACAGCCACGATAAAGCGAGCGTTGGAATGATTGACGTAACTGGGCCGGACACGTTCGGCAACGTGTGTCGAGATAGCACGTTCCAAATACCTACATACATATGACCTTAGAAATACATAGAAATAGAAATTGTGCATAAAGTAGAAGATTTAACAAATTTCACACCTCGTCTACGGTCTATTAATTACAAAACAGCTAGCAGAATGAGTAAATTTGTAAAATGACTATGCTGTGCGAAGCAAATTTTACTTCAAGCACGCAAATGGAAACCTCATTTAAACAAATTTGGTCCATTTTGCTATTTTATTTACTGGCGGTGGTAGGCTTCGGAAAAGTTTACGAGGAAACCTCGGCTGTACCAAAACTAAACACAGAAAGGGACATTTTTTTTCACACTAAGATATTTCTACTATTGGTTACTAGTTGGTTCCAGTAACCAATAGTGGTAATATCTCAGTCTTGAAAAAAATGTCCCGTACTGTGTTTATTTTTGGGACAGCCGACCTGTGTCTGAGGTGTTCTTATGCGGTAATAAACGGACAATTTATCCACGTCACACGTGTTTCATTAGACTGTTCAGTAATATTAGTGATTGTTATAGAATGAGTTACATACTTTTGATAAATGTGGTCTGAGGGTTTGCTTCTTATCCTGTACCAAGTTTTTGATTGAGAAAATTTGATTCCAAAATTAATAATAACTTTGTGTAGAAAAACAAAAAGTATTTAAAATGTCCGTAATTTGATTATGCATCAAACTCTCTGACCGAATTCATCAAAAGTTTACTTATATTATTACAGTATAAAAAAAAATTACAAATTGTGCGAGCGAGACAGCGTGCTCCACGTAAGAGCAGCCTTTATTAGCGGCATGGGTGGAATTTTCAGCCTCTAAATAGGGTTTTAAAGCCTTAAATGCATTACTAAAAAAACCTTCACTAAAAAGTATTTTATAAGTTAATGGTCATTAAGTTACAAATTACACAGTAGAAAATACTGCAATTTTC
This sequence comes from Yponomeuta evonymella, assembly GCA_963969515.1. Taxonomy (NCBI): domain Eukaryota; kingdom Metazoa; phylum Arthropoda; class Insecta; order Lepidoptera; family Yponomeutidae; genus Yponomeuta; species Yponomeuta evonymella. Next base: position 21,107,549 of record OZ018343.1, on the reverse strand, counting down.
GAATTGAAATCGCCATTAAATTATTATTTCACGACCCGTAAATAGAACAGTACTCTGGACGAGGTATCGCTAGTAATATTCTTAAAAGATCATAAATTAATATCGGTCTATTAGTCGATATATTTGTATATACTGCGATAACAACCTGGCAACACGTTGAAGGAAATCGAATACGACTTTTCTATTTCTTGGAAAATCTCTACAATGTCACCATTATTAACAATTCAAGAAAGTTATATCATAATATTCGTAATTGTTTGCAAAACTTAGGGCCAGTTTCTGAATTGTGAATTTCGCGCTGTCTCTTCGAACTTCTCAGAAAAGAGCGTGACAGAACGTAACTTAAGTTTTTGCTTAGTGAAATTCTCAATTCAGAAACCGACCCTTAGTCATTAATCGACCTGCGTCGCTGAACTTGTTAGTGGCAGGTGTGATATCGGCCAAGAACAAGTTGCATAAGCAATTTTTTTGTCATCAAGATTATGATTATTATTGATAATTTTCCCTTTTCTTTGAGCAGAGCCCATCTATTAAACAATCTTAGCAAAATACAAAATTAAAGTACACGAACTAGAGCACAACAGATACGAACAAAAACCGTAAATGATTGCACAATTACATAATTCGCAAGACGAATTCCGGACGAACCTTCCCGACCTTCAGCCTACGTCGTCTTAGAGCAGCCCGCGTAGCATCAAGAGCTATCCCACTCCGCTACTCTATCTTCCAGATCAGGCATGTCAAACATGCGTCTACTCGTCCACTGCTGGACATAGGTCTCCCCCAAGGCATCTGGCATCTTTCATTGCTTGGCCATCCTTATCCAGCCACTACCGGTAATCTGCACCAGATCGTTGGTCCAGTGAGTCGGTGAAAATCCTAGGCAGCGGCTACTAACATAAGCGGTGAAGATAGCAACTATCAACATGGCGATATAGGCGAAAGAGCAAGTCACAAAGGCTTTAACTTGGACCCTGGCAGAGGACAGCAGTACCGGTCAGTACTACACAGAAGCGGAGGCTCTGGAGTACACTACTACCCAGCTAGACAACACAGGTACGACGGTGAGAGTACTGCGGAGCAGAAGGCAACGGGAAACCACAGATTTACATTTAGCAGCATGAAAATGTCAAATCAATGATATAACGTTTTTACGTGGATTTTCCACATCTTTGCTGAACCCACAAGAGTCTAACAATGTTGCACTAACCCGTGCTGAGGGCAATTTTAAAAACCTATTTAGACAGCTGCAGTTGGCAATGTCGTTCGCAACGTGCCGCCCGTGTGTACGCGCCCTCAGTGTTTTCCCATTTGGCCGCCCAAGGCCCGGGCCTAGTCGGCTTTATGGAAAACTAGCTGTGCCCGCGACTCCGTTCGCGTATATTTCGATTTTTACGAAGCAGCATTTGTATGGGGGCCACGTCTTATCATAACTGGAGCTAGAATTTAAATAGCCTATCCTGTGTCCCAGATGTCTATATGTTTTTATACCAAATTTCATCAAATTCGGATAATTGGTTTAAGAGTTATGGAGGAACATACATACATACACACATACAGAAAAAAATTCTAAAAATCGTGAAATTAGTTTCAGTATCATATATTGAGCCTATAAACACAATATCTCTGAAAACAAACTAACTTACTCCATGACCGACCCTTACAGATTTATTATTAGTATAGATGTCCGAATGATCACTTCACCTATCTAATACAAGCAAGAGTTGCTACTACACACCTTGTACATAAAACCATCGTACTGTAGACTCGGGCTGGGTTACTTTGTAATTGCCTTTCGTCAAGCGTTTAACCGTCTCCTTGCGCGATGCACGGCGAATGCTCATTAATTTCGGTACGTTAGTACAGTTACATGAGGTACATTTAATTTTAGGCCTCAAGGTCGCAAGAAATGCATTACGTACGGGCAGAGTTTTTAGTCCAAATAACGCAACTTTTTTTAGAATCTTGATGTTGCAAGGGAAACCCTCGTTTCGTTGAAGCAGAATATTTCCGTGGCCATGATGAAAATTACTATTTGATAATCCTCCTACTGGAGGTAAGCGATTAATTCAGCTGTTTTTTTTTTCTGGGGCTGCTGGTATAAATCCAGATGAAATCTTGCGCAGGAACCAAAATTAGGAGCCTCGATTAGCAAACCTAATACCTGGCTTATTTAATTATTTATAGCTCCTTATTTAGCGATAAGCTCCATCTTTCGACCAGTGATTGTGATGTGTGGACGTTATTTATATTTATTTGTGGTAAAACACTTGAGTGACACTCAGATTTTTCTTTAAGTATGACAGTCTCGCACTTGGCTTCTGTCGCACATCATCGCAAGTGAAAACAAAGCATTATATTACGTACTGGCCTGTTAAATGTGCCACACACGATGAATCGCTTTTCGTCTTAATCTTTAGAGCCCAGGCTTGCTGGGCTTCATCGAATAATAAATATTGGGCAACTGGCTTGAACCTCAAAATTTTATTGGAGTGCCATTGTATTTTTATCATAAACCATGAAATAATTTTTTCGGGGTTTTACTCGGGACTTGAGGCGCCCTCCTGAAGTTCCGAGTAGAAGGTGCGCTTTGCGATTCGATCTTGTGCCATCCGTGACAAGTGATAGAGACGAATGAAGACAACGCATACGGGAGCCTTTGGCCCTGGCCACACAGAAAGGACGTGGGGCGAGAGCGCAGGAAAGACGTGTCGTCTTTTACTTTCATAAAAAATGTACTGAAGGGAGAAGACGAGGCCCACACAGAAAAAGGCGGGGCGAGGGCCCGAACCATAGAACAGGTCGCGTCTTTTCCGCGCCCTTGCCCCACGTCCTTCCCGTATGTCTCACGCCTTTGTAACCTTCTGTCGACTTGGTGGCGAGCTCGGACGTATTCGTTTGGTTAGTCTGTCCGCAGTATAAGAACATCGTCTTCGAGCAGACTTGCACATTTCGGCAGCGAGGTGATGTTAGCGCTGCTGTTGCGGCACCGGTAATGGGCGAGCTCCCGAGCTATTTGTTAATCGCTACGGTTCCTCTAATTACCGGTAAATTTTTAGTTCGTAATGAACTAATTATTTAAACCTTATGCACTGCCCCCGACTTCGTTCACGTCAAATTGGCGTGAAAGGTATCCTATGTACTTTGATAACTTGGCCAGGCCAAGTTCTACACTTTTAAGTTTCACACGATTATTTTTCTGAAACACGTCAATTTGAGTTTGTGTTTTACGACAATTTTTGTTCTAGGACTTTGAATTTTAACCACGCAGCGACTTACGAATGGTGATAAAGCGAAAGGGACTTGACAAGATCGTGGCTTCCTACCTCACCGACATACAGACGTGAAATTAACCTTTTTATTATTTGATAACTAAGCCTAAGTGTAAATACGATTATATTGTTTCCAAATGCGCAGGCCGCAGAAATTCATTGAAGGAAAAATTGTCGTAAGTAAAATGCAACGAAAACTAGTTAATACCCATGAGTGGGCCATGACCCCATTAGCCTTTATAACCAGAGCGGTTCACGACATAAGTAAAGGCATTTGAAACTAGGTCGAACGAAGAACTGATTTCCATCGCCATTTCCTCATTCTACCTCTATTTCCTACCGTGCGAACTTACTGCAGTCCTGAAGCTATGCTTCAACGTCTGCATTTTCGGTTCTTGCTTGGGAATCTCACATTCCAACCGCAACTTTGTTGTGAAATGAGAGATACTAACCCCCAGTTTCTCGCACACTAACACGCTGTTAATCTACTGTTAACTGCTGTCAATTGACCAAAGTGCATACAAAAATAAAACCTGACAGCTGTTAACAGTAGATTAACAGCTTGTTAGTGTACGAGAAACCGGGGGATAGAGGCGTGTTCTGTTTCCTAAATTTAATACAAGTCCGTTTAGCAATGAGCGATTGTGCTACAGACATGGACACTTACTTTTATTGGAATTAATTGGGATAATCGTCAGCAACGGACGAGATAAATCAGCTCTATTCATAAACTCACGCTTGTACCCTGAAGGGGTAGGCAGACTCTAGAAATTGCAACTCTTTTGTTCCGTCAACATTAATAATAATTAATATTATACTTTTATTAGATTTAATTGGGATAATCGTCAGCAACGGACATGATAAATCAGCTCTATTCATAAACTCACGCTTGTACCCTCAAGGGGTAGGCAGACTCCAGGATTTGCAACTCTTTTGTTCCGTCAACATTAATAATAATTAATAAGTAGTTTTTATTCCAGCCAAAGCCATATCTAATAATACATTAAATAACATAACTCTAGAATGAAAGAAAAAAAAAATTGTTAATTAAGTGATCAGAAATCAATAATTTATTCCAACGTAAAGAATTTACATTCTGTTTGCTGAATGTCAATGTACTATGTTACTATGTTAGCCGCTGCCTTCGGGCCTTAATACCTGATAAGTCATCATAAGTCGCTGCATGCAAGCACACGCACTTTTTCAAGCACTTTTGATGTCGTCAAAATGCCAATCAGCTACGTTTCAAATAATACTCGTACTTAAACGTTTTAATTAAAACCCTTTGTCAGCTTTTAATTGATTTTCATCAAACGGATGTAAGGCAATTATTAGCACAAAAGATGTCTGATTGCAGTTTTCAATGAGACTCTTGCATCAGGCGTCCGCACGGTGGGATAATTATGGAAATTACTAATTTTTTTCATGTATTTTCTTTATCTAGTCTTCATCAGTATATAAGCCAGACCAGCCAGAGATCAAATAAATAAGCAACATGATGTAGATAGTAGTGTCACAAACAATGAGAAATCGGAATTATTAAGATAAAATAAGAATATTCTTTATTGTACCAGGAAAAACACAAACATGAAATATTTACAAAAATGCAGTACAATTGGCGGCCTTATTGCTTATAGCAATTTCTTCCAGGCAACCGACGATGAAGAGTTGTAAAGAATGTAAAGAATTTTCATTCTGTTTGATGAATGTCAATTTTGATGAATGTCAATATACACAATGTAATGTAAGCTGCTTTTGGGTCGATTTTGTAATAAAAATTTAAAAAAAAAAAACACGCTGTCGTCGGTAACGCACAACCCACGGGAGAAAATAATGTTTGGTTTGCAAAGTTTCATGGCCATGCTAAGAACCTTTGAGGAGTGCCTCGTGAGGAGACAATCCAGGCTGCAACATCAGTTCATGGTAACGATCATGTTTACCGTTCAAAATTAACAGTATAGATATACGAAAAGATTCGTGTTCGCCTTCCACTAATCACTGAGCCTCGCGAAGACATAACCCTGGCAGCATCAGATTATTATAGGAATAATGTGATTAAAATTTGGATTGAAATCGATTTTTACAAAAACAAGACACTTGACTGCTAGTCTGTTACGGATTCTGACATCTCGTACTTCTAAAAGGTGTCAACATTTAGAAGTTAATGATTGTATAAGTAAAGTAAACAAACGCGCATTCATGAACCTGGAAAAAAATACAGTCTGTTATCTGTGATCGTGTAAAAATAAAGATACAAATTTATTGCTAAACCTCAAGAAGGCACACGTATAAAATTGAGAACTCAAGACAAAAATTTGCTTAAACAAAGTACAATTCTAGGGAAAAGGATATGTATTTGGTATTACGACGTCTTGCAAATAATAATTATAATACGCCTACTTACACTGCGTAAAATATTCACTAAAATCTCGTACATCATAGTCATAGTGTCGCATGTAATAGCATCTTGTAAGGGGGAGACATATGTACATACCAAAGATTACCGCAAAAATGGACAATAGTTGTTCAACACGTTTAAAGACGTGGGGTGAAGAGTGAAGACAAAGTTTCATGGCCATTGAGACAAAGAGCTCATTAATTGCGTCTCCTAATTAACTTACAAACTTGCACAATCGACGGCAATTCCATTTTAGTTGCAAAGTCGCCCGCAGCGACACTGAATAAAGTCCGCTGCGCTGTCGACTGTACAATACGTAAACACTCAACGATAACTAGAGGTAAATACCTATACGGGATTACAAATATCCCGTATTATTTTCAAAGAGCTACTAAACATTTTTTACTGTAATGAAACAGTAAAAATGAAATTCCCATTACAGCAACGAAATTAAATCGCGTTCGCCAGTGAAAGGTTCATAAAAATTAAGTAGAGTATTACAGCTAAATAATAGTAAGACTTGTGATAGTGACACCATTACAAAACCAGTGTAATGGAAAACGTGTAAGTAATCAACGAAATAGATGTTCAATATTTATACAAAACCACTACAAAAGAGAAAATACATAATATCTAGATTATTGGGCCAGAGCTTTTGTCACGCCACACCGACGCAATGAAGCAAAAAACCAATTGTTATTATTATGTGACGTGACAAAGGCCCAAGACCGAACAAAACACACTGTACAAAGCTTTTATCTTTGTGCAAAATCAGAACAAACGTTGCAACGAAACGAGTGTAAAATTGCTTGAAAATAAAATTGTCTGAAGCGACCGAAACGTCCATGCTCGTTGGCGTCCGGTGTGCAAATAAAGTGTTGCAGGCTTTGAATGTCCATACCAATGTAGAACACAGTGCGACCGCTAAACCTTCAGGGAATTCAAAGGAGTTCGTACTAGCACTACGAAGAATTTAACCAATTTTAACGGCAGCTTTCACATAAAATTCGTGATTCCTTCTAACGGTGTACCCACTTATGGCTTATACCACTCGATTTAAAAGCTTATAACGGCACCCGCAAAACTTTAGTTTTCGTTTGCCTCAGTTCGGAGAGAACTTTATTACTACGGTAGTTACACATATCAGTCTATACGAGTACAAGCACCAGTCGGTAAAGCTAGAAAGAGTGATACAAAACGCGTGAAATAGGTGTACCACCACATTTTACTCCAACTGAAGAATACACAACTTGTTATTGAAATAACCCAATTTCTGATAATAGTTTCTTCAGTGTTGATAAATTAAACCATTTCCAGTAAGTATAAGTCTCATATTTACCGTAGAAACGGCGACTTAATGAACATTTCAAGTTAAACATAGGTATGCGATTTAAGATCTAGGTCGTCAAATTTTAAGATTATAAGAAAAGTAAATACAATTTGAATTTGATTGAACCTACCCTCACTACAATAATTGACTGTACTCGCCACTTCCGTCTACCCGTGACCACGGCAGCTGCGACGTTGCCGAAACGTCGGGAATCCAAGGTAATTAAATTTTACCCAATAAATAATCGGGATTAGACCCGTTTAATATATAACTATTTAATTTGATTTATGTAGAGGTGGTTTTAATCATTCCAGTAACAAGTTGTACCTACTAGACTCTCTGGTCCGCTTCATATCCGCGTGCAATCTCACGCGCAGTTTGAAAGGTCAAATTAAGAATCTGAAGCAATTTATGGTCAGTTGAGCGGTCGCACGGCGGCAGGGGGTGCGGGCGCGCGGGGCGTACCGAGCGGGAGCCGCGCACGGGCAGCGTGTGACCGTCGGCAGCGCCGTCGGCCTCGGCCTCAGCCTCCGCGCCGCGCAGGAAGCCGCCCTCGTCCGACGACGAGCCCGACGGCTCCTTCGGCCGGACAACACACATTTTTATAACTGTGCAACAACTAAAACAGTGCCCTTATTGGAGATTTAACTTGCTACAAATAAATACGTACTTATTGTTTTTTTTTTAAATGATTTTCTATGTTTACGCTGACGCTGGTATCTTAACCGAATCAATTTATTTCATGATTATTATTGTTGTAGGTTTTTTACCATCGACGGGTCCATATTATCAACTAGGCCTATTAAATCGCCAATTTAAATGCCTGTACCGGCATCGTGTGTCCGTCGACGGCGCTGTCAGCCTCGGCCTCCAAGCCGCGCAGGAAGCCGCCCTCGTCCGACGACGAGCCCGACGGCTCCTTCGGCCGGACAACACACATTTTTATAACTGTGCAACAACTAAAACAGTGCCCTTATTGGAGATTTAACTTGCTACAAATAAATACGTACTTATTGTTTTTTTTTTAAATGATTTTCTATGTTTACGCTGACGCTGGTATCTTAACCGAATCAATTTATTTCATGATTATTATTGTTGTAGGTTTTTTACCATCGACGGGTCCATATTATCAACTAGGCCTATTAAATCGCCAATTTAAATGCCTGTACCGGCATCGTGTGTCCGTCGACGGCGCTGTCAGCCTCGGCCTCCAAGCCGCGCAGGAAGCCGCCCTCGTCCATTGACGAGCCCGACGGTCCTTCGTCCAGTTAACACGCACTTATTCAATATCGTTGTAGTTTTTTTTTAACTTCGACGGGTCAACATTATTGACTGAAACTAAACCGCCATTCTAAGGACACGAAAAATTTACCTTATCGTGAAGAATATATCAATCACCTTCAAATGTTCATGTCTGAAGCCTTTCAAAGGTAATTGAGATGGACATGATTCTTCATTGGCGGTTCTTCCAGGTAGAGACTAAAATACTATTACATGTTGGCTTTCACGATTGTTGACAGTTTTTATGCGTCAAACAGATAAACAAATACACAGTAAGAATTAAAGCTGACCCTAGTTATCACGGAGGCTTGTAGTCAGAGACTGGTGTGGCCGAATCGTCGTATCGATTGGTGTCTTTGTCTACCACGCAATGTGGACTATACATCTCTATACGCTAGCCAGACGTACGGCTGACTGGGAAGGTCAGTCGACCATCAATCACCGAGCAATTTAATGCATCGAGTCCAAATAGACCGGGCGCTTGTGACGTCATTTTGTTGGTAAACAGCATTATTTTGAGGAAAACCGGAAATGCGGTAGCATGTTTTAAATAAAAGCTGTGTCAGTGCCAGACTAATTTGTTGCACCTAATTTGCGGCAACACCGCTATTATTATAAAATAATACAATTATTATTGCTTAGTATAAATTAAATCTTCATATTAAATCAATAAAGTTCCCTCTTATTAAAATAAATATTAGTTTCGCGTTCGAGGTCCGAAGAAACCTCTAAGTTACACACAAGTTAGTACAATTATACAGATAATTGCACTCAGGTTTTTGTTTCGGACTTCGCGGTTTATTTTAATAGGTCTATTCGAGGTCCCAAGAAACCTCTAAGTTACACACAAGTTAGTACAATTATACAGATAATTGCACTCAGGTTTTTTTCTCCGGAATTCGCGGTTTATTTTAATAGGTCTATTCGAGGTCCCAAGAAACCTCTAAGTTACACACAAGTTAGTACAATTATACAGATAATTGCACTCAGGTTTTTTTCTCCGGAATTCGCGGTTTATTTTAATAGGTCTATTCGAGGTCCCAAGAAACCTCTAAGTTACACACAAGTTAGTACAATTATACAGATAATTGCAATCAGGTTTTTCTTTCGGACTTCGCGGTTTATTTAAATATTTGAGTTTCTGCTTCTACAATGTGTCTTTTTGTGAAGATAACGTATGTGAAATTGTCACGGCGATTATGAGGTTAATCGCACGCAAATCAGTGAGACAATCTTTCGAGTGGCATGCGCAAACAAATGGGCGTTGCTATGGCAACTGTGCTTTTTGCAACCAAAAAATTCTGCAAGTGTTTCTAATTTGTGCTGTTCTTGTACTTAGTTTTAGATATGCTCTGTGGTTTAAGTGTCACCTTCCAAGTAACGATGTATTGGAACATAGCTGAGCTACATTCTGCTGAGCCTCTGTTTCGCTGACGAACATGTTCTTTCCATGGTTATCGTTTCAGCATCACTGGCCTTAATAAGTTCTTAATTTACCGCAGTCTCCTAAAATCTTCGGAAGACTAGTCGCGGTAATTGAAAAAGTAAGTAAACTACGTGTAGTTATCACAACACTAAATTCAAATTCAACGAGTTAATTTAAAAGATTTTTTAAAGCTGTAAAATATCACAGAACAAGTTCTCGAAACTAATAACTTGTTAAAGATTCTTGTATGAATTATTGAACGTTAATTCTCGTTAATGGACCCATACGCAAATGTCCGTCCAGGGTACACTAGGGCCGTATGAGCCTGAAAGGCAGTCACTTCACACGGAAATGGCTGTAAACTGAAGTCAAGTCGGCGTCGATTAGCAACGCAGTACAGCGGTCCAAACAATGAGCCAGGTTCCCGCTTGGTACGCGCTCTAGACGCGCGGTGAATCGATAAAACTAATTCATCAGTGAAACTTTCATTCTATCAGCAAATTGGCTTTGTATGCAAGTAGGAAAATCGACGATAGCACGAAAAATTAAAATATGGAGAGCTAGCTTCTGCCAGCATATTTTATACTATATCAATTTATTATCAACTCATGGCTACTTAGACTCTTGCTTTTTTTCTTGGTTTATTGAGCATGTACGGATGTGCCCCTTTACATACCAGAGTGGTTTGAGGTGGCTCAGGAAAGGACCGAAAAGACTGGTCTGAGAATGAGGAGGCAGCAGTGGCATTACATGACATATAGACCTAATATCGACGTTGCCATTCTTTGTGTGAAGTCAGGGGCCAACTGACCTTTTTTCTGTAAGAAATTCAGCGCTAAGTATCCAAGCCTTCAGCTTTCAGCTGGCCCAAGGCCCTTCAGACCCCTTAAAACCACTTTACTGCAAACAAATTGAATATGCTAGGCTGTGAAAGCATAACACAACTGCAATAGCTTTGACCTTTGCAGCGGAAACGTTTTTACTACGCCAGTAGCATACGTATGGGTCGTTAGAGGCAAGGCTGACGCTTGATTGCAGCGCCGCTGAGCTAATTGGATCTTATCAAGCTGTTGCTGAAGTTGATCTACTGAAGCTTACCTAAACACAGCTTAATTATGGCAAAATGCTCTATCATTGTATTGCATAGAACTAAGAAAGCTGCTATTGAAGTATAACATCGTTAATTCAAGAAAGGGATTGAAAAACTTTTTGCCTCTTATTCTTAGAATATTTCTGATATTGTGTGAACGAGAGACAAATTGTTATTCAGGGCCATTGTTTAATTAACCGTGCTACACTGATTTATTGATTATATATGTATCAAATTTGGACTGATAGAATCAAACGTCTGAATAAAATTGTCCAATAATAAAATTGATTAGGATTTTCCTTTGGCGTCATAATGTGAGACGAACTACATTATAAATTAGTCTAATAATTATTTCCAAACACTACCATTATTTTCGTTGTACACCACAATTTACTTAAAATTCCTACATCGCCACAAAGCAAATTACACTCAATGTCGTGTCTCGTGACGTTTAAGTTCTGTAATGCATTATTACATGCGGTGTTCAGACGAGGCACCCTATTTAAAGATGAAATCACTCTGCATTGATGCAATGCTCAATAACATGATGATCGCACATGCGTTCTAATAGCATGTTGCATTTCACGCGTATTATTATAAAGTACGCTCCGATTGCACGCAATACTGTAACCATTACCATTTACCAACAGAAAAGAATGGTCAAGTTTAGTAAGTTTGTTGCAATTGCAAACAGACTTCAAAAATAGGAGGAGGAAATCAGACATCACAAATTAATTTCAAAAGCAAAAAAATTACATTCTGTTTGTTGAATGTTAATGTGAAATGTTAGCCGCTGCCTTTCGGCCGAATTTGTAGGGGAGAAAAAGGCAGCGGGAAAAAAAAGGTTGTCAATTCGACCGCATATGTATTTACAGCGACAACTCTACCACTTTGTCCGATTTCTGGGTTTTTGGGTTCCGTACCCAAAGGGTAAGACTTCATTATTAAGACTCCACTGTCCGTCTGTCTGTCTGTTTGTCACCAGGGCCTAGATTCTGTTAATGCATTGTAGTAACATGACAACTGCATGAACATGGCGGTTTTCATTTCATGGCTGCTTTAAGTCTACGCGGGCACACCCATCAAACCTTCTAGGCGTCAATGGTACGAAAAAACACGTCACGTGACCCGACAGTGTACCTGTCATTATACTACAATGCACTAACATAATCGAGGCCCAGGCTGTATCTCCTGAACCGTGATAGCTAGACTATTTAAATTTTCATAGATGATGTATTTCTGTTGCCGCTATAACAGCAAATACTAGAAGCAGAATAAAATTAATATTTAAGCGGGGCTCCAATACATTTTTTTGCCGTTTTTTGCTCGATATTAATAACGGCAACAGGTAGACGCTTGAAATATTCAAATCTTGTATCGCACAAGTATCGCTTGGCCGGTTTGTCTTTGTTAGTAAGGGGGTACGTACCTCAAGGGTGGTCCCATATAAATTAGTTCAAGAACTGTTTTTTTCTGCGATTTTTTCTTGAAGTTGGTTTTTTTAATAAAAAACAAAGTAGTTATTATGGAATGTCAAGGTTGTATGTATTTCATAGCATTTTTCCAACTTCGAGTGGACTATAGGAAATGGCTCCGAGCCCAGCGGCCTTTTACATACATATACAGAAAATCTCTATTAATTCAAATTAAATTCTTTGTTTCAAAAATTCGACCAGATATTTTGGCTTGCCTATAACGGCAACTCTTTGTTCAAACCAGTATACATAAACATACCTCTAGATGAGGATGGTCATTGACATTTGTTGACTTAAAGACTTATGCTCAGGCCCAGCAGAGTGATTTGTTAGGCTAATATTATTATGGAGATTTTACGTGTGAGACAAACGTGTTGGTAGAGTTATTTCAGAATTTGTTTAGTTTAAGCTACGTTATTTAGTTAGAGTCGGTTAGCAGATGCCGATGTAGCTATTAGTAACTTAAATTGTAATTTTTGAAGCATAAAATTAATTTTAATTACTGAATCCTGGGTTATAAAACTCAGGGGAGCAACAACCTTTGCAAACCTTCAAAACTCCAAGATACCTTGAAGTTTTAATGTTCCTTATTTTTGAAGTACCCAATGAACAAAAAGACAAAATGTAACAGGGGTGTTATTACAAAACGTGATTTATTTTAATTAACTCCACAGTTCTTCCAATTTATTTATCCGTACTAAAATGTAAATACTGAAATCGAAACTAACGCGATAAAATAACATCCCGGGAAAATAACATCCCTGATTAATTCAGTCGTCTCATTTGGTGGATTAAAATTTATTAGGGGTAACTTATCTTCTTTCAGTAATTTAATGATAATGAAAAAGATTGTGAATCTTAAGTACCTACTAGGCTACCACGAACAGCACCCAAGTAGGTGCTGTTAAACGTACGATAACCAGGAGTAAGCAATCCTAAGGCTAGCATCGACATAGCAAGTCAGTCTTCGGCAGGTACTAGGCTATCATAACTAGCAAATACAATGTTTACTTCAGCATGTTAATGATCATGATAATGAAGGAGTACTTTCGCTCCTAAACGTATCAACATAACAAGGTTATCTTTTGAGTACTAGGCTACCATGAGCAGTACAAAAATATCATTCAACGTGTGTTCGCTCACTCCTGGATGTACTTGTTTAGAGATACTCGTAGAAGTAGAACACCAACCTAGGAAGTCAATCTAAAGTACTAGGATACCATGTGCTAAAGAAGCACATAAGCTTAATGAAACTCCTAGTAGTAAGGCTTAAGGAGATCCAGTGGACTAACTAGCGGCACCAATGAAAAAAAATCATATCTTCTTTTACAGATTGTATGTGCTAAAAGTGTCTGTACAATCTCTCATTTTTATCATTTTTAACATTGATTTTTAGGACCCACGACAAAAAAAACCTAAGATCACGAACCTCGGAGAGATAGCATTTATGCCAAAAACGGCGTTAATGCTATCTAGTCCTAGGTTTCTTGGCTTGGGTTCATGGGTCCCAAAAATTGTTATTAACATAACTGAGAGAGTACACACTTTTTGCAAATTCGATCTATAAAAAAGATAGATACCTAGATAGACATTCTTTAAAATATATAAGATATTTTTTTCCTCGGTGTGGCGCTAGTGTTACTCCCCGGAGCCCCTTAAGTACTAGGCTACCATGAGCACCTCAACAGTTTCATTAAACGTATAGCAATCTCCTGTCTCCTAGCAGGTTAACCTGAAGTACCAGGCGAACATAAACAGTTAGGTAGCTTACCCTGGCCAGCTTGATAGGCATGGGCTGCAGCATCGGTGCATTATGGCGCGGTACGGCCGCCAGCTCCGGGTTGAGCGCCAAGATGGCGTCGATTTCCACCTCCTTGCCCTTGGTCTCGCCGCGCTCGTACCACTCCACCGTGACCGACCTGGTCTCCAGGTTGACGCCGGACACGATGGCTGAGTGCACCCGGCCTGGAATTCGGGAGTAAGGTTGCGGGTTAATGTATGATTATTAATTTTCTCCGCCTCGTAGGTCTAGCGGTTAACACGCTTGTCTATCAAAACGGAGGACGTGGATTCGAATCTCTTACAACTTGATTTGTACAAATGGCCTCAGTCTGCCGATTGACCTTGCCTTGTTATCATAGCACAGGGTATTCTAGTTTGGGACCAGGACAAGTGATTGTGTTCCATACAGATGGCGAATTAAAGCCAGTTCAATGCATGAGTTCTATGTTTTAGAATAAAAAATATAAGTCTGTTAATTAAGAAGCAAATTTGAAAAGACTATGTTTGGACTTTTATTTGTCCTTTTTTTTTCCAAAACGATCTAAATCTTGTAAGGTTCATTAAGTCCCAGTTTCTGCGCGGTATAGAATAAAAACATTTTAAATTCGACTTAATACATAGAAATAGTAACTGGTATAATGCCCGAAACATTTTGAGATCGCATGGTCTTATTTCAGGTCTCATCGCATACTCATCAAGACTGCGTGGATTTTGCTCAAGTTATCTGACGGGCAAAATTCTGGAGAGATGATGACGTCGCACAGTGGTCCCGATTAATTAAAACATGGACATTGATGCTAGAGCCACGATTTTTTTTTTGTAGCTTGATACTAAGATGACTAATAAGAAAAAAAAAATTATTTCCCTACCACGACTACTTTCAGTAAAAAAAAATAAAACTTTTTTTTTTGTATGGAAGAAAACACTTTTCCGCTAATTTCTCAAAATTGTGAAGGGATGTCGAGATGGCGTTCACACACATTAGAGTTTAAGTGATTTTGAGTATTTTATGTGAAGATAGCTTTGACTTATTTCTGCGTACTTTGGAGTTATTGCAGGTCGAAAAATCGTATTCTTTAATACTAAATTTGTCCTAACTGTAAAATTAAACGTTAACTTAAATGCTTACAATATTTGCAAATTTAAATTTAACAATAGTTTCTGAGATTATTGCAAACAAGTACAAAATAAAAAAAAATACAAAATATTTGGGTCAACGTTTTCTTGGGAAATTTCTGTTTCCTCTGAAGGTAATTCATTGCTTAAGATTAACGCACTGGCTTCAGGGAATAACTGTTTCTGCGACCGAACAAAGTTCGGTTTAATATGGCTGATGTAGGGATCTGAGCTTATTAAAAAGTTGTGGATTATGTCCAGATTTGTTTGAACCCTACCGATTTTCCTTGTGTGTGCTCGTCGAACGTTCCGGAAATCTTTATTACGGGCTTCGGATGCTTCTTGGGAAAGCATGCCTATGGGAATGAATGAGTAACTCTCACAAATATCTGCACCATGAAGCAACAGCTTATGGACACTTGACGGCATGAAATACCATGGGTATAAGTTGATATAAAGTATTGCTGTTTCTCTGCAATATTCTCTAAGAAGGCTGGTGTTAATCAATTGCCCAGAGGAAATAGTTTGTAAAATAACTGCAAATCTTTTGATCAAATCAGGATGAATACCAGTTATTTCAGCAGATATTTTAAAGTTCGTGAAAAACCTTCGTGCTGTATTACCGTCGTTGGTGGTGCCAAATCCTTGTTTAACTATATCGATCAACAAACCAGTTCTTCTCCGGAATTCTTCTTGAGTCAATTGTTTTTTAGCCTGTTTCAACAATTTGTCATCATTACGAGCTGACCATTTTTTGAAATCTAAGTTATAGGATATATGTAAAACACATTCCATGCATCTTATCCACATGTGAAGCGAGGACAAACCGTATTTGAACATGTCATCTCTGATGGGTTGTTTGGAAACAAAGTCCAAGTCATTCATTTTACTCGGTGGTGTACTGCAAATATTACAAACCGCTGCAGAAGAAGTATTAGAAACTACAGTCGAAATTTTCCCATCAATCATTGTCATATACAATTCATGACGTATCTCCAGATTCTTTACAACTGTCGATGTAAGATTGCAGATTTCTTCATTTATAGCAGCAATTTTCAATAGATCGGATAAATAGATCGTATATATCCATAACTTTTTAATAAGCTCAGATCCCTACATCTACATAGGGACAACCCATGTCTGATCAAACAAGCCCTCACGTATACTCCCTTGGGCAGCCGAAAAAGGGGGCGACCAAGGAACACTTTGAAAAGGTCCATAGCCAAGGAGGCCAAGTCGATCGGCATGAGCTGGCCTCAGCTGGAAGCTGCCGCAAATCAGCGTCAGAAGTAGAAATCTGTGGTTGAGGCCCTATGCTCCCCTAGGAGTTATAGGACCGAAGAAGAAGAAGAAGATCCCTACATCAGTCATATAAAATCAAATTTTGTTCAGTCGCAGAAACAAATTATTCCCTGAAGCCAGTTCGTTGGTCTTAAGCAATGTATTACCTTCAGAGGAAACAGAAATTTCCAAAGGAAACGTTTTTTTTTCGTAATAGAGTAGTCTACAACTCTTTATAAAATATGTTTCACACCGCGTAGTTTTGTATTTGTTCGCACTAATCTCAGAAACTATTGTTAAATTTAAATTTGCAAATATTGTAAGCATTTAAGTTAACGTTTAATTTTACAGTTAGGACAAATTTAGTATTACAGAACACGATTTTTCGACCTGCAATAACTCCAAAGTACGCAGAGATAAGTCAAAGCTATCTTCACATAAAATACTCAGAATCACTTAAACTCTAATGTGTGTGAACGCCATCTCGACATCCCTTCACGATTTTGAGAAATTAGCGGAAACGTATTTTCTTCCATACAAAAAAAAAAGTTTTATTTTTTTTTACTGAAAGTAGGCATGGTAGGGAAATAATTATTTTTTGTCTTATTAGTCATCTTAGTATCAACCTACAAAAAAAAAATCGTGGCTCTAGCATCAATGTCCATGTTTTAATTAATCGGGACCACTGTGCGTCGCAGGGCTGTCTTTGCGTTCGTGTTGTCAAGCGTCCAGTCCTGTCATCACCATCGTCATCACCACAAAATCCACTGCCGTTTGACTTCCTCGTTGTTGTAGGTGTGACTATGCATGAGTTATAGATTACTTTATTTATTTTACTAGAAATTCGCAGATGTACGTAACATTGAAAATAAACAACGGTGACGGTGAAGGAAAACATCGTGAGAAAACCCGCGTCTTGTTTAACTCCGCACGTATTGACCTGTATTTTCTGTCCTGTGGGCTAGGCCGACTAAGCTGTCAGGATGGTAAAGGTGCTGCACAAGCCTAATCCATCTACAACAATGTCCCAGACATTGTCTCTTCCTCTGTCACTGCAGCGTCTCTTCACCCATCTAGTGTAAGGTTAAGTGCCACTGGACGCTATATAAATCAAAGTTTTTTTTTAATTTATTTTATTGATACTTTTATTGCACTTAACTAAAAAATCGTACAATGCGGCGGACTTAATGCCATAAGCATTGTCTACCAGTCAACAGCAGGAGGTAAAGGAAAGAGTTGGTAGGCGTGCAAAAAAATCAAAATAAATTTATAAACATACTTTTTATAAGGTGTAATTAAATAAACTTTCACTTTAATACACACTTATACATATAATACGATAAGCCTATTGCCTTAAGAGACCATCCATTTCACTGAATAGTATTTAATCACACGCCTGTGTCGCCCTGGTGTACAGTCGACCGCAGCAGCTCGATCTATACATTTTTGTGGCACAGTCGCCAGTAACGTAACCGAGTAGGATGTCCACACGTGAATGCCGATGTGCTGCCGACAGTACTAGTCCGATTGCCATATCATGTTTGTTGTGTTAGATGCCATTTAGAAACTGCAGAATCGAAACAAGAAGATCTATGGCTATTTTATGAACAGGCCAAGATGTACACCGTTCAAATTGAGAATCGTAACTCTGACTAATAGGAATCTGGCAGAAACAGATAGACAGGCAGTATTAACAAACAACTTCGATTAATTAACAATTATCTTTGGAAATCGTGAATTGAAATCACACACTTCATGATAATAATCTTCCACGCAAAGCAAAAACTTACTGAGCTTCAATTTCTCCAGTAAACAAGTGGAAAACAAAGCAATATAGACGTGTGTAATTGTTTATGGAGAACATGTGTCGGATGATTCATCATAGAGTTTATTGATACAGCTGTTTCATCGTAAACTAGACCACCAGATAAAATAATTTCATAGCTTTCTATATTCAGAGTATCATCATTTTATAGCCTCTGAAAACAAAAATATAAGATACGAGTATAAGGTTAAAAGGTCGAAACTAAAATATAACGTTAAAAGGCGGAATAGGCCAAAACTAAACATTAGTCCATTCGTCCTAAAAAGAAGCTAAAATTTAGCTTATTAAAAGTCTGGTGATCTTCCACCATTTATGCCTGAAACTGGCTGAGACACTGTTTTATTATTATCTCATATCAGTTACCCCCGGTTTCTCGTAAACTAACAAACTGTTAATCTACTGTTAACAGCTGTCAGTGGTTCTTTTTGTATGCACTTTGGTCAATTGACAGCTGTTAACAGTAGATTAACAGCGTGTTAGTATACGAGAAACTGGAGGAGTTAGTCTGATCATCATCAGCCATTTGACGCCCACTGCAGGACATAGGCCTCTCATGGTTTTACAACCATGAAGTGTTTTGCCATAATCGCCACGCTTGGCAGGCGGGTTGGCGATCGCAGTATGTGGTTGGAATCTCAGGAAGACGCTGCTGCCCGTCTCCTGGTAATGTATTTCCTTAGTCGCCTTCTACGACATCCACGGAAGGAAATGGAGTGACGCTATTCTTATTCCGGTGCCACACGGATAGTTAGTCTGATAATATCATCTAACATGTAGTGGTATCCAATGGTAAGGTAACTGTGCAGTCGAATATGACCCGATATGACATTATAAATTACTTTTAGTTTCCCAGTAGTAATCTATTATTTTCTTGATTCAGTTAGAAGGCGACATTGTGATAGCAGCTGTTAAACATTAGAAGAGATTAGCAAAGGACCGGGTGGGTTGGCGTAAAACAGGAGAGGCCTATGCCCAACAGTGGGCTCTGTTAATGAGCCGATTACAGTTAGAAGCACTCGTATAAGCGAATGGCAAGATAAAAAGTACCCGAAACCGGCGTGCGTGCATGCAGCGACTAATGAAGGTTGATGAAGCAAAAGAGGTCTGTCAGGGTCGTGGCAAATGCCAAAACCTGGTCTCTGCCCACCCCTCCAGTATACACGCGTGACTTTATGTAATGTAATGTATGGTTTTTCAACAATAAAAGTGTTAGAGCTAGCAATAAAAATGTCAGAAGAAAGTATAAAATTAAGCAGCAAAGTAATTAAACTGGTCAGCAAAAAAATCCTAATTGATGAGCTTTGCTATTGTCAATATCTTAAATTTGATAGTAGGTACCTATTTAATTTTTTTTCTGTTTGCATGAAGACCAAAGCTGAATGAAACTAAACACACGACGTGTTATTGAAATAACACAAACTCTTAGAACTGTCCTGAGTATCAATAATTAAATTAAACCACTTCCAATAAACAACATTTTACAATTCCCAATTTTTGTTTTTCACATAATAATAATAACTTCCACACAACACAATCACTTGTCCTGGTACGAAACTAGGATAGGTAGGTGATGTGCAATGGTAACCAGGCAAGGACATCACAAACATGGAAATACACCCAGACTGAGACCATAAGTATGTCCAGTGGGGTTCGAACCCATGAACTCTACCACGGTAATCGGACGTGATACCACTAGACCCACAAGGCAGTGAATATTGATCGGGTTAAGTTCCGAAATTGTATGAAAAATAAAATGAAGAAACTTTTGTGTACTATCGACACTATCGAGGAAACTGTTTACAGGTTTTGCGTTATTTCAATAACACGATGAATATATAAACCATTGCGGGTTTTACAGGACGTAACTTGAAACGGATTAAGTAAAACTCGCAATGTAAGACATCATATAGGATCCTACATCCATGAAAGTTTAATATAGACCTAACACAACACGCCTCTGTCAGTGGCAGGTCGGTGACCTTCGCCTGTCGCTCTATTTGCAGCGTCGGCGTTTGCCGGTTTCACATTGAACGATACCGTAACGACACGTTGGGCTAGTAGTTAGACCGGAGATTTCCGCACTTAGCCTCATAGTTGGGCCATTGTACGTAGCAAGCGCAAAGGTATGTAAATACTAGGGTACTAGGATACTAGGGTTGCCTCACGATGTTTTCCTTCACAGTTAGCGAGTGGTGTTGCTACTACAACTTCACAAATGTACGTAGCTTAGAAAACAAAGTCATTGGTGCTTGCCAGAATTCGAACCCACGTTTGAGAAGCCGGCGTTCTACCGCTTCGCTACCACCGCTAGTATTCACACTATGTTCGCATGACGATCTTTTTTTTATTGACAAAACCCTACAGCACAAGTTTATTAATATAAATATTGATCAAAGATTTGACCATAGGCCTCAGTAAATGTTTCAATGAAACTACCACGGCCTAGATTATGAAAATGTATTGCAGTACATTTTTTCCGGTATACCATAGAGAATATTCTTATCTTATCTTACAATGACAATTATACAGCCGGATAGTGGATACAGCCTCAAATGAAACATGCCGGCTTATTACTGGTTGCCTCAAACCGACCCCGGTACAACTGCTGTATCCACTTGCTGGCATTGCGCCCCCGCCCATCCGCAGGGCTGTGGCGTGCTCCATGAAAAAATCCAAAATGGACACTGACGCACGACACCCCATGCACGGCTACAACCCAATGCGGCAAAGGCTGCGAAGCCAAAGCAGCTTTCTAAAATGCGTCAACCCATTGAACACGAGGCCAACGCAAGCGAGGTGCAACCTCTGGACCCAGGCGGTTTCTTTGCGTACCCCGTTTGTGCCGCTGTCGGGGAGCCTCCCGCCTGGACATGAATTGCCCTGGGCTACATGGAAATCCCTAATTTGATTATTTATCTGCTAAATTTTGTATTTTCTGTTGATCACTAGTTGCTGATCAAAAGATTTTTATTGCTGACAGAAAAGATTTTACAGTATTTTTTGCTTATCGTTTAAAAGGTACTTTTCAAAAATGTCACTCAAAAAAGGTGTTTAATGTAATTTCGTAGCACTCACATATTTAGGAATATTTCTAATATAAGAGTTCATTCACGAAAGCTGACGATATAAGTTAACTAGATACATGTATCTTGTTTGGCACATAACCACTAAGAACAAGGCAAAACCAATAATTTGTAGTATTAAAATGAAGTACAATCTGTTCCTCTCTGGCTACACCAAGGTGTTTCTTATGATCCATGAATAAAGGCGAGTATCGAAAAACAGGGACAAAATTGGGAGTGCTGACTGCACATAAGCAAGCATTTAAACTGTATACTGGATGGAACATAGCGTTGTAGATAGTGTTTCACGTGGATTCAAATCCAAGGCCATATTTTCGAATGAAAGTTCAGACTGTGCTACGGTTTACTTCGCAATGAAAGTACGAAGTCATTAGAAAATAAATAGTCGTAGAAGCCGTGGAACAAAAGACTTCACAATTTAGCGAAACTGTTCAATACAATAGATGAAGAGCGAATGGAAAAGTGAATGCTTTGGGATGGCTGGAAGTTTTTTAAATGAAAAGTAAAAACCGACTTCGAAAAAGTTAGAAATAATTAAAATTTTTAAATTTTTAGTGGGGGAGTGGGAGAAAAATAAATAAGACCCTTATAACCATAATTTACTCTACTTAATTCGTTGCTTTAAAATTTTACGTTCTCAGTTTACATCTCCGAAAGTCTTCACCAGAACGTCACCAAATTACCTTGGGAATACTTTTACGCTATTTTATGAAACACACAGATCTTTGATGAAACACAAGGATTTGCTCCATTAGGGCTTATTTACTGCTGTCCATTGAAGAGTTCCGTTCTCCATCTCTGAAAGTCTTTATCAGATCTTCACCAAATTAAAATGGGACCAATGGGACGTTATATCTGTTCGAACAAAAAAAGAATTGTAGAAATCGGTTAAAATTTGACGGTTATGTGAAAACATAGCCAAAAAAAAATATATACGCGTCGAATTGATAATCTCCTCTTTTTTTGAAGTCGGTTAATAAAAAGTGAAATGTATTTTTTGTGTCAATAGGCAAAAAGCAAACACACAGCAGGCTCTCACTACCCTTCTCATGAAGCCTATTTTATTTTTTTACGTAGACTTCTGCTGTCCCACTGCGGAGCCAAGTCAAAATCATGATCATGATATATGCAATATCAAAATCAGAAGAGTAACAATCCGGATGAAATATGCAATATGTTTTCAAATTACTTCCACTCTGTTTATGAACCAACAACATTAATACTTGATCAGTGGAAACCACCTTCAGACAATAATACAAATAGTGATGTCATTATAAACAATTTGACTATTAACTCAGACAACATTGCAAAACAAATAAAATTACTAGATCTATCCAAGGGTCCAGGCCCTGACGGTCTCCCCCCACTATTTCTAGCTCGCACAGCGAATGAAATATGCGTGCCTCTTGAAAAAAATTTTAATAAGTGTATTTCACAGGGAGTATTTCCAACGAAATGGAAATTAGCAAATATCACTCCGGTATACAAATCTGGGTCTAAACAAAACATTGAAAACTACCGTCCCATTTCTATTCTCTCGACCTTGTCAAAACTTTTTGAAAGAATCGTTCACAATGCAATTTACCCGGTTTTACATTCCTCTATCCTCGAACAACAACACGGCTTTGTCAAACGAAGATCTACTACCACTAACCTTATGATTTTTTACTAACTGCTTATTTGAAAACATGGATGACCGCACACAAACAGATGCTATTTACACGGACTTTCGAAAGGCTTTTGACAAGGTCGATCATGAATTACTCCTTAACAAAATTGCATTCAATGGGATCAGAGGCAATCTATTAAGATGGTTTGCGTCTTACATTACCAACCGAAGTCAAAAGATTGTTTTAAATGGATACCACTCAGATACGGTACAGGTTTTATCGGGTGTCCCACAAGGGTCCATACTCGGGCCGTTACTTTTTATACTGTTTATAAATGATTTAAACAAATGCTTTCATCACTCCAGATTTTTGTTGTACGCGGATGACCTGAAAGCTTTTCGTAGTATACAGAACATTAATGATTGCCGTCTGCTGCAGCGCGATCTGGATCGATTTACGCAATACTGCATCCAAAATAAACTACAACTAAATATAGATAAATGTAATGTAATTAGCTTTACGAAAAATAAAAATAAAATAAACTTTTGTTACAATTTGTGTAAACAGCCTTTAGAAAGGGTCGAACGGTTGCGTGATCTAGGGATGCTCCTAGATTCAAAATTACATTTGGATCTTCATATCGACAAAATTATCAACAAAGCATACCAAATGTTTGGTTTTGTAATGAGAGCAACGAAAGATTTCGTAAGACCGGCGACTTACATTTTTCTCTACAAGGCTTTGATTAGGTCCCAATTAGAATACGCTGTACCTGTCTGGAACCCTTACTACAATAAGTACAATGATGCTATCGAAAAAGTTCAACGCAAATTTCTTCGCACCATGCACTACCGATGTCATCATGCCCGCCTCCCTTACGACCAATTGCTTACTTTATATAAAATACCTACACTATATTCTAGACGTACACTTCTTGATGCAATGACTCTGTACAATATATGTCACAATAGATACGACTGTAACATACTCACGAACAACCTGTATTATGTAGTGCCCAGGAGCGTACACAGGCGTCAGGTGTGCGCGCGACGACTGTTCGCTGTAGGCAAATGTAGGACCAATGCAGGCAAGCGATTGCCATTGCGCCGACTCGTTGAAACGTATAATGGGCGCTTTGAATCCATAGACATATTTTCACTTTCTATGAGTAAATTCAGGCAACAGGTTATCAGCATACTTGATCATCAGTGAAGTAGGTGTAAACGTTTTCCTTTTTTTTCTTTTCCTTTTATTCCTGCATCTGTTTCTTTGTATCTTGCAGCGTATGGGGGTCGACGCGCTTTCAACTGCACTTGTTGATTTTACACGACCTTTCTATCAAGTAAATACATACATACAAGTCAAGTAACAAACACAATACATATATAATAAGACACTTACAGCTAAAATAAAGTCAGTAGGTGCGTCTACTGGGCGTCGACCCACATCGGCTAATACAGTATAATTATGTAATTTTTAATTTTTAATGCTATTTTATAAATGATTTAAGCTCTTTTAGTGAGTCACATTTAGTTCACAACTTGCTTAGTAAACTGTGGATAACGCAGTGGACTACATGTTTATAAATCTTTCAACCTGTTTGTTTTTAGTAATATTTTAATATGTAGTTGTTTGTTGTCCCAAATAAATAAAATAAAATAAAATAAGTGGCCTGGCACACCAGTGACCTAACTATGCGCACCAAATCCTGCGCGATCCCAATCGTCTAACTGTCAAATTCTATACTAATTTGACAGTTAGACGATTAGAATCGTTCAAGATTTGGTGCGCTTAATATAGGGGCAGATCTTTTTGTCCTGGGCCACCTCAGACTACTCGGCATATGTGTCGGTCGATATCGTCTCGTCTCCTCCGTCCGCAAACGATTATGGTAAAATGCAGAAAGCCTAATACTCGTAACCGACGCTAGACAAGCAAATATCAGCTGCTGCATTACGCGCACCAAATCCGGGGCGATTTTAATCGTCTGTCAAAATCCATACTAATTGTTATCGCAAACGTCAGGATTCCGGCAGGATTTGGAGCAACTAGAACAAACATAGCTGGCATCGACGAACTGGCCCAAAACAGAAAGGCGTGTAAGAAACGTGTTTAGGGTCCAAGCTCCTCGAATAAAGGGGAAGAAGACAAACATGGCTCGGTGTCTTTTTATCGCAAGCCTTAATATGAGAGAACGATGTGGTCGGTCGATAACTCAGCAGGCTAGGATTCAGTTCGAAAGTGTTTTGGCCAAGTCTGCGGATAACAGCATCGAGCGTCGTCGCCATGGTTACGCTCCGCGACCGATCCAACGAAAGTGGAACGAACTGCCAAACAGAAAACTGACAAAAAAACACCGCTATTGTGGCAATCTTCTTTTCCATACTTTCAGAGATGAGACTGAATGGGGTGTTTAAAGGAACATTTTATAATCAAATTCTTAGTTGTAGAACATAATCAGTTTGACTATTTTATAATCGAATTCTTAGTTGTAGAACAAAATCAGTTTGACTGATAATTTTAAAACATTAAGTCGAATAATATAAAAGGATTTTCTGTTTCAATTGGCTGTTCCTCTCTTCTCTAAGCGAACTGTCCAATAAGGGTACAGTCTACAGCACATCAATCTTTACACGCGTGCACTCTACTCAGTTACGTTACGGGCGACTATGCAACAAAAATGTAAAGAAATGTACTCCTATCGATTGTATTATAAAAGCAAGTTTATCAGAGTGAAAAGAGCCGCAGTTTTAAGAACTACACCTCGTCTTCCAATACCAAGCCCACAATCAGAATACGCACCAAAAACGGCCTCACGTAGGCGCACGGTCAACGCGCCAATATTTAGAAACCTCGCCAAATAAAGCGTTTAGAAACTGCAATGTAAAAATGAACATGGAAAGAGAAGCTAAATTTAGCTACATAACTCAGGGAAGGAGACAAAAGGCCCTGGCCTGCCCACTAGAATTACGAGCATTAAAGAAATACCGAGGGCACTATTTTATTGTACAGACTATAGTGCTATACATTTATTTTAGGGTTTAAAAGCGATTTTAGTCTGATATATACTATAGAATATAAATCATGATTTTA
The DNA here is from genome assembly GCA_963969515.1 of Yponomeuta evonymella. Lineage (NCBI taxonomy): Eukaryota > Metazoa > Arthropoda > Insecta > Lepidoptera > Yponomeutidae > Yponomeuta > Yponomeuta evonymella. Next base: position 21,081,487 of record OZ018343.1, on the reverse strand, counting down.
ATCGCTTAATGCGCGAATGTAATGTGTGTAATCATGAAGTTTTGGCACGCGAAGAAAGGAATGTTGTATCATAGATATCCTTGACTTGGATTCTATCCAAGTATAAAGGCAATATGCATTGTTAAGAGCGAGCTTTCATTATCTTATGATCTTCATATAATCCTTTGAACCTGATATAAAATGTTGTATGCGTTTACCAAATTATTACAATAGAGAGAAAACCAAAGGTTTTTAATGGCAACCATAAGCAGCCTATATACATCCCACTGTAGGGCACAGGCCTTCTCTCAGAGAGAGAGAGTTGGGCTTAATCACCACGCGTGCCCACCGCGGATTGGGGATTTCAAGCGCTGAGGTATGTGAATAGCTCAGACACTCAGGTTTCCTCACGATGTTTTCCTTCACCGTTAGCGAGTGGTATTGGTACTATTACTTCACAAATGTACATAACTTAGAAAACGAAGTCATAGGTACATGCCCACACTGGGAATCGAACCTGGGTCTCCCGCTTCCGAGGCTAATGTTCTACCAACTAGGCTACCACCGCTTCCATGGCAATGGCAATGAACACCATGAAAGCTATATTTACCTTCATCCAAACTTGAGAGCACAATGTAACGCAAACACAGTATTTGTATTTCAATGTAATTTTATAAAATAATGTACCTGCCCAATGAAAACAAGCCCTAAGAAAAAAACATAATATAATCCGTGCTAGCTTATCTGTACAGCACGCAGCAAAGCGCTCAATTAAACCGCTTTTCACTATGAATTATGATTTGTTCCAGCAGACTGCGCGCGCCTCAAAGTCACTGTCAAGCCATAACACGATATTGACAGATTTAGGTACAGGTGGGAGAGAAATTGTGAAAAATTAATTTAAATTCTCCGAATTGACTTGATAATGGACTTATACGATTAAAATATCTCAAGACCGATAACGGTACATCTAAATCGAAAACCTCACGTTAGTTAACAAGATTGCCTTATTACTACATCGAGTATCAACAGCATAATTCCAAAATGAACCCAACAGTAGCAATCAGAAATTATCATGGCGTTATGCCAAAGTGATATATCCTTTCCACCACCTTACTATGAACCATAGAATCAACAGAATTGGACATGCGACAGAGATCTTATTACAATGGCTGCTACACGGACACCTCGTGACAATTTTAACAGTCGCGTGCGGCTAATGTCATTGACCCAGCGTTCGCTACTAATATAACTTTAGACTTACCTTGTATTTCGTGAGTAAAAGTGCAGAAAACTATCAATTGGATCGCCTAACCTTTTCAAAAACAGGTAAGGTCGGGAATCGGGACCACTGATAACAGATATAAATCATGGAGGTTATCGCTCTGCATTAATTTGGGAAAAAATTAAAATTTCCTTTATGAAGGTCTGACGCAGATTGCTGGAAGCGGCTGGACGAGAATGGCCGAAGACAGAATTAAGTGGCGTGTCTTGGAGGAGGCACATGTCCACCACTGAACGAATACAGGCCGATTGATTGATAGATTTACTTTCCATCAGACGAAAACAATGAAAACTAAACAAGTCGAAGCAATCCAGATTCCAGCACCAGTTTTAGAGAAACTAGATGAGTTTAAAGGTAGAAGTGAAAAAGAAATCAACGGCGGCGTTCTCACGGTCGCATCAATCAGCGGGGAGAGCAGAGCGAATGAGCAGAAAAACATCGGCAATTACAGCAGCGGATGCGGCACTTTGTACAATCACATACGTAGTAGCAGCGGGTATCTTGTCGGGCGGGACACGTGTACGTGTTATGTTGATGTGACAAGACCCATAAAGTCCAGCAAGATGGTAAGGACAAACTCGATTCCGACATCTACAGAACACTGGTGTACACACTTGTGTACACGAAGATCAAAGCGCCAACTCTGGACCGGAATTCTAGACTACTAGCTGTTGCCCACGACTTCGTTCGCGTGGTAATATTTATGTGTATTTTTCCGGGATATAAAAATAGCCTATGGGCTAATCCAGACTATAATCTATCTCTGTGCACAATTTCATCCGCATCCGTTCAGCCGTTTTTGCGTGAAAGAGTAACAAACATCCATCCATATATACAAACTTTCGCGTTTATAATAATAGGGGTTAAAGTATGAAATTGCCGTTTTATTGCAATAGGTTCTTTGAATTGACATAGAATCTTCATGGTTTGAGGTTTTCGAATGAAACTTTTTTGAAATGGTTTCTATGATGTTCTTTTTTTAAAAAATGTGAAACATTTGAATATCGACTTTCAAGTGTTTTTGTTATTCAATTTAGACAAGAAAGATGGATATTGCGAAAATTCGAGTGATTTTTGAATACGAGTTCCGACGCGGAACTAACGCGGCAGAAACAGCCCGCAATATCAATGCTGCGTTTGGAGAGGGGTCTACTAATGAACGCACCGTGCGATTTTGGTTTAAATGCTTCCTTGATGGAAATTTCGACTTAAAGAACGAGCCACGAGGAAGACCGCCCACACAGGTGAATAACGATGAATTAAGAGAGATAGTGGAAGCCGACCCTAGTCAAACTACCCAGGAATTAGCGGCATGGTTTAACGTTACCTTACCCACAATATTGACTCACTTGCGTCAAATCAATAAAATAAAAAAATACGAAAAATGGGTGCCTCATAATCACTCGAATTTTCGCAGTATCCATCTTTCTTGTCTAAATTGAATAACAAAAACAATTGAAAGTCGATATTCAAATGTTTCACATTTTTTAAAAAAAGAACATCATAGAAACTAGTTGAAAAAAGTTTCATTCGAAAACCTCAAACCATTAAGATTCTATGTCAATTCAAAGAACCTATTGCAATAAAACGGCAATTTCATACTTTAACCCCTATTATTAGTAAGGATTGATCGTATACTTTCGTGGATACGGTAACAAACGTGGACACCGTAAGCATAATATTTGAAATCAATCAATCAAGACAACGCTGACAGACATCCAAAACCACTACGCAGGCCGTCAGCTTTGCATACTCCTTTAGATCCTTTGCCGGATGTGTGGAATTCTGGCCACTCTTGTCCATTTCCGGACGAAATAAATCTATACTAATAATAAATCTGTAAGGGTCGGTCATGGAGTAAGTTAGTTTGTTTTCAGAGATATTGTGTTTATAGGCTCAATATATGATACTGAAACTAATTTCACGATTTTTAGAATTTTTTTCTGTATGTGTGTATGTATGTATGTATGTTCCTCCATAACTCTTAAACCAATTATCCGAATTTGATGAAATTAGGTATAAAAACATATAGACATCTGGGACACAGGATAGGCTATTTAAATTCTAGCTCCAGTTATGATAAGACGTGGCCCCCATACAAATGCTGCTTCGTAAAAATCGAAATGTACGCGAACGTAGTCGCGGGCACAGCTAGTTTCAAATAAACGAGTCCAACCGCACTTTTCTTCGACCATGTCCAATGTCAGCGTGTCAGAGAGGTGGCGGACTGGCGGATCTAGTCATCAGACTGACATCGACAGCGGGCTTCTCAGGTCAGTATCGTGAAAGGGTAAACGGCAAATCGCGAGCGAAATGGCGTAACTTTATAAGGTTAACTATCTCTCGAATATAGCGGATGTGTCTTATACGGTAAATATATTACAAGGTAAAATTGATTGCCCCCAGCTCCTGAGCAGCCTTGGACAAAGAACTGAATATTTTAATTTCTAGGCAAAAAAATTTCGCTATTTGTACCTAGCAGTGGAACAAACTATAGAAAAAACTCTTACTTAGGAAGAGCTAGCGATCCATTCAATCACTTATGCCGCGATGTAATTCTAGTGTCATCAATCATCATTAGCCATTCGACGCCCACTGCGGGACACAGGCCTCTCTCGTGGTTTTCATAACCATGAGGGGTTTTGCCATAATCGCCACGCTTGGCAGGCGGGTTGGCTATCGCAGTATGCGGTTGGAATCTCAGGAAGAAGCTGCTGCCCGTCTCCTGGTAATTGATTTCCTTAGTCGCCTTCTACGACATCCACGGAAGGAAATGGAGTGACGCTATTCTTAATCCGGTGCCACACGGAAGAATTCTAGTGTATCTTCCAATAAGGCACTTCTCACGTCTCAGTTTGCAGAGGACACATGTTTAAATTGAGATCCAAAGAATAAGGATTTAAACATATTTGTATTAACCTGTCGTATATATAAGCGAAAACCTGTAATTAGGGTATAGTTATTGAGAAGTTATTAAGTAAGTCTTAAAGCTGTTGGTTATCCATGTATTAGTAAATAAATAACAATATTTAATTAGATATTCTCTATTTACATCGAAACAATGAAATATTGTTTTGATGAAAATAGAGATTGGGTATTTTATTAACTTCAACCCTTTTAAGTGAAATCTAATCGATGTCTCGGTAGAATTTCTAGTTTCGTCTAAGATTCCGGCCAATTTGAACGGATTCTATGTTTACATTTGTGAAGTTATAGTAGCAATACCACTCGCTAACTGTGAAGGAAAACATCGTGAGGAAACCTGAGTGTCCGAGATATTCATATACCTCAGCGCTTGAAATCGCCAATCTGCGGCGGGCACGCGTGGTGATTAAGCCCAAACACTCTCCCTGAGAGAAGGCCTGTGCCCTACAGTGGGACGTATATAGGCTGCTTATGCATGCTGTGTTTTCACTCTCACAGCTTATAACAAGATTTTAAGGCTATGCTAGCCTTTGAGTTGGGTTACATCGGCAACTAAATACCCGTCATCAATCATTCAACGGCATCTCAATACCGACAACAAAAAACCTCCCTTTCCACCAACAAAGTACTAAATGAGGTCAGTTCAAAAACTCCCAACAGTCACTTTCATAACAGAGTGAAATTTTCGAAGGTATTTCTTTTGCCAGTGGTTTCGAACAAATTCTGTTCAGAGACACCTTCCGTCCCTGCCAACACAACACGATGTCTTCAAGACATCAATGCACCGACTTTTAGAAACTTTACGGAGTTGTTTACAACCTAGAGTAGAAGTAAAATTTGCGGCTGACATTGAAATTTCACCGTGTAAAGAAGTCTGGCATTATTTTGTAAGTGAACGGGCGAGTCGACGCACGCCACTCTAGCCTAGTGACCTACTGAGGGCGAAGTGAGTCTAACCACGCGGCAGCCACTTCAAACAATGAGAAGCGATGGAGAGATATTTCTTTGGCGTACCGTGTGGTTAAAAGCTCATTAAAACGGTATAAGTTGCAAAGTGTACTTTCGAGAGGAAGGCAAGAAATCGATCTTTGATATTACATCCTTCTTCGACTAGATTTTCATTGCCCCGAAATGCGTTAGATAGATAGATTGAACACTTTATTGTACACAAAAAAAGGAAATTGCGCACATATTTCTTAACTGTTATTATTAGGGGTTATTTAATTTCTTTCGATGATAACAGTACAAAACAGAGGTCGTGGGTTCGATTCCCACTGGGGGCCGCCGTAAATTTGTAAAAATGGCCTCAGTCTGGGTGTATTTCCATGATTGTGATGTACTTGTCTGGTTACCATAGTACAGGGTATCCTAGTTTGGTCAAGTGATTGTGTCGTGTGAAAGTTATTATCACGTAAATTTCGGAGCGATCTACAAATTTGTAATAGATAGATATATAGGGAAGTAGGGCGGGCCCGAAAACCCCGGTTCGAGTTCAGTACCCGATTTTTTATTCGCATTTTTTTCAGCGTATCTAAACTACAATTTAAAAAAAACACGATTAACAAAAATAAACCGAGCAAAGCTCGGTCATCCAGGTACTTATTATTACATAGAAACATTTTATGGGACTCATGTTGAATAATCTTTAAAAACATTAATAAATAATTCATTCTATGAAAACAGCCAACTGAATCAAAGAATCTAATATTCATACGATTATGTCAAAGATTCAAACGCTTCCATGGAAGTTTCAACCGGTATATACCTCACAAATTGGATTCTATTTATGATTTGACGGATTTAAACAACCTGTATGTCATTCATCCAAGGCTACGCACTCCCGTTACGGATGAACGAGGTTGACCGTCCAGTTTTTGTAACACACAACATGATATTCTACCTTGTTGTCTTCTGTTCTGGTCGCCTAGGAGTCGAGCCAGTGACATGGCAGTAGAGTTCACCAAATGGGCATGGTTTGGTGTGGCTGCTGAAGCTCAATAAACACTAGACGGTCGGAGTCGGTTTCATATAAAAGAGATGTTATCGAACAAAATTATCGATCGTGTAATTTTAGTAAGGACTCCATGAAGTTTCATTGGGAGAGTGTTAAACGCGGCGTTCTCAGAGAAACTAGGCACTAGCTTGTGCAGTGCGTCAATTTTAACAGTACTGATATATTTTTTCCTTTACTTCAAAGGTATGAAAGCTTTCCTTTCAGCAAGCTATGGCAATATTTTTTTTTAAAAAAAAACATCATTCAACAACAAGGAAATTAAATTACAGGACATGATAAAACCGGCTTTCTTACTTCGTTTCGGGCCTGTGCCTCACAATTTTGGCAGTAATAGTATCTTATAGCAAACTAAGTAAGTGATTTTGGAATTTAGTTTCTCATCATAGATCCTGCGGTTTGGTACACTATAGGGACACTGGTTATTCTTTAGCATACACGGCCTCCCATTTGTTAGTACATTTTATAGTAATGACAGATTCACGGTCGGATCACGTGACATGTTTTTTCATAGCATTGACGCCTAGGTTTGATACATGTGCGCGCGTAGATTTGAAGCGACAACAAAGTGAAAACGGCGCTCCCATGGACATTTTACTATAACGCATTTACAGAATCTAGGCACAGGGTAGCTGTACTTCTGACTAGAGTAACTTGGTGCCAGTGAGTGATACGTGCAGAAGTAATGGTCATATGAGTCAGCCAGCGATCCGGTTCGCGCCGGTTCGCTAGACGAGCGCCCGCGCACGCCGCGAAACCATTTACATACTGAATCGACCCTGAATAGAGCTCCATTCACATGGCATAAGTCGTAATTGGACTAATCGAAAGTGGTCTTTTAAATTTTATTGAAGTAATTTGTTTGTAAAATCATTTTACGTTTAGATTTTCGATGCTCCTCTTTTGTTTTTTGATGGAATGGGATTGAAGTAACTTGTAATGAGACTAAAATCCTGTTATGTTTGGTGAGGATTGGTTTATTATTATTTCACCGATGTGCGTGCATACAGCGACAAATTTATGTTGACGAAGCGAAAGAGGTTTGTCAGAGTCGTGGCAAATCCTGGTCTCTGCCTACCCCTCTGAGATACAGGAGTGAGTTTATGTGATGCAACGTACGTCTGCCTTATATTGTGCATGAATATGACGAACACGGCAAGAGGGTCACAATTATGGTCACAAGAGGGACATATCGACTGTGATCTGGCAATCTACTTTTTTGGGCAAACACTTTTGACTTCATTTTGTCAATATATCCCAAGCCTTACCGAGCCATATTGTTACATTTTGTTTGACATATGGTTTGAAAATTCACGCGTAAATGAGCCGTTTTCAGTACAAATTCACAAAGCAATTCATAGATTCTGCGCTAAGCAAAATTTGACAGACGTGTCCCTGTTCTTGTATGTGCACGCCTATAAGCGCCATCTATGAAGTGCTTTGTGAATTTGTGCTGAAAACGGCTCATTGACTTCATTCAACTCCTCCTATCATCTTTGTCTATGGAATCGAAAACATGTCTGTCCGTACTGTAAAGTTGACAAATTAGTGACAGGACATATTGCCAGATCACAGTTACAGTTAAGTCGATATTTGAATTTAGAATTTAGAGCGACACCTTATTTCCTTTTCTACGTACAGTGTTCTCTATCTGTCTTACGTGACTCTAAACTAAGCTGAAGCTTGGCCAGACCCTCCTCCTCTAATATGGGTCTCGCTGGACCCATAGTCGCCACCCATGTTAAACTTTCGCTTGTAAAATTTTGCGATAAAGATCGCACTCTTATCATGTGTGTTTGGTCCGAGACACCGAAATTGGAACGAAGTTGTGTGCGGTAGCGATTGGTGTAGCTAAGTACCTAATGTGTACATAGTCTCTGTAAATGTAAACAATCGAATCAACGCTAAGCCTGAACACCACTTTTTCAGTAGCCATATCTGCATCACTGTTAATTCTGAAAACACTTTTCATTCAAATTGACCGCGTTATGTTCAAGTTTGTATAGGGACTGGACAACTATTATTCGCTGGTGTACAATAAATCACATTCTAATCGAATTTATTTGCCTTTCACTCATCCATACCGCCGCCGTCTGTATTGTAGAAGCAAGCGTTCATTCCCTTTCTTAAATTAACCGTACTAATTCAATACAACTGCGGGAACGATGGCTATGTTTTGCGTTTATTCAATCACTTATCATAGCATCCTCGCGATGTTTTCCTTCTAAACATCGTGAGGAATCCCGCGGCTTGGTTGGCTCCGCACCGACGGTCCGACGGTCCGGGTGGTCCCTTCACCCATCTAGTGTGAGTGAAGGTGCCACTGGACGCTATATAAATCATGTCATCACGTAGATCCAAAGGCCAAAGTTTTCTTTTATCATAGTATAATGACAACAACCGCAATATACAAAGTCAATAAAAATCAATTCAATCTAACGCAAACTGAAATTACCTAGCCCTTCGCCGTCTAATTAAGTAAATCACACACGACACTAACAGTGCTAACGCCAATAGTCTGGCAACCGCACAATACAGTAGGGTTGTCAACCGTACTGTATACATTGTATTGTACTATATTTCGGATCTGCGTACTACACCTATTCTGTGGAAGAAATAAAAAAATCTATATTTAAGTACCATAGATCAATCTTTGTTAGAGTTCATACCCGAAGTGAGCCAACGGGGCTATAGTACTAACTATAGTACTAAGCCAACGCCTTCTGTCTGTCAGTTGGTATGACTGGCTTTCTAATTAATTATTATGCCTCCTAAACCCGTAATTTTTTTTTCACAGATATGCATTATATTAGCGGATTTTCGTAAAACAAAATGTTAACAGGCCTAGCAGTGGGCAGCGCTGGGCTGATGATGATAATTATATAAAATGCTATAATTGGGTATTAAAATGTTGGCAACCCTAACAGCGAGTAAACATTGCTGTGGGCATGCGACCTACCATTGTCCCAGCGAAAGTTGCTGGTTGTTAGGCTAGCTAGATTATACGGCCTATACGACTGACTATAGTCATTCTATGCCAAGCAGATAACTAAGCAGACAAGCTCACGTCAGGCTCGCACTGCGCAATGCATTTACACGAACTGGTTTGAGCCCTTTTCGGCACTCACTGACTCACCTCTTTCACTGATCGATCATCAAGTCTGTTTCGTAGTGTGTCATGTAGTAGTTCAGATGTTATAACTGCTCATTCTAGCACCTCATTTCCTAGATATTTCTTTAGGTTTCTGGTTAATCGTAATGAATTACAATAAAATTTGACACGTACGTACGTGTGTTTATAGAGCAGTCCCTAGTACCTCTATCATAACAAGCAAACTATCCGCTAAAGGTCCAGAACTGAATGGAAGAAAACACTTTGTAACAAGCCACAGCGTCACAGCAGAACGGAACCCTCGCTTCGCGAGTCCGAATCGAATTAATTACTACTTTTCGAGATATTAGCATTTTTCTGTGTAATGATTGCAGGGGGCTGTTTGGTATAACCGGGGATTGTTCCAAAAACATCAAAAACCGCATAATACAAAGCTATAATGATTATTTTTTATAATTTTACACTGGCCCGTTATTCCTCTAATTTTATACGAGGTAGGCGCAGGAAAAAAAATTGACAACCCGAAATCCTACAGTTCTCAGTCTTGATTCTGGAAATGGGACACACAGGGGACTGTTAATTTGATGGTTTGGGATTTTTTGTAACTAAACTGTAATATAAACGATTGTTACAACTGCGCCCATAAGGAATATTGTAATGCTTGCCTTTTAAGTTATTTTCATGCAATACTTTATATACAAAATAGTCAGCAATACAGCAATACTTTATATAAAAGATAGTCAGAACAGCTGTTTACGAACTTACAGAGAATGGCTCGTAGCAAACTATGAGTTGTAGATCTACGAAATGGGGCCCTGGAAGAACTATAAACCTTTTCTCGAAAGCACTTATAAACTAAATCAAAAGCATACGCTTTCTAGCAATGTAAGCCGGACCTTACAAGTATTTCATAATGTGTAGCAGAAACTGCGCCATTGAACGATACCAACAATGCGAATGATATTTTACAATAGGAAATTTGATAAATCAATAGCGATAAAATAGTTTCTTGGCATCTAAATGGTTGATAAAATACATTATACCCTGTAGTTATATAAAGAATTAACGTTTTATGATGATTGGACATCTTATTTTGTACCGTCTCAGTTTGAAGGGACTAGTAGCCGTTCCCTACAATTGATCCGACTATATTTTATAGATAACTGTCGTTAGGGCTTGTCTATCTACAGATCATTTGTAGAAAACGGGCTTACATTGTATGTCATTCTGCTAAGATGTAGGATAACTTGTATTGAATTCCGATCTCCTAATCTAATTGCATTATGAACGCTTTTTTAATTACCATCTTGATCAGCATAGATCTCGCGGGGAATTTTCGACGCTATTCGATAAAAGACCGTGTCTTTTTTAAAGATTTAACCAAGTATTGGAGATTAATTATTATGCTGTTAATTTTGTGTTAATAAATTATTGCAGAGAAAATCGCTTTTCACTCACATTGGACGTGGGCTGGCTGAGGGATTTATTTTTAACCCACTGCAAAAAAGGGGGAGGTTCTTAATACGTCGGGACCTTTTTTTTTAAATATGTATGTTCCCCGATTACTCAAAGACGCGTGGAACGATTTGAAATTATTTTTTTGTTTCACAGGTGGTCATAGTTACCAAGTCAGGATCTGATGATGGGATCCTGGAGAAACCGAGGGAACTCTTCAAATTTTAAAGGCACACTTGAAGCGATTTGGTTGTTTTTTAAAGTGACTCGCGCATTTGCTTTCGGTAAAAACCATTTGGCAGAGTCGTAGTGATATTCACAAAAAAATGTGAAATATATTTTTTTTAAATAAAAACCAAAAACCGACTTTAAAACACTACCGCCGGTGTCAAGTTAGAAGACCAGCACATCATTTTAGGCACCGACTCTAAAATATATTTCTACAATACCTACATCGAATTTAAAGGTCATATCTGTTTAAATTATTTCTCTGTTTTTAGTGCTATAGTCTTTTGAAGTCAGTTTTTATTTTTTATTTAATTTACTTATACTTATAAAGATAATTATTGATGTACATCGATGTTTTATCGTAGGCAGAGACTAAGGAAAAATAATAAACATTTATGGGACACTATATTTTACTACTACAAGCCTATTACAACGTTTCAGACAACTACAAATTATAGTTTATTATGACAAGTCGATATACATTGCGTAGCCGATTAGTATAATGCGTTTTCCTACTTGTTGATCTGTTGGTTAATCGGCTTTGCAGTACATCGAATTATCATAGCGAACCATGATTTTACTATGATAACTCGAAATGGGGCCCTGTCAGCGTTTGGTTCCATCAAGAAACTTCCCGTCTTTGTAGTTTGTTTCGGTAAAACGTCCAGATGTTTTAAAGCGTGTGGTGACATTTTGGCTACTTCACAGACTATCATTAAAATAACAAGGTAAGGAGGCTCAAGGCGCAGGCAAGAGCGATGACATCAGTGCAAGCGGAACCGCTTGCGCGCCCACGAGCCGCCTACAGGCCGCGAGCTTTGCACAACCAGCCTGCGAGGCTTAGAGCTGGTCTGAGGACGGGGGACGGCTGTGTAATGAGGACTTTACCGAACCGCGACAATGTGGCTACTTCGACGGATCAGAGCCGGGTTCGAGGTAATCAAGATAATTGTTTTCTTTTCTTGGCTTTATTATATTATTGAATAATTTAATATTAATAAAGATAAAGATTATTTATTTGTCAAACATGAGATATAAGGTTGTTACACTGAAATACGTCCTGTACATGTTTTCCCCATCGGATCATACAAAATATTTTAGAGATAGTACAATTGGTCGTTATTAAAATATATCTCTATCACAAAACTTCACATATTAAAGCTATAATTATGTCAATTATATTAATATTAGTCACAAATAACAAAAACACAAAGTCAATCAGAATAAAACATGTATAAAAATAATATCTACCTATCTAATAGTAAAACTATTTCAAAGTCAAGTTTGTATTTAGAAGGTCATATAATAATAATAATAATTAGTCAATCAGTTAGAAATTCCATTATATTATAATAGCATTATAATTTTTTTTTTATTTAAATTTGCTCATGTCTAATTCTCGTACATCTCTTGGTATTTTATTGTAGAAATACAAAATAGACTCGTATGCATAAGTGCAGTATTGGCTCTATGTGTGCATACTCTATTTTCACGCGACAAGCGAGATCGGTTGCAAAATGTCTGAGTTAGATTTAACAAAAAGTGCTACTTCTAGAATATTACATTGACGGAAGTGTCAGAATGCTGTTGTTTTGAAAATAAGGTTTACAACTGTCCGTGTTTTTCATAGTGCTTTGAACCCTATCTTTTTATCAGTTGACTTACCCCAGAAGATCAGACCATACCTCAACAATGAAGCTGCAATGCCATGATATGCAGTAATTACAGCATCAATATTGAGGAGATGAGCAGATGAGCTAACTTTTTTGCAAAGTCCGGCAATATGCGCTTTCCAGTTTAAATTTCGGTCCGTCGTTAGTCCTAAGAACTTTGTAGTCTCTACTTGTATTTTTTTTTCGAAATGAATATCTAAATTTGCTATTGGTAACCTTTGGCTAAATTGCATTAAACTAGTTTTACTTCAATTTACATTTAAATTATTATTATTATTTAACCAAATTATAATAGAATGTAGAGTCTGATTTATTTATTTATTTTATTTACATAAATATTGCACATTCGTAAAAAGTTTCTTGGTCACATTGGATTGCTAAAGTAATATTATGCGCAAACCGAGTCATTGGGTGGTGGGGAGTGATTTTGGGAATGTCCAATAACACTGCTCTGTGGGACGCCATGGCGAACTTCACGCTCACGTGACATGAAAATATCTTCATGTTTAGTGTTGGGATGGACTTTTGAGATTTCTGTATACTGTGTCCTGTTTTCAAGACACATTTCCCCTTATTCCGTATGCTTCACGCTTTCGTGATTAATTGAAACCTGAATCAGAGTCAGTCAGGATATCTTCGATTCGACAGCTGATGTGAGCTTTCCTCCGACCTTTATTCGTATGTGAGAAAAGAGGGACAATAAAACATGTCTAAAATATCATCTAAAACGGCTAAAATGATGTAATAAAATAATTTGAATAATTAATTATAATTTAAATTTTTTTGTCTTATTCTTTTAGTACATATAAGCTTTAAAATTGAAGATTAATCCACTGCCAATTCGACCTAAAAATGGAATCGAATGATACCAAGACTACTGAAAGAGGTAACACGGACTTGCTGAACTGAATTATGTGTACGATTGGCTTCAATAACAAAAGGCTATAATAAAATGGTACAGTACCTGAATAACAAATGACGGCACCAAAATTATGAAAAAAATAAGAAGGTTGTATTACGAAGCATTCTCCTATGTCAGAAGTTTTGCCATGAACTGAGAGCTTAGTCATGTCTGCGTAATCTACATTTTTATCAGCAGATTTACATATTAATAGAAAACGACTCCGTTTATATCTTTTTTCATTACATTTGAATGAAAAAGAATAAAATATTCCGTTACTGCGGCCCCCACAATGGAGTTCCCATCTCGAATACCACAAAACCAGCAAAAAGAAATTTCAAAACATAGCAAAGCTTTAATAAACAACCTTGTGGTCGGTATTGGATATCTGTTAAGTTAGTCTAGCTAGACAAACGTGGGCGTTGACGTTCATCACGGCCGAAATGACAACTTGAATTGACAACTTGTGCTGGCTGCTTTTCTAAACATTTGGTGGGAGCTATCAGCTTTATTTCCAAAAGTTCAACCAAGTAAAATAGGTCTTTATCTCAAAATCTGTTTATGAAGACCAGCGATATAGCTAAGCAGGAGGCGTTTTGTAGAAACTAAGTTTAATAATTTTCTAGAAAAACTTGCACCTTCCAACGCAAGGCACAGTCCCAAGAAAGGCAGTGCGCTGTCAATTTTAACCGTGCACAAATTCACGGCGAAAGTTCCATTTAAAGTGCAGGCAAATTTCCTCCTAGATTCAATTAAATTTTCCATAGAGAAGCGAACGTAACAACAAAGTATGTCTCAGCAAAAAAACAGCAGAACCGGTCGAAAGAATACCGAGACAAATACATCGTAAATTTCACTAACAAGTCGAGAAATAGTGAATCAACTTGTGTCAAGTCGAACAATTCGATAATTGGACTCGCAATCGCGTTCGGACGACCTGAGTCGACGAACTGTTGAGAATCTTGATACGGCGCGTCGTGTAGACTACAAACGTACACAATTCAACATGTGTCGACATATGAAATGCAGACAGGATGGACCTGGTTCCAGAATCACGCAGAGTGGTTTGGTTTGACCTTACCTTTACCTACAAACGTGCACTTTGCAACTTTGTCAACTTTGCTACAAAAAAGGTTCTTGCTGTCGACCGTACCTACCCAAAAAAAACTACAGTAAGTATAAATGTGATCTCACCAAGCAGCCTCGGCCATATCAGCAAAATATTAACAAAACATTCAAAAACTGTGCACAAAACTAGTTTAACAAAACCTAAACCACGTGCCATATTCAAAGGCAAATATTTCCAAACTGGGGGGCCACAAAATAAAGACGAGGAAATACAATTGTCTTCCATAGACGTGGGCGCCACAAGGCTACTAGCGCTGATGTTAGTACAAGATAAATCTATTAGGGGAACTTCATTAAATTAGTTTCGCGTGGAAATCAATCGACTTGATTGAAATAAATTTTGCCTTTCACCTTGGAGCCGGCTGTCTAAAGAAGGAGAGCGATGTCGCAGAGCATCCAAAAAGTTGTTTAGTTTGTTGGATGTCCTAAAAATAATGCTTTGCTTTTCCTTGGGATTTCTGGTATTACATTGAGAAACTAGTAGAAAAGAGATATTTTAGACATTGTCATTTACACACAATAGTTATTATAATAATAATATTATAATATTGTTGTGTTATGGAAGTAGTAGCGCAATATTTAGCGATTAGGTTGCACGATAACAATAACAATCACAAGTAAATTAATACGATTCATGTAATATATTACCTTTCAGTAAAAGCGTCAATCATAAAGTGAACTATAAAAAGAACACATCATTCGTTTATATATTAATGTCAGTACAAGAACAGCCAGCAAGAAACTCTGCATTTGATACAAACCTCAACACTGCATGGTAAAAAGATCTCGAAATTGTATTAATAAATCCATAATTTAAGATTCAATGTTTTATTACGTTTAAATGTTGTTGTTGCAGTACCCTTACAGGGTGTCATATACCTACTCTTAAAATTACAAAAACTAACTGTAATTATGACACATCCAATAAATTAATATGAATACCATATACAACTATCGTCGAAAGGAGTCGACCCTTGTTTCAATCAAAATATAAATTCTGCTCATGAACAGCAGAATTTATATTACTAGGGATTTATGACCTAAAGTGGAAATTGACGGCAGGACTAGTCCACAGATTCAAAGTCGCTCAGCCTTCTATGGAACAGGCTGGTCGCCTAGCAATTTCGTCCGCCTATAACCTAGGCCCGAAAATATTTTTTTTAAGAAAATCAGGTCATTCTCAAGTAACTTTATAGGAAACACGGAAAATGTAAGACTTGAGGTAGAAAATGGGGCCATTTAGGAGACCGTTACCGGAGCGTTTAATTACAGCCAAGACAAAAGCCAATTTGAAGAGAAGCGAGCTTCAATGTTCACATCATTAAAACTTTTAAAAGCTCACTTTCAAACTCTCGTTGGCTGCGCTAACTCAAGCAAAAATCTTTTAGTTTCGCATACCAAGATATTCATTAGGTCGCTCATCCAATGAAAATGTATTACTCTGGTTTTGTGACTGTTAGCCAGCGGTAGTGAACCTTGCAAACAACGTTATGTTATTAAATTATAACTGTATACCACAGTCGATAGTACACAACCTGATAATACCAAATCTTATATATAAAAATGAATTGCTGTTCGTTAGTCTCACTAAAACTCAAGAACGGCTGGGCCGATTTGGCTAATTGTTGTTTTTATATATTTGTGGAAGTCCAGGGAAGGTTTAAACGGTGAGAAGAAAAAAAACGGTTGACGTCGGTGATACGAAGTTCACGGGGTCATCTAGTTTTTTATATTAATTTTTTATTTTTCACACAATACAATCACTTGACCTGGTCCCAAAATAGGATACCCAGACTGAGGCCATTTGTACAAATGTACGGCTGCCCCCAATGTGAATCGAACCCACGACCTCTGTTTTGGTAGCTAAGCGCCTTAACGGCTAGATTGTTATGAGGTTGCGTATTTTGTGTGATTGTTGTAATATCTTTGTGTGTTGTGGCAATTTAATAAATGATTATCTTATCTATCTTATCTTATAGATTATAGAACATTTGACTGCCTCGTAGTCGTTGGTCTAGTGGCTCACTGGGGGGTTGCCGTACATGTGTACAAATGGCCTTAGTATGGGTGTATGTTTGTGTTGTTCATGTTTGTGATGTCCTTGTCTGGTTTCCATAGCACAGGGCATCCTAGTTTGGGACCAGGTGGAGTGATTGTGTTGTGTGGAAGTTAGGGCCGGTTTCTGAATTGAGAATTTCAATAAGTAAATAATTAAGTAACGTTGTTTCACGCTCTTCTCTTAGAAATTGGAAGAGACAGCACTACAGTTAACTATTTACTCAGCGAAATTCTCAATTAAGAAACTGGCCCTTAGTATTATTATTATATTGCCGCCCGAGCTTGCCACCGTCAGGCAACAAAATCGATGAATTTTATTCAGTCAAATGGACGTTTCACATGAACTAGTTTTTATCGTAACTTTTTTCAGATTAGTGTCAAAGCATTTCCGGCAAGCATTTCCCCAAATTGTATACTACTTGAGAGTGACCCAGAATTCTTAAAACCAACCGATTACTTACATCGATTGACACCAAAACCAATCGAGGTACCTAGGTAATTTTGTTGAATGAAAAAGCTTGATGTTTGATAGGTCTTTTCAAAGACACGGTTTGGGTTAGCAATAGTCTACACTACAGAATGTTTAAAATTCGGTGACTTCAATGCAGATTACATTAATCCATTACGACGAATTCGTACTGAACAACCATACTAGTTTACAAAACCTATTGTTGGTACGCCCTGCCGTTCTGCCTATACACGGCACAATCGTTTTGTTTAATCGATGACATCATAAGTGAAATTGAAAGTGGATTATTGTTCCCATTGGTATTGCAATCCCGATCACACTATGTCCCTGTCACGGGTTTCCTCATAAATGTTTTCCTTACTACTTTCCATTCCTTTTGTAAAGCTACTACGTCTGTAGTTCGATCGACGAGTCCAAAAAAAAAACCGGCCGAGTGTGCGTCGGACTCGCGCACAAAGGGTTAAGTACCATTAGAAAACATTTGAATATTTCAACATCGAGCAAAAAACGGCAAAACAGTCACGTTTGTATTATGGGAGCCCCCTTAAATGAAAGTGAAAGTGATCTACATTTATTGCCAAAAACACACTTTATACATAAATTTTTATATTTAATATTTATTTTATTCCGTTTGTAGTTTTTGTTGTTATAGCGGCAACAGATATACATCTGTGAAAATTTCAACTGTCCAACTATCACGTTTCATGAGATGCAGCCTGGTGACAGACGGTCGGACGGACAGCGGAGTCTTAGTAATAGGGTCTCTTACCCTTTGAGTATAGAACCTTCAAAAAACAGACACTTCATCTTCTTGTCCACAACACAGAACGTCATTCGATCCGTAATTGACTGCGATATCACCAGTCATTTGGAACAAGGATAAAAAGAACTGACGTTATCGAGTCATCTTAAAGAAAGATTACGCATGGTTGCTTGCCTTTTCGTTTGCCAAGCATCAGTTACCAAGATGACGAACAGGAGTCACAAAAACATATGGTTAATAATCATAGTGATCCGTTTGACGGAGTCCTGCTAAATGGTGCTAAACACTCGGTCAACGATCGCACATTGCGACAAGTGTACAGTACAATTCTCCGATGAGCACTTAGGACGTCTTTCATTGTGTATTACTCATACCCTATTTCTGTCCAGAACTTTATCATGTTTGTCTCAGTTTACACTGCCACAGAAAAGTACTGAAGACAGATATTATTGTTTTACGTCATCTACTTTAATTGTTTGTCCAGTGTCTACTCGTTACCCGCTTGAATATTTTACTTGGCTCTTTTTTTCTCCGTAGAACTCATAACAAACTCAACGAGGTCATAACATCATCCCTCACGCCCACATCCCCAAAAGAATAAGCATAAGGCGCATCGAGTCGCATAATTTGGATGACAAAGGATGGTTCAACGTGGTTCAACACTAATACAGCGCTAAAGATTTTGCTGTCTACTCATGCCTTTAAAAAGTTCTTAATGAGGCTAAGGAGTCACAATTGGTACTACAGTAAAACAGCTCCTATAGCACGCGGTATAAAAGCGACTATCAAACAAAACATACTCTGTGTAGTAAGATTACTAAGTAACGACGTGGACCCGAGCTGTTTTGCGTCACAAACAACTTGAAACGCACGTGGGTGGATTCCGATCTAAGGACAACTTGTCTTGCTGCGAGCGATAGACAGAATTATAAGCCGCTTCGCACTTCTTGATCGATACATTATGCTTCGGTCACACACAGCGACTAATCGCTGCGAGTACACTGCGTACGCTGCGGACTAATCGCTCCTGTCACACACGGCGGAATTTCGACTTGTCGCGGCGCCTTCAAATCGCGGCGAGTGAATCTATTCACAGCGAATAGCCTGTCACACAGCGACCAATTGCTGCGTGTGACCGAATTTTTAGACAAAAGCGCGCTAAGAAACTCAGTGGGGTACTACCTACTACTTAACGTTTTGATGGCAAACGAGGAGAAAGGATTAACAAAATCAGCGTCAAGAGTGGAGCAGCCAATAGAGAGGAGGTTCAGGGTATCTTTTACTATCAATCAAGCCAGTATCAAAGTTACTTATGCATAATAGCTCGTGGAAAAAACTTAACATGAACGTTTTGGTAGTAATCTGTCCGAAGTCAGAGTTCAAAGACTCATCGTTCAGTTATAATACATTAAAATACTTATCGTGGGGCATCTACGTACGAGAATATGAATACGAATGCTCAATAAAGCTATCTCTCAAACAATCTACAAGTTTTTTAAGACAGCGCGTGACCCAGTGAAATGCCGCCAACGCGAAGGCTCCTTTCCCCTTTTGTTAGCTCTATCGCAGCGCTGTAAGGTAGGAAATACCTCAACCTTACAAAGGCTTTGGTTCCGCAATCCAATACCTCTTTCGGCACCTCTATCGCACAGTCATAAGGTTTGAAATGACTCGCATGTCATAAAGCGTCGTGTTGGAGAGCGACGCAATCTTAGTACGCTTTCTGGTGAGACTGCCGTGGAATTAAACGGTAATGAACTGAAGATCTCCAATGTGGCTGTATCTAAGAGTAGCAGACGGGGATGCCGCTCACCGAATGACTCAGACAGACCGCGCCGCGACGGAGTACGTTTGAATTGCCACGAGTTTGTTGCCTTTAGTTAGAACAGTCAAGTTTGGCAAGGAAATTGAGTACTGTATGCTGCTGAGCGCCTTGGTCGGAATATTATTTGAAATATTTGATCTGAAAAATTCCGTTAACCCGTTAAATTTGAGCAGCGAATGTATAGACGACTGTTAGTAAATTATGACGCAGTCATTTTACATATGAATGAGTCACATCATCATCATCGTCCGCCACTTGGGTTTTGCCATAATCGCCACGCTTGGCAGGCGGGTTGGCGATCGCAGTATGTGGTTGGAATCTCAGGAAGACGCTGCTGCCCGTCTCCTGGTAATTTATTTCCTTAGTCGCCTTCTACGACATCCACGGAAGGAAATGGAGTGACGCTATTCTTAATCCGGCACCATACGGAACCGGATTGTGTTCGTAGACAGCTAAATAACTTAAAACCAGCGAAACTGGAAGATTTTTTACCCCTTTTTCTATGACTAATATTCTAAGACTATTCTCATTCATATAGTTATGTATTTCATGTACTTTTATTTAGTATGGTGTGCAATAGAGTTCTAATCTTAAGTCTCAGACTGTCTGTCCTATTTTTTCCAACCCAATCAAACAAGGTAACCAAATGTTCTCAGCAATAACAAACACCTTGCTTCCCCTAATGAAGTCACGCATGGCGACCCTTTTATTCCCATGACATCGCCATGGAAACCGGGGTCAAACTGAGGCGCCATCAGCTGTTTGAGCAAAGTAAGTAGATAATGAATGCTGAAATAATCGTTCATGAATTGGCGATCTAAAGACAAAGAAGATGACAATATTAGGCTATACTCTAATTTACAGAATAAATGGGATTGGCTAACCAAACTACCATTGTACGTGATACTATTTTCCGATTGGCTACAGCAAACTGTAAGCCCCAAATGATCCGAGATGCCTTTAATTTTATAGATGGATTTTCTAAGAGCCTAAACAAAGAAGTACGAAAGGCCTACTAATGAGATTTAGAGTAGGTGATCTGTAAAACTAAGCTCAGAATGAACTAGGTACCTACAATGTCACCTCTTTGTAATTGTATACAATTTGTTACTGCCTGACAAACAGTTACTGATTTACTGATTAGTGTAAGATTAACAAGTAACTGTAAGTAACTGTAAGATTAACATAAACTGGAAGGTTTACTGTGACAGTTACTGGTTACTGGCAGACAAAGAGAATTCTATTGTACATCAAGTAATTTACAACAATGATCTCATCCTGACTTTAATCAAAAAGCGCCCGACCTCTGTGGTTAAAAACTTATTTCTAAAATGGAAATTTGACACCATAGACTCGACCAATTTGAATGGACGAGGCTGGGCCTCACAAAAGGCGCGTGCGCCGCACAAGTGGCGTTCCGGGCGCCTTATATGGGCGCGCGCGCGGCGTCGCAAGGACAACCTCTGCCCTTAGCGAGCCTAGGCCGCCTGGGCTGCGTTTCATTAAACTAAAATTTATAGTCTTATACGACAATTCGATGTACATTGCGTAGCAGAGTCTCCGTACTCGTTAATCTGTGGAATAATCGGCTTTGCAATGTACATCGGATTATCTAGTAAACCATGAATTGTAGTTCTATGAAATAGAGCCCTGGTCTGCCTTGGTGGGCAGTGGGTGTGGACGTTTCAAAGGCATTAATTAGTTATGTATCTTGTATGATTATTTATGTTTGTGTATGAATACCAGCAAAACAAAGGTCATGACCAACAGGACCAAAAAAAAAATTACTGTTGAAAATGAGGTGATTGAATATTTACCTAGGACAGCTAATATCACCAAGCAACCAAATGGCGAAAGAAATTGAAAGAAGAATAAAAAACACTTGGAACAGATACTGGTCGCTAAAAGAGGTATTGAAAAACAAAGACATACCAATGATAGAGAAGTCCAAAGTATATAATATTTGTGTTCTGCCATGTCTGACATATGCTTGCCAAACGTGGTCACTGACTAAGGAACTCCTTCAGAAAATTAAAGTTTGCCAACAAAACATGGAAAGAAGTATGCTAAATATAAAAGTAAATATAAAAACTGAAGGATAAATGGACATTGGAATAAATAAGAAAAATAACAAAAGTTGTTGATGTAACCAAGAAGGTGAAGCAGCTGAAGTTCAGGTGGACAGGGCACATAATGAGAGAACAAACGGAAAAATGGACGAGAGAAGTAACCGGTACCCAAGAGAAGGAAAGAGAAAAAGAGGAAGACCTATAAGGAGATGGGAGGATGATTTACCCAGTGGATGGAGAGTCACAGCCAGGGATAGAGAGAAGTGGAAAGCCCTAGAGGAGGCCTATGTCGGAAGACAACCTGACTTTGAAGTTGTTGCCGAAGTTGGCATGTAGCAAAAAAATAAACAAATAATTCGAGTCAACTAATGTTTAATTTAAAAATTTATTCAATTGTAATTTAATATAATTTAATTGATTCAATTAATATCAGCGAAATAAAGGCTATTTTTATTTTATTTATTTTTATTTATATTGTGACATGTCTGTATGTATGTACCAGATTCTGGGTGCCAAAGGAAAAATCATATGGTCCCAACTGAAAATCAGTTTTGCTGGTGTTATGCTCACACCAGTAAAGTATGCTGAGTTGGAGCCCCTTTTTTGCTGTCACGGAAGCACCTGAGGCGTTTGGGGTCCGAGGTGGCTGGGTGCCATACATCACTGTATGGTACCCAGCTGCCTTCGAATCTATATAATATGCCTGACATGTTCTCTTCACGTTTGTTTTGTTTTAATTTTTGTTTTGTTGACGTTTGTGTATTTTGTTTGTGTACCTTCATGTTTACTTTGTGTTTCTGTGACAAAATAAATAAATGTCCTCTTTCTTTAAATAGCAGATCAGCTCATAAATTGATTGGTACGCCAAATAATTATTTTTATAAGTTATGGAATGGGTTTCTTCTTTATATCTTACTAACTGTCCTGGCAAACTAAGAATGCTCCAGAATCAATTAACCACTTATCTGCTGTGTCACAGATCTATGTCCAAGTTTTTATAGACCACCTATACATCCCATTAGCGAGGGCAATTGTTACGTTAATGTTCTGTTCTTGATAATCATCAAAAAAGCTGTTTCATACAAAAATAAGAAAATCAATATTCTTCACAATGTTTTTTAATGAACTTTTGCCATGTTTTAATAATAATTATTCTTCTATTTACAGTGAAGATCCCAATCCAACAAATCAAAGATAATAAAATGAAGGAGCCATTATTGAGTTAATGGTATAAAACTAACCCAACTTTGTTTTATATAGAATAATAATTTGGTGTTCAAATGACAATGGCAACAAACTAGCCATGTAAACCATGTTGACATGCTCAAATAAACTTTATACACCTCCATTATTTATTTTGCTGACAAAATGATTACTCAGGTTTGATTCCCACTGGTGACCGCCGTATATTTGTACAAATGGCCTCAGTCTGGATGTATTTCCATGTTTGTGACGTCCTTGCCTGGTTAGCAAAGCATAAGGACCAGGTCAAGTGATTGTATTATGTGGAAGTTATTATTATTTTGATTAATTTTGAAGGTGGATGTAATCTAAATAACTAGGTATGTGCAAAATTTGTGAGGTAGTGGTCTGCAAGTCTGCTGTCTTATTACTATAAGGCAGTTAATTAAAGTATTGTCTCCACAGAGTTTTTAAATCAATAGATCGGACTGCCTGGGACCCGCCTTCAAGAAGTAAAGTGTATGTTCAACTGATGCACTGCCTTTTAGTGACCAGATGGCAGAAGCCCATTTATGTCATTGAAATGAAAGAAATCTCACCCCATATATTTTGTTTTATCATCATTGTTTTATTACCTACCTACTCATAATGCGACATCATTCACATGGGTTTCGTTTGAGAGAACATTGTGAATCCCATGGGAGCGCAAAACCAGGCAATGTCTGTTTTCATACAGGACATGGTCTGGCTGTGAGCCTAATTCAAATATATTTCAGAATAAAAATTATGAAATATTATTGAGTTCTGAAAGAGAAAGTGGCAAACCTGAAACACTGTCAAACAAAAACCTTTAAACTCTCTATTTGGAATTAACTAATTGGCATTAGTGATTTCCACAATGACATGGATAAATCACTGACAAAATTTAGTGACAATCATCCATTTTAGTGCAAATAAAAACATTAAAAACAATATTGACTTAATATAGAAAATACAATGTTAATTAAAATAATAATCCAACTAAATAATAGCCCCAGACTCTGCACAGGTTTAAAGGGATAGAAAACTTTACAAAATTATCTGTATTGGCTTTGGAATAAAAGAATCTCTTTTAAATAAATATACTCTTTCTTTCTTCTTCTCCTTTCTTAAAGATGTTTCTGTGCTTCAATACCCATTTTTACCAAGCAAACCCTAATAGAAAAAAAGAAAGAAGACACATTCTAACTAGGAAACCCTTATCTGCGACTTCTTTGTGTTCAGTAGCACCACCAACCAAAATTAATATTAATAATGTTGATCCATATCATGTTAAAGCATCCCCCTAATAGGAAAATATCAAACCAGTATGCCATGAAGCATTGCTTTGCATACTGTTTATCAATGACGAATCACTGAGTTCACAAGTCAAAACTGGATGATCTATTCAGTAAGACAAACGATTCTCGCATTATGGGTTCACATTATAGTAACGCACATTATTGTCTGAACTATTTATAAAATTTGGCGTTTTGGTAAGCAGGATTATAGCCATTAGTGTAGAGGTTATAGAGCGTAAATGAATCTGAATTTTCACACACTATAATAGTTTTTTAAGGTATTTATGACAAGATTTCGTATGTTATGCGACTAATTCTGAAGAAGGGGGCTGATTCACAGCTAGATTTCTGAGTCTAATGATTCATTTTGATGATGATTCAACGTCTTCACCGTCCAGGATTGTAGCTCTTTTAGAGGATAAGTGCAGTGAAGAAGCAAGGCGAGGATCGGTAGATTTTTAGAGCATTCCACTTACTTACCATCTGTTCGTTTGATGTTGATATTTATTCCGGACTGGATCTTGATCGTACCGTCATCCATTTTTGCACTATGACTAGGCACTAGGTACACAATTGAACATTATTCCACAATCCACGTTTGTTCAAAATTTGTCTAACACTTTCGGGAATTACACATGAGAACCGGTAAAAATTACAAATAAATTTCTACACCCAGATTGACAGTTGCCGTTGCCGAGCTGTAGCAGCACACTTCACACTAGAACGTTTCAAATTTGTTTCACTACAACAGTCAAATCAATCACTTTACAATTTACAAAACCTGCAATTCAAATGATTTGACCATTGTAAAATTATGTTAACGTATTTTTTACTGAGGAAAGTCTATAGTTTTTGAATGATTTCGGTTAGAACACGAAATTATAAAAATAAGAACACCCAATGCGTTGAAAATAGTGGTGTTACCAGCGTTTTATGCATTTTTTTTTTACTGACAAAAATTCCGTTCACACGTTCCGACCCGCGCATGCCTGGCCGACCCCCTGTATATACTAGACTTTACAATATTATTAGGTATAAATACGTTCATTGCCCGCAATTTTCCGCTCGTCCTCTCATGAGGCAGAGCGCAGACAGATTTCTCTTAGCAAACACGGTGAGTGAACGCGCTTTGATCGAGGTCGAGCGTGCACAGTCTGATCTGTCGCATCAAGTTGGCTAAGCGTAACTTTTGAAAGGGTACGAGTTGTACACGGTTTACGACCCAACCAGATATGGTCGGATCTTGTCTATGATCGTGCCCGCTTGAATGTATCATTCTAAACTAATCCTTATTCTGTGGAAGGATTGGAATGGCCGGAATGGCGGATCATCCGCCGCGGATGTGACCACCAATATCGTCTGTGGTGACCACTGCCCCTGCCTGCCATGCCACTTGATCAAGTTGATCAGCACGTCTATTCTGTGCCTTGACATGACATCATTTTATTAAGATCAAAAAATTGTTCTAAAAACCCATTGAAACTAAAGTTTCCAAAGAAACCAATAGTCGAAGTAAATAAGTATTCTTGTAATGGATAGCGAGCATAAATTGTCACACAAAACAAGAAAGCGTATCAAAGAAGTGAAGAGGAAAGCTAGACCTGGTACGTTTTTCAATAACACATTTGCTGTGGATTTCCTTTGTAAATACCGCTTCCTGTGGGTTTTTATTAGTTTGCAACGGCTAACATCTTCTTCGTACATGTTTCTTTTAGGAATTCACTCCAACCCATCCCATTGCTCAAAACATACTAAAACTCCATAGTCCATGATTTCCAATTTTCTCAGGTTAGCATGGCATTTTTGTGTACCTAATCGTTGTCCAAAACGAAATCAGCGTTAATTTCTGTCTCTCATGCCGCATCTTTCACTCAAAAAGAATCATCTAAGCACAGTGATTGTAGATTGCCAAGTGCATTAATTAGTGAACAGATACAGATACAGCAATATAAGATACATTGTATACAGCATTTGGCATTTTTTATTTTTCCAGAATGAAAGAAGAGCGTAATGTCTAAATTAACACATTTTGCTCCTGTATTGTATAACACTGTCAATGCCAATTGAAGAAATTGAGCATATTGTCAGCTTATTGCAAGAACTCATTAACCAACATATTCACTATTGGGAGAAAAAGGACTTTTTATTTCGTGTTAGTTAATGGTTGTGTTTCCTCCTCCTTATTCCCTATAACATCGTTAAAATAATGCCTGATACTAAAACACCACTATTGTATCATTGTTCAATACATCTCTATGTCCATACCTTTATAAAAAGCGGTTAGTGAGCTTTTGCATTTAATGACTTCTTGCAATAAGCCGACGATATAATTCAATATTTTGTCTCTTGCTCCCTTTTCTTATTTGATTGTGTTACTAAAATGAACATTCATTTTGACCATTTTATGTCATCAAGGACCTCAGTGACTTGTCTGATGTCGCCTTTAGAGATTAGATTAATACTCCTTATTGCACACCATACATTATAAAAGTACATGAAAAATCTAAAATATCCAAGTTACATGGTATACAACTGGTGGTCTTATCGCTAAAGGCAGTCTCTTCCAGACAACCTTATGATGGATAGCCCTGAAAGATGAGAGTAGGTAGATATTATATAAGGTTATAGATACATAGACTAAATTACTTATATTTCATATATTACATATATAAGGGTATTTTTTTACCCTAAAGGCGAAATAATGTGAAGATAAAGCAATTTACTTTTATTTCCAGATGATAGTTAAAAGTCTTCTCCATACATTTTACTACTGAAAAAATTTATGTGCTGGCACCCTACATTTTACACACCCTTTCATACACAACATCCATTTCCTTTCCCTTTCTTATGTACCTCGACAAAATGTATTAAACCATGACATATTGAAAACTTAAACTAAGTAACCTTTCCAGAACTAGCTGACAAGTATCAATGGACTGCCTTAAACTATTATAATAACTTTGATGAATTCCTAAAATGTAATGATAATGTGGAGAGAATCAACGAGTCTGAAGTATCACCAGAAGAGTTTATAGAGAAGTATGAGAAACCATATAAGCCGGTGGTTATTACTAATGTGCAGACCAACTGGAAAGCTAATACCAAATGGACACTTGATCGTCTTGCCAAAAAATACCGCAACCAAAAATTCAAGTGTGGAGAGGACAATGAGGGTTATAGTGTTAAGATGAAGATGAAGTATTACGTAGAGTACATGAGGACAACGACTGATGACAGTCCCCTGTATATTTTTGATAGTAGTTTTGGGGAACATGTTAGGAGGAAAAAGCTGCTTGCTGACTACGAAGTTCCCTTGTACTTTAGAGATGACTTGTTCAAGTTCTGCGGTGAAGAGCGTAGGCCCCCATACCGTTGGTTTGTTATGGGCCCACAACGGTCAGGCACTGGAATTCACATTGACCCTCTAGGGACCAGTGCTTGGAATGCACTAGTATTTGGTACCAAGAGATGGTGCCTGTTTCCGACTAACACTCCCCGTGAGCTGATTAAAGTGACTGGAGCCATGGGGGGCAAGCAAAGAGATGAAGCTGTAACTTGGTTCAAGTTGATCTATCCCAAGACTCAGCTAGATTCATGGCCAAAGGAATTTGCACCTGTAAGAAAGTGTTTTGATACTTTACATCCTTGTTGGTGCTTTGTTGTTGGTTATCATGATTGCTTAAGATTATTGATAATAATCTTTATTCTCAATTTCAGGTGGAGATCCTCCAAAAGCCAGGGGAGACTGTGTTCGTGCCAGGAGGCTGGTGGCATGTTGTCCTGAACACTGATGACACAGTTGCAGTCACACAAAACTTCTGCAGCCGCACCAACTTCCCCGTCGTTTGGCATAAAACTGTTCGTGGACGGCCCAAGCTGTCCAAGAAGTGGATTAAAGTTTTGGAGTCGAAAGATTCAGAATTGTTCAAGATTGCCAGCTCTATGGACCTGAGTCAAGGCACTGGGGTGGCGTCGGATAGTTCGTCCAATAGTAGTTCTTCCAGTAGTGACAGTGATAGTAGCTCCTCGGACAGTTCTAACGAAGGAGACAGCGGCCAGGAAAGCATCACTCCGCACAAAAAGAAGCGAAGAAGGCGTATGTAACACAAGTGGAGACCAAGCCTTATGTGTATGAATAATAAAAATTGCAATATTGTACTAAAACAAGGATTTAATGTTAAGAGTCAGTTTAGCCAATTTGTTATTCCGATCTAGTTCAGTGTGAGCATTATTTTTGTATTATTAGGCTTAGGATTAAATAATTGTTCACTGTTATGTTTTTCGCAGGTGAACAAGGACAAAGTATTCTTTACTAATAAATAAAGTATTACACAAATGAAACTGTGTTTTTCCTCTATATGTATTTTCCCATATTACAACTTTTGAGGGGCAACTTAATATACAGTTGCCAGCACATTAACTCTACTCAGTTACATTACGGGCGGCTGCAACAAAACTAAAGGTTGACCTGATGTCGTCGACCCTCCAGGAGGAAAGGGAACGAAATTGTAGAGGTTTAGTGTGAATTTCTGAGATTAGAAGTTTCTATTATCCACTCTAGTTCAAGTTAGACCTGAGTTTTCCGCACCTAGCTTCATAGTGGGGCCTTCGCACTTAGCAAGTGTTGATATAGGGTTTCCTCATGATGTTTTCCTTCACAGTTAGCAAGTGGTATGGCTACTACAACTTGACAAATGTACGTAAGTAAGAAACCAATACCTGGATTCGAACCCACGGCCCCGAATATGAGGCCGCCGGCATCCTACCACCGCACCGCACTCGATTATCAGTGTGCCCATACCTACATAAATTTGAGTGAATG
Source organism: Yponomeuta evonymella (assembly GCA_963969515.1). Taxonomy (NCBI): domain Eukaryota; kingdom Metazoa; phylum Arthropoda; class Insecta; order Lepidoptera; family Yponomeutidae; genus Yponomeuta; species Yponomeuta evonymella. The sequence goes on along the minus strand of OZ018343.1, from coordinate 21,052,283 downwards.
AACAAACCAAGCAAATAGTTTCACCCAATTTGGTCGTGTAGTGTAGGAAAAAAAGACACACAATGTCGTATTGGCCCATCACTATTCCTTAAACGTCACAAACTATAAGTCGATTTTGTCTATGGTTTTCGGCTCGGAAGCCATTTGTTATCCTTGCAAGTTCCTGTGAAATCAAACAAAATGTTGAAATCGGCTTCTGGTACTCTCGCCCACATTCTGAAAAGATCTCTTCTTCCGGCCAGCACCAAGGTCGGCGCTGTAGCATTGGTCCGCAAGTCCCACGGCGGCCCAGTCGAGTCCGACGATGAGTTCGATTCCAGGTTAGCAGCCGATTTTCTTACCTATTTGACGTTACATAACTGCAATTTTTCCTGACAGATTTTCAGCAAAGCATGAGGTGTTTACGCAAGGTTTCCATAAACCTTGCATAATCACCTCACCCTAACCCATGTTAGGGAGTTGATACCTACGTCGTCGATTGGTAGTAGTGGTACCTACATATTTAAGAGGCTGTTGTCTTTCATGGTTTGGTTTCATGGTTTTGAATGTTGAGGGATGCGAGAATAAAAACCTGTAACATCATGATACTTGTGACCGTATCTTTAAGGTTTTGTTTATATCATGTGCAAATCCATCATCATCATCATCCGCCATTTGACGCCCACTGCAGGACACAGGCCTTCCTCATGGTTTCCCCAACCATGAGGGGTTTTCCCATAATCGCCACCCTTGGCAGGCGGGTTGGCGATCGCAGTATGCAGTTGGAATCTCAGGAAGACGCTGCTGCCCATCTCCTGGTAATGTATTTCCTTAGTCGCCTTCTACGACATCCACGGAAAGAAATGGAGTGACGCTATTCTTAATCCGGCGCCACAGATGCAAATCCATAAACTCTGGGAACTAATGTTTGCTACATACTTAATTTTTGTAAGGTTCATACATTTTTAAATTCATACCTAAGTATATTAAATGTTCCAATAATGTGTACATATTATCTTTCAATACAGTACAGATTCAAATGTCTTACATTCCAGGTATGAGGCATACTTTAACAGAACAGACATTGATGGCTGGGAGATCCGCAAAGGTATGAATGACCTGTGTGGTATGGATGTGGTACCGGACCCGAAGATCATCAAGGCAGCCATGCACGCTTGCCGCAGAGTCAACGACTATGCACTCGCAGTCAGGTTCATTGAGGCTTGCAAAGATAAGTGCGGCGTGAAAGTTAATGAAATCTACCCCTATATCATCCAGGAAATCAAACCCACGCTCACAGAGCTCGGCATTGAAACTCCAGAGGAATTGGGGTACGACAAACCAGAACTAGCCTTAAAAAGCGTTTATGAGGCATAAAAACTTGTATCTTACAAAATAAGCTGTAGAAATATTTGTATGATAGTTTTTTTTGTTGTGACATATTTTTAATTACACATTATGTACCTTTCTGTTGCACCTTGTTCCACCAGCGATTTTCGACACTAGCCTAATGTATAAACATTAGAAAATGAACATGTAGTTTCATTTTGGACCATTTGTACCATTCTTCGTCATTGTTACCTGCCGTTAGTAATTTGCAATTAGCTTGAATACTTCTGTGATAGAATGGCTCATCTTATGTCAGTAGCATTTTGTTCATTGATGTAAATCTTTGTTAAGTTATTGAAACAGGTGTTTGAAGTACAGTAACAGATAAAGTATCGTTGCAATATCAAAAGAAGTTTTTCAATGGACAGAACAAAATAAAATAAGATGCATGCATATATTTTCTCATGAGTAGTAAGCTGATTAATGAAAGCAAGTATTGTAGGTAAATACTTTAATGATTGCAATATTCACACAGTGATACAAATATTTACATCCACAAATCATTGTACTCAACAACAAAATTGTGCTTTAGTCATTCCTAACACACAGCAGACAAAAACACCATAAAACTATTCACTTTGGCAAATAATAAAACAAAGGAAAAATTCCATAAATAAAATAATATTTGTTTCTGTGTCTTGGATCAAACACAAAAGATAATAAATAGAACAGAAGTAATGTTTTTGTACTCTATATAACAACTACTTATTGACTAGTTTGTCTTATTTCACATTAAATACTTTAATCTAATGTATATTTTATTATTTCAGCTCTATCATCTTATATAGGCCCTAATAGTGTAATTCCAATGTATTTATAGTAAATAACCGATGAAAATATTTATATAATAACTTGGAACTTTCTGAGATTAATCTAAAAGCTTTCAGTAGACTATACAGGTTTAAGATTCGCTATTTTACACGTAAAATATTAAAATATTATACAGGTAAGTAGGTATTACTAAGTAATTTACTATTGCAACCCTGCATAGGATATTGTTTATCCTCAGATTCTTCCCAAATAAATAACTTTACATTATAATAGTCATCTTGGAAAATTGTACAAAATGTACATAATTTTACTTCCAATCCAAATTAATATAATATTCTTATTAGTAAAAAAGACTAGAAATCAAATCAATATAGATTTGAAAAGGACTAGAAATAGCAAAAAATAGGGGGCAACATAAAGTCATCTCACTAAATAATAATAAAAAAACAACATTATTAACAACTAATTAAATAAGTTACATCTTTAATAAAAAGGGAATGTTTCATAAATAAATCTCATGCCAGTGCATGGTAAAAATATTGCACAGCTGTACAGTAACAGGGTGTTGGGCTGACATGTCGACAGTATCTAGATTTCATGTCATACAAACAGGTTATTCACCCAACTACTGTACAAAACTCATTGAAAATAAAAAATATAAATATTATTTTGTCTCCTCCAATCTGACGCTTTCTCTATAGCATAGTCTTAATAAACGCTAATATTTTTCATCGGAATACCGATAAAAATATTTCAACTGATCATCGCACATATAGGTATTACTTATGACCATTTCATGGACTTCTTAACCGTCTTTGTTCAGATAATACTTTCTAGAATATTTTTCACACTTGTCAACCTCTTTCTTCCATTAATATCCGTTATATGTTGAAAGCGCAAGTATTTTGCGACCACCGGCATACTCCTTTCCGTACGACATTAGCTTACAATATCTACACCGCTGACTCGGCGCAAATAACTATTATTGACTTAGCCCCAATTCCACTACCCAAACGGACTGAACTCGAAGCCTCAAAACGGTCTTTATGCGCTCAATAATACAGGAAGTAACCATCCCCTTATCTCCTCGATCCTAACAACTATGTATTACTTCTATAATAATATTGAAAATGGCAAAAAAATTATCAGCAATCCCATATTTACTGAAGATACCATCTACCTACTACAGCATTAAAATAGCTGATATTTATTTTGCGATTTCAAAGTTCCCAAAAGTTGTTTCGTAATACGTATCCCGCAGTATCCCTTTTCAGATTTGTATGGCGATTTTATTACAAACAGTATGTTCGGGTTCTGCCTCTTTATTCGCCATTAAGCGAGTAAAGTGCTTCCCTAATCGTTAATCGTATATCCTAAACTCAGATTCGAAAGATAAAAGGTCGTACTTTCTTAACTAGCTTAAGCCCATGCTGCCATCCCACTAACATATTAAAGTTAGAATGTTCCATCAATAACGCATAACGGATCTGGATAATATTTGGCGCACATTTTTGGAGTTCATTTTAGAAATCCCACCCGAAAGAAGTCGCGAACACAGCTAAATCGCGCTTGGCTTGAATACTAAAATTGGAGCATAGTATCCATAGTTTAGCTCGAGAAAAATCTATGACCGCTTAGATACGCTTAGACGGAGAGAAAATAATACAACCAAAACGATTGTGTTAGACACAACTAAAACGCCCATCCCAAAGAGTCCATCACCACAACCCGCGCGCTGCCTTGCGCCGTGAGGTCGCTGTGTCCCGCACGAGCCCTCGCGGTGTGCTTTGCCCAGTGAGGTCGCACGCCCCGTACGGGCTGTCACGCCCCTTATGAGGGCTGGTCGTCAGCCATGAGGTCGGGGCAGTCGTGAGCATCCCCGTCGGGTGGTGGCGACGTCGCCACCAGGGTCAGCAGCTAGGAGTCCGAGACGACCACGTTGCCGCGCTCCGCTTTCACTTGTTGCTGGGGAAGAGAAGTGAAAGTTTAACAGGGCGCTGTTTCCAAAGCTGAAGCAGTAGAGGGCTGGTCACATCAGTCCGTAATCCGCTAGTGCAAAGATTAGCACGTATAGTGGTAGTGGGCTGGTCACAGCAGTCTGTAATCCGCTAGTTCAAATATTAGCAAGTTGAATTAGTGGTAGGCTGGTCACATCTGCCGAAGAACCGACATACGATGGTGTAAAAAGGTTCCCGAGCGGAGACCACGGACTGGCGAACACAGCGTAGGCCGTCCACCAGCTCGCTGGACCGACAATCTGAGCCAGATTGCTGATAGTGTCTGGATAAGAATGCCCGATGACAGAAAGAAGTGGCGTACCTTGGAGAGCATTTTTTTTAATCTTGTAAAAATATTTTAAGTCTTAAAAAATTTGAAAAATCAAGTTATTTTAGTAGGTTAAAAAACAAACTACGTTTAGTTTTTCCCACTAGACTGATGCCCGGTTCCTATATTCAAGAACGACTCGTTTTGCTTACGGATGGTAAGATGTCTACTCAAGTATTCCTCTTAAAAACGGTTTCGAATAACGTACCGTAGATAGCAATTTGTAAGGTTCCTAACAATTTTTTAAACATCAACCAGGTATTCAAGTTACGGGACGCTTGTTCCTATATTTAACGGATTGTTATCACCAATAACAATCCGTTAAATATAGGAATCGGGCATCACTGACTGCAATGCGGTGGAAGCGGGTCCACAGGTAAAAACCAAGTTCCCGTGAACCCATTTGCACGGAATTTTCTTTCATTACCCCTCATCTATAAACTTTCCATCTTATACGATCCATGTTCGTCCACTGCTGGACATAGGCCTCCCAAAGCACGCCCCTTATTTCTGTCCTCGGTCATCCTCATCCAGCCGCGGCCAGCCATCTGCCTCAAATCGTCGCTCCAGCGAGCTGGGGCCTGTTTCATTCATGGTTTACAATGACAATTCGTTGTACATTGCAAAGTCGGTTAACCCACAGATTCGCAAGTAGGAGGGCTGCTATGCAGTGTAACTACATCAGATAGCAATAATAAACTTGTAGTTTTATGAAACGCGGCCCTGGTAGGCGTCCTGGTACGCTGCGTTTGCCACTTTTGCCAGTACTCCAGAACCTTTGCACCGCATCGACCATTAGTTCTTCGATTGCTAATTTTATAGGCTAGGTACTAGCTGATCGGGTAAACGTTGTTTTGCCATATTAACTAATTAGCCTACGACCTATTATATACCTACCAGTAATACACAAAAAAAAACATAAAAATCGGCGAACACTGTAATACCTACAATAATGATAACAAACACTGTAACACGGGATTTTTATATATTAGATTTATCGTATAGTCCTGAAGTGAATACTGGACGATTGTTCGGTGTTACCATGGCCTTAGTGAGCACAGTGGCGTCCTTGAGGCTGAGGACCTGCAGCACCTGCGCCTCCCCGCCGCCCTGCAGCATGACCTGCGCCACGCCGCCGCCCATCGATATGGTCTCGATGCCCTCGCCGTTCTGTTCCACCTGAGGGAAACGGCTCTGTTAAGCTAAGGGACTAGGAATCGGTTTTCACTTAAAGTTACATAAGTGATTAATAAACTGATTCCTACAACCTTTTTTTTATTTGTAGTAACAATCATCATCAGCCGTTTGACGCCCACTGCAGGACATAGGTCTCCCTCATGGTTTTCCAAGCTTCCCGGTGTTGTGTCGCCCGCATCCAGCGACTCCCCGCCAACCGTAACCAGGTCGTCAGACCATCTGGTGGGGGGGCCTTGCACACGCTACGTCGTCCGGTCGGCGGTCGCCAGGTCACAACTGTGTGACTGTCGAGTCTCATTGGGAACAAATTTCCTGTGGGCTAGGCCGACTATGCTGTCAGGATGGTATAGGTGCTGGGCAAGTTTAAGTGCTTGTTCGGTTGAAACTCCGTGATTTACCAAAGGCCCGTGCTGAAAATCAGTGCTGTGGGCAAAACCGCGGCGTATACTGAGCTCGAGGCCATTTTACCGCTGCATAGACATACCCTGGGTCCCTTATTGTTTTGGGATTATTTTTGTTTTTTTTTTTTGTTCAATTGTTTGTCTGTTTTTAATCATTGTTAAATGTATGTCTTTGTTGTGTTAAATAAATGTTTTTCTTCTTCTTCTTCCTACGAAACCCTGCACAGCGCGAGGCCCGACACGCACTTGGCCGGTTTTAATAAAAACGGATGATTTTTCTATTTATCTATTTCTACATTTATTGTACAAAGAAAGCAACATGGTGAACTCAGTACGTTGTTGTATCACGTGGTACCTTTGTTGAACACCAACCATTTTACAAATAAAGGAGGCATAAAGTTACGGTAGGTTAGATTAGTTACAAATTTAAGTTTAAAGTTTGAAATATGTAAAAAAAAAAGTAAATGTCTTTATTAAAATGAAATATTTATAAATGTGGAGCCACACAAGACATTCTTGAGTGGTTACTGCCAGAACGAACCTCCGTCGACTGCAAAACCATTTATAGGCCCTATTTATAAAAACACGATTCCTCTAAAGCACTCCTCAGGGGCAGTTTATTTAATCTGTGGTTACGTCTTTTCCTTGTAAAATCTTTATTTACCACAGACTATTTTAATCGGCGTTTATCGAGTGTTTCAAGGAATCGTGTTTTTATAAATAAAGCCCTACATGTAGCAGCAATTTTACAAAGCAAAAGCACAATAATAAAATAAGACAAACACACTGAACATTATACACACCTTTTGATTCATGCTTTGGATAAAGATAAAACGAAGACACGCTGTGAAACTAATTACGTGCGATTAAATAAAATAAAAACAAACCAAATGTGTACACATTCACAAAATTTATTGAATCTGACAGACAAACAAAAAATTGCTTTGTAGTCCACCAGGAACATATTACAAAAGGAATTCGCTGGTAGTTCTGCTACCAATCCCCTTTGGGCGTAACGACTTGTCCAGCGAGCTTCCATGTGGACTAAAAAGCTTCCAAACACAACACAAAAATCATTGAACTAAATAAAATAAATTTTGGCCATTCGGCTTGAAATCACTAGCATTTAATACTTATGTACATAATACTTTTCGTTGCACATCACATAACCTCAATTATAAGTTATCAGCTTGACTCAAAATCGTAATTTTTTTATTGGTCAGTTAACCAGCCATTTTATTTCAGCTTACTGCTGATTGGCTAATAACGCCAATGTTCTTGTCTCTAGCGTAATACTTTTGTAGGCTACTTTTATACAAACACATACATAAACTCACACTTGTATCCCAGAAGGGTAGGCAGAGACCAGGGACTGCCACTTGCCACGATCCTGGCAGATCACCTTCGACAAGTTACTTTTATAAACTTAAATAACAAACAATATATATATATATAAAAGTCCTTTACCCTAATCTAAACAAGCAGTCAACTGCTATACAACAACTCATATTGCGTAATTTTCAAAGTGACTGGTTTAAACCTAGTATGACTATACATTTCTGGTACCGGTTTAAATTTAAATAAACATTTTAAAACGCCAACAAAGTAAATAAAGAAACTTAAAATATCTTAAAATCAGAACAACAATTACAGAGGCGAATCAAACTAATCTATAAAATAAAAAATCTTAGATTCATCATCTATTCTGACTTCTGGATTTCTTGTTACAACGTGTTATACACGGTAAAATCTGGGCGGTTTGAAAGCTGCGGCTATGTAATTTGTAATTAAAAATGGCATCTATGTAGATTTAAGTACAGACGTAATAAAAAAAAAAATGTTGAGAAATCTTGTTTAGAGTCGAAAAAATACACATACATACATAAGCTCACGCCTGTATCCCAGAGGGGTAGGCAGAAACCAGCTGCCTTTTGCTACGATCCGGACAGATCACTTTCGCAACAAATCTGCATACGTAATACTTGAACGGCCCCTAAGTTCAAATTATAGCTATAAAGTTCAAACCACCCAAAATTCATGCTTGATGACGCAAAACCTAATAACCGTTTCCTTAGCGACATAAATATCGGTTATGAAACCACTTCCAGTTCAAAATTCTCAATTTTTGTTTTTCACGCAATTTTGAAACTTAACGCGACCGATTTGATAGAGACAAAAAAACGCACTAAACAGAAACCATAGTTTGCAAATTTTAACACTAGGTGGCGCTGAACGGTATTTTTTATCGCGCTATGATTGTGTCCATAAAACCGCGAAGATGCCTCTGCAAATTGAAGAGGTCGATGACTGTCCTATGGATCCCGTCAACCGATCATGAACAAATTTATACGGGACCACCCCTGAGGTACTCCCTTTCTAAAAAAAAGAATCAATGAAATCGGCCAACGTTCTAAGGAATTATCGCTGAACATACACACATACAAAAATTATAGACGAACTGAGAACGTCCTCATTTTTTTTTTAAATCTTAAAAATAAAATTGAGATTTTAAACTTTTGCTTATTGGATGTGCTTTAATTATATCGTTACTGCTTAAACGGTTCACAGGTTTTGCGTCATTTCAATGACTATCAGAATGTCAAACTTAGATAATAAATACTTCAGTAGCACATCACAATAAATTTGCAACAACAAGCATGCAAAATAAAAAAATAGGTAAATAAGTTTAGCTCTTTTAAAACAAATTCTCACTTTTACAGATAAATAAATCAGCTAATATCACAAGCTTTAAATACACTAAAATTCTGTTCCTAGCTAAGAAATGGCACTTCTCCCCAATTTGTTAATAAATCCTAAATCGTAAAATAATTGCACAAATACCTATTGGCTTCATGCGACGTATAACTCTAAATCACATCTATTATGAATCTATTTATTTGTTCCCGATCACAGTACAGTGAACATTATGTTAGTTTATTTCACTTAACTTTTCAAATACTTTTGTATTTTTAAGATATCTATTAGGGTTATAAACAATTTTTTAACATTTAAAAATCTTTAAAACAGACAAAGAATTCGAGTCGTTGTCTATAATAATTCAAGGTATAATAAAAAAAAACCGCTAAGTATCAATCAGCTTGACACAACTGTTTTAAGTCTCGATTATGACAGTCCTTTAAAGAACCACTGTTCACTACCGTCACTGAGTAACTTTGCTGCAAGCGAATTGCTTATTTTCAGACTAGGTAAGCCAAAGTCGACAATAGGCAATATTTTGTGAACACAAAATTGAATGCCACAAAACTGGGCAGAGTCATGAGTCTACCAATCAAGAAATTCAATTGAAGTTTATGGTAAAATTGTTTTCCCTAAAGTTTTAAAAAGTGAAACTGTGAGATTTTTGTTGTAACCTCCTCAGTCGTGAGTTCTTTTCTTCAGTTTAAGTTGCCTGATAATTGTTAACAGATTTTTACGCACGAGAAATCGCAGGGGAAGAGTCCGGCCACTTTTCCCACTTGCCTTGTCTCAACAGGGCCTTACCCCGACACTCAACAGGGCCTGTAGTATCTGGTTACCCCGACACTCGACTACATCCAGAGGCCAATTAGCAGCACTAGCCGCTCCCGCTCTTTATTTACTGAACTAGGTACATTACATATATTCTATGAATTTTCTGTACGTTACCCCGTTATCTGGATAATTTTATTGTTTTTATTCCTATAAAATTTGAATCATCCCTCTTGAGTTACGTTGTTATTTATATAAAAAAAAGTTGTTTAAATAATATGTGGTCAAATCACATTTTTTCGTTTACCACAGACTATTTGAACTGCATCTGATTATTATTAACTTATTCCGGAATCACTTACTTGAATTTTTGTCGGAACTGTCCGACCAGCTCTATCTCTACTCACCATGATTAAGCTCCTCGAATAAAAGCGAAACCTGATCGGACTCTTCCGACAAACTTTTACAACGAATTAAGTTCATAATGTGTATGCTTACGAAACTTCTAGTTCAAACATTGTCTGCATCAGTGTTTTAGCGAATTGTGTTTCTATAAATGACATTGTTACTCGCGAGGGATGATTTTATAAATAATACTATTATTGTTTTTCCGCGATAGGCCGCCCTTGGCGTTAAGGGCTCGTCCGGTTCACTAGAGCTACTAATGTAAAAAAAAAGGATTGTTTTTAAGGTAAGTCCCCCCAGGCTACATGAGAAGCTCCTGCTTGATGCCGACGTGAGGCCAGACCTGGACGAGCGGCGCGACGCAGACGCCGTCCTGCTGCTGCATGGAGGCCATCATGGACTGGTACACGGAGGCCGACACCGGCACCGTGATCACGCCCGACACCGACACCGGGTAGCCTGCGGGTGCAAGCAATAAATAGTTATTTGTTATGCAAGGCTGCAAAATTAATTTTTGGCGCGAGTACCTTGTATTGAAACCTGAGCAAGCGAAGGATTCTAGGATTGAGCCACGAGCGAAGCGAGTGGTTCAAATATAGAATCCTGAGCGTAGCGAGGGTTTCAAAGGTACGAGACGCTAAATAACTTTGCTGCCGAGCGCAACACACAACTTTTCACCTCACTAAAGCGAGGAAAATGTTAGGTGCAAGAAAAACAGTTTTAATAAATATTAAATTACTGTTAATTTATATCTTCGTCGCTGCTAGCTTCGCTCATATTTTATGATTTCTTTCGATTTTATCAAAAAACAAACCAAAATAATGGAAGTAAAGTGAATTCAATAAAGAGAAGAAAATTTTAAAGTTTTTTTTTTAAATATTTTCTATTTTCCACGCAGATTTCGAATGATAAACAGAGCTTTTACGAGCTAGTGAGGTGAAAACATATTTATTATCATGAACTTCAATCAATCAGCCGGTATTCGTCCACTGCTGGACATTGGCCTCCCCCAGGACACGCCACTTCCTTCTGTCCTCGGTCATACACATCCAGCCACTGCCAGTAATCTCCTTACCTAGTAAAGTTAAATAACTGACCGTTCCCTGAGCTGTCACTTCATGCAACCCTGAGATTGGCACAATTATTGGTTGCCATTAAACATGAGAAAAACTTAATCCCAGTTAAGTTCTTCAGCTGGAGAGTATAGCGGTTCGCGTCTGTGGAAAAGCCGGAATCCATATGTACTCTCTGGGTGGTGCTAAATGAACCACCATTGTCCGGCAATTTAGGTTTAGTATCAGATCACAAAGTTTAGTATCAGGTGTCCTCACCCGTGAGTATGATCTGTCCATTGTGGTTAAGCATGGCCATGGCCTCAGGCATAGAGTTGGAGGTTGGTCTGTTCCAGGTTCTGCACCGGTGAGCCTAACCACTAGACCAATAACTGGTATCTCACCATGAGTATGATCTGCCCGTCGGTCGTGGTTGAGCGTTGCCTCAGCCACAGATTAACCGCTTCCAGTGAGTGCACCAGTGAACAACCAGCCGTCTCTAGTGTCTGTACATGTCAGCCTTAGGGGACATCCATTAATCATGTGATGTTTTTTAGCAGCTTTTTAACCCCCACGGTGATACATGGTGAGGTTTTAGACTACCCCTCCTTCTACCCAAAATAACGTGTTTTTTTTTCAAGAAGATTCACGGGGAAATCGTTGCCTAGCAACGGCGAGTCAAGGTCACGCGCATTACTTTAGAAATCGCGCGTTCCTCCACCTAGTTATAATTCGTGATTTTTTCTGAACTCCGGGGGAGGGGCGACCTCCCCCCCTTTCGAGCCTCACGTGATTAACGGACGACCCCTTATTGCTAGACCAACTGTGAGCGTCTCACCATGTCCGTCTTCGCCCGTGAGTATGATCTGGCCGTCGTGGTTGAGCGTAGCCTCGGCCACAGAGTTGAGGTCGACGGTCATGGTGGAGCCGTCGGCCGCCTCTAGCGTCTGCACCACGCTCGCGCCTCCGCCCTCGCCGCTGTGTATCTGGCGACAACATATGCCGGGTGTGATAAAACACTGACGCGCGACCCAAAAGTTACGCATACTGGTCACCATAACGAAGTACTTTATCCGTAAAATTTTAATGGATAATATATATATATATATATTTTTTTAAAGAGGTACGTGCATAACTCGGGCATTCACTCAAGTTTCCTCACCATAAATACGTGACACCATAAAGTGTTACGTAAGCGAACAAACGTCGACGAAATAGGTGACGTATTAGCAAAGGGCAAGACAAAAAGTACCCGAAGCCGCCGGCGTGCGTGCACGCACGCAGCGACTGTTGAATGCGGAGCCCGCCTGGAGTGATACACACAAAATGTACGATACAGTGAGAGTTGGCATACGAAGGAAAAGGCCTGTGATATAGCCCAGCAGTGAGCAGATGATGTGAAAACAGTAAAATCCGTTTCTGTTGTGAGATTAGTGACGGTGTGGGGCCCGTCTGGAGTGTTACACACGACGTCATGCTATACAGTGATAGTTGACATGAGACAACAGACCTAGGACCCAGCCCAGCAATGAGCAGATGATGATGATGATTGCAAAATCTGGGTATAATTCAGTGTTTGTGATGTCCTTGCCTGTCTACCATGGCACAGGCAGTTTGGGACCGGGACAAGAAATTGTGTTGTGTGGAAGTTATTTTTGTGTTGTGAGATTAATGAAGGTGTGGGGCAGTGTAAGGCGCGCGGCAGTGGCGTAACCATAGGGTGGCGGGGCTGGCAAAATGCCACGGGCCCCCGAACTACGAGGCTGCGAGCTCAGAAGTAACTTAACATTTTTACCAAAAATTTGTTATAATTATAATGTTTATATATGAGTACTTCAATTAAAGTATAGCGATGTACACTAGAACTAAAGACCACATAATTATATATTTTTTTATTTTTACTGGAAGGGCCCCGTCCAAGGAATTCGCCACGGGCCTCAGATGGTATAGTCACGCCACTGGCGCGAGGGCTAGCTGGAGTGATACACACGACACGTACGACTTGCGCGGTGGTCCCGTCGGGCAGCGTGATGATGGGGTTGTTGGGGTCCACTTGGATCAGGGACACCGTGCCGTCCGGGTTCGTGATGGTCTGGAGGACGGCCGGCGCGTACTGGGACATCTGCGGGCGAGAGGGGCCGTCAGGGAACGTAATAACAAATAGGAGCAACTTTTTTTAACTTTCTGTTCGCAAAAAACGTACTCAAAATGATATGAAAAGTGGAGAGGGCATATACATTATGTGCATAAATTAATATTAGTTGAAACAGAGGGCCTCTCCTGATATAGTTTTTTAACTCAACAGGATTGTCTCTATTCAATCAAAAAGATGCCTGTGTTAGAATGTTCCGCTCTTTCATAGCCAGGATAATCTAGTTTCTGAGTGTTACACTTAAAATGTAATGCATCCCATTAATTACATAAAGTATTTTGTATAAATAACAATCGACTTTTTAAAAACTTTCATGCTTGCAAAGTCGCCAACTGCTTGACCTTAACAATTCAGTTTCAAAGTCGCCCGTAACGCAACTTGATGTAACATTTTTTTCTGTCATGCGCTCTGATGTACAATATAGAATGTTCTTATCTTATCTACTAATTGTAAGACGAGACTCGGGTTCGGCCAACAAGCCGTGTCAGTGCCTCGTCCGTCAAAGCTCGTTCCCGCCACATTATAATGTGGATAGACCTCAAAGCTTAGGGCTCATTGTCCTAGATAAGTAATAGTAGAGTATGAAGCGCAGTACATCGACGTCGACAAGGGTCATGTGGTCAACGCAGCACCAGCGCATACCCATATGCATGGGTTGAATAGACAGATAGAAGTATCCCACGAAGAGCCTACTCTCCCGCCTAAGGCTAGGATCTCATTATCCTAAGTAATAATATAGTATGAAGCGCAGTACATCGACGTCGGCGAGGGTCATCTGGTCGATGCAGACTTGCGAGGAGGCGAGCACTTGCTGCTGAGCCGAGCCGGCTCGGTCCCCGGCGGCCGAGCCGCCGCCGCCGTTGCCCGCGGCCGCGCTGGCCATGCAGGCGGCCACCTGGCGTGGGCATAGTTACCGAGTCCGGCGTCCGGGGAGAGCGTGCGTGGAAGGTGGCGGGTTAGTCAGGCGATGGTTAGCACACGGGTCATGGTTTTTCGATTCCGTTTCAGATTACTTTTCCTTAAGCAACTTGATACACATTTTGACAATTTTTACCACAATATTGTTACTTTCTCACGGAGAGAGTATGAGCTTAATCACCACACCACACAGGCGGATTGACAATATCAAGCGCTGGGGCATGTGAACACCTCAGGCGCTCAGGTTTCCTCACGACTCAAGATTGTTTACATCTAGGGAAAAGTAATCTGAATAGTAATAGTACGATTGGTACGAGGTACCCAGGTACCTCAAACACATTACAGTGCTATTACAATACGGTACACTTTAAAATAACATAACATAAACTCACGCCTCTATCCCAGAGACCAGGCTTCGCTCGATATATTTTAATCTTTCTTCCGTCATCCTCTCCACCTATCCGAACCAACGCAACATTCTCTAATCAAACTATTACGTATCCTGTCAATCGAAGTAGCACCACATACTTTAAAATACAATAAAATTAAAGCTTAGTGCTTTGTGACACTGACAGAAAATATTCTGTGAAGGCTTTATCAAAAGAAATAAATTTTCTGTTTTAAGATATGTAAGTTAACTATTTTAACTTCTGTCTCATTTCGATAACATTGATAAGTCTACGAGAATATAGGTCGAAGTCAAGGATGTTTTAGCCAAAGGATATGACATGACCGAAACTTTGTAGGAAAACACAGACGACCACTTTTTGGGGGGCGGGAGGTAGCTGTCAATGTCAAATTATGACTTAAGAGCTTGGAAAAGTCGATAAAAATATTATCGATAAGTGATGATCGAACGAAATGAATGAATGAGGGAAACGGAAATTTAATAATAACACACACGCACGCACCCAGGCATGCACGCACGCACTCACGCACGCACACACGCACACACACACACACACACACACACACACACACACACACACACACACACACATACACAACACATACATAACCTCCTCAGTATGACCTTGAAAATATCAATGGTTTTTAATTATTATTTTCAATGTTAGGACTGAGGAGGTTAAAGCAAATGTTACGAAAAAATAATATTTTTTTTTAAAGATATTTTTTGCAAAATGTTTCTTCTTATTCTCGCAATCATTTTATTAGTGGTTTTTAAAACTGACCACCGAGAACTTAGTAAATCTCATGGAATCCCTGAACTTATTTTTTTAACTGAAAACTGGAAAATTGTATGGATAACCTAAATAAATAAAAACGTTTCTTTGGTATAAATAATTGAACTACTTCAAATAAGCAAAAGCTTAAAAAATGACCGTTCTCACCTAAAGATTGTAGGAATGTATGATTTATTACCGATACCTACTGAAGAAATAGTTATCAGGTTACCAATTCTTTTCACAGGCTGTATCTGACGAAACTAATAAACTGATTTTGAAGATTTTTTTACACACCACATAATTTCTGTCTCTTCCTTTGTAATTTGAATTCAATGCCACTTATGCAATGCAACTGAAATATTAAAATATGATAGTCTTATTGTGGTATCCTTGGTCAGTGTACTTCCAGGGGTGCATAACAGTACATTAAATCCGAATGCAGCAAATGCTTGGAAAAGGAGAGTTATTGTCAATAAAATGAATACCCAACATACGTCAATAATAGTTTGTCATTTAATAAAAAAATTTGCTCTACGGCTTGATTTTTTTTTGTACCTACTTTTTTATGACACAATAGTTGACGCGTATCACTTTTTTTGTTCTCACTTTGACTTTCACCATTAAAAAAAATTGCTGCATCCGTCCAGCCGTTCTCAAGTTTTAGCGCGACTAACGAACGGCAATTCATTTTTATATTTAGAGATATGATAAATAGAATGGATATACATACTTCTGTTTAAAACAATGATTTACCGGAAGCTGCGACATTACTACTATCCTATAAGCGCAAACTTAATAAGAGAAATTATGTTAACCCTGACATTTGGTACAATTAAATTTGAAATCATAGAACAAAAGTTGTTGTAAAACACAAACATTACTTTCCGTTAAAACGCATTTCCCTCTATACACTTTAGAGGAAACTCCGTATAGCCTGCACTGATTTTTGCGTTTTGTAAATATTCGGTTTGAAATTTATGTTCCTTATGAACTGATACCAACATTTTTTTTACTTTTCTTGATAGCTTGATCAACTGGTAACCTGTAAAACGTTTTAAATAAAACACTGAACGAATATTTTATGGATATTTAAGTAAGATAATAATGATTTCTACGTCATGTTTAGAAGTAAATTAAAACATCGAAAGATTTTATCGACTGTGTCAAACCCTATCGCAAGGAAAAAAAACCCAAAAAGAACAGAATGAGGTCTGAATGAACAATATTACTCCACTAAATACAGCTAATGTGAAAGTGGCATAAATAGCCTTAAGCAGGAACTATTTTTATTTCGGCGTATTATATGTTGTTTACGATGCACGTTTTATTAATTTACCAAAGAAATACCGCTTACAGATACATAAAATCAAAGTTACGAGTTATAAGAAGCATTAACTGTTTTGTTGCTTTCATTTTTACAGAATAATAGGGCGCATTTCTTATATTTTTTTGCATTTTTCTTCTGATGTTTTCTCTATAATCTCTCATGTCATACTGATAAGACAAAATCAGGACTGTGTTCATTTTTCCACGGTACGTGGCACGCGGGGAAACTAGGAAAACGTCAACTGTGTCGTGTCCATTGGATAAAACGTTCTTGGTCGAAGTGAACAGAAGCCAAGTCGCTTTAACCTTCTCACTAGCACCAGAGACAGATCTGTCTCAACGCATCGGGAAACGTCAAACGCGCAACTGAGACAGAGTTGTCCCAAAAGGCAACAGACCAAAAAAATGCTAAAATGTGTTTGACGGTCTATGATATCGGTTTATGGTTATTGTTCGTTCATGTTCGGCATGAAATTCCCTTTAATCTGTGATAAAATACTCTAAGACTTCCTAAAAAAAAAACTTGTCAATCTTAGTCGAAAATTTCTTGTTGGAAAGTGGCGAGAGCACAGAAGAAAACTACGAGAAAAACAGGTTTTTTGTTAGAAAGGTAAGTGAAAAGTGTTTTTACGTGTTACTTTATGCATTTATTTCAATCATTACACATAGTTTTACCTAAAGAATGCTATAAATACTTTAAATTTGGCCCAAGAAAATGTTCGATATAGCAACTTTGAAAAAAGTTGTACTTTCTTTCGAAATTTTTGATCATTGTTTGTGTATTTTGGATAAAACCCACTATATTTGGCCAGTAAGACTATCGTACTTTGTTATTTTATTCATTTTTATGTAGAATTACTAAGTAATAGTGAAAAATATTACAAAAACAAAACATTTGCCGTTGTTTTCCGATAAGTTCGTATACCGGAAATCGACCACTAGGGTCACGACCTCCGGCCTTCTCATCCGGTTCTATAGTGATGGGCTTAGTGATTATTTCAATTGATTATCGAAATAAATTTTTTATCAACTTCAATACACCGTTACTATAAGTTTCTAGTGAGAATACGCAAATTTCCAATTAGATTCTAATACATCTCGTAGTTTATAGGAAAATTATTATTTATTTATTTTACAGATGTGGAGACCCGGGCACCCCAAGAGTTTCTTGAATTACTGCAAGACGACGAGGAAGAGGATGAGAGCGAGGGGGAGTTAGAGGTCGGGCTGGAAGAGGAGGAGGAGGAGGAGACTGGGGTGGGAAATCTGATGGTATGTTATAATAATTATATAAATATTACATAACATACATAAGCGGCCTATATGCGTCCCACTATAGGGCACAGGCCTTCTCTCAGGGAGAGAGCATGGGCTTAATCACCACGCGTGCCCACCGGGGATTGGGTATTTCAAGCGCGTGTAAGTGAATAGCTCAGACACTCAGGTTTCCTCACGATGTTTTCCTTCGTTAGCGAGTGGTATTGCTACTACTATAACTTCACAAATGTACATAACTTAGAAAACCAAGTCATAGCTACATGCCCGCACCGGGGATCGAACCTGGGTCTCCCGCTTCCTAGTCCGAGGTTCTACCCACTAGGCTACCACTGCTGTATAAATATAAATATTAATTTTGTATTATTTCTTGTTCGTTCCGTTATTTTAGGTTTATATTTCTTCCAGGCAATGGACATCATGGTGGAGGAGGAGAACTGGGAGCTAGTGCCACTGGAGGCACTAAGCGTCCCGCTTTCTACCTCTAGGTACAATACTTAATAATTTTTTTCCATCTTCTATGCGGAAGTAAGACTTTTTTAACTGTTTATTTTTTCCAGCAGGCTCTCCAGTAGCAGCAGCGAGGATGACGAAGTGCGCAGGGAAATTTTGCGCAATATCAGCCCGCAGTAAGTTGAATCAATATTTATCCCATGCCATGTTTTTGTGTATCTATGGAACAGATTTCAGGTTAATTTTATTTTACAGGTCTGTTCACGACGACGAGCTGCCGCGCTTTCGGGTGGAGCAGCTGCCGGACGCTCCGGGACCCGCCGCTGCTGCTGCTCGAGGATGCGGCGCCACTCAGATTTTCCTTGCCTTTGTTTGGTTACGGTTTTCGGCTGTCGTCCATTCATCTATTATGTTGTATATTTGAGAGAGGATGACGCATGACTGATGGGTATCAGTAATTTATATGTAAGATTTGTGCATGTAGATAATAAAAGTAGACATACTTCGTCCGCTCCTTCACATTCTGTTTTCTTGTTTGTTTGACCAATCTAAATTTGTTTTCTAGATTGGTGAAAATCTTATTTGCCTATCGAACTAATGGAACACGTGGAGTTTGACATTTTTCATTTATTCGATGGGTAGGTAAGATCACACGACACACCATTTTGTAAGTACCTAACCTAATAATTTACTCTTGCAGTTCTTGTCTTTTGTCTTTTTCTATGTCATGTTTTGCTTTTTGTGTACTAATAGCGAGACCATTTCGACGTGAATTCCATAAAAGTATTGTTAAAATATTAAATTTTCAAAGCTCCATACTCCTAAAATGTAAAAGTCATAAAAATTATAATCAGTATAACTCGCGATATCATTAATAATAATAGAATATTGTTATCTACAAATAAATTTATTAGGACATAATTCAGCTCATTCCAAATTACGAATGTTTTCAACTCAACTCTTTTAAAATGTTTGTATATTTTATCACTACTTATAAATGACAAAATGACAAGTTTACAACATTTTAGACATGAAGGAAAACATCGTGAGAAAATTCGCTGTTGGTGTAGTAAAAGTTAACACCAGAAGCAATACGATTGATCAACAACTAATTTTATTTGTAATAAAATATGACATAGGTAATTGTTAAGTCAATCACCACTAACAACGTATAATAAGGCTATTACAAACAATGTTATGGTTAGATACTTACTTACTGGCGGTTAGTATAAACAAACTACTTGACGCCGAACTTGATACTCAATGCGCGGCACACGCCGCCACTTGAGCTCCGACGCTTTATGGACTTGTTTTTTGCTGCCGGGTGACGCATTAGGCTACCTTTTTATTTCACTAATAGCAAGTTGGTAATAAAATATTCTGCATGCGTTTTATCGCAAATTGTTTTCCCCGCATTTTATCGATTCTTGCCCAATGAAAACTCTTCCTTACCCCATCCCTCCTAAATAAGACAAAACAACTAAAATACTATTTTATTGTTTTATTCTTTATTTTTGTCTGAATATTTATTGTAAATAGTGTAAAAAAGGAAAATAAATATTTCATTATGGGTCTACTGTTTTATTTCTCCATTTACCCATTTATTTGTGACCTTGGTACAAAATATAATGCAGTCGATATTTTTCATTTTTACTAGATTTTGTTGAATATTTCTATAAAAAAGCATAGATTCCAATAAGATTAGAGTATTTTCATTCAATAAAAGTGGTTTTCACTTCGTAAAGACCCACGATTACAGTACATTTTCAAATTCAAATTGTCACCCTTACACTGTTCAATAGGAAACGTTAGCATTCTCGCAAAATGTTTGATAATGTTTTGGTAATAAATCTTATATGTGAAGAGAAAACAAGCTTGATAGAATGAATAGGTGTATATTCAGCACCTTGTTACATAAATTATCTTTTCCTAAAGTTACGTAATAGTTCGCACACACACAAAAATTTGGGACACTAGGCCCTTATTTGTAGTAATTGCATTTTCGTACTCTGAATTTAAAAAATTGTGTGTCTGAATTTTGATAAAGTTGTTATTGTTTAGTAATGTAATTATTCTAGAGTATAATTCTTTTTATTTCAAACAAATCCGTACATTGGTCAGATAATAATTTGATATTTAGGCAACCTGGTCATTTATTTTTTTTGCGCCGCCATGACACCCCTTTCAATTAATGTCAGTGGGGTGAATTGGGGGTGCGAGTGAAAAGGTTAAAGAATAAAGCTCAAAGATTAAATCTTTTGCGGAGGATTCGCGCGGATTTGCAGCTGAACCTAACTAGGTCCTAACACTTTAAATTTTATATTGCATAAAATAATGATTTCATTTATGGATGGGCGGGCGAGTGTGCTCGCTTGACAACTTAAAATAAATTGTAGATTCAGTATATTGGTGAACAAAAATGTTGTACCAATTTTAATATTTTATTTTATAATGCATAATTTTATTTTAAGATAAATATTATCCCACGGAAACGCATTACCGGGATATCAACTATGCTATATCTCAAATCAGGTCTTTGTCTATCTGTACGCCAAGTTTCATGTAAATCCGTTCAGCCGTTATTGCGTGATTGAGTAACAATCATCCAAACTTCTTCACAAAGTTTCACATTTATAATATTAGTAGCATTATTTTGATTAATTGATGTGTAACGAAAATCACCAATAACTTGTATTGTATTGCGGATTACAGTAAATAACTAAATTTATTAATTGAACGAAGATTTATCAACTTTTAGTTCAGATAATGCGAAAACTTTATCCGCGGCCTGACTTTAGATCTGACTAATTGTGTGTGCTTGTTTGGGGGAAGCTGGGAGGTCTATGCCCATTCCAGAATGTCTATTGCCCACTCCAAAATGTTGGCTTACTGCATAAAAGCTTTGGAATTCCTTGTGTTAGACCCATTCAGAAGCTGTACGGTGCAATCGCAAACCTTTTGAACAGTCAGCATTTCCATCGATTCACCCAACTAGCGCGGAAACAGACGCAGTTCGCAACTGCCTACCAACCGCGCTGCGCGTACTCATAAGCATTTCATCTATTATTTCTATCGTTATTAAGCAGTTTATTACTTGATTCTATTGCGAAATCCTGAAGATACGCCAACAGTGCGGTCTCAAGGTATCAAGATAGAGGACCAATGTAACTGCATAGGAGCGAGGACTCACGGTGGTGGTGTGTTGCGAGGGGCTCTTCTCATCCTCCTCGTTGAAGGCCGGCAGTAAGTCCTCGCGGCCGTGGTACTTGTAGCAGTTGATGACGATCTGCCGCAGCGCGTGCGTCCACGACATCTGCCGGGAGAGGTCGGGTTTTAGTGCGTCGGGATTAAGGGGTAACTTGGCTTGTCAGTGGCCGAATATTGATCAGTCAATCAGTCTGTATTTATTTGCAACCAAGTGTAAACGGACCGAGGACTCTCACCCCCAATGTGGCTTGAACGCTACTACCTACTTCTCCAGGGACTCTGACCCCCGGCCCAGCTTGTCCCCCAATACCAAACAAATAAAATCGAGC
Source organism: Yponomeuta evonymella (assembly GCA_963969515.1). Classification (NCBI taxonomy): domain Eukaryota; kingdom Metazoa; phylum Arthropoda; class Insecta; order Lepidoptera; family Yponomeutidae; genus Yponomeuta; species Yponomeuta evonymella. The sequence goes on along the minus strand of OZ018343.1, from coordinate 21,030,449 downwards.
GCCCATTATTGGCTCAGGGATTGTCGGTTCAGGGACTCTCGCCCCAGCCCGGCTTGTCCGCTACCAAACGACCCCAAGAGCTCACCTTTTGCTTCTCCACATCAAATCGGATGCCCATTCTTGAGCCAGGGACTGTCTGTTCAGGGTCTCTGGCCCCAGCCCAGCTTGTCCCCTAGTACCAAGCTACCACAAAAGGTCACTTTCTGCTTCTCAATATAAAAACATAGATCTCTCATAGAGATAAGTTCACTTTTGCATTTTGCTATGTTACCAAATTTTCTAATTTATGATTTGCAATAAAGAATATTATAAAATCGGGCGCCCACTCTTGGCCCAGGGGCTATCTGTTCAGGGACTCTGGCCCCCGACCCAGCTTGTAACCCACTACCAAAACGACCCCAAGAGCTCACCTTTTGCTTCTCATCGTCCGATCGCGCGTCCATGCGCACGTTGGCCCAGGGTAGGTCCTTGGGCCACCATGGCGGCCGTGTCGACTCGCGGCCCCAGCCCGGCTTGCCGCGGACTGCCAAACAACCGTTATTAGTTTAGCAATTTAATAATGCGGCCCGTATAGTAGTACAGTATGCAACACTGTAGGACACAGGCCTTCTCTCAGAGAGAAATAATATGGGCTTAATCTCCACGCGTACCCACCGCGGATTGGCGATTTCAAGCGCTGAGGCGTGTGAACACCTCAGGCACTTAGGTTTCCTCACGATGTTGTCCTTCACTTTTAGTTTAACAATTTATCATACTGGATGCGGGCAATTATCAGTTGTTCCAACTGCCTGCCCGTCTACAAATAATAATAATAATAATAATAATAATAAATACTCCCAAGTTAGAATACTTAATAATAATAGAGTGCATTCAGCTAATGGCACATAGTCTAAAGCAAAACTTCGTGCTGATTCAAGAATCTAAAAAATAGCTACCTCAAATACTCTTACAAAAAACGTTTCGTCTGCTACAGTCCAATTTAGTGTAAGATCTGCAAAAGGACTACGCAGCATCGTCAATTATGTTTTTAATCATTGGAGTCCTGAGAATAATATTCAATGTACGAACTTATTAACATAATAAGTAAGTACCCAATAGAGTGCATGAGTGGTATGAAGGCGTACAACTGCGTCCGATTGATTTCTCTTTGTCTTATACTGTGCTTAGGTAACACCATAATAGAGTACCTAATTATGAGCGGTATAAAAGCGTGCGCCCGCTAATCTATCGAATATTCTTAATACATATCGTTTTTGTAGCCTGCGCGTTCTCAACAATCTGAATGTCAGAAGAAGGCACGCAATTGCGCTCGCTTTTTATCTTACATAGAACTGCTTAGAAAGCGCCTGAGCTTTCCCAGCAGTAATTATCAAGCATCAGAGCAGCGTCACTCACCCATAGAATACTTGAGCATGAGCGGCATAGAGGCGCGCAGATGCGCACGCATTGCATAATCGCTGCTCAGAAAGCGCCTGAGCATTGGCGCGTTCCCAGCAGTCATTAACACGCATCACAGCGGCGTCACTCACCCATGGAATACTTGAGCATGAGCGGTATGAAGGCGCGCAGCTGCGCCTGCGTCATCTTCTCGACGGGCGTGGGGATGCCGTCGATGATGAGCGGCGGCAGCTCGAACAGCGAGGGGTCATCCTGCGGCGGCGCGGGCGCCTGCGAGCCGCCGCCCAGTCCGAACTGGGGTCAGTTAGGCAATCGATACAGACGAGCAGGCAGGGCCGCCGCCACGGGCCACGGTCGGCGCGTCGTGTGTTACACGCGGATGCTACTATTACTATTATTTACTTTTACATAAAGCTAAAATCCGGTATACTCACTGACTGAGTGATGTTCTATAGGTTTTCTCGGAAACTATCAGTCCTAGGTGACAATTATGTACGAAAAAGTTGTAGGATACACACAAACGTAATCTATAGACGGTTTATCTGCCATATAGTTTATCTGACTATTTTTGTTTTCTGCTGAAGATTTTATTTATAAAAACACGATTCCTCTACAACACTGCACAGAGGCAGTTTAAACACTCTGTGGTTAGTCTTTCCCTTTAGCACAGACTATTTAAACTGCATCTGAGGAGTGTTTTAAGGAATCGTGTTTTTAATTATGAATAAGACTGTCAGATTTTAGTATCTTTTTACATTAGTGAGGTTTCTTCGGTATACTGTCTTAGTTTTCTGATAGTTTGGGAATCGCTGTGACCTAGAGAGATACACCTTTATCAAATTACATCAGCCTTCGCGGCGAGGGGGAGTCCGTACTTTACGTCACACTTTAAGGGGAACAGAGGGGTCAAGAAAGTGTAACAAGACGGTACCTACTTAATGTTTCGTTACATTTCAAAAATGTTTGATATATTGTTTGGTTTTATGAAAAAATATTTGCAATACAAATAATTGTAGAAATGCTGTTTTATTAATTTAGTCATATTGTATATTTTTTTTATTTGAAGACAGGTGCCGAGGTGTGCACGAGAGAGGTGTCACACAAATTTGACAACCTGTGAAAGGGGCGAGGGGGGAAGTCTAAAAATAATGGAAACGTGTGACGTAATTTATAGTTCATTTGTTTAGGTATTTAACTAAATGTAAACAATCTTTATACGTCTTTTTATTGAAATATACACTTTATAAATCTAAATATTTACATTTTACTTGAATTTCAGGAAATTTTAAGTAATTTCACACTGAATTTTGTAAAGTGTAAAGATTTAGATTTATAAACTATATTTCAATAAAAAGACGTATTAAGATTGTTTACATTTAGTTAAATATCTAAACAAATGAACTATACGTAATATTTTTAGAGATATGAGAGAACTGTATCAATAATCAATAAATCGAACGAACACACACGACACGTCGAAATAACACACGTGGGGCGGAAATAATATTGCAGTATAGAGAATTTCCTGAATATAAAAATCGGTAATGAAAAGTTCTGAAAAACGTGGTAATTTCAAGTTGAGTTCGAGCCTTTATACTGCAATCAGGCAAATGTTGCAATTATGCAGTTTTTCTTTAGAAATGTCGTAAATGTTTACTGCAACATGTGCCTAAACTTCAATTAGTAAATGAAACTGAATAATTATTAAGAAAAAATAAATGAATAAAGACTCAAACATGCACTAGTAACTTTCGACATACAAAATAATAAAAAAGACCACATTAATTGATTTTAATTTGTTTCGTCTACACGATGGGCTATCAGGCCATCACTCCAGCCATCACGCGTGATGGGGCAACGTGAGCGCTGGGCTGTTTTACATTGATCCAGCCGGATCCAGTGTCACTGGATTCCAACGCTGAATCGGTACTTGATTCATGTAAACATGTCCCAATAACGAACGTATTGTCACCTTGAATGTTTACTGGACTTATGTAAACGGACTGATTCGGTGTCAGTGCCGATCTGGATCCAGCCACTGGAAAGTGTAAGACAGCCCTTAGTCCGCACTAGTGGCAGCTGGCTCGATTGATAGCGTAGGGGCCCACGTGAGGACGCAGCACAGAATTTAAACATCCGAACTGGCTCATAATGGGCCTGACACCGAGCGCACACATCTGAAATGCCTTTCTGGATTCAGAAAGAGAATGAAACTCAAATTAATCGATGTTAACTTCTACACTAACAGAAAATGATTTGCTCCTTCGAATCCGTCTCTGGCGCAAAACACACAGATGGGACGTGGGGCGAGGGCGCGGTAATATGTATAGAGTCACAGACCAAGAGCGACCGCAGAGCAGGGACTGTGGTCTGTGTCCCTATACATATTACCGCGCCCTCGCTCCACGTCCCATCTGTGTGTTTCGCGCCTGAAACAACCCGTAGCTTCTTGCGTGTGCATAAGAACGCGTGTGGTTTGAGGGCTAGTTTCATTCACCTTTTGAATTTAGATAAGTGTGCGGACGGACTAAGAATGCGGCTGTTAGATAGAGATAGCTGTTCTTGTTACACTTCACCCATCTATGTGTCAGAGGAACTGACACTAGACTAAGTAATAAGTATGTGTAATTTATTACACTTAAATGTGAAATACTAACTTGCTGCAAGACCTGCGACGAAGTGTGGTGCTCGGCACTGCCGGACAAGAGAGCCAGGAGGCACCAAATCCGTACCGACCCGACTCCGAACGTTTCTTTAATATGCCCTATATGCAGTAGGGCTTGCCGCTCTCGAATCGGACTTTTTAGTCATTCGAAAAAGTGTCAAACTCTTAGGCACTGCTTAAATCGTCCGTAACGGACGCAAAGGCCTTTGTTGATGAATTTGCTGACATTCATTAGACACATCCCCGGTTTCCCGTACGTTAACGATCTGTTAAGAGGCTATTTCAAAGAGGGACAGGCTATAAAGTGTGGGAGTGATCCCTGCAGGTAAATTTGAGACAGCGATAGGTCGCGGGGAATGCACCCGGACCGTAATTTGATTGTTTTACGATTCATAAAAAGAGAGAATAAAACGAAGAACACATCTCGCAAATGTGAATTGCTTATTCGGACAAAAAAAAAACTTAGAGAGAAGGTTAAAGTAGTTCTGCTCAGGTTAGGTCGAGATCGAGCGAAAACCCTTTGAAATTAATTTCTATCGAGAAAATCCCCGACACCCAATCGAGTTTTCGTTTCTGTCAAGTACTGTTCTGAGTGAAATAACCATATTGACATACTAAATCCATATGTCAACATCAGCACCTGTCAGTTGCAATTTTTTTTAACGATATTTGGCTAACTGACTGCTAACGCTCAACATACTGTTAAAGTACGAGACAACAGGGACAAAGTACCTTTGTTTGTACATTATTCCAGAATTGCTGTAGTTAGAACCTTCATTTAGTTCAGACCAGTTCAAAGTCATCACAAAGAAATTGCGAGAACCAAAATGTTTTGCCATTTCGTGCTGATTGCCACTTCAACAAGAAAGAGAAGACAGTACCTTCGTCTTTACGTACCGTCTCCCATCAGAGGTTGACAACCAGTTCAGCTATCTTGCTTAAGAAGTTAAAACCAAAGATGTCACGGCCACACAACTCACGGCAGTGGCTTGAGAGGAGTGCCACTCATTTGATTGGACAGAAAATACACATGCGGGTTTACAATCACCTGTTGAGCGAGGGCATTCTCCAGCTCCTCCATGATCATGCAGCGGAGGTTCCGCACCACATCCTCGAGGGGTTTGGCACCGAACACCCGATACGAGGTGTTAGGCTTGCCCGGCGTGGCGACCAGCACCACGGCTTGCTGACCCACACGGGTCGCGAACTCCTCTATGGTTTGCTGTGTGGGGAAAGTGTACTGATTAATTGTACGTATTTGTATAAGTGCTGGGCAAGCCTACTCCGTCTAAAAAACAATGTCCCAGGCGCTGCAGCGTCCGAGTGGTCCCTTCACCCATCTAGTGTGAGTGAAGGTGCCGCTGAACGCCGTATAAATCATCTCATTACGTAGATGCATACGCCTAAGTATAGTATTTGTACATACATTCTATTATTGGATAAACTTACGCCTGTATCCCGGAGGGGTAGGCGGAGGCCAGGGTTTGCCAATTGCGACGATCCTAACACACCTCTTTCGCTTCATCAATATTCATTAGTCGTCGCATGCACGCACACCGGTTTCGGGTACTTTTTTCTTGCCCTTGGCTAATACATCCCCTATTTGGTCTAAGTCTACCTGGGCCGTTTATTTATTTATTTGTTTATTTTTTATTTACGTTTGTATTCCTAATCTATAATTTTATGGTATTCAATTTAACCATAATAGTTATGCAATATAATATAATAGTGTGCCTATACAACAAACTTTTTATGTATTTATCTACTTCCTTCTCCAATGTATTAGTCCAGTCCATCCAAAGGTTGTCCAGAAGAGACGACATTTAGTGATAAGGCTGCCGGCTAGACTCTTAGGTTAAGAAATATCTCTGTAATTTCCTTTTTTAACAATAAAGTGTTATCTACTATCTACTAAAAATTCCAGGGTATTTTTTTTTAATGGTAAATAACTCAAAAGCTGAAAATAAGCGACAGTTAAAATTTATTAATATATATTTTTTCTTATTTGTGCAAAAATCAACACAAAGAGTTCATTGACCGAAACTTGTTTTATTATTCTTCGTTACTCTTCCGTATGAGCGGTAACTGATAAGAGCGTAATAATAATTTGTTGTTTTTGGCAATTTTGCTACTTTCGTTCTGCACAATAATTAATGGTTCTCCTTCTCCTAATAATGTAAGTCAATAAGTCATAGCAAATATGGATTTATCATAATAATAAAATGACTCTGAACCCCAATTTAACCCTACTGTCACTTGCCAACCGCATCACATAACACCATTAATAAGCTCATTATTATTCACCCTAAAAATTTACCATAAAGTGAACACAAACATATTTGAAAAAACTGAGTATTGAGTTTTTATGCCCATTTTTTCTCCAAAACCATCTTGCTTGAAGTGGCCACCAATTTTTCATTTCTAACATTCATTAAGTCAAAGATTCTGCCCTACTACGAAAAAAAAAAAATTTACAATGAAGGTCAGTTGGGTAAAACCAATACAATACAACCACAAATGATTAAAATTTATAGGAAACCTGTATATACCTAAAATATACAACTTCACTACACAAAAAATTTACTGTCAGGCTATAAATTCTCCAAATACACCTAGATTTTAGGGTTCAGTAGCTCAAAAGGAAAAACGGAACCCTTATCACCTCCGGATCACTTTGTTTTCCGTCCCTCCGTCCCACAGTGGGTCGAAACTGCTATATGAGGGACATAGGATTTTTTTTCTCAAAATCCTTTTTTTCTTGACGCTTATCGAAAGATCTTGTTATTCTAATGAATAATTGTAACTGAACGTTTTTCTCTAAAACTGATATTTTGCCCGGAAAAAAATATTTTTACTTTTATTGTATGAAATGAAACAGAAACTGCTAAAATTTGGCCAAGTCTTAACAGATCTTGCTTTAAAACTACTTACCTATTATTCTTTAGGTTACTGGGTAGAATTCTACCCTATCAGCGCGCGCCCGAAGTTGCCCGTTCAAGAGTTATGAGGAAGAGTAAAATAAAAAAAATAGTAAGTGAAAAGTACTTTTTTATTATTAATATCACAATAAAATAATTTTGTTACATTAGAATATATATTATTTAGGAACATTTATAATTTCAAAACATACATTTATCGAAAATAGTAAAAATAAATTAATATTAAAGTCGATAATTATATTTCATTATAAGCTGATATTTATTAAAAACTATAGCTACTACAAAAAACAAATAAAATCCAACAAAATTAATCACTATCACTATCTTGTAAAGTATTTACATTTATAAATTCCAGTTCCGGTTCAGTTGGAAGAGACACCAAAAGCTCGACTGCTCTTGGTGAGAGAACCCTTCTCCGTTGTTTGGGCATTCTTGGCCTTAGATAGGTCAGTTTTGGATCAGACGACAAGAGAAGATTATGCAAGATATCTTCATTTGTCGCTGTTCTACTTACTTTTCTAGAATGGTTCTCTCTATATTTACGAAAGTCTTTATTTCGAGATTCTGATGCTTCTTCCGATAGTTTCCCGATTGGTAAGAGTCCAAAATGCTTAATTATATCCGCACCATGCAGTAGCAACTTATGTACACTAGAGGGCATGTAGTACCACGGATATAACTGTACATACAAAGTGGCAGTATCTTTACAAAATTGAGAAAATTTAAGAAGGTCCACTTGCTCACAAGAAGCCACTGTCTGCAAGATTATGTGGAACCTTTCAATCAGCTCTTCATCAACTCCTGTGATTCGAGCCGATGTTTTTGCATCACTGAAAAATCTTCTGGCAGTGTTGCCGTTATTTGTAGTGCCTGCGCCTTGTTTTACAATATCGACCAGCAAGCCGTTTTCATCTTTAAAGGCTTGCTGGATTTGTTTTTTTCTTTCCGCCAACTTAGTTTTGTCCTCGCCCCTTGAGCTCCATTTTTTAAAGTCCATCCGGTAAGCTGAAACAAAGAAGGCAATTCATTAGTATCCAGAAAATCAACTTCTACAAAGAAATATTCATTCCAAAATATATAACATGAAATAGTTACTAGATTATGATATTAAAAATTATATACCTATATGAAGCAAACATTCCATGCACCGGATCCACGCATGTAATGAAGACAATCCGTACTGGTACATATCTTCATTTTCTGTTCTACGGTCGATGTCTTCTAGCTTATTCATCTCTGATGGCTTCGCCTTACAAATGTCACACACAGCCATTGAAGTTTCTGACATGTACGAAGAAATCTTTCCATCAATCATTGTCATTAGCAGTTGATGTTTCACAGTCACTTCCTGCAGTTGAGATGGTTGAAGTGCTTCTATTTGCAGTTCTATGGCTTCCTTTTCAAGTTGTACTGAACTTTAACACTCCTTCATGAACTTAAATTGAATAGGGCGACAGTAAAACGTTGAAGACGGCCGATCATTTTCCCACAGTATTTCTTCGTCACGCATCAGCCTTATGGGTACTAAGCTGACCATGAAAACACTAGAATCATCAAAATCAGAACTGCTGACCTTCTGCTTATAGTTGCTTTGACTGGATGCTCCATCGAAACCCCATTTAGATATCAGCTTTAAATCAGCTTTAGATGATAGATTGAAATCCATTGCGTCTAGTAATCTAAAGATAGTCAAATTAAGAAGGCTCTGCAGTTTAATAGATGCCCCATCTTCGGTTATGGTGATGTCTTCTTTTGCAGGGTAACAATTTAATTTCGCTTGCTTTATTTTATAGTAGGAGGGATACATAGATGCTGCACCTTGTTCAATTGCAGAATCTCGTAGATTAACATATTGCCACTTGGATAAGTTAAGCGAAATCGAGAGTGCTAGTGCTTTTTCAGGTGTATATAAACTCTCCTCTTTTTTCTGACTGATGCAAGTCTTCACCTTATCAATATCTTCAGGATTGTTAAGCAAATGTTCCATTATTTTACTTACTTCGCAATCTCCTCTATTTTTGAGATTTTAATGGTAGCACTCTGTAACTCTTGTGGAGACACTGATTTGGCCAAGTGCTCTACGCGTCTTCTTTTTTGTTTGTTAGACAGCTCTTCAAAGGGTTTTCTCGGCGTGTATTGTGACGATGACGTTGAAGCTATTGAGGTAGATGGGGCAAACGTTTCTACATCTTCACTGACATCATCGGGTTGGACATTTTCTGTTTGGGAGATAAGGTCATCAGGCCAAGTTATGGCAGACTCCAGCCAATCTCCATTTCTCTTCAAAAAATTGTTATGAGTCCTGTTTGATCTTTCCCATCTACCACACACCATTGAACAAAACTTCTGAGTAAACTTTAGGAGTTTTTCACTTGTCTCTTCAGTCCAGTTAACATTCAGCGTCTGCTTGAGGTATTCAAAAAGTTTTTTACTTTCCGCCAAAGATCCAAACTGTTCTCGTAATACCATGAACAAATCCAAATTATTTACTAGACCTTCCATATTGGTGAGAAAAATATTTAGGTACACTGCAAGTGGTCTTGGTAGTCAAAATGCGTATTTTTGAATGATTTTAAATAAACGAAACCCGTATTTATAAAGGTCGGAATTACTCCTTCCTACAGGTATATCCCTAATGTATTTCATTTCCTAATGGGAAGTGGAGTCATTACATTTCATTACATTACTAATACAGTAATTAGCAAATTGAAAAGATAATTTGTAATGAGTAGAACAGCAAATGAACTATTATATTTATCTGATGATTAGTTAATTGGTCACTGTCCGTAAATTACTTTCCAACAACAAAGATAGTTTAGCTAAGGAGAGACATAAAATAATGAATTGTTTAAAAGGAGTAAAGATGCCAGTAGAGTAGAATAGCATCACCCTATTTCGTCCTGTAGATGTCGTAAAAAGCGACTAACGGTACTGATTACATAGTACTCTATCCACCAACCTGCACTGGGCAAGCGTGGTGGACTACTACCCAACACCCTCCGAACAAGAGGAGATTTGTGTCCCAGCAGTTGGTTCATTTTAAGGCTGATGATGAAATATATTTTTCAAGTTCTGAACTTAACAGTTTCTCTTCGGAAAACTATGGTCTAAATTAAATTTTCATATTTAGTCATAGAATTTCTATTATTTTGATTAAATATTTGATAATCTACGACATTAAAAAATGAATAAAAATATAATTTTTTAAATTTTTTGGATTCTTATAGCTTTTGAACGGGCAACTTCGGGCGCGCGTTGATAGGGTAGAATTCTAGCCAGTAAACTAAAGAATAAGAGGTATGTAGTTTTAAAGCAAGATCTGTTAAGAATTGGCCAAATTTTAGCAGTTTCTGTTTCATTTCATACAATAAAAGTAAAAATACTTTTTTCCGGGCAAAATATCAGTTTTAGAGAAAAACGTTCAGTTACAATTATTCATTAGAATAACAAGATCTTTCGATGAGCGTCAAGAAAAACAGGAATTTGAGAAAAAAAAACCTATGTCCCTCATATAGCAGTTTCGACCCACTGACGCGTCCGTCTGTCTGTCAAGACCCTTTATCTCGGAAACGCATGAAGGTATCGAGTTGAAATTAAAATCGTATACCCCGGTCCAGTCCCTTCAAGCTGTGAAAATGAAATTTCTTAGTTAACGTAAAAAAAAAGTTACGGCCGTTTATGCCGCAAAAAACGCATATTTCATATTCATATTATTTACTGCTAAATCAAATTTCGACACTCTCGAGGGAATAAAAATTTATAGGTACTTTACGTTGACTTACAAGTATGAAATTTTGCAAGTAATATCGTCGTATTATACTACAATTACAAAAATCTGAAAAACTAGACATTTGCAATTAAATCATAAAAAAATTGTCTTTGAAGTTCTGAAAAAGCTCGGAAAAACGGCAACACTACAAATTAGTACGGAACCCTCGGTGAGCGGATCCATGACTCGCACTTGTCCGGTTTTATTCTTCAATCCGTACTGTGCCTCTGCCCTCCTACTACGTATCTGTCCAATGTATTGGGTTATCCAGTTGAACGTTCCAGAAGCGTCAAAATATGTATGCGTTTTAGAGTAGAGTAAGTTAAATCGGATGATTCCATTCCATACAGTGGATTTCATAGAACTACAGTTCATGGTTTACTAGGACAATTCGATGTATGTTGCAAAGTCGATTAACTCACAGATTAATAAGTAGACTCTGCAGATTAATAAGTAGACACTGAATTAAGACGCAGTGTACCTTGAATTGTTATTTTAAACTACGAATTTTTATGAAACTAGGCCCTGGTCGTCAATAAAAACCGGTCAAGTGCGAGTCGGACTCCATTATCTATAGAACATTAGACACTAAGGTCGAGAAAAACGGCAAAAAATCACGTTTGTTGTATGGGAGCCCCCCTTAAATATTTATTTTAATTTAATTATTTAAATGGACACCTAGTTTAACTTGTAACGTTCATTAAGTCGCAGTTTCTGTGCTACTTTGAATAAAAAATTTTTGATTTTGATTTTTAAATTTGAAGCGAATATAGAACTAAATATTCTGTAAATATTTCAAGCGTTTACCTGTTGCCGTTATTAATATCGAGCAAAAAGCGGCAAAAAATTACGTTTGTTGTAGGGGGCCCCCTTAAATATTTATTTATACTGCTTTTAGTATTTGTTGTCATAGCGGTAACAGAAATACATCACCTGTGAAAAATTCAACAGCCTAGCTATCACTGCTCATGAGATACAGCCTGGTGACTGACGGACGGACGGACGGACGGACAGACGGACAGACAGACAGACAGACGGACAGTGAAGTCTTAGTAATAGGGTCCCGTTTGGCACCATGTCTGTCTGTCTGTCACCAATGTTTTTTCTTCTTCTTCTTCATTCGGGTACGGAACCCTAAAAAGTAAACTAAGTATCTATAAACAAACTCACCCTCAGTTTCCTGAGCAGTCTGTTCTGGTGTCTCTTGCGCACTGAGGGGTTGGTTTCAAAGGAGTGGGGCCGCTTGCGCTTTTTGGAGGACGCAATGGCGGCGGCCGCTGCCATCCCCACTGGACCTGATGGAGGAACATGAGGTCTGAAGGTTGAAAGAAATTATGGCAAGAAATTCTACCAAAACAGATGTAGTGGGCTCGTTTCCCGGTGGAGGCCGCCGTAATAGATTTGTCTTGTTATGTAGGACAAGTGACGGTGCTGTTTGTAAGTTATTATTATTAATAATAGGTATGTTATTATCAAGTAGTTTTTTTTTTTAATTTTCCGTTACTTGGCTATGAAGATTATTTCGACTGGTTTCGACGAAGAATAGATGTAAAACCACAATAAAATGGGCTATCATTGTTTGACTTATAACCTACATTTTTCACAGTAGTTAAATGTATGTTATACACTTTATAATAGCTGCCTGTGCGACGGTGGCGCATAGTCAAAGCAAGTAAGTAATTTATTTATTCCCTTGTCACAGAGGTATAAGAACACATAGTAGGTAAAATTTGAGTAATCAGGACTTATTCCTTTATCTTTATTATGTGAGAGGCTGGAGTCTATACTAGGAAAGATCCTGTCTAATCTGTCTGTAAGATCTGTCATCTCCAGGTCCTCACTAAGAGTGTATTGAGTGTGTGAGTGAGTGAGTGAGTGAGTGAGTGCGTGCGTGCGTGCGTGCGTGCGTGCGTGCGTGCGTGCGGTGCGTGCGTGCGTGCGTGCGTGCGTGAGTGGGTGCGTGCGTGCGTGCTCCTCCGAAACGGCTTCACCAAGTTTTTTTTTTTAATTTGGTAGGTCTGAGAATAGGTCGTAGGCTAATTAATATGGCAAAACAACGTTTGACGAGTCAGCTATTCTTGTCAGCTTCATCCTAGACTAGTAATATACTTTATCGCACACGAAACATTGAACAGGACATTACATAGGAAATAGCATGTACAAAGGCGTGCTTATCTCTGTAAGAGATTTCTTCCAGCAAACCTTGGAGAGTCTGAACAGTGGAACGTACATAAACTACAAAAATCCTTAACATTTACCAACATTCAGCAGAAAATAAATACACTATACAGACTGAATACGTAGGTATAAAAATAAATAAAATGAATAGTAAATAATACATAAATATATATATCTCAAAGTTATGATAGAGATATGATAGTGCTCATTTAACTGCTTCTTAAATGCGAGAATTGTGGGACTAGTGCATATTTTCTGTGGCAGTGCGTTCCAAAGCCTTACCGAATAGACGTTTAAGAAGGTGGGAGTTGACAGTTCTAATTGGCCTTTCCCCAGAGTGCAAGTACTGAAACCTTTCTCTGAGGTATGCTGGGGATGAGGGATTGTGAAGAATTTTATATAATACAGAAAGTATATTATGTGCATTCCAGCGATGACAAATTGGGAGCCATTTTAACTCATGACGGAAATGAGACACATGATCAAAATTGCATAATCCGTATATGAAACCCATACCCAAATTTTGTACTGTTCGAGTTTATCTAGCAGCTCCTCATTGGCATCCAAGTAGCAAACATCCGCACAGTCGAGAAAGGGAAGAAGAAGGGACTGGGCAAAAGTAATTTTAGTTTTAAACTAATGCTAGTTTTTGTAAAAAACCAGCTGTCATAGGTAAATATTAAATATGGATAATTTCTTGGACAGCTTCCTAAGCATTAAAAAGAACAGTAAGGCAATGACATGTAAGCTGATGGCAGAGAGCAAAAATAAATTATTCACCTGCAGCCGCAAGTTGCTTGGTGACCTCATCAGCCATGGCATTCTGCATCATGTCTCCAGCATCGTCGTAGCCCGAACCGGCCGGTGAGGAAACGCACTCATCCTCGTCATCAGAACCGCCGCTAAGGCCACAGCCCTCCACTTGAGACATGTCCTAGAACAGTGGTTTCACTGATAGATTGGTTTCGAAGCCAAAAGTATATTAATTGGTGTTATAAATTCTTAACAATATGTGGGTTATTTAAAGTAAATAATCATTAATAGTGATAGTAAACGTACAACGTAAAAACATCATGCTCAATGTTTTTCTTTGTTGTCTCCTGTCACTCTCTTCATATAAAATTATTATTGTATATTTTTCATTAAAGAAACAATATTTCATCACAAATTTCATTTACCTATTCCTCCCTATTGAAAGCAAAATTATAATAATCCAAACATTAGTTACCTCCTCGGCCATATCCATGGACTCTGTGCTGACTGCGGAATTCATGATGCCTAAGTCGGAGTCGTCGTCTTCGTCTCGCGACGTCACCTCCAGGACCATTTGTTTACCTGCCACAGATTGTGCTGCGTAGCACAGCTTGCGCCCACCTGACTAGGTTTGAGTTTGACTAGAACCTGTGTGATATGGACACAAATTGTGTGTATAAGTCTAACCAGACACAAAGATAGCATTTTATTTTTTACATGAAGCTCATTTTTTGCACATAAATGAAAAATATAATAAGTAAAGTGACAGTTAAGCATTATGTATGAGAGTGAACCGAAGGTATAAGAAATTCACTGATGTGCATAAGATCATCATTCTATAACGAAAACTGTAGCTTTGGGTATGGGGCTACTGAATTAAGACTTGAAATTAATAACACAAATACAGCTCTTGATATGCTAATCAGATCAGTAAGAATAAAATTTTCCAGAGGAAATTTGTATACTCAGAGAAAATACAAAAATAGGTTTCACATTTTCATACTAAGATGTCCAACTGTCGGGATGATTTTTTAATACAAGGATCCATTACGTAAAAAAACCTGAAATAGCAACCCCCTGCAAGTGAGGTTCGGGGGCAAGCCTCCCACCATAAAAACACTTCATACCAGAATTCATGCAGCTGAGCACCACATTAACAGCTTATCTGCCGTGTCACAGATCTCTGTCCAAGTTTGTATAGACCACCTATACATCCCATTAGCGAGGGCAGTTATTAGGTTAATAACTTTTATAAACTTTTGTTGAAATAAATTTGGTCAGGTTACTTACATTTTTATTTACTTTAACTAGTAATTCAAGTCAAGAATTTTTACGCTTTTTTCTTATAGTTTTGTTAATTTGAGGATTTAATTCAGCGGCCCCATATTCTACAGTCCCCCTTTAACAATTTTAATAAATAAAGTTGAAACTTATTAAATCCCAGTTCAGCTAGTTGAGCAAGTATTAAAACAGCAACTAGTTAACTTCTCTAGTACTAGTTAACTTCTCCAGTAGCTATCTTTTATATCATCAATGAAGTTATTGATTTTTTTGCTTAACTGGTCATAGAACTAGGATCTGCACAAGATTTTCATACATTTGGACATAAAGTTAATGAAAGTAAATGTGCACAAGTCTACACACAATGCTCATGGTTATTGAAAGCTAGTCATGATTGGAAAACCTATTGTCTGATTTAGCTTAGATTAGGTCATAGGGTGAAAATCAATACTCAAGCTTCTCACACAGATAAGTTAAATAGGAAATAGGCTATCTAATTTACAATTAAAAAACCCAAACTAATGCGAGATCTTAGAGAAAAGCTTATAAGAAAAGCTTATCATTACAAGCTAGACAATAGTATTTCCAGTTATCTAGCTTTGAAATACCCACTGCATCAATGGCTCTCTTTAACAAATTATTCGTTTTTAGCAATCGACGCATCTCTTTGCTGTTTTGTTTTGGTGCAATGCGTGGTGACCGCGGTGAACCAAACTCAAAAACGAATGACACAAACTCTTTTGCGGCGGCGTGAAGGAAAGCCCAAATGAATGGCCATCATGAAGGAAAGCCGCGCCGTTCGAGCAGGCCCAGATAGAATAGAAAGACTACGGCTGCGTACGCACCTGCGTGATTTGAAAGACATTTCGCAATCCTATTAGCGGCTCCACAACCGTGCAGTGATGTAACTGGTTCAAAACAACACTTTTTAGAAATATTACACACAACCAGACACTGTATTCACGAAAATTGTAGAGAGCACAAAAGACCCCGAGAAAACCGAGTCCACCATTATTATCGATCGGCAAAATTTGTATGCGAATAATATGAACTTCAAAACTAGGCGACGCCATTTTGTACGGGCCTGCGCTCTGCGCTCGAGTTTTGCATGGAAAAGGAAATCGCCCCCGAAATGAGAGGGGTGGCAAATACAAATTTATGAATATGGGCGCACCTGTTTTGTACAAAATACTTACCAGAATTTGATACAGAATATTTTCCACTATTTAGGCACTTTGTCTACTACGAACTGTAGCGGTAAAATTGAAAAATTTATTTTCGAAAACATCGATCACGTCATCCAATAGTGGCGACATCTGTTATTTTTTATTAGTTTACTAGAACTACTTTTGACGTTTGTTATTGAATGAATTTTCAGATTTTTCAGCAAAGTTAGTAGGAAGTATTGTTTTTCTTGTGTTTTCTCGCTGTGTGCATTCATATTATCAGAAAGAACTACACATAAAAAATAATAATAGTTATTTCTTTATGGTAAGTATTGTTGCTTTTACATATTGATTGTTACAAAAAGGTTGTGAAATCTGAAGCTAAGCAATAGGTACAACGCTTTATATTTGGTAATTTCCTAAAATCTAAATAAATTATTTCAATTCAATTCAAATTAACTTATCCACTAAATGTCTAAAGAAACCTCATACTCAATGTAGGTAAACATAACCTACAATTGATTGTGTTATACCAAAATAAAAGTGATAGTGGTTCTCAAACTTCTCAATCTTCGAGTAGAATCTTGGGTGGGACTAATTTTCGTAACTCTAATCTAATTTTAGTAACTAGGCAGTCAATATATTTCAAGTAGGTCACTTTTTACTTTGTAAAATAGCAGCTACAAAAATTGTACTTGGCACTTGGCAAGTTACAGTAGAAATTAAGATTTTGCTGGGACCGGTTTCTGAATTCAGAACTTAAGTAACGTTCTGTCACGCTCTTTTCTGAGAAATTCGAGGAGACAGCACTACAGTTAACTATTTACGTAGCGAAATTCTCAATTTAGAAATTGGCTATTGTCAGCATGTCTTTTACTTACACGAGTTAACAAAATCTAAATGCATTCATATTTATGATCTGAATTTTCTGTAAAACAATCAGTGAAGGTCACTTCCGGCTTCAAACTTTTATTGAATTTAAATACATAGTTCCTATTTTGTAAAAGTAAGTAATAATAGTACAAATTAAGTATTGCTTTTATTATTACTTATTTATGTATCTTACATACTCAAACGAAATAAACTTAATCTGAGGAAAATTCTCCAATACTACAAACATAAATTTCATATTGTAACTGACTAATGCTCTTAAATTTAGTATTTATAAAATATCATAAAAAGATGTAAATAAACTAAAAAAAAATCACATCATTAAAAGCTTAATTTGTCATAAAACCTTTTAGCTATCGTGGCCTCTTGAATTCGCCAGATTCTTCAGAAGAACCTGAAAAAAAAGTTATTATTTATTTATATTTATTCACAATAAAAATGAAAAACCACAATTACATCAGTAAACTCAGGTAAGAATAATTCATAGCCGGCCTTGCAATATATATATATATATATCACACCTTCGGTAGTACAAGGGCGCAACTTACAAAAAACGGTAAAAGTTGCTTTTTAAATGAATTTAATGGGAGTCTGTATTCCACCAGATAGAGGAGTGATGCCTTGAAAAGGCATTTCTGCATACTTAACTCATTTTACCGTTTTTTGTAAGTTGTGCCCTTCTAACGATTGTTTTCGTACTTTTATCACACTAGGTCTTAGGAGGACTTAATCAAGTGCGCATTGATGTTTCAAATTCGCGTTCAAGAAACCTTAAAAGTTTCACCACCTAGACAGAACAATTTCTTTTCAATTTTAATTGCTTTGGAAAGAAAAGTTTTAAATAAATTTCTGAAAAAATACGAAAAAGAGTGCGAATTTGTACTTTAATATCTCCTGAGCCTTTGATTTTCCAGGCATAGTTCATTCGGAATAAGCCATTCCTCTAATATACGCAATGGGGAATTTGCGTCAAACTTAGATGGAAGTGGCATTATATTCTTTTTGTTGCACTAACCCGTGCAATAGGTTTTTGAAGTGGCATTGCTTTTATACCATAGAAGACAAAAAAACTCAAGAAAAATTAAAACCTTAAAAATATTTTTTTCGCGGTTTTCGGGATCCCAAAAAATGCGAAAAATCAAGTTACTAGAAAACATTAAAAATCGATATTTCATTGAATTGTAAAAGTTTTCTAAAAAAGGGTGTCGGTGCGTAAAAACATTATTTTACGAGATAACTCGAATATTGATAAACGCTTCATACTTTATAAGGTGTTACGTGTAAGTTGTGACGTCATAGTTTGAGTACGATTTGTATGGTATAGAATTACTTTTCGACAGGTCACATGAAAAGTATTAGTTGCAGAGAAAAAAAATTAACCACGTTTATTTATCTTTTAACATGGCCTATCCTATTATATTAAAACATTTTTTTGTGCAAGTTCTCCATTCCTAAAAAAATAGAGTGAGTTAGGAACTTCCAATAGTGCATAGATAGATAGATAACACTTTATTACACACCAGTAATTTATAGAGATGTAAGGTACTTAATATCTAGTTTTTAATAGTATACAATTGGCGGTCTTATCGCTAAAAGCGATCTCTTCCAGATAACCCTAGGATGGACAGGACTGAAGGAAGATGAGAGAGGGTAGGTAGGTGTACATAAGACACATCAATTGATTTACTTACAGTAAATAAATATAATATGTAGTGATAATAATAATATCAATACACATTTAGATAATTTAGTACCTATTCCAATTTCTATTTAACGAAAACGTTTATTCCTAGAGGTTTTCTTCTTTCATAAAATTCGCAGTGTCATAAAAAATTTGAAAACACTGAAACCACAATATAAAAAAATTAACAAAACAAAATCGCGAAAAAAATATATATAATCATCATCATCAGCAATTTGACGCCCACTGCAGGACATATTAGGCCTCCTTCGTGGTTTTCATAGCCATAAGGGGTTTTGCCATAATCGCCACGCTTGGCAGGCGGGTTGGCGATCGCAGTCTACGGTTGGAATCTCCGGAAGACGCTGCTGCCCGTCTCCTGGTAATTGATTTCCTTTGTCGCCTTCTAAGACATCCACGGTAGGAAATGGAATAAATATCTGTAATTGTGTACGACTCTATAGTTCATTTGTTTAGGTATTTAACTAAATGTAAACAATCTTGATACGTCTTTTTATTCAAATATACACTTAATAAATCTAAATATTTACA
This sequence comes from Yponomeuta evonymella, assembly GCA_963969515.1. Classification (NCBI taxonomy): domain Eukaryota; kingdom Metazoa; phylum Arthropoda; class Insecta; order Lepidoptera; family Yponomeutidae; genus Yponomeuta; species Yponomeuta evonymella. The sequence goes on along the minus strand of OZ018343.1, from coordinate 21,011,176 downwards.
TTTTAGTTGAATATCATGAAATTTTATGTAATTTTACATTGAATTTTGTAAAGTGTAAAGATTGTTTACATTTAGTTAAATACTTAAACAAATGAACTTTAAGTTAGTACAGTCGACAGCGCTTCAAACTTTACATCTATCTATTTATCTATACAGCCTATGAAAGAAGCCCATTGTTGGGCATAGGCCTCTTCCCTCGACCATTCTTTAATTGCTTTCGGCCACCGTCCGTCCTTCCATCTAAACAGGGTGCTCCGCACATCTCCACTTTAGTCTTTTGTCGAATTACGACATTCTGCACACGATCGACAAGAGAGACGCTGAGCGAGGACCGCCCATAGATCTGTGCGCAGCTTAATTGTTCTGCATATTATTATAATCTGACTGTTCTGCATTTTCCAACTTTCGTCGTCGTCATTCTACATCTAACAATCTCACTCTTCGGAGGGGATTAGATGAGAGACCTTGCGTGCACTTTGTTGCGTTAGGGGTGTCTTTACAACTAAAATGTAAAGATTGGACGGTGCTGTTGACTTTACATCTACATACTCTTCAGCGTGATTAAACAATTACCGTAACTTCGATGACATAATCGTCCTCGCCAACCAGGCTCGCAACTGCAAGTGCCGTTAATGCAGGTTCCGTGGCGGCAACCCTTACCACAGTCTGTACCTGTGAGCCTCCGCCCCACCTCGCAATGATTACCAGCAAGGCCTACCGGGCACCGGCATTTGTTAACGCCCTTGCAGCGTCCACCATTGAGGCAAGGGATCACGCATTTAGCTGTAAAAATCGTAATGCTTCTTCAGTACCCACCCGACGAACAGGATTATTATTTTTTAGGTGAATATATGATATGTTGCCTACCTATTCAGGTAGGTAACATATCTATTTAAGAAACAAACTATTTGAATAAAGTAGGAAAAAACAGATTTTATATTTTTTTGCTTGCCGATCACATATAATCGAGTAATGTTTGGTGGATTTGGTTGGTGGTTTGCATTTCGCTTGGGCGTTAATTAAATATTAACTTACAGAATTCACATCTTAATCCATAGTATCCCTTTGGACAGTCGCAAGTATCTTTCTGTATACATTTGCCACCGTTCAAACATTTTTGTGAACATATCCCTGTAAAAAAAATATACAAACGTTTTATTTGTTGCAGAAAATTATGAGGCAACATACTTTCTTGTTGTATATTAAGAGGGGAGTACATTCTGCAACATGGAAGAAAAATCCTCAAGTAAGTCTGTAAAATTCTCAATTATTTCTTACATTTTTTTGCCTCGTTTTTACTCTCAATGTAGTTTGGCTACTTAATCTCATAGTTTGCGTGATTTTAGCTTCACAAAATTATTCGCGTGGACCATGCTGGGGAGTTGGGAGCTGATCGTATTTATGCTGGACAAATGGCTGTCTTAGGCAACACTGCTGAAGGTCCGACAATCAAGCATATGTGGGAGCAAGAAAAGAAACACAGGGAAAAGTTTGAAGAGCTGATAGTTAAATATAGGTATGATAAGAAAAACACAATATGGAAATATCTTGAAATATCTCTATAGTATAATTTATCATATACCTGACAACTTTTTGTATTAAGGGTACGACCAACTGTTCTGACGCCTGTATGGAATATAGCGGGATTCATGCTTGGAGCTGGTAAGTTAAAATATATAGTTTTTCTTCCTTTGCAACTTAATTTTGTGGCAAATGTGTACCGGCAAGAGTCAAACTCTTAAATATACCTTATGATGATTTGGAACTTAAGTCCAAACAATCTGTTTTTTCAGTCTCTGTTTCAATCAGCATTTTTTTAACAGGAACAGCATTACTGGGTAAGGAAGCTGCTATGGCCTGCACCGTGGCAGTGGAGACGGTAATCGTTGACCACTATAACGATCAATTGCGAACACTAATGGAGGACCCAAATGTGGATAATGATATCCTAGAGATAATTACAAAATTCCGCGATGAGGAGCAGGAGCATCATGATACAGGTATTGACCATGGAGCAGAACAAGCTCCTTTCTACAAAGCGTTGACTGAAGTAATCAAGGCGGGATGTAAAGTAGCCATTGAAATATCGAAGAAAGTGTAAATGTCATATGCATTTGAGATTGTAAATATAAAGGTATGTAATAAGATAATAAATATCATTCTTGCAATATAATATGTGTCTAAAACAATAATTTGAATGTTTATACCTCCTTCGCAATGTCTTCCTTGGTATCCAGGAGGGCAACTGCAGACGCCAGGAGCTGTGCAGTTACCCCCGTTCATACACTGTGGGTAGCATAGTGCTGTTCGACAATACTGTCCCATGTAACCCTCTGGGCATTGACATATCTTTTCATGGTTGCACCAACCTTGGTTCGCACATTTTTTATCGCATTCCGGGTCGGGACCTAGAGAACAAAAGAATACTGTTAGCGTGATAGCTATTAGTGAAAATTATTGGTGCTCAGTTATTTTTAGGTTTAATAAATTTACCCCAAAGGAAAGGCACAGAGCAGGGTTTTAGGTTTACTTCCAGTTAATTTGAGTGTCATTACAAATCCTATTTACTAAAAATTAAAATACCAATGCCCTTGTTTTAATGGCATGTGAAAGAAGGAAAGCGTCAGGCATGGCAGGGCTGATTTAATGTACGTATCATAAAGTGTGGTTAAACAAGCAATGTACCAACCTAAAACGCATTATGCTGTGAGCTGAGGCACCGCTTATTCAGTCATTCAGCAAACTCAGAATACTCGGCGGAAGGCACCCGGAAAATAAGGCAAATTGGTTAATTTGGGCAGTAGGATACATAAGACTGGCTTTGCATTACCCTCGAAAATCACGGTGATTGATTCGCTATAGACTAAAATGTCACGTCGACAGTTGATACGGTCGGAAATTACAACAAAACCATGACCTTCGTGTTTTGGCTGCTGAATTTAACCACAATTGGTGTAAATAACTCAAACTCTAAATATAATGTTTAATAACAGTCAATCACCGTATTGTTTCGAGTACAGTAGGTAGGTAGGTACACAAGAGAACACATTCACTGCTTATTTTATTATGCCATGGAATGGAAATGTTGGCGGTTTACTCAAACCAAATGGCCGTAAATGTATTATTAGAGGCGTAAGCATAACATTGGAACTTAAAATAGATGAAATGCAAAGTTTAATGTCTTAAAGTGTTCCTCTTTGTTTTCCAGACAGTATAGATTTGTAATAAGGAATTTGTAGAAAGGAATAACAATAACAAGCAATTTGAGATCCCACAAGTTTTTTTAGAGCTAATACTCATTATTTTTTAATAAAATTTTAAGCTTTTGAAATCTCAAGAATTATTGAAGCGTTCGCGGATTTTATGACATTGTTTCAAGTCCTTAGAAACTACAAAGCTTGTAGCTTATAAATATTATTAATATAAACAATGTGCACAAAAGTCGCGTTTTAGTGTTAAAAATGCGTTGGCGATACAATACCTGTTCTTGCTATATACACACCTCTCTGTGCGCATTCCTTCTTTAGGCTTAGCCTTAAAGGTGTACCTTTTAGTGGTATTCCACGGCCTGTTTTCAACACAAGGCCTATTTCAAATGTAACTACGCCGCTATTATTACCCATACATGGTAAGAATATGCTAAATTCTGTGGACAGAAGCATTTAACTTTGCATCAATAACAAAACCTAAGTAAAGCCAGACTTTGTTAATAATATTTGAAAGGTGCAACTAAGTACACTTATTTTAGAATTTTGCAGAGACAGGCCTTTGTTTCGGATGAATTCCGAGGACTATTCAAGTCTATTTTGTATACTGAAAACATTTAGGTACTGAGTCCTTATTTCTGAAGATCAATTTGCTCACAATAATGTCGAGATAAAGGGGCTGAATGTTCAACTTTATCGAAATTCACTGAATATTAGTGCATAAATTATTACCTCTAGCTCTCTTGGGCACACGTCCTTTGGTTTTAATTGACAAAATAGGTGGCTTCAATACTTTGGGGTCAGAAGAAGTTAATGTATCAAAATGATAATAATACTTTTTACAACAAGATTTCCACGTGAAATTTACATAGCCAACTTCTGACGGTATTATAGGAAGTTGGTGTGAAAAATGGGGATCTAAAATATATGGTGATATATTCCCGTTGACAATTGCAAATACCTCCATTGAAATACCTGAAACAAATTTTTAACTTTCAGTCAATAAATACGATCGGAAATAGGTACGTAAATAGGTAACCAATCAAATAGATAATCTCACCACTAAACATCCTAACTTGTCGCTCGTCAATCCATAAAGATAGGTCTTGAGGTGCAAATGGATCTTGTGGAACTTTCGGCTCCCGTCGTCCTGCTCCTATTGTCAGGGACATAGCTAAAGCAAAAGCAGCACAAATACGTGCGCCCATGCCTGTTGAAGACCACATACTGTAAAATAGAAAGGTTACATTAAAAATAAATATCAACAACTTGAATCACCATTCTGGCGCACTAAAACTAATAAATTATTGGATGTTATAAAACCGGATTAATATAATTATTTGACTTCTCTAAAATCCGATTAATATTTATTCACACAGGTACATTGTAAGAGTCAACATACAAAAAGTAGAAAACAAATTATCACGTTTAAGCATAATTGAGTGGGACTATTTGGGACGTGTCGACACAAAGAAATCATCGTGAGAAACGTCCAGCCAGCCACACATAAAAAGTGGAACGTCTTCATTAAATATGCCCTGTCAAAAATAATGTCTACTAGTTTTTTTAGGCACCCGCTGTCAAATTATATTTACAAAAGGTGTTAACAAAAAATAATAAACGAGATAGGTGAACAGATCGTTCTGAGAGAGGGGCGTGAAACTATTTTTCCACTTTGACAAATATTGACCTTTTTATTTTAACACGAAGTCATCTTTGTCTGAACTTTAATTGAATTACGCTTCAAAACTCGCGATTTTCAATTAATGCTAATGAATCTACAGCAGTTAGTGGCTGAGCAAATAATTATAATGGACCATGCTGTAGACGTACAAATTGAATCGTTTATTAAAATAAATTGACTTTAATAAGTAAGTCTGGCGGATTGAAGTTATGTACTTTTCAAAGACATACATACATAAACTCACGCCTGTATCCCAGAGGGGTAGACCAGGGACTGCCACTTGCCACGATCCTGACACATCATCACTTTCGCTTCCTCAACATTCATTAGTACATGCACGCACGCCGGTTTTGGGTACTTTTCAAAGACAAAGATATTTATTTTATACTACGTTTCGTTACATTTTAGTAATACTAAAATTGATAAAAACAAAGTTACAAAATTGTAGGTTAGATTGATAAGTAGTGTAACGTAAATATTTACGTAGATAGTGATAACTAAGATGTATTGTGTTTTGATTCTTTACTATTAAAACGAAAATATAAGCAACGCCTTTTTTAACTCTACACGGGCTTTCTAGCAATAAACACTTAAATTTATATTATAAATATTTATAGATCCCAGTTTACGATTTAACATTAATAATTATTGCAATAGGTGCAAAGATCGATTTTGCAATCTGTTATCACAAGTTTCGGGTCAATCCATTTGCTAATGACGAACTACAGATAAAATACGTAATTGATTGTGTCTCGGTTTATTACAACCTACTATAACTGATAAATAGAAGCGCGCCAAAGGTGCGTCACCCCTGCTCGAGCACTTGTTAACCTAAGGAGGCAGTGGTCAGTCGACACCATATCGATACTCGTTCCAGTAAACAGGTAACCGAGTAAAAAGAAGAAAACAACTTTGGATGACGGGATCCGGCCCCGGTTGCTCCCACCCACCCGTCACCCTGTAAAGGTGTTCATTCATGTGCATAATATTATAATTGATCGCAGAATTTTTTTGAGACGTTTTTTTAATAAATATCTTTTTCTCAGCGTATCGATTATCGATTTGATTAAATAGTATAAGTTAATTTGACCTCGTTTTTTTATATTTACAAATTGTATTACGTATTGCAATGTTTGCACTAGCCGGCCAAGCTTCCACCGATAATATGCAGATACTATTTGTGTAAAATGACGCTCTAATCATTATAGGTACTTATATTAGTTGCATGGAATCTACACTTATAAATCGATTGAAATATCAATAGTATAGTTCTCAGCACGTCAACCTTTACTCGCGCTTACACTCTACTCGGTTACGTTACGGATTACTTTGCAACTAAAATGTAGAGGTTGATGATCGACTGTATGGCAGTAACGTTTCTGAGTAGAGTTCACGGATGTAAAGTTTAATGGACTGTTGACTGTAAGGGTACAATTTTAGGGCCTGCGGACTAAATCACATACCTAAGTAATTAAATTTGCAGTTTCCTTAATTTTTGTGAAAAAACATGAAGGTTCATTGTCATTGTTTCAAGACAGTTCTTTTGCATTGTTTTAACTCCGTAAAGAGGACAGCTGAAGGATCTTTGGTAAATTTAATGAGCTTATCGTTAAATAATTACTATTGCTAATCTTTGTTGATCAACTAATTAACTAATTTTTTTAAGTGGGATCAATGACCCATTGTGGATTATTATTTTAATTCTGATGTTGAACCAGAAAACTAAGTTTGAAATCTACTGAAATAGTAATTTGATTATTTATTCCTACCTGCAGAATCTAAGTTCTCCTCACAAATAACTGGAGCACAGACGTCACCATTTATAACCAGAACATAATCAAAATACAGACAACATTGGTTGTTCGCGTACACAATTAGCACTGTTGAATTAATGTAATATCCACTGTACGATGTGTGTTTCCTCAAACGATGCTACTGTACGACTGCCGACCGCCATCGCCAAGCCAGACATACTGGAATACGTCCAGCCTGCCTGCCAGAGTTGCCTCGAACGCGTGGATAAACAAAAAAACACAAAACACATCTGCACAACAACCGCCTCTTGGTCCGATTTCGCATTTAATCGCTGAACAATAGGTGTGAACACAAAGTTACCATGATCCTTTATATTATTCTCTTAGGATTGGGATTGGGACAAAATAATGATCGTTATTACATGCCTTTGTTGTGCACCTGCTACCTGGTTTTCTGGATTTAAAGTTACGCCTTTGTCCCTATTATTTCCGAACATAGAATATAATATTATGTAACATTTAGATATTTGTCTTCACAATTTTTACATGATAGGTACGTACTCCTTTTCATTTATCTTAATATTTACACAGCGTCTAAAGGCAAATCCAACAGACATTAGGTATCTAGGTGGGTAAAGTGATAACTCACACGATAGCATACTTTTTTAGGAGTAACCTATAACTTCTGTATAATGCCTGAAAAATAAATTGACCAAAAGGCGTTGACTTCGCATGAACGTATTTCGGGGCGGGGAATGCAAGACGTGACTTAAACTTCATCGGACTTTATTTATTTTATTTTATTTTATTTTATTAGGACAACCAGTAGCTAGTACTATTACTTTAGTCAAATTAACCAACTTAAATTAAAACTTCTCTTGCGTGTCCATCGCAAACTCATCCCGACACTGCGCGGATTTTTAGTCAAGTTATCTGCGATATTTGTAGTCTACTCTATGGGTTTCCTTACGGATGTTTCTCTCTTATTTTGCTAAACGAGCGATACGCTCAGCAGCCCAGTTTTTATTCTAGTCTATGGGAACAAAATTAAATAAAGGCCTTTGCTTTGCAATAGATAGAAAATTAATGGTTTTAATGTATGTTGTTCAGGTATATGATTGCGGTAAAAATCCAAGTTTTCGACCTTTTGGTGGAAGAGGGGCGAGCAAATTCTTGAACGACTGACTCTATGATAAAATTGTCTGAAAAAAAGTATAAAGAAAACAAAATAACTAACAATTTATGTCTACACGTTTATTTTGTAAATCTTCCAGATAAAAAGGAACGGAATATTTAAAGGAGCGGGTGTTTTGGAAAAAAAATAATGTGTGCCCTCCTCCCCCAAAGCTTTTGCAGAATAAATTTTCCACCTATTGCAGAGTAAAAAACCCCCACAGACTGGACTTTTTGCTATAAAGGACCATTCTTTTTGCACCTGACTTAAATGTACCTACTTTAAATCAAAGTTTGAAAACTAACTTGTGATTCTTAAAATAAATGGTTCGCTCTATAATTTCACGGATAGTAACTTAAAACCGGCCAAGATTGTGCCGGGCTACGGACGGGCAGTGTAAGATTTGTAGATGGCCCACTTTACACAACTGTCAACTTCCTCAAAGTAATTTTTAATGGCATTTAACGAAATTTTCCTTTTTTTAAGTTGGTCGAGTATTATTTGTTAATTTGCAAGCCTACTTAACCATGATAGCTTTAAACTTAATTACATCTGCTATACATATAGTATAGAAAAAAATATTAAAACTAGTTATCGTTTTTTGCGTTTGCTATTCCTTGAATCCATGGATGGATAGGTAGCACAAATAAATAATTGTACAATAGAAATTACTTATTCGCGTCACAAATAACCTCGAATTTCATAAAAATATGTTAACCGTGATATTTTGACAAATCATTGACAAAATATTCATAGAACAAATATAGTTAAAATACACATACACACACGTCTCGACGACGAAATACAGGTTGGAAGCCACAGTTCAATCTATTGTAATAATTTGTAACAATTACTTCCGGTTCCGTTCCCCAAAACTGAAAACGGTACTTCCTCTATCATCCTCTATGCTGAAAACCTATAGACAAGTGAACAATTGAGTGTCTTTTTAATGAATTTTCCTTACGTTCGTTTTTTTCTGACTTCGACAGATTTCGAGAGATCGATTCTTTTTTCTTCGCACGATTCTCGACAGCTTTTTTTAATACTAAAGTTTTGTACAGTCGACAGCTCATTATCATCATCTTTACATTTTAGTTGTAAAGTCACCCGTGACGCAACTGAGTAGAGTAAGTACCTACTTTTTAGGGTTCCATAGTCAACAAGGAACCCTTATAGTTTCGGCATGTCCGTCTGCAATTTTTTTTCTCGCCTGCTCTATAGTTTGGGGTATTGTTGGATTGGTCGTTTAAAAATATTGTGGGCGTAAGAAAACCATTTTTCGATTTGGGTTCCGTTTACGAAATATTAAGCTTTAAAGCGCAATTTTTTATCAGAGTAGGGCGTCCCTCCCATCTCCCGGCTAAATAGTTGATTGTAAAAACTTGAAAACGTGCAGTAGCACATGTTATAATGAACTTAAAAGGAAAACTATCATGGCTAAGTAGGCTTTACAGGTTAACGAGTCATAGGCGACTAACTTATGAAAGCAAAACTCAATACAAAATCCATTAAAAATTACTTTGATTGAGTTCTTAGTTCTGTAAAGCAGATAAAACCCCTCTTTCTACGGAACCCTACACTGCGCGTGGCCCGACACCCATTTGGTTGGTTCTTATTCGTAGCTACTACGTCATTAAAATGTATGGAACACCACATGTTTTCAGTTCCTAGGAACGGCTGCCAATTTTTCGAGATTTTAATGTTTTCCCCATAGTGAAAGATATCCGTATTGAAGAGAAGAACCGAACGATAACCGTAAATACACGCATCGTTGGACGTTTTATTCGTAGGTTAGACGTATTACAATAAAGAATATTATATCTATTCATGCAATATTTGCACAACGGTGTTACCATTGATAAGACTTTTTTAGTGTTCAGTACCTACATCAAAAAGGAAAAACAAACCCTTAATTAAAGGATCATTTTGTTGCCCCGTCTTTTCCGACGTCTGTCTGTCTGTCTGTCTAGACCCTTTAGCTCAGGAACGCGTTGAGGTATCGAGTTGAACTTAAAACTCGGGTTTACAGTCCCTTGAAGCTGAAAAATCAAACTTCTAAGTTAACGTAAAGAAAGATACGGCTGTCTATGCCGCAAAAAACTCTTGTTTTAATTAGGATAGGTTGACACTTGACCCCAGTCACGCCTGATGGTAAAGGAAGACGGGGTCTCAGATGGTACGTGTTTACCTGTTAAATGCCGGTTGACTTTACTTTAAAGACACTCAGGTTATACATGGGGCACACGCAAGTTTTGCACTTCTAGCTAATCGGAACAATTTGAATTTCGAATGTTATATTTTTTGAAACGACTTGCCATGCAGTTTGGCGAATAATTTATAAAATTTTAAACTGCGATACCAAAGTAAGTCAATAAATTAAAAAAAAAAAAAAAACCTTAGTAAAAACAAAATTGGCGGGAAATCATTTGTCAATGGTTTTTTTTTTTTTCAAACATCAAAGTTCTACGTACGCAACGAAAATGGAAGGAAAAAGCGCGGGAAACGTTCAACTTGGCGGTCGTATTTTTTGGTCCAGAATTTTAAAATTTATTTAGTATAGGGTTTTAAGATCAGTTTCCTTTTATTTTTGTAATATATTGTAGTTTAGACTTTGTTTTATCTGTTTTGTATATATTTCCGCATATCTGGTAAGTTATATTATCTTATTCTTCTGGTCCTATGGAGGAGCCGCCCGACCCGGGGGGCACAGTCCCCCCGGTCGGTGTTAACCACGGAACAGAAAAAAACAGTGGAAGTGGCATACGCCTGAATTACAATCAGAACCGCTGTCGCCAGTACTCACACTATCACATGGTTAACTACAAAGAAATCTTGAACATTATTGGCCGTTGCGTTTTACTTAAAATGAAATTATGAACCCCGGCATGTTGACATATTTTAAACCTTATGACAGGGCCATGCTGTCGAAATTACGTTGTATTTGTCTGTTACTTACGATGTCTGAAAACAAAATCCAAAAATTGCATAGAAAGTGCTGTCATCTAGTGACAAGTAGTCGAACTACGACGCATCAACAAAACATGTAGGTTGGCCGCCCGGCAACAGATGTCCATCGATTGCAGTAGTGATGTGCGTAGTGCGTAGCTTATGATATCGATAATAACTTTTACTATCATAATATCTGTGATTATGAATTTAAGCGAAAGTAAGACATTAATAGTATAGGATTTTCATTGTTTTTATCCTTATCTAAGATTTTAGTATTATTTGCACAAAGTAGATTATTGTACTAGCTTGCTTGCTTGTACAATAATCCCCTTTGTTCATATATCCATACTAATCCATATACATACTGTAAATGCAAGTGTATCTATTCTGTGTTTCTGTACCGATATGAACCGATTTAGATGGGGGCTAGGATGATTTCTGGGATAAAAACTATCCTATGTCCTTCCCGGGACCACTCAAACTATCTCCATACCAAATTTCATCGCAATCAATTCAGCGGTTTAAGCTTGAAGAGGTAACAGACATACAGACAAATTATCGCATTTGTATTATTAGTATGGATATATATATATATAAATCGTCCCCGGGAACCACATAGGATAGTTTTAACCCGGATATCATTCCCCAAGAAGGTGAAATGGGGAGGTGAATCGCGGGCAAAAGCTAGAATACATCTATCCATACTAACACTACAAATGCAATAGTTAAAGGATCAACTTTACTAAGAAAAAAAAAGGACACCAACCAGTTTTTTATATAATCAATTAGTAACAAACAACGAAAAATATACAAAGCTTAAAATATATCTTTACTGTCCTTTACTGTACTTGTCTTTGCTGGCATCCAATTTTGTCTCCCTGTCGCATCGATCCATTTTTCCTTCTGAAAAGGATCTTTAGGAAATCTGAAAAGCAGTGGGAATATATTTCAGTCTTTTATTCGAAGATTCGGAAATGATCATGACGTACACTTTTTACAAGAAGTTACGCGTACTATTTTACATGTAGGTACGTGGAAATAATATCATAAGTCAGCCTAGAATTAATTTAAAATTATTATTACATTCATTTTAATTTTTAACTCGATAACTAGGAAACAGTAGTAAAACCACTCAAACTCTGCACGAAACGAATATCGATAACTTTATCGACAACACCCTGTCACTATTTTCGAGAGTTCAATGTACGATCGAGTAGCGAACATTCTAGAATCGCTATATTTAATGACAAAGACAGAAATAGACCTTATTGCATTCACACAGAGTTCATTTTTGTATTTTGCATTGCTGTAAAATGCCTAACGGAATTGAAAATTGAGAAACTTATCAAAATTAAATGAAATACTACTTACCGATGATACGAAATGCCACCATGGGTGATGTTTTTGGTGCGGCTATCGTTTTTGCACTCCAAAATGGAGCAATAAGGCATATTTACAGCGCAATCCTTTTTTTTCCGTTATGGTTGACACAACCACCTTAAACAACACTCTGCGGCGAACTGGGCTAGGTTGCGCGGAACTCCGCGTAATAGTGGCACACGCGACACGCCTACTTTACACTTCTACTGTTTTTATTGTTCTGTGGTGTTAACATAACGATTCCACTAGTAAGTAGTATTGCTAATGACTCCACTGGAATGGAAACCGATGGTTCCATTAAATCCGACAAAAGGAAAAGGACAAGAGCTCAGCGTAAAGTCTGCAGACATTGCAACAAAAGGAGGAAGCATTCTAAACACAATTCAGATGATGTTAATTTATGTGGATGCGACAGCGACGACAACAAAAAACCTATTGTTAGTGAAATGCCTGGCACACAAGAAACTTCGTCCCAAGTGGACGCTGGTTCTTCTGTGTCGCGTTCCCCGTTACCCGCGACTCCGCCCCATCAGTCCCCGCAAGTCGGCAGGACTCGGTACGAATCAACTGATGCCTCCCCATACGTTATCCACATTCAAAAAAATCCAACCGAAACTTCAGCTTCTCCTACACTCCATCCAGTATCATTTGGCCATTACCTCAAAAGACGTGGGTTTAAAAATATTATTAACGGCAGTGTCAAACGACTAAGCAGAAGCAAATTGAGTATTTCGTTTTCGGACTTCAGTGATGCTAATTCCTTTCTGTTGGATCCGGACTTGACCAAGAATAACTTTAAAGCCTTCATCCCGTCTTTTAATATCACGAGGATGGGAGTCGTTAGAGGAGTCCCATCAGAGTGGACCCCTGAAGAGGTACTTGATAATATCTCTGTACCAATTGGATGTGGTAAGGTCCTCAAAATTAGACGATTTAACTATAAAATACATGGCCCCATCCCTACATGGAAACCCTCACAGACTGTAGTATTAACTTTTGATGGTCAGGTTTTGCCCAAAAGAGTTTTTCTCTGCTACAATGCACTTCCTGTTGAGCTCTATGCATACCCTACAGTTCAATGTTTCAATTGCTGCCGCTTTGGACATACTAAGATAAAGTGTAATTCTACACCGAGGTGTTATAAATGTGGCCAGGATCATTCAGGCGACTCTTGTCACCTTGAGAATGATGATGCCGTGTGTATATCTTGTAATGGCAATCATTTCGCCACAAACAAGACTTGTCCAGAATATGAACGTCAAACCCGGGTAAAATTATACATGGCACAAAATTGTGTCTCATACTCAGAGGCTATTAAGTTACATCCTCCAGTCAATAAGTCCTACAGTGATGTATTATCCTCTGCCCCAATGTCTAATCTCTCTTCTCATCCCATTCCATCATTGATACACCCTCCACAAAAAACCACCTCAAATTCACATAAAAAAACAGTTTTTCGCAAACCTTCCGCCCCAAAATCCTTTGTTAAAGGATACGATCGTGTTGCGCATAGATCACTCACTTGTGACTATGATCCCCCATCTCCTCCAAATGGCTGTGCCCTTCAAGACAAAGTTAGGGACACAGGGGAGAATACAAACATCTTAGAATTGATCTCAACTTTAATTAGAGTGATCTCAACATCTTTATCTAATAGCAATAACTCATTACCGTCCAACGCTGCCTCTATTATCCAAATCGTAAATTCCTTAGCTAACAATGGCCAATCTAGGCAAGATCCTTCAGTGGAATTGCCGAAGCATAATTAGTAAAAAGTCTGACCTGATACATCTACTTAATAAGTACAAACCTTCTATATTTACTCTTTCAGAGACTTGGTTGAAGCCAGGTATTTCCTTTAAAATACCTGGTTTCTCTTGTCTCAGATAAGACCGAGATGATGGGTATGGTGGAGTGGCTATACTCATCAATAAGTCTTTCTCATTTTCGGAGTTTCCACTCCCTTCTCACAGCAACGATATTTCTGTTGCTGCTGCTATTGTAAATAATATTTGTATAGTTTCTGTATATTTTGCTCGTCCATTTGTAAATATTTTAACTGAAATTAGTAATATAATTCGTATTCTCCCAAAACCCTTTTTGATTATGGGAGACTTTAACTGTCAACACCAGGCATGGGGTAGTTCTGTTACTACTTGCTATGGGGAACAACTGCTTGTCATCATCCAATCCCACAATCTTTGTATTTTAAATACTTGCTTACCAACCCGTCATACGAAACCTGATGAAGGACTTAGTGCACCTGATTTGACTTTTTGCACTCCTGATCTTGCTTTAACTTTAAATTGGTACCCTCTTTCCTCATCATATGGCAGTGATCATTTTCCTTTAATTACTTCGTTCCCAAATAGTAAACCTTCTGTTCCAACATTCAAGCCCCGTATTAGGCATAGATTATGCAATGCAGATTGGAGTGCTTTTAGGGAATGCGTTGAGCAAAAAGTCAGAGATTGTGAATTTCAATGTGCCTCAGATGCTGAAATGTTTGCTAGGGTTTTAATCGAGGCTGCAGATCAGACATTTCCTATTAAAAATGGTGCTTCTGGGAAAATCCCTTCTCCTCCTTGGTGGGATGCAGAGTGCTCAGAGGCTGTAAAAAAGAGAAAGGAAGCTGAAAAAAATTATAGTGATGAAATGACTCCAGACAATTTTGACAGTTATTTAGAAATATCTCGGATAACAAAAAAACTTTTGAAACAGAAAAAATATGAAGGTTGGCAAAAATTTTGTTGTTCCATTTCACCTAATACTCTCCCATCTGTTGTTTGGAAAAACATAAAACGGTTTAGATCAGCCTTCAATAATGCTGACACTCCCAAAATGTCCCTTTCCCTAGCTGATGAGTTTATGGACCACCTAGCCCCTCCCTCTGTTCCGGACCAAACTTCTATTTCCCCCGTTTGCCATATTTTGAATAGTCGGTCTGATTTAAACTCGCCTTTCACCTTAGACGAATTAAAAGGGATCCTCTCTCATGTTAAGGATTCTGCCCCAGGAGAAGATGGTATTCCTTACTCTTTCATCGTTAATCTTAGTGATTCTACTCTTGTAACTTACCTAGAATTAATTAACTCCATTGTAGCTTCAGGTGTTATTCCTCTATCCTGGAAATCCCAAACCATCGTTCCAATTTTAAAATCCAATAAGCCTTCTGCTGACCCTTCTTCTTACAGACCCATTGCCCTATCGTCTGTTCTAGTTAAAATTGCTGAATACCTTGTCAAAATTCGTCTTGAGTGGTTAATTGAGAGCAATAATCTTTTATCTCCTTCCCAGTACGGGTTTAGAAAGGGCAGGGGTACTATTGACAGCCTAAGTGTTTTCACCACTGACATTCGTATAGCTTTCTCAAATAATAATTCAGTTCTTGCAGCTTTCCTTGATATCCGTGCTGCCTATGACAGTGTTCTTGTGTCTGTTCTGGAACAAAAGCTTCATTTATTAAAAGTTCCCATCCTGCTTATAAACTTTATTGTAAATATTCTTTCAGAAAGGTACATTAATCTGTATATAGATGATAACAAAATATCTAGATTAGTTTGGAGAGGTTTACCGCAAGGCTCGGTTCTCTCTCCTTTATTGTACAATATCTATACTCATGATTTAGACTCTGCTCTTGGTAATTCTGTAGTAGAGGTCTTGCAATATGCAGACGATATTCTTATTTATACTATAGGTCACTCAATAGACTCAATGTCTTCTTCTTTAACTGCCTCCCTCTCATTACTTCAGGACTGGCTTTACACTAATGGTCTTGACCTTTCTGTCAACAAAAGTGCTGTGGTCTTGTTTTCAAGAATGAGAAAGAGACCAGATGTTTGTGTTCAGTATAATTCCACTCCTATCCCTGTAAAAACACAAGTAAAATTCTTAGGTGTTATTTTAGACAGTCATTTTACAGGACTCCCACACTGTGAATACATTGCTGCCAAGTGTGACCGCTTGATAAATATTATCAGATGCCTCTCAGGGGTTTGGTGGGGTGCTCATCCTTTTTCATTGAGGTTGCTCTACAATGCTTTAATCAGGAGTGTTCTTGATTATGGAACCTTTTTGTTGGAGCCTGGTAGCGCTGCTGGTTTCAAGAAATTGGATGCAGTGCAGTCCAAAGCTTTGAGAATCATCTTAGGAGCTATGAAATCGAGTCCTATTAATTGTCTACAAGTTGAGTGTGGAGAGCCACCTCTAAGGTTAAGACGTCAATATCTTTCTGATAGATTCTTGGGTCGATGTCTTCAGCTCTCTGATCACCCTTTGCATGGCAAATTACAGCGTCTTTCAGAGTTGGCTGTAACATCCAAGTATTGGACTCACAGAGGTATCCCTTGTCTAGTTAAAAGTTTCCTGAAATTTAAAGCTATTGAGGCTCCATGCCATAATTCCAACTTACTTCCTATTTTTCATTGTCCATATAATTCTCTTGTTCAAGTTCCAAACGTCAGTATTAATTTAGGTGTTGCGAAACAAGGCTTATGTCAAAATAGTGAGTTCAATAACCTTTTATATGACCAATTCCAGGGGTATCACACCATCTTTACGGACGCTTCAAAACACTTAAATAGTTGTGTAGGTGTAGGTGTGTTTCATGCTCAGTATGCTATTGTTCAAAAAATTAAACTCCCCCCTGAATCTTCGGTATTCACTGGAGAATGTTTTGGGCTCTTGAAGGCAGTGGAATATATACTATTGATGGGTCTTCGAAATACTCTGGTTTTGTCAGATTCCTTAAGCTCTCTCCAGGCCCTAGTAAAATTTCCATTTTTCCGTCAAAATCAGCCAATAATCTTTTATATTCGTAAATTATTACTACAATGCTCTGAGAGAGGTTTTACTGTTAATTTTGGATGGGTTCCTTCCCATTCCGGTATAGTTGGCAATGAAAAAGCAGATAAACTTGCCAATGAGGCTGTGGAGTGTGGGGATCTGTTTCCGTTTCAAAACTACTCTACCGATCTCACCGCTCTTCCCAGGGTTTATCTCCGGGAGTCCTGGGATAAAGTCTGGGCAGAAGATTTCGCAAAAGGCAGGCATTACCACACAATACAACCTGTTATTTCGTCAAAGCCCTGGTTTTGTCGCGCCGATGCCAAGTTCAGTAAGAAGATTACTACAATTATGATCCGCATGCGTCTGGGCCATACTTCAACTCCGGCCCACCTTGCTAAGCTTGGCATTGTGCAGAGTCCGGCCTGTGCTTGTGGAGCTGAGGTGGGAGACATAGATCATTTGCTGTTTTCCTGTCCTGATTTTGATCACTCCTCCTTTTTTGCTTCCCTGTCTTCCCTTGGTGTCTCTTTTCCTTCGTCTGCCTCCTGCCTGTTATATAATTTTGATGTAAATATTTATAAATGTATTGCTAAGTATTTAAGTAAAAATGATATTAAAATTTAGTTTGATTTTATTGTACATTTCTTAATTTTTGTTTAATTATATTTTATTCCTAATGTTATTATTACCTGATTTTAAAGTTCCTTTTTCCGTTTCATTATTCCTTTTGTAAAATCTGTTCCGTTTCCCTACCTTTAATTCCAATAGTCCCCGATAACTTGACACTGGCGTAGGCACAAATCGTGCAAAGCCATAACCCCAAAAAAAAAAAAAAAAAAACGAAAATGGAATTAAGTCGAAAAGATTTTAGAGCGATGATTTTTTATGATTTTAAAAGTTGTCTCTCTCCGCAAGACTGTGCCGCTCGTCTTCAAAATGCTTTTGGGAGAGAAGCACCTTGTTTGAGCACCGTGAGGCGATGGTTTGCTGAATTTGAGAGAGGTCGGGTTTCTTTACATGACGAATTTCGTGAAGGGCGGCCTCAACAGCCGTCAACGAAAATAATGTGGCTACTGTTAAGCGGCTAATTGAAGAAAACCCGCGGATTACCTATGAGACAATTCAAGGACTATTGGGGATTGGTATGAGCAAAATTCAGAAAATTTTACACGAAGAATTAAAAGTTCGGAAACATTGTTTACGTTGGATCCCTCATGAACTGACAGCGGAGCAGAAGTGGGCTCGCGTGGAATGGTGCTCACAGATGCTACTGAAGTACGACCACGGACATTCTAATGCTGTATATGACATTGTCACAGGAGACGAAACGTGGATTTATTGTTTTCAACCCAAAAAAAACAGGCCAACAAAAGTGAGGCAGGCGAGAAACGTTGGTAAAAAAATGATCGCGTTTTTTTTCTCAGCTACGGGTCCCATCTAGGCATCTGCACAATTCCACTTGAATATCAAATGAGTGGTAATGCCGAGGTGTATTCTACCATTTGTTTACCCAGGGTGTTAGAAAAAGTTCGCAAAAGACGACCAAAAAGCCGCGTTTTCAGGCATGACAACGCTTCTTCACACACGGCCAACAAATCAAAGTCATTTTTAGCTTCCGAAAAAGTACAACTCGTCACCCATCCTGCACATAGCCTCGACCTAGCACCCTGTGATTTCTGTATTTTCTCCAAAATCAAAGATTTAATGAGGTTTTAATTTTACCAACTCCGAAGAGGCAGTGATAGCGTTCAATCAGCAGGTAGAAAACATGCCTTCAGATCTGTGGTCCTCCTCTTTTGAAAAATGGTTCGATCGCATGAAAAAATGTTTAAAATGTAAAGGAGAGTATTTTGAAAAGCATTAAACATAATATTTTGGTTATAACATGTTGCTTTTTTAAGTTACGCAAAACTTTTAGTGTGACCTACGTATGTCTTTGGAAATACAGACGATGGCAACGCGTTCCACATCTTTGCCGTTCTTAATATATAAGAATTCGCGAATGGCTTGGTGCGAATTCGCGGAATTTGCACGGGAAATGCGTGCATATGAGCCAGCCGTCTGGTTATCCAATGGAAAAAAATCTTTTAAGATCGTATTTAGAAGGGAGGGTTCAAAAAGCAGATATAATTCGTATTAAATCCTCGGGTTCACTTTTAAATATAGGAGTCCCGCAGAGATCTATCTCAGGGCCGTTCCTTTTCCTAGTCTATGTAAATGACTTAACGTTTATGGTACAAAAAATGTCTGAGATAGTGGTATTTGCTGATGACACGTCACTAATTTTTAAAATAAGGAGACAAGAAAATAATCTTGACGAAGCAAATAATGCTTTCTCGCAAGTACTAGATTAGTTCACAGCAAATAATCTGCTGCTAAATTCCAAAAAGACAAAATATATAAAGTTTACCTTACCTAACGTAAGATTAGTAGAGAACAACATTGTAAGTAATTGAAAATGAAAAACTAGAATTTGTAGAAGATACCGTATTTCTGGGCATCACAAATGAATTTAGCTTCTAAATAGGTGTTTAAAATTGTCCTCAGCACGGGTTAGTGCAACAAAAAGAATATAATCACAATCGATGCAAAACTACATGGCGTACACATATTGTAAAATTAACACACAGACTTAGCTCTGCAGCATATGCAGTGAAAAGAATTAGGAAACTTACTGACGTTGCAACTGTTGGCTTGAATTATTTTAGTTAGGTACTTCACTATTATTCAATTACTAAAGTAGTCAATTACTCATGCATACACTGTAAAGACAAACGATCTGTGACTATGTTCACGTTACCGCCAAAAAGATCTGTACAGTCTGTACACACACTACACACTAGAATATAATAAAATAGAATAGAAATCGTTTATTACCAAAACACAAACAATTTAAAAAAGCAATAATAGCAGAGATTTACATTTTTTTAGACTACGTCTAACCACTACGTACCTGCACCTGCATAGGAATATTGTATCAACTTATGTCACGGGCGGAAAGTTTCTAGGTTAGTACTAGATATTATTGTTATATTTAGTTTTCACACGGCTCTACTCAGACAGTTCGAGTGAATCTAACTTGTAGGAAAGATAGATAGCGAACACTTTATTGCACAACCAGGAGAAAGAATTGCAAATAGTTTCTTATATTTGTATTTCTATTAGAGATTTTATTAAGAAGAACATGTATTTAAAGATTTTATTAATAGGTTGACCAATTTGCCGAACTGCGCGGCAGTTTTTTTCGGCAGTTATTGGCGTAAGTATTATGCATTGTTGTAAGCAATCATTTTTCAGAAACGTCTTGATGGCGAAGTAAATAAGTTATATATCTAAGTCTTATCGCTTAGAGCTATCTCTTCCAGGCACCGTATGGATTGCAGGAAGAATATAATCGGTAGATGGATGTACATAAATAAGAGAACCTCAAATTTAATGGTAGGTATGTGAAGTAAAAAATATGTAACTACTTACGTATGTACCTATAGTGAAAGATTACAAGAATATAGGTAAGTAATGTGCTGTTAAATGTCTTGTGTGCAATAAAGTATAATAATAATAATACTTATTATTAACTTTAACTTTGGCCTTTGCATCTCACTCACACTAGACGTTTTACATGGAGTAGGCTTGCCCAGCACATTATAATATCATCCTGTCAGCTTAGTTGGCCTAGCCCACAGGAAGCAGAGCCAACCAATCCGCGGGTTTCCTCACGATGTTTTCCCTCGGAGTTATCGTGATTGCTACTACAAATTCCCAGATGCACGTAACTTTGATAATAAATAAAGTCATACCTAGGTATTACATAACGTAGGTACATTACTTAGCTTGTAAGTAGGTAATTTATGAAGTTACAAAAGATTCTTGTGTGTCGAGTTATCTGTCGTAGGCACAGAGAATAGTCGTAGTGTGCGTGCCTAGGTACTGAAGTAGGTACTTAAAGTACCACCACCAACACACCAATGATTTGTTTTACCTGGGTACCTAACTAGGTATATATACACCTTATGGCCACACAGACGATACATCCTGATAGGTATGTGTTTGTTGTTAGCATGGGCTATGGTACCTACTTACCTTTATACATCTAATATTGACTTTATAGGTGATTTGACTGTGAATGATCACAACTCAACCACACTTCAACACACAATGCCTGGTTGTAAGAACTGCAGAGAAATAAATGCCTGAGTTTTCAATACCAAAAATATGTAGTTCATGAATGTTTTTTTTTACGTTACCAGTAGGTAATAACAATAACATGCATTGCACACCCCACAATCACTTGTCCTTGGTCCCAAACTAGGATACCTGTGCTATGGTAACCAGGCAAGGACATCACAAACAGGGGAATACACCCAGATTGAAGCCATTTGTCTTTATCAAGTATGGTGGCCTTCAGTGGGAGTTGAACCCACGACCTCTCTATTACACTTATCCATTTTTTTCTACATAGACTATTGCAGAGCATGCTCTTACATTTCACGCCCCGATCCTCCACTCCAATACGCAGTTTTTAATTCGCAGCCCATCTGCCTTGCGACACAGTGGCTTAGGAAAGTTAGCAATGTTGATGTCTGTTCTGTCTTCTGTGGTTCTGTCCATGGAAACTTTAAGAAAAGCTTCAGCTTCAAAGAATAAACTTCTAATAAATGTGTAGTTACTAGTTTTACTGAGCGTTCCAAAATTCACTTCACCAAGAACCGTGGGAATAACGCCTTTACAGTTACTTCAGCAAAAGCGCAGTTTTGGAACCGGTTCACCCTGAGGCGACCTTGACGCGAGGGCGTCCGATTAAGGGGCTCCATACAGTAACACTAGCGACAACGGAAAAAAAACCATATGTTTTTACCAAGAACATCCTTGATTTTTACACATCATTTTTGCAAAAAACTATCAGATCAATCCAATAATAATATTAATTGGTATTAGTATAAGAATATATAATTTTTGTTGAACTAAACCGCGCTGAGAACAATTTTAAAAACCTATTTAGAGGCTAAAAATTCCACCCATGCACTCCTCCTCAGCACGGGTTAGTGCAACAAAAAGAATATAATCATGTAGGTACAGCGATATCATTCCGATGTAGAAACCTAACTGCAAAGTGGGTTACTCGGGGCTGCAAGTGATGTAAATTGTTTCGGCCAGATGTCGCTGTCTGTACGTAATACAGAGAAGTTTGTAAAGAGGCTCGAAATTTTGCCGATGCCTGCACTTGCCCATTAGCTCAGTTGGGAGAGCACTGGCACGGTGAGCCACCGGTCGCGGGTTCAAGTCCCGGCATGGGTGGAATTTTTAGCCTCTAAATAGGTTTTTAAAATTAGTATAAGAAGTCATGCCGGATTTTGTATACCTACCGCAAATAAATATTATTATTGTAATCTCTCAATCATATTAATAGGACCCCGACCGAGAACCTAGGGTCACGGACCTGGGACTAGATATGGTAGCATTTATAACAAAAACGGCAGTCTTGAGATTTTAGGGTTCCGTACCCAAAGGGTGCCAAACCGGACCCTAGAACCAAGACTTCACTGTCCATCTGTCTGTCACCAGGCTGTGATAGCGGCTGAACCGTGATAGCTAGGCAAATGAATTTTTTATAGATGATGTACTTCTGTTGCCGCTTTAACAACAAATACTAAAAACAGAATAAAATAAATATTTAAGGGGGGCTCCCATGCAAGAAACTTAATTTTTTGCCGTTTTATGCTCGATATTAATAACGGCAACAGGTAGACGCTTGAAATATTCACAGAATATTTAGTTCTATATTCGTTTCAAAAATAATTAAATAAAATAAATATTTAAGAGGAGCTTTCATACAACAAACGCGACGTTTTGCCGTTTTTTTCTCGATCTTTGTGTCTAATGTTGTGTAGATGGTACGGAACCCTTCGTGCGCGAGTCCGACTCGCACTTGGCTGGTTCTATGCCTTTTTTTCACGGCCATAGGTTCTAATTGATGTGACACCTTTTGCAAAAACGATCTGTAAAAAAGATACGATGTGTGGCGCAAGTGTTACTGCATGGAGCCCCTTAAGACGGTTCGGTAGGAGTCTTGTTAGGGCAAGGACTAGTGGGCTCCTCCGCATAACCCAGGTAGTTAGTTATGCGTAATCCTGTTTCATTGAAGAAAAAAATTTTTTCGTTCAATAGCTTCACGATGGCATCGATTGGTCGGTTGGGCGAAAATTGCTGTCATTGTAAATGAGTGTCCAGTTCTAATGCTTTTTTTTAACATAAGCTTTTAACTCTAAGACTAGACTTAGATTTTCCTATATATTGTTTTTGTTGCACTAACCCGTGCTGTAATTCCATGTGGCACCGGATTAAGAATATCGTCACTCCATTTCCTTCCGTGGATGTCGTAGAAGGCGACTAAGGAAATCAATTACCAGCAGACGGGCAGCAGCGTCTTTCTGAGATTCCAACCGCATACTGCGATCGCCAACCCGCCTGCCAAGCGTGGCGATTATGGCAAAACCCGTCATGGTTATAAAAACCACGAAGGAGGCCTATGTCCTGCAGTGGCCGTTAAATGGCTGATGATGATGAACCCGTGCTGAGAACAATTTTGAAAACCTATTTAGAGGCTAATTTTTTAAAAAATTGTCCTCAGCACGGGTTAGTGCAACAAAAAGAATATATATAATCATGTAGGTACAGCGATATCATTCCGATGTAAAAACCTAACTGCAAAGTGGGTTACTCGGGGCTGCAAGTGATGTAAATCACTTCGGCCAGATGTCTGCCTGTACGTAGGTAATACAGAGAAGTTTGTAAAGAGGCTCGAAATTTCATCGATGCTTGCACTTGCCCATTAGCTCAGTTGGGAGAGCGCTGGCACGGTGAGCCATGGTCCCGGCA
Organism: Yponomeuta evonymella; assembly: GCA_963969515.1. NCBI lineage: Eukaryota > Metazoa > Arthropoda > Insecta > Lepidoptera > Yponomeutidae > Yponomeuta > Yponomeuta evonymella. Next base: position 20,987,365 of record OZ018343.1, on the reverse strand, counting down.
TGGGTGGAATTTTTAGCCTCAAATAGGTTTTTAGATTTTCCTATTCAAAAATGTAAATGGTATAGGAAAAAGGTGTTTTTTTTTTAAGAAATACAGAGAAACACTAAGCAATAAATTTCTTAAAATTTATTTTCTATGCAACATAAAAAAATATTCATCATAGTTACATAATAAATTACTGTTACTTAATGAATAAACTAAAACGTAATTATTATATTCGCAAACAGAAGATATCAAAGTCAATTTGTTGCCTTTTTACATTTTGTCATGATAAGATCTACGTTTAATTTTCATTTTAGTTTTCCAACACAAATCGATCGATTTAATGAAAAAAGCTTGCTTAGCAATTTTAATTGTAAGTATATTTTAATTATAACACTGAGTTATCGTACCGCACAACAATTAGATGCTACCAGATATTAAACTATAGAGCTTGCATGGAATACATAATTATATGACTATTGATTTTAACAACTAAAGCTAAATGTACCTATGATTATAAACGACAATATGACCGTGACAGTAAAAAGAAATACTTATTAATTCTAAGGGCGCTTCTCTCTATTCACATGCGGACAAATAAATTCGCCAATGCATACCTTGTTGCAATAATTCGTCATAAGATAAACAATGTTTCTAAGTTACAATAACTTGTGACAATTCGAGAAAAACTGTAAATAAATGCATATATTGTGCTATTAATCTTAAAGTCACATACATGCATATTTTTATAAACATTAATAAATTGTATGTAAGGCAAGTGGTACTCTTCAAATAGTTTTATTAAAATGCTGAACACAATAAATAAGCCTTTTGGAGTTTAGTAACAATTTTCATCAAATCTCATTGTAGCACAATGACTGACAACTGGATTCAAATACGCATTAGTTAACTGTTGAGAAAAAGCTTACAGGCCCAAACTAAACAATGCTCTGGTTATAATTAATAATAGTTATTAATATAATATTAAAATTCTTAAGACGTGATAAAGATTCCTTAACAAACAACTTAGAGGGGTTAGGATAACATTGCCATCAAACATTAATGCAAGGTACAGTTTGTTTAAGCTCAATAGTTAAAATGGATAATATTAATTAGCATTCAACATCATACATTGATATTGTCTAACAATTAGAGAAAAATATATAAGTGTACGAAGTCATCAACTAAAATATAAGTAAAATAAATAATCTGATAGGTTTCTTCCTAGTCAACGCCAGTCCTTAAAAATATTTCTATTTAAGTTTTTCAGATTTCATCTGACCGACACTAAATGGAAAGAAACGAAAGAAAGAAAAATATATTATTATGTTTTAAACAAAATCAACATGGGTTTTACCGCGTGGAATGTATTGTTCGAGGACCCGACACCTTTCAGGCGAAGATTTACTAGAAAAATAAATAGATAGAAAATAAATAAATAACATAGGTACATACACTTCTCAGGGCAATCAAGTATCACCTCTCAAGGCAATCAAGTACGATTTGCGTCATTCAGAGTTGGTAAGTGAATCTGGACAAAGTCGGGGTTTCACCAACTTAGTACACTCGGACCGAATGAGCTAAAATGGCTACTTGAATACTACTGGTATCGTGTAGACCGGCGAATTTAGTGCACTTTGACGAGAACAGCCAATTTTACACGATATTAAAATAGGTCACTGTCCGAGCGAAGTACGATCCATAATTTTATTTGTGACGAAATCTGATCGGAATTGCGCTGAATAAAAATAAAATGATACATGGGTATTTTTATGCGGCAAGTGTACGCCATTACTGTTCAGGCCATGCATGACTGACGCCGAGTGAGACACATAATGCAAAACAAATCGAAACAAGGTTAGTATAAGACATTATAGAAACTTATGTAGCAAGTAGCGTTCGCTGCCTTAACATTAGTTAACACGAGACCCTAGCCTTAAATCTAGACACGAATGAATCAGCGTGCGCTGGGTATAGGCGATTGGCTTATATGGAGCGTACAGTCAACGCCAGTTATTGAGCAAAATGTGAAATTATCTCAGACTTTCATGTTGACTGTACCTATGACATTGAACACTTTTAAGTAGAATACTTTTGTTGCTTACTGTAGTACATATTTTAGGAGTAATAAAGTCATACTAAATGTATCATACAACCGCCGTAACCCGATATTAATACAAAAAGGAAACAAATATTGTTTAGTGCATGCTTTAGTTCTTTTTAGGAATTGATACAGAGTACAAAAAAGTCGCGTTTATTTTAATATTTAAATACTAATATCGATTAAAATATACCTAATTCACTACTCAAGATACGATTTTCTGACGACCAGCCGTCACAACAAGAAAAATGTAAAAAAACGGGTTTCAACATTGAACTTCGAGATTAATATCCATCTGAGATTCCGAATAACTGAGCTGCTAACTATGTAAATCAAACAAGCGTGTTTTACCACGTCACTAATCATTCACAACGTCGAAAAATATTTAATTACAAGGGACCCCATTCACTAAACTGCAACTTCACTGGATTAGACATAGCTATGTTACTAGATCTTCAAATTCGTAAACTTTGTGGGCGTATTGTAATCATTATGTCTTTCCCTTCCCAAAATCTCCATTCTCTGATGGACAAGACGTCGCCTACAGCCCAGTGAAATAAGTGTAGAGAGGGGTCCATCCTTCTCAACCGATTACGTCTCTTAAGCACAAACATTCGCCGGTGGTCACACTGGTATTTTGATGAGAAAAATTCAAACGGCAAATTTTCATCAAAAATTGCGGATCTAGCTGTCATAGAAAAATATAATCTTGACGACAAAATACTAAATATTTTCGCCCAGCCCTCGCGCGTCTCTCTAAGCATTTTCTCTATCTCATAAAAAAATAACAAGTAGCTCTTTGTTTAGTAAGTATACATTCAAAAGTTAATTTTCGTTGTGACATCGCTGAGTAACAGTAAAAATATTTAGTAAAATAAGTATTTAGTTGTGAAGTAACAATTTTAGAGTGGTCCGTAATATGGTTCGTAGACAAATAAGATAGATATGCGATACATATTCTTCTATATACGATGATGGATATCCTGCACAGTTACTCAAACTTGAGTATATTATAAAATGACCACTCGGCCGACAAAGTGCTATGCTGGTTTAAGTATTTGCCCCTGGTCTGAGTAAATTAGCAAAATATCCATCGAGAAGCTATACAATATGTGTTTCGAGAAGCCTGACCACCGGCATCAGAGCACCCAGTTCAATATTCTCATCAATATTACCTTAACCTTAGTTCCCAGTGACAAAAATAGCTTTTCTTAAATTCGACTCTTCACTTCACGCATTAAGGCTGTTCCAGAATAAATTGACACATCTTTACCACGTTCATTCACACAATCACGACGAATGTACGAAATCAGATTACAAAATGCTTGACAGATCTAAACTCTATTAAGATAATGTGCTAGGACAGAAAATTAGACGCGTCAATTTATTCTAGACAAGCTATCTATTGTATGCCTTACTACCGAGTAATTGATAATTATATATATCGTGCCAATTAAAAACGACGCCTAGCGAATCAGCTGTCATAAGTGACTTTCTTTAGCTTTATACACCCGCAGGCAAACCCTGGTCCGTGCCTATGCATCCAGGATATATGGATTTTGTTTATGGATGTGTCATTTTTAGTTCTATTAGTTTAGTACATAAACTCACGCCTGTATCCCAGAGGGGTAGGCGAAGACCAGGGACTGCCACTTGTCACGGTCCTGACAGATCACTTTCGCTTCCTCAACATTCATTAGTCGTTGCATGCACGCACGCCGGTTTCGGGTACTAACATTCAGATCAAAATTGTTTTTGGTGCGGCGACTTAGATATGCGATAATCTAAAGCTGCACTTATCACACACGCATTAAGTGTCATTATTGAACAAAAGAATCAATACTTCTTACTATTTTCAGTGGCATGGATATTCTATCTAAGTGTCAGAGCTAGGGGAGCTATTAGATTTGTATTTTCTTTTTCATTACTTAAAATCAGTCTCATAAATAAACAATATTGTTTTGTTTCTTTGTAAATGATCGTAGCCGATGAATGACCTAACAAATACGCAATGGACCGGTGTGACGTGGACCGCCATTTTGAAATTTAGATGTCACTGATAGTTTCCACACAAGTGAGAACAGGGAAAAGAGGGTCGCATTCAAAATCTTCCACGCAATTATTTCGCAAATAAAAAAATAACGGCCTTTGTCAACTGCCAAATATAAATATAAAATTTAATATTAATACACACCGATAGCCGTCTCTACACTGACACTAGTATTAAGGTACCCCGCCCTCTCAGCCAATCGTTTGACATTCAAATCAGCAACGAACGTTCGGGATGCGTTTACCTTTATTGCACGTCACACAAGGCTGAATTTGTCCAGTTTTACTAGCAAATAAACGTTCGTTGCTAGCAAACGAATCCTAGTGGACCCGCGTTTTACAGACCAATTGACCTCCGCCCAACCAGCTTATTCTAAGCCCATAAAGAAACTAAATATATTTGAACTAAACAATTGCATTATAGCATTCAATACAATGGCAGTTTTTTTTAGATTAAAAGACGACGTCAAAAAATTCTACAGAGATTTTTGAATATTTTGACGTCACTTTTTAATTGATACATACAGGATACAAAGGTTCTGTATTTAATATTAATCCAACTATGGTAGTCTTTCCTTAAAAAAGCAGATGACAGTTCGACGTCGCAGTAAGGACAAAGTTGGTCAGTGCGACATTATTTTCTAGCTATGAAAATAATAACTGTCATTTGCCTTTTGCCGGTTGCTACAAAAAAAAGGCAGTTTCCACCGTGGTAAGTACAGAAGCGAGTTAGTGATTTGGATTTAATTTGAATGTTGCCATTTACTTATAAATTATCGTCTCTGCCAAATGGCTCCTCTCCAAATCTATAACTCGAAAAACATACTTACCTGAAGTTTAGTACAACGTCAATCACCTTCAACGTTTTATTGCAAAGTTCCTCGTAAAGTAGTTATGTATAGAGCTAGTAGCTTTAGTTAGAAATTCGCAAGTACTTCACATTTTGGTGTTGTAACAAGTAACATCGTGATAAAATACGAAATGACTTGCCAATTTGAACCCTATCTCACTCTACTCACTTTACGGGAGACTTTCCAACAAAGATCACCATGAAAATGACAAGACAACTTGAGCTCTATACGCGTTGCTACATTGCTGTTATTTCCTATCAAGTTGACGCCTCAACAAAAATACATATGCCGTGAACATCAACCTCACACAGATTCCAAGGGCACGGGAATTTGACCTTTAGACGCGCTGGTGATCAGCCGTCGTTTTCCAGTCGAGTTGATGCCTCAAGGTGGATATGGCGTGTACTAACCTACCGAAGTGGTTTAGACGTAGGTGGGCGGCTGCGGGGCCTTGCTTGGGGGCGAGGGGGGCGACAGCGGCGCGGCGGGGGGCGGCGGGGGAAGCACCCGCGCCCCCGGTACGTACTGGCCGATGAACGAACCGTCTTCCGTGAAGCGACCTGCGAAAGCGAGTTTTATTATTGTTTTGATTGTTACAGGCTCCCAAGAAGTAGATGGAGTAGGATATTTGATCTGTTTTAGAGATAAGGCTGCTGTTACGACTGGCTCGCAGAAGATACTCTGTGAATTGACAGATCCATTCGTTCCTTCGTATTTTCTTCAGATTCACGGTTTGCTAGGAAAATTCGATGTCCTAGTAAACCGTGGGACAAGTGGGAAGACGGATTGTACTAAATGGCTATGCAATGTAAATCGAATTGTCATACCAAAATATAAATTGTGAATTGTTTATGAAACGGCCCAATGAGTTTTGTAGGTGCTACTACTGATACTGAAGGTCGTTACTGAAGGCATCGACGCAAGGTTCGAGAAACAAGACAGATATTGTTCAGAGTTCGAAAACGCTATTACGATTTTGATATACCGAACTGCAGACTTAAGAGCATCCTGAAAATATTGCACGATACTCTTTTGAAAAATCATAAGCGTATACAAACCATAAAGTATAAAAATATAGGTACAAATAAAAAAAAAAACGAAAAACATACCTCAAAAACATAAAAGTAAAAACAGCAGCGGGTACTCGTGCATAGATAAAGGGCAGAGGAGGGATAGACAAGGACGGATATAATAGGTACATCTCTCTCTAGCTAAACAAACTACCAAATTAGATTATCACCTAAGTAACTTCGTAAAGACAGATAAACAACTATAAGTAAATCACTCAAACTCACTCGCAAGAAAATATAAAAAATAAATCAAGCTAAATATTTGATGTAATATACTTTCTTTACAACTTAACTACTAAATTGTCAAAATTAATGTGTACTTAAGGCTACAACTAAAGGAAAAAAGTAATTATAACATTTATTATATGAAGAGATTCAGTGCAAATTTCATAATAAGTATTAATATCAATATTATTGTGAGCAGTGGACTTTTTGTAATTCAATCTTTACCAAACTATTTTTTAAATAGTTCAACTAAAGACTATGTAACGCCCCTCGCGAAATGGCAGTATTTTTATACCAACTATTTATATATAAATGAGAATCCTAATTGCATTGTCCAGATCGTAAAATTATAGAACATTTCGAAAATCGAAACGGCCCAATCTCACCGAAGCAAATATAACACTAATCGCTGATTGGCCGTAACTGTTCCGTGACGACACAACGAACACCAAGACGTAGTTTAAAAAAATGGAACTCGTGATTATTTTCTCTGTGTGGAACTCGAGCTCTGGAGTACTGATTTATTCTTCAAAACTTTAAGCCGCATCAATCGCTGACTGGCTTCAAACAAATCGCAATGAGTTTACAGAACACCACCTAAAATGCAAAAAGGTCACTATTCCGCTAGAATGTCGTGTCGTGCCACTTCACTCTGTCGGTTTCAAGTATCGGGGGGTGTGACGGGAAGGTGGGGGTGGGTTTAGACGAGCGTGGCGAAGGCTTGCGACGCGGAGTCCGTCTGGCCGTCGGCCTTCGGGCGCCGCTTGCGACCGTACTGGCCGATGAACGAGCCGTCCTCGTTCATACCAGCTGCGGACACGTGCGGCGTATAGGGCGAGCAAACAAACCAACAACATTGACAACGAAAACGGGGTGGCTAGAGATGGGCTGGAGAGAATGTTGTTCGGGAATTTTCTCGCATGGCGAAACCTTGAAAAATTGTGTCGTTGTTCAATGAATACCGCTTAGGTATTCACTGTAATCCACCAATGTACTGAGTTTATCTACACTTAATAATAACATAAAGAGGAAAAGTTTGTATGTAGGGGGTAATCTACGAAGGTACTTAACCGATTACAAAAAATCTTTCGCCAGTATTTAGAACGGACCTTCAGGGTGGACATAGGCTATAGACTAATCCGTTTACCACGCGAACGTAGTCGCGGGGACTGCCAGTTGTAAATAAAGATAATCCATACTTTTTAACTTGCATGGTAATATTATTGATTATATTAGCACTGCAAATTGTTGATTGCACTAATGGGATAGGTAGGTACTCGTACCAAAATTTAGGTAATAATAACATTATTTGAGACAAGATGGTCAGAGTGAAGTTTTTTTTCGCTGCCTCTTTCTCCACTACAAACTCGACCCGAATCCAGCGGCTAACATTGACATTCAACAAACTGAACGTAAGTTCGATTTCGTCATGCGAGGACATTCTCCCCCACCTCTAGCCGTGGCATGCTAAATTAGGTGTCAAGCAAAAAGTTGATAAACAATAAAAAGGGTTCATAATGCTTGGCAAATAGCAAAACAAAGTTGCAAGCTTGGATAAATAAGGGGTTTTATTGAGAGGTCATGTAATAATAGGGGTTAAAGTATGAAATTGCCGTTTTATTGCAATAGGTTCTTTGAATTGACATAGAATCTTCATGGTTTGAGGTTTTCGAATGAAACTTTTTTCAAATGGTTTCTATGATTTTCTTTTTTTAAAAAAATGTGAAACATTTGAATATCGACTTTCAATTGTTTTTGTTATTCAATTTAGACAAGAAAGATGGATACTGCGAAAATTCGAGTGATTTTTGAATACGAGTTCCGACGCGGAACTAACGCGGCAGAAACAGCCCGCAATATCAATGCTGCGTTTGGAGAGGGGTCTACTAATGAACGCACCGTGCGATTTTGGTTTAAACGCTTTCGTGATGGAAATTTCGACTTAAAGAACGAGCCACGAGGAAGACCGCCCACACAGGTGAATAACGATGAATTAAGAGAGATAGTGGAAGCCGACCCTAGTCAAACTACCCAGGAATTAGCGGCATGGTTTAACGATACCTTACCCACAATATTGACTCACTTGCGTCAAATCAATAAAATAAAAAAATACGAAAAACGGGTGCCTCATAATCACTCGAATTTTCGCAGTATCCATCTTTCTTATCTAAATTGAATAACAAAAACAATTGAAAGTCGATATTCAAATGTTTCACATTTTTTAAAAGAACATCATAGAAACCATTTGAAAAAAGTTTCATTCGAAAACCTCAAACCATGAAGATTCTATGTCAATTCAAAGAACCTATTGCAATAAAACGGCAATTTCATACTTTAACCCCTAATACTTGTAGGAGACGTTCATTTCATCTATATTAGGACGATTCTATGTAATTTGTGATAACAGAACGACCCTAACAAGTAATACATAGACGTTCACAAAGCAAACCCCTTTATCATTACTGAAAAGTAAACTAAGATAAGTTGCATAATCATAAATCACACACATTCCTCGATTCATTAAGGTTTGCTCAATAACACCGGTTAAAACTGGTTTACAGGCAGCCGTCGGAAGCTTTCCTTTACTGTTAGAGATAATGTGCTACAAAATCACAAATACATTTCTTTTTCAACTCGTAAAAAGGAGTCATTCCGTGGTTCACACCAAATATGCGTCGCCAAACGTCAAGCGTAAGCTCTTATTACGCAGCGCGGCAATGCGAATTTGTAGCGTTAACGGGGTTATACAGGGCTGTTACGTGAAAAATGACGGCAAGGGGAACTACCTAAACTTATGGTAAACGGAAAACGAAAACTACTGGAAAACGTTCTCAGAATACAGCAGTGACAAAGTTTCAGAGGTAATAAAAAAATGTAGCACCGATTTTAAATTTTGATGTCAGTGGTTGTGATTTTTTCTTAGTTTATTTATTCACACTTTACAAAACAATGATCAGTGTTAAATATTACCAAACTGTAAGTATAGTCTGTTGGGACATTGCATTTGCTTATCCATTTCATTTACCGGTATCACATAAGAGTTTTGCCACCCACTAGAAACGGTTTTTGGGCAGATTTTCAAAGATTTCAGAAAAATCGTTCTTTCAAGAAAAGTCCACAAGCAAAGGAAAGTGCGCCTTATATGTTTTTTTATGATTCCGTTCGCTACTGCATCTGAAAATGATTCAAAGTGTCCACTTAAACCCTTTCCAGTATAGGTAGTTCCCCTTGCTGCCCCATCTCAAAAGACAATCCTGTAACTGAAGCAGTAAGTAGCAAGGCAGAGGTACATAAAGGTGGTGGCATACCGGTCTCGCCTTCGCCATACTCGGCCATGGAGTCGGTGTCGCTCTCGGGGTGTTTAGTGCCACTGCTCATCGAGTGCCGCGATTTGTTGTCCAGTCTGCAAGTGGATGGTTCATAATTAAGGAAGTATTGTCGCAATGTAACGGATACACTTCTTTTGCCTAACAAGCACAGAAATGTGATTTTAGTTGGTTTATAGCGGGCTCCCATTCTTAACGGCTCACTAGCCAGCGTGGAGCTAACGGAAAAAGTCACTAGAAAGCGGAAAGTGTCTAGCTAGTAAGGGAGGTCATCTCAGAATATTTTAAACAAAAGAAAGAACAATTTGGTATCAACAATTATTATGGTCGTGAGGAGGCGTAACAAGAACGGAAACTAATACTTTGTTGGGTTTGTGGAATCTTATTATTAATGAAGGGTTGCGCGTTACTAGCCAGGTGAGGTCACTAGGTAACGAAGAAGGTCATTAACCAGCGGGTGACGTCTATGCCCAGCGGAGGGGTCACTAGAAAACGCAGGAGGTCACTAGCCAGCAGAGGATGCGACTGTCGCTCGGAAAACTGTAGTATTGAGCAACTCACAGGTGCGTGCACTCGTGGAAACCGCCGTCGGGCGTGCTAGTCAGTGAAGGAGATCTTTAGCCAGCGAAGCAGGTCACGAGCCAGCTAAGGAGGTGACTAGCCGCCGTAGGATGTTACTAGCCAGTGGAGGATATCTCCAGCCATTGAAGTAGGTCACTAGCCAGCAAAGGAGGTAACTAGCCAATAAACAAGTGGTAGAGTCAACCGACACACGGGTGCGTGTACTCGTAGAAGCCGCCGTCGGGCGTGTCGCGGCGGTCGCTCGCCAGCTCGCGGTCTCATCGCTGGCTAATGAAGGTCACTAGCCAGCGAAGGAGGTCACCAGCCACCGCAGGAGGTCACAAGCCAGTGGAGGCTATCTCGCAGCCAGCAAAGGGGATCACTAGCCAGTAAACAAGTTGTCGTAAACAAGAGTTGACCGACTCACGGGTGCGTGTACTCGTGGAAGCCGCCGTCGGGCGTGTCGCGGCGGCCGTGCGCCAGCTCGCGGTCGTGCACGTCGTACTTGCCGCCGCGGTTGCGGCGCGCCACGCACACCAGCACCAGCACCAGCAGCAGGAAGGCCAGCGCCAGCATCACGCCGATGAACCAGCCGGCCGTCGCCATCTTGTCGTCGCGCATTATCACCGGCCCGTCTGCAACGAGGGGTTCGCTGGCTGGGTGTAACTCGTTTAGCTAAGTTTTTGATTATATTCTTTTTGTTGCACTGACCCGCGCTGAGGACGACTTTAAAAACCTATTTCATCATCATAATCATCATTTAGCCACAAGAAGTTCACTGCTGGACATAGGCCTCCTCCATGGATTTCCAAAAAGACCGGTTGGAAGCGGCCTGCATCCAGCGCCTTCCTGCCACTTGGATGAGGTTATCTGTCCATCTTATGGCTGGTCGTCCTACCTATTTAGAGGCTAAAAATTCTACCCATGCCGGGACTTGAACCCGCGACCTCCGGCTAACCGTGCCAACGCTCTCCCAAATGAGCCAATGGGCAAGTGCAGGCGTCGGCGAAATTTCGAGCCTCTTTACAAACTTCTCTGCATTAAATGCTGTGGTATTACGTACAGGCAGCGACATCAGGCCGAAGAAATTTACATCACTTGCAGCCCCATGGCATTGGCATGGGTGGAATTTTTAGCCTCTAAATAGGTTTTTAAGTGTTTTTGAGTTAAATGGCCTCAGTCTGGGTGGTTTTCCTTGTTTGTGATGTCCTCGCCAGGTTGCCGTGTGGTGCCGGATTAGGAATAGCGTCACTCCGTTTCCTCACGTGGATGTCGTAGAAGGCGACTGAGGAAATAAATTACCAGGAGACGGGCAGCGACGTTTCCCTGAGATTCCAACCGCATACTGCGATCGCCAATCCGCCTGCCAAACGTGGCGATTATGGAAAAAACCCCTCATGGTTATGAAAACCATGAGGGAGGCCTATGTCCTGCAGTGGGCGTCAAAGGGCTGATGACGATGATGTCAAGTAACCATGGCACAGGGTATCCTAGTTTATCTATCTGGGCAACGCGGGAGTTGCCCGACTAGGTGTGGTGTGACTCGTTCAGCTAACAGTGTTTCTGAGTTATCTATCAAAGGCCGGGTTGCGCCAACTCTGTCTGACACCACTAGCTGTCAGATTTGCAGAGCTATCCATGGATGAATGGACTAATGAAGAAGAAGAAGGAGAAATATTATATTATAGATTTAGCGTGTGGTGTATCTAAGTTGCTACAAAAGGCAGCTGACTCAGCGTTGTGCTGAGGAAGTGATCTCTCAGCGCTGATTTTCAGTCAGCGCGATGTATCCAATGTATCTAAGAAACTACCTTTAAAGAAACTAAAACATTACCTAAACCCTTTCAGATTCAGAACATTATTGGCTTGTTAGGTAGGCAGGCAGGTACATGTGAGGCTATAGCCTAATTTGAACTCCAGACTCTGCAGCAAAGGAGAAAATCAAGACTTTATCGGCCAGGTATAAGACAGTTAACCAGTCTGGTGGCCCGATTTTATGAAGTACTCGTCAACTAAGAACATTGACGCCATATACGTTACGTCCCACTGTAGGGGCACAGGCCTTCTCTCAGGGAGAGAGTATGGGCTTGATGGCGTGGTGACGCGTGCCCACCGCGGATTGGCGATTTCAAGCGCTGAGGTATGTGAATAGTCCAGACACTCAGGTTTCCTCACTATGTTTCCCTTCACCGTTAGCGAGTGGTATTGCTACTATAACTTCACAAATGTGCATAACTTAGAATACAAGGTCATAGGTACATGCCCGTACTGAGAATCGAACCTGGGTCTCTCGCTTCCGAGTCCAATGTTCTACCCACTAGGCTACCACCACCTACTATATCCAGTTTCCCATTATATCCAGTTAATTTCTAATACCACTCACTCAACTTAAAATTTGACCGACTACTCCCTGAGGAACCATCTTCACTTAACCACCAAAACAACAAAGAAAAAAAACAGTCACTCACCGATAGTAGTATCCACTTCCTTGACCTCGCTCTCGCTGAAGTAGTCTCCGTCATGAGCGATGATCTTGACTTCGTACACCTGTCCGGGCTCCAGGCCTGTCAGGACGGTGTAATCTTCGTCTGTCACTTCCCTAGTCTCCTGCCACTTAGGATGGCCTTTCAGTCTGTACAAAGCTACAAAGTGGGTGCCGGCGTGGCCTTCCAAACTAGGCAGCCAGCGGACCAAGATGTGAGCTGTTCCTTCTTTAGCCGGCAGCGTACTGGCTTCGAACAACGGTATGTCCGGCACCCTGGTCTCGACAGACCTGGTTGTCTCTTCCACGAACATTTCTTCGCCTTCGCCGACGCGTGTTTTAGCCTTGATAATGATACGGTACTTTGTGTTGGGCTCCAGGCCGGCGAGCTTCGCTCGGTCGAATTTGGGGTCGATCTCTTTCTTGCGCTCCTGAAGAGGACCGTTGGGCTTCTTGTAGTAGATTTTGTAGCCGGTCAGAATACCGTTTTCGCGCTCAGGTTTGTCCCAGCGGAGAAGCATGGCCGAGGACCCGATAGGGTAAGCTTTGAAAGTTCTGACAGAGGACGGAGTGCCTTCCGGGGTGACGAAGCTGACGATTTCGCTGAAGGGACCCTTGTACCGTTCGTTGTAGGCGAACACTCGAGCGTAGTTTTTCGTGTACGCTTGCAGTTTGTCCACTAGTGCCGTTTTGGAGTCAGAATTGAATTTGTGTTCCCTGACATCGGAGCTGTCGTCGGTCCAGGTTTGTATCTTGTACCCCTTGAAGTGACCGCGGACGGACTCTGGTGGGACCGGATTCCAGCTGAAGAGAGCGGCCGTGGCAGTGGTCACTTGTACCAACGTGAAGTTGGTGGGGGCAAGCAGAGGGACGTCTTCACCCGACCAGCCGATAACTTCCACAGGAGTCACGTTGGACGTGCCTTTGGAGTTCACCGCCATGACCTAAGGAAGATTACATTGTTTGTTATATAGTGTACGATTTCGTTTTTTATAAGTTAGGCTAGGTACAGTTTTATAAACCGTTGATAAATGTACGAAATGTCTAAGACTTGTTAAGCTGCAAGTAACTTTCAGTTAGCACTGACCTTGACCTTACAAGGCTGGAAGAATATTACCGACCTTGACCTCACGGAACAGGAAGGTGATCTTGTGTACATATTTGTTTTTGGAATAGAATATTTAATTTCATTTATAATGCTGAAAGAATCGTACAGACATTAACCTCGTAAGACTGGGAGAACAGTACCGACCTTGATCTTGCGAAGCAGGGAGAACAGTACTGACCTTGATCTTGGGAGCTAAAAGTACAAACCGTAAGGCTGGAAGCTGGGCGTCTTGGGCACGATTATATCGGTCCGGCGCCAGTCCCGCAAGGCGTTATCGCTCCACGCGTGGCCCGAAAGGTCTTTCCCGACCTCAACGTTGTAATACTAGGAGAACAGTACAGACCCCAGTAAGGCTAGGACAATAGTACCGACCTTGATCTTGTAAGGCTGGAAGGTGGGCGTATTCGGCACGACGAGCTCTGTCCGGCGCCAGTCGCGCACGGCGTCCTCGCTCCACGCGTGGCCCGAGATGTTCCGGCGCCACGACACCAGGTAGTAGAAGTTGGGGCCGTTGTGCTCGATCTGGGGCATCGGCTGCCGGACAACGGGGGTTTTTGTGAACAATGGAGTACTTGTTAACAATCTTTTGGCCTCTTTGAAGAGGCCGAGTTGAAAGATGAATAATGCGGATTTTTATTTCTCTACGAATAATACTTTTCATAACACGAAAACCTTTCGATTTCGAAAAGTGACGCTGGTCACAAAGCAATTCATTATGAAAACAAAATATTTGGTTAATAATAGAATTAATATAAAATATGTGGAGAAGAAGCTAACAGAAATTTATAATTTGTACAAATCAGGCGTAAATTGTTATGTCACAAATAGCATTGGTCGAGTTTACGTGAGCGAGACGGTAATGCTAAAGCTTCGTACGCTAGAAAGATTACACTAGACTGTATTGTACGCGTACATAAAAGCCGAGTCTACGCCTGTGGTCGAAGCCCGGCAAGTTTCAGCTCCCGGTAAGTAGAGACGAAGCCCGCGTCTGCAGCCTCGACAAACCGAGGTTTGTTCGTGTTTAGAATTGCGAATAAAGTAAGATCAAAATATACTTAATCTTTTTTGATTTTTAGTAATAAAGCCCCCGCCGTCTGTACTCTTAGGTAAAGAAATATCTGTGTAATTTTCTTTTTTATGTACAATAAACTGTTCTCTATCTATCTAACAAACCTTCTCATAAAAAAGTAAATGAATAATAATGAATTACCGAATTTTATTTTGACTTAATTGTTTTCTCATAAAAGCTTTTTTTTATTTGTATTTTATTTGCTAAAGCATGGTAATTACAAAGTAGGTGGTAACTTAAAATTATGGCACAAGCACGCTCTACCCGTCAGAGTGCGCAAATATTATTTTCGTTTAAAAAAAATTTTGTTTAGCTAAATTAGTAGGTAGCATCAAATTTTTTTTTTTTTTTTCACAGTTACAAATCCTTCTGTACCCTCTCGATCAGAATGTCTAAGTAGGAAAACGTACAACAGCCCGAAACGTCTAATGAGCTGCATGCCCTAGAGTGTAATTTACTTTTTTCAGACCGAGATCTATAGTTTCATAAAACTACAAAAATAAATGAAATTATACAATACATGTCACAGACGGATTCACAAAATTCTTATATAATTTTTAGTCAATCAGATCATACATTAAAAGTCGATTATATTGCTCTAGCAGGTGACACGTTGCATGTCATTTATTTATTTATTTATCATTTTGTTAATCATGTAAATTATTTCTCTTCTGGTGTCTGTGTGTGATATAACTTACCGACCATGTGATGACCATGTTGGAGGGGTCGGTGCCCTTGCCCTGGACGTTGTCGGGATTCTTGTACGGGACGTCGGGCTCCGTGGTGCACACGTCAGAGTGGGAGGAGGGTAGGGACGGTCCAATCTTGTTCCAAGCGATCACTCTGCAAGTGAAAGGTGGTTTCAGATTTTGTTATCCTGCGCGGCTTGCGATCATACCATATACAACATATCGCACCCTTAATCCAATACTGGCACTAAGCGAAAAATGTAAATTGTGCAACAGAAGCTATTAAAGATTTTCAATGTGTAGAAATGTATATAGTTCTGTATTATGCTTAGTTTTCCATCTACAGTTTTAAATGGGAATTTAAGTGAACTAGTCAGCGCTTAGTGTTACTTTGTAATATTTGCAATAGATGGCATTAAAACCAGAAATTTTGAGATTTTTGTTTAGTGACGGACGGACTTGGATTAAGGGTGCGATATACCCCAACGTTTTCCCCTCCGATATATACTACATATACATCAATAGATGCCCACGTTTGCATTAGCTTCATATTACATAAGCAGCCTATATACGTCCCACTGCACGGAGGTTCCGCCATAGGTCATAATGCTCTAGTATGCGATAGCACGAAATCGCCATAATTGCTTGTTAATTTACTAACTAGATCCCAAACTATCTTAGACTATAAATAGAAATACCCTCATTACATTTTTTCATTGTATTATTGTCAGCGGAAGTGATCACATGATCACATCGAACAACAACTAATTACGCGCACCTGTGAGTAATTAAAAGTGCTGTTTTTCAATTTACAAATTCTCGGAATTCTCAGTGCAAAGTTTGACGAATCACAATGAATATTCAAGATAAAGGTATGTCCTCTCCTTTAAAATATTTTTATTATTATTTTCATTGTTTTCATTATTTTTACATGGGTGCTACGAAACATTGTCACTAAATGTAAAATTTTGCTTTATTCATTGTTTTTAACTAGAGTTTTAACTATGTACCCGGGCTCACCTACAAATATTTTTTACGTCAGAATGAAGCTTAAACTGTGTAGTTTTATAAACTATACCATCTGAGTGCGCCTGTCCGCTCATACCTTATTTATGAAGGTGCTACGCTTTCGTAGCCCATTTGCTACGAAATAGAAAAATCACTATTAATTATGTTTTCTTTCTTTACACGTACCGTGTACAGTATCAGATTCTCTAGAAAATATATCTTGGAAGTCTGGCATACTTGTGAAGGTTTGGAGACAGAAAGAGCTCGCCGTGTGCTAGAAAAAATAATGCATATGGTGCCAGACAGCGAAAACTGTGACATTGAAGTTCTTCGTCAATGTATTCAAAAGTTAAGAGACTCATGGAATATTGGAAGAAAGCAACTCGAAGCTTGGATAAGCTGAAAAAGAGTCACCTGGAGTGGGTGGAGCATCATGAAGTTGTCGACATCGTTAAGAGCTCTGCAACAGGAGGCGCTTCTTTTCTTGAAATTGTAAATATTCAGCAGTCTTTCGGTGCTAGTGGTCGGCCGAAAAAAGATTTCTCGGAGTGCAGTAAACGGTCCCAACGTAGAAGATTAGCAGATCTTTCTAAGGTGGATGAGTCCGCAATCACCACTTTGAAGGATACATCCAGCCATATACAGTGCATTGTAGGGCACAGGCCCTCTCTCACAGACAGCGTGTGGGCTTAATCACCACGCGTGCCCACCGCGGATTGGCGATTTGAAGCGCTGAGGTATGTGAATAGCTCAGACACTCAGGTTTCCTCACGATGTTTTCCTTCACAGTTAGCGAGTGGTGTTGCTACTATAACTTCACAAATGTACATGACTAAGAAAACAAAGTCATAGGTACATGCCCGCACTGGGAATCGAACCTGGGTCTCTCGGTTTCGAGTCCCATGTTCTATCCACTAGGCTGTCACCGCTTCATACAAACAATAGCATTAGTATCAATCTCCTGTATCAGTATGTGTAATACTGTAAATGCTGAAATTGATATTGACATATTTGGCTGCGATTTACATTCGTTTAAGCGTAAGTTATTATATTGTTTTGGTTTTTCAGCAATTCCAATTGTCTTGTTTTATTATTGTTTATATTTCTAGATGCCGCTTTATAAGTCTTACTCGAAATAGTGTGGACAAAGGTGTGGACCTCTATCACGTAAGGTGGCGGTACACTGTCAGTCGCAGGTCGCAGCATTCGGATCGAGTCGTAGCGGATTAAAAGGGAGCGAACACAAACTCCACACTGACCGTGTCGCGTACAACATGACTGCAAAAAATGAACACGCAACGCTCACCGGAAGGTGTAGTTCGCGTAGGGACTGAGGTCGATGGCCCAGGAGGTCTGCGCGGCGGGCACGTCCCCGTGCGCCACGTCCCACGTGTCGGGCGTGAAGCTCGTGTTGTACTGGATCGAGAACTTGAGGATCGGCGCGCGGTTGTCGCCCTTCGACTCCCACGACAGTGACGCCAGTGTCTTGAGGCACTTGATGCCCGTCAGCTCGGGGGCGTTCGGCTTGTCTGCGGGACATCATCATCATCATCATCATCATCAGCCATTTGACGCCCACTGGAGGACATGGACCTCCCTCATGGTTTTCATAACTATGAGATGAGATCCGTTAATGAATAAATAAAACAGAAATACAATAAAAATTAGCCGAAAATGGTGGTGCGGTAGTTCTCCAAATCAAGTGCCCATAGCTCCATTCAGAAAAGCTCCTAAATTACACTCACTAAATCCTGAGAGATTCCAATCGTCTGTCAAATTCTATACTAAATTCTATCGCAAACGTCGGGATTCGGACATGAACAGGTTTGTTCTCCGTCCAAACACTTCCCTCATACTACGCGGCATCCATATATACGGCGGCGCAGAAGTCAAATGGAATAATGGACACGAAATCGGCGAGGCCGAAGCTTGAGCTCTATTTAGCAAGGCCGAAGGCCGAGTATCGCGGACAGCAACGCTCGGTCGGGCGCTGTCCCGCCTAGTTCTATAAGTACTTACTAATGAGCGCAGCCTGCGCATTGGCCTCGTCAATCTGCGTCCGATGCAAGTACACTCTCGAGAGTCTAGCTCTTGCGTATCGGAGATCACCAGCGGATGGTCATTGGTGATGCGGAAGCGCGGCTGTGTCTCGAACTCAAGCGGCTGGTCTATCCATAGCCAGTCCATTGCGAGCTTAAGGAACGATGACTAGTGATTGGGAAGCACAGCTTTCCTCAAGTGGCTAAACGAGGTCAAAGGCCGAGCACCGCAATCAGCAAAGCTTATCTTCTCTATACTGCTTACCCTGTACAATAAGCGTAGCCTGCGCCCTGGCCTCGTCGATCTGAGTCCGCGCGATACACGTATACTCTCCAGAGTCGAGCTCTTGTGTGTCGGAGATCAGCAGCGAGTGGTCGTTGGTCATGCGGAAGCGCGGCTGGTTCTCGAAGTCGAGCGGCTGGTCTCTCTTCAGCCAGACGATGGTGAGCTCTAGGGACTCGTCGGCGACGGCGTTGCAGCGGAAGGTGGCGGAGGCGCCGGCGGCCACCTCGTACTGCTCGGGCTTGTCCGTGATTATCGTTCGCTCTGGGGACACAAAAATTTTTGGGTTACGTTTTAATTGCACATCAGAAAACTTCTCACCCATCAATTTACACTCGTGAATTAAATAAGCTTTTTATTTCACGTAGCCTATATACGTCCCACTGGAGGGCATAGGCCTTCTCTCAGAGAGAGAAGGCTTCATAAGCACGCATACCCACTGCGGATTAGCAATTTCAATGAGCTTTAACTTGAAGAAAAAAAATAATTTCACTACAAACCAATTGACTAACAAAACTAGCACTAGAAATAAAAATAAAAAAATCACTTGTCATAAAATATTTTAGACAATCAATCAACCAATATCTCTTTAAATCAAAGTAAGATATATTGGTTTCAGAATTGGCATTACAAAAGTTTACTAATGGTCTCCAGACAACATTAGTTGGCTGTATTGTGAGGACCTAGAATGAGTACCTACAGAAAAGATGATGTTTTCAAAGGTGCTTTATGATCTCTCTCTATTAGTAAAAACAATTGGCAGTTTGTAGAAAAATCTAATCAAAATAAACATTTAATTTGTTTATTTCAAGAAAGTGAAAATGTTGTTAACTTTATTAACATGTGTTTTACGATTAATAACAAACCAAACACAGTATTATCTATCTATCCACAACTGTTTATCAAAGTGACATTTTCATTTAAAAGTAGAATGTATCGAGCTCTGGTCTTTGCCTTCCGGGATACAGGCGTGAGTTTATGTATGTATCGAGCCCGATAACATAATGGGACACAAAAGAACTTGAAAAGCTGTATATTTTGTGGTGAACAGCATTTTCTTCGCCTGGTCTTTGCCTTCCGGGATACAGGCGTGAGTTTATGTATATATCGAGCCCGATAAAATAATGGGAGACAAAAGAACTTGAAAAGCTGTATATTTTGTGGTGAACAGCATTTTCTTCGCCTGGTCTTTGCCTTCCGGGATACAGGCGTGAGTTTATGTATATATCGAGCCCGATAAAATAATGGGAGACAAAAGAACTTGAAAAGCTGTATATTTTGTGGTGAACAGCATTTTCTTCGCATCAGTGTACATATTTGTTTCCCACATCTGTGGTGTCCTAGCCTGGTTACCATACTTAGCACTATGCATAGAATCCAGGCTAGTGTGGGACTAGATCAACTGTTTGTGTCGTATTACCGTTTTTACTTTAGTTGTACAACACAGAGTCATACATCCGTGCAACACTTACTCTTGACAGTGAGCGATCCGTTTGCGGAGGTGTGGTCGAGCTTGTTTTCGGCGTAGCACTGGTAGTTGCCGGCGTCTGTGTAGGCCACTTGGGGGATCACGAGGTCGCCGTCGTCCGTGATGTTGTAACTGAGAAAAAAAATTTCACAGATAAACCTAACTCCGGACTTGATTTTATGTCGGAAGAGTTAATAAGGTAAGTACTGCTTACGATTACTGTTCTTTTACAAGTTTGTCGACTATTATTCGTTAACTTGTAAAGCCTACTTAGCTGCGATAGTTTTCCTTGTGTGATCGAGGAATGAACAAAAAACTAAATGATCACTCGAGCAAACGTCAATCCGAAATCATTACCGTCCTCCGGTGAGCTCAGCGCCGTCCTTGATCCACTTGACGATGGGCTTGGGCGCGCCGAACACCCGGCACTTCATCACTGCCTCGGAGCCGTCCACCTGCGTCAGATCCTCGGGACCCTCGGTGATCTCAGGGGCGACCGCTGGTGGGGACAATGACGTGTTAGGCGGAAACACAGACGGAGGATAAGATAAGCATGAACACATAATATATCTATCCAACCAGCGCATTAACAGAACCCGCTGTTGGGCGTAGGCGTCTTGTCTTTCACGCCAACCCATTCAGCCCTTTACAGATTACCCAGCCGTTTTCACAATGTCTTCGGCCCAGCAGGCCATAATTCGATAATTCAACATGAAACACACGAATAATAATAAAGACTTGCACACAACACAATCACTTGTCCTGGTCCCAAGCTAGGACACCCTGTGCTATGATAACCAGGCAAGGACATCACAGACATGGAAATAATCCCAAATACGAGCGATTTATACAAATCAAGTGGGGCAGACACCAACGGAAATAGAGCTCGCGACCTCTGTTTTGGTAGTCACAGCTAGACCAATGAGGTAGTCGAATGAAAAACATTTACACGGATTTAACATTCGTTGTAACTGTTAGTTAATACGGATTCACTTACGAATATTAATAAATAAATATGCGTAATACGGACATGGGCAGAAAATTCCCTTAATGCGACCTATCACGGCAATGTGAGGGCCTAACGGCTGGACTGTTTGTTTAGTTGTAAATTCATCCAAATTCCATTCAATGTAATTTATGAAGTTAAAATTTCATATTCATTTTTAATTTCGGACATGATTTGTAAAGTAAAACTGGTAACATTGAATAGAATTTAACTTTATTTTTAATTTGTATGGGAAGTCCCATACAAATCTAATATATAAAAATCTCACTGTGAGTTTGTTATCAAACTCCTCCGAAACGACTTCACCGATCTTTATGATTCTTTTTGTGTATTTTTGAAAATAGGTCGTAGGCTAATTAATATGGCAAAACAGAGTTTGCCGAGTGAGCTAGTAATTTATGACTATTAATTCTGTAGATTTCGAGCAGGTTTACAAGTAAACGTTAACAATTTCGGACTATCAATGGGCATTGTCCTAAATATCGGCAATAGTTACAAATGATACTTAATTTTAAAGGTATTCGGTCAACGAGCTGTTAGTTTCTAGTGATACCTTGACTCGATGCAAAAACTCTTTAAATAAACAAAACTGAAAAGACTCCTAATCTGTGCAAACGTAAAAGATATATTATATTTATGTTTTATTCGGAATAACGAGATGTCATATCTTGGCGTTTTTTATTCCAAAATATCAACCCTACTTTGATTCCCGTGTGAAGCGAACGTTAGAAGGTCGAATTAGTCACACACTTATTCACAAAAATGCTAGAAATCAGTCAATATTGTTAAAATACCTTTAAAAATTAAGTATCACTTGTAACTAATATAAATTTGCAACTAATGCCCATTGTTGATGTAAAGAGCGGATACAGCAATCACCATAAAAATAGACCAATTTTAAACCATCTCTTTGTCCTTAATATTGTTTAACAAAGTTTTATAGCTCAAGATCATTAGGCGCGATAAAAACCAAACGGATGGTGTACAAATTGATACAATGCGTCCTTAATGTGTCATTCTTCATTTTCATAAAGACATTTATTGCGTTTGCAACTATATTGCAACGGATATCAGGGCCAGATAGAGATAAACTGTATTTTTATGACACGTGCAGGATGAACGATTAGTAACAATAATTTATTTATTTATCAGTTATAGATTAGTTCAATAACTGCATGCAATATCTAAAAGCCAGAGACAAGCTCTCCTGAACCGTTTCAAAAAGCTCAGAAACTATAAAAAGTTTGATGTAGGGATGTTTTCCGTGCATTTTTAAGATTCCGTACCTCAAAAGAAAAAACGGAACCCTTATTGGATCACTTTATTGTCCGTCCATCCGTCTGTCTGTTAAGACCCTTTATCACAGGTCTTCAGTCCCTTGAAGCTGTGAAATCAAATTTCTAAGTTAACGTAAAAAAAAGATACTGCAAAAAACGCCGCAAAAAACGTATATTTCGATGCTCAAAGGAATCAATTGAAAGGGTACTTTCCGTTGACCTAGAACTATGAAATTTGGCAAGTAATATCGTCTTACACTACAAGTACAGAAAAAATCTGAAAACTACACATCTCTAATTAAATCAAGTGATTAAAGTTCGGGGAAAGCTCGGAAAACTGCCAGAGTCGATTCGAGTCGACGACTTTGTACGGACCCTCGGTGGGCGAGTCCGACACGCACTTTTCCAGTTTTTTTTTATATCATGGAAGGCACTTTCGTATTTTTTTACTATGTTTTAATTATCCTAAGTAACTCTGTTTTCTCTTTTTAGGGTTCTGTACCCGAAGGGTGCCACCAAACGGGACCCTATTACTAAGACTTCAATGTCCGTCTGTCTGTCTGTCCGTCCGTCTGTCTGTCTGACTGTCACCAGGCTGTATCTCATGAACCGTGGTAGCTAGGCAGTTGATTTTTTTACAGATGATGTATTTCTGTTGCCGCTATAACAACAAATACTAAAAACAGAATAAAATAAATATTTAAGGGGGGCTCCCATACAACCAACGTGATTTTTTGCCGTTTTTTCTCGATCTTTGTGTCTAATGTTGTATAGATAATGGTACGGAACCCTTCGTGCGCGAGTCCGACTCGCACTTGGCCGGTTTTTATATATAGCCGTTTCTGCGCCCGTGTCCTGGGGTATATTTTAAATCTTTTGACACGGGACAGTAGGTAAACAAACACGAAGGTAACAATAAGAACGTATCTCCCGCGTCATAAATCGTTGTAGCATTGTAGAAAATAAGGTGTGGGCGTCAGTAAACCATGAGGAAGCAGCCAATAGAGAGCGCTCAGCCACTGACTTTGAGTTACACTTACTCTATAATTTCGGCACTTCCATCTGTTTGGTGAACAACTTAAAAGTAAGTGTGATGTATGTCGCTAATAACAGACCTTCACGTCTGTCACTCCCTATAATACAGGTAGGCGAGTCGTGTGTGTTATGGCGTTAAAATGTTCGAATTTGACAATTCATGTACTGGAAACTACGGAAAGTAGCAACATTTGTCATTTTAGCGTTATAACTTATAAGACACGCGACTGGCACAGTCATGCTACCTCTGCAGTGCAGGTTTACTTTGCTAAGACATCTCTGTCAATGTAGAGTGTCAACAATTCAATCAACAATTTACACTCCGCTAAGCAAGCATGAGAAAGTGAGAAAATAAACTTCCATAATTTCCCGATTATACCAGAGAGTGATTCTAGACGCTGGTAAATAGTGTACATATCTCCAATAGACTTTTTAGAAACCACTTCATTGAAAACGAAAAGGATGTACATAAATATAGGGGCGCATCCATCATCTTAGTTGAACTCAGTTGGATTGTGTTTGATGCAATTGACGGTTTCGATTAGCTCGTCTCGTTACGTAATCGTAATAAATGAAGATTGACAAAGTAGACCCTGCAACTGTAATAAAAACTAATCTATTATAAATCTACATTTAAAGTGTAGCCAGTTAATTAATAGTTATTTTTTCGTGCTCTTGGCTTTGGAAACAACTGGGGTATGGGGTTTTCCACTGCTCTCGAGCGTATTTGATGCAGAGTATCTCCTTTGCTGTCATCATCATCATCATCAGCCATTTGACCCCCACTGCAGGACCTAGGCCTCCCTTATGGTTTTCCAAACCTTGCAGCGCGAAAATGCTGCCAGCGTTATGGGAATCTTTGGATCGGATATGTCTCGGTGCGGTTTGATTGCCTGATGTTATATTGTTTGTGCGTGTATTTATTGATTTTTCTTTAAAAAATCTAACAAGCAGACATAGATGCAAAGCAACGGGATAAAATTTTAAGAAAATGTTCATATTAGCTGGGGAACGTGGCATTAAGGATTAAGTTCGCCGAGCGCACGGATTTATATGGGACTCATTGCGCTGCGCGAGCGAATAGTTGGGAGAAAAGTAGGCATTTTTGAAATTACCGAAATACAAACCCTATTAATAAAATTTGGTATATTTTTTATTATCCAAAACTCAGTACATCTCAAATAAAACTATATGTACCTAGTGATAATTTAGACTCATGTTTGCGATTTTTTTTGAGCTATAAAGTTTAAAAATCATAAAAAATTATGACCGACGGCCCTAGACAGGACATTGTTATGAATATTTTTTGCAAATTTTAAATAATAGGGGTTAAAGTATGAAATTGCCGTTTTATTGCAATAGGTTCTTTGAATTGACATAGAATCTTCATGGTTTGAGGTTTTCGAATGAAACTTTTTTCAAATGGTTTCTATGATGTTCTTTTTTTAAAAAATGTGAAACATTTGAATATCGACTTTCAATTGTTTTTGTTATTCAATTTAGACAAGAAAGATGGATACTGCGAAAATTCGAGTGATTTTTGAATACGAGTTCCGACGCGGAACTAACGCGGCAGAAACATCCCGCAATATCAATGCTGCGTTTGGAGAGGGGTCTACTAATGAACGCACCGTGCGATTTTGGTTTAAACGCTTTCGTGATGGAAATTTCGACTTAAAGAACGAGCCACGAGGAAGACCGCCCACACTGGTGAATAAAGATGAATTAAGAGAGATAGTGGAAGCCGACCCTAGTCAAACTACCCAGGAATTAGCGGCATGGTTTAACGTTACCTTACCCACAATATTGACTCACTTGCGTCAAATCAATAAAATAAATACGAAAAATGGGTGCCTCATAATCACTCGAATTTTCGCAGTATCCATCTTTCTTGTCTAAATTGAATAACAAAAACAATTGAAAGTCGATATTCAAATGTTTCACATTTTTTAAAAAAAGAACATCATAGAAACCATTTGAAAAAAGTTTCATTCGAAAACCTCAAACCATGAAGATTCTATGTCAATTCAAAGAACCTATTGCAATAAAACGGCAATTTCATACTTTAACCCCTAATATTAACCATTAGAGAGTAAAATGTATTTTGAAACCACTGATTTAGTGGTAATTTCGGAGAACCCAACCATAAGTACTACTACTAGGTACTGCACGTTTCTCATTTTTAGTAAGTATTCTACAAGAGATGACCGTGAAACTACCAAGCAGCACGAATCATTTCGATGTGCCAGCCAGTAACGTTGTCTATTGATACATTACCGATATATCGAGTCTAAAATTAATCCATGTACGTGCCATTTGGTTAAAACAACAGTGGATGAATTCCACGAAGTTCTAATGCACAATATCGACGTATTTTGCAAGCCAACGGCTATGTAGGTCAATGTATCAATGGTGTAGTTACTATTGGAAATGAATCGTAGGAAATGGCTTAGCTGTAGGCGAGGAAGTGTTCTGGATCACTTGGCAAGTACAAATGAGAAGTTTTTTTAAGATCGTAGAATCTTTTTTGGAGTGTGGTTAAGTCGGAAAAAAGTGAAAATTGTATCTTTATGAAACTAAACTGTGTTGATCAAGCATGACTTGGTAGTTGCGTTGTATTTCATAAGTGACCGCTGTTTTGCAGTTACTCACAACGCGATCCAGCTCAACATTCTGACAGTTTATTTGATTAGGAAACGCAGCTCAGAGGTTGCGGGACATGTACGAATGCGCTCAGTCTGAGCGTGTTCATGTGAGCTGTCCTTGCTTAGTATCCTAGCTTGGGACCAGACTCTGCTTTTGTCTACGCATGCGCTAGAGATACGACTATATTTTTCCTTTACATCTCTGGCACAGGTAACATGACAACGCGAGCTGAGCGTTATGACGGGCTCAAATGTCAAGGTGTGACTTTCCAATTTGTCAAATTCTGTCATTTTAGCGCATCAAAACCCGCGAGTTGCGCCGTCATGCTACCTGTGCAGGACAAGCAGGCAAAAGCCCAGTTTTTGCTTGACACTTTATGCTTCCAGCTCTTATAATCGTCATTCATAAGCAGCCTATATACGTCTCACTCTAGGGCATAGGCCTTCTCTCTGAGAGAGAGTATGGGCTTAATCACCACGCGTGCCGTCGCGCATTGGCGATTTCAAGCGCTGAGGTATGTGAATAGCTCAGACACCCAGGTTGCCTCACGACGTTTTCCTTCACCGTTAGCGAGTGGTATTGCTACTATAACTTCACAAATGTACGTAATTTAGAACGAAAAGTCATAGGTGCATGCCCCCATTGGGAATCGAACCTAGGCCTCCCGCTTCCGAGTCCAATGTTCTACACACGCTACCACCGCTACTAGCAGCTCTTACATTACGCTCACTAAATCCTGAACGATTCCTATCGTCTAGCTGTCAAATTCTATACAAATTGCTATCGCAAACGTCAGGATCCCAACAGGATTTCGTGCGCATAATCTCTCCCTCTGGATAGGGTTCTCTAGGTGTTAAGTTACGTTACTTACACTGCACGTTGATGTAGACATCCTTGTAGACGTATCCCAGCGAGTTCGTGGCGTTGCAGCCGTAGTTTCCGGTGTCCTTTTTGATCAGGTCCGAGACGATGATGGAGTTAGAGTTGACGCGGCGGCGGGGGTTTACCGGGCCTTGCTCAATTGGTTTCCCGTTGTAGATCCACTTGATCTGCGGCTCGGGGATGCCCCCGGCCTCGCAGTATATCTCCGCGGTCTCGCCCTCCGCCTTGTTCTGGATCGACGGCTCCTTCGTGAAGTAGGGGGCGGCTGCGGGACGAATTGAGGTGTTAGACTGGTTTGTGGCGTTAGAATAATATGTAAGATGGGCTTCTCGTGAAGACCGACGAGGGGTGTCTTAAAACGAGAGCAGGTTGAAAAGGACTTCCATTTTCAAATCTTAAAGTTATGCTACTTTTTATTGAAATTGCACAAACATTCAGGAATCAATAGCTCTAGGTACGTAATTTTACTTTGGTGATTGGCAAACGTACCTAAATGTATCCATATCACTATCTATTTTATGTTCATAAATCCTGACAAACCTCTTTTATACAATAAATATTTTATAGAGGCAAGACAACGATGGTGTATAATAAATAAAGAATATTCTTATCTAACTTCTTGTGATTAGAAGTCAAAACGTTACAATAGCTATCCTTATGTTAAGAGGGTGCCTCACGAGGCGATTCTCATACAAACGTAGTTTAGTTTTAATTTACAAACGACAAGCTGAATCGCAATTAGTATGTGCCACCGTAATCAAAACTTACGGACAGGCGTAGTTAGGATGACAACCTCACCAACCTGTCGTAAGTCACCATGAACGTGGTAGACAAATGGGTTAAACGAAAGTTTTAAAAAGTGTATATAAAAACCTATTTAGAGGCTAAAAATTCCACCCATGCCGGGACTTGAACCCGCCACCCCTGGCTAACCGTGCCAGCGCTCTCCCAACTGAGCTAATAGGCAAGTGCAGGCATCAGCGAAATTTCGAGCGTCTTTACGTATTACGTACAGGCAGCGACATCTGGCCGAAGCAATTTACATCACTTGGTTTTTAAAATTGTCCTTAGCACGGGTTAGTGCAATAAAAAGAATATAAGTATAAGTAAGACAGTCAATTCCCGATAGTTAAAGCCCCTTTCGAAATTTGAGCGTGTTCATGCCTACACAATTGAAAGTACATTGTACGTCTAGCAGGGAGATAGGAATCACGTAGGGAGGGGCCTATAATGAGGCGAGGGCGGTAGTGACTCATTCAGCCGTGACTTCGATACGTGCCTTATTGTAGGTTCTACTTGAGGGATGAAAATGATCGGGAGAAGATATTAAAATTTCCTTGAACCCGACAGCGGCCAAATGATAGTAAACATTGATGACAAACCATCAAACTTTCGCATTCATAGCAGGAGTATACTTTTTGTGGTGGCGCCTCACTTGACCACTCGATTTGCGTATTTGGCAAATATTAACTGCCCTTTGCCGGTTTTCTGGCAAATGCTTATGATTTTGTAAAACCTGCATAGCCAGCATTGTAATATTCGTGGTTATAGACAGACATTATCATGTCTGCGGCCATGAAGCCGGCAACGGTACTGAAATATAGAGATCTCAAATAAATTCATAATTCAACAGAGTTGGAAATAGGCAGGTCGTAATATGCCGTAGAAAAGATCATAACATGCCGTAGACAATATAGGGTATTCGGGTACTAGTCCGGAGACCTAGAGACGAACGCAGATATGTTAGCAGTCAATCAACGAGATAGACAGTCTAGGCGTAGCGTCCGAACGCGTCGATTTAATTTCATTCTCATTCATTGCTTCGATTATACGCACACGCAGGTATCAAACCTTCCAGGCTTCAATGGATTAAAAAAAAACTTGTCACGAGACCCGAAAGTGAACCAGTCGGTGTGCATCGACTATTACATGCACCGACTTTGTTGAATTGCATTACGGGCGACTTTGCAACTGAAATGTACAAGACGAGCTGTTGTCGACAAAACTAATAGATTCGAGACTCTGGTTAAAGAAGCGAGAAAAGGCTGTAGGTATGCGAAAGGCCCACACACACCGGAGATTCGAGAATGGCCTGCATTAGTATTGACATACGTTCAAAATTGAATGGCTTAGCTATAGGTTGAAGAAGACAATGTTCAAAAATTTTTATTTCCTTTTCAACTCACCCCGATAAGTCAAAAGTCAAGATACAGATACATTATGTGTCACCGTTGGCACTGACTGAAAATCAGCGCTGAGGGCTCACTGTCTCAGCACAATCCCGAGTCAGCAGCCTTTTGTGGCAATTTAGACATCACAGGATGTTTTTTTTTTGTCTGTTTTGCGTTACGTTTTTTTCTGGTGTTATTAATATTATGTCACTTATCTGTTTATTTCGATTCTGTGATATGTCTCGTGGTTAAAATAAATGTCTTTTCTTTCTTTCAGATGTCTCTAAGAAGAGCAAGCAACATTTCGGAGCGAGCTTTCATCACAGTCTAGTTACGGTCATACGAATGCATCTCGTTTGCCTGATATCAGAAATCCAGACGCGCCGCACTGTTTCCTGATTCAATTACGGTCAACGAACGGTGCGCGTTTATTGCCGACGGCTCATTACTACCGGCCTTTTGACATAACTGACTTTTAACTGGAGATTCGTAGAGGTTTTACGATTGAAAGGTGTAACAATACCTCTCCATATTACCTATATCAGCTGATTCATATTAAAGTTACTACCTGCATTAACCAGGCATTAAAATTTATGGAAGAGCTCAATTTATGGTCGCGATTTCGAAGTTTTCCCTATACGTAGTCTGGTCATAAGTTTTGTCACATATGGAAAGTTAAATAAAGGACACAATGAGTTACGCATTACAACAATTTATATATCAAAGGAAAGGGTACAAAATACAGATTTAAACCATATTAAAACTATTCGAAATGTCCTCCTCTGGCTTCGATACAAGCCTTCAATCTGCAAGGCCAGTCGATGCACGCACGACATTCATGTCAATATTGGCGACTGCTTTAATCAGAGATGCTTTAAGCGACTCCAAGTTGCGATGTGGTTTAGCGCAGACCTTCTCCTCTAAGTGCTGCCATATTTTGTAATCCAAAGGATTCAAGTCTGGACTGGAGGAGGGCCAATCCTCATGCCTGATACAGTCGATTCCACGGGTCGTAAGCCAGTTTTGGGTACTTTTCGCCTTATGGGCCGGCGCAGAATCCTGCTGGAAAACCCAGTGCCTATTTTCGAACATTGTTTGTGAAAGAGGTTCCACAATGTTTGTTAGGACTGTGTTTTGATATACGAGGGCACTGGTTTTCACTCCTTTTTCACAAAAAAACACTTCTGTTGGAGCCAAATAGGAGACCCCAAGCCAAACCATGAATGCCGAAGGATGATGGCCACGCTGAACACGTGGCACACGTCTGCTCGCTTCTTCACTAGACTGTGCATACACTTTATCATTTTGTTTGTTGTAACTCTCTTCAACATTAAAAATTTTTTCGTCCGAAAAAAGTATTTCGCGGTATTTTTTACCTGCGTACCGCGCATCTTTCGAGTCTGATTTTCTTCAGCCGTGTGTTAAGAAGATGTGCTGTTCTTTTTCTGTAGGCACGCAGTCCTAGGTCTTCATTCAACACCCTTTTAACAGTGGTTCTGCTTAGTCCCATCTGCAGAGCCAACATTTTTGGCTTGCGGACAGGATTTCGTTGGATGCGCGCCTTCACTGCTTTGATGACCGCTGGAGTCCGAACAGTACAAGGTCGACCGCTTCTTTGTTTATCATCTAAACTTGAATCTTCCCTGAATCGTTTGATAGTACGATAAATAAATCTCAGTGGAATTTTCAAATTTTTCAGCAGTTTGAAAATCTCAGTTGGCGCCTGGCCGCAACGATGCAATGCAATTACTGCGACTCTGTCTTCTTTGCGCGTCCACTCCATATTGGAAAATGAAGAAAATTCCAGAAAAGCTGTTTTTATTTTCTTGAAAAATTCAAATTTCGAATGCCCATAACTTTTTTGTGGCCAGTATTCTAAATTCGAAATTAAACCTATGTGACAGAACTTATGGCCCGACTACGTAGTATAGTAGAATCTCTCATCTTCAGATAGCCGTTGAGTTCAAAATCGGAACCAATCACGCAGAATTTATAGTAAAAAAAAACTAAAATAAAAAACTTAAATATTGAATTTGGGTCCCGCCTGCTCAGTACGTAGTGCTCAGCAGTCAGGTTGTTGGCTATTTTTTTGTCTCTTCAGAGATTTTTGTTTTTTTTTTTTGTTGGCTTTATGCTCAATTCATATAGCCCATGACACTCGCGCAAACACAACGAATCGATTGAGATATTTTGTCAAAATCTGTCCATTGGTTATGGAGTTATGAGGGAACATAGAATCGGACATACTTACATACATACATACGAGCCAAACACAGTACCCTCCTTTTGGGCTTTGCCGCAGTCGGGTAAAAAGCAGTTAAGTGCAGATTGACTACAGGTACTAAAAAAATATTTTTTATCATATAGCCGGCGGGAAAACCGGCGCGACGGGATGACCAATACCATAGGAGGGCAGCGGCGCACAATACTGGTAATACATATCGATCCGGACAACTCTTCCACGTGACAACTCGACCCTAAGTATCTAGGACAATAGTTGGGCCAAACATTATAACGACACGCCATAACCAATTAGTGACAAGCCACACACATGCGTATTAACTAGATCGCTGACAAGCGAATAGCATCTTTTTTGTTACTGAGTGTTGGACATCTACCAACACCGCAGTCGAGTACTGTCGCTTACAACAATGACATCTGATTTTTTTAAATTTTGTAGATTCACTACCCCATTTAAAAAAACATAGCATAGCAAAGGTATGGTTCAGATACACTTACTATAACTAACAAGAGTGCACAGTCGCTCGCTGGTCAACCTTTAAATTTTCGTACCAATTGTCGCTCGTTTATGGCGGAATTTATATTTCGCAACAAAATTTTAAATAAAACAGAAATATATAAACCTTCGTCGAGGATGGGTAAATGAATTCTGGTTTATTTGTTGTTGAGCAACCTCAGGTTTCTCGTGCACTCAAAATCTATTAGTCTAACGCTGTCAGTTGTTTTTTTATGCACTTTTCCCAACTGACAGCAGTTAACAATAGATTAACGCATTGTTAGTGTAAGAAAGAGTGGTTAATCTGGCAGGAGGCCTAAACGCATTGGCTATTTAATCAATCAATCAATCAGCCCGTCCTCGTCCACTGCTGGTCATAGGCCTCCATGCCTATAAAATACATATATACATAAACTCACGCCTGTATCCCGGAGGGGCAGGCAGAGAGCAGGGCCGAGTTTCATAAAACTACAATTCGTACTTTATTATGACAATTCGAGGTGCATTGCGTAGCAGAGTAGTTTTGTTAATCTGTGGGTTAATTGACAATGTAAATCGAATTGTCACAGTAAACCGTGAATCGTAGTTCTATGAAACCGGCCCCAGGGTCTATCACTTGCCACGATCCTGACAGATGTCTTTCGCTTTGTCAACATAAAAAACCGCCTATAAAATTACTGTTGATAATATAATGTTTTCAGTACGACTGTACTACACTCGTCACCGTCACATAATTAGGTCACGCATCGCCCTCCCGGGCCGTGTCCTACACGCTGCGAAGATATGAATACCCCTTTGGCATTGCATCGTCATCGCCACCCGACCACGTATATTTATCTGCGGGCAGGATATTGCTATATGTATCATTCTTCAAGGATCGGTAAAATATGATTGCAGCTATTGTTTGTAATTCTTTGTAAGGATATTGGCTTATGTGCCTACTGTATGTAATTCTTTGTAATGTTTGTAATGTTGTCAAATAAAGTTTATTCTTCTTCTTCTTCTTCTTATACCACGGTTTTAAGGTTTTTGCCATAAAAAGGAAATGTAGCGCCCAATTAAATAAAGTTTTTATTTTGCTGGTCAGGCTTTAATTCATGGTGTCCGGGATATTGAAAATCCTTGCCAAT
Organism: Yponomeuta evonymella; assembly: GCA_963969515.1. Taxonomy (NCBI): domain Eukaryota; kingdom Metazoa; phylum Arthropoda; class Insecta; order Lepidoptera; family Yponomeutidae; genus Yponomeuta; species Yponomeuta evonymella. The sequence continues at coordinate 20,954,170 of OZ018343.1, read as the reverse complement.
CGATCTAACTAATGTCTTTCGACATGGCGCTTGGATTACCGTCAGCGACTTCGTAAAAAGTTATCCTAAAAAGTAGCACAAGCAAAAGTGGCAAGGCCCATTGATAACCATCACCTTCGTTTAAGAAACTTTGTTTCTGTGACACTGTGTTCGTCCCTTTTATCGAACGATCTACCACTTAGTAAAGAAGTCCGAAGGAAGGCCGAAATTGATGAGCTAGTCTATAGCAGTGACCTTTACTGGACACAGATCAAGGAAAATAGGGCATAATAAATAAGTGCTAAGGAAACGATTCTTAAAGACTTAAAGTTTTGAAAGCAATCTGAATCGTATAAATATACGATTAGAATCATTATCAACATCATTATCTGCCTACGCTTGTCCACTGCTGGACATAGGCCTCTTCTATTGCACGCCAATGAGCACGGTCCTTGGCTACTCTCATCCAGCTCTTGCCAGCCGCCCTGCGGAGATCATCGCTCCACCGAGTCTGTGGACGTCCTACACTACGTTTACCAATCCGCGGTCTCCAATCAAGAGCTCGTCTACCCCATCGGTTATCAGTTCTTCGGGTGATATCGCCGGCCCATTGCCACTTCAGCATGCTAATTCGGTGGGCTATGTCAGTGACTTTGGTGCTCTGTCGGATCACCTCGTTTCGAATTCGATCTTTCAGAGATCTTTCGATAGAAAGATCATTTAGAATGGCGTTTACTAATCTAGTCAGTTAAAGAAATGTATCGAAAAAATCCTTTTGGAATATTATTGAAACTTAATTGAAGACACAGCTGATACGGATTTACCACTCGTTGTTTATTTTATTTTATTTATTTAACAGAAATCCACAGCAATACAATTACAGTAAATAATAGGTTCTTAATAATTTGTACACGCAGCCAATAATGGATTGAAATATTATTGTAGCAGATAATACTTGGTGCCTCCACAGTGTCGCTTAAAGATGTGATGTTGAGAGTGTGTTCTTGGACCGATGAATTTTATTTCCTTTTTTGTGTACTAAATAAAGTATCATTGTACTCTGGACAATGAATGGTCTCAATGGCACTTTTCCACACAAGTCCTAGATTCCGAGCAAAACTTTCCCCCGATTTTGAACTAGGCGCTGTGATTAAAATAAAATTGGAGTTTAACAATAAAACTGGACAATTGACAACTGGACAACAAAACTGCTCAGAGAATTAGACACCAGACGAATGCGAAGGTACTGCCCGTCCGGCACCGCAAACGACCGTACGCAAATTGTGGCCGCGTTTACATTCGCTTCGCTGGAGTTCGCTTGCTTAACTGTCGTAACGACTACACAGATTTTTCCCTACATAAATAAGCACAAGCTTGTATCCCGGAGAGGAGAGGAGAGGCAGAGACCGGGGTTTGCCACCTGGCACAGACCTGATAAAACGCCGTATAAACATTGATTTCTTGGTCGCTGGACGCCTGCACCTCGGTTTCGGGTGCTTTCTAGTCCCTTCGCTGATACATGCCCTACTTAATCGAAGTATGTCCGAATGGGAAGTCCTTTATCGGCCCTTTCAACAAAATTCACTGAATATAAACATTTTATAAATTATCACTGTCATTCATGCACATTCGTTCGGTTGGTGTGTAATTGCGCAGTTTTTAGGTAAACCCGCAATTATCACAATATCACAAGACTTTATATTAGATGAACGGAAAGATCAGTTGTAAGTTAACAAGTAAACCGGAGCTTAATTCGAAATTATGCGAACAGTGAAATGGCTCTTGGATATAAAAATACAGAGCTTCGAATCAAAAATAGAGACAAAATAGCGCTTCCGTAGTACGCCCGCCGCACTTGCCACAATTGATTCCTAAAAATAGGCCACCCGTTTTAACAAGACGACCCAAGATGGCCGACTTCCTAGCCGGGATAATTTCACGCTGTGTAACATCCCATACCGGCTTGTTTATGGCCACTGCGTCCTAGTAATCCCCGGGGATAGGACGCGGAGTTGTGTATCTTTTTACACGTTTACGACTATTACGAGTGGAGGTTTTGCCCAGCAGTGGGATAAAACTTGTACATTCGAGGCTACATAAAAAATACTATTTTTTGGGTAAAGTATTCCATTAAGTTGTATTAACGACGGTAAGGGACGACCCAGACGGACATACTTCGACCAAATAGAGGATGTATTAACAAAGGGCAAGATAAAAAGTACCCGAAACCGGCGTGCGTGCATGCAACGACTAATGAATGTTGAGGAAGCGAAAGTGATCTGTCAGGATCGTAGCAAGTGGCACTCCCTGGTCTCTGCCTACCCCTCTGGGATACAGGCGTGAGTTTATGTTATGTTTATGTTATGTAACGACGTATTGAGAAATCGCCAACGAATACTGTAAGTTCGTGAAATGTAAATTGTAAAAAATTGTACATACCTACACTTACTAACATAGCTATAGATAGATACATAGAATATTCTTTATTGTACACCGATATTACATTAACTGAAATTTCATAAATCGAAGCACAATTAGCAGCATTATGACTAAAGCTATATTTTTTATGACCCGCGATAGCTATATTTTTTTAAATAAATGTATTATTCTTAGGTCCATACCCACTTCACACTCTTTCAAAGAAGGCCTGTGTCCTACATAGTGGAACTGATGTTTCATTACCACTTACAGCCAGCAGATAATGCCTCTTCTTTCAGCGTGCTATGAAGCGGCCTATGCTCGGAGCCTCTAAGATTAGCAAACTGAAGTGGCAGTGGACTGGTGCCTAAATTATGCGCACCAAATCCTGAGCGATTCCAATCGTCTAACTGTCAAATTCTATACTAATTTGACTGCTAGAAGATTGGAATCGTTCAGGATTTGGTGCGCGTAATATAGGGGCTGGTCATATCGCCATAGCCTTATCAGGATGAGGGTCGCCGAAGACAGAAATAAGCGAAAGAAGTGTTGGGCCTATTAGCCATGAATGAGTGTGGTGACGAGTGGCTGTTTATTTTATTTGTTTACTAGCTGTCCCGGCGAACTTCGCACCGGCACAGAATCCGTTTATACGATTCTTACAATCACGCCATCTATTTTTAAAGCACAACGTTCGCTCGCACAACTCCATCTATTTTAAACTTAAAATAAATATTATCCCACGGGAACGCATTGGCGGGATATCATGGTCTCAATTCAGGTCTTTGTCTACCTGTACGCCAAGTTTCATCTATATCCGTTCAGGCGTTATTGCGTGATTGAGTAAGTGGTAACAAACATCCAAACATCTTCACAAACTTTCACATCTATAATATTATAAGTAGGATTTAATTTATTCAATCAATCAAAAAGCCTGCGAAACTTTAGCATGACCGTTTCGCTTTTTTTCGAAATTTAATCGAATTTAATAAAATTTAATCGAAATTTTCTGCATTTTTGTTTGTTTCTTGTATAAATAATGTTTATGTAATAGTTAAATAAATGTATTTATCTATCTATTTAAATAAATTGTTTGTTTTCATTAATAGAAGTTAAGACACAACATCGAGACACAAGACTATAAATAAAAACTTAGGCCTTTACATCTACGTAATGAGATGATTTATACAGCGTCCAGTGGCGCCTTAACTCACACTAGAATGGGTGACAGCACCACTCGGACGCTGCAGTGCCAGGGACATTGTATTTTAGATGGAGTATGCTTGTCCAGCACCTATACCACCAAGACAAGTCAATACGTGCGGAGCCAACCAAGCCGCGGGTTTCCTCACGATATTTTCCTTCAAAGTTAGCAAAAACAAGGTCTACGCCTGTCATTTTAACCTGGCTGAGATCCCACCAAGATGCAGGCGTGAATTTAGGTGTGTGTGTTTTTGAGAGAGAGAGAGAGAGAGAGAGAGAGAGAGAGAGAGTGAGAGTGAGAGAGAGAGTGAGAGTGAGAGAGAGAGAGAGAGAGAGGACAGAGAGTATTTGTGTGTGACTGACCTTGTATGTCCAGGTTGATGGAGTAGGTCTGCGCCGAGCCGACCCCGTTGCTGACCTCGCAGGTGTAGGAGCCCTTGTCCTCGTACACCAGTTTGTCGATCACCAGCGTCTTCCCGTAGTTGCCCTGCGTCACACGCTGCGAGGACCGCACCGGCTGGCCGTCCTTGGTCCATACGGTTTGCGGAAGCGGCCTGTGCGGGAGGTTGTTGCCTTTTTATACGAGCTCCTTATACGAGTTGGGTGACCGTTTTTAGGGTTCCGTACCCAAAAGGTGCCACGGGACCCTTTAACTAAGACTCTACTGTCCGTCCGTCCGTCTGTCACCAGGCTGTATCTCGTGAACCGTGATAGTTAGACATTTGAAATTTTCACAGATGATGTATTTCTGTTGCCGCTATTACAACAAATACCTGCTAAAAACAGAATGAAATAAATATTTAAAGGGGGCTCCCATACAACAAACGTGACTTTTTTGCTCGATATTAATAACGGCAACAGGTAGATGCTTGAAATATTCAAATGTTGTATAGAAAATGGTACGGAACCCTTCGTGCGCAAGTCCGACTCGCACTTTATTTTTTTTGGTCCGACAGCATCCTATTTTTACTGAGCTTACGCTTTTGAAGTACTATCCACATTACTACGGGCCGATAACGTGCGATTCTATAATTACGTCCAATAATAATGTCTTTTTCGGTTTTTCTGCGTAATATACAATTGAAATGATAACCTGAGACCGTTAAACGTAAAACAAAATATAGCTTCCGGTCTCGTTGATTTTCCTGTTTTTTTTTTTTTTATTTATTTTAGGAAATATATTAATATTTGGACAAGTTTGCGAGTCTTTAATTATGTCCAATAATTGTGTTTTTCGGTTTTTCTGCGTAATAAATGTGCCATTGAAATGATAATCTGTGACCGTTACACGTGAAAGCAAATATAGCTTCCGGTCCCAATGGTTTTCCTGTTTATTAACTGTATTTAAATTACTTGTTTAAAAAGTGTACACCCGATAAAGGAAATAGCGAGACCACAGATGAATTTTAATTAACTCCTGGGCCGTGTTTTATAAAACTACGATTCAAAGTTTATTATGACAATTCGATGTAAATGACGTAGCCGACTTGCTACTTGTTAATCTGTGGGTTAATCGAATTGTCAAAGTCATCCATGAATTGTAGTTCAATGAAATAGGTCCCCCGATACATTATTATTCAGAGTCCTCTGGCCCCATAGAGGACTCTGAATAATAATATAAAACACGTATTGAATCCACTGTATTGGGTTATCCATCTGAACGTTTCCGTTTTAAGTGACAAAATATAAATATGTATTTGACAGCTGGAGTGACTAAAAAAAGTAAAAATTGTCGCTATTCAACCAAGTAGAAACTTGCATAATAGAGGCGTTGTATTGGATAAAGAATGCAAAGAAAGTCCAACGTGATAACATTATAAAGTGCCATTCAGATTGTGAACAATCGGTGTGATATTGTGTGTTCATAGTCTGTTTTCTTTACCGAGCCAAATTTTAATAAAGACACTGTTTTTTTTAGTATAAAAATAATGTGATAATTGTAATAAAAAATTAGTAATAAAACAGTGGTCACCATACCGCGCGCGCTAGGCGCTTTTACATAGCTTTTTAGGGTTCCGTAATCGACAAGGAACCCTTATAGTCTCGCCATGTCTGTCCGTCTGTCTGTCCGCGGCCTAGCTCAGAAACGATTAGTATTAGAAAGCTAAAACTTAGCATAAACATACATAATCACGCCGGCAAAACGGTAGAATAAAATCTAAAAAGAAAAAAATATTTACCTCTGCAGCACCTAAGGTAAGGATGTAATTTTTTTTGCGCAAATTTTTGTCCGAGTAGGGCGTCCCCCCCCCCCGCTCTCCTGACTAAACGGTTGATTGTAGAAACGCGAAAAAATTCAGGGCAGTAGCACATATAATGAACTTAAAAAGAAAACTATCACGGCTAAGTAGGCTTTACAAGTTAAAGAGCAATGAGGCGACCAACTGTGTCACGGTTCCGAAGCAAATGGAAAGAGCACTTTATTTCTAATCTATAAATATTGAGTATATCTTAGTAGTATGTGTAATATATTTATATGTATGTTTATTATTGTTTAGTATACACTAATTTAATTTAGGTTTAAATTAGGTATACATTTCTTTGATTTTTTATGTAAACATTCGTGTAAGTTGTATGTATATAAGCAGTATTTTATACTGAAATGTAGGTAGCGATAGGTTTTGATTACACTTTATCTGCCCTAACCCGCTCTCTTTTTTGATTTTCAAAAATTGTTAGGCTGGCTGGAAGAAATTTCTTTTGAAATAAGTCCGCCTTTGCACATTCTTATCACAAGCCTGTTATTTAAGTTTAACTTTTGTTAACGTTTTTTATTGTGCAGATAAAAAAAACCATCTTTCTACAGAACCCTACACTGCGCGTCGCCCAGCACGCAATTGGCCGGTTTTTTTTATTTAGTACATTTGCCTCTTTAACTACGTACTGAAAAAATATTTTATTGCGAATCTACTTTTACTTTACTTTTTTGATTGAGCTGAAAAATTGAGATAAAGAGTGCTATGAATGGTTTAGAACGAAATTTGGCTTGTGACAGAGAGGGGAAGCCGACGTTGAGCTCCACCTGAAGACGCAGATAGTGACAGCTGAACCCAAACTAAGCCATAGTAGGGTTTGTTATTATATTTTATAAGAGCCATTATCATATAAAACGTTTCTACAGTGTGTTGCAAAAGGTCCGGTGAACCTTAGAGGGTTATCTACTCATCAACACAAACAACGTTTATTATGAGACCATCGCCAAAATAGCGACAAAAATAACAGCTATTCACTGCACACCGATTGTTCACAGTTTAAATTGTGGTTTATCAAGTTGTGTAGTCAGAGAAAAGAAAAAAAAAACAAAAATTATGTACTCACGTTCCACCATAAATACAGTAGAGCTCCACCTTCTTCTTCAGAAGGCCGACCTCGGTCCTCCGCGTGGTGTACTGATGCACCGGTTCGTGCTTGTTAAGCCCGGGAGCTATTCCCGTCTGCTTCACTTGCAGGAACACCTTATTGCCGAGCTTGTACTCGTTCCGGAACACCGACTTGGCAGCGCAAATGTACGCGGAGTCCACTGAAGCGTCGTGGCGAGTCACGTTCGAGAAGAACAGGTTGCCCTCGGGATCCAAGGTCATGCGGGAGTTGTTGATGGTCTTCAGAGCGCCCAGATCGTCTTGGAGCATCCAGTAGACTTTCGGCTTGGGCCAGCCGTCGGGGGGTTGGCAGGTGAGCTTGAAGGGATCGCCTTCTTGCGCGGTGACGACGAGTTGCGTTTCGTCGGCCTCCTTGAAGGAGTTGAGCTCGGCCTTGCGTAGGAACACGGAGTTGGAGGCGGCGGTTCCCCACTCGTTTTCGGCGAAGCACTGGTACTGGCCGATATCTTCGTCGCGGGGCTCGGAGAAGTAGAGGGTGCCGCTCTCCTGCTGCTGCGATATGCGCTTGTCATACGAGGAGTACTCGAACGGCTTCCCGTTCTTGATCCAGCGGTACCTGCCGGAGAGTTCGGAGTTAGTTTTTGTGCTGATTGCGTGATTCTTAAACCTCCCACTGCTAATCAAACATCACAATCAATTTATGCTTAGTTGCTCTAGTATTTAGTCTATGTATATCTGACTGTAAGACTACACGAAGCAGTACGTTTAGTTATACTTTGTGGGCGTTGGGGGGGTCCCTCTCGGAGATGGCCTCGCCTAGCTTACCCCCGGTTTCTCGTACACTAAAAATCTGTTAATCTACTGTTAACAGGTACCAGTCGTATTTTTTTGTATGCAGTTTGGCCAACTGACAGCTGATAACAGTGGATAACATATTGTTAGTGTATGAGAAACCAGGAGTAAGGCTAGAAAGAGAGATAGGTAGACCAGATATTTCCGCATTTCATAGTAGAGTTGGGTCATTGGATGTGACCGGAACAGCAACTTAGTCAAAGACATAATTCTCATAAGACAAAAACACGCGGAGTAAATAATACTTAAAGCAAAGTCGTGAAAATTCGGACGAGCTTTTCGGTAACCTACCCTGTTATTGCTCACCCATTTAATTTAGAATCATGACTTTAGTACATTGATATTAGTATTGTGTCATGCAGTGAGCGTGCAGTCCAACTTTGTAGTCAATCTACATTGAGATGAGACCATGAATCATTGCAATATTCCCTGTAGAATAACGTTACTCAGACACTCGATTCAACGACGGTTCGATACTGATAGTACACGTAGCGTGAGTAAGTCTGGAGCTCAAAAAATCTCTGACAATATAAATATGACGTCACTTTGAAACGGCGACTCTTACGCGCCAGGCGCGAAGCTCACACACAAGACTTACGGCGTATAAGGCAATAGTAGGTAATAAACATGATAAAGATTTGGTTTTAACGACAGCGGTCGTTTAAAATGTTACCAATACTTTCAAAGGCCTTTATCGATTGAAAAATATGCTTTTTTTTGTCAGAAAAACTGTTATTTATTAGCTCAAGGTTTTTTTTTTCTTAGCTTACTATTTTAACAGGATTAAGTCCTAATACAATAGTGAAGCTATAAACAATACACAATTATAAACAATACACACTACTTACAGCACTTTACTTATATGTAACATAAAATAAAAAGAGTTTGTGTTTTGTAAAGAGTTTTTGTTTCCACATAATAGTTACGAGACTGAAGAAGACAGACTTTCGTCTAATGATATTAAATTTGTAATTATTGGACAGAGGGGTAGACAGAGACCAAGGACCGCCACTTGCCACGATCCCATCTTACTTTATCGTAATTAGGAGCTAGCTTGAAATCATCACGCATATGGCGCGCGTAATACACGCACAATCATTTTACCGTCTAGTAGGCGAACACCACTTAATATGACCGATTCAAGGACGTTTATTGAATAATTCATGTCCATTCAATGTGAACTTGTCTGACTGATGACATACTCCTTTATAGGCTTAAGATGAGGTAATTGTCTCCTTTCTGTAATACTACGATTGTGGCTTGCATACGGACCGCATCGTGACGTCGATGTAGTAACGAAAGATTTACGAATTATAGAGGTCTTACTACATCTAAGAGCAATGTACCATACCTTGGCAGATTTACGTATTTCAGAGAAGTTTGTAAAGAGGCTCGAAATTTCGTTGATGCCTGCACTTGCCCATTAGCTCAGTTAAGAGAGAGCGTTGGCACGGTTAGCCAGAGATCGCGGGACTTGAGTCCCGGCATGGGTGGAATTTTTAGCCACTAAATAGGTTTTTAAAATTGTCCTCAGCACGGGTTAGTGCAACAAAAAAAAAAATGTAATAATATAGGTACAGCGATATCATTCCGATGTAGAAACCTAACTGCAAAGTGGGTTACTCGGGGCTGCAAGTGATGTAAATTGCTTCGGCCAGATGTCGCTGTCTGTACGTAATACAGAGAAGTTTGTAAAGAGGCTCGAAATTTCGCTGATACCTGCACTTGCCCATTAGCTCAGTTGGGAGAGCGCTGGCACGGTTAACCGGAGGTCGCGGGTTCAATTCCCGGCATGGGTGGAATTTTAAGCCTCTAAATAGGTTTGTAAGACAGGCTTGTTTTTACATCAGGTGAGACAGGCCAAATTGTCTCACTTGATGGTAATTGGTAAGTGAAGAAAGGCCTGTAACGTGCTTGCCTGTTAGGTACTAAAACGACACCTCTTCCTGCACGTGGGTCCTGGCCGGTGCAATAGGTAATATCGTGTTTGATTCAGTAAGAGTCGTGGCTTAAATAACGCGCCACGCGCAGTGTGTAGGGTTCCGTAGAAAAAGGAGGTTTTATCTGCTTTACAGAGCTAACAACTTCATCAACGTAATTTTCAATGGATTTTGTACGAAGTTTTCCTTTTATAAGTTGGTCGCCTATTACTCGTTAACTTGTAACGCCTACTTATCTACTAGGTTGTTTGCAAACATTTTTGTCCAGTCCACTTATCGTAAGTCATCGAGCAACGAGCCTTGTAGTTGATAGAAGGGCCACCTAGTACTGTAACAAACTAACAAACTGGAACTTGTAAACCTATTTACACGCGAACAAAATGAACTAACTAATAAATTCCATCAATCACTCTTCTCTAATTCTAAAAATCAATTCTAGTGTCTATAAGCAAAAATACTTTGACAGTTAATTCCTTTCAACGAATGAAAACTGCCTAGTACTGAAACAGACTGGAACATTTAGACCCCTTTTAGACGCATACTGAATGAACTAGTAAACTTTTTGTTTGATTGAGTTTATTAGTTCATACAGTATGCGTGTAAATGACGCATACTGAATGAACTAATAAACTCAATCACTTGTATACATTAATTTCATATACTATTCTAAGAAGGCTTTTGTTATGCGACGTTGTTGCTGTCAAACGAGTTTTCTTTAACCATAACATGAGTTGTTAAAAAAGCACCCAAAACCGCGACTACCACAACTAAAAAGTACCACAACGACTAATGAATGTTGACGAAGCGAAAGAGATCTGACAGGATCGTGGCAAGTGGCAGACCCTGGTCGCTGCCTACCCCTCTGGGATAGGCAGCGACCAGGCGTGAGTTTATGTTATTCTCTCTAAGGGTTTGATGAGTTCATTGGGGCTTGAGGTATCAACGGGACTGAAAATTTGGAGCACGATAAATGTAGGGTCATCACAAAGAAAGTATTGAATTTTGTTTACCTTCTGTTATAACTTAGTTTTGTTTGTCTGAGGCGATGAACTTGTACTTGGTACAGAGTTAGAATAATTAGCAGGAATAGAAAACTGCTTGTCTTTTTGTCTTTAGTTGAAAGGAATCCAAGAATGTAACTCAAGTAGGAAAAGGACGGAGTAAACGAGGGGTTAGAAAAGTAGGAAATCTTATACAGTCACCCAGTAAGTGGATTGCAATATCTCAAGTTACAACTGAGGCTCGAGCCCACCTATTCTATGCCAGACGTTTAATGATCAAGCAGAGGTTCATTGGACGAGTATACTAACGTTTTCAGGCTTAAGAACTATCCACTTGTAATGACAACGGGCTGGCGACGTGCTGGCGCAACGATATAAACTAATTAAACCTTATGTATTTAAGGTTAAGAGACTAAAATATCAGCGGAATAAAGGCCGGCCACGTTGGGGGCGAAGGACACGACACTGGAAAGGGCATTTTTTGCCACTTGATTGTAGTCTCTAACTTGGTAAGTATTTAAGGATTATTTTATATTGAAATCGTACCACCCATACGCCCGCCGGCCCGTTGTAACATAGACGGACCTTTAGATTACAAGCCTCTTTTTCTTGCTTCTTTCGTAATCTTTCTGACCCGAGAAATTATGCCCGTAAGCTCTAACACAATCGTTCCATATAATTATTCCTTCCAACAAGGTACTATCGTCGGCACATCGACCGTTACATGCATGCATCCTACTTAGTTGCGTCTCGGTTCAACAAAAAATGTAAGGGCCTATCTGTTTTCTGTCGAATATATTCGCAATGGGCATTGTCCTAAATATTGATAATAGTTACAAATGATACTTCATTTTAAAGCAGTTAATATATATAACATTTAAATTAATGATATGCACTGAATTCTTGTATTTTTGTGAATAGCTGTGCGACTAATTCGACCTTCTAACGTTCGTTTCACACGTGAAGGAAAGTACTTTTAATATTTCTGATTGAAAAACGCCAAGATATTGACATATCGGTATTACATAAAAAACCGGCCAAGTGCGAGTCGGACTCGCGCACGAAGGGTTCCGTACCATTATCTATACAACATTAGACAAAGATCGAGACAAGATGGACTAGGTACATTGAGAACAGCGCCATCTATAGAAACCAACAAGAAGCGTTTAACATTGACATTTAACGACATGACAGCGGCGCTGTGAAGGTTACATAGATGGCCGCTAGATGGCGAGCGCTGTCTTTAGACAATATCGAGCAAAAAATCACGTTTGTTGTATGGCAGCCCCCCTTAGATATTTATTTTATTCTGTTTTTATTCTATCTGTATTTGTTGTTATAGCGGCAACAGAAATACATCATCTGTGAAAATTTCAACTGTCTAGGTATCATGGTTCATGAGATACAGCCTGGTGACAGACAGACAGACGGGCAGTGGAGTCTTAGTAATGGGGTCCCTTACCCATTGGGGTACGGAACCCTAAAAACAAATAGAATATATTGTTTACGTTTGCACAAATTAGGAGTCTTTTTAGTTCTGATAGCTCGTAGGATCTCAGTTGATGGCGTACTTCCGTGCATGACGTAATTCCGGTTTCGTAGACTTCGTAAGTTCTTTTTTTACTTTAAAAATTCATTTGAGCAGTCCAAATTGAAATATTCGGCCCAGGCTCAAAAAATTACCTACATATTTTGTAAAAAAAAAAATCAAAACAGAGCTAATTTTTTTGGACCATGCCTATAAATACCTTAGTCTAAGAACAGGCTTACATTACTAGAAAGCAAGTTGTTTAGTATTTGTAGAACCATTGAATTTGGTACCTAGAACTAATGACCAAGCAAACGTTTTACACCATTCTATCGAAGTCTCTTCTTGAACTCGCCCGTAGTGAAAATCGACCGCAAAAGACATTGGTCATGGCTGAGTATTCCATCAGAGTTCGGGGTTAATAACCATCCGTTTAATGTTTACATTTTCTCGGGTGAACATGGACAAACAAGTAAACCGTGGGACGAACGATGAAAAAGCTGGTGTCTTAGTTATCTCAGGAATAATGTGATAATAGGGATCACCAGAATAGTGTTTACTATAGGTAGTTTTGCAAATAGTCTCCTAATGGATGTCTATTTATTTTAGAACAATTTTATGACGGATCACCCGTTTCGGGTTTATATATTGCCCGGATGGAACGAGAACGCAAAATGACAACAAATATTATTTATGAAAAATGCAGTTTTCTTAAAAAATCATAATGAAATCTTGAAATTTCGAGCAATTATAAAAGAACACGCTGTTATTTATCGTGCCCTGTGTTTGAAAGTATTGGATATATTTCAGGACGTCTACCTCGTCCAAATACTGACACTTGATAAGGAGAACCCAACTAAGAAGATCAGTAGACCTATTCAGCTCTTGTATGGCCTGCGTTCAGAAAGTTGTCCGAAGTGCGAAGAGGCGACTTTCCAATATGCCTTAAGAGAAAGCTCTACGACCATGGAGGTGGAGATGGGCAGGTCATGTTTGTCACAGAGAGGATGAAAGACGGAGTCGCAAACTACTGGAGTGGCAACCGAGGACCGGACGTAGAAGTGTAGGCCGAACCTAAGCCAGGTGGCGAAACGATATCGACAAGGCACTAGGGAAGACCTGGTGCTTGCATGAAGAGGCCCTTGTCCAACACTGGACATCGACGGTCTGAAGATGATGATGAAGGACCAAGGGATTACTGCAGGCGTTGTGGCCTGACTGGGAGCACATCTAATGGCTCAATTATGAGGCCAGATGCGGAAATATCCGGTCTAACTATCTCTCTTCCCAGCTTTAGACCCTCAACATGGAAACCTCATTTCTTGACCTTTTTTTTGGAAGATTTCTCTTTCTGTAGATTTTTCTTGACATCGTCCGCCGGGATCTTTGTCCACGAATGGATAACACATACTCAACATCAAATATGTACAAGTAAACAAATTCTTAATAAAAAAAAACGTTTATTCCGTCAAGTGCCGCCTTACATAACAAACACAATGGTTACACAATGTCTGTCTGTCTACTGCGGGCGAATGCCATTATGTATACCTATAATAATTACGTGCAGTAATTAACTACTATAATAGTTGATTAATAGTGCATACACCTATTATTAAACTCATGCCTGTATCCCGCAGGGGTAGGCAGTGACCAGGGTTGACTAAATGTCAAAGTCCTCACAAACCTCTTTCGCTTCATCAACACATATTAGCCGCTGCAAGCCCGCACACCGGTTTTCATCATCATCATCATCATCAGTCATTTGACGCCCACTGCAGGACACAGGCCTTCTTTGTAGCTTTGACAACCATGAGGGGTTTTGCCATAATCGCCACGCTTGGCAGGCGGGTTGGCGATCGCAGTATGCGGTTGGAATCTCAGGAAGACGCTGCTGCCCGCCTCCTGGTAATTGATTTCCTTAGTCGCCTTCTACGACATCCACGGAAGGAAATGGAGTGACGCTATTCTTAATCCGGCGCCACACGGAATTGGTTACCTACTTTTTATCTTGCCCTAGTACCTACATCCTCTATTTGGTCGACGTATGTTCACGTATGGGACAGTCTTTTGCTTCTCTTACACGTCTATGAGATCAATATCGAATGCAATGGTCCACGACCACAGCTGCATTACTTCAATATGAGGATGAAGATGCTCAAGGAGGAGTTACGCACTACTACAGCAAAATATAAAACGGAATTCCAACATCACCTAACGACTTGGCATCAAGCCTTTTAACTGCACACAACTATTTCACGAGACATAACAGCCTACTTGAGCTAGAACAATGCCACTACCACTGCTTAATATGCACAGGACTCTACACTGGAAGATGAATACCACAAAACATTATCTGTTCTGTGATGAATACCATGACAATACAATACATCTCCTTAGGGAACATACCCACACTTGTTACTGGTGATGACCAAATAAAACATACCATAAGCAGCCTATATACGTCCCACTGTAGGGCACAGACCTTCTCTAAAGGAGAGAGTATGGGCTTAAACACCACGCGTGCCCACCGCGGATTGGCGATTTCCAGCGCTGAGGTATTTGAATAGCTGACACTCAGGTTTCCTCACGATGTTTTCCTTCACAGTTAGCGAGGGGTATTGCACTATTGGTATTGGTATCAAATAAAAAGAATCGGATTTTTTTTTATTTTATCTCATTACCAGGGATTACATGGGATAATGTGCATGTTTTTATAAAAAAAATAAGTATGTGGCCATGACGTGCCAACTTGTTCAGACACCTCTGTGAATGGAATTAAGTTCCACGTTTCCATTATTTGGGTACTGGCACGTATAACTCTTTTATCTCTAGTCCTTATTTCGATAAATATTTGATTTCATACTGAAATCAATAAAATTTCGACAAGTTTTCATAAGATGATCCATGCCATCAATGGCACGCATGCCATTGATTCGCCATCACTGCCTTAGACTATCCCAGGTTGGGGCCGCAACAAGTGACTGTGTCGTGGAAATATAATTATTTTTAACAAACATCACATAAAGAAGCTGGGTTTGAACCCCCACCCGTGGCATAGCTGCCATGCAAGCACCCAATAAAGCCACGCCTCGACTCTTCGAAATTCCTCTTTGCTTAGGAAAAACCAATTAAGGGGCTCCATGGAGTAACAACATTTTTTTAGAGATCTATTATTATTAATCATTGACTTACTTGGGAGCGGGCTCTCCCTCGGCCTCACACTCAATGACGAATGGCTTGTCCGCCTCCTTAGGCAGCGCCACTTGGAACAGTTTCTCCTCTGATGTTGGTTGCTTTGTCAGCTTAGGGGGCGATGTAACTGGTGAGAGGAGCATGAGATTTAGTTACCACTACTGAAAAGCTGTTGGTATACACATAAACCAAAATAGAAAATATGGATCATAATAATTTGAACACAATCAATCAGCTCATATTTGTACAATGCAGGTAATAGGACTCCCGAAAGGAATTTTTATACCTAATGCATCTTAATAATTAATAAAGTATTCACAAAGTAAACTAAATCTAACATAATAAATCCATACGAAGTCAACTTATTTATTGGGCAATATACTTCTTTAAGTAACTAACTTTGGCCTTTGCATCTACGTAATGAGATGATTTATACAGCGTCCAGTGGCACCTTCACTCACACTAGATGGGTGAAGGGATCACTTGGACGCTGCAGTGCCTGGAACTTGGTTTTTTGATGGAGCAGGCTTGCCTGGGGGTCGGGCACAGGAGACAGCGACAAGTTCAAGTGTCTGTACCTGCTGGTGGAGACTGCAGTCGCCGTGCGCCAACACGAGAAGGAACAAGAGGAGGTGGCAGTCTAGCTGCAGTTGCGGTCAGTCTCATGCGTACATTGTTCTAATCTAATCTAATCTACATTACAAATTACAAGCACTATTAAGCATCTGTTACATACATCTGCGAATTTGTAACAATACTTCTTTACCATAGTTATAAAAATGGTATCACCCTTTTACAGGTAGATATGAAGATATATGTACCTCCTGAATGTTGTTTCCTTATATTCGACTGTTTATAAATAGAAGTAATAGCGGATGCATTCGGTTTGAATATAACTAGAACTGCTGGCTGCTGAAATCTGTATTACTTGCAAAAATCTAAGCCGATATTTTAATAATAATATAATATGAGTATAAGTAAAAACATAATAAACCATGAGGGAGGCCTTTGTCCTGCAGTGGGTGTCAAATGGCTGCTGATGATGATGATGAAGTATGATGATGAAGTAACAGCAGCTAAGAGCAGGTTTTTTAAAAGCAATAAGAAATCAAGCTGTTTACAAATAATGTTCAGAAAACTTTACTACAAAAAATATAAATATTGTTGGTGAAAAAAACCATTATTTCGAAATGTTTGTTTGTGTACGACAGTATGATTTGTAAAGTTTTTAGTGTCTCCTGTAAAATTTGATAAAAGTCACATTTGCGGTTTTGGATGCCGAACCACAAAATGGGAAAGGCCGAAGCAATACCAGCCAATTACGCAAGTGGAACTTACATTAAATGAAATCTTAGCTCACTCTCTCACTTTAATTAAAATGCTGTCTAGCAAACCTAACAACCTTGAATAGGTAGGTACTGTGCTAGGCATGTACTAGGCACTTTTGGTCAAGTTATCAGCAAACCTCATAATAAAAAAATGGACTCCTTGATAGTACTGGATGAGAATGACCGAGGACAGATATAAATCGCATAGGTACCTACTTAAAGTGAGGCCTATGTCCAGCAATGGACGAATATGGGCTGATGAAGTAGATATGTTTACTCGAGTGTTAGTGGACTTCTTGAAAGAAACGAGGGTTGAATTAGGAAATAATGGCCCGGAAATGGTAGCTTTTTCTAAAATTACGTAGTTTTTACGGAAGAAGCGAAATAAAAAAGGCAGTACTTACATCGCGCTGAAACGCACGCTAGTAATGCCGCTAGGCATATTATTCTGCTAGTAGTATCCATTTTCTCTCTTAATATCTACGAAAAAAACATAGAAACACTTTCAGTGATAATAAAACAAGAGTCCCCCGGCACACATGTTCACTCGATGACCTAATCCGAATAAAGCTTGGTCGGCCACAATGACAACACCCACTAAAAATAGTATCAACAAAATCACAAAGCTACAGGTCTGTTATAAGTTTGAGTTTAAGACACAAACATTTGTTAACCGAACTAATATCGCAGGAAGAATGGGATTAGCGTTTTAGAAAACAGTGTTTTAGCATTTTCATAGACGTCGACGGTAAATCGATAATTGCATTCCAATAGGTTCAATACTTTTCCGGGGCACTTGGTAGGTTGGTGGGTAAGGTTCGAGAGCGTTTTAACGCGTCAGTTAAATGAAAATAACAATTACCTAAGCACTTGGTTTATAAAAACATCATTGCGATAGAATAATCTGAAGATTTATAGGCGGGGCCTCGAAGAATTTTTGGCTGTCGTTCGTTTCGTTCAATTTCATTGATGAATGAATGAACGATATTTACGACACAGAGTAGGTAAAAGAAGGAAGAGGAACGACGTGTGTGCGGTGACCATAGAGGTAATGATTTTTTTTTTTTTTTTTTTTTTTTTTTATGGCCTGGTTGCACGACCTTTGAGCCATATCTTTATTTAATAGTTTTTCGTATTTAACTTTCACTGATTTCACTATATACTGTTTATGGTGTTTTTTACATATTTATACAGTGACTTGAAGGCACTTTTGTCTTTTAGTAATTGTTTAAGCGTTGGCGGGCGGGAGGATTCACTAGTTTTTATCACTTCACTTATTTCACTTGCAAGCACTAGTCTGTCGATTAGGAAACTTTGACATTCAAATACCATGTGATCAACGGTACCTTCATTGGTTTCACAGAATTTACAAACATTGGAATGTATTATTCCAAGCCTGGCTAGGTGTGATGGCGCTCTATTATGACCGAATCTCAGTCGGTTAATAGTGGTAATATAGTCACGGCTGGCTTCTTTCAGATCATCGTACCACGGTTTTACTGGTAAGGTTTCTTGTATACTTCCATACCATTGCCCTTTCGTTTCTTGGTCCTTCTTCCAGAATTCTTCCCATAACTTATTTATTCTTAAACTTATAGGATACAAGTAGTCACTCATAGGAACATTCATGGCATGACTAACATCGAGGCTATTTATCCCTTTAAAGGCTACTTTGTCTGCAACTTCATTTCCTGTGATACCTTTATGCGATGGCACCCACATGAAAGATATGTCTTTACCATTGAGATAATGGTCAAAAATAATTTTTTTTAGTATATACAGGATAAAGTTACTTCTAAAACTAATGTTTATATGTACAAGACCCTGGATTAGACTTAAAGAATCCGTCACAATTAGAAAGTTTCTACAGTTATTTACATTACTTATTCTAATCAAAGCCTGATAGACAGCATAAGCCTCAGCAGTAAATATTGTACAGACATCTTGTAAGATAAAACTCTGTGCAAACTTAATTTGAGGGTCATATATAGCAGAGCGCACAAATGCCTCACCTTTACTGCCATCTGTATAGATTGTGTAAAAACTATGCTCTGAGAGAAATTCTAACATTTCTATGTTGTTTGTTACTGTATCTAAAACATTAATTGGGTGAATTATACATTCATAAGGAAATGAATAGCAGGGCCATGGACACTGCTTTTTGATAAAAGAACAATTATTTTTTACTTCCAGAACAATGTCACGCAATGCCGGAGATCTGCCAGTCAAGAGGCACTCCCCAGATGCCAAAGGACCAGTGGAGGCATAGTCGTCAGGTAGAATTTTGTTAATTATTTTAAAGTTATTTGCATAAAACAGTTTGAGGCAAAACCTCTCAGCCAATAGAATTCTTCTTAGGATTAAAGGCATTATCTTGGTCTCAACTTCCATGGCCCTTATGGGAGTTGAACACATTGCGCCTGAAATTGTTCTCAAAGCCCTATTCTGTAAAACATCTAACTTGCTAATATGTTTACTATTTAAGTATGCTATGGAGCTGTAATCAAAATGACTTCTTACAATAGCTTTGTACAAAATTGATAAGGTTTTGGGGTCCGATCCCCAGGAGACACCAGCAAGGCATCTGAGTATGTTCAGTGCTTTCAATGCATTTTTTGAAATATACTTGATATGTTCTTCAAAGGATAGTTTTTGATCTATTATAACGCCTAAAAACTTTTTGGATTTAACTCTATTTATAACTTCCCCACCATATACAACATCATTAGTTGGAGTGTCTTTTCCAAAGATCATTACACTACTTTTTGATGCATTGATATACAAGTGTAGGATATCATTATAATAATGGCTTAAGTGACATAGAGTCGCATTGATGTTGTCCATTGCATTCTGTACATTTCTATTGCTACTGTAAAGTACAATGTCATCTGCAAATTGCAAGATATTAACATTTCCCATATCTACATATTTACAAATTTCGCTTGTATACAAATTATACAATAATGGTGACAATGTGGCACCTTGCATTGTGCCCTTTGATGCAGTTCTTGGGCCATGTAAAATATTATTGTGTTTTACATAAAGTGTTCTATTATTCAGAAAATCATATATCCATTTACAGAGTCGTCCAGGTATGCCTAGACTAGACATAATCCTGACGAGAATACCAGGATCTACACTATCAAATGCACCTTGAACATCCAGAAAGACACATACAGTGTGTAACTTTGATTTGTTTGCATTTTTCAGGTCGGATATCAGAGAGATGAAACTGTCAGCGCAACTACGTCCACGACGAAAGCCAAATTGCACATCGGGGATGATACCATTTGCTTCAACATACCAGTCAAGTCTGTTTTTAATCATATTTTCAAATAATTTGCCTAGGCATGAAGATAAAGATATGGGTCTGTAAGAATTAGCTAACTCTGGTGGTTTATCTTGTTTAAGTACTGGAACAACACACTGTGTTTTCCATGATTCTGGTATTGTGTTGCTAAGCCATAAGGCATTAAGAATATCAAGAAACAATTTCTGTACAGATTTAGGGAGGTGTCCGATCAAACTGTAGGGTAGATTATCCAAACCAGGAGTTGTGTTACGTCTAGACTGTAAACTCATCAAAAATTCATTCCATGTAAATGATTTGAGCAAAAAATTCGAATCTCCATTGTCGTTATTCGTATCAAAATATCTGTTCAGGTTACTAGTATCTGCCAAATTACTATTATCTGAAAGCTTATCTAGAAAAGGGGAAATGAACTCGTCTCTATATGATTTGTTACTTCTCTTGACACCTTTAAACATCTTAATCATGTTCCAAATTTTACTAATTGGAGTAGTTCTGTTAAATGTATTACATAAGTTATTCCATCCAGACTTCTTCTGTTCCAGAATTGTTCTCTTTTTTAGAGCATCTAGTTTTTTATAATTGATGTAATTTTCTATGGTAGGATCACTTCTATATAATTTCAATGCATCATACGAAGCAATAACACTTTTCTTACATAATTGATTCCACCAAGGTGTAGGGGTCCTACTAATAAATTTACTTGTTTTAGATAGTTTCGGAATTGTTATTTCCTTGAGATGGTTTAAGCGAGAGCAAAAATCTGAATATGACTCCAGTGGGTTTTCAACATTTACCGTAAAGTTATCAAATATGTTTTCAGACAACTCGTGATACCTATTCCAATCAGCTTTACTGAATAAAAACTTTTCAATGGGAGGGTTAATCTGATATTTGTCAATAGCTAAAGTTATTTCTGTAATTGTGGGATAGTGATAACTTCCCATAGGATCTTCGTGTACAGACCATTGACAAAATGGTGTCAGACTTGCACTAGCAAAGGTAACATCAATAGCAGAAGGATTTTGTGTGGGGCGGTTCACAGTTGTATAATTTCCGTCATTCAAAATGCATAGATCATTTTCGTCAATTACGTTATATAAGTCCTGACCTCGACCTTTAGTCGACAAACATCCAAATGCAACATGGTGCGCATTAAAGTCACCGCTTATAAGAATAGGTTTAGGGAGATCTTTTATAATATTAGTCAATCTATTTATTCTGATATGACCACCTCTAGGTGGGCAGTACACACATAAAATAGTCATCGTACCTATTTCTGTAGACAATGAAATAGCGATAGTCTGTATATCCTCATAAAAAGCTGTATCTAAAACAGTGTATTTTAAGTAAGGTTTTACTAGAATGGCTACTCCATTGTGATTAACCGCATTTTTACTGTAGATATTATAACCAGGGATTCTAAAATTGTTGTTATCTTTTAACCAGGTTTCATTAAGCAAACAAATGTCTATGTTTTCTTTTTGTAAAAAATTAATTAATAGTGGTTTTTTACTGTTAACACTTTGTATATTATATTGCGCTATGCGTAACTGTGGAATTGTTATATTTGTATGAGCCATTATATATTAAGATTTTTTAATAGCATGTCTTTTATTGATGCCGTGGTAATGGGCACGTCGTCAGACTTATTGCCCAGCTGCACTAATGTGTTGACAAGGGCCATCAACACATCATTATTTTCTAGAATTTGTGTTCTAATGTTTGTGGGCGAAACATTGGTTGTATTGTGATCTGTAGTGACATTTACATCATTATATTTGTCAATCGGTTTGTCATTAACAGCAGACTGAGACTCCGTCTGGGGCTTAACAGTTTTGTTATGTTTTGTTGGGTTCCTTACAATTTGAGCGTCCAAACGAGGAAAATCTACTCCTATTTTTGAAGCCGCAACACTGGCGTATGTTATATTATTCTTTTTTTCCATAATTTTCCTCATTTTTACAGGGCATGTCCTTGAAATCGCCAAATGGGTGCCACCGCAGTTAACGCAACATAGCTCATTGGGTCTGTCGCAATCTTTGTAAGAGTGCTCACCAGAGCAGCAGCTACACCGTTGTTTGCCGTTACAAATTTTAGCAGAGTGGTTGAATTTAAAACAGCGGTAGCACTGCTGTAATGGTGGCACATAATCAAACACCCGGTATGCGAATAGATCGTACTGGACACAATCGGGCAGCGAGTTAGACAAGAAGGTAATGCTAACTGTCTGCAGGGCGACACGAGTCTGCCCAACTTTCTTCGTGAAGCGTCGGATGGCGACGATTTCGTATATCGATGACAGTTTCGAGTACAGTTCCTTGTTCGATATGTTGGTGGGAACAAACCGAATTATTCCGATTCGCTCAATTTGGGCAGCCGGTATGTAAGCCTTTAATTTGTACTTTTCAAGAAAAGTCGTGTTGCTGATGAAGTTGTTGGCCGTGTTGTATTGTTTAAATACCACTACAATTTTATTGCCATTGACACGACGAATTGCCACCACACCTTTTACTTCAGCAGAAAAAATGTGGTTGAGGTATATAGGGCTTTTATTCCCTAATCGTTCATTGTCCTGACTTTCAACAAACACTTTATACTCGGTATTAACAGAGTTTTCGGGATATAGTCTCTTATAGTTTGGTTTAAAGTAGGGTTTAAAGTCAATTTCCTCACCGCCTACGCCATCATCGCCATCAGTCTTTTGTCGCTTGCGAACCTTGGGGTTCGGGGGATTATCCCCCTCACCCTCGTTACCGTCCATTACTTAAGCCAATTATAACTATCCAAGAATTATTTACAACTACTATTCACAATAAAAATTAATTAAAACTTAGGACAGAAATTAAAATTGACCGCCTTTTTTCAAGTTCCCGCCAAGAATCCATAGAGGTAATGAGTCACTATATTGTACGACCCGATAACGTACAGCCAATAATGCACACCTCAATAATTCGTGCCCAAGGGACACCAATTATTGGGGTGTGCATTATTGCCCGTACGTTATCGGCTCGTGCAATATCAATACGGACCGATAATGATAGTATTCTTCAATTCAATTCTTAATTATGGCTACCTTAAGGATTCTGCCAATGTCGAGTTTTACTTATTACAGAGTACGTATTATTATGCTGTCACCATGCTGTGTGGAACAAATAGTGTCAAAATCACAGAAAAAAAAGACAAGGGTCAAAATCGATACGTACTGCCTTGTCTGTGGATTTGGAATTTTGATTAGGGGCCATTCCAGTATTACGTACGTAAGCTGAGCACTACAGGGGGACGTGGGGGGTCTTAGCTTTGCATGGAATGGTGATTACGTCAGCAGTAGGTATTTATAGTCCGCACAGATCTTTTTGGCGGTAACGATCTGTGACTATGTTAGTCACAGATCGTTTGCACATCGCTCACTGTCTTTGCAGTGTATGTATGTGTGAGTTATTGACGTAGTGTGATCCGTAGTAAATTACTATTAGTCAATTACTAAAGTAGGTCAATTACTCACACATACACTGTAAAGACAGTAAGCGATGTGCAAACGATCTGTGACTATGTTTACGTTACCGCCAATAAGACTTGTGCGGACTATACTTTATTACTTTTTTTTGTACAAAATTGAGTCGATTTTGCTTTGAACGCATATGACAACCCTACTTTGTCTGTGCTTGAAAACGAAACGCATTTTCAGGGATTCCCAATAAATCATAGATACATTTTGGCACAAAGGAAAAAAGTTTTGGTACGCGGTTAGATTAGAACCGAGTAGAGGAATTACCGAGCAATATAATAAATGACATTTGTTAACAGTAGATTAACTGACTGTTAGCGTTCAAGACACCGGAGCTAAATTTATTCCGTCATTGTATTGTTTCATTACGGTACCTACGATACGGTCTTGAACCCCTGTTCCACATATTCCTACTGGTCTATACCTACTGGTAGGGAAGAAAGGATATTTTTTCCACATTTAGCTACTAGGGGGGATACAATGATATTTTACTTCCACATATTTCTACTAAGATAAAGTTCAAGTTGATAGAAAAATCATTTATTGTAGGTACCTAAAAAAACCATCGTCAATATTATATATCGGTACTGAAATTAATAAGTAAATTTCTTTGAAATCAGTATATAACTAAATTATCTAAACATAATTATCTAAAAAATGTCCAACCGTTATATCCCCTGTGACCAATTGCATTTGTGCATTTTGAATCACGTAATCAAGGATCAGTGTTATTGCTCCAGTTGCTTCCTCTTTTTTATCCGACTGCGGCGGAGCCCAATAGGAGAGTAATGTGTTTAGCTCGTATGAATGTATGTAAGCATGTCCGATTCTGTGTTTCCTCATACAATTCAATTCAAAGTCCGTGAATCGCGCGGCGCGACTGCCGCTATTTTTTACCATTATTTTGCCATCTACTATATTTTTAGAGGTAATAGCTTTGAAAATACTCTATTTGTTAGAAAAAAAGTTGAAAACTCTAGTCAGAGCTTAGAATCTGTATCCTGCCCTAACCCTTTATTGAGCTTCAAATGTCCTTGAACAATGGTCAGATTTTGACAAATGAGGTCACAAAAAATAAAATTCGCTTCGTTTAAGTACCATATTGAGTCACTCGATAGCGCTGCTACATTTCATTTATTCTATTCAGATCCTTAGGATAAATTAAATGTAGACGCTATTAAGTAACGTTATAGTACAACCATCAGTATCTAGATGGCGCTGTTACCTATATTTAATTTATTATACTCGGTTCTTAGATCTCCGGCAAAGTGATGTATTTAAAACATCGGTACGCGGGTATCATATAGTAGGCTATATATAAATCAGCATTAAGAAAATCACTAAAAGAGAAAAATAAAAAACTGAAATAAACAATAACCCACCACCCGACTGTTGAGCATTAACTACTAAGCAGGTGGGACCAACCTTAGTTACATTGCTGAATTTGGGTCCAGTCTCAGCAGCAGTCGGGTTGTGGGTTATTTTTTATTTCAGTTTTTTTTTGGCGCATGAATTTTCAGCTGATTCCAGTCCGGTTTTTTATAACCAGTGATTGGTTGTATAATAATCTCAATGAAGCGTATAAACTAATTTTTCTGTTGCTTTTGTTATTAATTTTGAAATGCCAGGCTTCTGCAAAATAATTTTTTCTATGCCTTTTCCAAACACGACTGCTCAAATATTTTGTAAAAGAGCGTTTACACATTATCCGATCCGATATCGGTGTCGGACGCCGATCCTATGTCGGTACATATTTCATACATTTTACTTACCCCAATATCGGGTCGGTTAATGTGGAAATGCTTTTTCAATGTGATGCTGATGATACCAATTTCCTGAATAATTTTGTCAGTATAGAGATAAGTGGAAAAAACTATCTGTGTTATTTAATGGAACCCCCTTAAATAAAATGGATTAATGGACACTCCCCGAAGTAGGACAACTTGTAGATATCCACATTCTCTATCAAATCGGTAGACTCACAGAACCTCTTTGCTATTTTTATTTAAAGAATATTTTTTTGAAATGAAAATGTCACGTATGTATGTACAGTTTGTATAAGTAGGTGAATAACACTGTTAATTAAAGTAAGGGACTGGACAACTATTTGCCTCTCGCTCATACAATACTGCCGTCTATATTGTTTGAGCGAGAGGCAAATAGTTATGATTCAGTCCCTTTCTTTGCCGTCTTCAAAGACGAAGTCTGTAGCCGTAGGTACCTAGGTAGTTTTAGGAATAGGTATATATTTTTTGTTTTCTACTAGAATTAGACTTTTTCAATTTAACTTATCGTAAAAGAAAGTAGGTATACGAATCAAAAAATTTTATGCACACCTACAACCGCAGAACTCTTAATTTCAACGTGCTAAGTTACAGTCAGCCCCATGTAGGTTACAGGCAGCAGACTAAGTTACAGTCAGCCCTACGTGTACAGCCCACATACACTCAAGATGCAGAACCGAGAGTACAGGGAGCACTATCATCTGAAGCGGCACATGTCATATTCAGTGAAGCCATCGCCCGTCGACAACGTTCAGCCGGGGCAGCCGGCCTCCAAATCTGAGAACGAAATCATTTTTCCATACGATCTTGCTAACTTGAAAAAGTCCACCGCCAACCTCAACAAGCCTCGCCGCTTGGATGCCGGCGACCGCGAGTCCGAGCAATATTACAAGAGATATAATCACAAACAGGTACCAGTCAAAGACAGCAGCGAAAAACTTGAGAACATCAATCTCACAGAGTCAAAGTTAAATATTATCGAAACTAAGGCGATGAAAGGTATCACTGAACCTACCCTGCCTAAAACTGTGTCTATGGACTCTAACATACAGATCATCAAAACGGCAGTCCAAGAGATTTTAAACCATTTCTTCGTAAACATGGAGGTTTTCGAAGACCACAAGAGGAGATTCAATGACTTGCTAATGAAGGATCCTCACACTTCTGCAGCGGGAATGGAGGAGTTCATAAAAGAGATCATAAAACGTATTTTGTCGCAGTCTTCCGTATCAAATAACAGTTACAAAAGCCTGGAGGGTAACTCATCGATACAGGACAAACATGGAGATGTGACGACTAATACTTTATCTTCCGTCAATCGCGTGCACAACAGTCAAACCAGAGATGATGGACCAAGTGACTTTACTGCCATCAGTGCCCTGAACAGCAAGAGTTTGAAAAAGTCGATAGACTCGACTATCGACTTTTTCAAACTCTTTATTGGCTCCGAAGATTCAGTAAATTACTCCAAATCTGAAGTATTACGGAGCACTGAGAGGCTCAAAAATAGGCAAGTAGTCTCTGCTGGTGATATAAGCACGTTCTTGACAAAGAAATTGCAAATTGAAGGGTTCTTACTGCAACAGAACAATGCTACAATAAAAGAGTCAGAGATACCGGTGAGGAGTGCCAGACCGACGATGTATTTGAACATGAACGAAGTCGACGAGTTGTCTCAAAGAGAGTTTTCACGCAAAGTTACGTCCAATCGCGTCATTGACCGGGAGGATAGAAAATCGGTTGTATCAAAGATTTGTGGGTTCTTTTGTAGGAAGCTACGCAGGTATTCCACTGCCTAAACACTTGTCTGATTTTTGCCCCGTAAAGTAAATAGAATCAAAAGTAAATTAAAAATTTTATTTTTCTATTTAAATAAAATTGGTACATGACTAGCTATAGGAACAAATTTCAATAAACATAATTAGGATTCGCTATGATCTTCAAAATTAACTAAATAATACCAGCGAATCATCGTTATATGCTTACAAAGCTGTAAGGCATACTCCTTCTTCATATGCAAAAACTCCCTTATGACTGGTAGATCTAGCATAATAAATGCTTCTCCATCTATCTCTTCCTGCCTCATTTTATCAGCTATCAGTTTACAATCTTCGGTGCCGCTCAAGTACGCGTGTACATCATCCACAGACCAATCTATGGGGTTCGAAGACAGTTTTAACTTCCCTTTCATCCAAGGCAGTCCTGTGTTATTTTCAAACAACTTATTATCTGTGGGCAGCGGATCGTGGGAGTTGAATTTCAGTTTTTTCAACTCCGGCTCTTCGCTATCTGAAACGTCCGATATATTTTTCGCGTCCCTAGAGTTGGTACTGCGACTACTCTCATTTTCACTATCCGTGTCCGGGGAACTCCTCTTCTTCGTGACGCAACTCTTGCTGTAGATTGTCTCTAAGTCTTTATTGTTCCAGTGTGATTCTTTCATCTGCTGGGCGAAGTTGGGAAGCTTAGCGCCGCGGGTCTTCATCTCCAACTTTGGGTAGTTGTTTCTCGGCTGGCGTTTTTTTCTCTGAGTGCGTTTGTAGTCTTCGATACTGTCGGGGGAGTTAGGTCTGGTTCCGTTCTCCGAGGGAGGCGTGGAGCCGGCGCTGTGCTCGTCAGACTCTGCGACATCTTTGTTGCTCTCGGACTCCTGTGAAGGCTGAGGGTCTTTGGCCTTCTCTTGGGCACGTTTCTTCTTGCGCTTAAAGGAACCCTTCGGGCGACCTCGACGCTCGACGCCGCTGTTATTTTCTGGAAAAGATATGGAATCTTCAGTGAACCAGTGTGTTACTGTAAGAATATTATCGGGCTAATCAAGCGAGTGTAATAGATACTCCGACTCAGTCGACAGAGTTCGTGCACTACAAACTACAAAATTCCAGCATCGCGCATGTGAAGTGTTTCAAACGAGATAGCATAAATACCACAGTTGGACCGGACGTTCCCAGGTATACCTGCCTGGTCAGAATTTTCCCTTCACTGTGGATCCTGATCACCCGCACTCCCTAATACCTAACAATAGGAAGCAGTCAGCAGAATTGATGGATGGTACTCACGGAACTTAGACTTATCCTGTTGCTGGCAATTCTCGGGGCACTGCTCAGGATATTCTGCAGGGCCGAACAGGCAGGGGCAGGCTTGCAGCTTGCCGCACACTGCCTCGCAGAAGGTCTTGACCTTGTCAGCCGTCGTGGTGATAGGCACATACGCGTGGTAAGTGCTGGTTTTGAGCCTGTAACAATAGGTGTGCCTATTAGCTTCTTAGGAGAGACTGTTGTTCATATTAGTTGGCAGATCACTGGTCATAGGTCTTTCTCTCTGACACATGCGGGGAGAGAGAAAGAAAATGTGAACCTATTTAGGTTTTTTCACAATGATTTCCTTCATTTGGAAACCCTTATTCCCTACTGCTCAACTAAAGTGCTCTAGTCATCAATTATAGGTGACATCATCACATCTCCCATCATCAACCTAATAAGGTTAAGACTAGCAATGGATCAGATAGAACTGGTGTGAGATATATAGAGGGAATGATTTTAGTTCATAAGCTGGTTAGATAGAAATGAGATGCTACTCGTAGGTTTCTAGCTGCTTCTGGCCATGATCGTAATAATGTCCAACACATTATACATGTTTCAACAAATTATTAACAAACCACATGTTACAAACATTATTAACTTCGCCCTTTGCATCTAGGTAATGATTTATACAGCATCCAGTGGCACCTTCACTCACACTCGGACGCTGCAATGCCTGGGACATTGTTTTTTAGATGGAGTAGGCCTGCCCAGCACCTATACCATCCTGACAACTTAGTAGGCCTAGCCCACAGGAAAGAAGTTATTACGTGTGGAGTCAACCAAGCAGCGGGTCTCCTCAAGATGTTTTCCTTCATGGTTAACGTACATCGTGCGGAGTCAACGAAGCAGCGGGTCTCCTCAAGATGTTTTCCATCATGGTTAACGTACATCTGCGAATTTGTAGCACCAAAACTACACACAAACATTTTTACTGTTACACAATCACGCGCTACAAACACACAAATTGCGCGGAAAGCAAATACGCAGTAAGTATACAAACAAAGCCGAAGGCGACTCATCACCATCATCATCAGCCTATGCTTGTCCACTGCTGGACATAGGCCTCTCCTATAGCACGCCACTGAGCACGGTCCTCGGCTACTCTCATCCAGCTCTGGCCAGCCGCCCTGCGAAGATCATCGCTCCACCGAATCTGAGGATGTCCCACACTACGTTTACCGATCCGCGGTCTCCACTCGAGAACTCTTCTACCCCATCGGTTATCAGTTCTTCGGATAATATGGCTGGCCCACTGCCACTTCAGCATGCTAATTCGGTGGGCTATGTCGGTGACTTCGGTTCTCTGTCGGATCACCTCGTTTCGAATTCGATCTTTCAGAGAAACCCCGAGCATAGCCCTTTCCATAGCACGCTGAGCGACTTTAAATCCGATCGAAAGCCGGCCTGCTCAGGTGGCTGAAACTCATCAAGTCTTCTCGCAAGACGGTTCGCGATGATTCTTGAAAACAGCTTGTAGACGTGGCTCAAGAGTGAAATGGGTCAGTAGTTCTTCAGGAGGGTTTTGTCACCCTTTTTGAAGAATAACACGACAACACTCTTACTCCACGCCTCCGGAGTTCTGCCATCAAAGAGGACAGCATTAAATAATAGGGGTTAAAGTATGAAATTGCCGTTTTATTGCAATAGGTTCTTTGAATTGACATAAAATCTTCATGGTTTGAGGTTTTCGAATGAAACTTTTTTCAAATGGTTTCTATGATGTTCTTTTTTTAAAAAATGTGAAACATTTGAATATCGACACTCAATTGTTTTTGTTATTCAATTTAGACAAGAAAGATGGATACTGCGAAAATTCGAGTGATTTTTGAATACGAGTTCCGACGCGGAACTAACGCGGCAGAAACAGCCCGCAATATCAATGCTGCGTTTGGAGAGGGGTCTACTAATGAACGCATCGTGCGATTTTGGTTTAAACGCTTTCGTGATGGAAATTTCGACTTAAAGAACGAGCCACGAGGAAGACCGCCCACACAGGTGAATAACGATGAATTAAGAGAGATAGTGGAAGCCGACCCTAGTCAAACTACCCAGGAATTAGCGGCATGGTTTAACGTTACCTTACCCACAATATTGACTCACAGCGTCAAATCAATAAAATAAAAAAATACGAAAAATGGGTGCCTCATAATCACTCGAATTTTCGCACTATCCATCTTTCTTGTCTAAATTGAATAACAAAAACAATTGAAAGTCGATATTCAAATGTTTCACATTTTTTAAAAAAAGAACATCATAGAAACCATTTGAAAAAAGTTTCATTCGAAAACCTCAAACCATGAAGATTCTATGTCAATTCAAAGAACCTATTGCAATAAAACGGCAATTTCATACTTTAACCCCTAATATGTTCTGGAGCTCCTTCATTACAGGTTTACCGCCAGACTTCAGGAGCTCAGTTGTAATACCGTCCTCTCCAGGGGCTTTTCCACTTTTAAGCTGTCTAAGAGCCATCGGCGACTAAGGAAATAAATTACCAGGAAACGAGCAGCAGCGTCTTCCTCAGATTCCAACCGCACATACTGCGATCGCCAAATGACAAGCGTGGCGATTATGGCAACACCCTTCATGGTTAGAAAACCATGAAGGAGGCCTATGTCCTGCAGTGGGCGTCAAATGGCTGATGATTATTATGATGATACAAACAAAAGAAATTTGTCTTACTTGGCCTTGAGCATCTCAAGCCTCATTCCCTCCTCGGGGCGGCCTTCGGTCTCCCAGTCCTTGAGCAGTTTGGCGGGCTTGTAGGACGCCGAGATGATCTTGTTCAGCACTTCCTTGATCACCAGCGACAGCGGGCCCGGCCCAACGTGCTTAGGAAGCTGCGAAAGCTTTTTCCGACTGATCGCCGGCCCGGCGTAGCACTTGTAGTTGAAGTAGATCCTGTAGGGAATTGATGATGCTTTGTAAGAAGTCAAAACAACGTAAATACATTATGTCGACTGTTATCAAGTTACTGTTGTTGATGGTTATAAAGTGCCTCGTGATCAAAGAAATGTAATGTTGTACTGTTGTTGTAATTTGAAACATCTGATGGCATATAATACTCAGAGTCCCACAATAAATAGGTCAGACGATGTATTAAAATTTTGTCATTTCATTACAGGTGTAATTTGTGTAACAGTATATAATTACTGGTATGCAATAGAATTATCTACCTATCTATGTCATGTTTTTGTGAAAAGAAATGATTTGATTTGATATTTCGATGAAGTAGACCTGCACAGTACTCGTACAAGACTCTCGTCGGCAATAGGACAACATGTTTCCTTAGGACGTTTCCTTCACTTTTTGGTTCCGAGTGGTAGCAATATACCAGCTAGAAGTTTATGAAGGCACTTAAGTAACTTAGAAGTCATTGGTGTGACTTGGTTGACCAATGCCTTGGTTCGGTAACTAGTTATAGAGACTGATGGTCATTAATATAAGAGCAAGAAAGAAGGCTAAACGCAAACCCACCTATCACACCACTCCTCCGTAAAGGTGTTCGTTTCTTGCTTGACATTCGTCTTTGGGGACTCCCGCCCTCGAGACTTCAAGTCCGGGAAATGCAGCTCATAGTTGTTGCTGTCGCACCAGCCCACTGGAAACAGGAGGTCGCTCTTCTGAGCGTACCACACTCGCTCGCCTATTGGCAAAAGCTCAACGCAGACCATATGCTCCACTACAGACACTATATTGGCCACGTGAATTTCTTCGTGATTAAGCGGGTTCACAGCCTCAAGCTTCATGTCGACTTGGAAGCCTTGGAGAGGCTCTTTGGCGCCGAAGCAGTACTCTGGCGCTGGCACTGAGGACGTCATCGTCAGGTACTCGTCCCAATCAAACGACTCCTCCTTCCAGATTCTTGGGAGGGTGAAGGAGACGTTGTTGGTTTGCGCCCAGCCTGTGGGATAGAATAACATTGCATGATGTTACATGAACGCAGTTACTTGTTGTGGAAGGTAAATGGAGGGGCTGGAAGCGGCTCCCTCCTGAGGTACCCTCTCGACTATGGTATCTGTTAAGTCTTTTCCTTTAAACCCAGTGAAACCCAATTTGGCACAGAGAAAACACGCTACAGGCATTTGTAATAACCAAGTCCACTGTAAATTCGACGCACTACGTCCACCGTATCATTAATTTTAAGTGCAAAAATAGTACATTACTGCAGCGGCCAACAAAAGAGGCATTGATGGACGAACGTGGAAATGTGAGTCCATCAAATGGCATATTCTTGTTAGGAAATGGCATAGTACGTGTTTGTTTATATTACTCTGTATTTTCACCGAAGCCAATAAATTGATCAGCTTCTTTCCCTACACACTCACCAATGGGGTAGATGTAAGGGTGCAGCGAGTCGCAGAGCCACGCCATCTTGGTGTCCTCGTAGTCGTCGATGCAGTCGTCAATGACGACGAGGAAGTGGTAGTTGTTGAAGACGGTGGTGACGGTAGCCGGCCGGACGGACTTCATGTCGCGCGGGTCGAGAGCCTCCAGCTTCATGCCGGGCACGAAGCTGTGCACCTCGAACTGCGATTGGTTTGGCTGGGAAATTGTGAAACGTTACTTTCACGAGCGACAGTTCAGTTTTATGTTGTGAGACTTTTTGTGCCGAAGCTTTTTGTGAATGTTCGGATTTTGTTGCCTTTTCCTTTGTACTAAATACGAGTAAATTATTTATTTCATTTAACTTGAGTTTGATTAGGGATGGACGTATTTTGAGTCTCATAGGCGAGGGACGGATGTTACTTAGAACTATACCTACTTACTTTAGTCTAATGAACGAATATTGAACGAAAATTGTTCATCACAAACTCATCTCAGCAGTGCGAATTTTTGTTCACGAGCGATCGAAGGATTCTTGTAATAAAAGTATCAGAAAAAAATTATTTGTGTGTGTGTGTGAAAATACACACAGTTGTGTATCGGCTATACACACAAAAGCATTTGTTCGCCACCGTTGAGTATTGTATAGTCATCCATCACGAACGGGTACTAAGTTCGGTGTTTGCAAGGCATGCGATTTCACGACGTATCGTGTGGGGGCTTTTGGATTTTGTATGGAAGTTATGCAATGTCTAATTCGTGCTTTATCGGAATGATAATGATAATGATGGCCTCCTCCTCGTGTCCGACGACAACGAACGTCACTGCTTCCTCACAAGATTCTCACCTGAAATAAATCAGCAGGCGTGGGATCCTTGATAGACTCCTCAGCACAGAGCCTCAGATGAGCGCTCAGCTTATTCTTACAAGAGAACCTGTTCACCTGTAGACAAAGAGGCACTTGAGGTTCGGATACGTCAAAGTACAAGCAAGGGAGATGGGTAATGTTATAAAGGACTGCGATTTGAAAAGAGCATTATGAATTTGGCGGTAGATACCAAAAAATAAGCGATTCTGTACGTTATTGGTGTGTTCCGCAGCGTCTTCCTGAGATTCCAACCACATACTGCGATCGCCAACCCGCCTGCCAAGCGTGGCGATTATGGCAAAACCCCTCATCGTTATAAAAACCACGAAGGAGGTCTATGTCCTACAGTGGGCGTCAAATGGCTGATGATGAAGTATATTTATGGTGTGCAATAAAGCGTTCTATTCTAACTAAATAAAAAAATAAAAACCGACTTCAAAACACTATAGCACTATACTCCACTCCACCCATTGGTTAATGTTAATGCGCGTGACCTTCAATAGAAGAAGAAGAAATACATTTACTTATCGCCACAATGACATTAGGCGTAGGAATAGGAAACAAGGAAAAACATACAAGGTGTGGGGTTGACTGTGCACCACATTCAAAGACGGCAGTCCGGCGCGCGCAGGGTCGATCCACATTGTTCGAACCTGCGAACGCCAAGCGTAGCTGGCAGGCTATACATGGTGGAGTAGCCGGGAAGGAAAAAAGGCATTTAAAAAATAGTTTTTTCCTGACAGTCAAAAAGAAACATTGTTGATTCGATAGGTTCTGATATATTAGTTTAAAATGTTATTTTTCAAGCAGATGCTGCTGTTTTAGTTTAATTAAGTTATTTCGGTTAGTCAGTGCTAACTCCTTCTGTACATTGTAATTTTCATCGTGCCAGTGAACATCTATTCAGCGTGTATAAAACTTGTACATAAATGAACTGTTTTTCTGATCTTCGCACCGAGTTCTAAACTGTTGACTGTGCACCACAAAGGCAAAACCACTAGCCAACAGCGCTAGCATGTAAACCTACCCTATGAAGCGGACAGTCTTCGTTTATTGTTTCGCTTATCCCTAGCCGCGCATTGACCAATGAGATGCGAGTATTTGTTCCCCAGGAGTTCGACTCGTGGAACGGAGTATATATTTAATAATATATTATATAATATACTAGCTGACCGGGCAAACATTGTTTTGCCATATTAATTGGCCTACGACCTATTCTCAGACCTAACAATATACACAAAAAAATCATTAAAATCGGTGAAGCCGTTTCGGATGAGTTCGATAACAAACACTGTGACACGAGATTTTTTTTTATATATTATGTAAGTACCTATTAGATTTTTGTGGAAGTAGAAGTTGGTGCCCAAAATGTCTGGCCCTGTAACTTGGCGGCTTGGCGGTCCTGCGACTCCAAACTATACTTCTACAATACCTACATGTATGTCCCTACTTCGAATTTAAGGGTCGTTAATTATTTCTGTGTTTTAGTGCTGTAGTGTTTTGAAGTCGGTTTTAATTTTTTATTTAAAAATATTTCGTTCGTCGATTTTTTGTGAATATCACTGCGACTCCGCCAAATTGTGTTTTCCGAAAGCAAATGCAAGAGTCACTATGACAAACACCCAAATCGCTTCATTGTCATCAAGTCAGGATCTCATCATCAGATCCTGACTTGATGACAATGGGACCACCTGGAAGCAACAACTCAACGGCTACCCTTTCCAAAAAAAAAAGATTCCGACGAATTGAGAACATCCTCCTTTTTTGAAGTCAGTTAAAAATTAAGCAAAGTGAAGTGTTTTTGACAGTGGACGTTCCCTAAGTTGGACGGCTGCAGTTGGCACACGTGCCGCCCGTGAGCGCCCTTACCTTCCCCGGGTACTTGAACAGCCACGGTGTGCCCTTGTTGGTGACGAAGCCGAAGGGGCTAAGGCGCGGGTTGTCGAAGAAGATCCAGAACTTGGGCAGCTCCTCGTCACTGCCGTCGTAACGCAGCTGTAGGCGGCCACCGACGTTCTCACACACCTGGGAAAAACCTCACTCCCGTCTATAAACCCAGGACAGGTCACAAATTTATGTGTATCTTTGAACTAGAAAACTGACTGAAAGAAAACTGGAAAGAAAAATTATACATTCTTTTAAATGAATTACTTACTAAACTGTCATGATTGTTTTACAGTATAAGTGATTATTGTGCCTTACTATACTGAAGACAAATAAACATTTTCTATTTCTATTTTCTATTCTTACTCTAGGTATAAAAATTATATATAATAAAATACATACTATAATAATGCTATATTTAAAATATAATATATAATTATATTGAACATAGAATACCTATATATATAAAAACTCATAAATTTCGATAGTGTGTGATACAAAATCAAAAGGAAAGCACAGTCATAGCAGTGACTGAATAGTTTTAACTTCATTTACCTGTTCCCAACATAAACTTACCGTAGCAATCCAATAACGGTATGGATCAATAATATTCTGGACTTCCACCTTCATCCCTGGTTTGATCCTATCTATTGGTGACTCTCCCTTATTATTCAGTGCTTCTATAGAAACCGATACACCATCTAACAAGGCATTCTTCATTATATCTATGATTTTGTCTCCATATGTCGCATTAATTTCATCAGGTGGCTCAATCTGCTCTTCATATTTTCCACACCAGCCCAACGGATGAACTTTGGTCGTGGAAATATCGCACCAGAAGTCCTCCTCGGCTCCGATGAACTTGATGCGGAGCAAGTGGCCGCAGACCATTGTGATCTCAGCTATCCAGTAGATATCAGGGTTGGTTTTATGGCACACCTCCAACACCATGCCCCGTTTGATTCCATTGTTGAGACTCGCCTCAACCTAGAATCGATCAATCAAGCCATTAATTCAGACATTTACATTCATTTATTATAATAATTTTTATTTACATTCACAATTAACTGTAGTTTATTTTCATTTAATGCCTAAACCTAGAAAGGAGGTATTAATTTAATGGGGTATATTTAAATGTACTTTGAAATAGAGATTTTCAACTTAACTAATAATCCATAAAATAAAAGGTTTGCGCTATAATTTTACAGAAAGTAACCGTAAACAAGTTTCTTTGCAAGTCGTCTTTAGAATTGCTTTGTTAACTTTAAAAATAATAGTGCTGGATGGAACCTGGATCCTTTGTAAGATCTTGACAAAATCCCACAGAGCTATAAAGACATGAGACTGGTAAAATTAAACTACACATTTTAAGTCCACTTTCTCTTGGTAAAGTTTACAAAGCTCCATAAGACATTGAAGTTTTGCTCTATATTGGAAACCATCTATTTTACATCTCTTTATTAATCTTTTTACTATAGGGGGTTTATATTATTACAGTGTAACCATTTTTTCACAGTACAAAATAGCAATGTTTTTTATGTTAGAAAGCCTTATTTTTAGTTAATCTTTAAATGGGTCCTTAATTCAATTTGAATTTCCTATTGTTCATATTATTTTGCATGATGCATCCCTACCTATGCGATTTTGCTTTTCAGTACTTACAAACTATAAAAAAAAATGCAAATTCCAATGAAAATGTGTCTAGTAGATAAAAATAAAAAAAACATGAAAATGAAAATCTACCTATTTAATCATTAGCTTTAAATGAATAGTGAAAGTATTGAAGTATGTAGTTGTTTTATTGAGGTTTAATTTATAGTGCCAATCCAGTGAGTTTTGTTCACCTGTCTGCCAGCCTTCCGTAACCTTCCGTGCCCTATCCTGGCCATCCTACATAAAAGAGGACGAATGTTATAAGTAATAAACGATGCCTACTGTTAGAATTTCAAAAGTATTTAAACAGCATTTAGTAGATCAGTCATTTGAGTTGTTGAATAAAATAAATAGTGAACAAAGAGTTTAATAAGGTGGTAAACACGATAAAGAGTGCACCCCCTGCACGCCCAGTGATTTTTTCCTGGTTATTACTTACATGGAAAAATAACTCTTCAGGAACTTGGCTGCTATTGTTTATCTCCAAAAAGTCGCTCCAATCAAAAGTGTCCATGTTTGGGCTTTTATTTACTAAATTGTATGCCACCTCCTAAGTTTATTATATTTTTAAGAAAAAAATCTGTACTAACGAAACTAACGAACAACCGAACTTCCAGCGAAGAGCGAAAATTAATTTTGTAAAATCTTCTAAATCTTGTACGTCTCTCTTTTTTACTTTGGAAAAGAAGCGTAGTGTTGTCTCTTTCTTTGAGCTTTTTGGTCACTGTGATTTGCATGAAGCATGGATTTTAATGCGAACAGCCAAGCTGTCATCTTGTAAATCAAAGTAAAACGCAGCAAGGAAGGAAGGAGGAATATAAAATAACTACTCTACGATACCATACATATTCCAGTTTTTCATGCACTTATAGAAAGCTAGCAAGGAATCAGTAAAATATCACTGTTATTCAAACAAATCAGTCCAAGCAGTTGCGAAACGCTGTATTTGTCATCATCCTTCAAAACGTCACAAAAGAAAAGTGTTATCTCTTTCGCATTCTCACTCACAACATTATAAAAATCTAATTATCCAGATGGTATTTCAAATAAGAGTGTAAAGACTTTCAGTGCGGTTTGCTGAAAATAATGTTTATTTGTGACCTAAAAATTATGTGAAATCGCCCAGCGGATAACAATAACTGCCTTACTGATTGCGAAATAAAAATGGATCGCTATACAATTCGAAACGATTTCTTCTACACTGCAGTTGGACCTAGCAATGGCTCGAACGAAGATGCTTGCTTCATGGTAAATACTTCACAAAGCGTCATCATCACAGCAGCTTACAACGGCATACCACAGACTTTAATACTTAATTTGATATCATGGACGTGTTTGATTGCACTTTTCACTCTGCTGCGAAGTACTGCGTGGAACTATGGCCGGATGGCGTTGGTGCAACGTTCCAAGAGCCGCTGGACAAATATCTTCTACCGCGGTCAAGATGGCGAAGGCCTGGTTAACCGTCGCCGCAGCGCAGATGAGTCCTTGAACATAGATGAAGGTTTCTTTGCTTGGTTGCCAGCGGTGTTCCGCGTCACGCGGGAGCAGGTGCTGGCCAAATGTGGACCTGATGCTGTGCATTACCTATCCTTCCAGAGGCACTCAATAACCTTGATGTTCATTATAACATTAATCTCAATTGGAATTATTCTACCAATAAATTTCCAAGGAACTATGTTGAATGTGGATGCAAGCACCTTCAGTAGAACTACACTGTCAAACTTAAGTGGTACTTCATACTGGTTATGGGTTCATACTTTGATAAGCATTTCATTCCTGCCTCTTTCTGTACTTATTATGAGACGCTGCACAGGAAGGAAGCCCGCTCCTCTATCTATGACTGGGACAATCATGATCACAAACATCTCAAGGGGAGATCGCAACGAAGGCACAATCAGGGCTTATTTTGCAAATAACTTCCCTCATATACAAATTGTGGACTTACGACTGGCATACAAGGTCAACCAACTTATGGAAGTTCAAGAGAAAAAAGAGATGGTAACGGAGGCCTTGATTTACACTGACACATACTTCAAGAAGACTGGCAAAAGGATAATGGTGCATCCAAGATTGTGTGGACCAGAAATCGACGGTTTGGAGTTCTACACAGCTGAAGAGAAGAGACTCAAGGATGAAGCAAAGAGATGTAAGGCTATGGTGCTTAATGATCCTCTAGGAATTGCCTTTCTAACTTTGCCGTCTTACCAATTAGCTGAACATGTGATTAACAATTTTAGTCTAAACCGTGGATGGGTCCTCAGCCACGCTACAAACCCTTCAGACATCATCTGGGAGAATCTGAGCGTCCAACCTGGTGTTTGGTATATCAAAGCTATAGCTGTCAATTTCTTTCTTTTCATTGTGCTGTTTTTCCTTACAACTCCGGCCATTGTTGTCAATTTGTTCAACACTTTAGTAGCTAAGCCAGAGTCTATGAGTAAATTCACTAGCATCATTTTTGATTTTTTGCCAACTTTATTGCTCTGGACTATGGCAGCTGTTATGCCAGCCATAGTGTCGTTCTCTGACAAATTTCTGTCGCATTGGACCAAATCACAGCAGAACTACTCTATCATGACCAAGTCTGTGACATTCCTGCTGTTGATGACTCTGATTCTGCCTTCA
The DNA here is from genome assembly GCA_963969515.1 of Yponomeuta evonymella. Taxonomy (NCBI): domain Eukaryota; kingdom Metazoa; phylum Arthropoda; class Insecta; order Lepidoptera; family Yponomeutidae; genus Yponomeuta; species Yponomeuta evonymella. Next base: position 20,914,368 of record OZ018343.1, on the reverse strand, counting down.
CTCGGCCTCGCCAGTGCGTCCGCGTTCGTCACTTGGACGCTGCATCACGAGAATAACACAATCCGTTGGGATTGTGTCTTCCTGCCTGACAAAGGAGCCTTTTTCGTCAATTACGTTATTACTTCCGGGTTCATTGGTACATCTCTAGAACTGATTCGATTCCCTGAGCTGTTCCTTTACGTGTGGTATTTACTCCAATCGAAGTCTAAAGCCGAAAAGAGTTACGTAAAAAAGGCCATTCTGTACGAGTTCCCCTTTGGAATTCACTACGCGTGGAGCATAGCGATTTTCTCCATAACAATGGTTTACAGTCTCGCATGCCCCTTAATCTCTCCTTTCGGCTTAATCTACTTGATGTTCAAACATATTGGCGACAAGCACAACTTGTACTTCGCTTACGGACCGAGCGACATGAGCGGTGTGGGCGGCGGAAGGATTCATTCGACAGCAGTGCGATTGATACGAATTTCCGTTGTACTGCTACTAGTAAACATGGCTGCTTGGGCAGGATTACGAGCTGGCTTTGAAGCTCGAACGATCATCTTGATTATGGCATCTATAGTTGCCTTTGGAACCTTTCTTCTCCTCAGTCCTTTCCCAAGTTGCACTCCGCCTTTGCCTCTCCAAGAGGAGTCTAGCGTTCGATTCCTGGAGTACGTAGCTCCAGTGTTGACTAAACCGATGGATAGTCCGCAGAGCACGCAACCCTCGACCCCTGACTATGGCGCGTCTTCGCCCACAAGCATCGTGACTTCGTACAGCCCCGATCCTATCAACATTTAAAAAACTTTTAGTCGCTCTGCGTGTTGTAATCAGAGAAAATAATCAGATCGATCACTTGTCGACGAGATAATGTAATTTAGTTTTATACTCGATGGCAGATGTAAATAAATATACAATTTACGCGGATGAATACCTAAGTACCTAATCTTTTGCAAGGTTTATCTATTTTATTTGAGATTGCTTATTTACTATATTTCTATTTATCGTAATGAATCATAACATAATATTTTTTATTTTTGAAGTATCATGACTAATATGATCTTTTACTTAATTCGCCTAAACTTAAGACGAATAATATTGACTAATCGGCTGCTTACTACTATGTTCTTTGCTGCTCCAAATAAACGATACTTTATTTGTTTCTGGAGATTGAACAAAGCAATTTGCACATATCCGTGTTCGCGCCCATAATGCTTTGTACATCAATCACTATCGAGTCAATAAAACTCGGTGTCAAGGATATCTGGCGGCTTCGTATCTGTTAATAAACCGGTGACGTATTATCAGTTTTATATCATTTACATATCGTCCCGCGTATAAGGAGTCTTCGTTTCCTACTGGGTACATCTATGTTTGATTGCACTCCTGAGTCTTACCAATGCTTGGAATCAAATCTCCGATACGGGCATTGTTGCATTGTGTTCTGTGGTTGCATGCATATAGCATGTAACACACCTCTATGTGTGCGTAACAACCAGTAATTCGGTCAGGCTGATGAGCAATAATGCGATAAATTTGTAGCCATTTAGACCGTAGTGCTTACAAGCGTAGATTGAATGCGCTCGAGAAGTGTGGCATATTATCCTAGAGTAGAATCATGTTCATTGGTACGTATGTGTAAACGAGGGTATGGAAAATTTTGACTCTTTCTATAGTTTATGACTGCACTGTTTTGGGTTCTGGTGTGCACATTCAAGTATTGATGTTGCGGCCTAATAACACCATTCTATTAACAGCACCGCGCCATTTTCGAGAATGACGTCGTTAGTTATGTCGTAGGTAAGGTCGTATCTTATTCCATAACTTCGCACTCTATGTTTTCTGCCTAAAGGTCGCCCCAAATTGTGATTTTGGAGTCCCATCTATTAAGGTTTTTGCGCCTTATCATCAGATTACCGAAAAGGCTTACGCATTAATTTCAAATTGGGTCCAAACTTCGTCGTGTATTATTGGTTCATATACCTAACTTGAACCTGTTTCTTTTGGTATCATCTAATAGAGTGTGTCTTAGTTGGACAGAGGTTGTCTTGATTTTCCCACATTAAAACAAAGTCTTACCTTAATAAACGTAGTTAATTATTTCGATTTAATTAGGGATTAATTTGTAGAGTAAAGAAGAGCCTTCGATCTTATTTCATTTTGAAGTTGAACTAACACCGAACTGAAATCTAAAATTACTAATGAATCAAAATGGTAGCTTTTATTTGTAGCTAATCTGAAATAAACTTGTTAACGTTTTTCTTAACTGCCCCTAATGCTTGTCTGTTCGTACAGCAGGCGAAGCCATACCCATATCAACTTGCTAAATCGTATCCCCGTTAAATTTGCTTAGGTATATTTGCGGAATGTTTTAGTAAATACTCAATTCTATAAATAAAGAGTAAGAAAAAACAGCCAATACGCGGTGGGCACGCGTGGTGATTAAGCCACTCTCTGCCTGGGAGAAGGCCTGTGCCCTACAGTGGGACGTATATAGGCTGCTTATGAAGAAAAACAAATTATTAAAAAAAAATATTTTTTTAACCAATCCTTGGAATGAAAACGAATCCTTGGCGACCTTGTATTGTAGATCAGTATTTTTAATTCGATTACCAATTTAATCGCTTGGTGCCCCGGTTTAGCTATTGGGGAAATAGGCTTAGAGGGCAGAGCACATCAAGGGCCTGTTTCATAGAACGACAATTCATGGTTAACCCACAGTTTAACATGTAGGAAGACTAATTCGTTTTGTGTTCTGTGAATTGTACTAATCGGCTACGCAATGTATATCGAATTGTCATAATAAACTATGAATTATTTTAAATTTATTATAAAATTTATTTTATAAACGCTGCCCAGGTCAACCTTCGAATTGCTGTTGCAAAATCGCCAATAACTTAACTGACGTCCGTTTTCTATGACCAATTCATCGATAGATAGATGTCACCAGTAAATCTTTGGAGTACTTATATTTAAAAGTATGCAGTTTAAAATAGAGGTTTCCAACTTTAACTCATATTTTTTTTTTATTAATGGGTTTGCTCTATAATTTTAGGGATAGTTGCTATAAGCAAATCTTCTTTAAAATATCCTCTGTTAACTTTGACATAATAGTCCCCAGGGTCCCCAGACCCGGATCCTCCTTATCAGAATCTTGACACAATACCACTGATTTTAGGGCTACTTTCTCTTGTAAAAGTTTACAAAGCGCCATGGACACAGTTTTATTTCTTTATTTTGAAGCTGTCTATTAATGTATAGCGCCGGCAATTGTTTTTGTATTTTTTTTATTTATTGCAGTGTAATTTTGTCAATGCAAAGTAGCATTATTTATATTAGAGCCCATATTTTAAGGAGCCTTTAAAAGGTTAAATATTTTATTTTAAACCTTAAAGGTCTTATTTATAAAAAACACGATTCCTTAAAACGCCGATTAAAATAATCTGTGGTGGAGATTTTACAAGGAAAAGTCGTTACCATAGATTAAATAAACTGCCTCTTAGGAGTGCTTTTTAATTAATCGTGTTTTTACAAATCAGGCCGTCAATATTTGACGTACTTAAGTTGTAAGGAATAGCTGTACGATTTTAACTGCCAGTAAGCTTATCTATTCATGGATCGTTTATAGGAAACTGCTATAAATAAACTTCAAGTAGGTAAAGGTCAATGTAATATCGGCACTGTATAGTCGACACCATGCTAACCTTTACATTTTATTTACAATCTCTCCCGTATAACGTAACAGGATAGAGAGCATGGATGTAAAGGTTGATTTAATATAGTCGAGATCAACCTTTACATGCGTGCACTCTACTCGGTTGTAAAGTTCGAGCTGTTGTCGTTTGTACGAGTACGTGATACTGTGTTTTAAGCCGACCAGTCAGAACTGAGGTAATATTTTTTTCTACTATTTATATTATGATTTACTAACATGCCCAATTGAAATTCTAATCGAAATATGTTATGCCTATTCTAATAGCGGCCTTCCTAATTAACGCAAGGTCGTATCGTCAGTGCATAATTTCAAATGGCACATCCATGCAGTTTCTATTGTTGTTTAGATTCTAATCATTCTTGCCCCCTCTACTGAACAATAGTCAGTTCTTTGACCTTCTTTCTTGCAAAATCGCCCTTAACGTTAACGAGCAGAACCATCAACATTATAAAACAAACCCGTTTTTAAAGTGCAAATTTTTGTATTTTGTGCAATAAAGTGTAACAAACATAACATTTGCGCATATAAAATAAATGATGATGGGTTGTCGATTGTATCTATACGATTAACTATTCCCGCAACTACGCTCGCATATGAGATTCTAAATAATACCGATAAAATCAAAATAGTTTCCTATTTGATCCATTTCATTCTCCTATTGAACACACAGTTGGAAACACGGGCAGTTATTTTTACGGCAACATACAATGTGCTATGATGTGATGTGCAGCTAAAATCCCATCTAATTCACGGAACTACAACACGTTTTTTTTCATTAAGTACGTTTTTTAATTTGTATTATTATTATTATTGTGTGGGTGTCCGTTTTTATTTTAATTAACGTAGGTAGGTACTTACATGGTGTAAATTCAATATTATAAGATAAGATTCTTTATTGCACACAAGAAGCGAGACATAAAATATGAAAGTTACAATGAAAAAGTACAATGGGCGGCCTTATTGCTAACAGCAATTTCTTCCAGACAACCTCGTGACGGAAAGGTTTCCGAAGGAGAAAGAGAGACGGGTAGTTGGTGCAAATACGAATAATACATACTTAAACTTAATAATAATAATTAAACGTGAAGACTTCATGGCACCTAAAATTTGTTACACATTAAAAACAACATGCTTTGCTTGCATCATTGTTATACCCAAGTACTTAATATGAGTTAAATTTCGCGTTTACAGACTTAAAATTGTATTTCCCTGGTACTACATAATCTTTCCAAAATTTGTGTTAAAATAACAACAATCAGAGTGTAACTTTGATTTCTTCTATTACAAAACACTAGACTATTGTAACGTAACGAACGATGCAAATAGTGAAACGTAACAATAAGTAACGATCCATTCATTAACTTATGCACTTCTATTTGTAGTATAGTCGACAGCATATCAATTGCATAAAGTGTTATATGGTTTAAGTGTTGTCGATTGTAGTCTGTGGCGTAGTTTTGTGACTATAGGCCATGGGACAAAAGATATTGGGGCCCTATCTAAATAGCAAAATATATACATAATATTAGAGGCATGCAGACGCGTTAGTCTAGCTTAGGGGGTCCTGAGCCGTTGCTAAGGGACCCCTAAACTTAGGGGCCCCGGGGCACCTCCTAGCCCCTTGGCATTTCCAGGCTGTTTTGGTCAGTTTCATTCATCCAACCCTCCCGTAGTTCCGTACTCAATATACCGAATAACTGTAATTTGTTTTACGAGTTTTGAAGTTATCTAAAACCTTTCCTTGGGATGGAAGTCACCGCCCAAAACATGCCCTGTAGATAGATGTGATAGCCAATGTTACGCGTCAGTTGTCGGTCTGTCAATTAATATTGAATCTTCTGTTTTGGCACTAAGAATTACCACATGCGCATTCGTATACATTTAATTTTTTGGCAGCGATTTTGTAAAGATATAAATTAATTTTATGGTCGCGTATTACGATTCAATTCTGTGTTAGACTTAGCATTATCGATCGGGAACTTCGGCAGGCAGAATATAGTTTGTTTGCACTATGTACCTATATTTATGAAACTCACGCCTGTAACCCGGGAGGGCGGAGGGGAGAAGGGTTGGGCATAAACTAAATGCCCTATTAAAATAAATGATTGTGTAAATTAGTACCTAGATACAATTTGTAATATTGTTAACTGTTAAGTGACGTAGGGACATTAGGCCTAGCTTTCATGTCATTAACGTATAGTTTTTACTTTGAACTTTTTGTACCTACAATTACCAATTCACCGTTTTGAGAATGTCCTCTGTGAGACTCGGGCAGCTAATAGATCAGCCCACTTATGGACTAGACCATAGCAGTCTGTGGGAAACCAAATTGCCACTTGTGATAACCTTAAGTCTATTATTAAATGGGGGTGTCCGTCGCGCCTGGCTGTAAACAAGAGGCAACCCGTAGACCACTATGGTCAATTTTGTTAGCGAATCGGGAGGGACAATTCAGGAGTCTTGCTGGGGACAATCCCAGGACGAAGAACCATATGGAGTTACACCTAGACCATTTAGGTTTAGACCGCATTGCCACAACACCTAACAACCAAGTGTATTAATTATTAAAGGAAGAAATTGAATAATTTTGTCTCTCACTAACACTACTTTTATTTGTGCATAAAGTAAGTAAACAGACAGTAGCATTGTAGGAGCGAGAGGCAAATAGTTCAGTGAATTTATTTAATAAATTAACCATTCTATCAGTGGCTTAACTATATCATCTGAGGCCCGTCGCAAATATATTGTATAGGGCCCTCCTAGTAAAAATAAAATATATATATATATATATGGTCCAACTTTAATTTGAAGTACTCATTATAATTGTTTAAAATTTTCATTAAAAATGTTACTTCGTAGTTCGGGGAGCCCCGCAGGTCGGGGACCTGTGGCATTTTGCTAGCCTTGCCACCCTATAGTTACGCCACTGCATGCTATACACCTTGATGCTATATCGCCCAGTCTTTGCTTACTGAATCGGAAGTCAAGTGCAAGCTTATAAAAATCTAAATCCATACAATTTTTGTATAGGCTGTACTATATAAATACTTGCACGCAATATTTTATTTTTGCTTGTCATTTATATTTTGTTTTACATTGTATAATTTTGTATATAAGCTATTGAATAAAGTGTTTTATAAAATATTTATTCTGCATTCTTATTTTTAAAGGGTTTTAGAAGATTAAAATATGTTAACTCTGTTAATTAAGGAACATATTTCCGTTTTTTCTCCAAATCATCTAGATTTTGAAACGGACACCTAGTTTTACATGTAACGTTCAATAAGTCACAGTTTCTGAGTTAGGTACTTTCAATATATTTTTTTTTAATTTTTCAATGAACTTTGGTACTTGGGCCTTGGAAGGAAAATTCGTTTAGCTTAAAAAAAACTTTTCTTTTTAATTCTTCGTATAAATTAATTTTATAACAATGTAAAAATTAATGAAGACAACATGATGTTCTGTTTGTATGTGATAAATTATGTTAATGCAATTGGTAATGTGAATTCCTTCCTTTATTAGATATAGGTAAATTATCTGTTTATAAGCTATTTCAATAGTTAAATTATTATGCATTTAGTACATCAGCAGTGAGAATACATACTAACGAAAAACAGAAATGTATGAGAAAATATATAAATCTGCTCATAAGTAGGCCCAATCAAGACTGGCATGGTAAAGATACATCACCTTTTATACAAAAAATCTTCACAATACCTATTACAATAACTTACAGACCCATAAACTTTATTGGAATGATGATCTCCAATTTAAGCAATATCTCACCTGGTCAATAAAATACACCCGTTGACTGAAGATCACTATTATTTACAAGTCTAAGAATTTGAAAACTAAGTGCTATTTATAAGAAAATACAATTCAAGAGTGTTTCAAGAAATCTTGTTTTTATAAATAACACTGCAAATGTCCTCCGTAAATGCAGTAAATTCAGCCATCACATTCATAAAGGAGTGAACAACTTCAAACACTATAGAGACTAACAGAGAAAATTTTGCCAACAGCCAAGTGATTTGAAAACTACTGCACAAGAAAGTTTCACAAAGAACTTGACTGCAAACTACATTTAAGAACAAGACAATGATCCTTCTAATACAAACTCAATGGCTCTTCTTAGGCTTAGTGAGCTTCTCGTATTTGCTCTTAGAAGAGTACCACAGGCCAAAGGGTATTGCAAGCGATGGTAGTGTCATCACAGCAAATGCTCCCCAGTCCAGGATGTGGCTCGAGAACTTGCGATCAAAGTCCTTCTGCGCAACAATAGCACCTTCACCAGGGGCACTGCTGATTGATGACTGCACCTGCAGACGTGAGTAGGAAGGTTTAGTTTTCTCTTCATTTTTCGCTTTGTGAGGGCATTGCATAAGACGAGGCTAGTACATATGTGGCACTTAGCTAGACAGACTGATGGTAGTGACCAAGTCAGTAATGTGATGGAGGGGAAAGAATAATTTGTAGGACCACCAAGTAATATGATTGTCCAACAATATAGCCTGAGTAGCTGGCAAACAGTAGTTACGTATGGCACAGAACTTTAAAATGTGGAGTGAACATAAAGAGAGATATCCCAGCATTGGATATGAATGGTTTGATGACTACCTCATGAGAAACTATCATAGATGCTATCAGTAAATATGGTAGAAAATGCTTATGGCATTAAGTCCGCCTTATTATAAATTAGGCTAAGTATTAAATAATATTAATAATAAAAACAAGGAGGTACTTCTGTAGTTTTCAGATGAGGAGGGGTTTTGGAGAAGTTTCACATTTAGGAAATCTACCAGTATTTAAAAAACCTGCCACTAGTACTGCCAGTTGTATACTATGTAACTTAGATATTTAAGATTTTTCATTTATCTTTATAATGTATCACCATGCAATATAGAGTATTAATCTAATGTATATGAATTTGTAAATCCCTAATCTTACTTTTACTAACTTAACTTCTACCTAAGCTTAAGCTTTGCTTCAGTCCTTTGAACCAATCAGAAACAGAGTGAAATAAGCCTTTTGAAATTATATAAAAAAATTGTGTAACACCCTTCAGACCTATTAATAACTGGGTCAGTTTTGATGAACCACATCTTCTAGTTACAGACATACACTAAAAAGAAATACTCTCACCTCAGTAGTGTCTTCACTGGCCTTGTAAGTGACCTCAGCAGATGTGAAGTTGAAGTACCCGAATCTGTTAGACCTCACAGTAACAACATGGGAAACATTGGTCTGGGGAGGGATCCTGTCAATGTGAGCAGACAGCTGCCCTCCTACTACAGTGAAGACTTCAGGATGGAAACCGTTGTCGACAAGGTTAACGTCCACTGCGGGCGCAGTGCCGACGTTGTACAGCGTGTATTTGATCAGGATGTCCAAGTTCTCCACAAGGTATTTGTTCAGCACTTGTTTGGAGATCAGTAACCTTGCCGCCGCCGGCTCGTCGTCGGCAGAGACGGCTGCGGCCACGATTAGAAGAGCAGCAATAAGTTTCGATGCCATTTTTATCTGTAAATAGAATTTAAGAGGTTTAAATATAGGCGAGTCGGTAGACAGATTTGCGGAAGTAAAATGTGAATGAAAATGATTCTGAATCCTATTTTTCTTCTATGAATAAGGTGCGATGTTCAATGCAGTAATTTACAAAACTATATGTACCTGCTAAATATTGTAAAACTACAACAAATTCACTTCGGTTGTTTGAAAAATGAATAAGGCTCTCCGTTTCTTACAAACTCGGGTGACAGAACTTTGTACGTGGCTGACGTTTACTCCACGCGTCAGAAAATGTTGCCAAGTTTTTACGTGTAGGCTGCGTCCTTAAAAAAATAATAATTGTTAGATCCCACTCATAGCTAATGCATAGGTTACCTATTACTATGAAAATTAGGTATGACTTCTGATTTCTGATCAAACATCCAGAAAGAAAGACATTTATTGATTCAAATTAACACATCACAAGAAAAAAAGGCATAACATGTAACATAAATACAACATAGGAAAGGCAAAGTCAAAGCGTCAGAGTGCATCCTGTGAATTCCTGTGGTGTGCCAAAGTTGCCACAAAGGGCATGACTCAGCATTCCGCTGAAGGTGTGAGCTATGATAGTAATAGTGCTAATAGTGTAATAGGAATAGTGTTCCAGTTGAGCTCGAGCCTACATTTGTGACAAACGTTGTTGTTGAATGGCCTACTAGACCATTTAGCAACTTTGCGCTGTGTTAAGTGTGAATGGACCCCATCACAAAAAAAGAAAGTGTAGTTGGAAACACGGAACGCAGTTTTACTGAACTTCATAATCTATTTATTCTGTAGACTACGGACTTGACCTCCAGACCTCTGATTCTGTCATAGACAGTAATGTACTCTGTGGTCATAGAGGTAGACGGCTGCGTTCGTTGCCATTCGTTCCCTGATACTTATTTTACTCTTTGCATTCGTTGGTTGGTCTCACTTGTCTCAGGTTGGTGTGGTGTGGTGTGGTGTTGCTGGTGAAGGTGGACACCAAAGAGAATATAACCACCACGGACACAGATTAAAAAGACAAAGTGTTGTTGGATGGCGTTTGTTTTCTTTCGGTGCTACGGAATAATTTGATTATTAATTTATATGAATCAACGAGTTTTAGTTTCTGATTTAGTTACAGTGGGTGAAAAACCAAAGACCTTTCTAGTACCAAGATATGTCAGAAAAAGAAGATGTTAACAAAAAAGACGACTCCAAGCAACTAGACGACGCAGCCCTCGAAAAGTGACTTTATTTTCTTTATTTTGCTGTGTTGAGTACATAAGTAGCCTCTTTACGTTCTACTGCAAAATGTGCACCCCCAGCAGAGTGAGGATTGCGCTGGTGAAGCGTGGCACAGGAGTCGAACGAGTTGAATATATTGTAGCATAAGCATAAGCAGCCTATATACGTCCCACTGCAGGGCACAGGCCTTCTCTCAGGGAGAGAGTATAGGCCTAATCACCACACGTGCCCACCGCGGATTGGCGATTTCAAGCACTGAGCTATATGAATAGTTCAGACACTCAGGTTTCCTCACGATGTTTTCCTTCACCGTTAGCGAGTGGTATTGCTACTATAACTTCACAAATGTACATAACATAGAAAACAAAGTCATAGGTGAATGCCCGCACTGGGAATCGAACCTGGGTCTCCCGCTTCCAAGTCCAATGTTCCACCCACTAGGTTACCACCGCAGTTTATATTGTCCAACATATAATTCCTCAGAAATTAGCGATGGACATACAATTATTATTTAGTAATTAATATAATTTATAACAATTACAATACATGCGTGTTGGCGGAGGTTTCACATACTTAGCTATCAAAATCGATATAAAGGTGTAGGTATATTCATATGCGAGAGATTTACACTAACATAGGGCACATGTTTTACGGGTACACTTTTAAATAAAAGTTATTTTATTTAAATTATGACTTTATTTTGCGAAAATTTTTTAAGCAAGTGACATAGAACAAAGAAGAAAAACATGGTGACATCAGTCAAATAGAAAAGTACACCTTTTACATACTCTATTTAATTGTCCTTCATCCTGTCATACCAGCCAGTCTGCAGTGGAACCGTTGCAAACCGCTTCCTAACAACATGCCTTGTCTTAAAGAGAGAGTGTGTATTGGCTTAATAACTTCGTGGGCCCACATTGAGACCTCCATCTTTTCCCAGATTGGCAGTTGAGGAGCTTATGCGGGAGGCGGTGCAAGGAGCAGCAAGAGCTGAAATAATTGGCCCATCAGGCTGGGTACCAAAAGGCTCCCAACCGAAAACTAACAAACGTTTTCTGGTTAATACTATACGACACGCTGTAATCTCCAATAATTTAAAAAGCTCAACCAAATCTAGAAACAGAAGTACCAAATCGCCAAAACGAGAAAGGCATTCTGAGTCCACTTCAAGGAGAGACCGATCAAAACAGAGACAGTAAGAATGGAGGAATTAAATGTAGACACTGTTATCAATGAGATATTTGACTTAAGTGAGTCCAATAAGTGGAAGCCTTCGGACAAAACACCATTAGTAACAACTGAGATAGAAAGATTGAAATCTGGCCTTAGAACTTTCCTTGAGGGCAGTGACTATGATATTTTATCAATTGCTAATGAAAGTAGAGACCTCTGCAAAGAGAGCACTGAGCTTATTAAAGAAATGGAAGCCTGTCAGAAGGAAATAGAACACAAAACAATGGCAGAGATATTGAAAACTATTAAAAACCATGACACTCTTACCAGAGAACTAAAGGTAGTCAATTTTATGATAAATATAATTTATGATATTGTTATGTGTGCAAAATTTATTGAGAATTTTGAGCAAAGCAAGAAGGTTCCAAGCTTGTATCAGGCCGTTGACTTCATCTCAGACTTACTCGAAACCCTCGACAATCCAGCAGAGGGCTTCCGTAGCCTATCCATGTATCATAATATTAAATCTACAGCATTGGAAATTTGGGAGAATCTACAGATGGATCTGACAAACCGTTGGAATCAGCTGTTTGCCTGGTCTGTGAAAACTGCAGGGAACAAGAGTACTATAACAATTAATATAAAGTTTGATGAAACTATTCCAACATCAGATGTATTGAATGCACTGTCCCTTTGCAAACAGTTACCTGTGAAAGTAGGTGCATTTTCAGACTTTTTACTGAAAGAGGTTTTGATTCAGATTATACATCATGAATGCACTGTGTTTGCCGAAAGTGATGATCTGATGACTGTAACTGTAAACCATAAAAACCAAGAGAAACCAGCTTACGATGTTGTCATAGCTAACATAAGAGTACTGTTTGAATTCCTTGGTAATAAGCTGAATATAGAAATTGGCAGGGGTGATGTAACTATGCTGATGATGGTGGGTAAAAATATAAGCATTGAGTTCAGTGATGTATTGATTAAAGATTGTCTCATAGAAACAATACCCAGTTCCATACATGAGCTGCAAAGTTACAGCCAGATCACTTCTGAAATAGAAGACTTTCAGCTCTTCTTGACTAACTTAAAATTCTTTCCCGATGAAAATTTCTCTATTTTGCAATATGTCAATAACATTGATGTGCTTTTCGCTGACAAATCCAGCCAGCACTTCTTGGAGACAGCCCGTCAAATCATGCTGAAAGACCTGTCAAACACCATGTCCATTGGTGTTAACATCATACCCAATAACAACACTCCGAACGCTGACTTTGTAAGCATTGATGATGAAGAAGCTTTAAAGATATTTGACAGCACTATACCACAGAGTTTATTCTACTTCCCCCGCTGCATGATCTCAAAGACTGCTCAAGAGCTCCTAGACCTAGTCTATATGATGATGGAGCAAGCTGTCCAATGCTCTGATATAGTATGCAAGAGACTCTATATGACTACAAAGTTGGTTTTTGAGCTGTATGATGCCGTAGTTCCATATCATCATGAGAACTTTTTGCAGACCATTCCTCAATATGTTGGTGAGTTGATGTAACTTAACTTGCACAATTGCAATAGGTACTATTTCTATTTTGAAAATTTTAAATTAAGATGATGCCAACTATCACATTCTTGCCCTAGCTTCATTATTGCCATAGAGCCTGCTGCTGCTCCATACCTGCCGTCTTCGCCTCGCTCAAGCTACCTGTTGTATTTTATGAAGTGTGTGTAACATCTGAGCACATAATTTTAGAGAGAAAGTGAATGGAGATTATACAAAATTGACCCTCTGTCCCCTTGGTTGGGACATATTCACGACAAAAGCATGGATCAGATCAATCAATCATATATTTACTGTCATACATGTGCTGGTTATTTATAAATACATGACAGTGCCAATGTAATTTTACTGTATAAATTTCGTAGTCTATCTTGTTTTTCGCTGTCATCCATCAGCAAATAAAACCATTGGAGTGTTTTGTTACTTTAGACGGGTCATTTATATAAATGAGGAAAAGTAACAGACCCATAAAACTTCTTGGGGTACTCCATGCTTTATTTGTCGGGTTGAAATGTAATTTCAGTTCTTGATATGTCGAAAATTAGCGTTAGAAGTTTAATTTCAGTTCTTGATATATCACAAATTAGCATAAGAAGTTTTCCGAAGTCGTTTCTGTTGCCCATTTTACCTTTTGTTTTGTAATTTTTTTTCTGTTCATTGTTTCTTGTGTGCTATAAAGAATATTTTTGGTTTATCTTTCTGATGAGAACTGTAAAGAATGCGTTGCCGCCGTCAGTTTTCCAGAGCATGTCGCCATATAACTAAAAAATAGGCAATTAACAGGCAAGCACAAATAATATAATTTAATCTTGACCATCTTCGCTTACTATGCGGCGACACAGAGGTCAAGTGCTAACCTCTCTTAGTTATCAGTTTTTCGCCCCCAGCGCTCTACCACAACAACTGCATGTATCTCGCGCACAACCTGCTAACTTTCGGCGACAAATGGCTGACTCTGATGGAGGGACGCTCCGTGCATTACCCCATCACGTTCCTGGAGCTGGTGCCGGAGCTGCGCGCGAGCGGCCAGCGACACCTCGCGCAGCATCTGCAGACGCAGCGTGCGCAAATACATCACTACATACGCTCCTCCGGTAAGTATTAGTCTACTTTCTACGCATCTTTTACCCATCCTTACGCAACTCAAATCCTAAGGCCCTGGCCATACAGAAGGGACGTGTATGGGCTTCGCCCCGTCCCTTAAGTACATTTTGTATGAAAGTGAATTCAATTAACGACGCGTCTTTTCCTCGCCCTCACCCCACAACCCTTCTGTGTGGCTAGGGGCTAAGAGACCCGACATATTATGTCGGTCCAGTTTGTTCTACGCCTGAGCGTTAAAAACAAACTCCTTGGAAAATATGAATATCAGAAGTGGGATCTCTCAATCAAGAAGCCAGTACTTAAATAAAGATAAGAATATTACCTAAATGTTGGTATCAGATCCTTGTACCCAAATACCTCTATTTTTAAATACAGGTTTCTATCACATCATATTATGTAGAACCGTGACTCTTGAGCACGCTAAGCTTTGTTTTGGCTATATCACATTTTGGATGGCAATAAAAACATGAAATCAGAAGTGGGATTTTACAGCCGGCCAACAGTGAAATTTAACTGCTGTCCTTCCCGAATGAAAGAAAAGCTAGCTTGAGAATTACGAGCAAAGCGAGAAGTCATGATCATAGGATCACAACTGTGATTTATGTTACTTATGCTCCTTGTTATATCCTCTCGCCAATTGTAGGTATTAATAGTCGGGCTCTTCCTATCACTGGTCATCAGATAGATAGATAAATAATTAACGTCGGTTTTTCCTCTAGATTTAAACTGCATAGTGGTGAAGGACGTCCTAAGCGACAACGCCGAACAGGCCATCCGACAGTGCTTGCGGCAAATGCAGCTGCTCAAGAACGTCTGGATCGGTGTCTTTCCCGCCAATGTGTTCACTAGGTACACATTTCTATCCATATTAGATACGATAAGATAATTTTTATTGAACGAGAAGCAGAGTCCTATTATGTCAAATTTTGTTAGTGAACATAACAAAATTTGACATAATAGAAAATATGTAAAGTAACAGTCTTTGAAGTATCTTGTCTTCCGTAAGTTCTCAGGATGGGTATGCAGTGATACGAAGACTTTTCGATAGAACGTAGTTTTGATTAGGTATAAAATGTACAAAAGATGCTTGCGCTAACGCGTACGTAGAAGATAATAGTTACAATGTGGCCGCTAGACGGCGCAACAATCGTATAAAAACGCCTGAACCAAAAGTAGTAGCAAATGCAAACTTGGGAGTATTAATATTTGGCAGGCGCCAACAGTCTTATTTGTAAAAAGTCGATTCGACTAAGACGGTGTTAAAGCTGGTTTATGACAGAAGTTCCTGTTCTACTCTGTCGTTTTAGTGGAATCAACCTTTAATAAGACTGTTAATATCTAAAAATATATCGTTTTACGAGCATCTGCTTGTATTTCAGCATTAGCAAGCATATATTCAGCACCTCTTGCCTCTTCTGTTAATTGTTTATTACAGTAATAAAAAAAGTCTCGCGTTTTGTGGCGCTAAAATGTCAGAATTTGACAATTATTGTTCTGGAAATTCGCGACTTTTGACATTTAATACGCGCGACTAGCTTCGTCTTAGTACCCATGCAGGTGCTGCTACATCTGTCACTTGTCTCGTTGACACATTCTAAAATTTTGAATGAAAAAAACAATTGTATCCTTTTTGGTCTGAGGCTTTGCTAGGTATTAAAACTACGAAAGTTATGACAATAGCTGAGTCCCGGTATATTTATATAATATGCTTCTACTGATGGACATAGGGCCCCACCGAGGCACGCCACTCTTTCTGTCCTCGGCCATCTTCATCCAGCTGCTACGCCGATGAGCCTTGCCTAACGAATCTTACAATATGGTCTAATTTCAACTAACACGTATTTACCCTCTCCAGGCTCATGGCAACACTGGTCAACATGTTCGTGGATGAGATCATACACCGTGTATGCACGGTTGAGGATATTTCGGCGGAAATGGCCACCCAGCTCACAGAGATCTACACCATTGTCGTCAAGAAAGCACCCAACGTGTTTCAGGTATGAGCTTTAACATAAGCACCCTTGCAACCTGTTACTAAAATACCTAATGCAAAGCTAAATACAGTTTCTTCGTTAACAATATTTCAAAATAATCGAGCCTTTAAAACTTTGCCTTATTAGAAATATGATAAGGAAGTTAATGATAAGTTTTCAGCTGCTATTTTAGCTAGCTTTAATAATTAGGATTACTTAGTAACTGTCTACATTTGCCATTGATTTGCAGTGACGGTCACACTACGCATTTTCTGCGAGTGGTGTGGTGTGAGCACGCCTTATGCATTTTTTGTCTGTTCATAGTTTACACCATGCAGGCAACCTGCTTCCGTCACTGCTACACACATTCTGGACCCCCAATTGAAAATGAAAAGAAAGTTTGTTGACCAGTTGGCAAACACAATCGTCGCGTTATATACGTGATTTTTCATTAAAAGAGCTTAGAAGAGAATGGCAGCAGTTGTCATGATGATAATAATCTAGTTGTTTTTTTTCTTACAGAAGCCGTCCGACATCGAAGAGTATGTGAAGTGTTGGGTGAAGTTGCAGGAACTAATCCTAGTCCTTGGCGGGTCCCTGAAGGACATAGAGAAGCGCTGGAACGACGGCACCGGACCTTTGGCCGTGCACTTCAGGACCGAAGAGCTGAGGAGCTTGATCAAGGCACTGTTCCAGAATACTCAGTTTCGCGCGAATTTATTATCCAAGATAAAATAATTTGTTGTAGTTAACTGGTTGATGTCTATTTCACTTATGGTACCTAAATAAATTATGAAATAAATGTGTAGAACACGAATATTTTCAGTATTATTCTCACCGTGTAGACCTTGCCAAAAAAAAAAATTAACCTGAAGTACCTACCTACATACTTCAGTAATTATTTTATCGAAAATTCAGATAGTTGTTTTCATATAATACAAGTTTGCTATAAAAATGGCTTTAGATTTATATTTTTACTAGCTGTGCCCGCGACTCCGTTCGCGTACATTTCGATTTTTACGAAGCAGCATTTGTATGGGGGCCACGTCTTATCATAACTGGAGCTAGAATTTAAATAGCCTATCCTGTGTCCCAGATGTCTATATGTTTTTATACCAAATTTCATCAAATTCGGATAATTGGTTTAAGAGTTATGGAGGAACATACATACATACACACATACAGAAAAAAATTCTAAAAATCGTGAAATTAGTTTCAGTATCATATATTGAGCCTATAAACACAATATCTCTGAAAACAAACTAACTTACTCCATGACCGACCCTTACAGATTTATTATTAGTATAGAAGATAGATAGATAGATGACTCTACGTGAGTGAGTAGGCCAAATAATCCGGGAAAGAAAAAAAATTGAGCAAAAAAGTACTCTTTAATATTAACAATTTCTTGCAAAGATCTCTTACGTCCTTTGGCAAACATTCAAATACCTTCAAATTGGCGTGCATAGTGGTGGTTGAGCCATGCCCGTCCCAGAATGGTCTAGTGCTAGTAATAGTAAATTCGTAGTCTAGAGCCGACCTAGAACGTTTTCATATCGGGCTACCTAAGTAAAATGTATGAAATATTAGGGGTTAAAGTATGAAATTGCCGTTTTATTGCAATAGGTTCTTTGAATTCACATAGAATCTTCATGGTTTGAGGTTTTCGAATGAAACATTTTTCAAATGGTTTCTATGATGTTCTTTTTTTAAAAAATGTGAAACATTTGAATATCGACTTTCAATTGTTTTTGTTATTCAATTTAGACAAGAAAGATGGATACTGCGAACATTCGAGTGATTATGAGGCACCCATTTTTCGTATTTTTTATTTTATTGATTTGACGCAAGTGAGTCAATATTGTGGGTAAGGTAACGTTAAACCATGCCGCTAATTTCTGGGTAGTTTGACTAGGGTCGGCTTCCACTATCTCTCTTAATTCATCGTTATTCACCTGTGTGGGCGGTCTTCCTCGTGGCTCGTTCTTTAAGTCGAAATTTCCATCACGAACGCGTTTAAACCAAAATCGCACGGTGCGTTCATTAGTAGATCCCTCTCCAAACGCAGCATTGATATTGCGGGCTGTTTCTGCCGCGTTAGTTCCGCGTCGGAACTCGTATTCAAAAATCACTCGAATTTTCGCAGTAGGTATCCATCTTTCTTGTCTAAATTGAATAACAAAAACAATTGAAAGTCGATATTCAAATGTTTCACATTTAAAAAAAAAACATCGTAGAAACCATTTGAAAAAAGTTTCATTCGAAAACCTCAAACCATGAAGATTCTATGTCAATTCAAAGAACCTATTGCAATAAAACGGCAATTTCATACTTTAACCCCTATTATGTATGTGTCTTATATTGTCCTGTGTTCTGAGGTCCGGCCCGATCTCGGAGCCGACACCGATTTATTGGCGGCACTATCGGATGCCCATGAGCCGATGGATGTTTGTAGGTGTGCTATACGTGTATCTATTGAATTCAATGGTATATCTAAATAGTCTCTGTGCCCGCAGAGCCCGATGCGCGGCGGCCAATTTTGATTGTGTGTATGTGTCTTGTTTATTGATACTGTTTGTGAGGTTAATTAGTAAATAATCGAATGTGGATTCACTCATACGAAAGTTATTAAAAAACTTTCTAGGTACGTTTTGAAGCTTGCTAAAAGGAGTATAAAATATTCCCTCTGAATATCTAGCTTCCACAATGGGATGTAGGTATCCATTACTGTCTGTGGACAGATCTTTTTTTGCGTCTCAAATATAATGGATACAGCAAATAAAGTTTTCTATTATAGTCTGCCATGATGACCGCCGCACTAAGTTATCGAGAAAAGGCCGTAGGTATCGGAACGATTTTGTCGGAAATATGTGAAAACAGAACATGGTGTGGGCTTTCGGATGTCGGCTATCGTCGTCTGACACCGATATCGGATCGGTTAATGTGAGAACGCTCTTAGGATGTTGGTTGTGGCAGACCGCTTCCGCTTTTGGAAAATAACCCTAGAGACTAGGTTAAAGTCGCCTATTATGTTTCCGCTAGAATAGGATGTAGACATAGTAGTGGAGGTGGCTGTGCATATCAGTAATTGCTCTACCTCTCTGTAACGCTAAAAAGCAAAGATAAAATTTTTGCTGTTTCGTACGTTCTTCAAAGCAGTCGTCTTTTCGAAGCTCGGAATAGTTTTTATTTTTTTTATTTTTCTTAAAGCTTACCATTTTAACAGGATAAAGTCCTAATACAATAGTGAAGCACAGACACAAAAACAAGGATACACACTACTTACAGCACTTTACTTGTAAAATAAAAAGAGTAGTCTTTGTGAACTCATTCAGAGAACAACCTAAGATGTCTATTTAATTGTTTCACTGACAGTTCAAGTGCAAGATAAAGGAACGACCAAACTTGTGCGTAAATTGAAACGTCATAAACGTCAGCTGCTCGCTGTACGAAAACAACCTACAATTTGAGACGAGTTTCTTAAAAATGGCAAAATTAAATTAAAATAAAGTATAACTCCACATAACCTACCAAAATGCATTCTATGAAACTTTGGCGTTATAAAAAGATCCCAATTTTGGGTGTAAGCCGACTCTATGCTACCACGAAGAAAAAAATACCGGACCCTCAGGAGGAGGAAAATTTACCAAGTTAGTAAACAGATTCTGATTATTAGATATAACCTGGTTATTTCTTTAAATGCAACAGCAACAACTTAACTGTAAGTCCTACTTCGCCTAGAGCTAGAAAACATAATTACCGGACAGACTGCTCTTGCATACCATAATTATAGATAAAACAATGCTAGACCACAGACGAGTGCACTAGGGCACTTGAGGGCACCTGAGTGCCCTAGTGCACTCGTCTGTGGTCTAGTATTGTTTTATCTATAATTATGGTATGCAAGAGTATGTCCAGGAATAAAAAAGGTTTAAAGATTATTGAATACAGATTTTATTTATTATTTATTTACTATTAAGTCAACATCAACAAATAATTTAAGGTGGCAACTTTCGTATTTTGTAGGACTGCTTTAGAAGAGTGTGATTGATGCTGGGAGGGGAAAGCGGAATACCTACAACATTCAAATTTACATGATGTCAACAAAGAGTGGTTTTTAGGTGGACTAGAAATTTAATAAATCTGATTTTTATCATTCAGTATTTCAGTACCCAGTCAGTAAAAACTCAGACAGGCGTGTTTATGTATGGGGTTTGGCGGAGACTGGGGCCCTCGGCATTCATTTACCACGGAGCAGTAAGAAGAAGGCCAAGAATAACATCTCCTTAGCTTGGCACCCAATGAGATCTACTTTTGCTGAGAGGTTTGATGTGAGTATGATTACAGTTCATTATATTTATCTCTTTGATTTGTCATCTAATCTTTTATCTCTATGATTTGTCATCAGTGTTTGGAATATGACTGCTCCATAAGCATGCATATTATAAGTAATTAATAAAATGAGTGTTAGCAAAAAACCCAGTAGTACTCAGTAATTAAAAACAAAAAATTGACACTAATTAACCTTGAAAAACTGAACAAATGTTATCAACAAATAAACAATGATTGGCAGACAAATAAACAATCATCATCATCAGTCATTTGACGCCCACTGCAGGGCAGAGGCCTCCCTTGTGATTTTCATAACCATGAGGGGTTTTACCATAATCGCCACACTTGGCAGGCGGGTTGGCGATCGCAGTATGTGGTTGGATTCTCAGAAAGACGCTGCTGCCCGTCTCCTGGTAATTTATATCCTTAGTCGCCTTCTACGACATCCACGGAAGGAGATGGAGTGACGCTATTCGTAATCCGGCGCCACACGGATAAACAATGTTTTGGATTAATACATAGAATACATTCCGCTTTATCAAACTTGCAGGCACAGCTAATACATTTTTTTGTGTAGGTAAACTACATCGTACTTGTGGAACTCGATTGCCCACCACTATTTTATGATATTTTAGTAGATCTTTAGCGTGTGGTGTAGATCTTAGCCTGTTTATGGAATTACATGTTAAAGCAATAACATGTAATTCCATAAACAGGCTAAGTTATACACCATTCCAGGTGACAGAAATTGCCACTGGCTACGGTTTCACAGTAGCGGCCATTAAGACTAGTGAACAATACAAGCTGTTTGGCACTGGTATCAACACGGACTCACAGATTGGATACCATGCCCCGCGGATGGGACATCCGCTAGAGCTGCTGCTGAGTCCGGCGCCCATCCATATTCCATACAAAAGCTTAGATACTAAGGTTTGTAAGCTGCTCAATACTCTTAAATTACCGTGACCCTGATCTAAAAGTTGACCTTGAACTTAAATGCGATGTCTTCAACAGCTGTGAATTAAATTTCTTTCACTTTTTACCTTCATGATAATCATATTTTTTTTATTTATATTGTTCCTACTTGAATAAATTTGACTTTGACATTAAACTTCTAATTTACCTGAACTAGTACATTCCATAGTTGATCAACCTTTAGTAACTTTTAATTAGGTACTCGTGATTCTCACATACATTTAACGGACCTAATAGCGATTTTTATTCACTAAACTTAATACCGGTAAACCCAATAACTTAATTACCTTCAGTCCCAACGTTTCGGCAACGTTGCAGACGGCAATAACCAAGGTCCCGGTCAGACTTAGTTGGCGAGTATGATACAATCCATTCCCGATCATAGCCCTAACATACGATCGAACATGTACGGCCGAGCCTCGGGATTACTGATGTGCCTTTCAGAATCCGTACGGCATATCAGTAATCCCGAGGTCTATCAGGTCCTAAGTACTGGGAATTGTAGGAATGGTACAAATAAACGCGTTTTATTACCTTCCTACTTAGACCCAATGTAATGCTACTAAAAAGTGCTTCCTTTAGTAATGTAAAAAGCCTAAGATATCGGTAAAAAGCCGTGCTGTCTTGAACGTGAAATATTTAGCAACCCTTGACCCGACAAATACAGCGACCTTGAACTTGGAAACCCTTTCATACAGGCATCTATTCCAGATCATAGGACTAGCAGCAGGCCGAGCGCACACGCTAGTCCTCACAGACAACGAGGGGGTCTATTCTCTCGGCAATAACTCCTACGGGCAGTGCGGACGCAAGATAGTCCCCCACGAGGAGTATCGAGGGAGCATGGTCACGCACAACATTAAGAGACTTGGCAAGGAGAAGGTTACAGCTGTGTGCTGTGGCCAGGATCACAGGTACATTCTATTTTGGTTTTTGTGCTGTGTCTGAATATTCTTGTATCTTCTTGTCTTCAATAGGATGATTGAGTGAAAATCCTTTATTGAACAATAAAAAGATATTTGTACATAGGCGAGCTTAATACTAATATGTAAGTCCATCCATAATGAAAAACTATTTTTGTGTATTTTTTTAATATCTAAATAAAAGTCTAGTGTGTGCTAGTGAGCAGATGGAGCCATTGACTCTTCTTTTTAGGATTCCGTACCTTAAAACGAAAAAACGGAACCCTTAGGTCTCTCACGACCCTTTATCTCGGGAACGCGTGGTGATATCGAGTTGAAATGTACTTAGGTCTACATCGAGCTAAAAATCGGGCTTCTAAGTTAACGAAAAAAAATACGGCCGTTTATGCGGCAAAAAAACGTATATTTGGACACTCAAGGTAACTAAAATTTATAGCGTGCTTTCCGTTGACCTAGAACTATGAAATTTGGCAAGTAATATCGTCTTATACTACAAGTGCATGGAAAAATCTGAATCCATATATTTGTAATTAAATCATAAAAAAAATAGTCTTAGAAGTTCGGGAAAAGCTCGGAAAAGACTGCGGGACTCGACCTCTGAACTATTTATAATATGTAATGTAATGTACCTAAACAAAGTATGCTTTTCGTTTTTTTTTTATGAGGCAATAAATACTTTTTATCTTATCTTTATCTAGTCTGCTTTCTAATGCGATGCAAAAAAAAAACACATTGAAGGTTTTTAAAAAACACTAACGTAGCTCACACAATTTTTACCTGGAAGTAAAATGGGATGGGATTATTAGATTTTTACGTATTGGCAACACTTGGATCATAGAGTACTTTATTATATTGACTTGGATGTTGATAACCTTGGGTTTGTGGTTTGACACATACATGAAGACGTAATTTATTTTCAAACATTCCGTTTTTCTCTTGGTAACACGTATGTTTTTTCCGTGTTCTCTTGTCATTTCGACCAGTTTTTCGAGTCCACATGAGTAGATGCAACATGTGAAAGAGATATCAAAAGATATTTTTACTTTTTTTTGATAACAGAGTTTTTTATTGGCATAGATTTCATTGGAACCTTAAATTTATGGCCGTCACATACGACGGCGTTAATATATCCGATATTTTTTCCACTTTATATCCAACATGCAACCCGCGTCCACACACGACTGCGTTGTGATTTAGTATAGAACAACACATCGCGCTAATATAAATTATTTATAGACTTCGTCTGTCACGACCTTAAAAAAATAAGCGTATTGATGTCCACATAGAGTACGTCAACAAATGTAATGGGTTGTGTGTGAGTGATGGATTCCGAACTCGGCACATTTGAAAGTGACAGTATTTTTTGCATCGAATTAAAAAACCGGCCAAGTACGAGTCGGACTCGCGCACGAAGGGTTTCGTACCATTATCTATACAACATTAGATAAAAAAAACAGCAAAAAAATCACGTTTGTTGTATAGGAGCCCTCCTTAAATAATTAATTTTATTTTGTTTTTAGTATCTGTTGTTACAGCGGCAACAGAAATACATAATCTGTGAAAATTTCAACTCTCTAGCTATCACGGTTCTTAAGATACAGCCTGGTGAAAGACAGACGGACGGACGGACGGACAGACAGACAGCGAAGTCTTAGTAATAGGGTCCCGTTTTTACCCTTTGGGTACGGAAGCCTAAAACAGACTAAGAACCTACAAATTTGTACGGAACCCTCGGTGGGCGAGTCCGCCTCACACTTGTCCAGTTTTTTAAACTCATTCTTCCTCCGAGGAGATTTGAGGCAAGAAATAGTACATTGTTCACCGAGAGGAGAAAGTGACCGATTACCGTCGAGGGTTTAAAACACCCGAGATCGGGAATCGCAGTTTCTCTCGAGTGATACATAGTGCTTTATACTACACCTGCTTGATAGTTTTATTTTACTTTCTACGAAAACTGAATCCTCAAACAACACACAAATTGGAAATGGCGCCAATGGCGTCTGCAATTTTCACATGTTCTTTTTTCAAATTGTTTATCCTGCCGCCGCAGGGTCGCACTGCCAGCCCGACACCATCCAACACACAGCTAGTGGCCAGTGTCATTTTGCGAACTTGGAGATAAAAACTCACTGTAAAAACTTTTTGGCTTTTGATATTTAGGTTACCGGCGCATAGTCTTACCCAAAATTAAAAAAGAAAAACCACGTAAGAAATGGATTTTCATACACTTTTCTCTCCCGCTCAGATGCGTTTTCTCCCCGCATATTTGTTCGATATGCAATGACGTACTTTCTACCGTAAATTTGATAAAGTATCAAGGTACTTTCCAAGCAGGTGTAGTATAAAGTTTATTTTCAATCAAACAATCAGCTCGTCCACTGCTGGACATAGGCCTCCCCCAGGGCACGCCACTTCCTTCTGATATCGGTCAGCCTCACTCAGCCGCTGCCAGCGATCTGCCTCAGATCGTCGGTCCGCAGCTGGTGGGCGTCCCACGCTGCGCTTGCCAGTTCGTGGTCTCCACGCGAGAACCTAAGATTCTTCTATTCTTCAAAAAGTTGCCTTCCATGGCCGCAGCGAGAACCCGACTCCGATAAGATAAGATAATGTTTTATTTACACACCAAATCACACATTACACGCCTGGGCGAAATTAACACATAAAACGCCTAAAAAAAAAATAAAAATAAAAGACACTAACGGTCCCATTCGCGTGTCTTGGCAGCGACGCGACAGAAAGGCTACCTTAAATCTATCTCAACTGGGTGAGATCATGTTTGTTCTATGTTCTCTCCTTTTCATGGTTGAAAGTTTTGAATATCTTTCCAGCCTGCTCATTACGGAGGCCGGCCATGTGTACGCGTGCGGCTGGGGCGCCGATGGACAGACCGGGCTCGGAATCTACGAGAACCAAGGCGTGCCCGCTCGCGTGAAGGGGGACATCACCAGCGAGCGGATTGTCAAGGTCTCTTCGACTGCCGACTGTGTGCTAGCTTTGAATGGTAAGAGATACTGGCCTATAAAATAAAGATCGATGTATTTATACATATAGGCACATGGCCTTAGTTCGTATCACTAAAGAGGGTAACCTCGAGGTCTCCAGTCGACAACATTTTTATCTAGGTTGTCAGTTATAGGGCAGATGTGAGCACGTTGTTACTTCAGCTAGCTAATCTCTATGATTAATCTCAAGATTATGGGCCAGTTTCTGAATTGAGAATTTCGCTAAGTACCTAAATAGTTAACTGTAGTGCTGTCTATTCGAATTTCTCAGAAAAGGGCGTGACATAACGTTCCTAAAGTATTTACTTAGTGAAATTCTCAATTCCGAAACAAACCGGCTCTAAGTCAATCACTTTGGTTCTATGGCAAATTGAGAAAGAAAGTTTTCCAGACAAAGGCGAGCTGTTCGGCTGGGGCAACTCGGAGTACGGTCAGGTGCCGATGGCCACGGCCCAGCAGCAGGTCAACATGTCCTATGCGCTCGTCAACTTCACCAAGGGGCTGGGCAAGATAGTGGACGTAGCCGCGGGCGGCTCCTTCTGCTTGATCGTTAATGGTGAGACATAGAACATATTAGTAGGCCTAAAATACCCTCTTTGTAAGAGGGGGTAAGAGGAGGCACCATTGGTACCAACCATATTTTGGTCTCGCAACAATACGCTAAAATCAAAATGGATGCCTAAGCTTACAAGTTCGTCCCCAGCAGCAGAGGCCTTCCAGATGAGATGTCATTTGACTGCCTCGTTGGACTAGCCGTTAGGGCGCTTGCTCCAAGATAGAGGTCGTGAGTTCGGTTCCGCCGTACATTTATATAAATGGCCTCAGTCTGGGTGTATTTTCATGTTTGTGATGTCTTTGCATGGTAACCGTAGCACAGGGTATCCTAATTTGGCACCAGGTCAAGTGATTGTGCGGTGTGGAGATTATTATTATTGTCATAAAAAGCCCAACATTTTCCAACTTTAGGCGCTAAAATATCTCTGAAAGGTGCTAAAATTATATATTCCAATGGTAGCACATATAAATTAGATGGAAAGAGTACACTTTATTGCGAATTAATACGGCCTCATTCGATTCTTTTTTTTTTTAACCCTAAAAAGGGCACCCTCCGGAGGACACGGGGGAGGGAGGTGGTGAATGCTCATGCATAACAGCACGGGCCCGGCCGTGCTGCCAATGTGGGACTCACAGGAAGTGCGCCTACCCACTAAACACCACCTAGGGGCTGGTTTGGTCCTAAGGACCCCTAAACCGACATCGTGAGCGACCCACCTCGATGCCGAGGAGGGCGCGCAGCGGAGCTCCTTAGGGGAGTGTCCGCTTGGAACAGCTCGTCACATCGTGACCGCGGCTAGGAGGGAGTGGTGGGGACACCGGCGGGGGCGGGGGCGGGGGCTACGTCTGACTGGGACTGGGCCTCTAGTAGGCGGTCCAGATCAGATGAAAGTTGATCGGGGGGGTCGACGAGGGCGTTCCTGGGCCTGCGCACCAGGTAACGGGGGTTCGTCGTGGGGGGAGTGTAGTCCGCTGCTTGGCGGATAAGGGGGTTGGGGTGCACTTCGGCCGTGCTGAAGAAGGTCTCTGAGAGAGATTTAGTGAACTGTCATTCGATTCCTCTAAAGCACTCCTAAGAGGTAGTTTATTTAGTCTGTGGTTACGACTTTTTCTTGTAAAATCTCCACCACAGATTATCTTAATCGGCGTTTTAACGAATCACGTTTTTATAAATAAGATAGTGTTTAACTATATTTTCATGGATCTAAGTATTGTAGGTATAAGATTGTTGATCTTATCGAGATTTCTTCCAGAAAACCTAATTAAGTACCTACAGTATTGATTTGTTATGACATTTCACAATCTGCTGTCTGACAATGTAATGTTAAATATTTTTAAGGCAAAACCCGTCTGTGCAGTTCCACCAAGCCAGCCAAGAAAAGATTTTACCCTGAAATCTGACCTTCTTGTCCTTTTCAGATCAAGGCGACGCATTTGTCTGGGGCTACGGCCTTCTAGGCCTCGGGCCCAACGTCCAGTATACTCCAAAGCCTAAGCTGATCTACCCTACACTCTTCGGACGGAATGAATTCAACCCCGAATGTGTAGTGAAAAAAGTCGCCTGTGGCATCGGTCACCTAGCCGCTATCACTAATAACGGGGATCTCTACATGTGGGGAAGGAACAGACATGGGTGCCTTGGCTTGGGTAATAGTAAAGACCAACATTTTCCTTTGAGAGTGGCTGTTGGGGCTAGTGTTTTGGATGTGGCGTGCAGTGTAGATCATACTATAGCAATTTGTAAACCATTTACGTAGTAATATAATTATTGTTAAGCTTCCTGTTTTTCATTTATTTACCGATTGTACCTGAGGATTGTACCAATCATGGAAGATTATAAGTACATGATTAAAAATCTGTAGACCATTCATAAAACAATGGGAAAAAAATCCTTGCCCGAAAATGAAGGTGGCTTAGTCACATGGGGTGGTAGCCTAGTGGTTAGAACATTGGACTCGGAAGCGGGTTCGATTCCCAGTGCGGGCATGTACCTATGACTTTGTTTTCTAAGTTATGTACATTTGTGGAGTTATAGTAGCAACACCACTCGCTAACGGTGAAGGAAAACATCGTGAGAAAACCTGAGTGAGCTATTCATATACCTCAGCGCTTGAAATCGCCAATCCGCGGTAGGCACGCGTGGTGATTAAGCCCATACTCTCCCTGAGAGAAGGCCTGTGTCCTACAGTGGGACGTATATAGGCTGCTTATGCTAGTCACAGGCTTGGTAGGTGGCACCAACACCTAACCTGACATGGCCTTTGGTGGCAACCTTTGGGAAGGCAGAATAAGGTCATCAAAAAAAGAGCTGGCGCTGATGATCAGTGATGTTAGGTGGTGATAACACCAGTGCTGGAAAAGAAAGACTGCAGTTGTACTTAAGACTGTAACAACTGAAGTTCATTTACACAGAGAACATTTTCTCTCAGTTTTTTTTTTAAATGATTTTGAAATGGACACTGACTTTAATTTGTAACGTTCATAAGTCACTTTCTTTGTTATTTTGAATACAACTGCTTTGATTTTTAAAGGCACTATGTCCCTGATGAGGGCTGCAGGATATCAGAAATTTATTTTAACATAAATTATTTGCATTGAAATAAACAGTTTGTTAAATCTTAATCACAAACTTGCAATGCTAAAACATTAGTCACTATTCACTAATATTGTGACATACGGAGAGCACCAATTCATGATATAAGTAAGAAATAACATAAAACTCAAATTGAACTGTTTTATTAATATCTAAATATTAACTATATTTACAATTTTAACTTATTACGATCTTATCACACTTAAACATTACATGGTTCAAAAAACCTCAAAGTTCAGTTATATTGAAGGGGAAACTGAAACTAACAATTATTTCAACATTGTCAGTTAGGCTTCCCGTTCAATACCACGTTAACTATTGTTTGCACTCATCGTGAAACGGTTCCAGGGTTCGGAAGTCCCGCCATGCTGGGGGTAGCAGAGAAGTGTGGTGGAGATGGCAACCACACCGTTTGCAAGGCTCACTGAAGAGGTTGACGTAACTATGCAGCCAAGTCATGAAAGAACGAACAGCCAGCTCTGGCAAAGTTGGAGAATAGAAATGCAACATAGCAGCATGTGCATTCTCAGTTACTTTACGGAATACGTGATGCCGGGACTCATTCCAGAGATCTAAAGTTTCGCCGTAGCCTTTCACCATCACCCATTCCATTAGCAAGCCTTTGAAAGCCACAACTGCCTTTAGGACATGGCTCAAGTTGATTTGGACAACAGCATTGCTCGCAAACGGTCTAGAGATTGTTATTTTCATGTCATTATAAGACCTGTCTATTGTGTTAATGACATTATCGACTTGAGCTGGTGGCACATTATGGTTGCTCTGTAGTTTGCCTCTACGTTTAGCGCTACCAGAGTTTGCATAAGATCGTCTCAAGGAGTTTTGGCTCAAAAGTCCGTGTGCGAAAGAGCTGTATTCGTGTACTTTATCGGTCCACTTGTAACTGTTGACAAGCTGTGTGTACAACGCTTGGCGGTCTTGAGTAGTTTCTTGACTGACAAAGGTGGTGTTTCCCAGGTTAAAGGGTGTTGAAGGGATTGGTAGACCATTGACCGTCTGCTCCAAGTCTCTGAGGTTGATGTTTACATTGTTAAGAAGCTCCTGGAGTTCGATAAGGAATTTCTCCTTGCCGTCTTCGCCGTGGTCGGCGCGTAACCCGTTAGAAAGCGACTCGAAGACGTGGCTAACGCTCGATCGGAGCGTCCTGAGTGAGCCCAGGGCTGAGTTCAACTGTTCCACGTTTATAGATGTATTCATTTTGTTTGGTAATTGAGGAAATGCGAAGAAAATTCACGACAAACAACGCTACAATGCTAAAGCTAAACAAGTAGTTTTTGACATGACAGTCAGTGTTGCCACCTTGGATTTTTTTAAACCGCTCTAGCACATAAGTAAAATTTCGCCAGATTTAACAAGTATCATAATTCAATGCCAGCGGTGGTAGCCTAGTGGGTAGAACCTCGGACTCGGAAGTGGGAGACCCAGGTTCGATCCCCAGTGCGGGCATGTACCTATGACTTGGTTTTCTAAGTTATGTACATTTGTGAAGTTATAGTAGCAATATACTACTCGCTAACGGTAAAGGAAAACATCGTGAGAAAACCTGAGTGTCTGAGCTATTCACATACCTCAGCGCTTGAAATCGCCAATCCGAAGTGGGCACGCGTGGTAATTAAACCCATACTCTCTCCCGGAGAGAAGGCCTGTTCCCTACAGTGGGACGTATAAAGCCTGCTTATGTATAATTCAATGGAATTATGGATTTAAAACAAAACACGAAATTCCTAAACTATAATATCATTTCTAAATCTCAGACTAAAGAAAAACTAGTTTAAATTAAATACGAACTATATTTATATAAAAAAATAGCAGTAAGTAGTATGTAGTTCTTATTAATTATGTAATGTTATCTTTTATTAAAGTAAATTAATTACGTAAATTATAGCTGACATTCTTTGTCCCCCCTGAATTTGAACTGAAGGTGTTGTGTTGTTGTTGAAAGGACTTTTAAGTTCGATAGAGTTACTAACAGTGTTACTGTTACAAAAACAATTCTATTAAACTTTAAGTCCTTTCAACAACACAACTGTGTGTTCAAAGTCAGGCGGGACATAGAATGTCAGCTAAGAAGAAAACATCAACTTACGAGTTCCCCGGTCATAGAGTAAGCATAGAATATTATGAAATTCCGGAACGGAGGGGGGATTTCCCTTTCGAAAATGTGTTGCCAGATTCCACACTGAAAAACCGCTAAATACCACTAAATAAAATAAAAACGCTATGTAATAAAAAAATACTACCAGAAGCCTTGAATAAGCACCAGTTCTGGTGGGAAAACCACTAAGGTGGGAACACTGATGACAGTTCTACTTTTTTTTTGTATAATGGTTTAGCGGGTCTAACTACCAATACGTTTCCTTTTTTTTTGTGTGACGCAACATAAAGGCGCTAGTGGTCTTTTAGCAGTTTCGCACAGAAATATTTCTGTATATTGTAACATTATGATGAAGTCCGAAAAATAATTATTATTTATGATGATTTAATTATCATAATTTCTTATTGTTTATTTCGCTTGGTGATGATACCGTATATAAATGTATTAATAGCTTCGGTACCATCGAACCTCCCATCTTCGTCTATTACACCTAACTTCGCCTAATTTTAAATAACTGTAAATTTTGTTAATATTTGTGAGGTCTACTAATACAAATAAATTTTTTTCTACAAAAATACTTTGCAAATTAACTGTGGCTAACTTTACTTCATGTTATTGTTTATTAGTGTATTTTTTTCGCGGGAAGACAGAGGTAGGTAATTTTTTTCGTCACATTACAAACTTTTATTGCACACGTTTTAAATGGTTTTTATGGGAAAGATTATTTGTTATCATAAGTGCCTTGTTGTGCCTCTACGTTTATGAAATATCATTACATTCCATTTCCATTTTTGGCAACCCTAGCAAAATAATAGAGAATGCATGGAAAAAGCCTTCAAGTTGGTACGTAACTTCACTTTACCATATTTTGTTCAAAGAAATATACTCTACCCGGCTGAACATAAGGTTCACTTTTGCCTGTTCTATTGTGAATAGTTAGAAGTAAATTATATAACAACTTTCAATATAACAACCATTTATTTTCTTCGTTGAAAACCCTGCCAGGCAAAGTTAGGGAACACTACACAATCTTCGCCTAAAAGATTTGTAACCATAATTATTTACAGACGGGAATTCATAGTTTCAGTGCTCTGCTAGCATAGCACATAGCATAGTGCTAGTCCCAACACTTATGTATGCTAGCGAGACTTGGGTATGGCAAAAGAAGCAAGAAAGTAGGATTAATGTAGTAGAAATGAGGTCCTTGAGAAGTATGTCTGGCGTTACTTTGAATGACAGGATACGCAATAGTGTGATTAGAGAACGTTGTGGACTGAAAAAGGATGTAGTGACAAGAATTGAGAAAGGAATGTTGCGTTGATTTGGACATGTGGAGAGGATGAAGGAAGAAAGATTGACAAAACAAATATATCGAGCGAATGTGGATGGAAGGGCCGGTAAGGGACGACCCAGACGGACATACTTCGACCAAATAGTGGATGTATTAACAAAGGGCAAGATAAAAGTACCCGAAACCGGCGTGCGTGCATGCAATGACTAATGAATGTTGAGGAAGCGAAAGTGATCTGTCAGGATCGTAGCAAGTGGCACTCCCTGGTCTCTGCCTACCCCTCTGGGATACAGGCGTGCGTTTATGTTATGTTATGTTATGTTATGCTAGCATAGCCACAAATAAGTAGATAGAATAGGTTTTTATTCATTATGATTTGAGAAACCTCCTAAGTATAGAGGAATGTTAACAGTCATGTCGAAATCTAGGCGGTATTTTGTTTGCAGTTTTCAGCACAGCGATTTTTATTTTAACTATTGGATGTGCAAGAAAAATGGTTGATGGTTGATGTGGTTGACCTGGTTTTTACTAGGCTTACCTCTAAAACCACTAGGCAAAGTAGAAAATAAGTCGTAAAAGGCTTTATGTCCTTATCACAGCGCATAAAATATCGCTAAGACTTGAGGTCTACCCTCAAAAGGCTTACGCCTTTGTACTTCATCGCCAAGCAATAAAATAAATTGAGATTTACAAAAAGCCTGATACAATGGCTTATTTTTATGCCATCCCGACCGGCAGTACCTATGTACGGGGACTCGGGGAAATCCGGGCCTAATACGCCGGGATGGACCGTTATTTCTGTGTTGTTTATAAAGCGTCTATATAAAATTTCCTGTTCTGAAAGCCAACGATAAATCGCACACCTGAATTGAAGGTTGGGTTTACAATACAGTCGTGCGTTGTGCGTTTTTTGACGCTTTGTGTAAAGTGTCGGTATTTCACAATGGAGAACTTTTTTTTATTTGATCCGAATTTGCCTCGAAAACTTGCCTCAATATTAATTTGGAGTGACATTGTTTTTTATACCATAGTATTTTTATAGGTCTCAAAGCTACAATAAAGGACCATAGGTAGCAGAAAATGCGAAAAATTAAGTTATTCTATGTCCATGCAACCACTTCCACAGTCTTAGGGGTACCTGGGGTTTCCACCTTTTTCTATGTGGGCAAGGCTTGCTTTATAATATCTATAATTCCGACATATATTCACCGAACATAATTCTGGCACTCACTTCGTTCCACCGAACAGCGCGTCCCTACACGCTAACGAATATTGTAGGCACCATCCACTTGCCGCCCAAAGACGGCTCCTCAGTGTTTTTAGTAAATTTCTTATTGATAGGTTCCCTTCACGTAACAAATCCGAAGTATTTAAGACAGCCGACGTGAGCGCGATTTTTCTCTCAGAACCGACCGCCGAACATGCATCTTCCCATACAGCCACCACAACGCTGGTCAGCACGATAGATGAGAAAGCGAAAATATGTAAGTGCTGAAACACTAATACTTACTCCGCTGGCTTAGTGACCCGAAGTGAGTCTTGGTGTCTGATGCAAGAAGTCGCCACTTGTCTGTCCTGCGCGGTCTCTTGCCAGTCCCACCTGGATATCGCTGGAAGATGGATTTATTAAATTTATCTAAATTAAAGAACCTTTGCGTAGAGACCAATTTTACAACGTAAGTCGTCGAAAAAATTACCAAGCGAATGCGTTTCTTACAAACCCTGCCTAAACGATAAGAGATATATGAATGCTTTCTATGGGAAAGAGGAAGATCTTAAAAAGACCGGTAAGAAAGTCCGCGATGACATATATTTATCTCCTAATTAATTATGAATAAAATAATCTCAATCTTTCAAAGCTAATTTAAGTATGTAATATTAAATCCTTATTAAAATAAAATAAATACGCTTATCGTCAAGATGATTTCATTTAGATAAAAAATTCCCTTTACATAACGTTGTTTGGACGAATAGTTTAGTGTATATTTACAATGACACAATAAATACATTGTGGACTAATGGAGTGATTACGGAGAGATTAAATGTAAAAAAAAATTACGAAAGACATACTAGTATTATTAAAATTAATTCTGTATTGCACAAAATACAATATTTGGCACAAAGGCATAATTAATGCTATAATATAGCATTTTCTACCAGTCAACCTTTGCTCAACATACATCGAGCAAATGTGAACCAAAGGTAAAGGACGTCTTACACAAAATCACGAAAGCTAAGCGCTCCGATTACAAAATATGACTTCTATGATTGCCGATACAGAAATAAAAACAAAACATGCGAAACGCTCAGCTAAGATAAGCATTTATTGTATAATAATAACTAAGAGTTTTCAATTAAACAATGGTCTTTATTATGGGGGGTTGCGTTTTACTAAATGTATAAAAGATCATTAGATATCTTTTGGAATACAATAAATTTTTATCAACTCTACTTTACAGCAACTTAAAAAGACACCATTGTGACCATCTAGGTACGACTGAAGCCCTATCTACTATATATTTTATAGATCTATCCATAGCCCATTCCTATGGATAATGAGATTTGATGATAATATATACAGCGTCACTCACACTAGATGGGTGAAGAGACCACTCGGACGCTGCAGTGCCTGGGACATTGTTTTTAGATGGAGTAGGCTTGCTTAGCACCTATACCATCCTGACAGCTTAGTCGGCCTAGCCCACAGGAAAGGCAAGTCCGCGGATTTCCTCACGATGCTTTCCTTCACAGTTATCGTGTGGTATCCCAGGTTCAATTGACAGTGCGGACAAGTGCCTATGACTTAGTTTATTTTGAAAGTTACGTACATCTGTGAATTTCTCCTATGAGTAGAATAAATACTCGCTATTTGAAGCCCTAGTCCCCTACCCAAAAGTCACTCAACTGAGAACAGTATGGAGCTTAGAAAATTGGCAGCATTTAAAATTTCATAGGTTAAAATCTACAGGGTAGAATTTGTTCACCATACTTTACTGTGAAAAATCACGCGTCACGAAAAAAAAATACCAGAAATTACTTCACTCAAGCATAAACAAACAATCTCAGGACGAAAAGTAATAAAAATCCAAAAAAACTATGTTTTGACCGTCTCATGGTCGGCGCCGGCCAAATCAGTGTTTTTTAAAGATTTTTCAATGTTACGGTACTTTCTATTATTTCAAATTTGGATTCACAGTTTGGAGCCACGATATCAGTCGGATATCACGAATATTTACAAATATGTTTTACTATTACTGATAATAACTGTTTTTCACAATGAAAAGAATATTCCCTCAAAATGCGGTGAACGAATTCAAAATCACCCTGTAGACTGAACTTAGATAACGGATAACCTGAAAACTTACATTCTTGTTTACAGAACACAGTTCCATAAAACACTGTTCGAATGCAGCAAAAGTTGGTTTTGCCTTTACCACAGATTATTTTAACTGCATTTGAGGAGTATTTTGGTATAAATGTAACAAATTTATAAATTAAAGCTTTTTATTTATTTACGAACCCCGGTGGATACATACCAACATTTTGTGGAGGAATAAATCATACCAAGTGAGTCGAAAAGTTTATCTGAGTCAAAAAGCATGCCAATCTTCGTATGACTCAGTAACTATTTATTTACCTAATATATAATCAGTACGTACTATGTATCGGTTTCATCGACAGATCAAGCTACTCGCACTACTGTGAAATAAAAATACAATAAAACATACTTAGAATACCATGGATTTAAGTGCTACGTCAATATAGTATTTGAATAGATGTGCCTTGATGTATAAGCTGTACTCGTCAACATATTAGCTAGTGACCGTACCGTAAATCTTTGACTTAATACAACTTAAGTAGTGTTTTGCAATGAAAAAAGTTTATTTACCACAAAAATGAGTAGTCACACCTAATGCCAAGATAATAGTAGTTTATGTGACTGTCACATAATGAGGGTTATTAAAACACGAGCGAGATTTTAAAAAACGAGCCTTGGCGAGTTTTTTAAAAGCATTCGCGAGTGTTTTAATACCAAGTTATGTGCAGTCTCATACACTACTTTATCTACACTCATGTCTTAATCTTCAAAGTAAGGAATCAAAGGAAAACACGTTTGACAAGCTTTGTACTATACATAAAACTACGGTTATTTTTGAAACAAAATGGCGCAATTTCGAACAAAAGTATCTTGACATTCAATCGTCTGCACTCAGTTTTGCGCGCGCAATTTTAGGTATTTTTAGTTGCACTTTTGGTACCACGAAAATGAAATTAGGTTTTTTATAGAGTCAACTTTTGACATTAAAAAAAAAACTTAAGTTTTGTTCCATGATCACAGCAACACTTTAAAAAAAATAACTGTAACATAAAGTGAAAAATCTGACCTTTAATGTAACTTTATATTACACTTTTTTTTTATTTTCTTTAAAGTTATGTATTGTTTAAACCCTGTCAATATGGGTTTACCTTTGAATTCTTAATTTGAAGATTATGACATGAGTGTAGATAAAATTAAAAAAAAACAATTGCCAATGCTATAAACAGATTGAATCTCCAGCTAAAACGAAGCTACGCAAAGATGCTACGCCTTGTAGTTACGCATGCTACGATATTGCTACGTGTGCTACGAGATTTGCTACGCGATGCTTAGACGCCTTGGAATGGTCCATTTTGTTGTACAGCCCCATACAGTTTGCTTAAAGATAAAGATTAATTTATTCGCATAAACATGTGTCAATAGTACAGTGGCATGCATTACTACGGTTTTAAATACCGGGTGGCATTTTAGTCAACTGCCAAACTTTGAAGGGGCTTTTTACTCATAAATATAAACAACTTTTACTATGGGGCCAAACAAATCAGAGCAAAAAATAAATGAGCTGTTCCATACATAAGATAGAAGCAGTACTGCACCAAATGTATGAAGCGGCTGATTTATTTTTTGCTCTGATTTGTTTGGTCCCATAGTAAAAGTTGTTTGTTTTGACGAGTAGAAAGATCCTTCAAAGTTTGTCAGGTGACTAAAATGCCACCCGGTGTAACATTGTCCTGTTAGTTTTGCTTCAACACTTTTTGCCAGAAGGTGGTGAGAAAATGAGAGAGTTTCGCCATCACATAATAATTATTAATCAATCACAAAAAAGGCTATAAAAATATGTCAAGACAAAAATGACAAATTATTATGGCTACTAAGCGGCCAAAGATCGAGTGGCCGCCCCGGACATCGGTAGAAAGATAAAGTGGCCAAGGACCTGCGTGAGCCTCATACAGTTTGTATTTCTATTCACATCATTATTCAGCCACAACAAGTCTTCTGCTGGAAATAGGCCTCCTCCGTGGATTTCCAAAAAGACCGGTTGGAAGCGGCTTGCTTCCAGCGGCCTTCTGCCACTTGGATGAGGTCATCTGTCCATCTTGTGGCTGGTCGTCCTACGCTGCGCTTGCCGATATGTGGTCTGCATTGTATTTCTATTACTATTACTCATTTTCGAGCATGACAATTTATAAAATGCAACCAAGCGAATACGCTTTCATTAATTTGATTATATTACGCTTACACGTTAATGTAATGTATTGTGTTGCACACTTAAATACTGAATTCTGTAAGAACAGTGCCCTCGGTCTTTGAGAAGTGGAAGCCAGGAGGTCTATAGCCGGGGTAAACCTATTTTGGACTCCTGTCTCCTACAACATAATGTAAAATGTTAATTTTTAAGAGTTTCACTATTTTTTAAGTGCATTATGTACAGGAGAAAATAAAGTATATTTTTAAAAACCTGATTATAAACCGGAATTCTTCATAGCAAAAATCAAACTGTCATAGGGAATGACCAAATTGTTTTATCGACAATTCCACTTATCGATGTTATGGAATATTATCGCATATCGACTTATAAGATTACTGTGTAACATGTGACCTCTTTGATAAGCAACCTGCATCTCTATATTAAAATAAAATCCCTTCAATTATTGGTGATTGCAATTAAGTGTTTGAGGTCCTCGTCACTGTCTTGAGTTAAGTACGTATTCATGTTATAAAATGAATGAACTATGTTCACTTGTTTCTGGTTTTTCGGAATAAACCGGTTTCTTAATTTATTGAAGATCCATTTATGAGAGGAAAATGATCGCTCTACATCTCCCGATGTCATGTTAATTACTCATTAAGTGACATTTATTTATCGATAGTTTGTTGGTCATTCCCTTTGACAGTTTGATTTTTGCTATGAAGAATTCCGGTTCTTGATAATCAGCACGGGTTAGTGCACCAAAAAGAATATTTGTATTATTTCTGGATTTTTGTCACAATGAACAGCGATCTAAATTAAAATTTCAGGTGCTATGAAAAGTATCTTGAAGTTATTGAAAAATGACTGGAGCGATGAAAAACATCAATCTACGACGGCCACTGCCAGGAACGTACACACGACTTCTGCATTGATTATCATCTACTTTTTTTTTTTTTTTTAATGCTGGTCGTTGGGTAGCGCATCACTTGAAAACGGCTGTATTGGTTTGGCTATTTTTTAAATAGATATACAGACATAAACTCACGCCTGTATCCCAGAGGGATAGGCAGAGATCAGGGACTGCTACTGGCCACGATCCCGATAGATCACTTTCGCTTCCTCAACATTCATTAGTCGTTGCATGCGCGTACGCCAGTTTCGGGTACTTTTTATCATTTTATATGTTCTTGATAGTTCGAGGGTTTTCGTCAAAGCGAAATTGGAAAAGTTTTCCGGATTATTGGACCGTTCGAAAATACTTTTTATGTAATATTTTATAAGACTATCTTAAAATATTTATTGTTTGCACATGAGAACTTTTATCAGGCTAGGCAGTTAGTCATAATTATTTTTTGAGGGATAGCTAGCAAAACTAAACAAATCCGATCGATTTTTCTCTTAAATTTATTTCTGACCAATCTTAATCGCCAAATTATTTTCGCTGATCTCCTAATGGAGCACACTCGCGCTCGGTAACTTCGCCGGTGGTATTAATTACAATTAAATTTCCCACAGCATCGACGGTTTATCGGGGCCTGAAACCGGAAGTAGAAAGATGGAATCAGAAAACCCACTCCGCTTACTTGAATTGGGTCTAAACATTTCATATAATGTCCGGCAGATAACTTGAACAAAAATCTTGCGATGGACACGTAATAACACTTTTCTTTATTACTTGTCAATTTGGCTATCGCGGTGGGTACGCGTGTTGATTAAAACCATACTCTCTTTCTGAGAGAAGGCCTGTTACTTGTCAAATTAACTCTAAACAAGTCCGATGAATTCTAAGTCATCCTGCGTCCCCCGCCAATGAGACCAAAATACGTCCCGCTTAAAAATATTTTTGGATATTTGTTAACGGATCCTATTTAAGAGAACTTAAGATCCGCGGCTTGCTAAGAAATTATGGTTCATTTTGCTGACGCTATTTATCCTAAAAGGTAGCTCTGAATTGGTTATCGCTAGTTACCGTTGGCTGGAATTGATTATGATGTCTATCCCGAGTCTATAGCGAGAAACTCCCTAGCCTCATAGTTCCAGCTGTGGAACTGCAGCGAGTTTTCTATTCAGTAGGACAGCAACGAGGCGCTTTAATAAGAGTTAATCTCACGTTGCCTACCATAAAGGCACTGACCTCCATGGTGCCTACCTAAATGGAGGTCAGTGCATAGAGGTCAGTGATATTAAAATATTTTTCAACACACCTGCTCGTAAAGTAGGTCTTATTACAGCGTATTTACACTGATAATGCAGAATATTACCCATGCCGTGCCTTTTACATTACATTATCGCACTAGTGCCTTTTCATTACATATCTTTTTAAATATTAGCAAGAAGTATTAATGTTTCGAAAACAGCTAAGTAGTTATTTGCGTAAATATAAAATTAAATTCAAAATGTGATATTAAAGAATTTCATGAAACTGCTTGTTAGCTTGTTGGTATTTATATTTTGACGGTGTATTTTTACCTATAAATACCCAATTTCAAAATTTATAAATATGTGGCTGATTAGCTACTTTGCCGGTGCCCTTATCTCAGACTTGCGCGCCCATGCAGCGCTGAGCGCGCGAAAAAATAAAATTACGGCCGCCATCTTTGAAATGGGTTTCTGTTTGTTAAGTTTATTCACAGTATTGCATTTCGTTAGTGTTGTTTTTTTATTTACTTTTCCTCGCAAGTGTGTTGAAAAACGTCGTATGAAACACGTGAGCATTGGTCATTACACTTCTCGTCTCCATTAAGCCTTCGCCTTCGGCTCAGGCTTAAAAACCGACTCGAGTGTAATGACCAACATACCACACTTGTATCATAATGTACTATTAATAACCTGTGCTAATAAAGACACGACCTTACTACGTAAGTCCTCCACTGTATTACGTAAGTCCTCGAGTTGACCGATTTGAACTACTCCAAACTGTAAAATACATACATATTTTATATACTTTATTCATTTATTTGCTTCTTACTAAGTAAGTTACAGAGCGAGCCTAAAAATAGCAGGTGATATAAAAGGTTGTCCTTTGATTTTAAAAATTAGTGGCCTACTGAGTTCGGCCCGTAACGTGAGTAAGTGTAAGTGTAACCCTGGCCTCCTCGCTAGGTTACCCTGTGTGGAGGAAACCAGTGAAACGGACTTAATAATTTTGGTTGAGAAATTAGGGTTCGAGGATTAGAAGGAAATAAAGAATAATAGCAAAGAGCAACAAAACCCACAAGATGAGAAGAAAATAAAGTTCCGCGATTTAAATTTGTAAGTTATGGAACCATTAAAAATACTAAAACCTTTGACATTTTGACACTTATGAACCGTCAAAATGGTTTACCCAATTGAGTGGAGTTAGGTACGTGATAGAAGCGCACCAAATTCTGTCAGAATTCTGATGTTTGATAGCAATTAGTATGGAATTTGACAGGTAGGCTTCGCAAGGCGGCTGGCAAGAGCTGGATGAGAGTAGCCGAGGACCGTGCTCAGTGGCGTGCAATAGGAGAGGCCTATGTCCAGCGGTGGACAAGCGTACGCCGATGATGATGATTGACAGACAGGTAGGTGATTGGAATTGTTCTGGATTGGGTGAGCCAGCCACCAAACATGGTGTTATCTCGCTCTAATTACGCTTTTTTTAGCGGCTTGTTTTGAATAGTTTCGTTAAAGATACAGGATATAGGTACCAATATTAAGACAGCTATGTGTGGGCATCGTTTATCTTTAAAAGTTACGACGCCATTTTTAACGAAGTAGAGGAGATTCTCTACCTACTCGACGAGCAAAGGTCTATATCTTTTGTTATTTGTTTTGAAGTGATTGATTCCTCTGTTTGTTATCTAGTAGGTATGGGGCTAAATCTCACCGCTTACAGAGTGGGAGTTTCCGTAATAATCAATATTAATAGCCGAGTACCATAAAAGGGATATGTTACATTGAATTAGTGAACGCTGCGCAGCCGGGACATTTTCCTTGACAGGGTCGTAAAACTAATGAATTCGGATGGTCCAGTTTGTGCAAATATCTACAGAAATTTTATTCAATACAAAGTGTTACATTTGTGTTCTGTCTCCCAAACTAGGATTTCCAAATAGGTGGAAGTTATGCTAATAGAAAATTTATCTGTAAGCATCTTAGATTATATATATTGATGATAATTTCAATGGGTGCATTAAATGAAACAAAAAATTTTACCATTTACAAATTTATTGTAAGTAAAACATTTAGAATCTAAATTAAATCCATCAAATTAGAATGTTTTTATTAATTATAAACAATTTGCGAAAAAACTCCACAATTACACTTTTAAATTAATTTATTAAATTTTAAATGATTATTCTAAAACCTTCGACTCGTTCATTTAAATTATCTTTAACGTTATAGTGACACTTTTTTTCTAAAGTGTGCTTTACACATTTTTTGAAGCGCG
The DNA here is from genome assembly GCA_963969515.1 of Yponomeuta evonymella. NCBI lineage: Eukaryota > Metazoa > Arthropoda > Insecta > Lepidoptera > Yponomeutidae > Yponomeuta > Yponomeuta evonymella. The sequence continues at coordinate 20,872,390 of OZ018343.1, read as the reverse complement.
TCTCTGGTAAACTCAGTATATCTTCACGGATCTTATAGTACGAGCGTAGGTATACTATATCTGGATCTATTAAACTTTATCAGCCAAAACCTTAGGACCGTATTTATTTCTAGTATTGTGGGTAGAACATTGGACTCGGAAGCGAGAAACTCAGGTTCGAATCCCAGTGCGGGCATGTACCTATGACTTTGTTTTCTAAGTTATATATTTGTGAAGTTAAAGTAGCAATAACACTCGCTAACGGTGAAGCAAAACATCGTGAGGAAACCTGAGTGTCTGAGCTATTCGCATACCTCAGCGCTTGAAATCGCCAATCCACGGTGGGGACGCGTGGTGATTATGCCGATACTCTCTCTCTAAAAGAAGGCCTGTGCCTTACAGTGGGACGTATATAGGCTCCTTATGATGATGATGATTGTGCTGGCTATAGTTTCAAAATTTCCGATATGTTTCGTGATATACATAACATTCTCATAAATATACTGACTAGAAACTGTCAGGATGTTAGTTTAGTTAAAAAAATCTCCTAACAAATCCCTACTTCATAGCTTATAAATGAATCTAATCGTTGTCTTCTGCAAGACGTTTACCAATTGTAAAAAGTTTAACTCGTTGACTTTTGATACCTACTTCAATCTATTGTTATTTTGATTATTATCTCTCACTACTAGTAGTACTTGTAAATTAAAATGGTCAGCATCACGCTGTGACACGGAATGAAGGAGACTGAAGTTAGTTTTATGTCTTTGTAAATTTTTGTTAGGTTTTGGTAATTTTGTTATAATGTCCGACAGAAACTTGAACTAAAATCCGCGCAGTCGGGATGAGTTCGTCTTAACGAAGGGGCTTTGTCTCACTGTAATAACTAATGATGACAATGTCGATAAAAGTTATCGCAAGTCAGCTACAATACGGACACTGACGATTGTTCAAAAGCGTCATCAATCACATATACTCAAAACAATCCACGATCCGCCGACCATCAATCGGGAGCCTTTCTAAGCAATTACAAACCGCGGCATCGAGCACGAATAGAAACGAACCCCGTTCATTGCCGTAACAAAAGCTCGTTAAAAATTAATAGTAGAAAGACGAAGGGCATTGGATTACCCACAGAAGTCCCTGGTGTTCACAGGCTATTTCAGCAGCCTGAATTGATCCGCTTTTAGTCTTTTCCGGGCACATGACACTGTTTTTGTATTCGAACTGTTGATTGAAGGGCCCTTTGATCGTATACAGTTACGACTTAATAAGGTTTAGTTTTATTTTTTATAAAAATGAGAGTGTATGCACACGATAGAAGTGAAATCGATGTAATAAAATAAACCAAAACGACTGGAGGCGAGTATACGCAATTTAGCATCACCGATATTAGCACGATGTTTGATGTGACAATACCACAGACTGTCATGTAGTTGATTTGATCACAAAAAAGTGCACCTTTTTCACTAAAAAAACTATTTTCTTACACCTATGTCATGCGTTATCGTTTCAATATGCTTGTTTTATTTCATCTCTCAATTGACAGCTGGAACAGAATTTCACAAAATATATTTCAAAGTAGATCATTCATTGCGATCACTTGCAGATGAAAATTCTCCGTAGTTCGAACAAAAGAATCTGTTCACGAGGCAAGCATGTTAATCCAAGCGATCCCGAAGCTATATCTCTGTTTCTCCTTATTTTATGACGGAAGGGCATCGCGGCAAGACGAGGGGGGCTGCCCGGGCTGCACCGACCTTGAGCCCCCATGCCCTACTTTTCTCCCGGGAAAACATCCCGGGTACCTAAAACACACAACCGGTAGCCCGTTTAACCATTCTACAGGGTGGTCTAAGGTGTAGTGAGTCGTGGTCCAGTGACACATGTCACATGGCTGAACCAATTCGTCAATAGGAGTCGTTTGTTAGGGCTGGGCTGGTCCGCGCGCACCTGTGATGCTGCGCACAGGGGTTGGGGGGATCGGCCTACTGGGGCCGGAACAGCCTTCAGCGCTGGATTGAGCGGGCCTGGTTGTTAGTGGACATATTTGAGGCTTTATAGTACGGTTAACTTTTGTACGTGCGGAGCCAACCGAGCCGCGGGTTTTCAGGAAAACATCACGAGGAAACTCGCGGCTTGGTTTGCTCGGCACGTATTGACCTGTCCTTCCTGTTAGACCAACTACGTGCTGGGCAAGCCTACTCCATCTAACAAATAGAAAGTAGAAAGAACAGATCAGCTCTCGGATGTTATGCAAAAGAGTCTGTTATTACCCGAGTCCCATGTTAGCAATAGAAAATAAATTAGGAATGGGCAAGTGGAAAAAATATATCGATATACATATATCGTATCGATATTGTACAAATGCGATATATATCGACAAAAAATATCGATATTTCGATATCGCCCAAGCCTAAAATAAATTAAAAACATATATGTGTATAATATCGCCGGTGTCTCGAAGGTGAAGGCAGAGACAAGTGTTTGCTACTTGCCACAATCCTAACAAACATCAATATTCAATAGTCGCCTGCACACTTATTATTGGTACTTTATACATACTCGTAGCAAACCGCGTTCGATTTGAATTTATGAAGCATAAGACTATCGCCTGTAGTGGGTCTCTCTCGCAATCCAGCGCAGTCTCCCGTTCCAGCCCTTTCCGCTGAGGGCGACCGCGGCAGGCCCCGCCGGCAGTCCCGCGCCCACTGCCACCCGGGCCGACCGTGTCGTCTGCGGCCGCATGAACGCGTGCTAGCGCAGCGAGCGCGGGTGTGGTATGCCCGCGCGTTGTCATGGCCGTGCTGCTGGCACTCACGCTTCTCGCGCTCCTGCCGGGTGAGTGCCCGCTACAGGCGGCGGCACGTGTGTGAACGGCCCGACCTGTTGGATGGCGCGTGTTGTGCATCGTGCCGCCGTCTGTGCAAACGAGGCTTCGCGGAGCGACGTGTGGGCCTGATACGCTGACGATTTGATATAGACTTCACGCGGAGGCGTGGGTTAAGTATAAAGCCTCAGCGCGACAAGAGAAGCGAGGTTCTCCATCGAGGCCCGATTGTGTCACAGATTGAGTCAAGTAGCGTCGCTGTGAAGGGTCCCACAGGTGGCTTCGCTGGAAGTGTTTTATAAATCGTGTGCTTAAGTTATTGGTTGAGATAACGGGTCAATTGAGCTGAGGTGTTGTGCGGGTGGTGTGAAGAAAAAGTGGTTTTTATTTGGACGCTGGGCGACGGATGTGATCGGATTGGTATATTTGGTGTTGCGGAGTGTTTTGGCGTTTCTTAAGTTGCTTTTGTAGATGTCTCTTTTTTCAAGAATATTTTTGTACTAAACTATTTACATTGCTCCAATTGAAATGTAATGCGAGATTGCTTAGTAACATTAGGATCCTACCTACTATAATATTGCCTCCGAATTTGGTGTACATTACTGTGTTAAGTACAGCAAAGAGTTTAATTAGGTCTCTGTTTATTGCGTGTTAGTGTTAATTAAATTCGACTAAAGCAGAAACACCTACTGATCAATCTGATTTTCAGCACACCAATGCCCTCTGCCGGGCCTCTCACCTTAATGCCACCGTGTAAACTCATTTTAAAGACTCAACTTTCAACGGCCGTTTTCACTTCGTTAATAAGATGCAGTGGAGCTATATCCTCTCTCATTTCTATCTCCAAGGGCCTGCCTGCTAGTATACGAGGCCGTAAAGCGTGCAAACTTTTACGATTGCATCTCACGGCGCTTTAACACTCTACAAGTCGGGTAACGATGCGATTTCCTCCGGCAGAAACCTCTAGGACCTTCATTCTAGGATTTATTTACCTACGGAGTACCTATCTTAACTTATTCACAACCATTGTGTCGTCAAGTTGAAGTATAGGTCTTTTCTATAGCAACAGAATGGTTGCTAAGCTATCAATGGTTTGCTACGGCCAATCTAGTTCGCAAACCATCTCCTGCCTTCCACAAAACAATGAGTTTTCCATGCACAAAAAATAATAAAATAACGTTTTGCGCACTGAAAATGGGTTGTCCTGTGCAATGCTTGATAAAAACACGAACAAAAGACGCATATTTAGGCATGCTTCTAATAAAGATGGCTGTACTCGCTAGGGTTTCACTGAGAACTTACATGATATTGAAATTTCAGTGAAATTAGTATGATGATAATAGTATGATGTAGCGGAACACAGGTTGAATTTTAATAAATGTAATAATATTTATTAAAAATCCAGGAACAAAAAAAAACACTATTATATTCTTTTTGTTGCACTAACCCGTGCTGAGGACAATTTTAAAAATTTATTTAGGGGCTGAAAATTCCACCCATGCCGGGACTGGAACCCGCGACCTCCTGTAACCGTGCCAGCGCTCTCCCAATTGAGCTGATGCGCAAGTGCAGGCATCAGTGAAATTTCGAGCCTCTTTACAAACTTCTCTGTATTACGTACTGATGAAATGGTACGGTTAGCCAGAGGTCGCGGGTTCAAGTCCCGGCATGGGTGGAATTTTTAGCCTCTAAATAGGTTTTTTAAAAAAACCACTGAAAAATGATTTATTGTTTATTAGAATGATACTTCAGTACTTCAGTAGTAGTTGTCTATGTTTTTCACATTTTTGTCAATTCGGTAATTAAAATCGGCGAAGTATCATTGTTTTATTAAAACTAGTCATGATAGTAAAACAGGGCCTTTATTATGAAGCAGCGATATATGCGAAAGAGTGGCAACGTCGCGCTTGAGCCCACTAGTTCACTCGAATCTGGCGACAAATACGGCTCTTTTTTTTAAATCTATCTATCTATCTAATCAGACCATAAACATAGCTCGCTGTTGGGCAAAGGCCTCTTCTCTTTCACGCCAACCCATCCGGTCCCTTGCCAGTCTCGTCCAATGTTTCCCAGCCGCTTTTACAATGTCGTCAGCCCACCGGGCCGGTGGTCTGCCTACCGACCGTCGACCCGTTCTTTTTTTTGAATAGTTTAAATTAAAACTATTACTCATCATCATCATCATCAGCCATTTAACGCCCACTGCAGGACATAGGCCTCCTTCGTGGTTTTCATAACCATGAAGGGTTTTTGCCTTAATCGCCACGCTCGGCAGGCGGGTTGGCGATCGCAGTATGCGGTTGTAATCGCAGTATGCGGTTGTAATCGCAGAGAGACGCTGCTGCCCGTCTCCTGGTAATTGATTTCCTTAGTCGCCTTCTACGACATCCACGGAAGGATATGGAGTGACGCTAATCTTGATCCGGCGCCACACGGACAAACTATTACTCACTTAAACTTAAAAAAAAAAAAATTGTCGGGCTCAAGCGCGACGCTGCGACCCTTTCGAACATATAGCTGCTTCATAATAAATGCCCTATACTTTTTTCATTATTATGAACCATTTTATTGTGTAACATTCAACATGTGAATAATAGTAGATTATGTACTAAGGGAATAAAACCATGTATTATGTCATGGGCGGCATATTGAACCCTGAGCGGAGCGAAGGACTCCGAGTTAACTCGCGAGCGCAGCGAGGGAGTTAAATTTTAACTCCTGAGCGAAGCGAGGGAGTTATGTAGAGTCCTGAGTGAAGCGAGGGGTTCATACCGCCCGAGACTAAGACATGTTTTATTCCAGAGGTGAATACTCTACTTTTCACACCATCTGGGAGACAATAAAAAGACAGGGCTGCATAAGTTGAAAATATGTATTAAAACCTGAAATTAAATATAAAGTCCACACTCTTTTACGGCTTAGCAACTTAAATTGAATATAACTTTTAAATTCGTATTTGCAATTCGCGCCTTTTTTTCTTTTTTTTGTTGGTGTTTCGCGCGGTCACAGGACACAGTATTTCAGAAAAAAAAGAAAAAAAAGAGGTGAGTTTCGAACAACAATTCGAATTTCGAATTGCAATGCGGGGCTTCTCCATAGTTTTCATGCGAATTTTGACATTCTAAATTCAAATCACTTTATTCCCTAGGGAAATTCTTCATTATTATTGCCCTCGAGAGACAAGGCCATGCTTTACGATGATATTTGACGGTACGTAATAAGGCATTGTCGAGCAGGAGGTGTGAAAAGCTATGTATTTGGAGAACGTGATTATGATAGAACTTCACTTACAGGTAAGTTTATTTATTTATTAATTAGTAGGTTTTCTGCTGTGCTTAAAAAAATAACAGAAAATAATTAAAAGTATAAGTATTCCTCTTGATAGTCGCGAATACATTAGGGTTAAACAATATTAGCTCGCTGGCTGTAAGAAAGAACACATCGCGAGGAAGTCTGAGGTATTCAAATACCTCAGTGGATGTTTACAGGGACATTCAGGAATTGCGCATTTTTGTTGTGACCCTGTGTAGGCTGCTTATGTATGAATGTGTAATGTTACATAAGTTAATGTATGATGAATGTTTCTCTTATTTCCGTTGTTTTCGCTGTGAAAACACCCTGGTCTGTAAATCCGCATAGAAAAAATTCGACGACTCTTCAATAGAAAGGTTTTCATAACAATACGTGTTGCTGGCGCTAATATTTTTAACAAGAAGAAAAACAAAAGGCAAACAACTGAAAAAGAATAAGTGAGAACTAGCAAGGAGGTTAAATACATTTGGCAGGTGCCAACATCCCGAAAAAAGCTCGTCAGGTGTCACGGCATTTACCTATTTATTAAAATTGATGTTAATTTCCTGCAGATTTGTCTGCTTTTCTTTTTTGTCCTAAACTTGAATGTCTTGTGTCCCCATCACGGCGTTTAAATAATTCTCTCGGGCTCCACTCTCCGCCTCGCGAGCTTTTCTGCGCGTTTAAAAGGAATTTGGGATCTCATTTGCTTTTGAAATCAAAATATATACAGAGTTTCTTGGCTAATTAGACGGAGGAGATAAAAGCGAATACAGGGATGATAATTACCATTCCTTTGCTAATTAGCAATTTTTTACACACGCTTTTACCTAAAGCTCCTAAAGTCATAGTTAGGTTTGCTTGGAGTGTTGGTAGTACTTAAATATTTTGTTCTAAGGTATATGAAATGAAATAAATACAGTTGTGATGGAGACATTCAGTGACGCTAACACCACCTCAAATATATTAATAAATTTTTGTTGAATTCCAAGATCCGTTTATTGCATAGATTAAATTTGATAGATAGACAAAAATATAAATCAATATCAGCCATTTGACGCCCACTGCAGGACATAGGCCGATCAGGCTTTTCCAAGCCTCCCGAAAATAGACCCAGGTTCAATTACCAGTGCGGGCATGTACCTATGAGTTTGATTTCCGATTTATGTACAATTGTGAAGTTATAGTAGCAATACCCCTCGCTAACGGTGAAGGAAAACATCGTGAGGAAACCTGAGTGTCTGAGCTATTCACATACCTCAGCGCATGAAATCGCCAAACCGCGGTGGGCACGCGTGGTGATTAAGCCCATACCTACTCTCTCTCTGAGATAAGGCCTGTACCCTTATCTATATAGGCGTGGGACGTATATAGGCTGTTTATATACTAATATATTAGGGGTTAAAGTATGAAATTGCCGATTTGTACTGAAAATCTAAATTGTTTATTTTTTAAATTTTTAACAAATTTATTTACTCAAAATAGTTGCCATTATTATCTATACATTGCTGCCATCTAATGGGAAGGTCATTAATGCCTTTGCGATAGAACTCCGACGATCTAGACTGCACAAACTGTGTGAAAGCATTTTGTACTGCCTCCTGGGAAGAAAACTTCTTGTCACGTAGATAATTGTCCAAATCACGAAAAAAATGGTAGTCCGTTGGAGCAAGGTCTGGTGAATACAGAGGATGACGAATGGTTTCTAACTGCAGTTCCTGAAGGGACAAAATGGTTTCTCGTGCTGTGTGAGGTCTCGCGTTGTCGTGGAGCAATAATGGTAAAGATCGATTCATGAGTCGGGGCTGTTTTACTGCTAGTTTTGTCAACATGGTTCGGAGTTCGGCACAATAGACATCTGCCGTTATTGCTTGACCAGATCGGAGAAAACTATAGTGAATAACACCATGCTGAGACCACCAAACAGTTACCATTACCTTTTTATTGGTAAGTTTTGCTTTAGGACACTGTTGTGGCATTTGACCTGGGGTCAGCCATTGCATTTTTCTTTTCCGGTTATGGATTCTTTATAATCCACTTTTCATCACATGTTACAATTCGATCCAATATTCCTTCATTTCTGTACCGGTTCAACAAGGCAACACAAGTTTCAACACGCGTTTCTTTCTGCAGATCAGTCAAATCATGAGGCACCCATTTTTCGTATTTTTTAATTTTATTGATTTGACGCAAGTGAGTCAATATTGTGGGTAAGGTAACGTTAAACCATGCCGCTAATTCCTGGGTAGTTTGACTAGGGTCGGCTTCGACTATCTTTCTTAATTCATCGTTATTGACCTGTGTGGGTGGTCTTCTTCGTGGCTCGTTCTTTAAGTCCAAATTTCCATCACGAAAGCGTTTAAACCAAAATCGCACGGTGCGTTCATTAGTAGACCCCTCTCCAAACGCAGCATTGATATTGCGGGCTGTTTCTGCCGCGTTAGTTCCGCGTCGGAACTCGTATTAAAAAATCACTCGAATTTTCGCAGTATCCATCTTTCTTGTCTAAATTGAATAACAAAAACAATTGAAAGTCGATATTCAAATGTTTCACATTTTTTAAAAAAAGAACATCATAGAAACCATTTGAAAAAAGTTTCATTCGAAAACCTCAAACCATGAAGATTCTATGTCAATTAAAAGAACCTATTGCAATAAAACGGCAATTTCATACTTTAACCCCTATTATAAACGTTATAATTATTACAAATTTGTGTTAAAAATGTTAAGTTACTGAGCTCGCGGCCTTATAGTTCGAGGGCCCCTTCAGATCGGGGACCCGTGACATTTTGCTAGCCCTGCCACCCTATGGTTACGCCACTGCTTGCCACTAACAACACCACTGAAGTCATACTCTAATTAACTTTGATTTTATCCTGCTTTTACCCTGGAGGTATAAGATCCCTATATCTTACCGCTGCAAAATGCACTGGCCATACTGTTACCGTACAACTGTATCTCATAGAGATATCTCTCTTACTACATTAGGATTCTGGCAAGATAAGTTTTTTATTACGTCTTCGTACTGGAGTCATAAAACCCAGTCAATAGAGTCGTAAACCTTACCTGAACCTAATCAGAGAACTGCTTCTTCGTGCGAGTATCTTAAGAAAACTGAGGTACTTAGGATCCAGTCCTAAAGTATTTTTTTTGTTATGGTTCTGTTTTTTTTTTTGGTCAAAATTCTATGTATCACACACACGTCGTTGGAACCCTGCCTGCCGTGTCCCATGTCACCTACAATTGAACTGTCCTCCTAAGATTGATTATACACTCTCCTTGGTGAATTGCCCCCAGTGTTGTTGCATTTAGACTGATCGAGCGAATACTTCTGCTATTTTTAGTGTAAAATTTTTGTATTTATCGATTGCGATAAAGCGTATCATTATCAGCCCATCGCTGCCCTCTGCTGGGCTTAGACTTTTTCCCCCTAATACTATCTCTCACGGTCTCTTGTTATCCGCAACTGCGGACCTTCCAACTCAACGATGTCGTCCGATCTTCAGACTACTGACCCGCCCACTGACCATCATGTTATCAAGCATAGCATTAGTGACTTTTTATTCGCAGCTTAGCATATTGGGCGTCCGGAGAAAGGTCGTGTTGGGAACACCACACTGCGCTCGTACGACGTAGGTCAGATTGTTAAAGTGAACTTGGACAGGTCACGTAAACTATATGCACCTAAGAGGTGAGCGAGACGGTAGGCGGTTGCAGCCACTGCTGAGTAGTCTCCAGCTTCTAGAGACTACCCAGCAGCGGCTGTCAACCAGTTGATGACTTTGGATTTTAACACTTTTTTTAATGTAACCTCCATACTATAAATATTTTTATGTACAATAGTGTTCTCTAACTGTCTCCATCTATCTTTCTAACAAAGGTGTTCCAGGGCAAAGGCCCGTTCTTTTCAGACCGAGACTTTCAGCCATTTGCCATCACCGACCACTCCGGACAGAACTCGTTTTCTCGGCCGGCCGGTTAATGGCCGCTGTGCGGCACCCGCTTGGTGGCGAGTCTTACGTGGTCTGGCCAAGTTCACTAAAATCCATATCTGAAGCCTGTTTTTTTTTAATGGTAAAGGTCTGAGATTTTACGTGCTTGCTTTTAACAGCTAAACAGTTAACAGTCAAATGCCAGATTACTCTAGCTTTAAAGATGCCCAGGTTACATGTCTCAGGAAAAACCGGCCATGGCAACGCGTTCAATATCTTGCTTGCTGAGTCTAAATGGCCCTTAATAAAAGATTCGCATGTGGCAAACATTTATCATTCCAGCCATTAGCGTTTGAATACTGTAAGGTATTCGAGATACACCCATCAGGTTATGTTTGCCGTTACATATGTCACCTAAAGCGATGATTGATAGGTGAAACGTGGTGAGTTTGTTTTATTTCCTTCATTATTTACCTGATTTTTAAAGTTTCCTAGAACGTCTCTACATATTATTATACATTGTGGACTAATGGAGTGATTACGGAGAAATTAAACGTAGAAAAAATTACGAAAGATATACTATTATTATTAAAATTCTGTATTGCACAAAACACAATATTTGGCACAAAGGCATAATCAATGCTATAATATAGCATTTTCTACCAGTCAACCTTTGCTCAACATACATCGAGCAAATGTGAACCAAAGGTAAAGGACGTCTTACACAAGATCACGAAAGCTAAGCGCTTCGATTACAAAAAATGACTTCTACGATTGCCGATACAGAAATAAAAACAAAACATGCAATTTTCACATGATTCTATGTCAATTCAAAGAACCTATTGCAATAAAACGGCAATTTCATACTTTAACCCCTATTATAATGTCTTATAAAACTACTCGCCGTTAATTAGTGCCATCAATAAAAAATCTTTTATGCCTCACGGCTTTGCAAAAATTGAAAATAAAAAATGACAATAATGGTAGCACCAATTACTAGCATTTAGCAATTAGTAGACCGAGGACTTACTAATGCATTACTTTTGATTAAAGTCTTAGGTGATTAAAGTTCTAAACTGTAGATAGGTTCTAAAAATAACAACTTTGTTTAATAATGAGATTTATAATGTTCACTTTGTGAAGACGTCTTATAGGATTTTATTGGTGGCTCTGATGGCTCTCGTTAGCTAGAGATGTATTAGGTTTATGATGATTTGAGAAAAGAGTGTCAGAGTGGAGTTTTTTTTCCCGCTGCCTTTTTCTCCGCTACAAATACGGCCCGAAGGCAGCGGCTAACATAGTACATTGACATTCAGCAAACAGAACGTAAATTCTTTACGTTGAAATATTTTTTTTGATTTGATTTTGATTTGTTAGTTAGTATGTACTCGATCGTCGTTTAGAACTAGCACGTTGGCGGGGCATTTAATCGCTTCTCTATGAATGCAGACGTCGAGATTCGATTCAGCAGACCATCGTGCATTTATTTGTGCAAATCGCCGCAGTCTGGGTGTTTTTTCTAAGTTTGTGCTGCCTTTACCTGGTTAGATTTCATAGGATATACTATATCATCGGGACAGATGATTGTGTTTTGTGTCCGTTACTATTATATGCACATGACATAGAAGCTGAAAAAAAATTAGTAAACCCAGTTTGGGTTGACTGATCCAAATCACAAAAATTTTACTTGAAAAGTAATTTCAGGTACTTACTACCTGCCTTTAGTTATTCACACTTTACGCTACTCTTTCGTTTTTCGGACAAACCTTGGCACTCTCTCTCGTTCTCTTCCTAGCTTTTTTCCTACATAGTGTTAGGAGCAGCTTTCCTTGTCTTCTTTCTCCACTCGTGACGTCTTCTGCGGAAAACGGTAGATGTGTTATAGTCCGCACAATACTTTTTGGCGGTAAAGTAAACATGGTCACAGATCGTTTGCATATAGCTTACTGTCTTTACAGTGTATGTGTGAGTAATTGACGTAGTGTGATGCGTAGTGATGGGCAAAGTAGAAAATATTTAATAGATCAATAAATTCCGATTAGATGAAAAAACAAAATGGACTGATAATTATTATCGAGAGATTTAGGGTATTTACGCGTTCATTAACTTATAATGTTTACCCAATTTTGCTTTGTTTATTAAACATCTAAACATGATGTGGTACTCGAATTGTTGTTTTTCAATCGGCAAAACAAGACCTATTACTATGTAGAGGAGCTTACAGATTGATAAAGTACCTACCAATGTCATATAGTCAAACTATTACAAGGCACGGCCGAGGTTCTACCATTTCCACAGAGGTAGAGACAGCGTTCTACTGAATAACTATCTCTCGCTTCCCTTTTATCTTAGTACTTTCGTTCCTTTCAACGATTTACTCCCTAACCACTTGACGAAGATTGTGACGTGTGATAAGATTTTTTTCAAGAGTGGTACATCCCTAGTGACCCCCCGCGCAGCTGACCTTTGACGCTTAAAATTAGTCATTGCGCAGGAATTGGCGATTCTACATTCTAGACTCTGATTCTAGTATGCTAACCTATTGTTGACAGCTGTCCGTTGGCCAAAGTGCACAAAGAAAACGGGTGACAGTTGTTAACCAAACATTATTATCATGAATCACGATCTATTGAAAGCAACACACGCAACCATCTTAAAATAAATAAAAATGTTGTTGTTTACAAAGGGAAACGTTGATGTCTGTAACCTAGCACAGGCATCAGAGCTGATCAAATAAAATTATTGCGAACTATGGCCCCTTCATTGCTATGTTATTATTTTTATTTAATAGTTAGTTTCCCAGATTTTTTATGTAGTCTGAAAGGTTTCGTTCTCGCCAACCATTGCCCCAATCGTCACAACCTTCCCTTGTACTTTATCGGCTCCGTGATGCACTACCAGGCTTCCTCGCACTGACTTGGTGGTGTGCGGAAGTGAGCCCCTTTAAGAACGACAGTTTTAAACCGTATTGTACTTAATGGTGCACATCTGCTCTTCAGCTTACCAAAGGTTAAGCCGCCTTACGCCACACAAACTCACCTACTTCACCATCAAACCTTGGCACCACATTAGTATTACCAACTAACAAATAAAGGAAAACCAATAGTACATCACTATTTAAAAAAAGTATCAACATCTCTGATACGTTATGCTCTTAAAAACCCTGGGGACGATCTCCAACAAGTCTGTGAATAAAATCTGAGCACGTAGCCGTAATCTTCGAACCACTTTTGGCTTGGCTTCAACTCAAAAGTGAAATCTGACTAATTGAAATCCCCACTGGATGTTGAAGCGAGGCGTTTGCCAAAAACCTTCAAACAAATTGGTGTTGTCCTAAACGGCATGATCGTTTGCGACGCATTTGACATTTTATTCGTTTGGTTGCAGATTTTTTAATCGTTCCTAGATCTCATATAATTTATTCATCAAAGAATATACGTACCTTTGATTTAATTTTCAGACTAAAACTTTTTTAAGCGTTAATTCTTAAGCATAGTTAATTTTAGTTAAGTTCTGATTTCTTTGTGTCGTCTTCACGTTAATTTGTTTTGCAAGTTTACTCTTAAGAATGCCCGCCCGTAATTTGCTTCAAATTCAAACGTGTTTTATTCAAAGTAGCACAGAAACTGCGACTTAATGAACGTTACAAGTTAAACTAGGTGTCCATTTCAAAATCTAGATCGTTTTGGAAAAAAAATGGACAAAAAACTCCAAATCTAGTCTTTCAAAGTTTAGATAATTATTCTAAAATCTAGAACTCACGCATTGAACTAAATTCAATTCCAGACATAATTTTCATCTAAATAATATTTAATGTTACCCTTTTAGCACAAAGTGTGCTTTACACAGTTTTTGATAAGTTTGCCAGAACCATCCTGAAATATTCTCAAGGATTTTATTGTAGAAACGGATACAATGCCCCAATAAGGATGTATTAACTTTTGCTAGCCTAAATTTTGGGAACGAAAGTTTATGTTTATTCCTAGTATTTACATTGTGTTGGCCCCAAAATAGATCTCTGTGGCAATCCCATCTTCACCTCTGACCCTGTCGATTTAGTTCTATTTATGTCAGCACATGAGTGGTACATAAATAGAACTAAATCGACAGGTACCCACTGGGCTAGTGGGTAGAACATCCGACTCGGAAGCAAGAAACCCAGGTTCGATCCCCAGTGCGGGCATGTGCCTATGACTTGGTTTTCTAAGTTATGTACATTTGTGAAGTTATAGTAGCAATACCACTCGCTAACTGTGAAGGAAAACATCGTGAGGAAACCTGAGTGTCTGAGCTATTCACATACCTCAGCGCTTGAAATCGCCAATCCGCGGTGGGCACGCGTGGTGATCAAGCCCATACTCTCTCCCTGAGAGAAGGCCTGTGCCCTACAGTGGGACGTATATAGGCTGCTTATGTATGTTAGCTTTTTGAACCCTCCCTTCTAAATATGATCTCATAAGTTTTAAGTTTTTCGCATTTATTCTGTAGTATTATAAGTGTAAGTGTTTCATGGTTTACTCAGTCAAATGCCTTCGACAAGTCACATTAAAACGCCTATAGCATCCTTCCGATCCTCCCATGCACTAAATTTGTGTTTAACTAATGTAACACAAGCGTCCTTCGTAGACCACCCTTGCGTGAAGCCGAATGGCTGACTATGGAAAGTCGATAATTATTGAAGTGTGTAATTAGTTGATCTAGAAGTAAGATAAGATAAGATAAGAATATTCTTTATTGTACCAGGAAAAACACAGACATGAGTTTTTAAGTATTTTCTCCAATATTTTAATATATTTATAAGTTCACTTAAAAGTAAATTAACAAGGCAAGTTGTTTAGTTATAATTATAGTAATAATTAATTGTAGCATATTAATATTAATAGTAATATTGTCGTAAGTAGTTTTTTTTCTAGAGGAAACGTGTTAACGTGAATCTATCGAATGGATCATTTCTATCTTTATCCAAAACTCTGGCACAGGAACAAAGCTTGTCCTTAAGCCATTAAGGACAAGCTTTGTTCCTGTACCAGAGTTTTGGATAAAGTTGGACGAATTTTAAACTTATCATCATCAGTCTACCTCTGCCCACTGCTGGGTCCTTAGGCTTTTCCCATCACGCTACCTTTCACGGTCTCACCATTCGCATCCACGGGCCTACTGCTGACTTGACTCTGGCTGTATGTAGATCTACCTAGTAACCAATTCCTCTACGTAGATGCGTTAATGAAAAAAAAAACATTAAGTAAAAGTCAATTCATTACATAACTAAATGATTTATTAATTAAATAAATGGTCCACCTGCTTACTCTCAATGTTGAAAAGACCAAATGCTTACCTTTTTGTTTTCGTGCATGTACTTTAGACTCCTTGGATCTTAATATAAGGGCTCACACCTGTGACCAGTTGCTACCAACCTGTGATTGCCTAAGTTTAGAAATAACTGACAATATCAAATATCTCGGAGTAACTCTTGATTCAGCACTGTCTTGGAGAAAACAGATAAAAAATCTGACAGGACGGTGTCGTAAACTCATATTTGTATTTAAAAGTCTTAGAAACTCTGTTAATTTTGAAACCCTTATTACTGTTTACTATGCGTTAGCTCAGTCTATTTTAACGTATTGCATTACAGCTTGGGGCGGGGCAGCTAAAACCCTACTGCTTCCCTTAGAAAGAGCACAGAGGGCTGTTCTTAAAGTTATGACCAGGAAACCTTTTACGTATTCTACCTCTCTTTTATATGCCGATACGAATGTACTCACAGTGAGACAGCTGTTTGTGCTAAATTGTGTCTTGCGTAAGCACACCTCAATACCATTTGACCCGCATAAAATGGATAAACGAAGAAAAGATCGTGTCTGTCAGACATCCCAACACCATACTAGCTCAGCCGCTAAACATTATTTTTTCATTAGTCCTCGGATATACAATATAGTCAACAAAAAAATACACATTTACCCTCTTCTAACCCGTGAGGTCAAACAAAAAACAAAATCATGGCTCCTATCGTTGTCATACTCTGATACAGAGAACTTACTTTCTATATCCTGCTGATCTATGCGCTGCTATGGTCATATAGAACACAAATCTACAATCTCATTATATAATTTTGTTTCGGTCCTCACACAGGTATGCTGTGTGGGAACTGAAAGAAAACCATACAATTCTACCGCTTTGTAATATATAAATAGGTAAGTACCTGCCTGCCCACTTATTCTTATTAGGATTTAATGGGTGGGTTGTACTGTTTTGTGCGCTGATTAAGGTGAAGCAACACTGACCCTTATATTGGTTTTGTTTAGACTTACATCACTTTTTTTTTAATATCACTTAGATTATCACCCAGATGCCCATTTCAATAGGATTTAAGAATCTTTATATAAGTGCTATATGACCGCGGCTGGGAATGTGGTGCCCAGCCTTATACCTATATACAAATTGTTGTGTTGTGCTTTGCTGAACTTAACTTTTTTTTTCTCTCTCTTTTTTTATTAAAAGTCTAGGTTAGTGTGTAATTATGGAATTTATTCGTCGAAAGTGGTCCAACTCCTAAGATACAGGTAAACCCTAGTTTAGGAATTGGAAATCGCTTTTTATCTGTAATTCACTTGCTACCAGAGACTGTCACATTTTTATTTTATAACTTAATATTATTAAGAGTGTAAGTTTTTTGGTCAAATAAACAGTTTTTACTTTTTTTTTTACTTTTAACTTTCAATTTCTCGTACGGCTAGCATCTTAATTATAACTTTTGCTGCAACGTGCACTTGCTACAACATAAGTACCTGCAGGGAACATTCGCTGTAACGTACTTCGCAACTACGAGCGTAATTTTGTATTCTCGCTGACCGCCGTCCAGTTGGTTTTCCTACCAATTTCAATGGTAGCCGTTACGTTATTTGCAAAATTATTAAGCTGCCTTGTGTTCAATACGAACACGAAGAGAAAACCTTGGCAGACTGACGTATTAGAGTGTTCTCGACAGCTTTCAAGCGTTCTCATTTTGGAGGGCTCGCGAATGTCGCTCGAAGAACGTTCGAGTCGTCAAAAGTTGTTTGTATTTGTTTTGCTTCAGTTCGATGTAATTTGTTAGGAGAGTAGGCCTTTCACACGTGTGACTTTTCATCAAGGAACAGATCTATCTACCGGGTGTTACAATACTCCTTTTATTTCCTTTTTAGGATTCCGTACCCGAAGGGTGCCAAACGGGAACGTATTACTAAGACTTCACTGTTCGTCTGTCTGTCTGTCCGTCTGTCTGTCTGTCTGTCCGTCGGTCTGTCTGTCTGTCTGTCACCAGGCTTTATCTCATGAACCGTGATTGCTAGGTAGTTGAAATTTTCACAGACGATAAAATAGATATTTTAGGGGGGCTCCCATACAACAAACGTAATTTTTTTGCTCGATATTTATAACGGCAACAGGTAGACGCTTGAAATATTCACAGAATATTTAGTTCTATATTAGCTTCAAAAATAAATAATAAAATTAAAATAAAATATATATTTAAGGGGGTCTCCCATACAACAAATCCCCGCATCAGGCAAGTTGCGTTAGATGTGTGGTCCAGTTTAATCAGGTCATTTATTTCTTGTGTTTACAAGTTACGACATAAATATGTATCTTATTAGTTGTAATCGCACGCTATCATCATCATCAGCCATTTGACGCCCACTGCAGGACATAGGCCTCCCTCGTGGTTTTCATAACCATGAGGACTGCACGCTATGAGTGCAGTCAAATATCGTGAAAAAACCTAACCCCCAGTTTCTCGTATATTTTTAGTCTATTGTTAACAGCTGTAGTGGACAAAAGTACATAAACAAAAACCACTTAATTAACAGATTGTTAGTGTCTGAAAAATAGAGGGTTAGTGTCTTAAACATTTAGCAAAAATCTAACAAAAATTACTAAAAAGAAAAACATTGGCGAATTGGGGTCCCGCCTGCTTAGTAGTTAATGTTCAGCAGTCGGGTTGTTCGTTATTTTTTATTTCAGTTTTTCATTTTTGTTTTTTTAGTGATTTTTGTGTTGTGTTGATTTTATACAGCACTCGCGCAAACACGACGAACCGGAGATCTTATTTGTCAAAATTTTACCATTGGTTAATGAATGGTAAGGGAACATACAATCGGACATAGGTACTTCCATACATAAGAGCCAAACACATTACCCTCTTTTTGGGCTCAGCCGCAGTCGGGCAAGAACACTCGCTCTAAGAGAAGACCCACTGTCATAGAGGCTTGTTTAGAGGCAAGCGTGACCGAGGCGGCCCGTTTCATTAAATATTTTCGTGTGTCGAAATCAGTTGAATTGGTGTCCAATTGAACGAAAGTGTTCCAGTCTACATGCACCTTTAGCCAACGTACGGAACGGCACCTACTTTGTATACTTAGAAAACAGAAAATGTCCTTTGGACCGTGAACATAGAAATGGTAACGCTAAAGCAACTGTATAATGCTATCCAAATTATCATTTTGTTTTAACAAGACGTCTTTTGAATAAGCTTTGACAGCGCCATTAGGTTGCCTTCGAAAGGGTTTTAGGATCCAAACTGAAGATGTGGTTGACACAAAGTTAGATTGGGATGGATTGAACTTTATACCTTAGAGGAAAATGTTGAAAAAATGTTTTGTGGTTTTATGTTCGTTTCCTATAAGTTTACAATAATACTTTATTCATTTATTTGCTTCTTACTAAGTAAGTTACAGAGTGAGCCTAAAAATAACAGGTGATTTAAAAGGATGTTCTTAGATTTATTAGTGGCCTACTGAGTTCGACACGTAACGTGCGTAACTGTAAGTGTAACTCTGGTCTCCTCGCTAGGTTACCCTGTGTGGAGGAAACCAGTGAAACGGACTTAATAATTTTGATTGAGAATTTAGAGTTCCGAGGATAAGAAGGAAATAAACAATAATAGCAAAGAGAAATAAAAACCACAAGATTAGAAGAAAATTAAGTTCCGCTATTTAATTTTGTAAATTATGGAACCATTAAAAATACTAGAACCTCTTATTTTTATTATTTAATTACAATATAAGCGTGATGACAGTAGATTTTTGACGTAACTTGTATGAAAGAGCTGTCTTTTAAATATTAGCCATCAGTAGCCATGGATCGCTTAAGACCAAAGGCCATTAGAGATTTCTTAAAAAATGCGAAGTATCTATATAATGGTTTACGTCATATTCATCTCAGTATCCAAAAATGTATTAATCTAATTTATATATCTATACTAATTATGTTCCGTGTGGCGCCGGATTAAGAATAACACCACTCCATTTCCTTCCGTGGATGTCGTAGAAGGCGACTAAGGAAATCAATTACGAGGAGACGGGCAGCAGCGTCTTCCTGAGACTCCAACCGCATACTGCGATCGCTAACCCGCCTGCCAAGCGTGGCGATTATGGTAAATCCCCTCATGGTTATGAAAATCACGAATGAGGCAGCTAAAAAAAAAAACGCTGATCCTAATATGTTCTCAATTTCGACCAAAGTGTCGCTTCGAGTATTTTTCCTTTCCACCGTCAATATGTTTGTAAGTTTGTAGCCGGGGGTAGTCTCAGAAAGTACTTATCCGATTTCAAAACATATTTCACCAGTATTTGGAATGGACCTTCAGGGTGAACATAGGTTATAAGCTAATCCGTTAACTATGCAAACGCTCATTAACTTTGTGAAGAAAATAAAAAAAGGACACGGAAAATAGTACTAATCAAGCCAAACGTCTGTAAGGCCTTCGCAAAAGTTAGCGCTCTTTAAAATCGACGAGTTACGAGTTTATCACGAACAACAAGATAATAAAGTCTCGTTTGTTCGAAGATTTTAATTAAGATTGGACCGAACAAATCCATGGACGAAACGAGGAGAGCGCAAATAAGCCTGCCGCAGACACTGACCACAGCGCGGGCTTTAATTCGAATTAGACCTTGTACCGGCGTGCTGTCTACAAAGAGATACTCGTACAAATAAAATACTCTCGGCCCGAAATCGATACAGCGATAAGAGTTTTGTCATCTCTCTCTTTCGTAGCTACCTAAAACGAGATGGCGCGATTCGTTTTGCTTTATTGAATCGCGTATACAGGGTGTAACCAAATCCCCAAAAAATCCGAAAATGGGGGGTTCTACTCGTCAATACAAACAACGTTTTCATGACAAAAAAATTCTCTACATTTCGCTGGTACTCTGCTCCCTAAAATGGTAATATAGGATAAGCAGTGCTCTCCAAAAACTTACATACATTACACAGACTCACGACTGTATCCCGTAGCGGTAGGCACAGACGAGGGCTTGCCGCTAGCCCCGAAAATATTTCCAAAACGCAAAAAATATCAGATGTTCCATTCATTTTAATGCCGCAGATGGTAACTTTAGTATGGAACAGCTGGCAATTTTTTTGCGATTTCGAAGGGTTCCCCATAAATAAGTTTGAATTGACGAGTAGACACTCCACTTTTAGTTGTACATGGTGATGGTATAGATAGAACTTTGTAGAATTTAAGTTCTGGCCAGGAGAAACGCGGTAAGTCACGTTGACGGGCAAATGTGGTCTATCTACCAGCCGCTGTTTTACACTACATGCATTAGTAGGCACATTGACCTGTTTTCTTTCTACAGGGTCTTTTCTAAAATGCAGAATTCTCGAAATAATTCAGTTGGAGTTTGTCATTTAAAACAATTTATGTGCGACGAATTTTTTTGTTCAATTTACCATATTTTGAGAAAAAAAAAGATTTTCGCGGTTTTTAGGGTTCCGTACCCAAAGGGTGCCAAACGGGACCCTATTACTAAGACTTCACTGTCTGTCTGTCACCAGGCTGTATCTCATGAACCGTGATAGCTAGGCAGTTGACATTTTCACAGATGATGTATTTCTGTTTAGTAAATACAGAATAAAATAAATATTTAAGGGGGGCTCCCATACAACAAACGTTGCCTAAAGACAGCGCTCGCCATCTAGCGGCCATCTATGTAATCTTCACAGCGCCGATATCATATCGTTAAATATGAATGTTAAACGCTTCTTGTTGGTTTCTATAGATGGCGCTGTTCTCACATTCGATCTCTGTCTAATGTTGTATAGATAATGGTACGGAACCCTTCGTGCGCGAATCGGACTCGCACTTGGCCGGTTTGTCTGCTTTGTAGTAGCACTGTTTGATAGATAATATAACATGTCATAACATAAACTCACGCCTGTATGCCGGAGGGGTAGACAGAGACCAGCGTTTGCCACTTGCCACGACCCTGACAAACCTCTTTCTCTTCATCAACACTCATTAGTCGCGTTTCATTAGGTTTATATTACTTATTTTAATATTTACTAATACATGAAAATCCACGCTTGAAGACTTACTTAATCACTTAAAATAATATCTAATAGCCAATTACAGTTTTCGCTTATATAGGTACGCAAATATGTTATGTTATCAGCAACATTATCACGTAAATTACCGATACCATGCGTTGTAGATTTAAAAGTACACCGCTAGTCACGATGTTGATAGATATGTGGCTTTTAAAGACAAAATTCGCAAAGTCGTCATGAAGTCCCGACGATTTCCCCACGACTTTAAGAATTTCCAAGTTTCGCCTTTCGCTCGCCCAAATTCTGAATGAAAAACTTTATTAAGTATCTTTTTTCTTTGTCTCACCAGGGCCCATTGCACACACAAGTCGCTTGGTAGAGTGTCTTCGACCTTGTCCATCTCGCGCGAGTTCATAGGTGTCTTATTCGGCGAGATATTCGGTGGTACACTGGTACATAGTAGTGTACTTAGAGATGAGAGTTGCGCGTAATCGCGGCGAATTTGACCTTTCTGGTCAAGGCCATTGTCTGGTGGTTACTGACCGCGGCCTGGGCATACCATCAGTTAGTGTTACAGGTAATGTTAATGTTGACAACACCCAGAGATCACGTGTAAGGGAGACGAGGATAAATGTATGGACACGAGTGGCTCCAACCCCTGTTCTGTCTCTTGAGATTTCTCACAGTAAAACGAGAGAGCGATACCAAACTAAGAATTTACTGAAATTCTCAATTAAAAAGCCGGCGCGAAGAGCGCTAGCATACGGTGACCTGATGCGAATTCAATTCAGCCAGATTTTTTCTTTCTTTATCTTTTTCTAAATCTTCTATGTGTGCTAACTCCGATTAAACCGCCCCGCGTTTTTCAGTCGCAGCAATAAAGCGCTACAAAGGTTCTACGGACACACCGCATTGGACCCGCTAATGGAAATAGAGAACTGGATATTGGCCGCAGCGTTTCTGTTGTTTTGCTTTGCAGCTGAACATGCTCTCTGTGTCTTTTTGGACGTTGAATTGACTACCTCGCTGGTTTAGCGGCAACACGCTGGACTATAACCAAAGAGGTCGTAGGTCCTTTACCGTTGGGGCCACCGTATTTCGGGTTTTCTGGCAAGTTTGTTTGGTTACCATGGCATGAGGTACCGTAAAACGGCTACTTTGACTTCCAAGGTTACTTTGACAGATTTTGGGGCTACTTTGACAGAGCGCCAAAATCGGTTTTCATGTGTGCTCAGCAAGTGTGCGTGACCTCGAGTAATATTGCGAGTAATATTATTACTTAAGAGACTGATTAAGTGGCATTAACAGTACCTTCGGTACAAATATTGACAAATACGTCAATAAAGAATAATTTAATTTTAAAAACACTTGTTTTCATTTAAATCCATGTAGTTTTCAATAAAATAATAGTTTTTTTGGTCAAAATGATATCAAAGTAACCCATGCTTTTACTATCTTTGACGTCAGTTGCATTTCAATGCCTTGTCAAAGAAACCTCACTTCTAAGGTTACTTTGACATTTAATAAATTAAAAAAAGTAGGGAGTAAGGGGGGTGGTAGGTCTTAAATTTGCCATAGATCTGATAACCAACGGACACATTGTTCTGTTGGCGTAAAAAAAGTGAAATTCGAGCCGTAAAAAAAAAGTTACAAACCAAAAACCTCCAAAACCTGTTCAAAGTAGTACGGTATCCTTTTTTGAGTGCGGAATACAACTTACATGTAAGCAAACAAGCAATTAAATGGTTGTAGGTACCTAATTAAAATTGACCAAATGAAATATCAAAAACAGATTCACAGACTTATCAAATCAATTCACGTCAGCGTTTACTCTCAAGAATAACTAGTCCATCCTAAGTCCAAAACCAACACAATGTAATTCATTCCTTTCTTATTTATTACACACAATATAATACCCATTCGGGCAAAGGCCGAGAAAAGGGCACGCACAAAGGAATACACGTCAAAATACATTTTTCGCCATCACAACAAGATAGTAACATTACGTGATTGATTGGGAATACATTTTGCGATACTGATGACGAACCAAAGCTCTGTTTGCATCGGGCTGGGGCAAATGAAAGACACCGGTGAGTTACGATGAGCATAAAATAGGAGTGTTACTCCGGATACACTTGTAATTTTGTCTGAAGAGTCTGACTTATCTTCCGCAGTCAGATCTTTACTTACCATGATCAAGTTCGAGAAACGATTAAATGATTAGCAAAATAAATAAGATAAGAAAATTTTATTTCACAAATTCAGCAACGAAAATTAGCAAAAAGCCTACAAAATTTTATTGGTGAACGTAAGAAATAAATGACCAACAACACATGGTCAGCACATTTATAGATTTTTCTATCATCTAAGAAATTAAACCATGGCCAAATTATTAATTTAATTTTAATATGTAACAAGCTGGGTTGAGGCACCCTAACCTAAGCTGATAAAGTTGGTATTTTTGCTCATAGGTTTGGAATTTGTTGAATTTGTTTTATTACCTCGGGCTTTTGTTTTTTCTGTCGACCACTAGTGGCAGTTCAAAAGACTTATTGCTGCTTGTTTTACTGCTGACAGAGAGGATTTTATTGCTGGCCGAAACCTTATCTTTTGCTGATGCATTTAGCTCTGCGGATCACAATGAACTTGGTTGGACTCTGCTGACAAAATTTGAAGTAAGTGGTTCCGGAACAATATTAGTGTTTACAAAAGTTTCGGTTGGGAAAGCCAACATCACGTTATCATAGTGCACTTAAAACTAATCGAATATTCGACTGGTCCCAATCACGTTAATATTTTCTGAGACAGCAAAAGTCAGGAAGGGCAAATGAACAAAACTCGGTGAATAGAACAAAATTGACGTTATGCATGCTAGAAAATTCATAATACTTTGTGATATAACCGCAGTAGCACCATTTATCCATTTTAATTTTAGTTAAAAACTACACAACTTTGAATTTAGTTTCAATCCAAAGATTTTTAAGAACAAAATTTCTCATAGAGATAGCCCTCGGTGAGCGAGTGACATTCAAATGCAAGTCTACTCGAAGCGGTTTATCTGACTTTATCAATCTGCTTTGTTGCGCTGTTTGGTGGCTAAACGAGTGGGGAATTCCTTTCTGCCAAAGGAAATTGAAATTGAATGAAACGGGCGGAGGTAAACAAACGTATCAAATTAATGCCAACCCAGAGTCCCCCCGGGAGTTGTGGAGGTTGAAAAATAACAAAGCCTTTGGACGTAACGAAAATTTAATACCTACTTAATGTAGAAACACGATTGTTTGGACTGGAAAACCATTTGGTAGCGCGACACGTTTAACGATTAAAGTCACCTAGGTTCGGCGCCGGCCGGTCTGGTCAAATTTCTTAAGGTATAGTTCATCAACGATTAGAGCCTAGAGTCTAATAAACATGTAGTTCAATAGAATGTTGCTAGCACGGCAATAGCTGTCATTTGCCTCTATTTTGTAGTATACTAAGCAATAACATTACAATGTCATTCCAATGGTATAACCGCGTCTCCCGCGAAGAATATCAAATCGCGCGGGGCTCCGAGTTAAGTTGCACGGTTTCTACCATTGGAATGCGATTGGTTAGGAAACTATTAATATTGTTAATGAAACAATATTTTCTTGAAAATAAAAAAATGTGAATTTTTTTTTCAGTTCCTACTCCTTATAATCTATTGACCTTGTTCCGTGTGGCGCCAAATTAAGAATAGCGTCACTCCATTTACTCCCGTGGATGTCGTAGTAGGCGACTAAGGAAATAAATTACCAGGAGACGGGTAGCAACGTCTTCCTGAGATTCCAACCGCATACTGCGATCGCCAACCCGCCTGCCAAGCGTGGCGATTATGGCAAAACCCCTCATGGTTATGAAAACCACGAGGGAGGCCTATGTCCTGCAGTGGGCGTCAAAGGGCTGATGATGATGATGATGATGACTTGTCAAATAATACTATCCACATTTAGTCATTGTTTACCAATAGTGCCAAACACGCAAACACGAATAGCCAAGTGAGGTGTGGATTAGGTACGTTAATGGCGTGAAAAACGTCAGTATGGTATTTTTTAATTATAGCACTATACCAAGTTGGAAATCCATGGAGGAGGCCTATGTCCAGCAGTGGACTTCTTGTGGCTGAATGATGATGATGATGATGACCAAGTTGAACTATAAACATGAAGATAAATTAAATTGAGTTTATGCATGTGAACTTGAAGCGGCATTGGAATGACAATAATAATAATCATAATCTAAAATTTTATTAATCGTAAAACATAATGAAAATTAGAAACTAGGATGAATGTAATAGTAGCTGTCGGTTTCAAGATCAATAGATTATAAGGAGTAGGAACTGAAAAAAAACTTCACATTTTTTTCTTTTCAAGAAATTTCGAAATTTCGTTGCAAATTACTGACCGTCGGGCGCCGCCGGTTTCTCATTTGATAATTTCATAAAGTAAATACTTAACAGGCGTCCTATCTTTTCAGAACGAATGAAACAGTTTGATAGTTAAGTAAGTATTTACTTATTTATTATTTTATTTATTTCTAATTTGGCAACAGACAGTCACAGTTTTGAAAATGAAAGACCGATCATGGTGTTGGAAAGTGCTAGAATGGAGGCCATGGAACAGTAAATGGTCACTAGGGAGACCCCAAATGAGATGAAAAGACGGCATTAAGAATGTGGGCAACAACAAAATTTTAAAAACCTATTTAGAGGCTAAAAATTCCAGCCATGCCGGGTCTTGAACCCGCGACCTCCGGCTAACCTTGCCAGCGCTCTCCCAACTGAGCTGATGGGCAAGTGCAAGCAAGCATCGGCGATATTTTGAGCCACTTTACAATCTTCTCTGTATTACGTACAGGCAGCGACATCTGGCCGAAGCAATTTACTCGGGGCTGCAAGTGATGTAAATTGCTACGGCCAGATGTCGCTATCTGTACGTAATACAGAGAAGTTTGTAAAGAGGCTCGAAAATTCACTGATGCTTGCACTTGCCCATTAGCTCAGTTGGGAGAGCGCTGGCACGGTTAGCCAGAGGTCGCGGGTTCAAATCCCGGCATGGGTGGAACTGTTAGCGTTTGAATAGGTTTTTAAAATTGTCCTGAGCACGGGTTAGTGCAACAAAAAGAATATAACAACAACAAAATACTAACTGTCCAAAAAGTTGATCGAAATGGAGATGTTTGAAAGAAACCTGCACCAAGATGTTTCGTAGGAAGCGATTGCATTTATTCGAATTTTAAAACGGCATAAATTGTTGTATTTTGTGGCCTCGACAAGTAAAAGTGGGAAAACGAAAACGTCCTTTCGGCTCACAATGTTGAATTCTTAAAATGTTGAATTCCTAAAATGTTGAATTCGCAAAATGTTGAATCCCAAAATGTTGAATTCGCAAAATGTTGAATTCATTGTTATCCCAAAATGTTGAATTCGCCAAATGTTGAATTCGTAGTAATCCCAAAATGTTGAATTCGCAAAATGTTGAATCGTCGATTTATACAAAACTAATTAAATGAAACGTTTGAACATTTATCTACTTCTGTATTTTTAGTGGGGTTTCCGTAAGTAATTGTTCTATGGCGGCGCTGGCCAGCAAATTAATTTAGTCGTGGAATTGTGCGTTCATTACTGGTTGGGTGTGAAATTATATAGTGGACTCCACACATGTGGCGACGTAATTGTGGATTTCACATTAAGTAGATAGAACGGAATGAGTTGGTCATTTGTGTGACATGTAAATGCTTGTGCTTAGCCTAGTGGGTAGAATATTGGACTCGGGAGCGAGAGACACACGTTCGAATACCAGTGCGGGTAGGTACCTATGACTTTGTTGTCTAAGTTTTGTACATTTGTGAAGTTACAGTAGCCATACCACTTGCCAACTGTGAAGTAAAACATCGTGAGGAACCCTGAGTGTCTGAGGTGTTCACATGCCTCAGAGCTTGAAATAGCCAATACGCGGTGGCCACACGTTGTAATTAAGCCCATACTGTCTCTCTGAGAGAAGGTGTCCTGCAGTGGGATGGTGGGACGTAAACAGGCTACATAAAAACAAGAAAACCCGATTCACTCCTGTTACTGTTGTGGGTTTCGCCAAAATAGTGAGACCATGAGAAAACACCGGTTGATAACAATAGGCGCAAATATACGGGCTTAGGACATAGCTATATATTTGTGCCTTTCGGCGTGGAGTCTCGCGAGCCGTGGGGGCCGGAAGCGCGGCGACTGTTGAAAGAGATTTCGTCGCGCCTGGTCCATGCGTCAGGTGACCCGAGCGGCTGGTGCCTACTTCGGGCAGCGGCTGAGTCTCACTATTCAGCGAGGTAATGCTGCCAGCCTTCTACGGACCTTACCGGCCGACGGCAGCGACTTGGCTTCGATTTTCTATTTAATTCGATTCTATTGCACCACCTGTGGTTTACTGGTAGAAAATGCTTATAGCATTAAGTTCGCCACATTGCCATTGCATTTTTTACTTATGTGCAATAAACGTATTAATAATAATAATAATTTATTAGTTATTTTCTTTTTAAATTCTTAGTTTTTTGTTATTTCTATTGTGATAACGTGTTCTGAGGTGATAACACATCATGTTGTATATTATATATAATAAATTTTACCTGTTGAACACGACATTAATTTACAGCACAGATGTGGCCAGGCAATTGTGGGTACTCGTAGTGTAGTAATGGAACAGTGGGTTGCCAATGAGTTATTGTTGATGTCGCCCTAATGTACTATTCTGCGGTCGCTTATAGCGTTATTGGACTAGAAATTCGGCGGACCGAAAGCCTAATTTTAGTCGCAACGGAAGGGGTACTGTTAAGGCGGTTGTTACATCTGGGATAGGGTGAGTCTTATTATTTACATTTTTGGAATGGAAGTTCTGATACTGCCAGATTTATGCAAATCCGTGTCACAATAGTAATTGACGTGAAAAACATCGAATAGAAATAGGGATACCGGATTTCTCTAACAAACCGTCTCAGTATTACCATTAAAAGCGATTTATGAGAACTTATTGACAATTAATCCATCAAAAACATTCTCAAGTGGCCGGTACCTATCTATTGGTAGAGGAAATTGCGGCGTCTGTTGAACCTAGAGCGAACCGTGAAGTCGGCGTCGCGATTTTAAAAACGCAATAAAAATAGTGATACGTGTCGTCAATGGTTATTCTCAGTGGAAATAATGAGACACACCCCTGGGATCCGTCTCACTCGCCAAAGGTA
The DNA here is from genome assembly GCA_963969515.1 of Yponomeuta evonymella. NCBI lineage: Eukaryota > Metazoa > Arthropoda > Insecta > Lepidoptera > Yponomeutidae > Yponomeuta > Yponomeuta evonymella. Next base: position 20,843,800 of record OZ018343.1, on the reverse strand, counting down.
TTTAACTTAATTCCGGAATTACTTACTTGAATTTTTGTCGAAAGAGTCCGGTGCTAACCAGCGCCACCAATGGAAAAATATGTAATGTCGTTTTATAATACGTTTTTCCAAAAAGGGAACGTCATAAATCGTAACAACTGTGATTATTACTTTTGCCAGATGTAGCAGCAACCTTAACTCATGTCGTAATATAAATTAAAAAAAAATAATAAATCGGTGTGAAAAAAAAGGCAAACATAACAGCCAAATAAAAAAATCGAATTTCAGATAGACCAATACATTTTCAGGTGAGGGAGGCGTCATTAGTCATAATTTCGTACTAGCAATACACATTCATAAAATGCTGTCCACTGTCGAGATCTTTTAATCCATTTTCCCCAAAACGCCAAGGGTGTCCACGACTTTAATTTCACCTATTTTACGGCAACTTTTTAACAGTAATGTGAACGCTGAACGGCCGTTGACTGTACAAAAGTACCCTAACAATCTATTAGACACGCTCTTAGTTACGCTTTGCCTGTTTATTCCTTATCCTCCTAATTTAGGAGCAGATTCCTGTGATTCCCCGAGTGCTTTCTTGTTCATTAACGCTTTACATCTGCTGTGCAAATGACTGGAACTCAGGAAGTGAGAGGTGAAAGTTTTGTTTTCTTGTGAAAATGATGTCAAATTCAAGGAAGTATTTATTGAACTATGTAGGTCCAAAGGTTTTCATTCCTCGTTTTTAAGGGGAGCATAGGTGAAAAGGTATATTGCCTTGGAAACATTGTTAAATGATTATGCGAGATCGTAAAAAGTATCTATTTGTACAATTAATTGAAACTTTTATTAATAATATTTCTAATTTATCTTTTTCCTGAGATCCCAACCACATACTGAGATCGCCAACCCGCCTGCCAAGCGTGGCGATTATGGCAAAACCCTTCGTGGTTATGAAAACCACGGAGGAGGCCTGTGTCCTGCAGTGGGCGTCGAATGGCTGATGATGATGATCTGTTTTCATTGGAACAAAAGTTGTGATTTTTTAATTCATTAGTATACCTAAAGCCATCCATTGCCGTGTTTTCTGACAAATATTTAGCACTGATTTTGTAAACCCTGCAATTTATTATAAATGGTCGGAAAATACGCCAATACGAATAGCCAAGTAAAGCGCAACCACAAAACTACAACCAACGGTAAACTTGAGTCAAACTTAGATAGGAGTGGCATAGTTTTTGAACCATAGAGAACTTAGAAAATATTTTTCCGTTATTTTACAGGTCTCAAAAATGCGACATATCAAGTTGCTCTACTAAAATAAAGCTAAATAGATGCTAAGTGTTATATTATCTTTATGAATACAATTACTTATTACTTATAGAATTCTAGAAATTTTCTAATGAGGGCCTAGACGGATAAAGTAAAGTAAAGTAAAAAAGTATTCATTTAAAAACCACGCAAGAGATAAAAAAAATTGTGTTTAATTAACTCAAGTAATATTGATAAACGCTGCATAAGTTCCGTGTGGCGCCGGATTAAGAATAGCGTCACTCCATTACCTTCGACTAAGGAAATACATTACCAGGAGACGGGCAGCAGCGTCTTCCTGAGATTTCAACCGCATACTGCGATCGCCAACCCGCCTACCAAGCGTGGCGATTATGGCAAAACCCCTCATGGTTATGAAAACCACGAAGGAGGCCTGTGCTCTGCTGTGGGCGTCAAGTGGCTGATGATGATGATGAAATTATAAGGCGTTACCCTGAAGTTGTGACCTCATAGTTAGAGTTCGATTTGTAAGGCGCGTTTTTATACCACGTGACTAGAATGACTTTCCGACAGGTTATATTATGAAAAGTATTAGTCGTAGGAAAAAAATTAAGCACGCTTATTTACCTCTACAATGAGATCATACAATTTTTTTGTGCAAGTTCTCCATTCATCAGGTACAATAGGCTTCTCTATTCTAGTCAAGAGTAATAGCTTTCATTAGGTACAAAGTAAGACCATTGTGGTCAAAGCACTATTCTTTTTCTGTACATAAATCCGTTCTGTAATTTCCAAGGTGACATTTGAAAGAGCCCAGATCTGTTTACAAATATTTCTACTTCATTTGGGTCCGTTCCAGGCATTCAACATGTATATGGAAGACAAATGAGGACAGTTTATGGCTCAGGCTAAGTGCGATCGTAGATTTATATGAAAACTTTGTTTTACCGAGTAGGTAATTACTTGCGCTAAGTTATTGAATAAGTTCGATTGCTGAGGTCGGACCAAATTTGTGGCATGATTTGGTTTCTTTCTCGGTAATCTGTTCGAACAAAATAGTTTAATAATAATTCATTCCAATGTAATTTTTTGGGACCCCAGGCGGACATACTTCGACCAAACAGGGAATGCAAAGGGTAAGATAAAAAGTATCCGAAACCGGCGTGCTTGCATGCAACGACTAATGAATGTTGAGGAAAGGAAAGTGATCTGTCAGGATCGTGGCAAGTGGCAGTCCCTGGTCTCTGCCTACCCCTCTGGGATACAGGCCTAAGTTTATGTATGTATGTTGCTTTTTTTTGTCAAAATATGGCATGATCCGCTTTCTTTGTCCTTATTTTCTTAGAGGAAAATTGTTCAATAGCATTTGATGACGATGTAAGTTTTTGCTTTTCTTCTGTTTTATCTTCACTATACGACAAGATTGTAATAAAAAATTAGACGCAAAGTTTAATGTAGCAAAAAACTACAGAAGTGACATTCTCTCACGAGTCTTTTGATCCCATTGTCTGAGATGTTTCCGATTTGCTTTGGTACTGATATTTTAACGTTGAACCGCGATGGTAGCGTGAGTTTATTTCGTTTCATAAATGCCGTATAAACATCGTGAGAACGATATTCGTGCGAGGGAGATCAAGCCACGGGTGTTTTTTGGTTTCGTCAAGTTGTTTCATGCATATATCTCGCCACTTCAAAACATAGCTGACCGAAATTCACATTAAGATCTATCGGCCTGTCATAAAAAGTACATTACTTGTCAATAAAGTCATGAAAATCCGCAATACACGACAGAAATAAAAATCCAGCCCGCATGGGACCCTCGCGTTACCCCGTATACCTACTCATTACCCATAAATGATGGCGGTGCCATTACTTTTATGACGGCTCATGAGAGACTCATATCTGGAGTATTTTATCAACGTAATTTGTGGCTTTCCTTTGTACGCTCAACGGTGTAACCTGCACGCCTGGAGAATGTGTCGTAAAAAGTACAAAACGCCTACAAAGTTTAGTCTGGATAACTGCATCGTTAACCGCACATAAAATAATCAAGTATGCTACAGAGTTTTAAAAGTTAAAGGCAAGGAATATTTACATTTTCAGATAAGATAGGCTAGTTCAAGCAGCCCTACATATGGCGCGTAATCGGGCCGAATGGAGAGCGTTGGTGGCGGAAGCTGCCCCGTAGTCACGTCCCTCAGTCATGAAACGATAAGAAAGAAGAAGCACCTATGCCATGTATACTTTCAGCTAAGTAGGCTTAATCCACAGGTAAATCTGTGTAAATACGTGCGGAGCCCACTAGGTCGCTGGCTTCTTCACGATGTTTTCTTTCACATTAATATTATTGCGGCTAACGAACGTAACTTGGAAAACCCAAGCCCTAAGTACATGCCGGGATTGGAACTCACGACCTCACGCTTGTAAGGTCAAGTTCCACCACTGCGCTTCCACCGCTGCACACACAGTTACACACACACACACACTTCCAAATGTCTCAAACCCTGTTTTCAAATGTTCAGCAGGCCTTATCTCTAATAAGGAGAGTATATGCCAATGGTCGCGCGTGCCCACCGTGGATTGGTGATTTTAAGCGCTGAGGTAAGTGAACACCTCAGATGCTTGGATTTACTTACGATGTTTTCCTTCAAGTCCTTCGTTTGTTTACCCTAATAAAATTAAATAATTAAATATTCAACGAACCTATTTAGTGATAGCGAAAGCGCCGACAAAGGCGCTGTAAAAATAATAAAATTGTCCACACTGATGTAAAGCCCATCTTTTAGTCCGGTCTTTGTTGATTCTGTCCTCAAGCGCCTTCCCTGTAATTTCTTCGCTTAATTAATCTGTCTTAGGGCTTAAGTACACAGTGGGAATAGGCTGGTTGATAGAAAATATGTTTTGCTCGCAGTCGAGAGGCGATGTTAATATATAAATAGGTAATTCTGATAAAGATTTTTAGATGCACTTATCTTTGTCCTGTGACATTTTCATTTAATGTCCAGTGAAATGTTTTGGTTGCAATAAAGTATAATAATTTTTCTCTACAACTAATACCTTTTCTAAAGGAATTTGTCAAAAAGTTATTCTGCCTACGTCACACAAAAGCACGCCATAGAAATGGTGCAACTGTGACATCACTTCGAATTGCAACCCAAATCAAGTCGTGTAGCTGTGTGATAGCTGCGTTGTTAGCTAAGCATATCTCGTTATGTAACTCCGTCCTTAAGCTCCGCCCGTTGGCCCTAAGACAAGGCTGCCCTTGTCTTAGTGCGGCTCCTTAAATGTTTTATCTCTCATTCGCCGGCCTTTGCCCGAGGCGTAGAGATGGGAAAAATACATCGATTGTTCCTAAACAGTACTTCAAAAAATTAAGTACCTAAAAGTATTCCCAAAATATATGAGAGATTTCTAGTAAAATTTGAAACCATTAAGAATTTTTTTATATTCTTTGTTGCACTAATACGTGCTGAGGAGAATTTTAAAAATCTATTTGGAGGCTAAAAATAGGTTTTTAAAACTGTTCTCAGCACGGTTTAGTGCAACAAAGAATATAATCATGTAAGTACAGCGATATCATTACGATGTAAAAACCTAACTGCAAAGTGGGTACTCGAGGCTGCAAGTGATGTAAATTACTTCAGCCAGATGTCGCTGCCTGTACGTAATACAGAGAAGGTTTGTAAATAGGTTCGAAGTTTCGCCGATGCCTGCACTTGTCCATTAGCTCAGTTGGGAGAGCGCTGGCACGGTTAGCCAGAGGTCGCGGGTTCAAGTCCAGGCATGAGTGAAATTTTTAGCCTCCAAATAGGTTTTTAAGAAATTTATACTACTTTTAGCATGAAATTGGATAATTGCTGAGATGGTTGTTAAGACATTTACACAAAAAAATGAACTTGAAACTAGAATGGATGTCTACTAAAAAAAAATCGAATCTTTGATAGTCTCGAGATAGAAAATATCTACCATAAATAATTTATAATAATTTTCATTTCGATACTTCGACATAACGATATATTCTACCCGAACCTACTCGGCCGTTCTCTTTTTTAATTAGTCCACATAACTCGTGGGCGCTCGGGGATAGAGCTTGCCAGTTGCGTGTAATGCGCTCGCCGCTGGCTGGAGAGATATTAACGGAATACGACGTCGTGTTTATGTTACAGGTCATATGCAACGTATCTAGAAGAGAGACGAATGCCTCCATAAAGGTTCTCACACACTATTAACACGCCCTCGGGCGCGACGCGTGTTAACTCCTTTTAATAGTACTCGTACTATTTTTGTATACTCGCCGCTGGAGAGATATTAACGGAATACTGCCTCGCGCTTATAATACAAGGCCCTTATAATGAAGCAGCAATATGCTCGGTAGGGTCGTTAATGTCGCGCTTGAGCCCGACAATTCACTCGAATCTAGCGATATATACGGTTCTTTTTTAATACTTTTGAAATTTCCTGCCACTGAGTAATGAACGCTAGAAATGCACGAGATACGGATACCCTGAGATACGGATTTGCGACTGTCTCGTTATTTCCGATAATGTCGCATTTTTTATAATAAGGGCCCAAGTAATTTACAACGTCTCTAGATGAGAGACTGTTCGACGGACAGATAAAGGTAAAATACACACTATTAACACGCCATCAACTCGCCCTTTTCATAAGCAGCCTATATACGTCCCACTGTAGGGAACAGGCTTTCTCTCAGAGAGAGAGTACGGGCTTAATCACCACGCGTGCCCACCGCGGATTGGCGATTTCGATTTTTTTCATTTTTGTCGCTAGATTCGAGTGAATTCCCTTATCAGATTATCAAAATATGAAATTATTCAAAAAAAGAACCTTATTTGTCGCTAGATTCGAATGAATCGTAGGGCTCAAGGGCGCGACGTTGACGACTCTTCCGAACACATCGCTGCTTCATAATAAGGGCCCGGTGCCCAACAGTAGATGTCAACTCTACGGGTTTATGGTAACGAAGGGGATTTTGATAAATCATGCATATTCTTTTGTGTCGACTTACAACGAAGGAGGCTACGAGTGGCATTGACGATGCCAGTTCGATACTGCACAAAATGACTGACTTGCCTACCGTAAGTAGGTAGGGAATATCTTACACATGTACTCGTATATGCAGAGATACTTCATGCTTGTTAGCATTAACTTAACATGTCCACCCTTCCGGGATACAGCCGTGAGTTCATGTATGTATGAACTTGCCATTCATAATACGTCTGAAACATTCTATAAACAACGTTAAATCTCAACAGTGTATGTGTCGAAAACAATACGCTCAGCCTGATATCCGATAGTTTATTAGTTCACAACACGGCCTCGGGCGTCGAACTATCGTATTGAAGTATATTTAGTGAATTTGGAACTAACACTTTTGTGGGAACTATACAGGGTGTAACAAGATTTATTTATTTTACATAAACATAAATACAGCGTGAATCAATACGAACAACACTCGTTGTAGCAAAAACTTCGTAAATCGTAGAAAAGAGGTGGTAAGTTTATTATAGAAAAACTTTTTTTCGCGCTTTCGAAGTATTTACCATGTAGTACAAGTTGTTTATATTATGTGATGTATGTGATTGTAGGGTTTTGTTACACTCTGTACAATTATATATCATGTAACGGTTTACGTTTCGTCTACTGACAGTAATATATTTTTTTACATTAATTTACTTACTTAGTAAAATTGAACATGGGTTAGAGAAAAAAGGTACTGCTAGAATTAAGTTTACATTTAATACATCTCAAACATTCAGTAAATTGACCACGATCTGCTTGTAATTTAGTATCACTGCAAAGTAGACAAAGGTCTTTGCGTCACAACTCAAAGTCAACGTCGGCAAGTGCAACGCACTTCTACGTGACGATACTTGTGATTGCCTGCTTAGCTTCTTGACTGAAAATTTATTATTGTTACACTTAAAGCATGACAAGGCAACTGAATTAATGAAAACCCACAGCACAAGTTAATTACACAAAAACATAGTAACAAAGAAATTTATCATAGGCTTATTAAGGGCTTATTTCATACTAACTTAACTAAGAGACAGGCATTTTCATTTTTAAAGCCTTAAAAAACATAAACAACTATTTAAGTTCTGAATAAAAAATAAAGCAATACAGAATATTACATTTAGTCCCTACACGGGTGGAATTTTAGCCTTTAAATAGGTTTTTAAAATTGTCCTCAACACGGGTTAGTGCAACAAAAAGAATATATTTAGGTGTCTAATCGTGACTGCATAGTGTACAGATAAATGTGCGTGCGTGCGTGCGTGCATGCGTGCGTGTGTGTGTGTGTGTGTGTGTGTGTGTGTGTGTGTGTGTGTGTGTGTGTGTGGGCGTGCCTGTGATGGGTGAAAAAAGTGAGTGCAGAGTGTTGGAAAATAATAAGAGCCTTAACCCTCCTCCTCAAGACATCGCAAAAGTGACGGTTTAAAGGCCGCCCTTGACAAGATGGAAAATATCTATGTCTGAATATCGCTTTTCGCATATTTCTAGCCGCCGCGGCGAATTATAGAGCTGTGCGAAAAATTCGCATAAAGTCGCGTGTGATGAGTACGTGTCAGAGGCGTGCGTAGAGTTAAGACGTTGTTTGTGAGGTCGGGGCAGTTAATGGTTCCACGGCAGATGTCCGGAAGCAGCTGCATGTGAGTCAAAACACGTCGCCCCTCCAAATGAAGTCTACAGGAGTCCCCGTATTTGTCACAATGTGACCCTGCGCGAAAGTTCAAATGTCTGACGAATTTACGTGGTATGCGCTCTATCATACCTTCGTATATCATGTATTGAGGGTTCATATGCAGTTACTGTATTCCAAAATGCTTCTTATGTAGGCGTGCTAGAGCATGCAGACACATTCGATGTCATTGCAGGGATTGCTTACCCGTTAAGATAAACCCCAAGTTTTTATAGGCTTCTCAATATGGTCTCTACAGGTCAGTTTGGAGTCAAGAAAGACTCCCAATAATGCAATAATGTCTCAAGTTGTTTGCTCACCCTGGGTTATTCAATAATCTTTAGTATCAATTTCTTGACTTTAATAGTACTAACTTTTTTGCACCCAGACCAAAGCTGAATGTATGTATGCATACATATATTTAATTTCATTCAACTTTGGTTATTCATTCAGTCTTTTCCTTCATTGAATCATCATCACATCATCATCATCATTCAGCCACAAGAAGTCCACTGCTGGACATAGGCCTCCTCCATGGAATTCCAAAAAGACCGGTTAGAAGCGGCCTGCATCCAGCGCCTTCCTGCCACTTGGATTAGGTTATCAGTCCATCTTGTGGCTGGTCGTCCATTGTCGTTTATTGATTGTTAAACACAATTTTTTCCCTTAAAATTAATGGCCCACTCAGAGACGATTGCAATCCAAAGGGCGCGTTGTAACACTGAAGTGCCGCACTCTACAACTATCAAGTAGAACTTCGTTATACAAAGAGGATAATTATAGAAACCACTACGTGGGGAGCGGTGGATTAACTGGCATAACGCACTTGACTTTCGAGAAAAAAATGTGTTGTTTTAAAAGTAACTGGCAATCACAAAACAAAAGAAACAAAAAAAGATTTTTTGTTTCTTTTGTTTTGTGATTGCTAGCCAGTGCAATTTTATGTCTTTGATTATATCAGATCTCTCAAAGTTATAGGCACTAAAATAAGTTGATGAGTTTCAAATGGTCTCAAATCTTATCCGTACTTACCCAAAAGTTTCAAAACCAAACGGGTCGCATATATTTTTATTTCACATTCAAACATAACAAGAGAGCCAAGCCAAAACCAGCACAATAAAATGTGTTATCTATGCCCTAATACAATTTTACATATACACAAACGTGTCAACTCGATCTGAATACGGTGTCCCAGCAAAATTGAATCTGTCGTGGCTTTTCATTCTCCCCGCTCTGATATTTCATTCGAGTCTCGAGATAAATAGCACAGATGTTATTACTCGGTATATTTTACTAGTAAGTTCGGCAACTAAGTATACTTTAATAAGTAATGGTATGCAGTAGAAATACTATATTGCATTACATAAACTCACCGGAGGGGTAGGCAGAGACCAGGGTTTGCCACCTGCCACGATTAATAATAATAATAATAATAATAATAATAATAATAATAATAATAATAATAATAATAATAATAATAATAATAATAATAATAATAATAATAATAATAATAATAATAATAATAATAATAATAATAATAATAATAATAATAATAATAATAATAATAATAATAATAATAATAATAATAATAATAATAATAATAATAATAATAATAAGTCAATGATAGATAGATAGCAACTGACTGTAAAACATACAGGGAAAGGGCTTGGTAGTAGTAGTTGGATGGCGTCTTATGATGAATACCAAAACATTAAATTAAAACATGTCCAATATTATATTATTTTTGTTGCACTAACCCGTGCTGAGGACAATTTTAAAAACCTAAAAATTCCACCCATGCCGGTACTTGAACCCGCGACCTCTGGCATGGTATTTAGACGTGATACAACTAGATCAATGAGGCAGTCATACCATCGAGTAGTCAAGCAGTTTATCTACATCGTCTGCAGTTATATCTGAAAAAATTAGAGCAAATATTTTCCCATGGATATGAATTGACATTTCCATTAAAAATCCTAACCTCAAAAGCTCGGCAAAGCGGTGACTTTCGTTCAAAAACGTTTGATGTTTCAATTAAACGACCGGTAGCGTGCGTTCAGAAACACTTTGAACTTGGCAAATATAATTGAATTGGAAATGTAATTCGCAACTCTGTCTCTATATTTTGCATATTTTATGTAAATGCCGGTGTTTCTAAGCGCCTTGGATATTGTTGCACGGCTCAGTTTGTTTTGTTTGGGCGCTGAAACAAATCTAGTTTAGTTTGCCTTGTAAAATATGGACGCTGAATTTAACTCACCAATTTGTATATAAATTCGCATTGTGAAGGCTATGAAGTCCTAGCTCGATTCAACTGCTAATCGGATCCCCGATGCTCTGATCAGCAGTAGATTCGATTTGCAAAAAGTGAAAATCAGGAATATCAATACTGGTGTTAATGGTTTTTAGCAGAAATCGATTGATCCTAGCTTCTAGGCTGTAGGTTCTGCAAGCAATGCGTAGCCGATTAGTACAGTTAGTCTTTTTACTCGTTAATCTGTGGGTAAGTCAGCTATGCAATGATAAAAAGACAAAGAGGAAGGAAAACATTTGTTATAGCAACAAGACACATTACAGAAACAAAATAAGCAGATAAGTAACCTAATATGCACAGCAACGGACAAACGAATAAATAAAACAGGTCCCTATGGTCATCTATATGTACCATGTGATCGATTACATCGATTATGCACATCGATTGTAATATATCTAATCAGCCCATAAACAGAGCCCACTGTTGGGCATAGGCTTCTTCCCTTTCACGCCAACCCATCCGGTTCTTTGTTAGTTCCATACAATGTATCCCAGCATATTTCACAATGCCAGCTTCCCACCGGGCTGGTGGTTTATCATTGGGTGGTTATTCGTGAAGTGCCAGCTCTTTTTTGCCTCTAACTAGACTTGACTACGGTACCTGCCATCATCATATTTTATATATATATTACAAGGTGGTGCCAAACGAATGAAAATAAGACAATATGTACATATATATATATATATATAAATATATATATATATATATATTGTCTTATTTTCATTCGTTTGGCACCACCTTGTAATATACGCGTCAATTATCGCAGGCACTGACTGAAAACCAGCGCTGAGAGCTCACACCCTGAGCACAATGCTGAGTCAGATGCCCTTTGTGGCAACTTTGACACACCAAAGGATGCACTCTGACGCTCTGACTTTGCCTTGTATTATGTTGTATTTATGTGACTTGTTTTTCCTTTGTTCTTGTTTATGTTACTTGTTATGCCTTTTTCTCTTGTGACGTGTGGACCAATTAGGTCCCAATAAATGTCTTTCTTTTTTTTTCACCGACTATCGACCCGTTCTTGGCCACGCCTCAATGACAAACTTAGTCCACCATCCCGCTTCCCGCTTAACCGACTTTTAGCTTTGGATAGACAGATAGAGATAGAGGAACTTTATTGCATAACCAGGTGAAAGAACATTTTCATCGTCATATTAAACTACAATTAATTACAGTTCTATGAAATAGATTAATGATCTGCATTTCTGATCTGCAATGAAGCTGAGGCTTCCAAAATGTGCCAAAGTATTTTGCGCTTGAGCTCTGCAGCATTCTGATGGATTCCACGAATTTCGGGCGAGCGGTCAAAACAATACGCTGTTGGTCGAACGTTGGCTGTATCCGTTGAAATAACAAGTCGGTCGCGCCACAATGAGCTATCTGGCTAGATTGAACGGTCGAAGTTATATTCCGACTGAACCATTTCTATACACAAATAAATACAGAGTGTGAGAAAATCCCCATATGTCTCCTAATTTCAGTAAAAGCTGCATTTTGCTATTTTGAAGTTGTCACTGTAGTCAATACGTTTGTACGGATAAGTAAAACTTTTCCATTACGGATAAATATTGAGACGACTTAGTTAAACGCTGTGTACTACTAAACGTAGTACAGAAACTTAGTCAATCTTAGTCATAATCTTTGTCAACTTCATATAGACAAGTACAGTGTAGTAGAATTGATAACATGATATTATTTTAAAAATCGTGAAGAATACAAATCTTAGCCCACATTTGAATGCCCTCTCTACTACCTTTCAGAGCACAGCAGTAGCGTATATCTTAACACATATAGTCAACACAATTGATAATTCATCTTATCTTATACTCAACACAATTGATAATCCCATAAATAATACTGATTGAGATGTACAAGACAGTCTAATATAGGCGTTAGGATATATTACCCCTGTGACGTAACCCCTTTCTTTTATACGCAGTAAACGAGGAACAAAGGGTAGGAAAATCGTAGCAGTTTCGTAGCTCTATACGCGTAGCATTCAATCGTCGTAGCAGTTACGTAGCGGCGTAGCCCAGTTGTAGCAAGCGAAGCACAATTTGTAGTGGAGGTTTCAAGCTATTTATTTTAGCATTGACTGTCAATTTATCTCACCTTTTTATAAATCGTCTGGAGAAGATTTCGGTGGCTTTATGATAACTAAAAAAAAAGAACAAATGTATTTCTTTTTATTACAACGCGCGCGACCCGTTTTAAGACAACGCGAATGAATAGCGAGTTATTGTTTGAGAAAGAGCGATATTTTTTTTTCAACGTTTAAGTTTCTAAAATGTTGGTTATGTAATAACATGAATAATGAAAAAATAAATTAAATTTTTTATACGACAAATATTTGCTTTCTTTAATATTTTACCATATTCTTATTTAACGAATTAATCCCTTTGAAACTTGACTTTGTTCCAGTACCTAGCTTTTATCCTCTTCTATGTAGTATCTTAGTCTTTCTTTTTAGTAAAAATAATAATTAAAGTGGTTTGCCCAGGAAAGATAAAGACTAAACTAAAACTAAGCCAAACTACATAATTAAGCCGAAACTGCTCCATCCAACGTAGTAGCTCTACTTTACGACAAATTAGCACAGCATAAAAGTGCACCGTCACCGCGCCATTTAATCTCAACACACCCATCAACGTCCTCATCTGGGACAATAGAAACTAAGTTGTTGAACAGAAACCGGGCAAGAGTGAGTTGCACAATACGCGCAATAGGTGGTTTGAAAGTCGCGGTTATGTAATTAGTAATTAAAAATCTCATATATTTAGATTATTACTTTTGAGAATAGACGTAAAATAAAAATGGAACAGTTGAAAAATATTGGCTCAAAAAAATCGCGATGGTCTACGGAGCCGCGACATGCACACACCGCTCTGGCTGGCTACGAATGGCTCTCACAGATTCGAGTTTGTGTCGAGATATTTTTGAAAACGGCCTTTTAAAAAAAAAAACAAATTAGCTTGTACCATAGGTATTGTTAAGGCACATTCATTCTTCTGTGGCTTTCAAACCACCCAAAATTCATGGTGTGTAATTTTGCAGTGACATTTAAAAAAAAAAAGTAGCTAAGCGCTTGACGTTTGTCCATAATCACGCTGGACGGACGGGCTGGTGATCGTAGAAGAGGTATACTAGTACACAATAGTTCAGGTTTAAAAGTATGTAATTTTTTGGTAATAAACTTATCTTATCTTATCTTAATTATCTTATGTTATCTTATCTCATCTTATCTTAACAATAGGTACTGCTGATAACTCATAAACTTCCCTTAGTCGCTTCTTCCGACACTCAAGGGTTGAGTCGGAGTAGTCATATTCTTACACCGAGAATCACATGGGATTTTCACAATCCTTTAGTTCAACCAAGTTGAATATTCACTACCTAAGAGTTAATGGTTACTGTCCAGTGAGTAGTTAATTATACGGGTTGAAAATTATTAATGAATTAATTATTGATTAATGTCCTTCACGGTAGAGAATATTAGTTTTTCAAAATTAAAATTGCCGTCCTTACTTTATCTGACTGGAAACTTAGACCATTCAAGTTGAATCCCACTTTAGTAACGATGATTTGCAGAATGCTCCGTAAGCGTTTGGTCTCTTGGGTAGGAGGAAAACTAATTTGTGAGCGGTCTAGACACTTTTATAGCGCTATGGGTAGTAGGTGTACTTTTATTTCGAGCTACACAAATATTTGCGGGGATAGCATATCGCTCATTTGGAGAAACAAAGACTAATTTGACAGTTTCTTAAAAACTGAGTTAATTATCTCAATATTATCGTTTCAACGGTTTACGTCACGAGAAACAGACAGAATTGAATTTTCGGTAATAGGACGCTAGATGGCGTCAATGTCGAGCGTCCTAGGTATTATCGAAAATTCAATTCTGTCTCTGTTTCTCCTGACGTAAACCGTTTACACGATAATATTGACATATTTAACTCAGTTTTAAAAAAAACTGTCGAATTAGTCTTTATTTCTCCTAATGAGCGATATGCTATTCTTTGAGGAAGAAATGTAGCAAAAACTGTTTTACGAATTTTACAGTAGAGAGAAAACAAAAAAAAATATGCTCTATATATTTTTTCTTTTAAATGCCATATTATTGCAATGATTACAGATATACTAAAAATGTTACGAGTTTTATAGATATTCAACTTTAAATTCAATATCTTCGGTAGTTTAGAAGTTAGCATGGCTTATACTCCAAAAAAATCTTTAGAGCAAACAATGTACTAATGTTACTAATAAGTTGGATTGCAACCAATAAAATAATTGCAGTACAAGCCGTAAGAAAATTTACTACAATGTATTACATACTACAAAAATTAAGTAGCATCAGTGTCCTTTACAGCATATTTTGATAAAAAAAACTGTGAAGCCTGTTAAAAATCAACGTAGTAAAAGGCATTTTTTTGCGAATTCGAGTAAACGAAATATACAGATTGGAAGAGTTTGAAAAACCGAGTGAGACTGAAGTCAAAGTCCACTTTTACCAAAAATGGCTTTTACGACATTTCATCCCCAAAGTAGGTTAGCTGTTTTGACAGCTTGTAAGCTTAGTATAGCCGGTGTTGCGGCTTATATAATATGTAAAAAAAACATTACTCTTACTGTTTGTGCACAACATAAAAACATTTGCATACAGGCACGTACATTGCTTCTGGCCCCACACTAGGATACCCTGTGTCGTGGGAACCAGAAACAACGACATCACAAACATGTAAACATCCAAGACTTGGGTTTTTTTTTGTACCCAGCCGGGATTCGAACCCGGGACCTCTCGCATAGTATGCAGATGCACTACCGCTGTGCTACGAGGCCGTATAAATATGATTTATACAAAAAAAGGCTTGGAAGGAGATATGGTTTGGAAGGGATATAATACTTTTATATCAATATAAAGCTGTTTTAAGCATTGGTATGGATATAAAGTGGTATGAAAAGGTGGCACTGTAATTACAGAAATACCCTGTATCTGTCCGTTTGAGTAAATTAAAAGGTGGAGTTACGCTGTCCCTTAAAGATTAAAACGTATGCAAAGTTCAATACACAGTTCTGTTGAAAGCATAGTGGGAAATTAAACAAAAAAATTTAAAGTGCTAGATTAAAAAAATGTTGTAAATGACAAACTCTAACCAACATGTTTCAATGTAAGTGACAAAATGTAACATGTAACAGGTATTGTGCATTTTAGGAATAACCCTGTACACAGAGGTTGGTTTTACGCGAGTATTATGTCAGTCCAATGACCTAAGTATATCGAATGTTTTCTTGTCTGTCTCAATTTTCAGACTTAAATGGCGTTAACAAACTTTTGGAGCAATCTACTTAAGTGTTAGTGTCACTTCAGTCGCAATTTAAATCGAATTTTGTATAAAGAATTTCAGTTGAATGTTATTTAAGCCACGTTTAAGAAGTTTTAATTTTTCTTTGTCTTGTGGAATTGCTTTGTGTGCAGTATAGTCCAGATTAAAAACAGTGAAGTGACTTTAACCCCCTTTTAATCTACTTTTCGGGAAAAGCATTATACTTTCGCTTTGTGTAATTTACCGACTTAAAAAAAAGGAGGTTCTCAATTCGTCTGTATTTTTCTTTATGTTCAGCAATTGTTCTTTACCACGTTGTTTGACATTTTTCATTATTTCATTATCGTGTTTTGTTAGAAAGATACCCCCACCTTCATGAATTTGGGACCACCCATATGAATTTGGTCAAGATCTGTTTTCTGCGTACTTTTCTTGAATTTTTATTTTGTTGCAAAAGAAGTTACTTTATACATATTAAAAAACCGAAGACTTAAAGCAAAAACTTTAAATGTATTCTCCCAGTCTATGTCTTAGCGCTGCCACTATCTATAATGCACAGTGCAATATCCCAGGCCACCTCAGATAAGAATACATGGCCACCTAAAGGCCATAACCGTTTAAAAATAACAAAACAGTCCGCGGGCAGCCATAACGGCTGAGCGAGCCATTGACACGGGAATCGATATTTAAACTCACCCCCGCGTATGACACCCAGAGGCTTTTAGAAGTCCTATACACGTTGAAATCTGTGTGGTTTTAAAGCCGCGGTTTTGTAATTAGTAATTAAGAATGCCATTTATTTAGACTATTACTTTTAAGAATAGACGTAAAATAAAAAAAAAATCTTGCTGTGTATCTTGTTTTAAAAAAAATTAAAAAAAAACTGGTAAAGCCATGACATCCAGAGGCTTTTAGAAGTATTTATTTTATACAGCCTATACACGTTGAAATTTGGGTGGCTTAACAGCCGCGGTTTTATAATTATTAATTAAGAATGCCATCTATTTAGACTGTCACTTTTAAGAATATACATCAAATAAAAAAATAAAAAATGAGTTGAGTAATCTTGTTTAAAAATTTCGCGAACAATTGGTACAGCCTCTTTGTCTATCAGAACATTGACCCAGGCACCGCTCTGGCTGCCTACTAATTGATCTTATAGATTCGAGTTTCCGGCGATATATTTAGGGAAAGTGCCTTTAAAAAAAAAAAGAAAATAGCTATCGAGCTATTGTTAAGGCACGTTAATTTTCATTTATGGCTTTCAAACCACCCAAAATTCATGATGTATAAGTCCCACTGCGGGGCATAGGCCTTCTCTCAGAGAGAGAGTACAGGCATAATCACCACGCGCACCCACCGCGGATTGGCGATTTCTTTGAAGTATGTGAATACATGGGATACTCAGGTTTCCTCACAATTTTTCCTTCACCTTTAGGGAGTGGAATTGCTACTACAACTTCACGAATATTAGAAAATAACGTGATTGAAGATTATAAGAAGATTTTATTTGATTAGAAGTACTTATTAAACATTTTCAAACGTTATGTTATGGAAATACAGGAGTAAAAGACAATAAAATTGTGTAAGTTTGGTCTTTACACATTAAAATATAAATAAAATGCCATTGTTATGCCTAAAAACCTACAGCAAAAATAACAAAAAAATAATGTAAGGAATTTAGGACCCCGATTAATATACGTCTCCTCCGTTCTTTTATAGCTATCTCTATTTTGCGCAAGGTTCAACCCGTCTGTTGTTTTTGTCGTCTACTATGTCGTCTACTCCGAAAGTGTAAGACACTGGTTTTAAACTTACAATTCTTCTCCTACGGGTTAAAAATTTCTTCACTTTCAGCAACATCAATGAACTGACGTTTATCTATCGACGATTTAAAATTCGATAGGGCAATGAGAATCCGGCGCGCCTGCATGCATCGACTAATGAATATTGATGGAGCAAAAGAGATCTGTCAGGATCGTGGTACGTGGCAGATCCTGGTCTCTGCCTGCCTCTCCGGGATACGGACGTGACTATATGTTGTGTTTAAGAAATGGATATGACAGGGATGGGAATTTTATAATATACGAATATGGGGATTTTATAGTTCTATATACGACTATTGACGAGCCAAGTAGCATGCAAATCCCAGAGGCTTAAACACACGCTTTGAAGCCTTCCAGGGTTTACGTGGCCCATATCTTACGTTTTGTTATTGTTTGACGCCTCATTATTCGTCCTCCTTTGTTCTGAACAACAGCATCGTAATTTTGTGCATCAGAGAGGGCTCTATTAGCATTTTCATGCCTTTTAAAACCATTGCTAAAGTTTTATATCGGCTTATGATGCACACCAAGATTATTTATTCGAAGAGTTTCAATTGCTTGCCTTTGACAAAGTATGTAGGGGTGCTAGAAGGACAAGAAATAAAAAACGAATAACTTTTTAAAAGCAGCTACAAGAAGATATATATTCAAGTGTTCCCAATCAACAAAAAGTGTGAAAAATCTCATTGTCGGAGAAATAAAACGTGAAAAATTAATTTATTTCAAGTGCCTGACCGGCCTTTTGATTGAAGTACCAGTTTGACAGACAGACATTTTATCGAGGAGTTATTTCCATTGATTCGTGAATACTTGATGAAACTTAATTATGAAAAGGTACAGACTTAAATGGTTGTTATCGATTTTTTTGCTGTTATAATATCAGTGCTGCTATCATAATTTTCTGTTTTTCCACGGTTTTTAGAAAAAGCACAGGCATATCTTACTTCTATTGTTATCGGATGCTATAGCATCCTAAGTCCGAGAATGTTTAAAAAAAAAAAAAAAGAGTGCAATGCTTTTAGGGTTAAATATTCATGTATTTGTCTTTATTTTACCATAATTTTATGCCGGCTCACTTGGCTATTTGTATTTGCGCGTTTGACACTTTTGCCAACCAATTGCCTAGTGTGGAGATTATTATTTGACACGAAGTTATTATTTCATTATTATTCGCTTATTTTCGAATTAAAACTTTCGTAAGCACTAAACTTACTTGGTTTTTCGTGGGAATATCCAACCAGGTAAGTTTTTAAGTAAGTTTATCCGGTGTTAAGTTAATAATACGCCTATTGCCTGCTATTTGACAATTAAACACAAGTATCATACTTCTATCCGCGCTGCTGTCAATTTTTCAACACATATTAAGGGATTACTTATACTCCAAGCAAATACGCAAGTAGACTGTCTACCCTATAGTTCAATATTATACATGAGTTTGTACGGACGTGGGAGTTAATTTAAGCTAATTAATTATGAACCGTGACATCAAAAGCTTGCTTAAGAAGTAATCTGGAAGAAGTAATCAGATCATAAACAGAGCCCATTGTTAGACAGTATGCCTCTTCGTTTGAACACCCTGTATTGCTCTTATGATAATAAACGTCTTTAACCATATTTTCTATCACGCCAACCCATACGGTCTCTGCCAGTCTTTATAAAAGTCATGCTAGGTACTAATCAAATATGGATTGAAAAGTTTAAGGAAGAAGGCCCTATAATATTAACAGAAATCCGAAATCAATAATTTATTTCAACGTAAAGAATTTACATTCTGTTTGCTGATCAGTATCCCTAAAACGGGAATATCGAGCAGAAATCCAAATTTCCTCCTTGGGGAGAGGCAATATTGCGTAGGGATCTATGACTCGAAGGAAACGCTGAGAATGCTGCCAAGGGTGATTCCGACTTGCGCTGTAGAGTTGCACTTTGAAGAGAGAGAGAGAGAGAGAGAGAGAGAGAGAGAGACATGTATTGAGGCTGATGATGATGATGATGAATAGATAGATAGATGATAGATAGAGTACACTTTATTGCACAACCAGGTCAAAGATATTACAAATAGTTTCTTATATCTAAGTAGTGGTATACAATTGGCGGTCTTATTGCTTAGAGCGATCTCTTCCAGACAACCTTTGGATGGAGTGGATTGCAGCAAGAATATAGTCGATAGATGCATTTACATAAATAAGATAATCTGAAATATAATGCTATGTGAAGTAACAAATATGTATAGCGAGAGATTACAAGAATATAAGTATTTTATAATTACATATTGTACCAATAATATACTTAAAATATTTCTTTCAGCTTGTCTAAAATTACAAGAAAGTCAAAGTGAAACTATGTTAGTTGTTTTACCGAAAATTCAGAGCATTTTCTACCTTAATTTAAGACTAATAGCTCTGCTAAGACAAATAGTTTTTTTTATGAAAGGGCTATAGTTTTATTTTTATAATGTTTGTAAGTGAGTTAATTTCTTAACAAACACAGCCAAATAGTCTGAGCAAAGTCCTACTTTTTAATATCTCCTTTTTTGGCCATAGTTTACTCCAGGTATTAAACAAACATTGGTAGAACTCTGGCCTCACATGCGAGAGGTCGTGAGTTCGAGGCCCGGCGTGTACCAATAAGTTTGTTTTTAGACTTCCTTACCCGAAGGGTGCAAAACGGGACCCTATTACTAAGCCTTCACTGTCCGTCTGTCTGTCTGTCTGTCACCAGGCTGTATCTCATGAACCGTGAGAGTTAGGCATTTGAAATTTTCACAGATGATGTTGTTGCTATAACAAAAAATACTAAAACTAGAAAAAAAAATATTTAAGGGAGGCTCCCATACAACAAACGTAATTTTTTTGCTTGATATTAATAACGGCTATAGGTAGACGCTTGAAATATTCATATAATATTTAGTTCTATATTCGAAATGAACTTAAATTAAATTAAAAGAAGAAGAGGAAGAAAAACATTAATTTAACGTCACATGCAGAAATAGTAAATAAGTACAGCAAATAAAGCAGATATCATACAAAAGCAGAAGAAATGTGAAACTACAAGCGAGAAAAACGGAGTCTAAGGGTACAGTAGGTGTACGCTGCGTGTCGATGCAGCGGAAAGGAAAGGCCTCGTGCTCATCAGTATTAGCTGAGAATTTGCATACATAACACTGGTTTTCAGCAAGGGCCCTTTGGTGACTCATCAACATCAACCCATTATGTCCCCACCGAGGGGCACGGGTCTCTTCCCTGAGGAAGGTATAGGCCATACTCCACCACGGGGGCCAAGTCCGGATTGGTGGAGGCTTTAGACTAGTGGCTCGTCTACTGTCAGAAGTTGTCAAGCCGCCCTAAGGCCTCTGACTTGGCTTAACGACTGCCATCTATCGACGGCAGCCGGCACCAACAGCTTAACGTGCCTTGCGAAGCGCGGAACCGCTCGGAAAAATGCCACTAGCGTTAGACATAGACGGCGACCCATCCATGCACTGAACGCGCCCTGTGTTGCTTAACCTTCGTGATCGTTTAAGATCACTCAGGCAGCCGGGGCTACGAGAGATTGGTGACTCACGGAGCATCAAAACGGAACAAACACGCACTCACACTGACAGCCATACTTCACGCACACAATCACACTCATACATACATACGTACTGATAAATAATACACATACTTTACAGCGAGTCGTATTGCTAAGGATTGCAAACTTACGTGACGAAATGTCTATTTCTGGTTGAGACAAATCAGCAAGTCATCATTCCACTCATGGAGTTAGGGATTGTCCATGGGTCACGGACTAGGGTACGTTTGTGACTTAGGCTTCTTCCTTGAATCACGGACTTAAGGTTTGTCCGTAAGTCACGAACTTAGGATTTGTCCGTAAGTCACAGACTTAGCGTTTGTCTGTGGTTCACGGGCTTAGGATTCGTCCGTGACTCACGGACGATCCCTAAAAAGTGAGATTCCGTAACACAACGAGCAGCCTGTCGATCCAATCAAGCGGCTGGTAATTCCGATCGCGGTGTTTGAGTGGAAGCGGAGATGTCCCTAAAGAGCTGCAGAAATCACTACATTGAAAATTTTCATCTTCATTGTGAAGGAAGTTAGGCTCCTTTCAGTTTCGGCGCTAAATGGCACCCGTTTTATAATGTCCTTAGTTTATTCTTTTTTTTCGTTTAGCATCGACACATTGGGAAGTCGAAAAGCTCACGATATAACACTTACCCCTAGTTTCTCGTATACTAGTTTATATATATGAATAGATATAAATAGTTTTTTTTTAAATAAAATAGATTAGATTAGTTTTAAAAATGGTCAAATGAACCTTGGAAGTTATATTAGCAAGACCACTCGCTAACGGTGAAGGAAAACATCGTGAGGAAACCTGAATGAGCTATTCACGTACCTCAGCGCTTAACATCGCCAATCCGCGGTGGGCACGCATGGTGATTAAGCCCATACTCTCTCCCTGAGAGGCCTGTGCCCTACAGTGGGACGTTTATAGGCTGCTTATGTAATGAAACTTATGATAGTTTAATTCAACGCACAGCCACCCAATACTTATTTTTATTATAGATGACATAAATTTCTCTACGCGATTTGAAACAAAATAATCTAAATGCTAAAAAGACTGCACTGAAAATTATGAAAGCAATCGCAGACCCAAAAACCAATTCCGCCTTACATCTTACATCGTTAACAGCGACCGCATTCTGTTGCCCATCGATTTAAAGTCAGGCCCGCCTCGGAACTCGTAGCCGCATTTACTAGTTCAATTCAATTCGATACAAGTTAATGTACCACGTTGCGGTTTCCGAACGCTTTCGTGCAATATTCAGGGGAGCTCCATAAGTTTCGCAGCTCGTCATTTGCTCGGTGCTGCCTATACTTCGAACCACATGCACGTCCCCTGGATGAAACCGACCGTTGAGAAATATCGTGAAATTACGTAAAAGTTTCCCTTGAAACTGTAAAAAAATTAAACTTCTAAGTTAACGTAAAAAAAGTTACGGATTTATACGCCGCAAAACGTATATTTCGACACTCTCAAGGGAATCAAAATCCATAGGATATGTTCCGTTGACCTAGAACTATGAAATTTGGCAAGTAAGATCGTCTTATACTACAAGTATTTGTAGTAATTAAATCACCAAAAAATAGCCTTTGAAGTTCGGGAAAAGCTCTGTACCTCAGAGTTTGTACAGAACCCTCGGTGGGCGAGTCCGAGTCGCACTTGTCCGGTTTTCGTCAAGAGAATGTTGATTTACGAGCAAATCCTCGATTGCAGGAAACAAAATCAGGCAGTCCCTGGTCTCTGCCTACCTCTCTGGGATACGGACGTGAGTTCATGTATGTATGTAAAATCAGAAAATAAACTACCACTGCAAAGTTCTATTGAGATGACAACAAGGTTTTTGTTGGACAGTCTAATCTGTGCTGCGATATAAACTTATCGGACATTTATACGCGACCTTAGGTTATAGAGGGTAAATAAAAAAAACCAAAATGACTAACTTATAACTCATAATTTAGTGAATACCTGTCTTAACGCCGTCTTAAGACTACCTGATAAGTCTAACTGAGGATTTTTTCAGTGGAATCGTTTCTGTTTAATGGCATCCTCTAAAGGCGTTATAAAATTCAATTAAAATTTTGTCACCTCACTTCTTATCTACATAGTTTTTTTAAGTTATTACCTCTTTCAATGTAATCTCTTTATAGTCACTTAAACGTCGTGAACGTCTCCTGTACAACAACAGAATACCTTGCAGATTCTCTTACATGGCAATGTCTTTATAACCAGAATAAATTGAAACAGATATTTATCAATGTTTAGTGAGTGCTTTTGTTGTTATAATATTATAAGGTACGCTTGTCTATTTAGTTATTAGGGTTCCGTACCCTATTACTGAGACTCCACTGTCCGTCAGTCTCTCTGTCTGTCTGTCACTAGGCTATATCTCATGAACCGTGATAGCTGGACAGTTGAAATTTTCACAGATAATGTATTTCTATTGCCGCTATAACAATAATATAAATATTTAAGGGTAATTTAGTACAACAAAGATATTATGGTAAAGTAAGGTATATTTGCTCGATATAAATAACGGCAATAGGTAGACGCTGGAGATATTCAAATGTTGTATAGATAATATTACGGAACCCTTTTTCAGTCAATCAGACTCGCATTTGGCAGGTTTTTTTTAATAGTATTCGTAATTAATGAAAAAAAATTGTGAAATATTGCATTGTGGTGATCTGTTCTTCAAAATCGCGGTAAAAAGAGTTGACTATTCTGGCAATGGTTTGTTATTAAAAATATAAAATAATATCATAATAATTTCAAAATCTAATCAAAAGTAACCGGTCGTTAGGTTGTCATCACTGCGACAAAGTATGGCGGGGTGCGTCGATTTATTTGAGGAGGTCTGAAGCGCGAGCTGGATCACTTCTATGGTATTCTTGGTGGAGTAAACATCTCACCACACGTTTATTGCCGCAGGTGGTAACTTTAGCAAGGAACACCTGATATTTATTTCGCGACTTCATAGTTTTCCCCATAGAAATAGTTGTTTGCTTTTGGTTGTATAGAGATTTTGTTTTACCTCCGACACAAATTCCGCTACAGACAGATTTTCCAAGCTCCCACCCGAACTGAGAGCGCATTGAAATGCCACACACAACGTAACGTCACAGATACTGTGGTGCCAACCGCATCCGATGTGTCAAACCCTCGTATTGTTGTAAAAAGGGTGTCCTCGAGTACACTTTACCGAAACGTAGATTGTTCCGTGGAGATTTTGTAGCACTTGACGTGAGGGTCATCATTGAACGTTTTTTCGTGCCGTGGTTTTGGGTGTTTGTGTCGAGTCTTCCAATAAACTTAATAGTCATAGTAGGCCAAAGTAGAACGGGACCAACGCAAATCCGGGCACAGTTTTTTTGACAATTATTATTATTATTCTTTATTGGGGCATCCAACAGCGCATCATCATCATCATCAGCCACCCGACGCCCACTGCAGAACATAGGCCTCCCTCATGGTTTTACAATCATGAGGGGTTTTTGCCATAATCGCCACGCTTGGCAGGCGGGTTATCGATCGCAGTATGCGGTTGGAATCTCAGGAAGACGCTGCTGCCCATCTCCTGGTAATTTATTTCCTTAGTCGCTTTCTACAAAATCCACGGAAGGAAATGGAGTGAAGCTATTCTCTAACCGGTGCCACACGGAACCCAACAGCACAAAATAGCAAAAATATCTGCAATTAATTATCTTTTTTCACTTATAACTATAACTGTAAAAAATATCAAGCAGTAGGGAAAAAAAGGTTAAAACAAATTTATGACCGTCGCTGAATATGTCTGAAAATATATTTTGTGTCCAGACTACGCTACGTTTCCCAGGGCGTGTAAACTGCACAATTCATCGAGGAAGCCGCCGAATAAAATAGTGACCAATAAATCCAGCTTCAGCTACGGAACGCCGCGCTTCCGCACCGCGACATCACGTACATCGCACGTCCTAAGGTGCGGTCACACACAGATGATTATTCGACACGCCTGGGCGTCCGCTCTGCAGTAAATGAATGAATCAGCGCAAATCTCGTGTAACTATGTTGTTTTGAATTACGCGCCTGTATTTAACTTCAAGTCGTAAGGGAAGTATTTTCCAAGTGGCTTAAGGCACATTTACTTCTACCATCTCTCTCGCTTGTATATTGTAACATTTTTTATAATCGTAAGAGATTTATTATAGGTAAATTTAACTAGAGTGGTCTATGGCAGATGAGGGTTAACAGCTAGATGGGGATGGCCGAAGATAGAAGAGAGTGGGATGTCTTGGGGCAGGCCGATATACAGCAACGGACGAATAAATTCTGATTGAATGATACATTATGATACATTACACATTATTGCGTCTGGACCCGCCAACTCGGCTTTCTCTTCGTATTCGATGAAGTGGGCGCACAGCGCGTCGAGTAATCACCTGTGTCTGAACGCAACACTAAGGCGGCCACATTGCGCGCTTATGGTCCATAAAGGCGACCGCCGCGCGCTTCGGAATCGGTATAGCGTTATGTACTTATTTGATATGGCAAAAATTGTCTCGTGTACAGGCAAATTACATCGCCTGTGGGTGAATTCAAATTTTAGTATTTTGAGGAGCGCTGGCGAGTCGAGTGAAGGTGTTGATTTATGCAGCGTCCAGTGGCACTTTCACTCACACTAAATGTGTGAAGGGACTACTCGGACGCTGCAGCGCCTGGGACATGGTTTTTTAGATGGAATAGGCTTGCCCAGCACCTATACCACCTTGAAAGCTTAGTCGACCTAGCCCACAGAAAAGACAAGTCAATACGCGCGGAGCCATCCAAGCCGGTTTCCTCGCGGTGTTTTCCTTCACGGTTAGATGTTAAGTAGTGATACAAATAAATAAAATAATAAATATATCAGAGAAACAACGTCGTAATGTTTCTAATAGTCCTTATCGCACCCATCGTGTACGGAACACTAAAAAGATATGAGACAGAGTTGAAGAATGATTTAAAATACTCAAGATACTCACACCCACTTTCCCATAACTTATCTTTATCCCGCATTCAATAACGCGGCATCATCAAAATCATAAAACACGTATAACAGTCACCATTGTAACCTTCTAAAGGCAGTACAGTCGACCACTGATCAAACTTTACATTTTATTTGCAAAGTCACCCGTAACACAACTGAGTAGAGTTCACATAACTGTGTCAACTGTACGAATGTTGAACGCCTATTCTGCTTGGTGACTTACTGTCGAACTGATTGTATGGGGCCGGGAGTTTGGAGTTTGAGGATAGAATGTTTTCCTTAAACGTTATCTGCAGCTCACAAAGGCAGTTTGTATCCAGACAAAATAGATCCAAGCAGAGGATCGGAGTCGTCTTCGTTTGCTGCTGGTCGCATCTTAGAATATTTATGTAAATTAGGGACCTATTATTTTTTGCACTATCTATAAACTAAAAGTAGACTGGTAGAAAAAGCTATTTGCCTTACGGTCTGAAAAAAGTGCGCGTAATTTGACAGCTGACGTTTCCTCTCTCAATATAATATGAAGGACACCTTGATTATAGAAACGCACTGCGATTAGTTACTAAACAATTTTTGTTCCTTGGCACCCAAACTTTTAGTTGAGTCATTGTGCGTAGCAAGCATGACTTTACAGTAATACGACCCTAGCAGACATCTGTTTCAGGGACCAATCTATGCAAAGAAAAGAAAATATTTTTGATAAAAACCGAAATCAGAAATCAAACTTTTTTTCAAGCTAAATAATCTATGTTGTATTTTTTTAATGTCAACTTACCATGTTAGCCGCAGCCTTAGGTTCGAGTTGTAGCGGAGAAAACGCGGCAAAAAAAAAAAACTCCATTCTAGCCATCTTTCTCAAATCATATTAAAAATGTTGGTACGAGTATCTACCTAACTAGATCCCATGAGTGCAATCAGCAACTTGAAGGGGCAAAAAAAAAACAGGTACAGAATTTTTAATGAATTAACTGAATTTTAAATTTTGGGTCCTAAAATGGGATCGTCAAGATTGAACTACAAGAGCTTCTGGTGGTATTTGTTGAGTGCTCTCAGCGCCTCACTATCGACGCTTGAGATCTGAGTTAAGAGCTACGCTTCCTACAAACTACTCCCTAATGTATCGCTATGTAATATCCACTGCACAGAAAGTTAACTCAGTAATAGCATCTGTTGTCGGCGTAGATTTAAAGTGGCACCTTTATTATGACCTTGCTAATACGACTCTACATGATAAAATTATCCCGGTCCTAACCCAGATAACTGTGTTATGGTAACCGATGGAGCTAATACCCGTATAGAGGCGTATAGTCGACACTTGCAGTGTTGCTCGTGTCTTTTTCAAGCCTACGGAATTTGGCCTGTCTGCGACATCAGCCTCATCTGAATTTGCCACCATACCGGATGATTATAGACTATCTTCTAGATTTTTAATATAATAGAAGAGGCCATTTTAAAAGATAAATAAGCGTGGTATTTTTTTTTTCTCGGCGACTAGTACTTTTCTTAACATAACTTGTCGAAAAGGCAATAAAGTCACGTAGTTGTACTACTTAATGCGCCATACAAATCTGGCTGAAACTATGACGTCACCACATGAACGCCTTATAATATATGAAGCGTTTATTGATATTTGAGTTATATCGCTAAATAAAGTTTTTATGCATCTACACCCTTATAAGAAAACGTTTAGAATTCTTTAAAAAAAACGAAATGTAATAAGTTTTTTTCCCTATTTTTGTGATCCCGAAAACCCCGAAAAAAAATTTCATGGATTTATTTTGTAATTTTTCCTAAGAATTTATGTCTTCTATAGTATAAAAGCAATGTTACTCCAATCTAAGTTAGACGAAAATTTCCCATTCAAACAAATAATTGTATCTATGAATAATTTCTTTATTTAAAAAAAAGACCAAAGATTTTGAAGAAGACTTTCAGAAATAGTTTGATTAGAGAACGGTGTGGATTGAAAGAGGATATAGTGACCCTAATTGAGGAATTGTGAGGGAAACAAATATATCAAGCGAACGTGGGTGGAAGAGCCGGTAAGGGACGCCCCAGGTGAACATACTTCGACCAAATAGGGGATGTATTAGGGCTATGCAAAGGGCAAGATAAAAATCACCCGAAACCGGCAAAGCCCACATTATCTATGTTTATGTCTGTTCTTTGCTTAGACACTTATTGAAATACACAAATGCGCACCAATTTAATAAAAAAAACTCTATTAAATTCTATTAAATCCTACTCTAAAGCCTTCATTTAGCAGGAAAAGAAGGAAGAAAAAACTTAAGTGTTTAGATTTTTAAATAAATATTTTTGTCTTGTCTGTATAGTAGGTTGTTTTAGGTTGTGTCTTGCTCGAACGACTATTAAGTTAACCTTCTCCACCGTATATTTCGTTATCGCTTCGCCTTCGCAGTTCACTTTTCATGTAAGCATCTTGTATCGGCAACAAAGGATGATTTAAAATACATTTGCTCGCAAGTGGTGTTTGTGGGATCATGTGTTACGTTACACTGATGTATGTGGAACGACGTGCCGTTTGACACGACGCTCGACGAATATTATCGGATATTTGACGGTATTGAGATTTGACATAGGATTGCCGACCTTAATTATATCTAGTTTACATGAGTTGAGCAATATACTCGTATTTATAAGTATACTAGCTGACTCTGCAAACGTTGTTTTGCCAAATTAATTAGCCTGCGACCTATTTTCAGACCTACTAAATATACAAAAAAAATCATAAAAATCGGTGAAGCCGTTTCGGAGGAGTTCGACAACAAACACTGTTGTTGTTGACACGAGATTTTTATATATTAGATATTGGATGTAAACAACATAAATCTAGCTCATACCACGTTCCGGCGTGTCTTACCTAGCAAGTGTTTTTCAAAAACGGACGGCTATTAAAATCTTAGTTAATGAGTTACGAGCGTAGTAGTAAAACAGCGTTTTCAACTTAAACCCGACTAAGTTTTTAACTATCAAAGTTTCAGCCCTGAGCTTTTAGGACTAAGTATTTGCAACTCAGGCGAGTCGTTGAGCAGTTGTGTCACTGTGGTAAGCAGGTGGTTTGGGTTAAACTGTTGTTATGTGGCCAATTTGTATTGCGCTTCATGTACAATGAGCGGTAGAGTAGAGCAGCGATTCCAAAATTTTTAAGGCTGTGGAATACTAACAAATCTTCCTGAAAATGACTGCCTCGTTGGTCTACAGAGCTCGTGGGTTCGATTCCGCTGGAAGCCGCAGTACTTGATTTGTACAAATAGCCTCAGTCTGGGTGTTTTCCATGTATGTTCTCGTATGTCCTTGCCTTGTAACCATAGTATAGGGCATTTAGATTTTTCGCATTTTTGGGTTTCGTGCCCGAAGGGTACTAAACGGGACCCTATTACTAAGACTTCACTGTCCGTCTGTCTGTCTGTATCTTATGAACCGTGATAGCTAGGCAGTTGAAATTTTCACAGATGATGTTGCTGCTATAACAACAAATACTTAAAACAGAATAAAATAAATATTTCAGGGGGGGGGGGGGCTCCCATACAACAAACGTTGTCTAAAGACAGCGCTCGCCATCTACCGCCATGTGACCTCCACAGCGCCGATGTCACGGCGTTAAATGTCAATGTTCAACGCTTCTTGTTGGTTTCTATAGATGGCGCTGTTCTCAAATTCAATCTTTGTCTAATGTTGTATAGCTAATAGTACGGAACCCTTCGTGCGCGAGTCCAACTCGCACTTGGCCGTTTTTTTTGAAACATTTTTTTTGAAATATTTTCCAAAAAATGCATGAAAAGTTATAGCCCGAGTACCGCCTCTCGGGCACGCACGTACCGCTCTGGCTGCCTACTAAAGTCGTCAAAATATAAGAGGCCCGTTTTGACAGCTACAAAAACCATAGAATCTAACCTAGTTTGAGATCAAAAACATTAAAAATCTAAACTATTAGTAACTTTTCGGGCTATGAAATCTGTTTATTCTTTCGAGCGTTAAATAATATGCCAGAGTATGTGTCTTTTTATGTATTTGTTCGAGTAAATCCAAAGTAAAATGCATTTTTGTGTAGCTGTCAAAACGGGCTTCTTACATTTCGACAACTATAATGGTTCTAATAAAAATATTTTTTTAAAGTGCCTTTTTTAGAAAAACTAACTAGCGTATTCGATATCTATTCTTAAGGCACGTTCAATTTACTATGGCTTTAAAACCACCCAAAATTCATGGTGTACAATACATCTGTTTAGTCACGAGGTCTTTTCAGATGACATCTAAATAGAAAAACTATACGAGTATGTACTGTCGGCAACTTGAGACGTCTCAGAAAAATTATATTGACGTTCTAGTTCGTTTTATCCCAGATTTTGTACAGTATCGTGGTCTACAGTTTTTGTTACAGCTTTCACAAGTGGGTGCCTATGCTTAGATATGCCTTTAGGCCCGGCAGAGCGGATTGACACTTTAACCTTTAACATTTAGATCGAAGGTTATCGGCGATTGTCTTTTGAATGGGGGGAATTTGGCAGTGGTAGAGTGATATTGCAAGGTAGGCTAGGTAAACGTATTTTTATGTAGGCGGGTAGTTGCCTGATTGGAATTGTAGAGTCGGTCCTTATTAGCTACGCACATAGTAATGAGCGGTGGTAGCCTAGTTTGTAGAACATTGGACTCGAAAGCAAGAGACCCAGGTTCGATTCCCCAGTGCGGGCATGTACCTATGACTTGGTTTTCTAAGTTATGTACATTTGTGAAGTTATAGTAGCAATACCATACGCTAACGGTGAAGGAAAACATCGTGAGGAAACCTGAGTGTCTGAGCTATTCACATACCTCAGCGCTTGAGGTATGTGAATAGCTCAGACTGGGTACACTAGGCTACCAACGCTTTGAGGGTGTGAGACTGGGTTGTACATAGACAGTGGGAAATTTCTTTTATACCATTGAAGACACAGAAAATAGAGTAAGAATATTTTTTCAGGGGAAAAAATCTGAGGAAAAATAACATGTACCTTAAAGTCTAATTCAACAGTTTCTAACTTCACATTGTATTGTAATTGTATTGCTTCATCCACTATTTGTACAACACCATTCTAGATGTGGAAGAGCGGTGTCTGCTGCTACAGGTATTTTCATACTTACAAGTAGATACCGTCAATGTACGTAGTTTAAGATGTAGTGGATAACGAAATAAAGAATTTTGTATTTGTATTTGTATTGTATAAGTTTAAAAAATGCGACAAATCAAGTTGATCTGGTAGTAATAAACTATTTTGAATTCTAAACGTTTTCTGTACGTTAAGGCATGTCAAGGGTGTTAATATATTATTTAACGAGATAACTCAAATATTGATACAAACGTTTCATACATTATAAGGCGTTACGAGCTGTATGTTCTTGTACCACGTGACTAGAATCACTTTTCAACAGCCTATATTATGAAAGTTATTGGTCGTACAAAAAAAAACACGTTTATTTAATCTTTTAACGTGGCCTCTCGAATGAGATAAGAACATTTTGTTTGTGCAAGTTCTCCATTAAGTTGCTTGATGAAGAGCGGTGGGAGCGGGGCGGTAGAACGCCGGCTTCTCATTCGGGAGGGCGAGGGTTCGAATCCTGGCATGTACCAATGACTTTGTTTTCTAAGTTATGTACCTACATTTGTAAAGTTGTAGTAGCGATACCATTCGCTAACTGTGAAGGGAAACATCGTGAGGAAACCCTAGTGTATGAGGTATTGACATACCTCAGCGCTTGTTACGTACAATGACTCAATTATGAGGCAAAGGGCCAATTTCTGAATTGAGAATTTCGCTACATAAATAGTTAAATTAAGTGCTTTCTCTTCGAATTTCTCAGAAAGTAGCGTGACAGAACGTTACTTAAGTATTTACTCAGTGAAATTATTAATTCAGAAATCGACCCTAAGTGCTGAAATCCAGGTCTAACTAACTAACTAAGGTTGCTTGATATGTATGTATCTCGCACCCAAGTTATCAAAGCCTATATATAATTATTGTATGAAAAATGAATCTGCGAAACACATAAAAGGGAGTACTGAGTCGGAGCAAGCATACGGGCGGGAAAGTAATCCATTCTGCTGTCGTGTAATTAAATAATTACGGGTAGGAAAACCCCGTTTTTTGGCCAATGCCAGGGGTCGGAATCTACGAATAAAAAACCACAGAAGTATTTCTTCCTACAATATTCACTCTCAAAAACGGGACTTGTCCTTTCGATTATTTTGTGCCAATGAAATGAGCGCAAGATGGTGTGACTGGTTCATTCTGTGCGCCGTGGGTGACGACGTGAATGTAGATTGGGCGATAGTAAATGACAGCGTAACTTATGATTGGTTTTATACAAAAATGTCAAACCATTGACTTCATGATGTATAAACTCGTCGAAACATCCAGGTACCTCGCAAGATGGCGGTCTGATGTGGCAGATGCAAAGATATTTTGCCAGGTAATACTGAACTCGCTGCGATTGGTAACGCAATTGACAAGCCCCGCCCGCCTTCTCGTAGTTGAACATATGGTATTTTTTGGCGCTCGTTTGACATCTTTGATTTTAACTATCAGTGGTTCGAACCTTATCTGGCCTGAAACAAAGGAAGTTGTTGGATTTTTGACTAAAGATTCTGTTTTGAGGGCTGTACCTTAATACCTTAATAGTGATGAATGTGACTTGTTCTTGTTAAACAATCATCATCATCACCAGCCATTCGACGCCCACTGCAGGACATAGGCCTCCCTCATGGTTTTATAAACCATGAATGGTTTCTGTTAAACAATATAGTAATATATGTGTTCACAGTTCTTTAGTATTTATTTTAAAGTGTTACAGCGTGAACTTACCATAACCCTAATAAGGCGTGACGAGTACGAATTTAATTAATTTCGGACTTAATTTTAATGTGGTAATTAATTCCGTAACGATTCTTTTTTCTATTGGAAAATTTTAAGAGAGACAGGCGGCTGCATATTTAATTTACTTTGAAATATATATATATATATATATATATATGTATATTCTGCTCGATACAGAAACGAAGCTTGTCCTAAATCGTGTAAAGGTTCAGTTCGGTATGTTCATGTTAACAGAGCAAAGAAAAAAAAATCAGTCTGTTTGTAATTAATGTGGTAAATCACGAATATTTGAGTTGTGATTTAATCCATATAAGTTATAGTATGACAAAGAGAGAGGCATTTACTGTCTTCGTTTTGAGTTTCAAAAGGGTTCGCTTACAATTTAACTTACTGTTAGCAAAATGGTAAGAAAATTGTAACAAAAATTGTAGTAGTTATAAAGTATGATATCGACTTTTTTTCTCTGTTTCTCAGTAAATTATTTACAAATCCTTTTGAAAATTATAATTTGGATAAAACAAGCCTTTATCCATGATACAATAAGTTAACTGGTTATGATACTGCGATTTATTCGCGTCGTTGTAAAAAGGGTCGCGCCGGTCGCCGATTTTGAAGTAAACATATTTTTTTCGGGATTTTATCTTTATCTATCATAACAAGCCACCGAGAAATAATCTGATAATTGTTATTATGTATCTCATCATCGTCATTCAGCCACAAGAAGTCCGCTGCTGAACATAGGCCTCCTCCATGAATTTCCAAAAAGACCGGTTGGAAGCGGCTTGCATCCAGCGTCTTCCTGCCACTTGGATGAGGTCTTCTGTCTATATGTTATCTATCTATTTGAAGGTATTGTTTAAGTCACACTATATATCACTTATCCACAAAAAAATATCACTTTCTAAGAAATGTCTTTTTAAATATCCCGTGTTTGTTTACGAGTGCCGTTTCAAATACTTTTCTCCAGTGATCATAAGAGTGATCTCCATTGTGCTTTAGCGGAATTAAATATAAAAATTTGCATTCACGGACACCTCGACGTTCTATATCATAATACATAGTGTGATAACACGATTATACACGCTCGGTAAAATCACAAAAGCTCATATGATCCTCGGGGATCGCTTCGACGCATTTTACGTTCATGACTTGGGGGATATTACGCCGTTTGTTTGCGATTTTTTTTTACTTGTGTTTATCTTTTATCTTTTTATACGGTGACATGAAACTCTCTTTGAATAGAAAGGAACATTTTTGCCTGCAAACGCCGCGCTTTTGTTACAATTTCAAACGGACGTTTATCATAATTTCCACTTCATAAAGTTCCGCAAAAAAATAAAATCAGATAGCACGAAGGCCTCTTTGTTTGCTCCGATCCTCCTTTCATCTCATGCATAATTTAAAATCTCCAAATTCAAATGATCCTTTTTAAAACGGCACAAAGGGAAAAATGCGTATGCCTAGCGTTCGTCGTGAAATAAGGAATCGAATGAGATTCGGAGTGAGAATGAGAGTTACATCAGACGACTTGATATCTATTCTATTCTGCAGTATGCCATGGTACCCATATCTTCTTGCAGTATTGTTTGCCATCTTAGGAAAGCCGATAACCTCTAATTTGACTTTTGCTCCCAGTGATGAGGGTGTTTCCCGGATGTGTGTCGTCAGCGCCATCTGGCCTCACAGATGTTTTAATCTAGCCAGATGGCGCCGATATCGCACAACCAGTGGATACCCCCATTAGATGCAAATGTCGAATGAAACTTCATTGGCATTCAGGAGACGTTTATCCTGGTGTCGTGGAGTGTCTTATTTAATGATAATATTGAATGATATTTAAATATCTAGAAGATAAACGGAGATCAGATTAAAAACACAAATAGTAGCAATATATTACTAATTGTAATACAATGCAATATTTTATTACTAGCCATCACGAACAGTTTCATATACCTACTAATGATGGTCAGAATTACTAATTGAATTTCTTTGACTTGGGAATATTCCCAGCGGTGCAACAGTAATAGCGGGGCGAGGGCTAGTGTCTCCGACCCGTCGCAGTGTCGTGTCGTCCGGATGTGAAAACACCCATTGAGTGAGTGAGAATGTAGCATGCAGAAGCGTGGTTTATTAAACGCCGGTGGCGGCGGCGCGGGGCGCGCGGGTTGTGTCGAACTCGGTGAAATTCACAAGACTGCTGGAGCGGCGGGCTCCCGACGGGGGCTTGTCTTGTCCCTTTTTGCCATCGACAGCTCCGCTTTTCTTTTTCTTCGTCGAATGTGTCGTCGGCGAATTGTAAATCTTAGTTTCGCGGTTGTGTGTCACTTGTTTTTTTTCTTGCTGTGCAATAAATGGTTCTCTATCTGCTCTATCTGGATTGACATATAGAGAACCGCAACACAATTGACAAGCCCCGCCCGTCTTCTCACGATTGAACGTGGAGTCATTGTTTCGCTCTAGTTAGACATCGATGTTTTTAACTATCACTGATATAAGCCCGTCCATGCTTCAAAAGAGCTGAGAGTCCGCAGCACAAAGCGATTTGAGCAGTGCGAGATTAACAATGCCAACTGCGCTATTTTTATTGCACCGTCTGTGATCACCCGGAAAATCGGTCGCTATAGGATTAGTCACGTACGCTCTTTCAGATGGCAAAAGTAATAAGTTAATAACTAGACAAATACAGTATAGAGTGGCTTCCACAAAACTCACTTTAAGATAAGTATTTATGTCACACACTCTGTTCACTGAAAGCCAAAGTAAGTGAAAAAAAAAAGTAAAAATAAAATGTTCTTTATTGATTCTTTATAACGGTTACAAGCAAAAATTGTTTTTCATGCCAGGTTAAGCCTGTGTGGCGGTGGCCTTCTTTGTATTTATATTAATAAGTGATGGATGCTTATGGGTATATTAATTTAGGCGATTTTTAAAAAGCTTAAGGCTGCTGTTAGGTTGAGCATGTTGTCTCGCTCGCACGATCTAACATTTTCGGTGATTGTAGTTTGATAGATTATGGATATTATGGATATTTTAAACCCATTTTTGTTTTCTTATCAATAGTTTTTAATAAAGAATAGTCCTTTCCAAAATTATAAAATTTGGAATAAAATTTTCCTAATCAAAAACTAGGTACGGGTGATAAAAATATGTTTTGAATGCCCGCATTTTATTATCTATCAAACCCTTAGACCACATTTATCAAAAGTGTACTCATTTTATTGCAATTACTAAAAATGTTATATTGTGCGAGCGAGACACCATGCTCGATGTAACAACAGCCTTAAGTACAAGTTAAAACTTAAAAGTACCATGCGAGCCACATCGCTATTAGCTCCTATACAAAGCGCACCAAATTCTGAACGATTCTAATCGTCTTACAGTCAAATAAGTATTGTATTTGACAGTAAGAAGATCGGAATCGCTCAGGATTTTTTGCACATAATTAGGCCCCTCATTAGATCCTGTATCGGAAAAGAAGGTGGCTAATTATTTCACGTTTGTTCCCGTGGTCCACTACGGGGATGAGGATCCCAATAAGAATTTGAAAATTTAATAAAGAATATTACCTTTGTCCCTTGATTGAAAAATGCCACTGGTAGACAACGGGCAATGAATAAAATTTAAAAAAATCATTCCCGTTATCCACTAAATAAATGTTTACTAAAGGTCTCATAAAAAATTGTGTTTACCAAATAATCTACATTCGTGCAATTGGTCAAAAATCTCACATTTTTCTATTTATCCAGTCCACGTACATAGACCACTACCACTCCCCTTGAGCCAGGCTTAAGGGGAGTGGCACGACACATCAAAACTCCCGTTCCGTGCGTTAGAAATAGACCTGTTCTTTATTTGTAGAGCAAACAAAATTTATAGAGTTAAAAGTACTGGTGTCACGAAGGAAAGCCCTGATTCGCGGGGGTGCAAAAATCACCCCACGCCTATGTCACAAGTCTACCCCTGGGTCCCAATCAATTATGTATTCATTTGGACGAGGCCTTAACACCCGGTGCAGGTTATACTAGGCAAACGGTG
Organism: Yponomeuta evonymella; assembly: GCA_963969515.1. NCBI lineage: Eukaryota > Metazoa > Arthropoda > Insecta > Lepidoptera > Yponomeutidae > Yponomeuta > Yponomeuta evonymella. Next base: position 20,806,912 of record OZ018343.1, on the reverse strand, counting down.
ATACTAGCTAGAACTGTTATCAGAAAATAATCGGTTCAATACCTGTTAAAATTACAGGCCCTAATTCCGTAACGCCTCGCCTCTTTGCATAACGTCTTACTAGGGATTACATCTAGCATAAACAATATAAGGTAAATAGAATAGTTTTGTTATACAAATGCCTCTCAATATCGGAATAATTTTGGAAAGTACTAAGTTCAACTAAAAATTCACTCTTATACAAGTTAGAGCGGTAAACTATGAATATGCTTCGAATGAGTCCGTTTCTTTCTTCCATCTTACTCTACTGAAGGTTAGGACGAGTAACTACAATTAGCGTCTCTGTGCCGCCTGCATGTACCCTCTAATGTGTACTGTTAAATGTCATTTATAATATAATGTATTGTGTCTTTAGCTATAAGTACTGAAATATTATATATAGTTTTAAGCTTACTAACTTAAACGAGTGTTACTTACTGGACATAAATAAAATATTATTATATATTATAATGACATGCGTAGAATAACTCCATTTTGCGAGTATGATGAAGAGTAAGTATTTTGATAACATGCGTTGCAGATCACTGATACGTTCTGTTATAATTTTATACTAGGTACGTTAAAATAATCGTTCTGTTAAAAAGTCTCATCTCTAGTTTGCATTCGCAATGTGTTGTGTGAGGATGGAAAAATCGCTTGAATAACAGAGCTCGCTGAATTGTCAGACTGGTTTTATATTATGTCTAGTTCGTATCTAGTTTTTGGGGTAGATAGGTTAGTTTTGTTCTTGCGTGTCAGAGATTTCTTTTTAACTTTAAATGCAAATATTGCGTTGTTCCTAGCTATTTTATTTAAGACGATCCCGCGAACTACATATCATCTACATCTATCTTTTATTTTTGTTTTCACCATTTATATTTGGACTGCCAGCCATTCTCCAGCTTTAGCTAGACCAACAAACAGCAATTAATTTTTACATATAAGATACCTAAAAAATATTTATACAGGGTGTAAGGAAATCCCCATACATATATCTAATAAACACTGGCCAAGTGCGAGTCGGACTCGCGCACAAAGGGTTCCGTACTATTATCTATACAACATTAGACACAAAGATAAAAAAAACAGCAAAAAAATCACGTTTGTTGTATGGGAGAGGGGGGCTCTCCCATACAACAATAAATTATTAATAAAATAAATTATTTTATTTTGTTTTTAGTATTTGTTGTTATAGCGGCAACAGAAACACATAATCTGTGAAAATTTCAACTCTCTAGCTGTCACGGTTCTTGAGATACAGCCTGGTGACAGACAGACGGACGGACGGACGGACGGATTGACAGACAGACAGCGAAGTCTTAGTAATAGGGTCAGGTTTTTACCCTTTGGGTACGGAACCCTACAAAATGAGAGGTTTTAATCGTGAGTACAAACAACTTCTACTAGGAGACAACTTCGAAATATTGTTTGCTAATATATTAGCCGTTTATTTTTCGTCATAAGGCCGCCGGCTGTACTTTTAGTTCAGAAATATCTGTGTCATTTCCTTTTTAGGTTTCCGTACCTCAAAAGGAAAATAACGGAACCCTATAGAATCACTTTGGTTGCCCGTCCGTCCGTCTGTCTGTCAAGACCTTTTATCTCGGGAACGCGTGGAGGTATCGAGTTGAAATTAAAAGTCAAGTCAAGTCTACAGTCCTTTGAAACTGTGAAAAAGTCAAAATTCTAAGTTAGCGCAAAAAACAGATACGGTCGTTTGTACCGCAAAAAAAGGTTTGCTGGAACAGAATGCTTGTCGCATGAAGCACGCCCTTGTAGATTTTAAATTAAATTAAAATAAATAAAGAAAAAAAAGTATATGTCGACACTCAATCAAAATAAGGGTATTTTCGTTGACCTAGAACTATGAAATTCGGCAAGTAATATCGCCTCATACTACTAACGCAAGAATAAAACTGAAAATATATATTTTTAATTAAATCATAAAAAATTGTCCCTTAAGTTCGTAAAAAGCTCGGAAAAAACTGCGAGACTCGATTTTTGAACTATTTATAATATTTAAATACCTACAGATTTGTACGGAACCATCGCTGGGCGAGTCCGACTTGTCCGGTTTTTTACGTTCAATAAAAAGTTCTTTGTCTCTATCTCCATCTACATTGGATAAACTCACGCCTGTATCCCAAAAGCGTAGGCAGGGACCAGGGGTTGCCACATGCCACGAACCGTATCAGTCATCATCATGTATGTAATAACTGTCTGACTCTCTCGCAATTTTTTTCGGATGGAAATTTCGTTGGAAAATTTATGGTTTCTGGCGAAAGTTTTTGTGTGTAATGCTTTATCGGTATGCCAAATTTCGTCGAGCTCTTTGTACGTAACTAAGTGAAAAATATCGGACATAAAACGTAACTTTTAAATATTTTCGATATTCTTCGCATTAGGCGCTACACTATACTATTTTCAAAATTTGCCTATTGCGGAAAATGCAGTGTGTAAAAAAGAAATCCACAAAAGTTTCTTCCATAAACAAGCACAAAGTGAAGAACGAAAAGAAAAAAAAAAGAAACTGGAACGCAAAACACACATTACCCAAACCAATGAAATATCTGGGCCAATAAACTTAGACTTTTTTTGATAAAGAAACACGAGAACATTAGCGGTGTTGTAATAAGAAAAAAATACAGAACTACACACTTTACAAAAATAAAATATTATCTAGGTCCCTGAACTCGATTTGAGGCCCGTAGCTCAGAAGTCTACGTTTTTACATTTAATCATATCTGGTACTTCTATAACACAATCGGGCTATTTTATTTGCATACACATAACATATATACTATATACGATGCCGTCGTGTTAAAGTACACAGCAATGCGCGGGACTTAATTAAATGGAGTAGATACCTATGCTTGTTCATCCCTATTTTCAGAATAGCTACGTAATTGCATGACTCCTATTGCAACTCACAATAGAGCCACAATACTTTAACATAAATATAACAATAAGAACAACAAAAACAGAAGGGAGCATCCGACAAATAACCGTAAAAAGGGGTGTTGTGGAAGATAAAACAAAGCATTGTATTGCAGCCTAGAGTAGTATGAGGTACTATTCAGAGACGAGAGATAGGTAAGTTAGTCAGGATAGCCCGATTCAGACACATGAATTTGTCTGTAACACACTCTGTTTTCTAAGTTAGATACAGTGGTAAATTTTAAGTAACAGTACCACTTACTAACCGCGAAGGAAAACATCGTGAGGAAACCTAGGTGGCTGAAGTGTTCACATAACTCAGCGCTTGATATTGTCAATTCTCGGTGTGCACGCGTGGTGATTATGCCCCTCTTTCTTAGAGAAGGCCTGTGATCTGAGAGACCATAGTTCAATTTTTGCTTTTAATGTTTTATGTTCAATAAATAATGCTTGATGTTTCAGATTAAGTATAGATATGAAAGAAAAGAAAGAAAGAAAAAGATTTTTATTTGATGACACAATACTCAAAAACATAAAATCACACAATAAAATACAAGCGTTAACACAGATCATAATATCAGCTAAAATGTGGGTAACGATAAAAGTGCAACACGAAAACAAACAATAGTAATGAAAAGTGTTGGAAAGTTTTAAGTATTGAGACCCCAAAATGGGCCTGACTCAGCATAATGTTGCAACAGAAAGATCAGTTGCAGCGCTGATTTTCAGTCGGGTCTATACTGCGGTTAGCAATGTACGTGTATTATTGGCCACCCTTTCTGTGAAAAAAAAAAATCCTTGGAATACGGTCCAGAATACAAACAGGTTATGTCTAAGTATATTTTGTAGTACAATCGATTGTATCCTTTTTGTAGACACCATAAAATAAAAATAAATAAATTTATTGTTAAGCAGTCGATAACTACGTCGGTAAGCCAGTCTCAGCCGATAGCTCTTTTCGTCAGAATCCGAATAGGTGCCAAGCTACTGGGAATAGTATTTCTTACTTTGTGCTATGGGGATAGAAATGGCGGGATATTTTGTACAACTCTTCTTGGGCTCAAGAGACCTGTTTTATGACGAACTACTAACTACAAAAGTAAAGGAAGCCGGTAAGTGAAGGAGTCTTACAACTCTTAATGCTCTGGAGAATCGGTAGCGCTGGTTAAATAAAACTTTTGTTTTCTTTTGAAACTGCTGCAAGTAACACCCCTTTTTAGGGTTCCGTACCCAAAGGGTGCCAAACGGGACCCTATTACTAAGTATTCACTGTCCTTCTGTCTGTCACAGGTCTGTCTGAACCGTGATAGCTAGGCAGTTCAAATTTTAACAGATGATGCCGCTATAACAACTAATACCTACTAAAAAAATAATAAAATAAATATTGACATACCCATGCAACAAACGTATTTTTTTGGCGTTTTTTGCTCGATATTAATAACGGCACCCTTGGCCGGTTTTTGTGATTTTAAGTCTTAGTTAAGATTAGCTTAGCTAACTATTGTTTACCGTTCTGTGTTTATTGATTCAATCTTTTCAGTTCATTTATTAAGTAAGTATGCAAAATTTTTCGCACGTCCCTTATTTGGTCCACGTAAGTAAGCCACTAATTTTTAAAATCAAAGAACATCCTTTTATATCACCTGTTATTTTTAGGCTCACTCTGTAACTTACTTAGTAAGAAGCAAATAAATGAATAAAGTATTATTATTATTATATCTTTGTTTGAAACTGCTATTAAATCAAACTCAGAGAACCTTTGAAAATCAGAGTAAAAGAGGTATTTAATCTAACCCATTCAACGCCAAAGGTATTCGTACCTACTCACAGGTCCCCTTAAGCGCTGGCGCGGGTGTCTGCTTTAAACTCAATTAAAACAACAAGACAAAGGGTCCCGTCGTATATCACCCGCACATTGCCTAAGGAATTGTTGCAAAACAATTTAAAGACATCACCTTGGAGATGGGCTTAGCCTCGACTCGTATGCCGCTATAAATCTCCTAATTAAGTTGGCAGAAGGATACAGCGAGGCTTTACGCCACGATTGCGTCAAAACGCGACTCGCGCGACCGGGGGCTCGATTCTATTAGGGGATACTTAAATGAAGTTTAAAAAGGGGGAACCGGGGGAGTAGGCCGTCTACCCGATGGTTAGTGAGATTAATTTTTTGTGCTGGAGCCCCCCTGATTATTAATAAAAAGCATGTTCACCCAGGAACCTCTATTCGTTACCGCGAAATAAAATGCATTATTTGCTATCCGTCAAATGTTGACATGTAAGTTTGTCTTTTAGATATTAAAACAAATATTTTGGCATAATGCATATTTTGAAAATGACTGCATATTAAATGAATCTTTGTATGTAGATGTAATTGTTAAAACAATAATTTGTAAAATTTAACATTGAAAATTGTTATAAAAACTGAATTTAACTCGTTTATTTTTTCGTTTTACAATTTTCTGAATTTTTTACAAGTCCCGTGGTCTTGGTAGACTAAGGTAACAGGCGTCTTTTTGAAAGCATTAACTGTTAGTTTACTACCCTCGGCTAAAATTACAAAAAAATATTAAGTTACGTTGCAAAAATATTTTGGCAAAGTTTAAAATTTTAATTGGGTATTATGCAATTTTTATGTATGTAATTTTAATTAGGCAGGGGACCGGTGAGGTTGGTGTGACCGTGAAGAGGCCTGTGCCCAACAGTAGGCTACTTTCATGGGCTGTATAGATAGATATATTAAACTTTTTCGTCTTAGTCGTAGCCTCATAAGTCATAAGTGAGGGACGTGACTATGGGGTAGCTAGTGCATTATAAGGCGCAAGATTGAATGTCTTTTTAACCGACTTAAAAAAGGAAAAAATTCTCAATTCGTTCGTATTTTTTCCACGTTTTTTGTTAGTACATTATGCGCGGAAATATCCCATTCGTTTCTCAAAAGATAGCTTGAAAATTTCGGTTCTTCGGAAAAACATATTTAGTGTAGGTTTGAGTTCCTAAAATAATATGCTGTATGTATTATTTAGCATAGCTTGTAAGACTGACCGCACATAGGAGTCGTTACGGGTGAATGAAATGAAACAAAAAAAAAATCGTGCCGCAAGTGTGCGATCTTCAGTACATTTTCATTGGCCGTATGTGCGAGTAGGTAACCGCTACTGCGTTTAGCCCGAAGCCTGCTCCTGACGCTTAACCCCGAGAAAAGTTGACACTAATTTATTTATAATTAAGTTATCTAGTTTGTTAATGCCGGTGGCGGCCTTTGAGCAGCTTTTCTTAATTGGGTATTTGACAAAATATCAAATGAGTTTTAAAACGGAATTTTGTATGAAAACCTGGCTTATGACGTCACATTTCAGAGCACGTTTTTTATGTTTAATCTATCTCAAAATTGTAATAACTAGTAATTGACTAAAAGAGATATATTTTCCGAGATATTTTGTAATTTTTGTTTTAATCGAGCATATGAAATAATTTATTGTTAATCGTGTCAAATACCGTATTCACAGAACATAGGAATAAGGTAGAATGCGCATGTAGGCGGGGCGCGCGTGCCACGAAGTTGTACAAATGATCATATTTTGCAAAAACATACACAGTCGGCCGCGGAGTCTTACCGAGCATGTTACTGAAGAAAAACTGCTAAAAAAAGGGTAAAAATAACATCGTGAGCAATTATTATCTGCAGAGCTCGAAGCAGAGACGTTAGTCTGACTAATGGAGGGATTTCTTTTGATCGTTGAGTAAATTAAACCTTTATTTTAAGTGATTTGATCGAAAATATTGAAAAGAGTATGTTTTCCAGCAATAGTAATAAATATCGCATGTTGAAGAATACATTGCCGGTGTTGTACGCAAATAATTGCTGCGCCAACGTATTATGTACACGAAGAGCAATGCAAAGCATGTGTGTCTGCGTGAACGATTGCCTTCACAATATTCCGTGGTACTCCCCAAAAAGAGTAGCGAAGGGAGTAACTCAACGATAGTGTTGGGTCTGTTTGTCGTGGTGTTGATATTGTTTCAACTTTGTTATAACGGAATATTTCATTCCTCTTAGAAACCGGGTAAGTGCGAATCAATATCGCGTACCGAGGGTTCAGTACAGACTTGTAGGTATGTAAATAGTTCGTCCATTGCAGGAATCTAGTTTCCATAGGCAGACGTTAAAAGGTAAAATTTTTTGCACATTCTGAGACCTACAATACACCGAAAGTTTGTTTTATGACTTTTTGCAGCTTGAGTTTGAGGCGAGTTCCCCATTTAACCACTTCTGACACACTTGTCACAAGTATTTACGATAAAATTGCCATAAGTAAATAATGAAACCTAATCTGATAGAATTAAGCACTAACTTATTTTCTCTGTTCTGTGACCGTATTGCTTGGTTAATTGTTGAGGTTAACAATTTGAGACAAACAGAAAGAGCGATTCAGAGACGACATTTCGAAGGTATTTACATCCTGAAACGGTTTAATTAAAGGAAATTAAGTCTTTCTGTAGTGTATACACTACTCAAAAATTTCTTTCGTAAATAAGTGTTTCTGAAACCGGCGTGCGTGCATGCAACGACTAATGAATGTTGAGGAAGCGAAAGTGATCTGTCAGGATCGTAGCAAGTGGCAGTCCCTGGTCTCTGCCTACCTCTCTGGGATACAGGCGTGAGTTTATGTTATGTTATGTTATAAGTGTTTCTATGAGCTTGAATTTTAAAATTACTTTGCACCTGAATCTACTTAGCTTCTTTGCATAATAGAAATCAGAAATGAAAAATTTGTTTTAACGTAAAGAATTTACATTCTGTTTGCATAAGTTTATTTTATTATTTTATTTATTTGGGACAACAAACAACTACATATTAAGATATTACTAAAAACAAACAGGTTGAAAGATTTATAAACATGTAGTCCACTACGTTATCCACGAAGCAGCCTATATACGTCCTACTGTAGGGCACAGGCCTTCTCTCAGGGAGAGAGTATGGGCTTAATCACCGCGTGTGCCCACCGCGGATTGTGAGTAGCTCAAACACTCAGGTTTCCTCACGATGTTTTCATTCACCGTTAGCGAGTGGTATTGCTAATATAACTTCACAAATGTACATAACTTAGAAAACAAAGTCATAGGTACATGCCCGCACTGGGAATCGAAATGGGAAGAGACCCATATCTCGCTTCTGAGTCCAATGTTTTACCCACTAGGCTACCACTGCTATTAGATTCTGTTTGTTGAATATCAATGTACAATGTTATCCGTTTTCTGCGGGTCGAGTCGCAGTGGAGAAAAAGACAGCGAAAAAAAAAATTCCACTCTGAACCCTTTTACTCAAATCTTCTTAACTATGATAAAATAGTTGGTACGAGTATAACTGATTAAGATCCCACGAGTATCATCAACAAATGCAGCGTCCGAGTGGTCCCTTCAGCCATTTTTTTGGTTCATTCCTGCAAAAGTAGAAAAACACTAATACTGCCCCTCTACTCTCGACGCAATTTGAACACAATAACGTCGAGAGTAGAGGGGTAGATATACGAATATTATTATTGTTATTATTAATACGTTTATTGCACATAAGTAAAAAATACAGTGGCAATTAATTCTCCGTCCACAAAACTGCGAATCGGTGCGATGCGAATTTGCAACGCAGAAAACTGCGACACGAATTGCTGCGAGGCGATTTCGTGCGACAAGGCAAGTGCGGGTGAACAAAAAAGAAGTGCTCACTTCTGTTATTGCTAAAAAGATACAGGTAAAAGTAACAAAGAAGCTTTTGGGTTCATCCATTTATTACTATTATGAACGTCGACGTGAATCAATTCGCAAATTCTTGCGATGCGTCGCGCGAGCTCGCAGATTTTTACAATGCACAAAAGCTATTTTTTATCCCGGAAAAATTTTCAAGATTCAAAACACGTCAAGATTTTCACGCGAACAAAGTCGCGAGCAACATTTAGTAATTCATAAAACACTGATTCAACACAGCAAAAAAAAAAAAACAATACACGTTATTGAGCTTCGCCCATTTTTTTTCAAACAATAAAACATCTACACATTGTACGCTTTCAGCGCCTTTAATGCGCGACCCGTAGGTTGAATGGCAAATTTTTATTAGAGGCCATGATGGCGGAGGCATGTGTGCTGTCTGCCGCCTACTGGTTACTGGTGTAGCCATTTGCGAACAAGTATCGAACATAACAACTTTCATAGCATAACATAACATAAACTCACGCCTGTATCCCCGAGGAGTAGGCGGAAACCAGGGCCCGCCACTTGCTACGATCATGAAAGATCTCTTTCGCTTCATAAGCATTCATTTGTGATTGCATGCATGTACGCCGGTTTCAGGTACTTTTCGACAACTTTCACACAACACAATAACTTGTGCCAATCCCAAACTTGGGACCTGTGTTACCATAACCGGGCTAAGACAAACTCATTATTGTATGATGTGCCATAACGAGTATTAATCTAATCTAAGACTGAGGCCATTCATACAAAGCAAGTACGCTAGCCTTCAGTGGGAATCGCACACACGACCGCAGTTTTCATCCAGATACATTCAGCCCCTCTGGCGTGATTGAGTAACAAATGTACATCCATCCAAACTTTTGCATTTATATGGTAAGATGTGGGTGGTAAAGTAAAACTGAGGGCGTCTAGTGGCAGCTCATACCTACACTATACAGGTGAAGTGACCACTAAAATGTTGTAGTGCCTGGGAAAAATTTTGTTTAGTAAAGTAAGCTCAATATGTTTTCGAAAAAAAGACAAAGTAAACATATAAAGAAAACAAACAGGTATAGCGTATCAGAAGAAAATGAGACTAGAATATACACTATTCTCTGTAATCAATCAAATGAAATAGAAACAATAACGCTATTTGGGTGATTGAAATATATTTCTCTGCACCAGCCATTTTCATGTTTCAAGAAAAGATTTGAGTTGCGAGTGGACAAGATTGGATAGCAAAGTAAGAAGTTAGGTTTTCTAAAAGAAAAATAAATGCACCCCAGTGCTTCTTACATACATATGTTACATAAACTCACGCCTGTATCCCGGAGAGGTAGGAAGAGACTTGCCGCTTGCCACAATCCTGACAAACCTTTTTTGATTGATAAACGTCCATAAGTCGCGGCATTCACGCGTAAAAATTTTTATGAAAATCGTAATATAAAATTTGAATCTCGGAAACGGCTCCAACGGTTTTTATATATATATATACCGAGCAAAGCTCGGTCATCCAGGTACTGATAATAATACTAATAACTTCCAATGCAATCACTTGACCAGGGGCCACAAACGTGAAAATACACCCAGAGTGAGGCCATTTGTACGGCGGCCCTCAGTGGGAATCGAACCCATGACTTTTGTTTTGGTAGTTAAGCAAGAGGCAGGCAATGAGTTACCGGCCCGCGGCGCTTCCATCGATATATTTCTTTCGTCAATCTTTCTTCCTTCATCCTCTCCATATGTATACATCAACGAACATTGATTTCTCAATTCTAGTTAATATACCAGTTACTATGTACAGTCCGCAACGTTCTCTAATCGCACTTATTGCATATCCTGTCATTTCTATTGCATGAATCCTATTTTCTTGACTCTTTTGTCAGTATAGTATTTTCTAAGGTTAACACGAGCACTAGACATAATAAAAACTGAATTGGCACTAGCAGTTAAAACTAACAGTTAATACTTTCCAAAAGACGCCTGTCACCTCAGTCTACCGAGACCATGGAACTTGTGAAATTACCGAAACGTCGGAAAATTGTAAAATGAGAAAAGAAACGTGCAAAAAGTAAAATAGCGTCACTCCATTTCCTTCCGTGGATATCGTAGAAGGCGACTAAGGAAATCAATTACCTCTTTGCAAACTTCACTGTATTACGTACAGGCAGCGACATCTGACCGAAGCAATTTACATCACTTGCAGCCCCGAGTAACCCACTTTGCAGTTAGGTTTTTACATCGGAATGATATCGCTGTACCTACATGATTATATTCTTTTATTAATGTTAATGAACATTTTTATTAATGTACTGTCAACAGATGTCAATTTGTCAAAAAGAAAACAAATAACTGACAACTGTTAGGTTAACATGATAATATTGTACGAAAAACCAGTTGCGTGAGAGGCCTTGTTCCAGCGGTAAACGAATTTAGGCAGATAGATTAGATTAGACGGTAAATTTACATGCAACAATAAGATTAAATAAAATCAAATTTCAGAAGCTGAAAGTGCGAAAAACGTCACCAAACTAAGGTTTCTAGAAAAAAACGACACTGAGATTCTGTTTTGTTGGCGTAGTGCAGTAAAGTCTAAGATCCATTTAACCTTCATAGACGGCTCTACTGTAACTGTCGTTAAGAAAAGCCATAACCGTTAAAACTGCAACCTATTACTTTGTTTTACGCGACTTTCAGAATATATTAGAGGCTGCCAGTTTAAAATATGTCTTTGTAAAGTTAATTTGGAAGGCTCGCCTTGCGTTGAAGTTCCATTTAAGTTGGTGATTACAAAAACCAACCTTAATGGAAGAGAAAAAAATACTGACAGAATAATAGAAAAATAAATAAGTTTTTTAAATAGGTTTTTAGAAGAATATTTGTGTATTTTTGTTTATTATGTATGTATGTTTGTATGTATATTTATGTATGTATAAATATTTATGTTATCGTTATATTTATGTATGTATGTTTGTTATACATGCATACATACATAAACTCACGCCTGTATCCCAGAGGGGTAGGCAGAGACTAGGGACTGGCACTTGCCACGATACTGACTGATCACTTCCGCTTCAGCAACATTCATTAGTCATTGCCTGCACGCACGCCGGTTTCGGGTACTTTTTATCTTGCCCTTTGCGAATACATCCCCTATTTTGTCGAAGTATGTCCGCCTGGGACGGCCGTTCCACCCACATTCGTCCGATTGGGTGATAATACAGACCAATATTGTTTGATGATGATAGATGATAGGTAATTGCGAGTGGAAACTCATACGGCTTTTGTAACGTTGTTTATGCACAATTTCAGTGCACAATTACACATATTTCATATTTTTTTATGGTTTGACTCTTGTCGGTGCATCTTCCATATTCTGCTGCCACAGGTCAGTTTTTTGACAGCAGAGTACGTCACGACATCTACCGCCTCTTTAATTTAGTCGAAATAGCATCTCCGTCGCCTTCCTTTAAGGGTGAAACACACAGACGCAGTGGCGGTGGTGGTCCATACAAACGTCAATATAAATACTACTGCAGTGTTGATTGCTGCGTTGGTGTGTTTCATCCTTTACTCCTCTTCCTTCTATCATGTTAATTATATAACTGTCGTAGCGTAGCCAGTGCTGACTCTTTTTGACGTTAAACATCATCATCGTCATCATTTAGCCACAAGAAGTCCACTGCTGGACGTTAAACGAATGAAAAGAAAGAAAATGGTAAATTGGAACGTTACTTCTTGAAAAGTCAAACAAACTGCATTACAGTACGCGAGATAACGGGCGCGGTACATACCAGTCATAATATAGTAGGTCTGAAGCTTATTTGTAGAACTATTTCCCTTATTTATGTCCCGGCTGTGATATTTTCAGCTGGAAAAAGTTGGTTGCTATACCATTTATTTTCCCTTTGCTTCTCGACGGGGACGTACTAAGGGGTTTCTTCAGGCCAGACTTATTTCAATTTATTTACTCACAGATAATCCAAATTTAGTTATCCAAAATAAAATAGATAGATAAATAAAACATTTATTTGCATCTGAATAAGCAAATAAGTAGAAAAGCCTTAAGTTAGTATTTAATATCTTGCAGTGATTTAGTCAAATTATCTGTTTTACAAAAATGGAATACAATTGGCGGCCTTAGTGTATTTTTCACCTCTCATTGCTTTGTTTGCTATTTGCAAAAAAAAAATCTATAAAATTACGTATTCAGCTTATATTGAAAAACGTCTAACGTACCTATTATATCAAAGAACTTTGACAATACTAAACCGAAAATTAGTTGCCGAAAATATGCATTATTATTACTACAGATGAAATATTTTAATTATTTCACTTCTTTTCATTTAACGGAGCTACACGGTTGAACGGGTTTAGATACAATATGACACTCAGATAGAACATATTGTGGATTAACAAAAAAAGTTTTTTACTGCTTCTCCTACATCCTAAGGTTTGCTGGAAGAAATCTCTTACAGAGATAAGCTCGCCTTTGTGCATGTCATTTCTTATGTAATGTCCTGTTATATATTTTGTGTGCAATAAAGTATAATTAAAGGGTACTTTACGTTCAAACCCTGACGTGTCTTTAATTTTATCTATAACTGAATTTCATGGTATAACTCTAAATACTAGTTCATACAGCAGTATGAATACGAGATTGGTAACGATATTAATCTTTTTGGTCAATAAAGAAAAAAAGTTTTCTCCCCATACCCCATTCCAGGTCCTAGATACGGCCCTGCGTCTCGTCGCTGGAGACCCAATATTATATCATACTTTACAACCAAGAGTGGTGCTGGAGCCGTAACAGGTGCTGGTGGAGTTTAAAATATCACCGGACGAGAGAATGCATTCGCAATTATATGGGGCTAAAGCATCCTTCTTGGGCTAAAGTGAATTTATACAGTTTTATACATGCGCCAGTAGTGCGAAAAGCTTTTCTCTTTTTCAAATCCGTGGATTTTTTTTCATGTAGCTTATATACGTCCCACTGCAGGGCACAGGCCTTCTCTCGCGTGGTAATTAAGCCCGTACTCTGAGCTTAATTACCACGCGTGCCTACCGCGGATTGGCAATTTCAAGCGCTTAAGTATAAAAATACTTCAGGCACTCAGGTTTCCTCACGATGTTTTCCTTTACAGTTAGCGAATGGTATTGCTACTACAAATAATAATAATAATAATGAAGTCTAATAAATATTTATTTCACTGCGTATTTTCTGTACTGTTTTTTCGTGTGCAATCAAGTATGAACATAAAATAAGTATTTAAGTTCCCATACAACAAACTTGATTTTTTGCCGTTGTATAGATCATGGTACGGAATCCTTCGTACGCGACTCTGACCCGCGCTTGGCCGGTTTTTTAAATATTTTTTTAGCATCAGTATTGTGCATACTAACACCACTGAGACAGACGTTACTACCCAAAATCATAGCCTGTACTATTAAAATAACCCTTCTTTGATTTTGCAGTGATCGAATAGGGGGTGTATTAGCAAAGGGCAAGATAAAAAGTACCCAAAACCGGCGTGTGTGCATGCAACAATTAATTACATACAACATTAATGAATGTTGAGGAAGCGAAAGTGATCTGTCAGGATCGTGGCAAGTGGCAGTCCCTCGTCTCTGCCTACCCCTCTGGGATACAGGCGTGAGTTTACGTATGTATGTGTACGATTTCGCAGTCCGGTACAAATGACAGATGAAGAAGTGACAGCCAGGTGCGTCTCATAGAACTACAATTCACGGTCTACTGTGACTATTCAATGTACATTGCAAATTAAATTAACCTGCAGATTAACAGGAAGACTCTGCTACGCAGCTTACATCGAATCGTCGCAGCAAACTACGAATTGTGGTTTTATTAAAGTCCGCCCTGGTCGAGTACATTCGTCAGCCGGTGATGAAGAGTGGAGTAAAATCGAACTCCCCGTCGACCCGATTTAATTTCCACTCGAAACCGCGCAAAAAAACGCAAATGGAAAACAACAAACTAATAATTGGAAATACTAGAATAGGAACCAGATAACGGAGCTCTGAGTACAACATCAAACAGTTTTGAATAGTGACAAAATAACTATAAATATGTTTTGCGGAGAGCCTTACTTACTAATTTGGTGGGATGCAAAGCGAGATTTCAATAAAATCCAAATTGTGATAGTGATTCTAAGTTGGTCCTTGCCTTGTCTCTACCTACCGTATTGGGATAAAAGTGTGAGTTTATGTATGTACGTGTACGAAATTATTATGTCCTAAAAAGCTGCTCTGATGGACTCTGTTAACTCGTAGTACCTAAATTATTTCGGCAAACTTGATTTATGACGCTCTTTATCGAAAAATAATCTTAACCAAATAATAATGCTTTTGTAGGATTAAGACACGGGAGGATTGGTTACAGTCGGCTGTGCGGTCGAAAGCCCCTACTTTTATGTGGCAAAGTTGCTTGAAATTATATCTTATCTTATCTTATCTTATACCTACTTATTTAATTGAATGTGTGTAGAGGTTTATGTGCTGAAGACCTACGGATTGGTGGGTGATCGCTACTTATTTTGCAATGACGCTAGATATCTAGTACGCCAAACCGTCCGTAGGATTTTTATGTTGTACTACAAAACTAAAAAAAAAAACGATCGCTGCTATCAGATAAACCAAATAGGTTTCCGAGCACGGCTGTGTAGTTAAAATAAAAAAGAAATGTAAATTACTTATTTTCCAAATAAAACAAATTTAAGTTTGAAAATAAATAAATTTATTCAACTAGTAAACGGCCAAATGCTCACAAATACCATGAGATCAAATGACATTACAATACAAGTATGGAGCTTTTGATGTTATGTTACATGATTTAAACGGGAACTCTAACCTTACTTAACAGGTCAACACGGATTTTTTAACAGAAGTAGCTAAGTAGATTCATGTAGTAGGTACTACAGGGGTAACAAAGTCGTCATCCGAATCTACATCCGAAAATTGTTGGTTTTACTTGTCAACACGAACAACTTTTTTCTTTTTCTTCTTCGGTCCTTTGACACCTAGGGGGGCAGAGGGAATCAACCAAACATTTCCACATCTGACGGTGGTTCTTGGTCTCTTGGGCTTTTGCTACGAGGAAAACTTCGAAATTTAAGAAAGTTTCAGCTATTGTGTGTGTGCATGCAACGACTAATGAATGTTGACGAAGCGAAAGTGATCTGTCCGGATCGTGGCGAGTGGTAGTCCCTGGTCTCTGCCCGCCCCTCTAGGACAGGGTGAGTTTATGTTATGTTTCAGCTATTCTGTACTAAAGTCATCACCGTTGAAATTACATTGTATGGTGTAGCGGATTTATTTCGCGTTTTCTAAGTTTTCCTCTTAGTCAAAGTTGTAAAAGTATTGTTAGATTTGGTTATACGTAGTAAAAGTCATCGTATTTTGTTATACGCTGTTTAAACTTGATTTTGTAGCGAAACTTTTGATTTACTATGAAAATTCATAATACAAACACATTGTCATTCACTACACAGAGACTTCCAGCAGAAAGTCGAAAAATCAAAAACCAAATAAAATTAACTTACTGGTAAATGAAAAGTCTTCTCTGAATCGCTCTTTCTGTTTGTTTCAAATTTAAGTCAGAACCAACCAAGCAATTAAGAAAATCCGCTCAAAGGCCGCCACTGGGATTAACGAACTAGACAACTTCATTATAAATAAATTCATGTCAATAATTCTCGGAGTTAAACTTCAGGAGCATGTCATTAGACCTTTAAGTCTACGCTAAGTGAGTTATATAGCCTCTATTGGGAACTTTTGCGAAATCTGTGCCTGTAATTAGTGCAGTAAATAATAAAAATAATAATAATTCAAATGTGGTTAAGTTGTATTAAATATAAAAAAATAATAAACGATTATATTAACGGGCAGCAGCGTCTTCCTGAGATTCCAACAGCATACTGCGATCGCCAACCCACCTGCCAAGCGTGGCCTATGTCCTGCAGTGGGCTTCAAATGGCTGATGATGATGATGATGATATTAATGAGCTAGCTGTTAATTTATTTTACGTACAACTGCTGCACCTGTTAATATTCCCGGCAGAAATAAAGTAATGGCGTAACATTTTCGTAGATAATCGCGGCTTTTGACGTTTGGTTCCAAACTGTGATCACAAATCAAAGTGGTACGAATTGTCGTGGTATTGAAAAATATTTTCTTTTACGTCAAACATTTAAGCGTCTATAGTCTATGAACAACAAAATAATTCTTAAAATTACTGGCGCCGAACATAAGACGCTCGAACCATATATATATTTTTGTGTGGAAAAGGTTAGTTTATGATTTAAAAAAACAATTAACTTTTTTTTGAAACCAGTGTCATCTAGTATTGAATCGCTGTCAGAATGTCTTCTTAAAATTTTGCTAACGAATCCAAAGTCACCATGTAGATAGGTGAATTGACCATCCCGTATCTTATAGTAGTTTGGCTTTATTTTAAGACGGAGTAAGCTTGCCCAGGACAAAACCATCTTTTCAACTTAGACGGCCAAATCCTATGGGCTGGCTTGTCAATACATGCGGAGCCAACTGAGCCGGCGGTTTCCCTGTGATGTTTTCCTTCACCGTTAGCGATTAGTATTATTGTTCTTTTCTTTTTATATGCTGCCTCCTGTCAGGGGTTGGCAACCAATTCGGCTATCTTGCTTTTCGAGAAACTAGTACTCTGTTCAAAGAAACGTCGTAAGCTGTGTAGCACGATATCTTTGGTTATTTAGTACTGTTATAACATTTTGACAAAATTAACCTAACTTAAAAAATCAAAGTCATAGGAAATCTTGCATATAAGGCACGAGTGATACGTTACCACTATTTTACGATCGAGGCATCCAGCGAGTTAGTGATTTTATACTATTTATTGCACAACACGTCAAATGACATAAAAAAACAGAAAAATCTAATAAAATCAACCTAAGTCAACAAAATGCAGTCGAATTTCGAAAATTTCGAACCTAGAGATGTGACTTTTCATATCACAACATTGTAAGATCTCTCACGAAGTTTAGCTCCATTTCTGCTACGCCGTAGAACTTGCTACGGCGTAGTACTTGCTAGCAACTACTACGAGCCACCGTAACAACTGCTGCGAACTATGTAGACGAGATTCGTTGAAACGATTTCAGTTACTGTTCACTTTTATGTACTAAGCGGCTGTTTCGGAGTTTTATGGTTATCTACGCTACTATGAATCAAATAATTAAATAAAAAAAAAAATACCCGTATTTCCGAAAGATTGTCGACACAAAGTTTGACGTCTTCGCGGCGCAGCGGTAGTGCATCTGCATACCATGCGAGAGGTCTTGGGTTCGAATCCCGGCTGGAGACAAAAAAAACCCCAGGTCTTGGATGTTTACATGTTTGTGATGTCGTTGTTTCTGGTTCCCACGACACAGGGTATCCTAGTGTGGGGCCAGAAGCAATTTATGTGCTTGTACGTAAATGTTTATGTTGATTCGCGTGTATTATGCAGTTTTGTAAAATGTTGTAAATTTTATAGCTAGTTGTAACAGGTCTAAAAGAAAGAAGTAAGAAAACGTTAATAAAAGATTTAATTACTAACAATAGAAAAAGTGAGTACCTTACAAAATACCAAACCACTAGAAAAAGTCGGCAGAAAGCCGTAAGTAACATGAATCTATGCCCAACAGTGGGCGTCTTTCATGGTCTGTATAGATATATAGATAGATAGTGTGTGCGCATATCTAAGTATATGTTACTGTCGTATAGTATCTACGTATATAGACTAAATGAATATTATTCTGTTATACATTATGCATTACTTGCTTACATCCAGAAACACAATGTCAATCACCGAGTAAGTACTTCGTCGGTAACTACTAAAACGAGACAATCGTCGGGAAACTTCGCGACAGAGATAACAAAACGGAGACTTTACTACGACTGTCGATTCTAAATAAAAACTTTCACCATTCACGTCTAGGATGCAATCAACGAGGTCATTGAAGTAAAGTGAAATACTTTTTCGATATACATTTTTCAGTCTCTCGCTAACGGCGAAGGAAAGCTTCATTAGGAAACCTGAGTATCAGAGGTGTTCACATGAGTTCTAAAAAAGCAAGTTAGGCAAGGTAGTTTACATCTTTATCATTGTATGCAGCCTACATATGTCCCACTACAGGGCACCGGCCTTCTCTCATAGAGAGAGAGAGAGAGAGAGAGAGCGAGAGTATGGGCTTAATTACCACGCGTTCCCACTGCGGATTGGCCATTTTAAGCACTGAGGTACGTAAACACCTCAGACGCCCAGGTTTCCTCACGATGTTTTCCTGCAACGTTAGCGAGTGGTTTTGCTATGATAACTTCACAAATGTACATAACTTAGAAAACAAAGTCATTGGTACATGCCCGCACTGGGAATCGAACCTGGGTCTCTCGCTTCCAAGTCCAATGTTCTACTCACTGGGCCCCCACCGGTATTACCGGATGATGGATAGAGTTTGCCTATGGATAAACAGATAGATAGTGCTGTCAGATAGCGTTAGCCACGCTTCCACGAACAAGGGATAAAATAAAATGTCCCAGGCACTGCAGCGTCTGAGTGGTCACTTCACCCATCTAGTGTGAGTGAAGGTGCCACTGGACGCTGTATAAATCATCTCATTACGTAGATGCAAAGGCCAAAGTTTTTTTTATAATATATATAAACAATATCTTCAAACCTTTCCGTTAAAAATATATTTACAAATTTTTTTAGAAGAAAATGGTGTAAGGCCGAATACTGAATACTTTAATTTTATGAACCAAAAACCAGTCAAAACCAAATATGCACTGTGCGTACCGTTCAATTGTCAGCAACAGGTATATTATGCTGGATTTCCGTATTGTTAGCAATTCGCACGTATTATCCTACAATGCTGGTTCCCGAACACGGGTTGTTTGTGTTTTCCCTATATAAATGTAATCGAAAAGTGATATAAAATTTACCGCCACTGTACCAACATCTAATAATGGTCGAATTTGTACTGACGGTGTCAAATTGATACAGACTTTTTCACAAATATTGTGAGAGATTTTCAACAAAACTCTCATCGTCATTAGCTATTTGACTCCCGCTGCAGGACATAGGCCTCCTTCGTAGTTTTCATAACCATGAGGGTTTTTGCCATAATTGCCACGCTTGGCAGGCGGGTTGGCGATCGCAGTATGTGGTTGGAATCTCAGGAAGACGCTGCTGCCCGTCTCCTGGTAATTTATTTCCTTAGTCGCCTTCTACGACATCCACGGAAGGCAATGGTGTGACGCTATTCTTAATCCGGTTAATTCTTAATTAATCTGTAGGGACTTCTTAACCGACTTCGAAAGCAAATTAGTTACACTTTTATGACGTAAGTTTGTATGCATGTCAATGTTAAAGTTAAAATGTTTTTATTCAAAGTAACGCAGAAACTTTATTAACGCAGATACTTTGTTAACGTTATAAGGTAAACTCAGTTATTCATTCAAAGAGCTAGATCATTTTAGAGGAAAAATGGACAAAAGAACATACCTTTTAATTTTTTTCATAATTTCAGAGTTTAAATTATTATCTTAAAACTGGAACTCGTGCTTTGGATCAACTTTGATTCCGGACATCTTTGTCATCTAAATAATTTTAATGTTTGTGCGTTCTTTGAAACGCATTTTTGGTAAGCTTATATTATTATAAGCTTATATCTACAGGGATCTTAATGTATGTTCTAAATACCAGGTACATGACAAGCAGTTTGACTGATTTTAATAAGTGATGGGTGATAAAAAGAAAAGGAAAGAAGGGGAAGATATTTACATAAACTCACGCCCTTGTCCCGGAGGGGTAGACTGAGACCAGAGTTTTCCACTTGCCATGATCTTCACAAACCTCTTTCGCTTCATCAACATTCATTAATCGCTCCATGGATGCACGCCGGATTCGGATACCTTTTATCTTGCCCTTCTAAACATATATAAATAAACTTGCATGTATCATTGCATTGGAGCCATCTGCGATTATGTTTGAGACATTTTTTAGCACTCAAGTTTTTGAAACTATGTTTGACAGCTTTGTGTAAGCGTGAGCACTGATTGTCAGCATATTACCCAATCATAGATTTTTGTATTGCCACTACACCTAAATTATTTTTCCCCCTGGTTGTGCTTTTTCTACGTCGATGTTATTCATCCGCTACCCGGATTTTAACTAGGCTATTGAATACCGCTGGGAAAAAATATGTTTTAATAATCTGAATGTAAGCTTTTTCAATCACCATTGAGCTCTTGAATTTATGCCTAAAAATTCAGGTATTTCCACTTTGTACAACACAAAGAGTTCAATCACACATAAAATTTTTTTGCACCATAACATGCGTGAATTAGAACAATTAGCCGTTATCAGCACATTAATTCAACGGTTGGTACCAAGACATAGTTCTTCTACATCCAGACATTATTGTAATTGTTGTTATCTATCTACACGTTATGTGACACCCTAGCTAAATGAAACACAATATTAGCTAATAATTACTTTTTTGACAGCGGTGGTAGCCTACCTAGAGCATTGGACTCGGAAGCGAGAGATGCCTTTTTTCCTAAGTTATGTTCATTTGTGAAGTTATAGTAGAAATACCACTCGCTAACGGTGCCGGTGAAGGAAAACATCGTGAGGAAACCTGAGTGTCCGAGCTACTCATACCTCAGCGCTTGAAATCGCCAATCCGCGGTGGGCATGCGTGCTGATTAAGCCCATACTCTCTTCCTGTGAGAAGGCCTGTGCCCGACAGTGGGACGTTATATACACGTAGGCTGCTTATGATTATAATTACTATTTTATTTTATATTTTCAACATACTTTCTGTTTCCTAGCTAGTCGTCGATTAACCCTTTGAACAAAATTATACAATTTCTTTTCAGTTCATAATCAAACTAGTTAGCTGTGGCGGCCAGCTGCCATTTATAATGTGGAACTGTACCATATTATTTGTAGATAGATCGATAGAGAACCTTGTTGAAAAGTAAATCACATTGATATTTCTTCCCTAAGGGTACAGACGGCCTTACGTGCCTAGTAGTAAACGCTCAGCCGACGTTTGTCCTTGTAAAATGTTTTCTAAAATTATGACATTACAGTCTAACTAACGTAATTTAATTAAAGCGGCTTTGCAGGGCACAAGTAGCCGCTTTAGACCGGCCCCGTCAAACGGCAAGTGCGATGATTATACAAGCCTCGGTTTAAAGTTACGGCATGAAACGATGCAAAACCAGTAGCGTTCTCTTCCGAACGTTCATCTAAAATTCTGTCGCTGTCACTTCGTTCAGTGTTGGTATAGTAAGATTTATTATTAAGTATAAGTATGTATTATTCGTATTTGCATCAACTGTACGTGTCTCTTTCTTCTTTGGCAACTTTTCCATCACAAGATTGTCTGGAATAAATTGCTATTAGCAATAGGGCCGCCCATTGTACCAATTTTGCAATAAAGCATATTCTTATTCTATAGTAAAGATAATTTCTCACCATATAGTACAATTTAAGGACTCGCATTTATAAGCTTCGAATATAAGTAATAAAAAGGTTTGAAAAAATCACTAATATACCAGTTGGTTAATATACCAGTTCAGGTAATTGCTAAACTAGTTGCTCGCGTATTTTGGTGATGTCATTGTCTGGCTACCATACCACAGGGCTTTCTAGCTTAAGACCAGTGATAATATTGTGTGGTATTTATTATTATTATTATTCACCTTTGGTGACATTAGATTGGCATCTGAATGAAAATGCATTTCTCCAACACTCGATATCAATAGGCAACGGTGACGATGATTGGTGAGAATTTATTGAAGCATATTTGGAAGATAATACCCACACTTTTGACACCTCACTGAGGCACGTCGGCGTCGTCGGCTCTGCCCTTGCCTAATTAGTTTTATTTCTAGCGTCACATCCACGTGGCTTGTTTACCAAATGCTCGCCGGTGACCATTGGGAATTGTATTGTTTTGCTCTAACTACTGGCGGCTTGGAATCTTGTTACTTCAACTTCCACAGAACACAATCACTTGTACTGGTCTCAAACTAGAATGGTCTACCGCTAGACTAAGACGGCAGTCAAATCCTCATTGGGTGACCAAAGGAAGTTGCTATGCAGAATATTTACTGACAAAGCAAATCACAGTCGCTTCGCTAAAGTGGGGAACCGGTATCAAACTTAGATTGGGGTGACATTGTCTTTATACCACAGAAAACGTAGAAAAACCCGGGAAAAAATAATAAACAAAACAATAAAATTTTTTCGGTATTTACAATTCTCGAAGAATGCGAAACATCAAATTACTGTAATAATAAAAAAGTTATAAGTTTTAGTTTTCATTGAATTCTAAAAATTTTCTGACAAGTAGACGTAGACGCATAAAACATAATTTTACGAGATATATTGCTACCTCAAATATTGATAAACGCTTCCTAAATTGTAAGGCGTTAACTGCAAGTGACGACGTCATGGTCAGAGCCCGATTTGTGTGGCGCATTTTCGTACTACGTGACCAGAGTGACTTTTCGACAGGTTACATCATGAAAAGACGTAGTAAGTGCCGAGTTATTTACATACTTCAGCTCCTACTCCGTACAATGGCCTAACTATGAGGCTCAGTGCGGAAATCTGCAGGCGAACTAGACTAGATACGTCCTGCTGTAGGGCACAGGCCTTCTCTCAGAGAGAGTGTGGGCTTAATCATCACGCGTGCCCACCGCGGATTGGCAATTTCAAGCGCTGAGATATGTGAACACCTCAGGCACTCAGGTTTCCTCACGATGTCTCCCTTCACCGTTAGGTATTGCTACTACAAATATACCTAATATTTGGAAATTGGTTAGTACGAGTATACATGAATTTTGATTTGTATACACCTATTTCAAGGATTTGATAGAATTTTAATAACGTAGTTAAACGGGTCTAATCGCGATTCATTAAAAAACACTAGTCTAATAACGTCTGGCTATCGAAATAGGCTCAGTGCACGGCGGTAGGTCCGTCCTCTCCACTAGTTTATAAGAGTAATTGATGCATCGCAGGCTGCCGAGCTGGTGCTCCTAGTCACCCCTTTGAGGATTGCCTTACGAGACTAACTACTGTATTCAATTACCGACCTCTCCACACCGTATGTTTGCGACGATCTCGCAACTTTGACCAGTTTCTTCTTTCTAAATTGCATTTTAAATTGTCAATTCTGTTTATTAAAGTCAATTGTGATTTAATTTACTTTGAAATTATTAATCGGCTAGGGTTTTGTTGTATTATTTTAGAAGTTGGTTTATTTTAACGTCTAATTGAAGAAGAAGAAGAAGAAGAACATTTATTTCAACAACAGAAACACACACATACATTAACAAGTTACAACATAAAATATTAAATTACAATATAAAAGGTAGAAAAAGAAAGAAAACAATAAAAACACTTTATATTAACGTAAGTTGCGGTGTGTCCCTGTTGCTGGAAAAGGCAGCTGGCTCAGCATTGTGCTGAGGGTATTCACCCAAAGCGCTGATTTTCAGCCAGTGCCTGTCTGTCTCACAAATATAGGTTGCGGTGCACTCCATAACAATAATAACATAGTTAAATAAATGAATGAATAGATGATTAAATAAATAAGTAAATGAATAAAATTACATAAAATACAAATAAAGTTAATGACTTACAAGGTTAATCAAAGATTATGATGCGATCACATTGTCAGTCACTTGCGGCGAGAAGTTGGGACAGGATGGGAAAGTCTCTGCTGCTCAAGCAAATATGCCCTGAGCTTGCGCCCAAAGGCAAATCCACTAGGCGCTTCACGGACTGGAGGAGGAATATCATTCCAACACTTGGACGCCGCATACCTAAAGCTACCACGGAATGCCATAGTTCGGTGCGCGGGGACACAGATTTTATTTTTATGCACGGATCTCTGTCGGGACGACCACTCCAGCTTTTTATAAAGATAGTCCGGTGATAGATCGATCCGATGTTAGATCCGGTGACTCGTTATTATAGATAATTGCTATAAAAAATATCTATAATAACGAGTGTAGGTATACACGTTGAAATCTGGGTGGAATTAGTAATTAAAAATGGTATCTATTTAGAGCTTCCACCATAAAATACTTCGGCATTCTACTTGACGAGAATCTCAGCTTTGCACCACATAGTATTATGTCGTATCTCTTGAATACCTGTTTCATACCGTTTGGTGTCGACACACTCGGACCATGGAGACCCGAGGCACGACTGTTCTTCAAAGAACTATCGTCGCCCCTCATCGACATGATCAGGGACCCCAGAGCTGGCTATTATCTCGGGCAAACGATAAGTCTCACCATCCACCGATCCGTTTCCTATCCTAACACCTAAGCTGACGTCCTACTCTAACAAAAGATTGCACTTTAAAGCTTTTCTTTGGTTCAGTTCATACACAATATTTTTAGA
Organism: Yponomeuta evonymella; assembly: GCA_963969515.1. Classification (NCBI taxonomy): domain Eukaryota; kingdom Metazoa; phylum Arthropoda; class Insecta; order Lepidoptera; family Yponomeutidae; genus Yponomeuta; species Yponomeuta evonymella. The sequence goes on along the minus strand of OZ018343.1, from coordinate 20,781,764 downwards.
ATATAGAATAGAATAGAAATCGTTCATTACCAAAACACAAACAATTTAAAAAAGCAATAATAGCAGAGATTAACATTTTTTTTAGACTACGTCTGACCATTTTGGTAATTGGAGAGAGCTCAGCTAACATGTCGGCTACCACAGGGTAGTAACCAACGCTGGTTTTCAGCACTCAGTACACGTTAAATATAAAATTATATAAATAAATAAGAAGAAAAAAAAAAACGATTTTTATACGAACTATCCAACCACATCCTCACACTATGGTGTCGGCGGGAAAAAAATGCATGCCTAATTTAGGTGTAGGAGCGGTACCTTTAAAAAATATTTTTTCAAAATGTTATTTTACCGTTTTGTCGGCGTGATTAATATGTATATACGTAAGCAGCCTATATACGTCCCACTGTAGGGCACAGGCCTTCTCTCACGGAGAGAGGTTGGGCTTAATCACCACGCGTGCCCACCGTGGATTGGCGATTTCAAGCGCTGAGGTATGTGAATAGCTCAGACACTCAGGTTTCCTCACGATGTTTTCCTTCACCGTTAGCGAGTGGTATTGCTACTATAACTTCACAAATGTACATAACTTAGAAAACTAAGTCATAGGTACATGCCCGCACTGGGGGTCGAACCTGGGTCTCTCGCTTCCGAGTCCGATGTTCTACCCACTAGGCTACCACCGCTCTAATATGTATATGTATATCTACGCCAAAATTCATCTTTCCACTACTTGTCGTCTCTGTGGTTAGCCGCGGACAGACAGACCGTCAGATAGTCAGACGGAAGGACACGGTGAAACTATATGGGTTCCTTGTTGACTACGGTACCCTAAAAATACACGAACAATATTCGGATATTCGGATACTATTGTTTAGGCTCGTTCATTTGGGTATAGCTTTTAAACCACTCAAAATAAAGTCGGTTCAAAGGTAAAACTCACTAAGTAACATTTTGACACAAAACGAGATTTAGTTAGTCTTGTTTCTTTAAAGAGAAAATCTACGACAAGAAATAACACAAAGTGCGTATTGTCCTCCATAACGAAACTGTCACATGAAAAAAGTCTAACTCCAAAGCTCCTGTAATCCCTTTGCAGATAAAACTCATTTGGCTCTCAATGAATTTTGTCTGAAATTATGCCACAAAATGAGTTTTACCTTTGAACCGACGATGATATCTATCTATGTATCTATACAGCCTACGGAAGACGCCCACTGTTGGGCATAGGCATCTTCACCGTCACGCCAATCTCGTCGGTCCCCTGTTAATCTTGTCCATTGTCTTCCTGCCGCCTTCTTAATGTCATCGACGGGTAGGGGCCAGTTCTTGGCCACCACTCTGGGACTGCCCATCTCCACTTAGCATAAGCAGCCTATATACGTCCCACTGTAGGGCACAGGCCTTCTCTCAGAGAGAGAGTATGGGCTTAATCACCACGCGTGCCCACCGCGGATTGGTGATTTCAAGCGCTGAGGCATGTGAATAGCTCAGACACCCAGGTTTCCTCACGATGTTTACCTTCACCGTTAGCGAGTGGTATTGCCACTATAACTTCATCTCCACTTAAGCTTCGCAAAATTAATGGTGTATTATTATGTCAAGTATCGTCAATCCCGAACTGTGTTTGAGAGTCATTTACCACCCAAGGGGCGGGAAGGTCGGAACGTGCTAGGTCGGAAGAGGTTTACCGGGAGATTGGGAATTTGTGACATTGAGTTATTTTTTAACCAACTTAAAAATAAAAGAAGGAGGTTCGCAATTTATCCGCATACTTTTTGTGTACGTTCAGCGATGATTGTTTACCACGCTGCCCCATTTCGTTAAGTCTGTTTGTGTTAGAAAGTAGGTACTTCAAGGGTGGTTCCAAATACATGTTAAGATCTGTCTATGAGAAAATCATCAAACGCCAAAAGATTTTTCGTACATATTGTATAAACTCACTCCGGTATCCGAGTTTGTATATGTATGTAAAATCGAAATGTTATTTGGGTTCTGCGAGCGCACGAAAAAAAGTGCACGATCCAGCCGTCCTGAAATAATGCACTTCATCATCAGCCATTTGACGCCATAGGCCTCCCTCATGGTTTTTAACCATGAAGGGTTTTGCCATAATCGCCACGCTTGGCAGGCGGGTTGGTGATCGCAGAATACGGTTGGAATCTCAGGAAGACGCTGCTGCCCGTCTCCTGGTAATTGATTTCCTTAGTCGCCTTCTACGACATCCACGGAAGGAAATGGAGTGACGCTATTCTTAATCCGGCGCCACACGGACTAAAAAAGTGCACGATCCAGCCGTCCTGAAATAATGCACTTACCACAAAATAAAAGATCAACAGGGATAAAGGGTAAACAGTGCATTTTCCTGGTAACAAAAACGTGACCAGTACTATAAAGAGATACTTTGATAGATTTGTGAGATAACCCTATGATCCGGCCCGCAAACAAGCCCTACGACAAAAGCAATTAACAAAGACTATTCCAACTAAATCTATTTCGAATTAGCACTGGGCGCTCGCTGGAATAACCCTAAAGTACATGTGGGATAAGGGCAACTACACACTGACGCAGTAGATACTTGAATGAATGAATAACCATTTATTGCCAATAAGACAGATGTGTTACACTTAACTTACAGACTAATTAGAAACTAAATACTACTTGTGTTAGTGGAAGCGACATAGGGTGGCTGTAATGAATTGGGAGAACGCCTTGTCTTATATCAAGAGGTTCTAGTTTCAATTTCGGCATGTAGTCTGATATTATAGACTATACTAATTAGTTGATTGATGTAGCCTATAGATCTTTGGAAGATTGTATTTTTTCCTATGTGATTAATAAATAATAGAGCGTGCTATGGTACGCAGGCTTTTATTTAATTTAAGTCAGGTTTTGTCTACATGTAAATAAACAATTGATGAAGAAATTGTTAAAATACTGAAAGCTACAATGTCTATAAAGTTGTTTGCTGGTCCAAGGCCATTCGTTCATTTCATCAATTTAAAGAACAATCAACTCCTTGTATCAATTTCTTGACTGTGATAGTGCTTAAAAAATAATAATTGTGTACACCCAGACAAAACTTGAATGAAACTAAATTTATGTAGCTACATAGCCGAAATGGGGCCGAAAAGTTCTCGAATGGAGACCACATATCGGCAAGCGCAGCGTGGGACGACCCGCCACAAGATGGACAGATGACGTCATTCAAGTGGCAGGAAGACGCTGGATGCAGGCCGCTTCCAACCGGTCTTTTTGGAAATCCATGGAGGAGGCCTATGTCCAGCAGTGGACTTCTTGTGGCTGGATGATGATAGCATTGAATAATTGATTGAAATTAACGTGAATGTGGGCGGAAAACAGCGGTGGTAGCCTACAACAGCGGTGGTAGCCTAGTGGGTAGAACATTGGAAGCGAGAGACTCGAGGTTCGATTCCCAGTGCGGGCATGTACCTATGACTTTGTTTTCTAGGTTATGTACATTTGTGAAGTTGTAGTAGCAATACCACTCGCTTATGGTTTAGGTAAACATCGTGAGGAAACCTGAGCGTCTTTGTCATCAGCGTAGGGTTGGTCTGCCAACTTAGACCAGCTTGGCAACTGGTTTACCTCGAGGTGACGGACCCCGGAAACCTGAGCGTCTGAGCTATACACATACCTCAGCGCTTTAAATCGCCAATCCGCGGTGGGTACGCGTGGTGATTAAGCCCATACTCTCTCTCTCTCTGAGAGAAGGCCTGTACCTTACAGTGGGACGCACATAGGCTGTTTATGTAACCTGAATGTTAACACGAATAATTTGAATTAATAATAATAACATCCACACAACACAATCACTCGTTCTCGTCCCAATTTAGGATCCCCTGTGCTATGGTAACCAGGCAAGGACATCACAAACATGAAAATACACCCAGACTGAGGCCATTTGTACAAATGCACGGCGGCCCCCAGCGAGAATCGAACCCACGACCTCCGCCGTGGTAACCAGACGTGATACCGCTAGATATTGAATTAATTGTAATTAATATTGATTGAATTGAGTTAATTCGGCAGCGTTAGCAGTGTGTCCTAACCCTTAATGGCTGAATATAGGAAGATCCAGCTTAATCCGAGCGGCGATCTAACCCAGTTCACTAGTTCTCCGAGTCGAGTGCCGCGTGGGATTGTATCACACATCTAAAACACCTTCACACGACACTAGACCTTGTGCCGCGTGCTTTAAGGGCTACAATAGGCGCTGCAACTGACGCCAAATGTAGCGACTTTGTTCGTTTTGTAGCTGAAATTAATATTTATGACGCATTTTGTTTCATAACTCCTTAGCAGTTACGTGGAGTGTAAAGTTTCAAGTTCGGTCTGAAAATTGCTGCTCTTTTAAAGCTAAGTAGTTACGTAAAGAGGGCATTAATAAAAGTACCTTGATTTTACAGCCGTTGTGAACTTGTCTACTAAAGTTTTGGTTTTTAAAAATAATATATCTTCACACAAAAACTTAATGTAGCTCAAAAAATTATCGAATACAATTATAACCAGTTTTGTTAATGGGCTCACGAAGCCTAGTAATTAACGTACAGAAAACCAAATTAATACAGATATAAGGTATTATTACCTAAAAGCATCCATAGAACCCTACATAGTTGCCTATGATCTCTCATGTTTACACCAACACAATGTGATTGTGGCAGGCTTGAGACCGAATTTGTGCTTATCAACTAGATAAGCACAAATTCGGTCAGATTATAGACAAAAATTTCACTGGGGTCCCCATATTGAACATGTTTGTAAAAAATTTAAATCAATACATGTTAAACTGACGATAATAAAATATAAAGTTTCATGTATAATTATAAGACTATTGTACATGTCATTAATACAGAGAAGCTTGAAAAACCATGAGGGAGGCCTATGGGTTTGTGAACCTTAACTTATCTTAACGTCAGTATTTTGGAAAACCAACTTAGTTCATTAATTGAAATAGTCTCACTTAAAAATTCCTTGTTTCTTCTTCAAAATTCCAAAAAACACCATAGTGAAACCACACGGTAGGCTTCAAACTCAAGGGTCGCTATCCGTAAGTTAATTCGCAACTAATCTAAATACCCACACAGCCTACCAGCCTGTGCTATGGCTGACTAATTCAAGTTTACTTGTGCCTGGAGAACTCTGTTGCCTATTCTAAAAGCTGCCGAACGCTTCAAATGTGTTACATTTGAACGAGCTGGAATTAAGACTGTTCTTACATGGATCATGCTGTCTCACTCACATGATTTAACATTTTTAATTATTGTAAAAAAGTGCGTAAACAATTGGTAAATGTGGCCTGAGTGTTTGATGTATAATTAAATTACGGGCATTCAAAATATATTTTTGTTTTCCTATACGTAGTTTTTAATAAAGAAAAGTTTTTTTCAAAAATTATACATTTTGGAATCAAAATTTCTCAATCAAAAACTGTATACAGGATAAGGAAAATATTTCTTGAATGTCTTATGTATTATCTATGTAACCCTCAGGCCACATTCATCAAAAGTATACTCATTTTATTATCAATAAAAATGTTGAATTGTGCGAGCGGGACAGAATGCTTGACGTAAGAACAGGTTTAAAAGCTAGAGTAAAAAGGGCGCAGAGTGTGGACCAGTGGTTTGATACGCATAAAGGTCTGAATTAGAATCTCAGCATGAAAGTTACACACACGTATGAATTTCTAATATCTAGCAATACCACTCGCTAAGCATGAAATAAAACATCGTAAGGTGACCTGAGTGTCCTCAAGGATTTAGTCAAGATAGTTTGGGGACATTCCGGATCTCAATGGTACTTTACCAATATGCTTAGAGTACAGAAATCAAGGTTAGTTCGTGCTTACAACTGAGAATAATAGAATAATTAAAAAATAATAATTAGAGCCTCATAAGACTTTTCATACAAACTATTCGCAAGGCTATAATTTCTTTTTGATGAGTTTATTTCCAATTCTAAGCACGATAAAATCTCGATTTGTGTCCTCTATTTAGAGGACAAAGTTTGCATTAATCAGGTTTCATTGCAATCCACCATGTCGTTTTGGAATAAAATCCAAAATACGTTTGTATGGGAATTGTATTTTTTAATGACTCGCTGTGCTCATATATAGCAATATGTTAAACGGATCTAACCGCGATTATTTATTAGGGAAAATTTAATTACGTCGTGAATCTAAGGTATTTAAATTTCACCTAATAAATAATTGCGGTTAGACCCGTTTAATATACTGCTATGTGTGGGAATTGCCTGGTGAGGCGCCCTCTTAACAGCTCTCGAAATCGTAAATCTGCAGTGGGCACGTATAGTGACTATACAAAGCCTATACTTTCTCATTGAGAGGAGGCCTGCCATTTAGTGGCCCGTGTATAGGCTGTTTATGTAAATCTCAAGTCATTTATCATGTACCGTCATCACGTTACTTACATTCGTGGATTTTGTGTTTTTTGAGCGTCTGTTTTCACATACCGTTTCAAAAAAATCAAGTTTGTTATATGGGAGCCCCCATTGAATATTTATTTTATTCAATTTTTATTGTATTTGTTGTTATACTGGCAACAGAAATACATCATCTGTGAAAATTTCAACTGTCTAACTGTTCATGAGATACAGCCTGGTGACAGACGGACGGACGGACCAACGCATGGACGGACAGTGGAATCCCTTATCCTTTGGGTGCGGAAACCTACAAAAGTACCCGATACCGGCGTGCATGCATGCAACGACTCATGAATGTTGATGACGCGAAAGAGGTCTGGCAAATGGCAGACCGTAGTCTCTGCCTACCCCTCCGGGATACAGGCGTGAGTTTACGTTATGTTCTTAAAGAACTATTTTTGTATTTAGCGATTTACTAACGCCCTTTCCAAAACCGGTGTATTCTCGGCATCATAATTTTGAGATTCAAAGTCGCGCTTTGTTTCGGCATATTTTTTCAGAAATGCATTATAACGAACATTTCTTCCTAAGAAATCTTATTGTAATTGTCAAGCTTTTATTAGTAAACGAATTTAAAATTTGGACGCGCAACGTATCGAAAACGTCGGGAATTTAAAAAAAACTTCTTAACTGTTGCAATCAGTAAAAAGGTAAGTCTCAAATTGTAATGGTATTGTCTCAAATCGGATTGGAAGCTTGTGTAGTGTGAAGGCTTCAGAATTGACCCTTTTTTTATGATATCCTTTCAAAGTTTTTAAGTTAAATAATGTATTGTACAAGTCAAATCAACGTTCAAATTAACCAAATACTATTTGGTTTCTTAAACTATCTAATATGTATGGTCTATAAGTAACGGATAATGATTTAAGGTAAATTATATTACATAATTTGGTGTACATACCATAAAGAATATTCTATCTATCTATCTATCTATATTCTCATGCCTGTATTCCGGTGGGGCAGAGTAATTAGTTGCCAAGTAATTAGTTGATTTCCCAGTGAAGGGATTGCGCTGCCGTGTTTGGGACACTTTTAAAGGTTATTGGACGATTAAATAAATTTGTGTCAGTGAGTGATTGTATTGTGTCAAAGTTACTGAAAAAGTGGGTGTGCGCTACTGACCATGTTCAATTACAATTATAAAAAAATCCTATTTGCTATGTGGTATACGCCGTGTGGCGCCGGATTAAGAATAGCGTCATTCCATTACCTTCCGTGGATGTCGCAGAAGGCGACTAAGGAAATAAATTACCAGGAGACGGGCAGCAGCGTCTTCCTGAGATTCCAACCGCACACTGCTATCGCCAACCCGCCTGCCAAGCGTGGCGATTATGGTAAAAACCCCTCGTGATTGAAAACCATGAGGGAGGCCTATGTCCTGCAGTGGGGGTCAAATGGCTGATGATGATGATGATGATGATGATGATGATGATGATTATGATGATTTGCTATATTTAACAGGCTCAGATACGACCTTTGCGCATAGCATGGCAGTATACGATTTTTATAAGTTTAGACGACGACTGGAGCAGAGGGCACGCGCTTTCACTTAGAATCCAAAATGTTAGCAAAATAGAACTAACTGTTCTCCATTCATAGGCCAATTTCACGCGCTGAGATATGTGAACACCTCAGACACCCAGGTTTACTCACGATGTTCTAATTCTCGCTAACTGTAGCGAGTGGTATCGGTACTACAACTTCACAAATATACGTTACTTGGAAAACAAAGTCATTGGTACATGCCGGGTTTCGAACCCAGGACCTCTCAAATGTGAAGCCAGCGTTCTACCGCTGCGCTATCAGTCCTTCAACACAAAAACAAAATGAACGCTCAGTATTCGGAAACCGAAGGTAGCACTTCGGTGTTAGCCGACTTGATTGTTAAACCATTTCGCTAACATTGTTGAAAGTGAGTTAAGCGAAGCTCCGAAGAGATTTGCAAGAATCCCTGAGTGAGCTGTGACCGGGACGTGAGGTGGAATTCAAATGTGTGCAGACACAAGATAACAGCGGAAAGAAAGACTAAGTAGCAAAATTCCCATATTAGCCCGGAAAATGAGAAATTAGGTCCTTGAGAAGTATCTCTGGTGTTACTTTGAATGACAGGATACGCAATAGAGTTTTGGACTGAAAAAGGATTTATTGACTAGAATTGAGAAAGGAATGTAGCGTTGGTTTGGACATGCTGAGAGAATGAAGCATGAAAGATTAACGAAACAAATATATCTAACAAATGTAGGTGGAACGGCCGGTAAGGGACGTCCTAGGCGGACATACTTCGACCAAATAGGGGATTTATTAGTAAAGGGCACGATAAAAAGTACCCGAAACCGGCGTGCTTGCATGCATCGACTAATTACTGTCGATGAAGCGAAAGAGATCTGTCAGATTCATGGCAAGTGCCACACCCTGGGCCCTGCCTACCCCTCTGGGATACAGGCGTGACTTTAGTTTAGACTTTGGTAAAAACGGCAGGTTATCAAGGCCTATTTATAAGTTTTAAAATGTTTTGCTAAGTTTTACTAACTTTTTTGTCATTTTGCTGAGTAGATCACTCTGTTTCCTGGTTCATGTTCTCCGATGCAAGTGTGTTAGAAAACACGTGCGGTGCGCTTCGCAATGAAAGCTTCAGCGGATTTGTCTTCACAAAGAACCTCGATTTCTTGTAAGGAATTGAATCGTATAAGCTTCGATTGGTTTTGTATTTCTATTTGTCGTTCGCTGTAAAACCGAGAGACGAAGGCTTTACCAAGGCTATTTGGTGCTAATAGTAATTTGCAAATCAAATCAAATATTTTTTTTTAATTTGAAGTAGCACAGAAACTGCGACTTAATGAACGTTACAAGTTAAGTGTCCCTTTCGAGATGCGGATGTCGAAAGCAGACGTACATAGTCAGAACTAACTTTTAAAGAATATGAATAAAATATAAATTGTTATATTTTAATATCACGTAAGATATGATCAACCGAGGAAACAATTAAGTTATTTTAGTCGAGTCTACTGAAGTTGTATTGTGCCCTGTAAGCTTAAGCTTTGGCCTTTGCATCTACGTAATGAGATGATTTACACAGCGTCCAGTGGCTCCTTCACTCGTACTAGATGGGTGAAGGGACCACTCGGACGCTGCAGTGCCTGGGACATTGTATTGATAGAAGGTGGACCATGGGTAAGGAGTGGGAAATGTCTATTCGTTCGCTCCAGCGTAGGCTAAAATTTCACGAAAAAGTGTGATCCCCTTATATCTCAGAGATTTGTGAAGATATGATATTAAAAAAAGGTTCAAAAGACGCGTATTTACAAGAGATGTAAGGTGCAAAAAGAATTATTCGAGAAAGCCAAAAACGAAAAAAGTTATGGCCAAAATATTGAAATTAAATTATTACTTTTTTCTGAATTTTTGATTTTGGCGCTCGATATCTTTGGCAAGCGGGTTGGCGATCGCAGTATGCGGTTGGAATCTCAGGAAGACGCTGCTGCCCGTCTCGTGGTAGTTGATTTCCTTAGTCGCCTTCTACGAAATCCACGGAAGGGAATGGAGTGACGTTATCCATAATCCCGCGCCACACAGAATCCTGTTGGGCACCCAGGATTCTGTGTGGCGCGGGATTAAGAATACACAGAATTCTGTGTGCCCTATACTACAGATATATCTCTACTGTTCACAGTCACATACAAACAAAAACTCTCGTCTATATCCCGACAGGGTTGGCAGAGACCAGGGCTTAGCATTTGCCATGATCCTGGAAAACCTTCATTAAGATGCCCCCTATTTGGTCAACATATGACCGCTAGTGACGACCCTTACTGCCTCTCCCACCAATATTCACTCAATATGTTTCTTTTGTCGCTCTTTCTTCCTTCATCCTCTCCTTACTTCCAAACCAACATAATATTCCGATATAATATTCATTGTTCATGAATATTGTATTATCCAATAGGTATACAGTATGTCAAAGTGTTAGAGGAATTACTTCGATAGATATCCAATATCTTATCCGTAAACCGGTAATTTGATATGAAGTAGATGAACAGCATATTACGAGTAGATACCGAAACATTCTGTTACAATTAATCTCTGATACAATTAATCACTAAAGCCCTTTGCTATGGTTACCAGGCAAGGCCGTTACAAACATGAAAGTGCAACCAGACTACTTTTTTCAGTGTCGATTATTAAACTACTTTTAACAAGCAAAAGTGTAAAATTCTCACAATTTAAGTACAGGGTGATTTCGAATATGGTTACCGTTTTTAAGGGGTCATTCTAATCGTGATTGAGAAACATATGGAGCTAGTTTTGAACAAATACATACATACATGAACTCACGCTTGTATCCCAGAGGGGTAGGCAGAGACCAGGGAGTGTCACGATGCTGACAGATCACTTTCACTTCCTCAACATTCATTAGTCGTTGCATACTTGCACGCCCCGGTCTCGGGTACTTAAAAAAAATATCACGTGTTTTTTTTTTGTTACCCAGATTAACCCATAGCAGAACATAACAATAAGTCATAAAGTAAAAAAAAATATTAAAACATTATTTCACGAGATAATTCGGTACGAGACACTCGTGATGTGACTGGTTGAAATTGAAAAGGTTTTATTTATTGTTTTGTTTTAAATCAATACTTACAAGATATAGAACAATGAAGTAATAGTGATGTTTATTTATACAAAATAGTAAAAAACACAAATACAAATGACACAGTGACAAAAGTATTGTAGTACACAAACTTAAAGTAGGCAGAGGCTGTACAACATACATTCAGAAGCAGTGTCGGATTTCTATTCCCTAAACTAGGCAAAGCCTGTATCTTATAAGTTAGTGTTCCTAGTATCTAGTGTTCCTTATAAGTTAGAGTAGGTATTGTACATGATCTACCCCTCTGGGATACAGGTGTGAGTTTATGTATGTATATATTACTAGTAAAGGATTTTCCTTTCCTCTATTACGATAAAAACGCGAATAATAGAGAAACAGTGATAAGAAAAGATGATTTTTTTTATCACTGTTTCTATTCTTTTCGCATCTTCTCTATAAGACAAAGCCCAGGACGAATCTAAGCACACGCAACAGCCCGCGGGACGATCCCGGAGCGTAAACATTCTCCATATTCCCGCTTTGCTTTCGCCCGTTCGCCCTTTAAATCTCAGCAACTGGGGCAAAAATGGAGGTGGCCGGGTGGCCCGGGTCACCATGGCAACGGCCTCTGCTCCCCGCGCCCGCACCCCCACCGGCCCATGCTCATTTGGTCGGCTGTTGCTTCTCGCCGATAGTGAAGCCTCGTTTACAAGCTGCGCCTTGTGCTGCCGTGGTCAATTGCACTGCTACGTCAGTTTGAAAGGCTGGAATCGATGATGACGTAGGGTGTCTCGTTAGTTCAGTTGGTAGAGCGTAGGTAGGTTGGTGAGTGTCTAGGTGGGTAGGCTGTCGTCGGTCATCTCAATAATCTGTATGTATAAAAGGCAACCGTTACTGACTGACTCAACTATCCACTGAACGGATTGCGTTGGTGCAAAAACAAAATTAGTGCAAAAATGACTTTATAACAGGCTGACTAGACAGATGTCTCAGCCAAATGATGACTAAATACATAGAAAAATCCCACACGAAAATCTAATTTCATTCATTCCCAAATTTAACCATTTTGCGCACAGCTATACTAAAATTCCTTCCCCCAAAAACCCAATTCGGATTATAATGAAAGTTACAAAAACTTTTAAGCCAAACCAGTTAAACCGTTCTCAAGTGTTGAGCCTACCAACGATCAGAAAGATTGATTTGATTTGAAAATTCTTTATTGAACAAGAGATACATCTGCACAAAGGCGAGCTTAATACTTAAAAGCATTTTCTTCCAGCTAAGTATGAGTGATGCAGATAGAGGAAATTAATTTTTATTTACACTTATAACATCCACAGAATGCAATCACTTATTCTTGTCCTAAACTAGATCTTTTATACAAGACTATTAAATTTAGACTAGTTTCATATACGTACAAAACAGTAAAATAAGTAAATCTATGGTTGTGGGCGAGACGTAACCAGAGCCTAAGGAGTAGGGTGAACATAGCCATATTTTGTCTTGCCTACACAATAATGTCATTAGAGGGACGTTGGTGTTGGTGATGGTCTACCTTAATAGTTTGATCGAACCCGACGAGCAAAAAAACATTGTTGGAAATACAGCTCTCATTCTATTTTATGCCTTGTTCGTGGAAGGCTGGCTGGCGTTGACGCTTTCTGACAACACTATCTATCCGTTTATCCACGGGCAAGCTCTATCCAGTGAATAAGTCCGAAAACGCCTTAAACCATTAAATTTGGATAGCTAAATTCGGATAGATAAATTGTATGACTGACAACCCCGTCAATCAGCTATTTACTAGTTTATATTTAACCAGTCCAGGACATTAGAAACATGGAAAACTCTCAGACTGTGGCCATTTACGCGTTATTTTTCGGCGTTTTTTTACCACTGAAATGCAGAATTTCTGAAACACGTCACATGGAGTTGTAATTTACAACATATTTCATTTTATTTTACTTCGATAGGGGAGGGCAAGATAAAAAGTACCCGAAACCGCCGTGCGTGCATGCAACGACTAATGAATGTTGAAATAGAAAGTGATCTGTCAGGATCGTGGCAAGTGACAGTCCCTGGTCTCTGCCTACCCCTCTGGGATACAGGCGTGGGTTTGTGTATGTAAGTATGTATATTAATTTTATTACCACTACATCGAGCATATATCGAGCGAATGTGGACGGGTTGGACATACTTCGACCAAATAGGAAATTTGGTAATACAGCAAAGGGCAAGATAAAAAGTACCGATAATGTTGATGAAGCGAAAGAGATCTGTCAGGCAGGATCGTGGCAAGTGGCAGACCCTGGTCTCTGCCTACCCCTCAAGAATACAAGCGTGAGTTTATGTTACGTTATGTTTTGTTTTTACCACTGCATCGGTCGTATACAGGGTTACCTCTAAAATTCGCAATTTGTGAAACACGTTAATAAATGTGTTTCACAACAACTTGTTTGCACTAAAACTTTCCTAAGCACCACACATTCTTAATTTAGTTCCGGAATCACTTACTTGGTCGGAAAACTCAAGTAAGTGATCCCGGAATTAAGTCAATAACTTTGTTACATCAGTTTCTTTCAGGCTCATTCCGGTTTGCAATAAAGTATTCTCAATCTGTTTACAGTAATAAAACTACACATCCATCCTTCTACATATATTCAGTCGCATAAAGCTGAATACGTGCAGAATAGTGCGCAAGTTCCTAGGCCACTAATAATTAAAATAAATGCACTTGTTAGCGGCCAGTGCCCAAACACACGGCATTTATAAAAAAAAAATATCGATATTAATAATACCATAGTCATTTATTTGCTTCTTACTAAATAGTTTAAATAGTTTACGTAGTGTCGGACGTCCTCAGACTCGGTGGAGCGATGAAGAGCTGGAAGAGAGTAGCCGAGGACCGTACTCAGTGGCGTGCATTAGGAGAGGCCTATGTCCAGCAGTGGACAAACGTAGGCCGATGATGATGATGATGATGGTGAAGTGATGATGATGACGGTGACAGAAAAAGGATGTGCTTCGGTCTAAAAAAATTGTGACCTACTGAGTTCTACCCGTAACCCGTAACGCCCTGGTTCTCTCGCTAGGAAACCCTGTGTGGAGGAAACCAGTGAAGTGGACTCTAATCGACGCGTTTCAGGAATTGCGCATTATAGCGATAGCGCTCTATAGTATTATTATTATTATTGATTCTTTATTGCACAAAGACCACTTGTACAAAAGGTGGACTTTATGCTAATGGCATTTTCTACCAGTCAAGGCGCCATTTAGCTCATATCTCATACGAAATTAAAGTGAGAATCGAAAAACAAAAGATACTCGTACATCTCGGTATTGACTGAACTTATAGAGGTTTCATTCATGCTCTCTGCATCAATGTGAGCTTAAAGAGCTTGCACTGTCGTGAATAGAGGCCTCGACGTATCACTTTGAAAGTAGGCGTAACCTCTGTGCTGCATTTGCGACGTTTCTGTGAATTTGATGGTTATCACAGCACATGGTATCCTAGTTTGGGACCAGGACAAGTGATTGTATTGCGTGGAAGTTATTATTATTATATAGTCGACAGCAGGTTTTGATTGCCTCGTGGGTCTGGCGGTATCTGATTACCATGCTGGAGGTCGTGGGTTCGATTCCCACTGGGGGTCGCCGTATATTTGTATAAATTACCTCAGTCTGTGTTGTCCATGTTTGTGATGTCCTTGCCTGGTTACGTAAGCACAGGGTATCCTAGTTTGGGTCCAGGACAAGTGATTGTTGTGTGGAAGTGAGTGAACCCTGTTGCAAAGTCGTCCTTAATGTAACTAATTAATGTTCAGGAATGTACCTAAAGGTTGATGTGCTGTCGACTATACATTCTATATTTAGACTGCCACGTTGGTCAAGCGGTATTACACCTGCTTATTATTGACGTATCGTGGGCTCGATTCCCGCTGCGAGCCGCAGTCTTTGCGGTCTTTGCGCGGCCGATGGCCTCAGTACGGCTGTTTTATTGTCTGGTACCGTAAAGGAGATCAGAGTTTACCAGGCCCTGGGTTTCCTCAAGCTGTTTTTCTTCATAAGCAAAATGTATATTACTACAAATGTACAATATACGCAACATTAAAAAATCGAAGCCTTAGGTACATGCTGGGATTTGAAACGACGACCTCTCGCATGCGAGGCACGGCCTTAAACACAAGCATAAACTATCTCTCATATCCCAGAGGTTAAACTTCTCTTAACCACTTGTCAACTACGTTGCTAACCTTCTTTACGTAAATTCGGATGCTTAATTATCTCCCAAGAGACTTGGCAACAAGCGTACACATAACAACTACATTGCCAACTTAAACTCTATTAGCGATGACACAGGGTAGAGTTTTACCTAACCATGTTTTGGGCTGTTTACTGGCCCGGGTTACGAGACTCAAATTGGTTCTGGTTAGCGGATAGGCTTGGCGGGCGCTGTAAGTGTTATTGCCATTGTGTGTGTGTGTATTACTATATTACTTTACTGTATACGGCGTAAGAGAAGATAAGATAAGAATATTCTTTAGTGTATACCGGAAAACAAAATACATTAAAAGGCTTACATTACAGAAACAGCAATTATGAAAGAAAAGATACAATGGGGAAATTAGATTGGAGTGACATTGCTTTTATACCATAGAAATGATATAAAAACATTGGAAAAAATTTTAAAATAAAACAATAAAAATATTTTTTTCGGGGTTTTTGGGGTCACAAAATATGCGAAAAATAAAGTTACTTATTTAATTAACTTTATTTTTCGTAATAACATAAAACTTATTAGATTCTGAACGTTTTCTTATAAGGGTGTACATGCATAAAAATAATATTTTACGAGATAACTCAAACATTGATAAACGCTTCATACATTATAAGGCGTCCGTGTAAGTCATAGTTTGAGATCAATTTGTGTGGAGCGTTTTTGTACCACGTGACTATATTGACTTTTTTGACAGGTTATATTATAAAAAGAATTAGTCGTAGAGAAAAAAAAATACCACGTTTAGTTATCTTTTAACGTGTTCTCTTCGAATCTATGTAAACATTTTTAGTGCAAGATGTCCATTGGCGGCCTTAAGCCAATGGAAAACTTGCACCAAAAATGTTTTAATAGAATATGGCGGCATACTTGTACTTTAACACAGGTTGTAAATATTATTTTTTTTTGAGTTTTAAATTTTATACGCCAAACTGCGTGGCAGTTTACATTCGGATATGCATCCGAAAATATTCTAGTCATCAATACGACCAGTTATTCCATACCTACTTGTAATAAGTAAATAACTTCCACACAGCGCAATCGCTTGTTCTGGTCCCAACGTAGTGTACCCTGTGCTCGGGTAACCAGGCAAGGATAATGAGCTATACTGCGGCCATTTGCTCAAATCAAATAGGGCCGCCATCATTATGAGTTGTAGGAGATTGTATATTGGGTGTCTGAATACATGTCCCAAGTAATCATGTTTGTAGTCAGGAATAAACCAATGAAAAATTGTTTTGAACCTGATGAAAAGTTTGTGAGGCTCTACTTTCCTTTTTAACCGACTTCAAAAAAGGAGGAGGTGATCAATTCGACTCCCTGGAGCCCCTTAAGGTATGTGTTGCTGTTACTGTAACAAATGGTTTTCTTCTTGTTATTCTTTGATGGACAGATGACCTCATTCAAGTGGCAGGAAGGCGCTGGATGCAGGCCGCTTCCAACCGGTCTTTTTGGAAATCCATGGAGGAGGCCTATGTCCAGCAGTGGACTTCTTGTGGCTAAATGATGATGATGATGATGATTCTTTGATATATTAATAGATAGATAAGAAATGTATTCGCGTTTTGAGACACACACAAAGCATAACACAAATCATAACAGAAATAATTGAATACCATAAAATTATAGATTAGGAATATAAAAATAAATCATAATAATTTACTTTGACTGCTTCGTTGGTTTAGCGGTATCACGCTGGACTACCAAAACAGAGTTCGTAGGTTCAATTCCCACTAAGAGCCGCCTTACTGGTCTCAGTCTGGGTATTTTTCCATGTTTTACCATTTATGTTAGTTTAGTTTGGGATCAGCATAAGTGTTTGTGCTGTGTGGACGTTTTTTGTTCTACTGGCTTATTTCTGGGTGGTTTGAAAGCCAAGGTTATGTAATTAGTAAGCTATAGACGTATAGACCTAATTACTTTAAGTATATACGAAAATAAAAAATGTTGTCAAATCCTGCTTTGAGTTGAGAAATCTTGTTTGAAATATGCGCGAACAATCAGTACCGCCTCTCCATCTAACAGAAAAATGAGCTGCGGACCCGCGGCGCGCACGCACCTCTCTGTATGGCTACTAAAAGATTCGAGTTTATAATAATAATAACTTCCACACAACACAATCACTTGATCTGATCCCAAACTAGGATACCCTGTGCTATGGTAACCAGGAAAGGACATTACAAACATGAAAATACATGCAGACTCAAGCCATTTTTTGTATAAATGTGCGGCGGCCCCCAGTGGAAATCGAACCCACTACCTCTGTTTTGGTAGCTAAGCGCCTTAACGGCTAGACCAACGAGGCAGTTTATATCGAGATATTTATGAAAAGTGCGTTTAAAAAAAAACAAAGGCGCGTTCATTTTACTATGTCTTTCAAACCATCCAAAATTAATGCAGTATAAAATATTTCTTATCTTTTATCTTTCTATTTATCAGAAATCTCGAATCGAACTAGTATTTCCTCACTGGGTGTTCTGTAACAAACAACGCTAAGCCCGCGCAATTGTGAACTACGCAACAGTTTCACAAACCCTCGTCCCGCCGTAAGTGTGCACTCCACAATGGCAATAAACTTTCATAACTATGGATGAGCCCAGCTCAGTAGGACTCTTGTGGATATTAACGTACCCAGTGTTCCAAGCACACTCCGCTGTGAAAATAACTACATTGCAACAAAAGGAAAGTCTCAGACGATGGTCTTTTAGTCTGGAATACAACGTGTACCAATGAGTCTAATAACTTCCTTCCACACAATACTATCACTTGTCTTGGTCCCAAACTAGGATACTCTGTGATATTGTAACCAGGCAAGTACATTACAGACATGGAAATACACCCAGATTGAGGCTATTTGTAGAAATCAAGTACGGCGGCCTTCAGTGGGAATCGAACCTACTAGCCCTGTCTTGGTAGTTAAACGTGTTAGCCGCTAGGCCAACGAGGTAGTCAGAATTATCATACATTATTGAATATGGATGACGAAGAACTGCTTTTTTTTTTTGCAATTTCAGAGTTTTTAAGCGAAATCGAATTTTTTTCAGAGGGTTTTATCCAAGGTTTTCAGTAGCCACGGCCTGCCATTGAAGAAAACACCAGTGGCCTCGCTAGGTCATGAGGCCAAACAAATTGACCCAATCTCCTTTAATTTGATTCACTTTATGCTTTTAATTTAACTTAAGAAACATCTATGGTACAAAACACTTTACTAACAACGTCTAATATATGAACTCAAAGCTTTGGCGCTAAAATTAAAGTTCTGTATAATTTGGTACATTTTTACCCGCCCAGGCTGCCGTCCCATTTAAATAGAACAAGCCTTAGTATTCCCAAACGCAATGTCCTTAATCCACGAGCTCCACCCAGCTAAATTACAATCCTAAAACGAGAAACATATTAATTAATTAGTGTTAAAGTGTACCCTTAAATCCTTTAGGCCTTTTTGTGTACATTTGTGCCATAAACTATAGGCTACTAAATCTAATCGAAAATATTGTCTTTGTAAAGGAAGATCTATAGGGTTTAAGTTCTACTGGAAGAGAAGAAAGTACGTCGAGCACATGTTAACATTTATCTGCCTGGCGGGAAATTTTCCTTTATGGCTCCGTACACAAAACTGCGAATAAGCGCGATGCGAATTCGCAACGCAGGAAACTGCGACACGAATTGCTGCGATGCGATTTCGTGCGGCAAGGCAACTCCCTTCTACGATTCGGGTGACCATTCCCTCGACGACAGTCTACCGTACTGAACGTATTTTGTAAACTAGGTCGTGACATGAATCGCACGTTCAGTATGGTTGACAGTCGTGCCTTGCTCCGCGAAATCACATTGTGGCGAGCACATGTCAACTCTGCGCGCGCACTATAAACTCCAACATTCCTGCATCGCGCAAGCAAAATGTTTCACATGACATACCATAAATATACCGGGACCGACCGTCCCCGGGCATACGATCTGCCTGCCGGGAAATTTCCCTTCATAGTGGAAGAGCACGATCACCCGCTCTTCCCTATAACATCGCAACCATTCGTGTAGTAGTTTTCTGCGTTGCGAATTTGCATCGCGCCGATCCGCAGTTTTGTGTACTTCAGTTTTGTGTTTCACTCGCGTGAATTTATAGCTTGTGCCCATCCTGACGCATCGTCATTCTAAACATCAGTAAAATAATGTTAAAAAATTTTCGGCGATTACCTGCTATATCCAAACTCACAAACTTTACCTCTATACAATATTATTATTGAATATTAAGAATTATAAGCTAAAACAATTTCACATTTCACATAAAAGCTATCCTAAACTTAATAATTTGAGATTTATGTCGAGAATGTGGTCGGTGGACGGTGTTGGTTGATGAAGGTGGTGGAAGGAGATGGTGGATGGTGATGGTGATGGTGGTTGAGTTCTTTTTCCGGTTGCCTTTTTCTCCACTACGAATTTGGCCCGAAGGCAGTGGCTAACATTGTACATTGACATTCAATAAACAGAATCTAAATTCAAAACGTTGAATTAAATAATCAAATGATGTCTTTCGGTGTTTTCGGGGTCAAAAAATAAGAAAAATAAAGTTACTGTAATAACATTAACCTTATTAGGTTTTGTTTTTTCATTGAATTCCGAATGGTTTTCTTATAAATGTGTACATGCATAACAACATTATTTTACGAGATGACTCAAATATTGATAAACGTTATAAGGCGTTCCGTGTAAGTCATAGTTTGAGCTCAATTTGTATGGAGCGTTTTTGTACCGCGTGACTATAATGACTTTTTTGAAAGGCTATATTATGAAAAGGATTAGTTGTAGAAAAAACATACCACGTTTAGTTTTCATTTAACATGTCCTCTCTGATTCTATTAAAACATTTTTAGTGCAAGTTCTCCATTGGCGGCCTTATTGGCGGCATACTTCTACTTTAACACAGGTTGTAACAAAATATATACATCCGAACATATTCTACTCATCAATACGACCAGCTATTCCGTACGTAATTGTAATAAATAAATAACTTCCACACAGCACAATCACTTGTTCTGGTCCCAAACAAGGATACCCTGCTGCTACTTATGAAAAGTATTAGTCGTAGAGAAAAAAAAAATAACACGTTTAGTTAGCTTTTAACATTGTCTCTTCTTTTATATTAAAACCTTTTTAGTGCAAGTTCTCCAACAGGCTTAATTTACTCTAGTCTATTGAAAAGTCTCATCGCCAAAAGTGTTCAACACATATTCATCAAATTAAAATGAGACCAACCAAAGGGTCTTCGTTTTCGAGCAAAAAATGAAATAGGTAAAACATTCACAGAGTTAAGAGAGAAAACCGGCCAAGTGCGAGTGGGACTCGCGCACAAAGGGTTCCGTACCATTATCTATACAACATTATACACAAAGATCGAGAAAAAACGGAAAAAAATCACGTTTGTTTTATGGGAGCCCCCCTTAATTATTTATTTTATTTTATGCTGTGTTTTTCCTGGTACAATAAAGAATATTCTCTTATCTTAATTTAATTAATTATATTTTAAGCGAATACAGAATTCAATATTCCGTGAATATTTCAAGAGTCTACCTGTTGCCGTTATTAATATCGAGCAAAACATCATGTTTATATGGGAGCTCCCTTAAATATTTATTTTATTCTGTTTTTAGTATTTGTTGTTATAGCGGCAACAGAAATACATCATCTGTGAAAATTAAAATTGCCTAGCTATCACGGTTCATGAGATACAGCCTGGTGACTGATATACAGACAGACAGACAGACAGACAGACGGACAGACAGACAGACGGACAGTGAAGTCTTAGTAATAGGGTCCCGTTTGGTGTACGGAACCCTAAAAAAAGCAAACAAAAACTTACTCGTATAAAGAGATTTATCTCTAAGTCCTCGTAGAATAAAGAAAATTACTTTTCAATACAATCAAAGGGTTTTAATAGTATTAGGTACATACCTGTTGCTTACGGTAATATTTGGTGACCAGAAGAAACAGCAAAAGACGAATGACAGAAAAATTGTAAGTTGGAACGATGTTTAAATAATTTTTGGCAATATCTATTTAGTGTCGAGAATAAAACTAAAAGACAAATGACAGAAAAATAATAAGTTTGAACTAGCAAGGCGGTTAAATACATTTTTGGCAATATTTAGTGACAAGAAGAAAAATAAAAGATAAATTAATGGCAGAAAAATTGTAAGTTGGAACTAGCAAGGAGGTTAAATATATTTTTGGCAATATTTAGTGACAAGAAGAAAAATAAAAGACAAATGACAGAAAAAGAATAACTTAGAACCAGCACGGAGGTTAAATACATTTTTGGAGGCGCAAACGGCATTGAATTTAGAACATCCTCCTTTTTGAAGTAGATAAAAATATGCCAAATTAAGCGGTCACTAAAGAAATTTCTCTAGAACCGTAAGCCGTATTACAAAGCCCATAGCGGCTGCATAAAAGTTTTAAACGGGGATCCGCGCCCGAGTTTAGTTCTGTAATACGAGCTGGGGTCTAGTAATACTCAAAGGCGTCTGGGTTAGTAATACTCATCCATTGCTTGCCGACAATAGCCGCGGCCCGCAAGGATTAACGAAGGTCTAACGGTACAATACCGGTTTGACTGCGGAGCTGGCGGAAACCTTTGCTTACATGGCTTCTTTAGATATACACGCTGAACTCTGGGTGATTTGAAAGCCGTCGTAATATAATTAGTAATTGAAAATGCAATATATTTACCCCCGGTTTCTCGTTCACTAACAAACTGTTAATCTACTGTTAACAGCTGGCAGTGGTTTTTTTGTACGCACTTTGGTCAATTGACAGCTGTTAACAGTAGATTAACAGCGTGTTAGTGTACGGGAAACTGGGGGTAAATATATTGCATTTTCAATTACTAATTATATTACGACGGCTTTTACTGTTACTTTTAAGCATAGACGTAAAATAAAAAATAAAAACTGAGCTGATATATATTTATTTCGTCAATCTGCCTTCTTTCTACTACAATACTCTACAGCCTCTTTCAGTCAACAACGTCAGTCAACAAAATCAAACTATTGCGTATTCTGTTATTCAAACTAACACCTACTTCTCAATGACCTCATTTCTACGGCAATCATCATCCTTTCTTGAATCTTCTGCCATACCCAAGTCTCGCTAACATAGTGTAGGTATTCATCATCTGCAAACGAGTTAAAGTATCGCCAAGTCCACATTCTTACCAGTTGACTCCACCCCAGGGTATGAAGACCCCGACCGCGAAGCTGTAGGGGTCTGCGCACCGCTAGTTTACGACTGCCACCTGCGTGGGTTGGCCCAAATTATGTCATGATTGCAGACAATGTCTTCTGGTTGGACAGGCCCTTATTGGGGCTGATTTGCATACCCGGCTGGTTAAGGACACTTTTTAATTAGACTACACAGACTGCAATTGAATCGTGTGATTTTAAAACAACACAAGTCACATGTGTTTTTAAAATAACACTTGCCCATTTTTTTTTATTAAATTATTTACACCTCCCTATTGATTTACATTAGAACAAAAAATTGTAGTTTATTCATACAGAAATCAATATAATATGCTAAAATATTGCTGTTGTAGATATTAGTATTTGAATAAAACAGTTTTTTCTATTTCTTGCAAAGTTGTAATGAAAGGACATGTGTCGTTTTAAAATCACACGATTCAATTTTTTGTGTTTTTACGTTTAAAGCTGACTACGTACATTTATGAACTTATAGTAGCAATACCACTCGCTAATGGTGAAGGAAAAACATTGTGAGGAAAAATGAGTGTCAGAGGTATTCATGTACCTCAGCGCTTGAAATTGCCGATCCGCGATGGGCACGTGTAGTAATTAAGCCCATACTCTTTCTCTGAGAGAAGGACTGTGGACTGCAGTGGAACGTCTTATAGGATACACAAAAAAAGATTAACTAATAAGCTAGGCATAAGTGTATACTTAAGTACGTATATGCGTTACGTAAATTAAAAAAAAGTAACACCGCTCGTTAACAGTAAAAGAAAACATGATGAGTAAACCTGAGTTTCTGAGCCTCAGCGCTTGCAGTCGCCAATCCGCGGTGGGTGCGCGTCGTGATTAAGCCCATAATCTCTCTTTGAGAGGCCCGTGCCCTGCAGTGAGACCTATGTGGGCTGCAGTTTTAATACTTATTAGATTTTAAGAAATCGAAAATTGGTGGATGCTACCTTGTACGGAGGATAAGGTGAAACGACTCTCTTCGATAATATGGATATCAAAGTGAGTCGTTTCAACTTAGGGACACCATGAGGTCACCAATGAAAAAATGTCATGTCTTCTTTTACTGAATGATTTTACAAAAAGTCAGTTTATATTCTCATATAATGATTTTTTTAGATCCGCGAGAAAGACAATTTTTGCAAAAAGTGTCTATAAAAGATGATACAATTTTTTTTCAATTGTGGCTCCACTGAATTTCAAAGAGACCCTTAAGGCTGCTATTACATCTCTCATGCTATCTGGCTCGCATAATCTAACATTTTTTGTGATTGGTTTTTTTATACTTTGGATAATTGTTGTCTGAAGGTTTGATAGACAATAAAATTACGGAAATAATACATACAATTTGTTTTCCTATACTTAGGTTTCAATAAGGAAAAGTTGTTTCCAAAATTACTAATTTTAGTATCATTCTCAATCATACATAAAACATGTAAGTACAGGATAAGAAAAAATATCTATAATATTTTAATACACTTATGTCCGTAGTTTTGTTATCTATCAAACCCTCCGATATAAAAATGTACGTACTTTATTAAATTAATTACAAATGTTAGAAAGTGCAAGCGAGACAGCATGTCAGCTGTAAGAACAGCGTTACGTTATTTTACGACATTTAAAGAAAGAAAGGAAGACATTTGTTATACCAACAAGATACATACGATACGTCTCGTCTGTCCCATAGGATATTCAATTTTCTTAAGTGCAACCCCGTGGGTGTTAAAAAGGGGTGGCCGGTTAGGCTTTATTCATCACATTCACACCTCTATGCATCAAGCCGCGAGTTAACCTACAAACCAAGGTGTCGAGAACGTTCAATAAACCTATACTCCGACACTGTTGTTGTACCACGCAAGACGTAGGAAAAACAATAAAAAATAACGCCATAAAAGTACTTTTACAGAGTTTTACAGGTCGCAAATGCACTAATAATAATAATAATAATTAGTTTTTCTTTGAAAAAAATCCTTCGATTTCTGCGAAGAAAAAAATATTTTTTATTAATTTTCTCAGATATTTAGTTTATGCAGTTTATTTTTTTTTCCTGGGACCGAAAAGTTCTCGAATGGAGACCACATATCGGCAAGCGCAGAGTAGGACGACCAGCCACAAGATGGACAGATGACCTCATCCAAGTGGCAGGAAGACGCTGGATGCAGGCCGCTTCCAACCGGTCTTTTTGGATATCCATGGAGGAGGCCTATGCCCAGCAGTGGACTTCTTGTGGCTGAATGATGATGATGATGAAGTAGGTTATTTAGGATTTTGTAGTTTAGGTGGTTTATTCTGTACAAGAATATAGACTCGTTTTTTTTTACTGCTTTTCCGCCTCTCCATAGTTTGCTGGACGAAATTTATTACAGAGATAAGCTCGCCTTTGTATATGTTATTTCTTATGTAATGTTTTGTTAAATGTTTCGTGTCCAATAAAGTATGAACCGAAAAATAGAACAAAAAATACAGCTACAAAACACAGCTTGTCAGATTAAAAGCTAAGAAGCGCTTGAAACTTAATTTTGAAGTGTAGATCTCAGTTGACAAAGCAATTTAGTCGCGTTTGAGACCAGTCTATCATGAGCCCTAAAGATCATTCTTTTGTAGTCCTTCTGCCGCTTATTATTCACGTGAGTTAAGCCCACAAAATGACTGTTTATGGCTATCCCTTCTTCTGGACTCTTTGACTTAGCCCTTTGACATGATTTGTGCCCTAGTCCCAACGTAATACGAGCGAGATTAGTACGTCGCTCGAGCGGCTCAGGTGCGGGGTAAATGTAGAACATAATTCTTGAGACAAATACGTGTACATTTTAGCGGCATGAGCGCCGAGACCACGTAGGATTTGTAAGTGTAGTTCTCTATCGTTTTTGACGGTTTTTGTTTACAGTGATTTGCAGCTACCATAAAAGTTGATTTTTTATAGAGGTATTTGTGTGGCGTTTTAAAGGTTTAAAATATATTTTATGGAGAAAGGAATGGATTGTTATAATAATGGTTGCGTGTTTTAAAGCAGTGGCATGAATGAATTACTGGCTTCATGTTTGTTTGGGTCGTAACACCTCAGCTCTGAATCGTAGTTTATAGATGGTAATAACCATTTATGATTTTATAAATTTAATTAAATTTTTCATAACTCCTTGTTAGTTCCTTTTAGATTATTGGCATAATTTCTTATTTGATTAATGAACGTTACAAAAAAAGTCGCGAAACAGGTTATCAAGAAATCTCTCTTACTCTAGTTCTTTATGTTTTAGCTCTCCATATTGTTTGGTTCATAACCTCTACCTAAAATTACTCGAGTCTATTTTCTAACCAAGAACTCTCTTCAAACCCAACAGCATCGGAGCAAGGGCCGCACGAGAAGCGTCTGCTGAACGCCCTCCTGGCGTCATACAACACGCTCGAGCGGCCCGTCGCCAACGAGAGCGAGCCCCTAGAGGTCAAGTTCGGGCTCACGTTGCAGCAGATCATCGACGTGGTGAGTGCGACATCGGTTTTACGCGCCCCGCTGAGTGTCTATAGTTACGTTCACATTGGCGAGCTTTCCGACGCGATTGAGGTTGTAATGATATATTCTTTCAATACAACTGAGAGGAAGGAGAGGGTTTACTAATGTATTGCCAAAAATCGTTTCCCAAAGTATTACTTCCCAAACTATTTTCCGCAAATTATCACTTGGCAAAAAAACATTTCTCAAAACAACTTAAAGCAAATAAACAGTTAGCAAAAGTTATTATGGCAAGTTATTGTTTACCAAATAAATACTTGGTCAAAATTCATTTTACCAAGCATTATTCAGTCAAAAGTATAATTTGACCAAATGAATAAAATGCGAAATGTAAACTAGAACAAAAATTTTTTTGTTTGACTCAAAACTAAGTTTTTTAGTGAAATATTTTTTTTCGCTTTTATATAAAAAAAAAGAACTAACACCCGAAGTTTCAGGATGGAGCGTCGCTGCGCTCCACTCCATCCTGGAACTTCGAACCTATTTTTTAATCAAACAATTATTTGCTATATAACACTTGCCAAAATAAAACGTTAGCATAATAAACGTTTGTCTTAATAAAACTTGACGCAGTAAAATTATGCGAAATGATAATTTGACCAAATGAATAAAATGCGAAATGAAAACTTGCTAAAGTTTCATTTGGGAAATGAAACTGATGCCATAAGTTTATTGGGAAGTAAAATTTGGCGAAAAATACTTTGGCTAAACGGCGGTATCCCGAAGGGGAGAGAAGCGTTATTGTTGTGATGTCAATAATGTTGCGAAGCGTGCTCATGTGAAAGTAGCAATTAGTTATGTTTACACTGGTGATTTCTTATAAAATTTGTGTTACTCCCCTCTCTATGGCTCAGTTTAGTATATTATACTGGGAAAGGTAAGATGAACGCGTTAATTTATACAGAACAGAAAGGAAAATTTTTGCCACCAAAACTTCGACCAGTGTGACCATACTTTTAGGTTTTTTTTAAATTTATTGCACTACATGCGCTATCCCGTTCGGGTCACGTATTAACAAGGTGGAAGTGAATCTTTTAATCACTCGCCCGTTGGTTTACTTAATGTAGTGGCAAGAATAGGGAAAGCGAACGAGATAGCGCGTTTGTGTAACAATTAGCGTGTTACCAATATTTACACTAGATAGGCTATCGCGCTTGACTGTTGTCATTCCTCTCTCACGATTTAACTTTATTATCATGGTTAAGCAAGGCTGAGAGAAATGCCAGTCATGCGTGAAAGCGCGTGTAGTGTGGACAAGGCTAATCTGCAACGTTAAGTAGCTGGGTCGCGAGAAGGGGCGAGTTTGTAAGTACGTTTTGTTGGTTTTACAAAGTGCTTGGAAAGAGGGTTTGAAATTATGCCACGGCTTTTTAAAATGGGTTACAGCAACAGCAATGTGGCACGTAGGTAAAGCTGTAAGATCACGACAAACTACTATTTCTACTGCTGACAGAAACATATAGCGACATTTAGTTCATAACAATTAGTTGATTAGTAAAAAAAATCTAAAATAAGCCCTAACAAAAAAATTTACAGACATTCGTAAAAATTATATCACGGTAGCCGTAAAATAGCAAAACAAACAAACACGGAAAAAAATATTCACAGATTTCGTACCTCACACGACTATCGAACACAATGGAAATGAATCGAGTCATATGTGTCCTTGAAAAATGGTGTTCTCACTCTTTGACTTTTTTCAAAAAGGTTAGGATACAGGGCAAAACCTTAACCCTATCGTCTTTGTTTTAGGCTCAAATTGTAGCTGACTAACCCCCGGTTTCTCGTACACTAACTAGCTGTTAATCTACTGTTAACAGCTGCCAGTGATTTTTTTCTCTTCACTTTGCTCAATTGACAGCTGTTAACAGTAGATTAACAGCGTGTTAGTGTACGAGAAACTGGGGGTAAATGGTCCAGATGATTAATTCTCAAATTTTTTATATCATTCTTCGTTTCCAAAATACCGAGCACCAAAATGAAAAATTCGGAACAAAATTTTATTTTTTTTCACAATTTCGGCCATAGCTTTATTAGTTTTTTACTTTCTCGAATTATTATTTTTGCACTTTACAGCTCTCTTGCGCGTCTGTTGAGCCTTTTTTGAATATCATATCTTCACAACTCTCCGAGATATAACGTGATCGCTCTTTTTCGTAAAATCGGAGCCTACACTTGAGCGAACAAAACGACATTTGGAAGGTCAAAAACACTTACAACTGATTATTAGAAAGGTTTTAAGTATCAAGTCCGCAAAATGTGTTCGACTCAGAATAATTAATATTGCAATCGAGTCATAATGAGCCGTTTTCAGTACAAATTCATAAAGCAATTCATAGATGGCGCTTACAGGCGTGGCCATAGAAGAACCGGAATACGGCTGTCAAAATTAATCTGCGCTAAGCAAAATTTGACAGACGTGTCCCTGTTCTTGTATGTGCACGCCTATAAGCGCCATCTATGAAGTGCTTTGTGAATTTGTGCTGAAAACGGCTCATTATGTTTGTTTGCTTCAGTAGGGTCCAAACGGCAGATAGTAACATGCGTGTACTATTAAGAGTTATCTAAGTGGTCCAAGTTGGCAACCCAACACTTAATTATCATGCTTACTAACCTCCTAGAGGTCAAGTAACTCCCTTATTAATTATCGAAGCGCTAATAGTTAACACGTTAATATATACATTCAGACGGAGATGATTAGTGGACTTGCTGCGTATCCGCTAAGCAGTGTGTTCTTATACACTTCCACTTAAGGCCGTAGGTATTACACTAGACTAGATAAAGGTTCTCGAAAGAAGTCTCTGGAGGCAATTAAATACTCAGTCAAATAAATATTCAATCAGCAGCAAACATGTGCGTTATTGGACCGAGCTCCGCAGAAACGTTCCAACCAAATTCATAACTAATTGCCAGTTACGTATACGCTTTTTATTACTCATATTCGGAAAGTAGTTTTGAAGTTGTCTGAGGAGCGGGTTGAAAGTAATACTTTGCAGCCTCAGGGAGAATCGTTTTCAACTGACAGTTGTCAAATTAGAAAAAAAAAGCTAGTTCTATTTTCACATTCCTGTTGAACTATGTTCCAGCTTTCTATGCAGCCACTTAATTAAAGTGCGATGTAAAATTTAAATAACATAAAGTTAAGTATTAATTAAAGTTTATATATATTTTAAATACTTTCTATTTCATTAAATAACATATATTTGGGCAAAATATTTACAATTTTTTCAATGATGAGAAATAATGGCTAAATAGCTGGCTGGCCACAGAATCTATGTTATTTTAAAGAAATACTTGAAAGTAAATTAAAATAAAGTCATTTAAAAAATATATCCTTTAATTAGCACTTAAATATTAAATGTTATTTCAATTTTACATCGCGGTGTAAATGAGTGGCTGTATAGAAAGTTGGAACAGGGTTCAACAGAAATGTGAAAATAGAGCTAGTTTCTTTTATAATTTGACAGTTTTCAGTTGAAAAAGATTCTCCCCAGGGCTGAAAAGTATTACTTTCAACCCGCTTCTCAGGCTACTTCAGACCTACTTTCCGAGTATGAGTAATGAAAAATATTTTTTATTGCTGATAAAAACAAAATTTTTTGCTGACCGTTATATAAATAATATTCTTTTAGTTGCACAAACCCGTGCCGTGTAGCCTCTAAATAGGTCGTTATATAAATGACAGCCGAAAGTTTCCGTTTTTTTTTTCGTGCAATCAAACGCAACCAAATGCTTTTTAGGGTTCCGTACCCGAAGGGTGCCCAACGGGACCCCATTACTAAGACTTCACTGTCCCTCTGTCAGTTGTCTGTCTGTCTGTCACCAGGCTGCATCTCATGAACCGTGATAGCTAGGCAGTTGAAATTCTTACAGATGGTGTATGTTGCCGCTGTCACCAAAATATAAAAACGGAATAAAATAAATATTTAAAGGGGGCTCCCATACAACATACGCAATTTTTTTGCTCGACATTAATAACGGCAACAGGTAGACGCTTGAAATATTCACATAATATTTAGTTTAATATCCGATTAAAAAATAAATAATTAAATTAAATATTTAAGGGGGCTCCCGTACAACAAATCTGTTTTTTTGTCGATTTTCTTGACTTTGGCGTCTAATGTTGTATCGATAATAGTATGGAACCCTTCGTGCGCGAGTCTCGCACTTGGCCGGTTTTGCTTATCCCATTTATGATTTAAATACAACAAATAATGAGTTAAACATATAAATTATAGTTGTTGTTGCTGCTGTATTCTAGCCATTAGTATCTATATTTCTCGCTCACGAGTTAGTGAAAATCTCGGAATCACGTTCACTAAAAGAAGATACGTAAAACGAAAAGGTACAATTTGGAACAGATAGTACCTAAGTCCTAGGTCGATATTTTATAGTGTAACATAGCATCATGTAAATAAAGTTTATGTACCTACCTGCTATATTTGTCTTGTTTGTGATTACTGAATAAGAAACAGCTACTTAACGGTGCGGTAATTAGTTTCATCTGTGTCTATTTTACAATGTTATTTATTGGACAAACATAATGAAAATGATTCATTCGATATCTTCAAACAGCGTCTTACAAAAAGCTCCGGTGAAACTTAAGGGATTATTAGGACACCACCAACTCTGAAATCGCCAAGAAAATGTAGCCTATATTATTCAATCCCAAATTTTGCTTACTGCTATAGCGAATGTATGAAACAGGTGTATTTTTTGCGACTTCAGAGTGGGTCTCGTTATAAAATTGTTTGTATCTGTGAGTACAATAACCCATTTGAATATCACCGGATATTTTTACGACACGTTGTAAACGAAAAATGCGTCTGTTTGTCTGGTAAAACTGCAGGTTAATTCAATTAAGTGTTGGAGAAACAACAATACGTGTTATTAAGTTAACACTGCATTCAATCGAGCGCGAAAAATATCTTTGCTGTACGCGGGCCACCGCGTTTTCCATTGTATTCGAGCGAGTAACAAATCTTTTACAGCGAGCGTATGAAACCGTAAAATTCACGTAAAGTCGTGTGTTACAGTGTAAATGGTGCTTTTAGACTAATGACGGGTTCAGACCAACCGAACGAAAATGAACGAACGAGTGCGAACATTACGGCGAACGCTAGCGAACTTAGTTGACCTGTAATGTATTATGGAGGAAAGTGAAGTGAACGCAAACGAAGGGCTTCGGTCGCCTTCAGCCATGTGCAGTGCCGGTCGGCGAGTGACTTCATTCGTTTGCTTGAACTGTAAGCAGCATGTAGAATCGAGCCGTAATGTTCGAATCGCATCGAATCTGTTCTGCGACCGATTCAGTCCGGCAGCGTCGATTTGTGAGAGACTTAATTCGTTTGCTTGCACTGTGAGCAGCGTAAGCCTAGTGTCCTTTAGAGGAGACTCGACCCGTATTATGCCGAATTGCATCGAATTTGTTCGGTGATCGATTCAGCCCGGCAGTGCCGATCGGCAAGTGACTTCTTTTGTTTGCTTGGACTATAAGCAGCATACGCCTAGTGTCCTTTAGGGGAGACTCGACCCGTGTTATGCCGAATCGCATCAAATTTGTTCTGTGACCGATTCAGCCCGGCAGTGCCGATCGGCGAGCGACTACATTCGTTTGCTTGGACCTACCACTACATGTTGCTTGCAAGCAGCAGTTTCAGGGCACGACGGTCACTTTTATTATTTTTCAATACAATCAGTAGCCAATGCCAACTACTAAAAATATTTGTAATCTGTAGAATTCTAAAGGACCCGATCAAGCTACCATAACAATGGTTTTAACTATTCTTTTCATATAGCATAAAGCCAACTATGAGCATGAAAGGTTTGTTTAGTCGCACAATGCTTTTACTGTCTATTTTGAATGCGTGGATTACCACCAATTTGTACAGTCAAGAACAAAAAACGAAAACATTTTGTAATTGGTGCGATCGTATGAAGAGTTGTAAAAGTTGTCATTGCGCTACCGATTTACCGATTGTATTGAAATGAAATAAAAGTAACTAAGTGCGATAGTGGGCATCATGCTGTCAATCCAAACCTGGCGTTGTTTAGAGGAGAGGAGAGCTGTAATCTGTAATGCACCGAATTGCATCGAATTTGTTCGGTGAGCGATTCTACCCGACACATCGCTGATGGACACAGTTTTATAGTCAATCATTATGTACATCCAGAAATGTACAAACAAATTTTACTATAAGGAAAACTTCTGTATCGCAAAAATATAAGCGGTTCCATATTAAAGTCACGAATGAATTTGAATTTTTAAGTCTTGTATAGCTTAGTTTTGTGATTCGATTTGTCGAGGCTAGTGGCCAGACTTAAGATGCAAGGAATGTGCGAACGCTCATTTTTGGTTCGTAAAAAACTGGGAACATTTTTTCTTACGAATAGACATATTATTATCAGCGATTGACTCAATAAGCTGGGATCAAATACTAATTTAACATAAGTAATGCGAGAACTAGTCCTTACTTTGTAAAAATCCGGATTTTATTTATCACAAATAGACATTTATAGACATCATTAATATACAGCAATCCATTAACTCAAGAAATTTATTATGTGCTCACCTCATACATCTAAATATTGACTGAAGAACACTATAGGGACCTTAGAAACTGGGCATTCCGGCCTTAGAAACTGGCCCTTTCCTGGGCATTCGCCAAGTCGTTCGCTACAAAACTTGCTCTTCCGTTACGTTTCACTCGCGTAAATTATTCCTGTATGTCCCACTATTCATAACTCTATGGAAATTGTGACAATGGCTACGGCAATCGGAACTGCAATTTCTAAAGACACAGACGTGAAACATTCTATTCAGAGTATCCTAGTTTAGGATCAGGACAAGGAATTGCGTCGTCTGGAAATTATTTATTTCATTTGTTCATTATGTTTCGATCACAGTATTCACAACGGCAAATGCGACAATTGGCGCTACGGCAAATATAACTTAAATGTTCATACGCGAAACGATTGCTCGGGTTTGCTGGATCTAAACGCAGAGCCTCGCATTAAAAGTAATAAAAACGCGAGTTTTTTTCCGTTCGTCAGCGTGAATTGATCAAACTTGCGCCCGGGGCTGGTACGTCGAATATTTCGGCCGCAACGAGGGCCAAAAACGGCGTAAAACGTAACCGTGGTCGCGCTTCGGAAAGTTCTCGAAAACACTCCGCAACCAGATTTAACGGGGCCTCTACTCTGGGCCATAAATTGGGTAAACTTTGCGGGAAGGACACAAAACTTGTCCAAGGCGTTAGTTAAGCTTAGCTGTTCGTGTAACGGGTCGTGATTGGTGCAAATATTGGGTAAACAAGGTACTTAGTCGCGGTACTCCTTCTTCAACATTTAGCCTTCCAATGCTCAGATCTCATCCAACGCTTCCACGCTTTGGACCTTTTTCCTCCCAGATCTTTAACTTTTCTACTAATGTATAAGTTGTAGGTAATTTGTTATTACGTCATCGTCATAGGTGTTATTACTTACAGTGGTAAGACTTGACGAGGATAGAAGTCGTTGATTATAAAGATATGTGATAGGGAAACAAATTGAGAGCTACTCTGTGTCTTAAACGTCATTGTAAGGCAGATGCCGTCTCTCTGGGAGAGAGAGAGTGTGAGATATAGAGTATGGGTAACATGGGGTTAGTCAACACAAGAGCCCACCGCAAATGAGCAATTTCAAGCACTGAGGTATGCAAATACCTCAGACATAGTACTATGATGAACTAAAAAGATCTGAAGCTATAAGACATTTGTACAGTTTTTGTGGGATTTCAAGAGTTAATTAATTTTTTTATGTAGCCTATATACCTACGTCCTACTGCAGGGTACAGGCCTTCTCTCAAACAAACACGCGTGCCCACCGCGGATTGGCAATTTCAAGCGCTGACGTTATGTGAATATCTCGGATAATCACGATCCCTCACGATGTGTACCTTCACCGTTAGCGAGTAGTATTGTCACTACAACTTCACAATTGTACGTAACTTGGAAAACAAAGTCGTTGGTACATGCTGGTATTCGAGCCCACGTCCTTCCGAATGTGAGGCCGGCGTTCCACTGCTGCGCTGCCA
Source organism: Yponomeuta evonymella (assembly GCA_963969515.1). Taxonomy (NCBI): domain Eukaryota; kingdom Metazoa; phylum Arthropoda; class Insecta; order Lepidoptera; family Yponomeutidae; genus Yponomeuta; species Yponomeuta evonymella. The sequence goes on along the minus strand of OZ018343.1, from coordinate 20,747,609 downwards.
CCGCGTATAGCTAATTCATAAGTGTGAGTATATTCTGCAAGCTTCGCGCTATTTCACCCATTGAGCCATCAAATAAATCGACAATCAATTGCATGAAAGCAGTTCAAATGCAAACTTGAATGTGCTCCAAGTAGGTCCGTTGCACCGGAGAAAAAGGTTAGAAAAGACAATGGAACGACGGAAATTGCATCGGGCGAAAAATCCAGTTAGTACGGCGAAGTGCTGGGTACAGTCAGCAATGGAGGGGCTAGAGTCCGATATTTGCGATGCGATATTTCAATGGAAAGTTGGTCTGAAATGTCGGTTCAGCGAGGAGTTTTCTTGTCCATTTAAATGGACTTTTCAAGTTAATCTCCGCTTAGATTTACCATTTAGGCCGACTTGCACTACTTCTTAAATGTCGCTTAAGTCATCATTTAAATCAACATTTGTATGAAGAATTTTAGTGAAATGCTGTTTAAGCCACATTTAAGAAAGTGGTGCAAGTCGGCCCTATGGTTTAAAATAAGTCAACGATAGTATTATTTGCAGATGACACGTTACTGATTTTTAAAATTAAAAGACAAGAAAAATTCTCAAATATCTCAAATAGTTTTCATAAATATTAAATAAATAAATAAATTGGTTGGTTTCTTATTGCATGTCGGAGGGGTAGGCATATAACGGGATCTGCCACTTGCTACGATCCTGACAGATGTCTTTCGCTTCATCAACATTTATTAGTTATTAATTAATCATTCCTTCATTCCTAATAACTTACTGTTAAATGGAAAAAGACAAAATTATGTTTTTAATTATGTTTATGAACAATTTTTGGCGCTCATAAACTCACATCAGAAAGAAGAAAAATATGACGTTACTGTTTTACTAGCAGTTCCTGTGACTTCATTTGCGTGGTAGGTAAATAAGCCTATAGCACATGGCCATCCTGAAGGTCCATTCTAAATACTGGTGAAATATTTTTTTCATCCCCCCGTCTCGGAAAGAGTATTTTTGCTCTTCGATATCTAAGTGCAAAAGTCGTTTTTATCTGCTCGAGGATAAAGTAAATTGAATTTAGAACATCGAGTGCACTAAGTTTGTAAATTCAAAAAATTAAATCTATTTACTTCTATCTCCATGGTGCTGCATTTATTATACTACTTTTTTTAATTTTTTATAAACTCAGACTCTGAACCGCCTTTGTGTTCTTTTGCATTTAGTCATTTCCTCGCTGAGGTGGGATGAAAAGTTACGTGTTACACTCGAGTGCAAAGATTTTTCACCTCGTGTTCTTTTGATTCCCTCGCTAACGCTCAGGATTCTAATTTTTGAATCCTTTGCGTGTTCTGTCATCAAAATTGTATAACAAATAACTATTGTAATCGGCACATTTACAAATAACTATTGTAAACATACAAACTTATTAACATATAAACTTACAATTTTTTCCTCTTTATAATATAAAAAAATAATAATAATATATATAAGCCATAGCATTGAACGAATTTGTACGCTGACTGTACTCTGCGGACCAGTGGAGTGCTGAAGCAAAAATCCGTTTGCAACTAACGGGTTTGTAAGGAGCGGGCGTGTTTTTTCGGGTTTTGAGTTTTAAGGCTTGTCATTTAGTATTGTGTGACAGACTATCACGTTTCACATCGCGTGGAGCAATTTCGCGATGCCGAACACATGAAAGAAAAAAAAAAACATTATATTAACGCGATCGGTGCGGCCACTAGTACAAGAACTTAAAAGAGCAAAGTTCATTTCTACTTTGGAGAGAGGGGCTTTTTCGTCTACGTTATGATTCACTTAATGTAATAAAAAAAGGAATGTAAAAAAATATATACCTACCTATGTCATTTCCTTTTTTCTTCATTTTCAGTATAGTTACTTAAGTACGTACCTTCTTCGTCTTAATAAAACCAAATAGTAAAGCAATCGGCCTCCACGATACAGGTATAACCTAGTATAGTGTGGCGACCACAGTAAATTGCATTCGTACTAAAATTTGCCATAAAAACGGTAACATCATCATCATCATCAGTACATTCTTGCCCTTTTTACAATTTTGCAAAATATGGAGTTTCAAGTCCTTTTGAAATTCATAATAAAGATAGTGGTTACCTGCCTATTTGTACCTAATTTAAATAGATATATGAAGAAAAAGTTACCGTAAACTTTTCCTTGCCCTTACTTTTGCTTCCTTTCCTTAAAGTAAAAGTAAAAAATATTTATTTACTAGAACACGGGTACATTAAAATACGTACGTTCGCGGTCCAAAACGGTTTATCGGTTTTCAAATTATATTTTCCCATTGTTTCACAGTGTAACCTAAAATACCATAATAATGAACCTACTACCTCTTACATCTTATGAAGCATCGATTTCTCAGTACGTATATTTGATCGTTTCTAACAAAAAGAGTATTAATGACTTTTTCATCATAAGGCAAATGTGAACATTGAGCAGATAGGAATACAAAAGGTTTTTTTTATCCATCCTTTCTATTGACATGTAGAATAAATATTTGATCAGCAAGAAAATGAGCAGAAAAGTAATTCAATCAGCGAACAATTGTTTTTGTCAGCGGAATAAACAAATGAGCAGCAACACGTGATCATCAAGTGAATCAAATATAGTCAGCAAATGAATTAACTTAATTTTACCACAAGAATGTGGAACCTGATCAATTTGAAAATGTCTGCTAATAAATTTAAAATTTTCTAATACTTAATTTGATTCGGCCTGATCTCATCCGGTAGAGAATTCACATATAGACGATTTGCATAGCGTATATGCGATTTGTGTCGTTCTAGCTCCGATGGTATCCCTTAAAAACGTCTCATTGTGACTTACTTACAAACAAAAAGAGGACAGCATGAGATAATAACACTACGTAGCCGCTCTAATGTGGCCATAAGCACAAGAAAATAATAATAAGGGTATCCCTCTATTACTTTTCCTTTGTGGCAAGAACACAGCGAAAAATAAACCACGATGCAATCCCTGGCTGGGGAAGAAAGGCCTGAAGCGACTTTTTTATTTTGTAAAGGTACCTGCATACTTGCTATTCGTTCAAGACAAATATTTGAAAAATGTGAGTGCTTTACGATCACGCGAAGTTTAATTTTTAGTTGAAATTTCAAGCCCGTTGCCTATATTGTGTATCCTCATCCGATGTAGGATGTAGTTTCGAGTCTTTCTGCGTTTTATTTTCTTCATACGTACTAACAATCTTGATACGAAAACATATGATTTTCTTTTCAGATTTGACAAAGATACGAACTGTCTGAAGTTATGTTAAAACTACTGATAATTTAAGCCTTTTTACATCTATGCAAGATGAGGTAGGTAACCTCTACCTCATTACATAGGTAGAGACAGTAGTGACGTAAGATAGTTGGGCATAATTTTAGCATCTTCTGAGGAAAAATAAAGTATGATTACATTTTTTGAACTAAAAGTAAGTAAGTAAGTGAATTCGGAATTAAGTTAATAATGATTACATCGACCGGTAATTTCACCAGACTGTATGAAATTAACTACGCGATGAAAGACGAAAAATTTGCATGCGCGTGAGATTCAGGACTGAGTTGAATTTAGCAAACATTCCCCAAACTTTCAATGCTTATGAACTTCAGTGTGGAGGCACCTCAAAAAGGATTCTCCGACTATTCTCTCCGTGACAAGAGAGAAAGAGGTCCTAACTCATATCACTTCAGGGCACAAATGTTCGATGTAAACTTCTGAGGCACGACATTCCCCTTTGCATTTGTGCAAAAGAAGCTGCAAATTCTCGCAACCTTTGCAGAGAATCTTTCAGAATAGGCTGTTTGAACAATCTTTTTTCTCGCCTGTGAGGGCCGTTCTCAACGAGTTGAGGAAAGATTTATCTTAGAGTATCTCGTGTAAATTACTTACACACTTGACTGTATGAATTGTAAGTAGGTAAATAAATATTTTCATTCTTATTTTTATGGGCAGAAACTTTTTTATATAAGCAGCCTATATATGTCTCACTGTAGGGCACCGGCCTTTTCTCAGAGAGAGCGTATGGGCTTGATCACCACGTGTGCCCACCGCGGATTGGATTTCAAGCGCTGAGGAATGAAATAGCCCAGACACTCAGGTTTCCTAACGATGTTTTCCTTCACAGTTAGCGTAGATGTAATCTATACTCAATTAATATTACTTATTTATTTAATAGGCATAGCCAACAGTTGTTAGGTACATTCCCGCATTGGGAATCGAACCTGGGTCTCTCGCTTCCGAGTCCAATGTTCTACCCACTAGGCTACCACACCACTACATTTGCTGAAACGTGCAGAAACTTTATTGTCATAATATCAATACATATGCTACGATCAAGTTGAATTTACAAAATAAATTATCCAAATTTCGGCGTCAATCTTTAATACCCAATCTTTAATAGTGATAGCTCATCCATGGTTTCATAATGACCATAGCACAGGTTCATCCTAGTTTGGTTACTTCTGTGGTCCATGTTGTGTAAACTCATATTAATAAAGATATTTTTATTGTTTTGTAATAACTTGCCATCTGTTACATCTAGCATCCGTCTCGCTCGGACATTATAAAATATAAAAAATAAAATTATAATACTCTCTCTCTCTCTCTCTGAGAGAAGGGATGTGCCCTACAGTGGGACATATACAGGCTACATAAAATAAATATAATAATTTTATTGATAAACGTGGTCTGAGGCTTAACTAGGTAATAAAATGACGGACATTTAAGATATATTTTAGTTTTTCTGTACTTCATCATCATCGGCCACCTGTGCCCACTGCTGAGTATAGGCCCTTTCCCCATTACGCCATTTTCCGCGATCTCTCGCCATACGCATCCACGGGCCTTTTGACGACTCGCTCTCATCGCTCTGACGTCTGACCGCTTCTTGGCTGTCACTCAGTTACTGCCCTGGTCCACCTGCCGTCTGCCCGCCTCGCCAGGTGTCCTGCCCGACGCCACGTCACACTCGAGATTTGTCCACAAATTTATATACTTAGTTCTTCTTCTTCTTTCTGGTTGTGTCCTGATGACTGAGGAACGTGAGTATGGGGCAGCTTTTGCCACCAACGTTCTCCATTCGGACCGATTAAGCGCCAGATGTATGGCTGCTTGTAGGGTCCCTCCCGTAGCTTTAATTATAGTGTCAGTCCATCGCATTGGTGCTCGTCCTCTGCTTCGTTTGCCGTTTGCGCGACCGCTAGTACTTAGTTATTGGTGAATATTTTTTATATCAAACGACGATATCTCGAAAATGTCCGTATTTTTATTTTCTAGCAAAGCCTTTCACCCGTATTCCAAGACGTTCCTTAGTCTACCTCGACGCCACTTTTGCTCGCCTAAGGGAAACGGTTTTACAACACGTGAAAGATTTCCTCCACTCAAGCAATTTTCTCACTCGGAACTGTCAAAGTTAAGCTACCTCAGGACCGACCTTGAAACATCCTCGAGAAACAAAATCGGTGTTTTGCGACGTTTTGAAAAGTTTTTGTGTACCAATCTATTGATCTGATTTATGCCTAATCAAGCTTCCCGAGCTTGAAAACCATGAGGGAGGCCTATGTCCTGCAGAGGGCGTCAAATGGCTGATTATGATGATGATGATAATGCATAATATTGATATGTTTTTGTGTTTTATTGATATGGCGGATATATTTTAAGATTTGATATTTTTTGTAGTGACCATCATCATCATCTCATGAAAATAAAAATCATCTGTGAAAATTTCAACTGTCTAGGTATCACGGTTCATGATATACAGCCAGGTGACAGACATACAGACGGACAGTGGAGTGTTAGTAATGGGATCCCTTACCCTTTGGGTACGGAACCCTAAAAATAATAATTGCCTTAGAATAAAAAAAATTCACACGAGTCTCTATTATTTTTTATTTCTATTATTTTTAAAGAGACTCTAAAATGGTCTCTTTCAAAATCACATCGATCACATCTCCATTGCCGACATAAAAAATCAAATTCTCACTCGAGTACATTCGAAATACTGACTGATAAACTACCTCAAGGAAATGCCTCAACTATCTCCTCCGTTGAGTATTGAGTCAAGTAGCTGTTCAAGAACGTCTCGGATTATGGGTCTTGCGTGCGTCTTGATTAGATCACATTATATCAGAATTATACTAATTTATTTACAATTTTCAAAATGTGCGAGCGAGACCTACGTCTGAGAATAAGAGCAGATACACAAAAGTAATAGGGGTTAAAGTATGAAATTGCCGTTTTATTGCAATAGGTTCTTTGAATTGACATAGAATCTTCATGGTTTGAGGTTTTCGAATGAAACTTTTTTCAAATGGTTTCTATGATGTTCTTTTTTTGAAAATTGTGAAACATTTGAATATCGACTTTCAATTGTTTTTATTATTCAATTTAGACAAGAAAGATGAAGACAAGAAAGAAGAAAAAAAGATGGATACTGCGAAAATTCGAGTGATTTTTGAATACGAGTTCCGACGCGGAACTAACGCGCCAGAAACAGCCCGCAATATCAATGCTGCGTTTGGAGAGGGGTCTACTAATGAACGCACCGTGCGATTTTGGTTTAAACGCTTCCGTGATGGAAATTTCGACTTAAAGAACGAGCCACGAGGAAGACCGCCCACACAGGTGAATAACGATGAATTAAGAGAGATAGTGGAAGCCGACCCTAGTCAAACTACCCAGGAATTAGCGGCATGGTTTAACGTTACCTTACCCACAATATTGACTCACTTGCGTCAAATCAATAAAATAAAAAAATACGAAAAATGGGTGCCTCATAATCACTCGAATTTTCGCAGTATCCATCTTTCTTGTCTAAATTGAATAACAAAAACAATTGAAAGTCGATATTCAAATGTTTCACATTTTTTAAAAAAAGAACATCATAGAAACCATTTGAAAAAAGTTTCATTCGAAAACCTCAAACCATGAAGATTCTATGTCAATTCAAAGAACCTATTGCAATAAAACGGCAATTTCATACTTTAACCCCTAATATTTAATTTGACTAATTTAATAGGATGACTTGTAAATGATTAGGCCTAAAACGTAACTAAAAGAAATAAAGAAAGACGTTTATTGGAACAAATTAACACATCACTAGAAAGAAAAGGCGTACCAATCATCATTACAAATAAGGAAAAAAAAAACCATTCTCATAAATACAAGATAGGACAGGGAAAAGCCAGAGCATACATCCTGTAGTGTGTCCATGTTGCCATTATTATAAGAACGAATTAGAAGTTTCAATGCGCGATGTATTCAAATCGTCGGTGTCTCAAATAAGCATAGCGCTGGTTTATTATTACGCTTTATGCCACAAGATCGCTGAAGTGTGTATCCATTCATCACCCTCATCATCAGCCACCCGACGCCCACTGCAGGACACAGGCCTACCTCGTGGCTCTCATAACCATGAGGGGTTTTGCCATAATCGCCACGCTTGGCAGGCGGGTTGGCGATCGCAGTATGCGATTGGAATCTCAGGAAGATGCTGCTGCCCGTCTCCTGGTTATTGATTTTCTGAGTCGCCTTCTACCACATCCACGAAAGGAAATGCAGTGACGCTATTCTTAATCCGGCGCCACATGGAACGAAGTGTGCATCCATTGCGTGCTAATATTTTTAATATTTTAGCAACACATAAAAAATGTGAAGTTTATAAAGTTTTAGGTTTTAGTGTATCAGTATGGGTAGCTCTTGTGTCGGAGTTCAGTTTTTATGCACCCAGTAGAAATAAAAAGCTAATGTAAGCTAATAGTTAATGTAGCAACGAGCACTTACGCGGAGTCAAATGCAACGCCATTCAAACCGACATTCACAGAGCTTCTTTAGAAACAGAATCTGTTCGAATAACACTGCTCATTCAAAAAAAGATCCTCGGCTGCATCATGCTGTTTAATAAAGTAGAAAAATTTTCATTCGTCTGGTTTATTTACCGTCTCCGCTAGGTGTAGGCTTGCCATCTGTTAGAAATAATATAGTACCGGAAACCTTTTAAGAATTACTAAAATTTCTCTAAGTTAATTCTATAAGCAGTTCCATGACGATAGAGTATTGTAATGTGTCAATATGGAAGAAACTTATTAGTATTAAACGCTATGAAAATGGTTCAGAGTTTGGTGATACCGTGGAATTATCGTGAATTATCCTCAGGATGGATGTGCATTTCATACTTAGAAATTGTTGATTGTTCGCTTTTTTGTAACCTCTATTAAAGTTAAATATAGCTGAGAGCGGGAAATTCAAACATTTCTCGGTTTATTCAATTCAATTTTGTAGCTGCAATTTTTTTAATTAATATTTAAAAATAATGACATAAACATAAACATTTACATACAGGCACAAACATTGCTTCTGGCCCCACACTAGGATGACATTCATTAAACGAGAATATTTCAGTTAATTTGTTACAAAAATCTTAACATAGTCGGCTGAGGTAACAAATTAACTGTATATACATTATATTCACTCTTATATACCGGAGGGGTAGGTAGAGATCAAGGTTTGCAATTGGTCACAATCCTGGTAAACCTCTAAAAAAATTTCTAAATAAACTGAGATAACATTTGACACCTCAGCCGACTGAGCTGAGAGTACATAGATAGAATATTCTTTATAGCATGTACACAAGGAATTACATTTGAGACTTGAACAATAATACAGTACAGTACAGTACAGTTGGCGGTCTTATTACTAAAAGTAATTACGTAAAGTAACATAGTCTGTTATAGGTTCTGGATAAGCCATCTCCATCTCAAAATCTCCATATTCCTGGCAGCATCTGAGTGGTAACCTCACCTTAATAGTGATGGCAAAAGGCGCTTTATAAATCACCTAACACAGGCAGAAAAATGCCTATATCAAATTCTTGCAAATGCTAGTCAGATGGTAATCCTAGCCAGCCGGCCATTCAGGTGATAGGTATTTCGTTCTGCAGCGGGGTCGGGCGCTCGATATTATCCCATTTGCCTAATTGAACCCGGAACGGGCGCTAGTTTATCGCAGGCAGAAAATGTTTCAACTAGGAAGCGTAATACGGAGCTACGTATCTGTAGCTATGTAGTCGGTAAGCTTTGGGGAACAGATTGATTGACGAAATTCATCGACATTCAACCTGTGCTGTGCTCAAAGCGGCATTAGCTGCAAGGATTAATAATTGTAGATATATAACGTTTTCATGCATTCCATTCCAATTGCATTCCAACGAGTTTGAACATCGCCCTGTTTACATCTAGGCAACTTATATCGGAGCCTAAAGTCTGTTATTGCATAGTATACATTAAAATGTAATTCCTAGTATACAATAAAGAATATTCCGTCTATTTACAGTGAAAAGAGCATGAACGCGACGACTTTATTTCATTGCGGCTTCAAGTCTACGCACGCACACGTATATTCGACAGCAGATCAACCTTTACATTTTTGTTGTAAAGTCGCCCGTAACATAACTGAATAGAGTGCATGCATGTAAAGGTTGATGTGTTGTTGACTGTACCAAACCTTCTAGGCGACAATGATGTGAAAAAACACGCCACTCCACCCGACCCAGAATCGAGGCCATGGTGCATTATTTTGTCCAAATAGGCGGAATATTGCGCAAAGAGACGCGAAATATAGCCGGCCGGGTGAAGTTTAATAACTACTTAGGTAAACATTTGCAAAACGCCGAGAGACCAGAACTTCCCCGTGGCAAGGCGTAACAAAGAACTAGTCTACGCTGCTCATTTATAATACGTTTAACGCCCACTTAAACGGCACTGATGTGTTTATGATTTTTTTCAGAAAAACGTAATTAAAAAATGTACTGTCGTTATTTTCAGTTATCGAGGGACCATTGTAAGGATCCACCCATATTTATCCATTTTAAATGAGGTTAGCGCCTCTATTATCTAATTCGCCACTGGGTTAGATGACCACAATTTCTGTTTTTTAAGCTAGTAAAAGACACATATTTTGACACTATAGAAAGTTAAGACGGATAGTCCAACACAGTGGATAGATACATAATAGGGGGGCATGTTTATTTGCTACTTTCATCCTATATTGTCGTGCATCCTACTATTTCGTGTGGCGCCGGATTAAGAATAATGTCACTCCATTTCTATCCGTGGATGTCGCAGAAGGCGACTAAGGAAATAAATTACCAGGAAACGGGCAGCAGCGTCTTCCTGAGATGCCAACCGCATACTGCGATCACCAATCCGCCTGCCAAGCGTGGCGATTATGGCAAAACCTTTCGTGGTTAGAGGCCTGTGTCCTGCAGTGGGCGTCAAATGGCTTCTGATGATGAATCCTACTCTTTGCCGCGTGGGGAAATGAGACAGTGCACACAGTATCGCTGTATCGAGCACCGCGTATATGTCATAATCAATACCATCAGCTCACCGCTGCCCACTGCTGGGTATAGGCCTATTCGCCCAAATGCCACCTCTCATTGTTCCTTGCCGTCCACTTCCACGGACCTTTCGCCGACTCCACGATATCGTCCCACCATATCATATAAGTACTAGAACCGAATGTACGTTATATAATTTATACCTCGCCTATCAGCAACCTGTGCCTACCCCAGATAGGTAAAGTGACCACTCAGGCGCTGTAGTACCTGGGACAGATGTGTTATTGAAATGACGCTAAACCTGTCAACCATTTCTTCAGTATCCATAATTAGACTAATTCCAACAAGCACAGGCTTAAAATTCTATATTCTTAGGGTTCCGTAGCCCGACCAGGAACCCTTACAGTTTTGCCATGTCCGTCTGTTTGTCTGTCTGTCCGTCCGCGGCCTAGCACAAAGACCGGTGGTACTAGAAAGCTGACAACAACAACGCCGACAACGTTAAAGAATAAAATGTTGGAAAAATATTCTTTTTTACTGTACCTCCCCCAACATGAAACACTTTTCATCCCCACTGGGATATTTTTTTTCTTGTCTACCCCATCATGTGGAGCATAGTTAGATTGGTCGTTGAAAAATATTGTGGGTGTAGGAAGACTATTTTTTGATTTAGGGTTAATAATCTTTATTCGAAATATTAATATTTAAAACGCAATTTTTTGTCCGAGTAGGGCGTCCCCCTCTCTCCTGGCTAAACGGTTAATTGTAGAAACGTGAAAAAATTCAGGGTAGAAGCACATATTATATTGAATTAAAAAGGAAAAGTATCACGGGTAAGTAGGCAATCAACTAATAAAAGTAAAATTTCATAAAAAATCCATTGAAATTGACTTCAATGAAGTTGTTAGTTCTGTAAAGCAGATAAAAAAAACCCTCTTTCTACGGAACCCTACAAGGCGCGTGGCCCGACACGCACTTGGCCGGTTTTTGTCTGACAATTTAAACTTGAAGCGGTCAGTTTAAAACTCTTGCTTATTGGAATTTATTTAATTATCTGAAGTAATTTAATATAATCATAATTATATGGAGTTGGCCACCCAGCCCCTAATTGGCATTTCAGCTGGCTTATAGCTTAGAAAAGACTCGGTCAATACGCGAGGAGCCAACTGCGCCACTACTAGGACCACAGAGACATTTAGGCGTACCGCAGTACTTTTGTGGCTAAACGAAATTTCAATGAAGCATAACGATAAACCCTGAACGAGTCCCCCGGTGCTTCCGCGATTACTTTTACTGCCCACGAAAATGGTGAACTAGCGGGATCGTAATCTGAAACATCAAGTTGTTTCGGCATTTGTACGCAAATGAGAACAATGGGCGTAGGTATAATTACAAATCTAATATCGCGGTCCAAAGCCTGGGCCGCGTTTCATAAAACTACAATTAATTTTTCATTAGGACAATTCAATGTACATTATCTAGCTGATAACTACAATTATACTTCCTTTGGCTACCCACAGCATAGGGAATCCTTGTTTGGGAGCCAGTAACCATTGTTTTTGTAATCGTAAGCTTTTTTTAAAAACCTATTTAGAGGCTAAAAATTCCACCCATTCCGGGACTTGAACCCGCGACCTCTGGCTAACCGTGCCAGCGTTCTCCCAACTGAGCTAATGGTTTAATTTCATTTCATTTCATTACATGTTAATCTGTCGGTTAATTGGCTATGCCTTGTACATTGAGATGTCACACTAAACCAAGAATTGTAGTTGTTTCAAACATGCCCCCGATGTTCTCTGTCCTCCCCGAGTCGAATCGCATAATATTTATTTAAGAACACCAGCTGACTACAAAACAACCAATAAACTAGTCACAAAGTCGATGTACAAATTTCTGGTATCCATCCCAGATAGAACATCCCAGATCGGTGGGGCATTTGCAGAGATATAAATTAAAATTTGTAAACAAGCAATATCATACTAAGTCAATCAACTTTAGTGTAATTGACGCAGCCGGTCCGTCAAAACATAGCATGCAAATCTATGTCTTGAGGAACTGCGTGGTTTATTTTCTAGGTTATTTTCGGAAACCCTGAGGTAATAATTAAACATTTTCATATCTCAATTTTTTTACATTAATTGACAATAAAACTGTGTCCATTAGTGAATCTGCTCTAAAGGGAGCCAGCCTTTACGCTCCATAATACAGCATTTGACACGATCAACAATAAATTATTTCATATGCTTGATTAAAACAAAAATTACAAAATATCTCGGAAAATGTATCTCTTTTAGTCAATTACCAGTTATTACCATTTTTAAATAGATTAAACATAAAAAGAGTGCTCTAAAATGTGACATCATAAGCCAGTATTTTCATAAAAAATTCCGTTTTAAAAGTAACTCATTTGATATTTTGTCAAATACCCAATTAAACGTCAGACCGAAGTGGATAGTTTTGTATGCATTAAAATATACATAATCCTGCAGAGCGCAAGCTGATTGAATTTATCTGGCTCAATCACAAGTGGATCCGAAACTTAATAATTATGAAACTAATATTATAACTATTTTTTTGTCTAAAAAACCGGCTTGAAGACAATCTGGAACCAATCAATGAATTCGGACAAAGTGGTAAAGAATTATCGCTAAACAAACTTAATAAAAAAATATACGGACAAATTAAGAACTTCCTCCTTTTTAGGGTTCCGAAGTGAACAAGGAACCCTTATAGTTACGCCATGTCCGTCCGTGGCTTAGCACACAGACGGATAATACTAGAGAGCTGAAATTTGGCTTAGATGTACATATTTATAACGCCGACAAAATGGTAGAGTAAAACCTCGAAAAACATTCTTTTTTAGGGTCTCCTCTACACCTAAATTAGGGATGGAATTTTTATTCTCGCCTACACCATAGTGTGGGATCTCGTTGGATTGTTCGTTGAAAAATATTGTAGGTGTAGGACCATTTTTTGATTTAGGGTTCCGTTTGCGAAATTTTAAGCTTTAAAGCGCAAATTTTGTCTGAGTAGGGCGTCCCTCCCCTGTCCTGGCTAAACGTTAGATTTTAGAAAAGTGAAAAAATTCAGGATCGTAGCACATATAATGAACTTAAAAGAAAAACTATCACAGCTAAGTAGGCTTTACCAGTTAACGAGAAATAGGCAACCAACTTATAAAAGTAAAATTTCGTACCAATTCTATGAAGTTGTTAGTTCTGTAAAGCATAATAAAACCCTCTTTCTATGGAGCCCTACATTGCGCGTGGCCCGACACGCACTTGGCCGGTTTTTCAAAAGTCGATTAGAAAAATGCATGTAAAAAAAAAACTTTTGTGAAAGGTCTTAGGACTCCTCATCGTCACAACTGCATGCATAGCCTAATCTTACTTTATTTCAATAGTCACGTGGATTACACTTTTATGAACACTACCAGCGGAAATCGTCCACTTGGAGTAGGCAGTGTTGTTACTCGCTCGAATAAAACGAAAGTCGAACGAACTCTAATCGTTTCCCGTTATCGGGTCGCAGAATTAATGCAAAATTATTATCGTGTACTAAAATTATTTGGGTCAAGTATTAAAAACGGCTCACAAGTACGCTGTAAATGTTTTGTAAGTGGAACTGGAGCAGTTATTGCTACAACAGTTGAATGAACTTTCCATTTGAGTTAATTGAAAATTGTAAAGGACATCTGGGAAAATAATGTCGCGTTTCGCTTTTGTATTTAGTCCAAACTAAATACAAAAGCGAAACGAAGCCAAGTTAACATTAAACAAAGGATTTACTTAGTTTACTAAATCAGTTATAAATCACCTGTTTTTGAATTGTGAATTTCACTAAGTAAACACGACTGTCTGTCTCGTTCCTTTTAATAGAGACTCTTCTCTGAAGAGCCAGAACGATCATTCCGTGAAATTCCCAATTTAGAAACCAACATTAAGGCTATTGAATGGATCATGATGCTCAGTTTCGTATTTGGTCTAAGAGTCTACCCAGTAGCTCACTATTTAAAACATGATGTTGAATTATGTTTTCCCGTTCCTTTCTTGCGTTGGCGTGCGCTCGTTATACAAAATAAAGGACGAGAAAAATCAAATACTAACCACCAACGTCTGGCTCAATTTGGTAAGTGGTAGGAGCCGGGCCTCGCGCCCCCGCCCCCGCTTCCTGCGAACGAAACCGCCATCTTTGGTAACCAAGTGGAACCAGCGCCATCTTTGGTAACCAAGTGGAGACATCGCCAACTTTGGTAACAAGAAACTTTTAATTCCATACAGTTGGTCATTATTGCCGAGAAACTAAACAATTCAATCGTATTTTGTAACTATCCAACGCACACTATTTACTTACAGTATTTTCACTTTTGAGATTTTTACCACGCATTTTAACCCTTCAAGCGACACAGTACATTTTAAAGTGCACTGAGCACCGTTTTTTGGTGATTTTCGTAAGTTACAATTGAATGTTACAGGAGGCGGGAGAACGGGAGGTGCCGCCAACGCGGCGTAATGTCGCATGGAGAGTCGGTGTTGATCAATGTGTTTACAGACATATTTCGCATATATAAATATATATTTTTATATATTTAGATTGTATGTTGGGGGTTGCGCGGACCAATGGAATGTATTTTTATTGATTTTGTATTTTATGAGCTTGAAAATAAAAAGCAAAAATTAAAAATTGTTAATGGTGAAAATTACGTCCGCAGGGCTCCGCGCACCCTCCAGTCCTCAAGTGTCGCCCTCGGCAGAGGTGTCATTGTGTCTAGATATTAAAACTGACTGCGCCCTTTCTTTCTGTTTTTGTTGACACCGTCTAACCCACAAATAGGACGAGAAGAACCAACTACTTATAACCAATATTTGGCTGTCATTGGTAAGTGTGATTAAATAAACGAACCTAAATTAACACTTGATAAAACTTTTTCCTCAACGTCTTTTCGTTTGACGACTTTCTTTTGTTATTGCGTTTTCTATATTTGGATTCTTCTTCCTTTGTTTATCTATTTCTGTTCGATCTTCTCTTCGACTGAGTTCTATTGAATGGAGAATTGCATAGCATTGTGGAATATGCGGCGGTTTCGTAGTATCGTTATTTATTTATCTATGTTTGTTGGAGTATCTTTTTCCAATTCTATTCTGATCTGGTCTTCCGGTAATGCCAGTAGACTAGAGTATCGTACCTCCATGCACCCCATCATGCATACGATCGTTATTCTGTCTAAAATAAGTGTTCATTACAATGATTTTGTTATTTACTTTTGAAACAATATTTTTCTTTTAAGTCCTTGCCTGTACTATTGCAATTAATCAAGTTCAGTAATCCCAAAAAAAAAATTAATGTGCTTCAGGTAAAATATTTATTTAGTTGTGTCAATTAGTCTGAAAATAATAAAAAAACAAAGATCGTTCACATATGTAAAAATTTATGATGTGAAAGTAACTTAAGGTGGGACTATTTAACATAGTCAATAAAATATCTTTAGAACTGCCGCTTATATCTACAATGCAATTTGTAACAATATGTACTAAAGGTTGACTTAAAACCATAGATGATTTTACTAAACAACAAATTAGCTAAACTTTTTGTCAATAAGCTTTGACCCTTGATTTAGGTACCAACATGTCAATTTGAACTAATATATTGGTGAAGGGAACTCTGAATGATCATTATTATTTTTAAATTATGTATTTTAAAACTTGAGATGTGTTTGTCCACTGTACAGTATATACTCAATTATATGCACATCCTGGATACCCTGGCTGTCGTTATTTATTTTCGCCGAATTCGATTATTGTAGTAATTTTTCCATATTCTGCATGGCCATGGAATGTTGTATTACTAATTTGTGACCGACTTCATGGTAACGTATTGGAATTCTTAAAATGTTACCAAATAAAAATTTGCAGGTTAATAGAAAAATAAAAAATTGAAGTTTGGTTAATAAAGGATATTAAATCAAGTCCTTTTAAGTTTTGTTGGATTTGTAAATTAATATTCAGTTAAAAAGGTTTGATTTGTTTACAAAACGAGTTTTTGTTCGATATAGTATGTAAATAACTTTTATTTGTATGTTGGATTTGAACCGCCGAAAGACACACCTTAATTTATTTTTATTTGGCCAATAAAAATTACGAAATAAACGATATCGCTTTGCAGACATACTTTTTGTTGGGTTAACAAAATACCTAAATGCACTATATTTTGTGTGTACTAATGTTTAATAATGAAGTTCGGATGAAGTATTGTCGGAGGTGTTAATTATTTGAAGCATGATTTTGCGTATTTTCCCGCAAAAAATGTGTGTGAAAAGCTAAATAAATAATTTAAAAAAATAATAATTTATTAGCATTTACCAATACGGCAGCGCTTATTCCAAAGACCTCTAGAGACATTCTATGTTCGTAATAATATAGACAAAAACCCCAAATATTTCATTAAAAAAATCCATGCTTGCATATATAGCTTCATTGAGGCAAATGTCAAATGCCCAATGACATTGCACCTAATTATTTATTACAGTAATTTTTCTCTTTTAGATAAAATCATTATTAATATTATTGTCCTTGGTTCTGATTCGTAATTATCAGCTTTCTTGTAATAATTATTTTACGAAATCTGACATTTGACTGTAACATAATATGAGTAAATGATATTGTTTGTCATACTCGTAGCTAACAGTAAGCAGGAACATTGTTTTTATGTTTTTCACGCATGGATATAATAAAGTTTATTTACTTCTAAGCATGTAATTTATATGTAGTGGTTATTTTATCATTATTGTAACTGTTACGGTAGGAATTTTGGTGCTTGATTGGGTATTTTTTAGATATAGTATTGAATTGACATTTGTCATGTGGCTGAATTGTGATATGCGGTTTGTGCAATAGATAGTTGAATGTTGGTTTGTCAACTTTATTGTACAAGTAACAAATCTATCAAACGCTTTGTAGTTGCTTGCCTTTGCTTTCCCTAATGATTATTTTAGTAATGGTTACTTGTACAATATTAATAAACTAACGGTCGTATTTAGAAAAAACACGATTCCTTAAAAAACTCGCCGTTGATTAAAATTGTCTGCGGTGGAGATTTTACATAACGACAGCTCAAATAAACTTCCTCTGAGGAGTGCTTTAGAGGAATAGTGTTTCTATAAATAAGGCTGTAGAATAAACTATGTTTATTAATAAAGGGTAACGCCTCTTGCGTTCAACTAAAGTGGCACGAATCAGTCATCCTACGCATTATATCGATTTTGACTAAAATTGTATCGAAATGTTGCAACGAAATATTAAGGGTCTTGACGGATTGAAATATTACCACCATATCGGCTATTGAGGGTTAGTTTGCCCAGCTCATTGTGAAGGGATAAGTTGGTTAGGGGCTTGTTCCCACTCAATAAAGTTATGTAGCTTTAGAAAATACGTAGAGGGGGCTTAATTCAATTTGGAGGATCAGAATTTAGGCGTGTACTTAATGACGTGTAATGACGTGCTATCGTAGCTTCACACTATATCGACGTAGGTTAATACAAAGGGAGAGAGGTTGTCTCTGGAGCTAAACATATTATTTTACACGGCGGAGCTACAAAGATTAGACTCTCCCTCGGTTATGTGTTTCCAATTACAGCTTACGCACGTAAATTACGTGACGTGAGTACGTGATTAAAGTGTCAAATTATTGTGTCTCGCAATTTAAAACCGATTACTGGGACACATTTTTATGTAGCCTATATACGTCCCAATGCAGGGCACAGGCTTTCTCACAGAGAGAGAGAGAGAGAGAGAGAGAGAGAGAGAGAGAGAGAGAGAGAGAGAGAGAGAGAGTATGGGTTTAATTACCACACATGACTCACCGCGCGTTAGCATTTTCAACTGCAGAGGTATTTGAACACCTCAGACACTCGGGTTTCCTCATAGTGTTGTCCTTCACTTTAGGATGTGGTGTTATTCGTACTTTACTCCCGTAATTTTGAAACCTGTAACGACAGTTGACTAGACGAAATACGGCGGTTTTCCCGCTTAACTGTTCTAATGGCTTGTTCACACACGTTAAGTATATCCGAGTAAGTATTTAACTACATTTAGAGTTAAAACACACGTGTCACTAAAGAGCTTATTAGTACTAAATTGCAAGTTAACGATTAGATGAACAAGTGAAATACATCGAGTCTATTTTTCTGTTTAGTAGTTCGCACCTCGCACCGCCCAGGTACTCAGTTTCCTTGTGTATTAGTATGGAAGTACTAAACTTAATCGATAAATTGCGTGCGAACGCCTGACCACATAAAATAAAGTAAAAATTTAGTTGCGTCCTTTTACTTGACACAATGTAAACCAGCCATTAAGAATTTACACACCCGAACTGACACGAAGCACGGAAAATGGCGAAACATTTTCTTGTTGTTTGCTTACCGAGTGAAAGCCTCATAAAACGCCGCATATGAATGAAATATTTGTATCCACTATCACGCAGTAGGCTGTATTAACAGACAACAAAAACAGCCCAGAGGAAAGTCAAACAAAACACAATAAAGGGCGTCGCGTCGACGTTATGCCTACTGGCTTAGGCCTTGTCCAGAAAGGGCGAATTCGCCGCGAATCTCTCGCGCGTACGTTGCGGCCAGAAGGAGCGTATCAACGCGCGAGCATTTGGGGAGGGAGTCAGCCGAAAACATGGAGTGAAACGAATCAAAAGTATAATGTATTTAATACATCCAATTCTTAACCATAGAATAGCACATAGTATGTTTTTAACTTTGGCGCTCCATTTTCCTTGATACGTCCACTCGCTCTAAGGTTTGCGCGTAAACTGGATGCAACAAGGCGTTTCTAGTATCTTGACACACGCGCGAGTCGAGAGTCTGGCGAAGTAAACGTAATTTACGCGCGTATTTTAATTCGTCTATTTATATGGCGTGTAGTACCTCGCCGACGCGCATATAAATTCACGCGCCTTGTCCAGAAGGAGCGAATTCGCCGCGAATCGTCTCGCGCGAATTTTAAATTCATGCGACGCTTGTGGACGCGATGCTCTACCACCCAGTAACTCCCCAACTCGCGTATGAATTCATCCAGTCAAGGTCTACGGCTTTGTCCACAAAGGGCAAATTCATCGCGAATACTTACGTAAAACTCACGACTCTGATTACGCGCGTCTTTTAAATTCGCGTGATGCTTGTGGATGCGATGCACTGGCACCCAGTACCTGGCCGACGCGGCGAATTGTCCCTTCTGAACACGGTGTAAGGGCACAAGAACAAAGGCAAACATACCACGAGGAATAGGATATTATGCCGAAGTTTCTTAATATCCACTACAAGGGTCCGGGACAAGTTGTAGGGCCCAAAGGAGCGCGCCTTTGTACCGCCTTTATCACAACGGCATTGTGTACGTGTTTATAAGTAATATTGCTAAGGAAAATGGTTCGGTCGTGGCTAGTTGAAACAATTTTAAATTAGGGGTAAAATTGAAAGAGAATTCAAATTACAAGTTTGATTTCTGTTTTGTCACGAGTTGAGATTGCTATTCAGGGCTCCGTTTCATTGAGTTTCAATTAGGGATACAATTATCAGTGATTTTCGTTTTTCCTAGCCCCACGATTGGTCGATTTGGCGAAAATAACTGACAAAAATTGTAAGTTATTTCTAATTAGTTGCGGGAGTATTTCTAATCGTAGCAATACACATACATAATTAGAAATAATTTACAATTTTTTGAGGTTTCAATTTGATACAACTTACGTGAGACTGCCTCTTCGGTTGAACAATAATATAAGGTTAAATTCTTCTGTCCTCTCTATTCTATGACACCAGTCCACTGACCTGGTTTGGAGCTGTCTTTTGTGCGCGTATTAAGGCTTTGCGGTTATCGGATGGGTGTAGTTGGGCAAGAAGGCTGTTATCGGTAGACAATTGTGCTTAATTAAGGGTACTTTAAAACAGTTTCAACTTCGAAAAGTTATAAATTTAGTATAATGCTCGGTAAATAAAGGACTTTGACTTCGCATGGACGTATTTAGAGTCTTATTCTGTCAAGGAATGTGGCTTAGAATTAATCTGACTTTAGTCAAATTAAAAAAACAATAAAAAAATTTATGGTCATACATTACGTCCATTACAAACTCATCTCGACTGCGGAGATTTTTGTTCGTATTAACTGTCCGACATTAAGATAAGATTAGATTATACCTTTTTTTCGACTGGAGTTTCATAAAAAAAAAACCCGAATTTTGGGGGCAAAAATGAAACTGAAATGGTTTTAAAGTTCGGCTTTCATTCTAAATCCAACAGAGATAATTGTGTACGGATTTGATTTACATAATTCATTATATAAACTCACGCCTGTATCCCGGAGGGACAGGCAGAGACCAGGGTTTGCCACTTGCCACGATCCTGACAGACCTTTATTTATTTAGATTTGATTGAAATTTTAAATTGAAACTTAATGTTTTCAAATTCAATTCAAGGAATATTTTTTCAGGATCTCCTACTTCCTTCGTTTGTATTGACGAGTAGAATCCAAATAGATATAGAGGTTTTGTTACACCCTATATACCTACTATACAGGGTGTACCAATTGAATTCTACAGATTAAAGCGCAAATTTGTGTCCAAGTATGGCGTCTCTCCTGGCTAAACGATTGATTGTAGAAACGTGAAAAAATTAAGGGTACTAACACATATAATGAACTTATTTGTGAAAACTATCACGGCTTAGTAGGATTTACAAGTACCTAGTAATAGGCGACCTAGTTTTAAAAGGAAAAACTTCGTACAAAATCCATTGAAAATGACGTTGATGAAGTTGATAGTTCTGTAAAGCAGATAAAAACCACTCTTTCTACGGAACTCTCCACTGCGCGTGGCCCGACATGCACTTGGCCGGATATCTTTGTTAATAAATGCAATTTGTCACAGTGAATTTTGAAGCCCTTGCTCTTGAACTAGGAAAACCTGTGCGTCAGGAGCAAACGCTTCCCGTATTAGTTTATTTTAATTAAGTTTTGTGCTGTATGCAATTGCGTGTGTGTGTGTGTGTGTGTGTGTGTGTGTGTGTGTGTGTGTGTGTGTGTGTGTGTTATTGTACGTGTGTGTGTTGGTTAAGCCCTTTTACATTATATTATTTAAATTTAATAGCGTCCCCTTAAGATTCGCCGTTATCGGAACGAAGGGAATATAGGGATGTTTTGTTATCGGTCGACACAATTGTGTGACAATTGCGCTCAATTAAAGGGGATGTTTTGCGGTGTTCTCTAAAGGGTTACCATTTTGAAGCAAGTTCTTGTTTGTTCCATAATATGATTATGCTCCGAAACTATACACCTATGTAAGCGTTGGAATGGGATTAAGTATGGGATGATACGTATTTATCTTGGTATAGTAGTTATTGCTTATTTGTGGATAAGTAAGATAGTAATCGAGCTTTCAGGGGCCTTTAGCCCAGGCTAACTCATAGTTATGTAGTTTCTTTATAGAGAAAAGTTTAGTAAAGAAGCTCGAATTTTTGCCAATGCCTGCACTTGCCCATTAGCTCAGTTGGGAGAGCGCTGGCACGGTTAGCCAGAGGTCGCGGATTCAAGTCCCGGCATGGGTGGAATTTCTAGCCTCTAAATAGGTTTTTAAAAAAGGGAACCAAAATATAAGTTATATTATAGGTAATTTGGCTGCTATAGTCCTAACTCTGGCCTCATAGCCAATGGTGGTGATAATAAAGAGATACAACATTGGTCAGCATCAAAGGTTAAGTAATTGACAAAATATATCATTAATATAAAATATATTCATTCATATATTGTGGAAGTGTATCAACTTATCTGTAGGACAGCCGCCCAATCATTCTACAGAAAAGTTGCTACATTTATATCGTTATTGCTCTTGAAATTATGGGTATAAGAATCAAAAACAATGAAAAAACAATGACCAAATAAGTGATGAATAAGCTCTGCGAATAAGAGCGGAACCTGGTCGGACTCTGCCGACAAAAATTCAAGTAAGTGACTCTGGCATTAATTTAATAGTGACCAAATAAATCGTCGTAGATAATTACATATTTAATTTCGGTTATCTACACAGAACAAGAGACATAGTAAATTTATTGCTCATGCCAATATCTCCCCGTTCAGCCCATTCATGCAGATACTCACTGAATATTGAATAATTATAATCGCGGAAACCATTTCTCATGACAGAGTTTAAGAGAATGGTGTCAGAAGGTCGCATGGAAGACTGAAAACTACTTCATTAGTGTTCATTGCCTCAATCAGTAATTATAACAGTTTGCTAGTAAGTAAAATGACCTCTACACTAATGAAAATACGAGTATAGTGTACTTAAAATATTGAACCGTCTAAGGTAAAATAGCTCTTCTCAAGAATTAAAGAACAATGTTCTGTCTTTGGCAATTTTCAAATCACTGCTTAACAAATTGGTTGAACGTTTAAGATATATGTCATTTTTGTTAAAGAGAACATACCTATAATTTCATTAGATGTTCTATTGGTTTCTTGTTTATTTCATTTGCTTATTTCATCATGCCATTTAAATTATCTCCATGTTCACAATTATGCTTTTGACCTTTATTGTACTATGCTTCAATAATGTATAAGTAATGTTTAGTTACAACTGTCTTTTTCCATCATAAGTGACTTTTTCTCTTAACCACGTTCGAAATATATACTAAATTGCGAACCAATTTGATGCCAAAATTAAGATTAGAATCAAGTAGATTCCCACATTTGACTTGGTCTGCCAGCGGAACACAACATTTGTATCGAGAACTATTACTATACAGAGTGTAACAAAATCCTCAAAACTTCGCGAAAAAAAGAAGCCCAGCAATGGTAGCGTAGCGTGACGACGCGAGTCACGCGTTTTAACGTCGTAAGTTGCGACTCTCACTAAATTCATTGTCAAATTTGGTCATTTTAGCGCCAAAAAATTCGCGACTCGCGTCATTGTACCACCTATGCTGTAGTGCGGACATTCACTGTGGAAATATCGCAAATAGGAGATGGGCGAACGGGAGATAGAAGGATTTTATTACACCGTGTAGATATTATGCTATACCGTGTCTTCTTACGGGAGAACGGTAAGCTAACATCCTTAACCTGTCCATTGCCTTACGGTGCATTAATTTTAGAAATAACCGCAAATTAGGCTTTTTCTTTTCAGATATCTCTAAAAGTCATACCTAAATCAGTCTTGAATTCGGCGCACCTTGGTTCGCAATGGGGTTGGTAACGCAAAGCTGAGTATAAGCGGCATATCGAGGTTGTAAAGCTAAAATATTCGTTTCTGATTGGTGAATTGGTCCGCCTTTCTCTTATTGTTTTCTGATTGACGAATCACAACCTCGTGTGGTGCAATAGATATTGTTTATTGCCTGACCCGTTATCGACTCGTACATTTATGCCGACGCACTTTACAGCGCGAAAGAAGTCACTCTTTTCTCTTACTTAATATGACGATCCGTAGCTGGACAGATTGAACATTTAGATTTGACCTAGATTAGGTTAATACACTGTAGTACAATGAAAAATGCATGAACGTCAATTCCATTTTATTGCCGCTTCAAGTGTATCATAAGTGTACACGTATCAAACGTTATCTAGGCGTCGATGGTATGAAAAAACACGTCAAGTGATCTGACCATGTATCTGTCACTGGTAACGCACTAACAGAATCGAGGCATTGTTAAATATTATTGCGCTTCATGCGGATCTTAGCAATTTGAAATTTATAACAGAATCAATACCAACTCAATTATTTATTTAACTGGTCTAATCACGTTTGTTTGTCAGGTAAAGTTAATCACCCTAATTCCTACTGTGAGTCGTTAGAAGATACGTTACTAACTCTTCCACAAAACATCTTTGTAATAAATACACGCCAATATAATTCGTGGCACCTCATTTTGGCTCTTAAACGAAGAGCAGGATCGCGTGATACATTTCGCTCAAGAAGAAGTCAAGAGAATCCAGTGCGGAGAAGAGAGTGACGTCAGTCACGTAAAAGCGCGTCTAGGATACTACTCTCTGGAACTATGTATTATACCTTGTGTACTGTGACAGGAATGGAACGACTACAATCTGCGCTGGAACGACTCCGAGTACGGTGGCGTAAAGGACCTGCGCATCACTCCTAACAAACTGTGGAAACCTGACGTCCTCATGTACAATAGGTGAGGTAAAATGACGAAACTTGGGGTACAGGAACTGACTTATTCGTCGATTAATTAATTAACTGTATCTTTCGTGTTAATTTCGCGGATAATAGATATAGGCGTATAACAAAAAATTATATGTGTGGGCAAGCACAGTTCTTAGAAAGCAATTTTCGTTTATATCAAGCTGGGTAACTCTGAGGTATTTTGTGCCAAACCAAAGATTATTTTTGCTAAGTCATAAGCCATCATATTTCAGCAACTTGTCAGATAAAATAACGAGTCTTTGACCCTTTCAAACCTAAAAGGCACACGAAGTAATATTTTGGAGAAGAAGAAAGAAAAATAAAATAGCCTCTTTTATATTTTCTTCGTGTAAAATGTACGTTGCGGACCTGTCGAGGATTTATATGGGAAGGTAAAATTTATAAGCTTAATTTCCATAAGTCGTATAGCAAAAGTTATTTCTTTTTAGGGTTCCGTACCCAAAGGGTGAGGGATCCTATTATTAAGAGTCCACTGTCAGTCTGTCTGTCACCACGCTGTATCTCATGAACCGTGATAGCTAGACAGTTGAAATTTTCACAGATGATGTATTTCTGTTGCCGCTATAATAAAAAATACAGAATAAAAAAAAATTGAATAAAAAATAAAACCCGACTTACACTAAAAACTTAGAAATAATTTATACAACAAGAAGTATTTATACATGTAGGTATTCTCGAAGTATAATTTGGAATCGGTGCCCAAAATACATGTGTTGGTCATGTAACTGGGCACCGACTACAAATTATACATCTACAATACCTACAGGAATAAATACTTCAAATTTCAGTGTTGTAGTGTTTCGAAGTCGGGTTTAATTTTTTATTTAAAAAAAATATACAGAAAAAAATATACAAGTCCCTTATAACCATAATTTACCCTACTTAATTAGTTGCTCCAAAATTTGATGTTCTAAATTTCCATCTCCGAAAGTCTTCACCAGAACATCACCAAATTATCTTGGGACTACTTTTACGCTATTTTATAAAACATACGGATATCACTAAAGGAATAGCCCCATTAGGGCTTATTTACTGCTGTCCATTGAAGAGTTCCGTTCTCCATCTCTGAAAGTTTTCATCAAATATTCACCAAATTAAAATGGGACCAATGGAACGTTATATCTGTTCGAAAAAAAAAAGAATTGTTGAAATCGGTTAAGATTTGACGGAGTTATGGAGGAACATAGCCAAAAAAAAACGCGTCGAATTGATAACCTCCTCCTTTTTTGAAGTCGGTTAAATAAATATTTAAGTGGTGCTCCCATACAAAAAAACGTGATTTTTTTGCTCAATATTAATAACAGCAACAGGTATATACTGGAAATATTCAAATGTTGTATAGATGTAAAATGGTACGGAACCTTTATGCGCGAGTCCAACTTGCACTTGGTCAGTTTTTTTGATGCCAGGGTTATCGCTCTTTGTTTATTCATAATATGCTTTCTCAGGAATCACTGAAACTCATTTGAATTTTGAATTTATTTCTAGGATTCTTTCCAGGCATTTTATTGAAATGACTTAATTTGTGTATTAGAAAATGTAGAGTTATAGAAATTGCAACGCAGATCTTAAACCTTTAAAATGTGTTTTAAATAATGAAAATAATCTTAAGACCATTTTAATTGATTTTATGATTTTAAAACATGGGTTCTATATTAAACTTGATAAAAAACTTCGCATAGAAAGAAAATAACAATAACTTCCACACAATACAATCAATTGACCTGGTCCCAAACTAGGATACCCTGTGCTATGGTAACCAGGCAAGGACATCAAAAAACATGAAAACACACACAGACTGAGGCCATTTGTACAAATGTACGGCGGCGCCTAGTGGGAATCGAACCCACGACCTCTATCTTGGTAGTAAGCACCTTAACGGCTAGTGAGTATCCGGACTGAAGTGGTCAACACTGGTTAAAACGTTGTGGTAATCATATAAACAGAAATTTTGCAAAGTCGGGGCGAGGTCCGAACGGCTCAGTTGGTATGAGTATTGGCACAGTATTCTAGAGACGCGGGTTCGAATCCCGTTTCGGTTCAGAACCTTCTTATCTTTGTGACGTTTAAGTCCGTTCTTAAACAATTTAACTCTCAAAACCTAGTCCGCTTCGCAGAGCAAATCTGCTTTAGACAGTCAATCCAATTGAATTTCCCACAATTATAGTTCGGCGTAGTCATTGAACAGTGAATAGCGAACAGCTTCACCCTCAGCGCCAGATGTTAACCCGAGCACTGCATTGACAACTCGCTCACAAGATTTCTACGAGACTGGAATAAGCGCTTGTGCGTTCTACTTCGTGCAGTTTGTGCAATCTCGTATTTAGAGTAGGAGCGCTTTATACCTTAAACTTGCACAAATGTGGACATGTAAGGCAATGGAGAACTTGCGCTAAAAATGATTTAATATAATAGGAGAGGCCATTTTAAAAGACAAATAAATGTGATGAACTTTTTTTCTCTACCACTAATACATTTCTAGCCTGTCGAAAAGTCAATATAGTCACGTGGCACAAAAACACGTCATACAAATCGGGCCCAAACTATGATGTCACGACTTGCACGTAACACCTTATAATGTGTGAAGCGTTTATCGATACTTGAGTTAACTAGTAAAAAAATGTTTTTATGCGTTTACACCCTTGTAGAAAATCGTTTAGAATTCGATGAAAAGACTGAATTTAATAAGTTTTTTATTGTTAGAGTACCTTTATTTTTCGCTATTTTTTTCCCGAAAACCCCGAAAAAAATATTTTGTGGTTATGGTTTTATTTTGTAATTTTTCCTGAGTTTTTATATGACTCCTATGCATAAAAGCAATGCCACTCCAATTTAAGTTAGACGCAAGTTCCCCATTATATTTGCGTCTCTTTCTCTCTCCGTAATATTCGTGCCACTCGCATAGTTTGGTTAATTTACTATGTTTTGGAGTAGCAGCTCTCCTTTTCATTTGTAGGTTATAGTTACTCCGCTTAACATTGAATTGACTTGAATAATTCCGCATTGCACTGAAACGAGTTGTACAAATGCTAGCTGTTCTAGTATTCGAATCTAATATTTTCTTGCAGCTAAGAAACGTACGAGAGTGGAAGGTGTAGTGCCAGTGAAAATACCGGAGTGATTTATTACATAAACTAAGTGTATAATTTGAATAATTAGGTTAAGGTATTGATTGTATGAGTCTAGTTGTCTGATATATAAAATAACTATAGATGTAGAAAATATACCTACATCGTCGTCGTGGCGAATTGGTATGTTACGGTTGTGTAGCGCTGTAGTTCAGGGCCTGCCAACAGTCCGCAACGCGTTGTTCTCTATTGCGACAGTGCTTGTGTTGCGACGGATCCAATGCACATGCTACCATATAAGTGGGACGTGGTCAGCATACGAACGTTCGGACCGGTTGACATTTGCGAATGGGCTAGATGGAAGCGAGATATTGCTCAGTTCTTGCCCGCGGGAGAAAAAAGTCTCAGGAATAAGGCGTATCGAATTCGATCGATCTGGCAAGAGCTGGATGAGAGTAGCCGAGGACCTTACTCAGTGGCGTGCAATAGGAGAGGCCTATATCCAGCAGTGGACAAGCATAGGCTGATGATGATGATGATGATGATGATGAATAAGGCGTAAGATTTGGGGAATAACGCCGATGGCGCTTTCGAAATTTGCTATTTGCTCGACACTCATGTATATGAGTGGAAATAGTATTATTTCCTTTTATATTTGCACGCACAAGCATGGACAGTAAATTAGTGGATGGGTACACCGTTAAACGTTTCTGTTCTTTATGGAAAGGAAAAATTGTCTATTGTCAATATTTGATTTCTCTATATTCGCGCGTGCGTAGTGCGTACCAGTACGGACAGCAAGTGAATGGGTATATTGTTAAACTGTTCTGTTCTTTATGGAAATTATTCACATTCAGAAACCCCACCAATCTGCTGACAGATAGTGTTTATTTTACCAATGAAATGAGCGTAGGACGTGTTGCAGAGTAAACCGCTTTGTGATCGGTTCAGTATGTTTATTCTAACACTCAGTCTCTTCCAAAGTTTGAGCTCAAAGAAAAGTTAAAAGAGTTGTTACTGTAACACACATTCACGCACGCACGTACGCACGCACTCACACACACACACGCACGTACGCACGCACGCACGCACACACACACACACACACACACACACACAAACACATACACACACACACACACACACACGAGATAGTAACGCCTACGAAGCAAAATGCCTAAAATTTGATAATGTCTATGTAGTAAAACTCATAGAGATCAATATGAACGAATGAAGTGGAAAAGTTTTTTTATTTTATTTTATGTTACGTAGGTACTTAACGTAAGTGTAGTCTAAAGCAAGTCATGTTATTTGATTTCTGGTTTAATAAAGCTTATTAAATAACGACTACCTGCTTTGCATTGTTGTAGGAAAGCGGTCTACTCACTTACCTAGCAAGACTACAGTTAGGTAAAATACAGCGTATCCAATTGCAATTTAGTCATTTTGCTTCCTAGTCAATAAAAATTTTAGGTCAAATTAGACATAGACGTTTTGATTTTTAGGCAGCATGATCAGAAAGGCTCAGGAGGACCATGGCTAAGATAAGATGTAGTGATCTCTAAGATATACTGTCCTTGTTAATTATTTCTTAAATTTGCCGCAATATTTTTGTCGCAATAATTTTGAACGGGTCCGTCAATTTTGGTGTACATCAAGTTTTTTCTGTTGCTCTTTAACTTTTCCATGATAAAATGTTTTTGTTCTTCGCTCGCTATTAGTCTGGGCAATGCTTTTTTAAATAAATAAATACATACATACATAAACTCACGCCTGTATGCCAGAGGGGTCGGCAGAAACCAGGTACTGTATCAGCAAAGGGCAAGATAAAAAGTATGTATGTATGTAGGTATTCGATCATTCTTGCTTTACCTCCATCCCCATAAATCGGTAGTGCGAGCAGATTCACCGACAAATATTTATTGGATAACATATTTTGCGCGGAGTTGATGAGCTATTTGCTTATTAAGCATCTCAGTACGCCCCTAGAAAATTTAAGAGTCGTTCATGAACATTTTACCGTAAGTACTGGCTTATTTCCGTGTGGCGCCGGATTAAGAATAGCGTCACTCCATTTCCTTCCGTGGACGTCGTAGAAGGCGACTAAGAAAAGAACAAGAAAATAAGACGGGCAGCAGCGTCTTCCTGAGATTCCAGCCGCATACTGCGATCGCCAACCCGCCTGCCAAGCGTGGCGATTATGGCAAAACCCTCATGGTTATGAAAACCACGAAGGAGGCCTATGTCCTGCAGTGGGCGTCAAATGGCTGATGATGATGATGACTGGCTTATTAGAATCTAGTGGTTATTTCACAGGGCTACTAAAAGTTGAAAAAACATAACAGCATTATTACAGTCATGCCTAACAGGCGTCGCAGTTGCTTTCAAGGAACGTCTAAGTTAATTGGGCCGCTGCCGGTGGTTTAATTACTTTTCACTGTTTGAATTAAAGCGCTTGTACGCGATTGTACGCTCCTGCTTTTCACGTTTGCACACGTGTGTACTTCTGTTTAATGTGGGCATTCATTTTAAATTAGAGCAGCGCGTTCTTGTTGGAGTTTTTAATGTTTAAAAGAAATATGTCCGCTATTTTTCACGAGTTTTCTCGTTAAAGAGGCTTAGCTTTTAATGCCAGTTGAACATAACGAGGCTCAGACGGCTGAAACTGTAATTTGTTGAAAGAGTTTCTCACTAATCGTAGAAAATCTTTCTATTTCGTTTAAGTACCAGTGTTTAACCAGTAAACCATTTTAAAGCCTTTACGCTTTTTTCTAAGGTTAGCTTTTATGGAGAAGAAGAAGAAGAAATACATTTATTATATCAACAAGATACATCACAGAAACAAAATAAGCAGATAAGTAACATAACATGCACAACAACAGAAAGAAAACTAAATACACAACAGACAAAACGAATAAATAAAACAGGACCATAGATGTAGCCCATGGTGTATTTAAGTTGCCACAAAAGGCAGCTGACTCAGCGTTGTGCTGAGGAAGTGATCCCTCAGCGCTGATAGAAACATTAATTAATTATACTAGAATCAGTGAAAGAATGCGGACATCTTTCCCTAGAACATCGTTCTGGCTTACTAGCTGCAAAGGGCTAAAGAGCAGAAACAGCTAATTGTTGTAGCCTTTGTGCTACTTGAGTATTGTCAATGTGACGTGCATCTGAGCTAAATCCAGACCAAACGACCAACTACGAACGAAGGCATTCACCAATCAGCACCGTAAACGAAAGAAGGCGAACGAAGACCACAGAAGGTACAAGTCGACGGCAAGTTACTAAAAAGCACGGCTGTAAAGGTTGATGTTGCTGAAGTCTGAATGGTTTGAAGCGGTTATGTCATCATCATCATCAGTCATTTGACGCCCACTGCAGGACATAGGCCTCCCTCATGGTTTTCTAACTACGAAGGGTTTTGCCATAATCGCCACGCTTGGCAGGTGGGTTGGCGATCGCAGTATGTGGTTGGAATCTCAGGAAGACGCTGCTGAGCGTCTCCTGGTAATTTAGTTCTTTAGGCGCCTTCTATGACATCCACGGAAGGAAATGAGTGACGTTATTCTTAATCCGGCACCACACAGAAGCGGTTATGTAAATACTAATAAAACATGGCGTCTATTTAGACTTTTCATTTTAAGTATTTTTTTAGTAACTTTTGAGATACGTAAATTAACAAAAAATATAGTTGAGAAATCTTGTTTTAAAAATGCGCGAATAATTAATACCGCCTCTCCATCTATCAAAACAATGACCCGCGGACCTGCGGCACGCGCGCACCGCTCTGGCTGGCTATTAATGGTTCTAATAGATTCAAGTCTATGTCAAGATATGTTTGGAAAATGCCTTTGTTTAAAAACCAAAGTAGCGTATTCGACAGCTATTGTTGAGGCACTTAATTTTGCTATGACCTTCGAACCACCCAAAATTCATGGTGTAGTAA
Organism: Yponomeuta evonymella; assembly: GCA_963969515.1. Taxonomy (NCBI): domain Eukaryota; kingdom Metazoa; phylum Arthropoda; class Insecta; order Lepidoptera; family Yponomeutidae; genus Yponomeuta; species Yponomeuta evonymella. Next base: position 20,716,030 of record OZ018343.1, on the reverse strand, counting down.
ATAGTACCCTTGCTTTAACCAAAAACTCTACACTGATTCCTACACAATCGTACGGTAGCTTGGTCGACATAAAGGACCCCATATATGGAACGATCCGTCGCTAAGATCAATTTGAAAGGATGTCGTACATGAACCGATTGGTCGTTGCGATCGAACATTTACTTGTTTGAAACGGAACGACAGAGACTTGCTCAAATAGTTCCATACGTGCCCTATAAAATGGAAAACGAACTTCTTTTCCTTACTTATGTGGCAGTTACTTTCTGTTGTACAATTAAAAAACACTGACTATGCCATTTTTTCAAAATAACTCTTTTTTGGTTAATACGTCCTTTATGGGGCATTGTATACGTTTCTACAATATGATCCCTGAGGGGTTCTCTGCCTTTTTGCAGAAACATTTTTGGCCGATTTTCATTTGGCAACTAACGTTTCGAAGAATATTATTTTGCGGAATAATCATTTGCCAACTTTTCTTATTATTTTTTTTTTATTTCCCAACCTCGCAGTTGCCAAGTGTTTGTTTGGTTTGCTTTTTATAATGACATTTTTTCAAAATGTCAACTTTTAAGTAGCGTATGTTTTACTTAGCGTAATATTTATTCAGTTGTTTATTGTATACCAAATGTTGCATTAAGTTTCGTTAAGTAACTTATGTGGGTTTGAGCTATTAATAACCTAAAGGTTAGGAAAACCTAGTAAAATGGATAGAATTTTCCGTGTTGGTCACAGTTCTAACCTAACCTAACCTATAGGTTTGCAAAACCATCTATTTACGAAAAGGGAACTGTTTCACAGACGAAACGTTATTCATCTAATAGTTGTTTGGCCTAGTAAAAGATTTGAAAAATAATAAATACCCAAAAAGTTTTGTTTCATTATAATAATCAGCTTAACAACAATCCTACCAAATGAAACGTTGCCATACAAAAATTTGTAAATCGTTTGTTGTCAAAGTGAAAAATAGGTGAAATGTTGGTTGGCAAGTGATAATCAGCATAACAATTTTCTGCGAAAAGGCAGGATCCCTACCTGAGGATATAATAGGCTTACCAGAAACGCGGTTCAAAAAATGTGTAAAGCACAGTTTGTGCCAAAAAAGCTACTATAACATTGAAGTTTATTTAGATGACACTGATGTCTGGAATTAAACCTGGTTCAATGCATGAGTTCCCAGTTTTAGAATATTTATATAAACTCGGTTAATTAAGGACTTGAAAAGACTAGGTTTAGAGTTTTTTTGTCCATTTTTTCTCCAAAATGATCTAGATTTTGAAATGGACACCTAGTTTAACTTGTAACGTTCATTAGGTCGCAGTTTCTGTGCTACGTTGAATAAAAAAAAATTGAATTGATAGATTTAATTTGATTTTAATTTGTGTTTATTCTACGTTATTTTATATCTGAATCAAATACACTTTCTTTAATGCGATCACTATTCTAATAATTTTAATAGAGGAAAACACAGAATATCCAAACACTATTCCAATAAACTTACTAAAAACACTTATTATCGCGGCAACAAACTTAAAAAACTGTTGATTCAGCGTTACAATATTCATGCATGGGTTTTTGTTGCGATTTCCGACATCGTCCTCGATGAAGTAAATCGTTAACGATCTTGATATACACTATCGATTCGTCGTTTCAATCGGTCTGAAACGACGGATCGTAAAGATCAATCGTACCGTGTATGGGGCCCTTAAGACAGGCAGATAATGCATTGGACTATCTATCTATCTTCAGAACTACCTTCTGACCAAAAACTGACTACCATAATACAAATAAAACCGACTTACGTCACCATAACATAAGCCATCCGATTCAATAAACACGAATACTGGAAATATTTCCGGATCCAAAGGCCTATAAACCGTTTATGTGACGGCGGCGTGTGTGCGGTCGCAATAGATGTCCCAGGAATTGATCCCACAAAGGTGAGAGAGATTACTTAGGCATCTCCAGGCACCTTATGGTGATCTTCAGTTTCATACTGATAGTTATAAAGGAATACCAACCAGAAAGGTGTGGCCAAGGAGCGATTTTGGCCGTCTGCCAGAGGGTTTCATAGTCGAATTTTATTCTTTAAGGCGTGAGTGGTAGAGTCTAGATTGCGCAGTATCTAACGGTCGTCTAGGATTTTGGTGATTGTTGTTTATATCAGTTTTTTTGTAGTGTTAGTATTTGTGGCAATACTTTTTAAGCTGCAGGCTCGAGTTTATTAAAAACAGTATTAAAAGGGACATGATATTCATCGTCACGTCGGTCTAGTGGTCTGTCTCGCGTTTGATTTTATCAAAACAGAGGTCGTGGGTTCGATTCTCGTTGAAGGCTGCTGTACTTAATTTGTACAAATGGCCTCAGTCTGGATGAATTTACATGTTTGTGATGTCTTTGCCTAGTAACCGTTGCATAGGGCATCCTTGCTTGGGATTAGGTCGAGAAACATAGCAACTAGACATTTTATACATAAGCAGCCTAAATACGTCCCACTGTAGGGCACAGGCCTTCTCTCAGGGAGAGAGTTTGGGCTTAATCACCACGCGTGCCTACCACGAATTGGCGATTTCATCGTATGTGAATAGCGCTAACATATGTGAATAGCTCAGACACTCAGGCGTCCTCACGATGTTTTCCTTTACCGTTAGCGAGTGGTATTGCTACAATAACTTCACAAATGTACATAACTTAGAAAACCAAGTACATGCCCGCACTGGGGATCGAACCTGGGTCTCTCGCTTCCGAGTCCGATATTCTATCCACTAGGCCACCGCAATTTTATGCCGTGCGCGTTTTATGCGGTACGGTAAATGTACGGTACCTATTGATTACCAAGTTGTTTTATGGAAGTGGAAGTCACATCTCTTTTATTTACACTTCTCCTTCTTTGTAGTTTTGTAAAAAAAATAATGTAGGTACTTTACTTGGCTATAAACTAGCTAACTGGACGTAGTAGTCTGTTAGTACCTGTTAGAGCTACTACAGAGAAACTCCTGTTTCATATATCCACACAAAGCGTAGGGGTCACTTTAAGCAACTTGACTTAGTTTACTGTGGACCTCTGGTCTCATAGTTGTATGCCTCATACGGAGGTAACAAAATAACGTTGGTACACCTGTTAGTTAGGAACATTGCCCAATTTGTGGTCGGCAAGAATTACCACTTCTGTCTGACTTTACGACTCAAGTCGAGTCAACAGGAGTTAAGTGAGACTCTTATTACGAACGGGTTTGTAGAATGTGTTATGGGTGGTGTGTCGCAGAATAGTTTGCGTCAATATCTGGGGGTCCAACCCCGGACATGGGGCAAATAGGTAGATGCTATGAATAAAGGTTACGCATGCCGTTTTATTGACCATTGTAGTTAATAAAATGATACGCTTACCTTCAAGTTTTGAGGATGTGTTTCCTAATAGTAAAATCTTTTGTGCATCATATATTTTTTAATGTAGCCTATATGTAATATTGCAGAGCACAGGCCTTCTCTCAGAGAGAGAGAGAGAGAGGATAGACTTAATTACCACGCGTGCTTAATATTTAATAATAATGAAATTATTTATTGAACAACCAAAAAAAATCGGTTTTACAATATTAATGATTAGTTTTAAGATTACACTTTATCAGAAGCAACAACGAAAATATAATCACATGTGCCTGAGTTAGGGTCTAGACCAGTATTTCAGATACTGTGCTCTTCCGAACAATATATACGAAGGGGTGTTAAGACTAGGCACATGAACCAGATATTTTGTAATGAAACTAGCTCTCTCGGCAAAATACCTACAAAATATACACAAAAAAATTCATAAAAATGCTTGAAGCCATTTTCGGAGAAGTTCGATAACAAACACTGTGACAGGATATTTTTATATAATAAACGAGCTAACCCCGCAAACATGGTTTTGCCATATTAATTTGCCTACAACGTACTCTCAGACCTACCAAATATAAACAAAACAATTCATAAAAATCGATGAAGCTGTTTCGGAGGAGTTCGGCAAATAGCAAACACTGAGACACGAGATTTTTGTAAAATAATTTAAGCTAAAATTCGTTGTTAGTTGTGATCCTCTCTTTGTGTGTGTGTGATAGGTAAGTTATAGGATCTGTAAACGAAATTAATAACATAATATAAAATAAATATTCAAATAACCATAACTATAATGGCGCAGGCTAGAAGGTAAAAGAAATAAAATTAGTGGTTCCACAGATAGAGTAAAGTAGAGTTTTCCATCGGTCTTTAGATTTAGATCTCTGTATTGTTGTTGTATCGTAGAGGCTTAGATGGATCTCATTTTCAACATTAATTAATAAATTTGTGGCTTCATAATATTTAAATAAATAAGGACCCTGAGCGGAGTGCAAACACAGAATTATTAAATTACTAGCTGTCCCGGCGAACTTCGTACCGCCACAGAATCCGTTTATACGATTCTTGCACAACGCCATCTATTCTTAAAACACAACGTTCGCTCGCAGAACGCCATTTTAAACTTAAAATAAATATTATCCCACGGGAAGGCATTACCGGGATATCAAGTATGCTGTGTCTCAATTCAGGTCTTTGTTTATCTGTACGCCAAGTTTCATGTAAATCCATTCAGCCGTTATTGCGTGATTGAGTAACAAACATGCGAACATCCAAACCTCCAAACATCCAAACCTCTTCACAAACTTTCTGATTTATAAAATTAGTAGGATATATAATTTGGTCAAAAGTTAATCCAATAGATTATTAAATATAGGATGAAAATGAGTGCGATTAAAAGCAATAGATGGGCTGCAACACTGGCCAGTTTAAATGAAAACAAAGCTATAAACTATGTTTTATCAGATTTTAAACAATAACATAGTTGGCAAATATTCAGAGCTCGTTCCGCTGTGAAATATTTACCTAAAATCTAGATTTAGTCCGGGTGCAGTTTGCAAGCTCGCCTTGAGTGAACGGAATGCCTTATTTCGACAGTAACAAGGCTAATAAACTTATTTAAGCGTCGGGAAAGCTTTATAAATACGTATTCGATTGAATAGTTGCTTTCAATTTAGAAACCACAGGACTATTACCCTTATGCCCTGTTATATTTTGACTGCCTCGTTGGTCTAACGGTATCACGTCTGATTACCGTGCCGGAGGTAGTGGGTTCGACTCCCACTGGGGGCCGTCGTACATTTTGTAGAAATGACCGTAGTCTGGGTGTATTTCCATGTCTGTGATGTCCTTGCCTCGTTACCATAGCACAGAGTGTCCTAGTTTGGGACTACGACAAGTGATTGTGTTGTGTAGAAGTTATATATGTTGGATGGGTAGGCAAAGATTATTTATAACTGGTCATTGGCTTTTGTTTTTTTATATATATATATATATATGTCGGATGGGTAGGCAAAGATTATTTATAACTGGTCATTGGCTTTTGTTTTTTTTTAAATTACCTGTGTCTTCGGCTTTCTCCGCGTGGAACTCTACAAAATATGTGGCCTGACTCCGTCTGGATAGTCCATTTTAAATATTGTTGAAAGTATTTTCGAAATCGTGTGTGTATAAATCTCCAGAATTCTACACATAAACTTAATTATAGTACGTATCCAATCAAGTATCAAGTAAGCAATTATATCAGTTAGATGCAGGGCCCTTATTATGAAGCAGCGATATGTTCGTTCGGAAGGGTCGTCAACGTCGCGCTTGAGCCCGACAATTCACTCGAATCTAGCGACAAATACGGTTCTTTTTTTTATAGTTTCATATTTAATACACTGACAAGCAAATTCAGTCGAATCTAGCGACAAATACGGTTCTTTTTTTGAATAGTTTCATATTTAATACACTGACAAGCGACCATCTTGCTACATCCGATAATGTCGCATTTTTCATAATAAGGGCCCTTATTTTTGAAGCAGCGATATGTTCGGAAGGGTCGTCAACGTTCCGCTTGAGCCCGACAATTCACTCGAATATAGCGACAAATACGGTTCTTTTTTTGAATAGTTTCGAAATTTCCTGCCACTGAGTAATGAACGCTAGAAATGCATGGCTCTTTGTTAGCCCAATGAAGTCATATCATATCTTGAGATAGTGATTTGCGACCACCTCGCTACTTCCGATAATGTTGCATTTTTCTTAATAAGAGCCCAGATCTACGCATTATTGTATGTATGTTATGTAAAACGTATATTAAACACGAACAGAGAAAATACAATTTCAAACCTTCCATTATGTTTTCTATCAGCGGAGTTCAAGCAGTATAATAACGTTCATATTTGCACACGCGAACCTTCGTAATTGAAAGTGGAGAGAGGCGACGTTCTTTAACGCGGCATCGAATTGTTAGTTAAACTTGCGCTGGCGCTTTTGTCGATTACAATCGTTCTCGGGCATATTGGCGTTATATATAGTGTATCAATGCCCACAACACGTTTGATTCCCAACACAGCAGTAGTTGGGTTCTATTTTTCCCGGGCAATTAAAGTATGGTGAGATGTACTTCGATGTCTATGAATTATGAAAGTCTGGTTATTTATCCATGTTTGTCGTATCCTTACCTGTCCCGCGAGGGTAGTATAAAGGTGCGAGTCCCGCGTTTTGCGCCGCTTAAACTTCATAATTTGACAATCAATGTGCTGGAAAGTCACAACTTTTGATATTTAAAACGCGCGATTCACGTCGTCATTCTACCTAAGCCGACAGCACGAGTCATTATTCCATGCGCGGGAATAGTCATAGACTCGCTGTCATCCGTTACATAAGCGCGGGTTGGAGCGATTCTAGGTGTACTTCTCGGGTGCGGGATAGGGGTTTATGCTACCGGGGCTGGTTACCATTTGATTTTGGGACCAGTTACTGTGTTGTATGGATGTCAAGATAAATAGATAGAATATTCTTTATTGTAAGTACTTCAGAAATTACAGTAATGTTATTGTCAGATTGAAACCACAGTTACATCACAGACTTGGTGCGAATTATTTCGGTCTGTTCGTTCTGGCTCAGCTCCAACGTAGGGCGCAACACATTTGATTATCGGTGCTTTTAAATCGCTTACAGGTTGTATGGCGGAGCTGGGCCATGTTTACAGTCTGCCTTGGGCCGTCATCGGGCTCAGCGCGGGCATACAGACGGGGTATTATTTGGTCCAGTGTATACTAAAAAAAAATGCCGTTTGGTGCTCGGTGTAAGAATATGCCCACCCTGGCTTCATGACCACCCTTTGGTGTCGTAAGAATCGCGAAGGGCAGTCCAGGAGATGGACCGTAGAACGTATCGTATACTTAAGTACAAGAACTGTGATCATCACTCCGCCTACCAGTGTGTTGATTACGGGTGAATCTCCCCGTAGACTGTATGTCCTTGGGTGGGTTAGAAACGAGGAAGGGTTAATACACAGAACGTTTGAAGCAAACTATATGATTCTTTTCCGTCAATATTAGTCTTTATAACATCTCCCGTTACGAGTTTTCACGAAATAAGATGACATTATTTTGCATACAAAACAATGTTTACGCGACTGCAAAAGCAAAGGACGATTATATTTTTAAAGTTTCGTAAGCATTTAATGTCTGTAGGGTCCCCTTCAAATGTCCAAGGGTTATTAAACACATTTTCAGACAGCAAGCAAGGCAATTCAAGTGTATCATTTCACCACTTGATATTCCATATAAAAAATTTTCACAAACCTTACATCTCATAAAGTAATCCTTTCTTATAGTGTCATTTGCCATCAGAACCTAACTAGTTTTCATAACATAAATTAATTAAATCGACAAAGTTCTACTAATATTATTTCAGAAAACAGGGCACGAGAGGTGCACTATTGTTAAAGCAATAGTTTGTAAAATGAAACATTGACATATGTTGCTTGTGAAGTGATTCGTGTGTGTGTGGGTGTGAGAGAGAGAGAGCTAGTTACTTAACTTGTTCTATTATTATTGCTGCCTCCGTTATAACATTCCAATGTGTCTGCATAAAGTTGTGCGTCCGTCGTGAAAAAGGGTTGGATGCCAATATCCGTGCCTGTCTGTCCCCCGTGTTAACACAGCATTGTTGGCGGCCCGCCAGCAACAGGACATACGATAAACACCACAGAATCACATCTCAGCACTGGATTTCCTGTCCTGCCGGCTTACCAATTCCTGTAAGACCTTAAGGACGTGGAGCATGCTGTCTCGCTCGCACAATTTAACATTTTTAGGGTTCCGTAGCCAAAGGGCATCTCATTAACTGTGATAGCTAGACAGTTAAAATTTTCACTGATGATGTATTTCTGTTGCCGCTATAACAGAAAAAAAAACAGAATAAAATTAATATTTAAGGGGGGCTCCCATATAACAAACGTAATATTTTGCTGTTTTTTGCTCGATATTAATAACGGCAACCACACGCTAACAGTGATGTCCGAGTCCATTGTTATAACCACCGCCTTTTACCATTTTTATCTAACTACGGTCATAAATGCGAAAGTTTGGATATATTTTATTACTCAATCACGCCAAAACGGCTGAAAGGATCTGAATGTAATTCGGCACAGGGATAGGTTATAGTCGGGAAAACAATATAGTCTACCTTTTATCCCGGAACTCACATCGCACATCAAAGTATCCACGTGAACGAGGTCGCGGGCAACAGCTAGTAAATTCTATAAATGCGGAAACTTGAAAGCATGCTAAGTAACTGTTTCAGCCCCTAGAGCCATCGCCTACGACGACTTTTGTACGCGCTTCCGCTACAACTTCTGTACGCATGTTTTGTGACAGTTTTGAGAAGCGATGCGAACGCGCTGCATCGTGGCATATGTTTTGCTTCCATTTTTACCAAAGCGCAGTGCCCGCGCGTGTACGGCGCGTTCGAATTGCGTTTGTAAGTGGCCGTGGGCGGTGGCTCTTAATGTTAACGATATTATATTAGGTTTCTACTTTTATCCCTCCATTCATTCCGCTGCATCTGTCTGCTGGGAGACATACTACTGACCGAGTGACATGCATTATTTCATTATTTTTTTAAGCGACATAAATATTGTACGACATAATATAATATCGACATAATATGCAATAATTTCAATAGTCTTATTATGATTTTTACGTTATTATGCACTCAAGTAAAGATAATATAATAGGAAAAACCCTGTTATAACCATTATAAGATTCTTTTGCGAAGCGGTCCTTCGGCAGTTGAGGTATCTGAATAAATGTACATAATGTAAGAACTATGAAGCGCAGCAGAGCTCACGGTGGGTATCGTGACAACCCTTTGTTTTATTCTCACACACCAGCGGTTGAAGCTCCGGGATTTTATTTAGTCCTAGACATGTCACGTGTGCGCTGCTGGTGAGGATTATGGCAGCGACATTATAGCTTTTTAGGGTTCCGTGCTCAAAGGGTAATAGGGTATTACTAAGACTCCGCTGTCCGTCCGTACGTCCGTCCGTCTGTCAGCAGGCTGTATCTCATGAACTGTCACAGTTAGACAGTTGAAATTTTCACAGATGATGTATTTCTGTTGCCGCTATAACAACAAATACTAAAAACAGAGTAAAATAAAAAAGTAAGGGGGGCTCGCATACAACAAACGTGATTTTTTTGCCGTTTTCTGCTCGATATTAATAACGGCAACGGGTAGACGCTGGAATATTAAAATGTTGGTACGGAACCCTTCGTGCGCGAGTCCGACTTGCATTTGGCTAGTTTTTTATGATACTTAGTAAATAAATCTTACAGTAAATAAATGTAATATGTGGTGAAAATAATACCCTAAAACCTATTTAGAGGCTAAAAATTCCACCCATGCAGGGACTTGAACCCGCGACCTCTGGCTAAGCGTGCCAGCGCTCTCCCAACTGAGCTAATGGGCGAGTGCAGGCATCGGCGAAATTTCGAGCCTCTTTACAAACTTCTCTGTATTACGGATTCAAGTATCGGCATGGGTGGAATTTTAAGCCTCTAAATAGGTTTTTAAAATTGTCCTCAGCACGAGTTAGTGCAACACAAAGAATATAATCATAATACCCTATTTTAAAATCTCTCTATAGTTCCCTTAAGGCGCTACTCGATGTTAACTAACTCCACCATTATAAACAAACATGTCTTGGCTTTAGATCATATGTTCTAAAACTAGCCATAACTGTTGTTAAGATTTATGATGTTCAATTATAAAAAAAATTATTATAAAATAGGTTGTGATTTTCTTCCCTTGCTGGCGCCAGTTAGCGCGTTGTCGCCTTAAGGTTAATCGGTAGATATACACAGGGGGATTTTGTAAAACTCAGTGTCGAAAAACTAGGTAAATTATAAACGAAAAATGCTTTCTGAGCCCTTGCCCAAGTTACAACATGATACGATCAACCTTTATATACACGCACTTTACTCAGTTACGACACAGGCGAGATTACAGCAAAAATGTAAAACCCTTAACAACACCAACTGCATAGGTCTAGAGATAATTCAGTTTTCTTCCTTTCAGCTACTCAGCGTGCGGTAGACATCTCCCAGTCGAGTTGTCTGACAAATTACAGTTAAACTGCAGTTTAACTCGTGTTCTTCCGGGGTGTAACTATAACATGCAGTTTCGAAATTTCAGCGCTGTTTGCCTGAAACACAGTGGGATCTGAAATTGGAGCGCAGGCGTGTAAACTACAGATAAATTATGTAGAAGATTATGACGACTTAACGTGGATTATTTTGCTGTTTGAATTAATATTTGTTTTTAAATAAAAAATTAAAAAAATGAACAGTCGACAGCATATCAACCATTGCACGCATGCACTCTGCTCAATTATGTTGCAGGCGACTTTGCAACTAAAATATAGAGGTCGAGCTGCTGTCAACCGTACCTAACTATTTTTTTTCGAATCTTTTTGTTTTGGATTTTTTTTCTATAGAGAGATTTTATTTTGCTTAAAAATAAAATGTTTTCTTTTTCTTAAATAATAATAAAAAAACCACTAACCTTAAAATTTCAGATTTAAGTGACAACATGGTAGGAGACACCCGAATGTGACGATCGGTACTTCGTTAAAGGAAGTAACTATCGTTCGCGCGGTACGTCCGTTTCCTACTCAGTGTTGCCACAATATAAAACACTAAATAATAAATCGTACAAGGTACTCTTGTCGCTGATTTGAGTCACCACGCGTCATCGTCTTGCTTAGCAGATGAAAAAAAAGTACAAGATTTTTATCACACAGAATCAGTTCTTTCAAAGCTCTCCATGGTGGCAAAAGAACAAAAGTGATGATAAAATTTGCGCTGTTCAGGCAGGATGATGACACCATGCCATCAATGATGAAAACGTTAAAAAAATTAACATAATACCACAACTGTGCATAACTTGTGTGTAACTATAATTTATTAGACTATTGAGTCATAAAAAATAGCGAATTGCCTTGTAACATTACTTACAATTATATTTAAGTTTTTTTCAATGCTGGCATAACCACATTAAACTGGTCCCCGATGAAACCAAAGCACTAATAAAACATAAACCTACCTAACTATGTACTAAAATCTTAATTTTCCTACTAAATACATTTTAATTTCTGCGTTGAAGCTTTAATTTCTTAAACTCAACTTATACGAAGTAACTGCCAATGCCTTCCTTGCTTCTTATGCACATTTAAATAAATTACTTGTGAAAACAAAATTGTATTTGAAATAAATATTTGTTTTCATAAAAACAAATACGGCTTGCACTGACCTAAACAAAGAGTTTTTTTTTTAAATCATCGTTTCTTTACATTTATTGTTCCATTTTTCTTTTCAATGAGGATGTTTATTACAAGACGCCGTTTTATAGTCCGAGATTGAATGGCCTCGTTTCGATCAAAGGGAAGTTTTGTTAGAGGCCTCTCAAAAGGGATCGAGAAAGGTCAGAGAGCCTCCAGTGACTCATTTAGTTTAATTCAACGAGTTAAAATAACGAAACACCCCCCACTTCAACTTTGATATAGTGTCAGAGAGCCACTTCGTTTTAATGTTTGAGAATACTGTGGCGCGAATCTGCAGCCATTAACTTCAGGCTGTGAACACTCAAGTTGTGGTTCAGTCACGTAATTAGTCAGAAAATGGGTGCTACGAAACGTCCAGTCGTTCGTTCGTATTTCAACATTTGACTGTCAGTCGTCTCGGTAATGCTGTGTACAGACCGACAGAACGAAGGCATTCGCCGATTGGCCAAAGGCGACCGAAGGTACGTGTTTGTATACACTTCACTGACATCCATGTGAGTGAAAAAAAAAAGTAAAAGTAATAAAGGTTCCATTTACCACAAATCCTTATAATCAATCAAATTATTAAATTAAATAATACTTAAATTAATAAATAGTTGAGAGGTCAATTGAATCGTGTGATTTTAAAACAACACAAGTCACATGTGTTTTTAAAATAACACTTGCCCATTTTTTTTTTATTAAATTATTTCCACCTACCTATTGATTTACATTAGAAAAAAAAATTGTAGTTTATTCATACAGAAATCAATATAATATGCTAAAATATTGCTGTTGTAGATATTAGTATTTGAATAAAACAGTTTTTTCTATTTCCTGCAAAGTTGTAATGAAAGGACATGTGTCGTTTTAAAATCACACGATTCAATTGAGTTTGCTTGATTAAGCGGTAACGTCCACACTGTTCGTACACTTTCATTCGTTAGCGTCCCTCTGGATGGTCTGTACTTGGCATTACAAAATATCGAGACAAAAACTGGGCTTATGGATAACACTCAAACAGTAAATTGGAAAACGTTTATGTTACGACCATTACGCACGACAATTGAAAATACTTTTATACAAAATTAATACATTGCACATTATTTTAACCAGAAAAGAAAAAAAATTGAAAAATAAAATAAAATACGAAACTTTGAGTTCGAGTTATGCCATTTAAATGATAAAAAACAATCGTATAAAAACTCGATACAAAATGGGCCTTTGCAGTTTTGGAGCATATTTACTAAACTTTTTTTTTCATTGGTGTTCAATACACGATTTCATAGATGACTACCAGCTTGTGAAATTGATAAACTGCGAGGCTCAGTGATACTTTGTATTTTGTTAATATTCGATAAAAAATTGCTTCATCAGAAATAAACTAGAAGTAACTTTGCATATTTCTCATTAAGCTGTGTTTTTTTCTATCTGTCACTCAAATAAATAACAGAATGAGTAACAGAGGAGAGAGGTTTGCAGTCAAAGGTAAAAATCCAAATCTCGGCATTTTCCAGTTTGTAATAGCACCCATTAAGTAGATACATTACTACGTCAGAGCAGAAACTTTCATAAACAACCCCTCGCCTCAAAACGAGAACAAAAAGGTCCCGATTCTCGAAACCCAGTCGTAGAGCCCACCCGAACCAATGACTCACTCTCCTGTTACGTTGTTCACTCTAGTGCTGATGAAGGTTTTGACGGGACCTATCAGACCAACGTGGTGGTCAGAAACAACGGCAGTTGCCTGTACGTACCGCCGGGGATATTCAAGAGCACATGCAAGATGGACATCACTTGGTTCCCCTTCGACGACCAGCATTGTGATATGAAGTTCGGTAGCTGGACCTACGATGGCAACCAGGTACTTCTATATAGGGTAAAGACTACGCTAGCAAAAGTAGGCTAGCTTTACTCAGAATTAATATTGAATTCTTGTCATCTGTTTTAGAAGCTCATAGGTATAAGAATTTTAACTTTCACATTTCATTGACAAATGAATTGTTGACAAGTTAATTGAAAAGTTTAGCTGTCTCACAGTGAGGACGGATGATTTATTCATCGTATGTAAAATAACTAAAGAGCCCTTTTCCCCGTGTTTAACCATCACTTACAACTCCATTAAGTGTACGTAATTTTAATAAATGGATTGATGTAATCCCAAATTAATGCTCTACACGGTAAGGTATAAAGTAAGAGTAAATTTATGCACGGTAAACAAAATCGATCTGTATGTTTAGGAGATTAGGGTCAGTAATAATTAAATCTCTTTTACCGCCAAGATCGGTCATTTCCTTGTCAAGATGCTGTTATATTTAAAGCAGAATCTTGCTGCGCCCTCAAGAGTGAACTAAGCTGTCAGAGCATTTATTAATACCTGGGCCCTTATTATAAAAAAATGCGACATTATCGGAAGGGTCGTCAAGGTCGCGCTTGGGCCCTAAAATTTACTCGAATCTAGCGATAAATACGGTTCTTTTATTGAATAGCTATTACGATTCAACTAAACTACTCAACTATGGAAACTATTCAAAAAAAGAACCGTATTTGTCGCTAGATTCGATTGAATTGTCGGGCTCAAGCTCAACGTTGACAACCCTTCCGATACTATCGCAGCTTTATAATGAGAGCCCTGTAACTACAACTTAATAATGGTGATAACTTTAGGTCATCTATCCTAAAAAATCGATGACGTTTTATTTGACGTTAACATCTAATGGTACTGTTTGCCGACTGATGGCGCTGACGTCAGACATCAAGCAGTCATCCCATCATTAGATGCAAGTGTTAAATACAACATCGGCGGAAATAAAAGGATGACCAAATAAAATGTAGTAGATTATTATATTATTGGGGAATAGGTAAACAAATAAAGGAACCACGTGAGAAGCCAAAGTATGTAAAATAACCTAACAGTTTTGTTTGTACTATTTTGCATTCAGCAAAATAATATCGATGAAAATCTTCACCACACGAAGCACTTTTTCGTTAATAAATATGTAAAAACAGATATCCTGCCATACGGGTGTAAATATTTGCATGTGGATATTCGGTTTCATCTGCATGATTAATTTATGATTACGATAATTTGCATGATTATGATAATAAATAATAAGTAACTGTAACAAGCTTGTCATTCTAAATGTCACCAAGTGATTCCTAGAGACACTTGCTCCAGCCAATAGATAGATATTGTGATGTTTTGAGCTGTTCCAATTCATACTGCATACTTTCACAGAGATTTTTATTGTTTTTTTTGCTCTTGCATAGCAATTGCTAAGATTCTTACAAAAGACAAATGTAAACCAATGAATTGCTTTCGTCAAGGCTAGGAAAGATTTATCTAGATTTATATCGAAGTGTGCTTAATACATCTTTTGAGCCTGCAAGTAATTTATACTCCCCACGTATGCTATTTCTCGAGGAAGCTGGATAAAAGCTTATATTATGTTAATTATGTTAATTTTAGCTCAGTAGTTCTACAATTTACTGCCCCGTAATCTACTGGTTTTTCTTCAAAAACCTACCCGTATGGCATGTCTGAAATGAAATATTGAGTACATAGAACACTTTTTATTATTTCAAAAGGTTCTCAAATTTCCCTTGCATCCCAGTACTGAAAAAAAGAATGAATTAAGAATGTTACTCGAAATATTAGATTATATTTATCTCGATAAATATTGATTATGGCATGAATATAAATAACACCAACAGAAGAAGGCAGTTATAGCATTGTTATGATTTTACTAACGTACAAACATTAAATGAGAATCTTTTTGCCATTTGATTGGTAATCAACTAAGTATATCTTTAAAAAGTGTTAAAGCTCTGCTACTAATCGTGGGAGAGCCTTAAAAAAATAGAACGCACTTAACAAAAAAAACTGTTTCTTAATTAGAAAATTGCCTTGTTCTGTGCCTGCATGCAAAAGTGCGTGTCTTCATAACGTTTTGTTCCAAACAGCTGGATCTGGTGCTGAAAGATGAAAACGGTGGAGACCTGTCGGATTTCATCACGAACGGGGAGTGGTATCTAATAGGTAAGTACATCGAACATAGAACTCAACATGCTGGCATCCCTATTTTATATTATGACCTATCCTCGTGAAGATTTAATCTAACGTAACTTTGACATCGTAGATCAATTATTATCTTTAAGAAATAAGCTAGGAATGGCTAGTCTTCGAACGTGGATGATAATTGGTGTTATGGGTTTTTCAATGAATGTACCTGACTATTTCTATGGTAGACCATTTCAAGTTGTCGACGTTTTACTAGTACGTCGTTCTGCCGGTGAAGTCAACTTCCCTATCTCAACTAAACAGCATGTGGCTGTTTTGCCATCATCGTCAATTTCCCTGATAGACCTTCTGATACGGAGGGCATATTTTTAGGGGGAATAGGCTTAGACTTAGACACACCACTAGATGCATTCTGACGCTCTGACTTTGCCTTGTCCTATCTTGTATTTATGTGACTTGTTTTTCCTTTTTATTTATAGATGATTCATACAGCGCCTAGAAGCAATTCCTACCTAATAGGTGAAGTCACTACTCAGACGCTGTATTGTCCGGCACATATAATATATTTTTTTGCGGAATACGCTTAGACTTTGACACCCTACAGGTTGCACTCTGACGCTCTGACTTTGCCTTGTCCTATCTTGTATTTACATGACTTCTTATGCCTTTTCTTTCTTGTGATGTGTTAATTTGTCCCAGTACACGTCTTTCTTTCTTTCTAAATTTTAAGCCAACACTGATTAGCGGTAGCAGCTGATTTTGTAGTTCATCTGTAAGCCTTCGAAATTCTACAGGGATGCCGGGGAAGAAGAATACAATAACGTACGCGTGTTGCCCGGAGCCGTACGTAGACGTGACGTTCACGATCATGATTCGGCGACGCACGCTGTATTACTTCTTCAACCTGATCGTGCCGTGCGTGCTCATATCAAGCATGGCGTTACTCGGGTTCACATTGCCGCCGGACTCGGGGGAGAAGCTTACGCTGGGTAAGACGCAAAACACATCAAATCTTTTCCTTGCATATTTCTTTACACACTGGCTGTTAGGACAGTCATTTGAAGGGTACGGCTCAATTAGGCGGGCGCAAACCAGTTTCTCCGTGTGGCGCCGGATTAAGAATTGCGTCGCTCCATTTCCTTCCGTGGTTGTCGTAGAAGGTGACTCAGGATATCAATTACCAGGAGACGGGCAGCAGCGTCTTCCTGAGATTCTAAACACATACTGCGTTCGCCAACCCGCCTGCCAAGCGTGGCGATTATGGCAAAACCCCTCATGGTTATGAAAACCACGAAGGAGACCTGTGTCCTGCAGTGGGCGTCAAATGGCTGATGATGATGATGAAACCAGTTTCTCATGTAGAGACAGAGTTAAGTGAAATCTTTGTCTCTAGTGAAGGAGGTGTTGAGTAGCACAGACACTGTGACTTAAGGAACGTTTAACTAAGTATTTTTAATTTAATTCTAGATTTAATAATATAGATCGTTTTGGAGAAAAAATAAAATCAAATAAAATATTGATAGAAAACGTTAAAATACCGGAAGGCGTAATGTCTATCTAAAGCAAGGACGTCACACAGGTATCTTAGTTTCGGACCAGGTCAAGTGATTGTTTTGTATGGAAGTTATTATTATTATATAGGTAATCTGTTCTATTTAATTGTTACTAGCATATATTTGAACACTGTCTAATTTAAATAAAGATTCTTACTCTATTCCATTTTCAACTGGTTTCCGAATTTCACTACGTAACTATTTAAGTACCTACGTGCCTGGCCCGTTTGTTTTTGAGAACTCTGAAGAGACAAATATATTTCAGAATTTACTTGTGGTGTGGTTTCCATTCGAGAACTTTTCGGCCTCTAGGTAATTTTTTTTCTGAATACAAAATAAGGTAACACCTTGATTCGTAGACACAATATTTACACGTTGCTAAAATTTCATTGCCATTTAGAATATTTCACAATAGAACTTTGTAAATTAAAACCCAAATTACGTTTGTACAGGCATTGCCTCGTGAGTCGAGCTCTTAAGTTTCGTTCTGTCTCTTCAGATTTTTGTACAAAATAGCAAGACAGATAGGTGTTTAATAAAATACTGAATTATCAAATTCTTTCTTCAGATTTTTCAAAAAATGTCTATCTGTATTAACTTCATTCAGAAGCCGTAAACTTTTTAATTCAGGTTACGTGAATACCTGAATTAAAAAGTTCACTTTTTATGTGACTCTAGTCTTCCTCGTTTATTATGTTTACATAGTTTTCGTCCAAGGATATAATAGGTGTATATGTATAATATCGTTGTTCAAGAAATATAAAAAGCATGACGTGGCCAAAAGTGATTGGCTATTTCTCATCGTCAGAACCCGATATTGTTGAAGCAACATTAGTGAATCCCGATCTCTCATTGGCTGTGTTGTGAATGTGTGTGTCTCTAGTGTTTAAGATCGCGTACCTACATCATGGTAAGTAATACGAAACGTAGAAGACCATTAATGTTGTTCGGTTTTCAGTTCCATCGCCATCGATCATCGTGTAACGTGACAAGGTCCATTATGTGAATTAAAAAGTTTGCTTTAGCGGGAAAATACACGTAGGCGGATCTTCAAGCACATCGGACGAGGGAACCGGATGAAATAAGTTTTATGGGCTATTTGATGAGTTACGCCGGAATTCTCCTGTTGTTATTTCGTGATTGTTAACCGCTGTTCGTTGCATTGTTACGAATAACTATATTTCAAAGCTAAAGCGGACGAGGAATTCGAAGAATTAGTTGAAATTTTGAATGAACACCATTTTTTTTTTGGATTTATTGGACTCAAAACCAAACTCAGTTTAAGACCTTGCTTCAGCCTCAGTTGGACCTTAGCTGTAGATTACGCGGGCCCTAACCATGTGTTTGGTTGCAGGAGTGACGATACTGCTTTCCCTGACGGTGTTCCTCAATTTGGTGGCAGAGACCCTGCCACAGGTCTCCGATGCGATCCCCCTGTTAGGTACACTGCCCAAGCCCTACCTCTTGTACCTGGCAACACGTTGTTTATCTGTAGACGAAGGTCGTTGCAGCGGTGGATTGTGTGCATCATTTTCGACCTGTCAACGAAGTAACGCAGAATTTCGGAACAGTTTCTTTTGAGTCGTAAATTAAGGCACCCTCAATAGGCAAGTAGGGCTACCAAGCGGCCGAAGACTGGTTTAGATCCCCAGACATCGCTGGAAGGACGAGGTGGCCAAAGGCCTGCGTGAGCTGTATGGTAGGCAACTGCTCGGGACAGAGACAATTGGTAACTTCTTGTATCCATTTGGCCTGGCTCAACGACCCGAAGTATTGTATTTATTAATATAAAAGAACATATTACACACTAGTGGATCTTGGTCTTTGATAGTAAGAGTAATAATTATAATGAAAGCTTATTGGAAGTGGTTTAATTGTCGATACTGAAGAAACGGTTTTCAGGTTTTGCATTATTTCATTAACATGTTGAATAAGGCTAACCCGCTAAAGTTTTTTGTTTATTCCCGTTGTCCGCCGGCGGTATTGTTTGGATAAGATTAATGTGCAGTTAATTCCCAATAAAAGAAAAATATTGAAGTTGACCAAAATAAGTGTCCTGTAGATACCTTAAAAGAACTATTTTACCCAATAGCTATATGTGTGTCTATTACCTATTACCGACTCGACTCTATTACCTATTCGACGAAGGGAATATACCTTTTGTTTTAAATTGCGGTCCACTAATAGGTGTAAGTTATCATGGCCCTTATTAAAGTCATTTTCAGTTCCTTCTAGTTTATGGTCTGTTTAAATGATAAATATACCAATAACAATCTTATGAACCTTTCTTTACCTTTAAGTAGCTACTGATAGGCGATGTTTTGCCAGGTGCTTTCCTAATTTTGTCTCTGTCTTTATCTTAATGTCTTTTGTTTAACTGTACTTCTTTTTACTTTTGTCATTTACTCCTTTGCGTGTCTTTGTTATGTTGTTTCTTCTATTAAATTTTATTTCACTTTTTAAATTCTGACTTATAAATAACTACATTAAAGTCTTAATCGACTATTTTAAAACATTACGAGAAGTAAATAGAGTGTTGATAATTAGCTTCTATTTTATAAATGTCTGCTTCCAAGTTTAAAAATCGTATTCGTTTAATGATCAGTTAGAAGTAGGTAAGTATTATCGATCTCTTTCAAAGTATTATTATGTTGTTAATGTATGAAATCTTGGAATCGATTTCAGCGACTTGTTAATACTTATTGTACTTAATAACTGAACTTTATAGGTTTTCTTCTTTTCGTGGATTCAATGTCTTTCACCTACTTGATCAGATTTTCTACTATTGTGGCCAATTTATGTAAGCACGGCATGTTATCTTCATCTACAAGCAACGTAATATACTCTTTATATGGATGCACAAGGTAAGTTATATATATATTAGTAACATCTTCGTTTTCATACACAAAGATGTTACCTGCACATTTATTTTCAATGTTTCATCGCGAGATCGATTCCTTGTTATTTATATTTCTCTGTGTTTATTTGTGTCAATGTATCTATTATGTGTAATTTTCTATCATAAATAATGCTCCTTGGGTTTGTCGTGGTTACCAAATGATACTTGGAGGGTGGTGTGAAATTTTAAAATAACTAAACATATTTTTTTCAATCTTCCTAATGGTATAAAAACCAATGTTACAGTTAAACATCTGCATCTGTATAAATATATATAAACAGGAACTAAACGTAGCATTTGCATGAACATATTATTTTCTATTTCGTTTATTATTTCACTGTCATACCTCGATACCAACTCAACACCGCTGACAGAAGATAAAGTCTCCATAGCTCGTATATCCGTGGAAAAGTTTGGACTCCAAAGGGTTAAAAGCTAAGATAGTGAACTAGTTTTTCATAGAAATTGTTATGATCTTTGCAGGTGTTACAATTCTCCTGTCGCAAACGGTTTTCTCCCTATTGGTGGGGCACGTCATCACTAAAACCTCAGAGGCGATCCCCCTAATAGGTGAGAAGAAACTATACGCGCACAATGTGTCACTAAATAAAATTTAATAACTACTAAATAACTAAACTTCTCAGTGAAATCTAATTAGATTACGTGAAGAGGAATGTTTTGAATGAATCCTTCAAAATTAAGGTGGATACAATATTTTGTCTTAAAATATTCCTCTGATCATAAAAATAATATTCAGGAACTTGAAATAACAAACTTTTAAAATAAAGCTTTTGCTTCTAATTTCAGATGTGCTTTCCTTCCACAGACTTCTGACATGCATTTTAGAATATCTTTGCTCATAGTAAAACGTATTTTCTGGACACTGTACAGTATTTGCCACTTTCGTCTTGTTTTACCTTGATACAAAGTGATGCAATTGTAATTTGTAAATTTTACACATGATAATGTCTGAAACAGTGCTGTTGCTCACCTACCACTGCTAAATCCTTCTTGTAATGTATTAAAATAACCACACAACTCTACCCTCTTTTTCACGGGATCTCCTCATATTTTAATTTACTTTTATTCTTATTTTAATTGGGATAATTAATTGTATGTCAGGAGTTCTCCACTGAACGAACGTTGTGAAAATATTAGTTTTAATTAACGTAAACTAAGTCTTAAATCTTAATTTAACCTTCAAAGTCGATGCGGGTGAGAGACGGTGTAGCAGCAACCTCCAAGTATCTTAAGGCTCTTTTACGCCAGAGCAACATCGTGCTACAGTGCGGCATGCCACCACTTGTGGCACGCGGCCCCTTGCTGCATGCTACAATCGCCAACATCATGCGGCCGATGTAGCGTGCGGCAGTTTATTTAAACATCGTGTTCGGATACAAGCTGCGACAGTCTGCCACATGACGCATTGCTGGTATTGACGCATGAAGGTGTTGCTATGCCGCACGATTATTGCCACAGTGTGCGACATTTTTTATTATTGTAGCATGCGGCCTTGTGGCATTCCGCAATGCTGCACAGTGTTGCCCCGGCGTATATGGGCCTTTAGTGCACATTTGTAATAGACTCTAGTTTGTCACTATCGCTTTAAATGTTTCATAGTTAGTGGTTAACTTATTAAGTAACTATCGTCAAGAGAAGCGAATCGTTTTATTATTGATGCTTGAAACTCAAAGAGAGATCTAACGTGGTTAAAAGGAAGCTGAAGCTTTGTATTTCCAGTTTTCAGACACATATTGTGCTTCATGATTTTAAGATTTAAATTATGCAACTATTTATTCTATCTAACTATTGACTCTTGACAGAATTTAAGTTTATCAGATAACTCTGTTTTATTCTATCTGTGCAACCAATATTTTTAATGTTGACACTTTCACATCTATGCCTTTCAATTTATGGTTATTTGAATAAATACTTATCTTACAAATTGCCCTTTAAATTATTTTATCTACACTCATATCATAATCTTCAAATTAAGAATTCAAAGGTAAACACATATTTACAGGCTTTAAACAATACATAACTTTAAAGAAAATTAAAAAAAAGTGTAATATAAAGTTACATTAAAGGTCAGATTTTTCACTTTATGTTACAGTTATTTTTTTTAAAGTGTTGCTGTGATCACGGAACAAAACTTAAGTTTTTTTTTAATGTCAAAAGTTGACTTTATAAAAAACCTAATTTCATTTTCGTGGTACCAAAAGTTCAACTAAAAATACCTAAAATTGCGCGCGCAAAACTGAGTGCAGACGATTGAATGTCAAGATACTTTTGTCGAAATTGCGCCATTTTGTTTCAAAAATTTCATTTATTGGATTAAAAATGTCTGTTGAAGATTATGATATAAGTGTAGATAAAGTAGTGTATGAGACTGCACATAACTTGGTATTAAAACACTCGCCAATGCTATTAAAAAACTCGCCAAGGCTCATTTTTTAAAATCTCGCTCGTGTTTTAATAACCCTCATTATGTGACAGTCACATAAACTACTATATTTATATTCTTGAAATAATCTCATTAAATTGTTATTTATTATAAATAAGACGATGGACAGGTTTTTTGCCCTTACGTATTTCACGTATCAAAATTCAAGAGGACACTAATCGTGACCCGACAAAAATGGTATTTTATTGACAGACTCGGCCGAGGGCCTTTCTTACTCGGTGAAAGCTTATTTTTAGAGTATCCCTACGCTTCTTTTGATGATATCCGTAATGGCCTCTTATAACAAACATGCCATGAAGCCGTTTTCCTGCATTCGAGGAATTTCGGGATGAAAGCGGGGGATTTTCACGATTTTGTTTACTTTTCCTCAAAAATATTTCGTAATAGATATGAGGGAAAATATTTTTCATTTATTTTCATTTATTCAATGCATTTCATGAACAATCTCGAA
Organism: Yponomeuta evonymella; assembly: GCA_963969515.1. Taxonomy (NCBI): domain Eukaryota; kingdom Metazoa; phylum Arthropoda; class Insecta; order Lepidoptera; family Yponomeutidae; genus Yponomeuta; species Yponomeuta evonymella. The sequence continues at coordinate 20,692,956 of OZ018343.1, read as the reverse complement.
AAGATACAGAAGTTACTTAACTAGTTGAACATGAACCCTGTAAGGGTATAGCAGATTGACATGTGTGGCGTATACAATTGTAGAACATGCATGTACTTAAATAAATCAAAATTTACAGCTAAGATATTAAGCTAGTTTTCTTTTTATACCTAGGTTGTTATAATTCTTTATCACCTATATATTCATCTATGGAGTAATAGCACTTTTTCATTAGTAGATTTTTAAGTTGAATGTTAAATCTTGTGTATTTTTTTTCATTTTTAAGACTGTCCGGTAGTTTATTGTAAATGAGTATGCATCTATACTGTGGGCTATTCTTGAAAATTTCTAATTTGGGTGGGGGAAGGACCAATTTGTTTTTACGACGTTCATTTTTATTTTGCTCGAAGAGATTCATATTTTTGTGTACAAATAGAGCGGCTTCTAGAATATATATTGACGGTAAGGTAAGTATATTTTCTTGTATAAAGTAGGGTTTACAGCTCTGTCGTTGTGCGATGTTCACAATAATGCGTAGACATTTCTTTTGTAGTATAAACAAATCCTGAGCATCAGTACTGTGGCCCCATAAAATTATTGCGTACCTCAGCCAAGCATATGCATAGGCGTAATATGCAGATAAGGCGCAATCTTTTTTGGTGTTACATTTTAATACCCTAAGCGCGAATGTAAACTGGGCTAGTTTTGATTTGGTTTTCTCGATATGTTTTTTCCAGTTTAAATGCGTATCTAGCGTTACTCCCAGCAGGGTAAATTCATTTACTTCTTCAATGTTTAGGGAATTCGTAATTGATTTTAAGTAAATTTCTTGTTTTTGGTAGGGTTTAAACTGTATTATTTTTGTTTTTTTATTGTTCATTTCGAGGTTGTGGTGGGAGAGCCAAAGTTTTATTTTGTTAAAAGTTTCTATTATATTTGAGTCATTTTCCCGGTCATTACTTTTAGGGCATTTGAATAGCAAAGAGACATCATCTGCGAATAAGATAGAATACGTGTTACATATAGCTGGTAAGTCGTTGATGTATATGATAAAAAGAACACACCCAATTACGCTACCTTGGGGTATCGACCAATTTGTTGTTTCTAGGAGGGAAATTTCGTTTTTTATTTCATTTGTTTGTTTATCTATGAATTCTATTTCTATGTACTGTTTTCTATTACAAAGGTAAGATTTTAGCCACTCTAGTGCATTTCCTCTGATGCCTACGCCATGAAGCTTACTGAGTAGGACTTCGTGTGACACTTTATCATAGGCTTTGGTCATGTCAAGAAGAAGTCCGACAGCGTAATTTTTATTCCTAATGTAGTTTATTATTTCTTGTACGTAGTTATATAAAGCCAAAGTTGTAGAACGTTTTTTCCGAAAACCAAATTGGTTTTTATCAAGAATATTAAATTTTTCTAGGAAATTATAGATCCTGTTGGTCATAGCTTTTTCAAATATCTTTGAGAATGCCGGAAGAACTGAGATAGGTCTGTATTGGCTAGGGTCGTCTGGTTTGCCGCCTTTTTTAGGAACTGGTTTAATTTTAGCAATTTTTAGCCGATCTGGAAAAGTTTTTTCATTGAATGATTTATTTAGTAGAGAAGTTACTATTGGCGTTAATTCATTTATGCACTTTTTTATTAGTGATGTTGGTATCTCGTCTACACCAGAGCTATTTTTATTTGGTAGGTGCCGTATAATATTATACACTTCCCTTTCAGTGACTGGGTGTAGAAACATTGAGTTTACTACAGGCGTAATGACGCTATATTTAGTGGATGGATTTATAATATTACTGTTTAGAGTTGTTGGAGTGGATCCAACAGAAGCAAAGTATTGATTGAATGTATTTGCAACTGTTTTTGGGCATTTGATTTCATTGTTATTGATTTTTAGTGTTAAGTTCTCTGCATTTATACACTTTTTTTTTGATGTAACTCTTTTTATTATATTCCACATAGTTTTAGTTTTGTTTATAGATTTATCCATTTCTTGTATATATATTTTTCGTTTTGATATTTTGATACTTTTTTTGAGTATTTTGGTATACGTATTATAATGATTTTTCAGTACTTTATGATTTGTTTGATTAATTAATGTTTTCAAAATTCTTTTATGTCTGCAAGATGTTTTTAATCCCTTTGTTAGCCAATTATGATTTTTATTTATGAGTTTGACCTGTTTCAAAGGGAAATTTTTGTCTAAAAGAGATCTGAGTCGATCTTCAAACTTATTGTATGTTATGTTGATATTTTCATTTGCTTGTAAGATAAAATTCCAGTTGGTTTTTCCTAGTTCTGTTCTGAAGGTCATGACATTTTCTACTCTGTTTAAATTACGCTTTACTTTGTAAGTTATGTTTTCTTGTCGCTGTGCACATGCTTCAAAACTATAGACAATACATTTATGGTCTGATAGTCCTGTATCTATAATATTCAGATTATAATGTTTGTTGTTTGTGAAGATCAAGTCTATGCATGTAGAACTTGTAGCTGTTTCTCTTGTAGGTATTTTTATTATTTGGTGTAAGTCGTGTTCTAACATTAGATCTACCAGTTTTTTGTAATCTTTTGAGTTTTTAATTGCATCGATATTGAAGTCCCCTCCTATTATTATATGCTTTTTATAGTGATGTGACTGAAGTTTGGTGAGGAGCATTTGTATACAATTAAAAAATGTTTCGATGTGACGATCAGCCCTGTAAACATTAATTAAGACTATATTAGGCTTTAATTCTACAGCACAGCACTCGATAAAATATTCTACTGATAGGTCTGTGAGATCTTGTCTGTTCATATATTTGGTTTCGTTAGGTAGCAGGATAGCCACACCGCCCCCTCTACGCTCGCGTCGGCTATAGGCTGCCGCAAACTCATATCCTTGTATGTGTACATATGGTCGCTGGGACTCTGTGATCCACGTTTCAGATAGACAAACGGCCTCGTATTTTTGTTCTTGTAGTGTGCTTTCTATTATATCTATCTTATTCTTTACACTCTGTACATTTTGTATCATAATCTTAAAAGTTTCGAAATGACTTTTGTTTGTTGTTGTCTTGGTTTAACGTCGGTTCGCATTTTCCTTCACAGCTTGTAACATTATCAGCATTGTAAAAAGTCATTATGCTTCTCAAGTTTTTAAGGATATGCCGAAATCCAAATTTGGTGACTTTTCCTGTATTGTGTGAGAACATATCGAATGTCAGCTCGTCATTGGAGTCGAAAAAATACGCGTAGCCGTGAGTCTGTGTATCCATGTAGAGTAGACTATTAAATAACTCCACCCTGGAGTTATACATAACTGCGCCACATATATAGGTCGGTGCGCATATGGCAATATTTGTGTTTTTTATTTTTTGTAGTTCAGTTCTAATTTTCTCTACCAACTCTAGATAGTTTTTGGTAGTTTTAAAGTCTGCCTCACCGACTATTATAACGCAGTAGTCCGTTTCTTTGAAGTCTCGTAGTTTGTCCTGCAACTTATTTAGAAGTACCTCAATGCCTCCGTTTGAATACATGTGGTGGCAGTACTGGCTTTTCGGCGATTCAAATGTGCTCTCAATGGCTGCAAGCGCCGAGTCGTTCCTGTTCCCACTCAGAATACAGATTTTTGTGGCACTGGTCTGACAGTCTTGATTTTGTTTCACCGTTTCTTCATCAGCCCTTTCCATCGTTTCGCCAGGGCTTTGTGCCGGTTTGGCTTGCGCAACTTCTATTCTAGATTTATGTTGTGTAGAGATTGGAGTTTCTTTTAAGTTTTTATTTTTATTTTTTGGTGAGCGGTGTTTAGTAATGGGATCCTCTGTGAATATTTTATTTAGTGTTTTAATTTTGTTTTCGCAGCTTATAACTTGCCCTTTTAAATCATTATTCTCGAAACTAAGCTTATCAATTTCATCATTTGCTGCTTCCAGCTTAGCCTTCAATTTTTCGATTTCTGCTTTAAGCTCCATTATTTGCTCGTTACTCCCGATTTTCAGATCAGGAAGACTTATAAAGCTTGCTTCTATATCCGATGTGGCTGTGCCATCCATTAATGACGATTCATCATCGGACACAGTATCGTTCCGCGTTGGCTTTTTTTTGCTCCAGTTGCTACGGTACTCTTGTTCATCTTTTTTTCACATTCAGCACAATTCCAGCCTTTCATCTTCAGCTTAAGCGGAATTCCCACACAGTCTCTGTGATAGACATGTTTACATGTTTTCACGGAACATGTAATGCCTTCTGTCGGGGTTAAAAACTTCTTGCATTTGTGGCATTTTTGGGCCATCTTTATAGCAAAATTTATTTGGTGTCGGTGGACAAACAAAAAAGACAAAGAAAGTAATAGTTGTGTTTTTTTGTCTCCCAGAGACACAATGCGCTCGCCTTAGTAGTTTTTCGCTTGCGGCTCGTTGATCTTTGGTAACGCGGGCAGCTGGTGGCTTGAGTCACTACTTATCAATCGCTTCACACAAAAAGCGACTTTATGTCGTGGCGTTAACCGTGCAAATCAGTTGGGTTCATTTGCAGAATTCGTTTAACTTAACAGTTTTATTGTATACCTTCACGGGTCTTTGTTTATTTGATATCTTTTAAAAGGCGATAGGTTCACTTATGGTTCTTTATGTATTGGATTCACTGGCGCTTTAAAGGATTACGGCACTATATATGATGGGTAAGATATTGATAGAACTATTTTTTACTATTAATGAAAGGTACATTTGCGATAGCCACTGTTTACTATTTGGGCGTCAAAGACTGTTCATCATCATCATCATCATTCAGCCACAAGAAGTCCACTGCTGGACATAGGCCTCCTCCATGGATTTCCAAAAAGACCGGTTGGAAGCGGCCTGCATCCAGCGTCTTCCTGCCACTTGAATGACGTCATATGTCCATCTTGTGGCTGGTCGTCCCACGCTGCGCTTGACGCTATGTGGTCTCCATTCGAGAACTTTTCGGCCCCATCGGCCATCAGTTCTGCGTGCTATGTGCCCCGCCCACTGCCACTTCAACTTACTAATCCGCTGGGCTATGTCGACGACTTTCGTTCGTCTACGGATCTCATCATTTCTGATTCGATCTCGTAGAGAAATTCCGAGCATAGCCCTTTCCGAAAATATTACTATGAAACAATACACCAAAACAAATAAAAAATGTTTGTTCGGCAGAATAAAACTTAATAATATTTAAAGTAACTCTGAACCCCAAAGTAAATTCAACTGTATCTTGGAGCACAGTGATCCATAGAACGTGGATAACAAGGAAAAAATTTGCTACTGAGCATTGTAGAGGTCATTTGGCAGGATGTGGTACTTAACTTCTCGGTAGCCACGAAACTGCAATAATGAACTTGCCTTAAACTTAGATTGGAGTGACATTCTTCTTATACCACAGAAAATTTACTCAGATATAATAAAACCATAAAACATTTTTTCGGGGTTATTCAGGTCTCAAAAAATGTGAAATATCAAGTTACTCTAATAATAAAAAAAACTCGTAAGATTTAGTTTTTTCATTGAATTCTAAAAAAATTCTAATAAAGGCGTAGACGCATAAAAACATTATTTTACGAGATAAATCAAATATTGCTGAACGCTTCATAAATTATAAGGCGTTTCCTTCAAATTATGTCGTCATAGTTAGAGCCCAATTTGTACATTTATACATACATTAACTCACGCTTGTATCCCAGAGGGGTAGCAGAGACCACGGACAGCCACTTGCCACGATCCTGACAAATCACTTTCACTTCCTCAATATTCATTAGTCGTTGCATGCACTTACGCCGGTTTCGGGTACTTTTTACCTTGCCCTTGGCTAATACATCCCATATTTGGTCGAAGTATGTCCGCCTGGGATGTCTCTTACCAGCCCTTCCACCCACATTCACTTGATATGCTTGTTTCATTAATTTTACTTCGATCATCCTCTCCACATTCCTTTCTAAATTCTAGTCACTACATCCTCTCTCAGTCCACAACGTTCTCTGATCAAACTATTGTGTATCCTGTTATTCAAAGTAACAGCAGACATACTTCTCAAAGACCTCATTTCTACTGCATTAATCCTACTTTCTTGCTTCTTTTGAGTCTGGCTACTATAGATAAGTGTTGAGACCAGCACTCCATTATGGATAGCCAATCTAGCTCTTTTGGAGTTATTTTGGCCACTCACTAAGGAATCCAATGCACCATTTACACAAATTTCCGCTTTTACTCTTCTTTCTATATCACCTTCACACTTTCCATCCCTCGTAAAGAGGCTCCCCAAATAGACAAATTCCTTCACTTGTTCCACCCCTTCACCTCTTATCCTTATCTTGCACTCAGTCATTTTATCATCTTTTTCGAACACCATTACTTTCGTCTTACTCGCATCAATATCCATTTCTTTCCTTTTAAATGCCTCATCCATTACTGTTACTTGTGTCTGCAGGTCTCCAACCAACGATGCGAACAAAGCCTGATCATCGGCGTATAACAAGCATTTGACCAGTAGCTCAACCGCCCTTATCCCAAAGTCATTCTCTTTCAAATCAGTCTGGCAATTTGTATGGCGCGTTTTTATACCACATGACTAGAATGACTTTTTGATAGGTTGTAATTTATAACTAAATAAGGTGTTATATTTGATAGGTTATAATTTATGGTGAATAAATTGATCAAGCTTTTGCCTGCGTAAAACCAACCGTTGATAGATTACATTAAAATACGGAAAGCAATATTGAGTAACAAGCTACTTGCACGTCCTAGGACATTCATTCCTTTCATTTATTCAAGAATCCAACCCCTAATATCCATTTTAAAATTATATTTACATCCAGATAGAAGCATATTTTAATGAAATATAAATTAATGATAAGCTTTGATATAGGTGGCCAAGTAGAAGTAAATTAAATCCAGTACTAATAATTAGGCCCTATTAAAACTAGACGATGTTATTGCATGTTTAGATGTAGATATAGTGCTCGTCTGTAGCTTTAATTTGACTAATTGACCTAATTATAAGAAGTTTTACTACAACTTCTTCTTGTAATGTTTTATTATGAATCGTTGAATTATAAAAAAATCCACAATAATCTAAAATACTTGCTAATTAAAGTATTAGAATAGAATATAAACAATAATAAAGAGCCCAATGTTTTACCACAAAAACTTAGGCAGTGAAATTTAAAGAGCAATCGTTTATTTAAAACAAATAGTCGACTTTTGAATTTTCAGCACGTGGTCATGTTACTCTGTCGACTATACATTAGACCTCCTTTGGATGTCTAATGTATAGTCGACAGAGTAACAGGTCAATACCTAAATTATAATCCTTTTAATAAAATCGTGGGCCGGCAATGTAATCCATGAAGCAGCCGTTTTTCAAAACAGAAAGCTTGATTCGTTAATTATTGTAGCATGCGACCTACTGGCTTGCCGCAATGCCGCGCAGTGTTACCCCGGCGTAAAAGGGCCTTAAAACGCAAATCCGCCCTTTACATATCGCCATGGCCCTAGATCTTCCGCACAAGTCAAAACTACACCCGCTAAAACCCAGTCTGTATTTTACCGTTATTTTTGTTTTAAACACTTGTTATTTTAAACTTCATTCTCTGTCAAAGTAAATGGCAATGGCTTTCCTAAAACTAAATAAATAAATAAATAAAAATACTGCCGAAAGTTTTTGTGGTAAGGCCTCTTCCCCCTCTTTGCCAAGCATAGACAGTAACCTCATTCCTCTGGCCTTCAGGCACGTACTTCAACTGCATCATGTTCATGGTGGCGTCTTCGGTGGTGCTCACGGTTGTGGTGCTCAATTACCACCATCGCACCGCCGACATACACGAGATGCCTCAATGGGTGAGCCGAGCCGGATCAGAGAGTATTTTAATTTCTAGAATTTGGGATACTAGATTTCCTGTTTTGACATACGAAAAAAACCGGCCAAGTGCGAGTCAGAATCACGCACAAAGGGTTCCGTACCATTATTTATACAACATTTGAATATTTCGAGCGTCTACCTGTTGCCTTTGTTAATATTAAGCAAAAAACGGCAAAGAAATCACTTTTGTTGTATGGGAGCCCTACTTAAATATATATTTTATTCTGTTTTTAGTATTTCATGTTATGGCGACAACAGAAATACATTATCTGTAAAAATTTTAACTGTCTAGCTGTTAGGATTCATGAGCTAAAGCCCGGTGACAGACAGACAGACGGATAGTGGAGTCTTAGTAATAGGGGTACGGAATCCTAAACACGAAAGCTGAGCCAAAACAAAACTATAAATGAAAGTTAGTTAAATGCTATAATGTGGCTGATAATAAACATCTGATAAATAAATATCGTTACACATAAAAGACAGTAATATAAGTTGAATAAGTGGAAGTAGGTTAGGTACAATTTGGCGACGATTAAATACAAGAATCATGCATGTATACTGAACAAATAATCGTAAGCGGTGGTAGCCCAATGGGTAGAACAATGGACTTGGAAGCGAGAGACCCAGGTTCGATCCCCAGTGCAGAGATGTACTGCAGAGATATGACTTTGATTATTTTCAAAGTTATGTACATCTGCGAATTTGTAGTAGCAATACCACACGCTAACCGTGAAGGAACACATCGTGAGGAAACCCGCGGCTTGATTGGCTCCGCCCGTATTGACTTGTCTTTCCTGTGGACTAGGCCGACTAAGCTGTCAGGATGGTATAGTTGCTGGGCAAGCTTACTCCATCTAAAAAAATCAATGTCCCAGGCACTGCAGCATCCGAGTGGTGCCTTCACTCATCTGGTGTGAGTGAAGGTGCTACTAGACACTGTATAAATAATCTCATTGAGCAGATGTGAAGGCCAAAGTTTTACTGCACAAATAAATAAATAAGCTGATATATCGAAAATTTTCACGACACAAAAAATTGCACAATGTGATCGGTTTTCTGCAAATAATAAATGTTTTTAGTCTTACTTAGATGCATACTCTTTTGCTGTTTTTTAATAGCCTTTTGCTTACTTGCTCCTCGTGAGTATAATTAAGATCATGTCGGAATCTTCCTTTATGGAAAAACATGTGGCGAGTACATGTAAACTCTGCGCGCGCACTAGAAACTCCAACATTCCTGCACGCGCAAGCAAAATGTTTCACATGACATACCATAAATATAACGTCCGACGAACACCAGTCGGACCGGCCGGCGGCCGTCCCCAGGCATACGATCTGCCTGGTGGGAAATTTCCTTTTATAGTGGAAGAGCACGATCACCCGCTCTTCCCTATAAAAACGACTGAACAGTTTGCGCCGCACTCAAAACACATTCTCAACCACGTATCGTGTACAGATAAAATCAGTCTTCCTGCAATGGCTCCCGTGGATCCTGCGCATGTCTCGGCCGGGCAAGAAGATCACGCGTAAGACAATCATGATGTCCAACCGGATGCGGGAGCTGGAGCTGAAGGAGCGCTCCTCCAAGTCTCTGCTGGCCAACGTGCTGGACATAGATGACGACTTCCGGCACGTGCCGCCGCCGCCGAACAGCACGGCGTCCACGGGGAATTTGGGGCCGGGGTGAGTGGAGTCTCGAATTAAAGAAAAATGTGGCTATTAGGTACGTCTGCATGATTTAAAACACGGCCGTTGCCTGGTCCTATGAGTACATATGTAGGAGGCTGTTTAGGCCGAATGGACAATAATTCAAAAAAATGTTAAGCTGAAACAAAAAAACCGCTTGGAGATTAAGCTTCACCGAATACAACCGAAATACTGAAAGATTTTTCTGTAGTTTTGTTTCAGAGGTAATTGAAAAATTGAAAAATAAAAAAAAAAGCCGGCACAGCGGCTCTACACGTAGGTGCGTTTGCCTTTGTCAGCCAAAAAAAAAGTCAAATGTCAATACTGTTTTTATAGTCTATGGTATATTGAAACGAATTTTCATCTGTGAACGAAAGGTAAAAGAAAAAATGTTAGCTATTTTTTTTATGCACGATCTATTCGAACCAACAAATAGACAACACAGATTATTATCGTGCATGACGTGACAATGACAAGCGACACTTTTTTTTTCAAGTAAAGGCAAAGGTAGAGGCAAAGATTATGTTTTTTGTTGCCTTCTAGGATACGTCACTTCCGGCCCTAAAAAATCAACTTTAAAACTTAATAATAACTATTCATCATCATCATCATCATCATCAGCCTATGATTGTCCACTGCTGGACATAGGCCTCTCCTATTGCACGCCACTGAGCACGGTCCTCGGCTACTCTCATCCAGCTCTTGCCAGCCGCCCTGCGAAGATCATCGCTCCACCGAGTCTGAGGACGTCCCACACTACGTTTACCGATCCGCGGTCTCCACTCAAGACTCAATAACTATTATTTTTAAATAAATACTAGAAATGATAAAATACATGTCCCCTATTTTTCTGTTTTCTTCTCAAAAAAGTGATAAACTCATAGGGCTTTATTGTTGCACTATTGTACATTAGGTTGCACAAAAGTATAGCCCAGGATGATATGATGTTTAGAAAAACCTTGTAAAGAAACTACCTACAGTGCCCTACATTGCCCTACAGTGGGACGTATAGAGGCTGCTTTATGATGACTAGGCAGTGCTGAAGAATGAACACTTATTTTAGTGATTAAAGAGCAAGAATGAGCCGAACACCAGGCACTGTGTAAAGCGTACCACGCTACGTCCCGTGACATTTGAAAAAGCGATTACATGGTTGTTAACTTTAGGTACCTACCTATTTTTTCTTTTTTGTTGTTGTTAACCAGGACCAATTACAATTTTTTGATTGAATGCCTAGCCAAGCCAATATGAACCCACGTGCTCAATCTTCTTTGTTTTGACTTCTTCTTAGACGACTGACCATAACCAGCTCAGTCTTGTGCCACTTCTTAGTCGAGACTCAGGCTTTGATCCCAGATGCTTAATCTTTTACCACCATCTCTAACCTCATGTACCCAAAGGTTTACGTTACCAAAATCTAGGCAAACACTAAATATATAAGGTAACCCGCAACGAACCCAAGTGCTCGCAGCTTCAACTCTGTTTTAACAGTGTGCTTACTGTGTTACCACATCACGTCTTCTTCCTACTTACTTCTCTATACTCCATAACCTTACCTAAGTGTGACCTATCTGACTGGAAAACATAACCAGCGTGGATTCTAGGTACTAGGAACTTAATCTTCTACCATCGGTTTATTTCTGCCTCGACTTACTATGTCATCACGTCATAGCAAGATTCAGCCAGTACTGCTCCTATATTAAGCGCACCAAATTCTGAATGATTACAATCGTCTAACTGTCAAATTCCATACTAATTGCTATCGCAAACGTCAGGATTCTGACGGGATTTGGTGCACATAATTAGGCTCCAGGTCAGGTTCTCCATTTTCCATCTGTAGATTGTCACCCGTCCCAGCATGTTCAATCCTCTTGTGACCCAAGGCTGACCAACCCCCCCGGCTGGCTAACGTAACCAGCATTGATCCCAGGTGCTCAATCTTCCGCACGGACTTCCGCCGCTCGTTCGTCCGTCCGTCGACGATGGAGGACGTGGGCGGAGGCCTGGGTGGCCACCACCGGGAGCTGCATCTCATTCTGCGCGAGCTCCAGTTCATCACCGCCCGGATGAAGAAGGCGGATGAAGAGGCGGAGCTGATCAGCGACTGGAAGTTCGCGGCGATGGTGGTTGACAGGTACGGGCAGGCTTACTTACTGCGCTGGCTCAGCCACCTAAAGAGGGTCTTGGCCTCCGGCGCAAGAAGTCGTCACTTGTCTCTGTCTTGCGCGGTCTCCTGCCAGTCGTCTACTTGGCACTCACGTAGGTCCTTGGCCGCTTCATCCTTCCGGGGATATCTGGGGCGGCCAACCGGTGTTTGGCCGCTCGGCAGCCACAAGTATGCCCTCTTTACCGCCCGTTGGCGTTTCACAAATCCCACGACTTGCTGTGGGTGTATTGTAGCGTTGTAGGTATGGATGCTATGTTTATAAGGCTTATTTTATAATTGACTAGATGTAGGACGGTGTACAATATACACAGTGGTGGTAGCCTAGTGGGTAGAACATTGGACTCGGAAGCGAGAGACCCAGGTTCGATTCCCAGTGCGGGCATGTACCTATGACTTTGTTTTCTAAGTTATGTACATTTATGAACTTATAGTAGCAATACCACTCGCTAATGGTGAAGGAAAACATCATGAGAAAACCTGAGTGTGTGAACAATCGCCAATCCGCGGTGGGCACGCGTGGTGATTAAGCCCATACTCTCTCCCTGAGAGAAGGCCTGTGACCTGCAGTGGGACGTATATAGGCTGCTTATGCTAGATGTAACTACTCGTAGATACCACAGATGATATCCATGGTGAATTTTGGTCTTGCATCTTTATAAACTTTAGTCTCTGCTCTGTTTTTCGGCGTTCAACAAAATTGTTCTATTGATTTTACGCGATTTTAATTTGGTAGCGTAATAAGCTTCATATTGGACGTAAAGCAGTCCCCTCACGGCTGCTGTTACGTCTGGCATCCGTGTTGCTCGTGCCTTATTAAATTTTTTAGGATTGTAAAAAAATTTTTAGGTATACTTTTGATAAATGTGGTCTGGGACTTTGCTGGATAATTAAATTAGGGACTTTCGATCAAAGCGAAGGATCAAAGCTCTATACTGTAGAGGAGCTACTGCATCGATATAAACATAGACACACGCACATACACACATGCTCACACACACATGTGCGTGTGTGTGTGAGCATGTGTGAGTATACATTCGTTGAGCAGGTTATTCTGAGCTGGATCTTAGTTTTTGTTAAATTTTATCAGTAACATTTTATTGAAAGTTTGTGTTTATGATTTGTAGGGTTTCTGCACTATCAGGGAAGAAATGACCACAGAGGATATACTGTGGTAGGAGACTATTTAGCCTCGTAAAACTGTATTTACGTATTGAATATTGTACCTATTGTATGTATTGTTTAAAATAAGATAAGATAAGAATATTCTTTATTGTACATTAGAGCACATGTTTCAGGTTCTGCCTGTTCGTGTTCACATTATTCACCATCATCGCGACGGTGGCGGTCCTGCTGTCAGCTCCGCACATAATCGTTCAGTGACCTAGTGACGGGTCCACGCCCACACCATGAGAGAACTAATATTAGACTCTGATCGACGTAGTTATACCTAATTATATACTGTATAAAATATTCTACTAAATACGTGGTTGAAACGCACACGGCTCCATTAAAGTCGAAAGACGGTAAATATATTAAAACGATACAATGATACGGATATATAGCATTGTTAAGTTCGACATATTATAAAACGATTGTGATGTTGACTAGTATGTTATACAGATAAACGTTGTCGAGTATAATTTGTAAAAAAAAATATTATAATTATTGTATTATGTAATTGACTACGATTTAAATGAGGTAATTGATAAAATTTGCATTAAACGAGCGTCGTGAGTTGGTTTCAGATTTGGTAGATGGTTCGATGAAACTCGAGGTCCACAGTGAGATAAAATACAAGAGATAATAAAATTAAGACGTCATTCGAGTAATTTTCAAGTTTTATAGGACACGTCGTAAGTAATCACATTATTGTAATAACGGCTAAATGGTATGTGAACTAACATGACCTCTGTAAGCTAAATAAGTATTATAATGCACCTATAAAGGATTGACATGTCTAGATAATAATATTTCGAAAACCAATCGTCGAAATTGTTACCTGTAGCATGTATAGTGTAAATTACAAAAGAAAAATGGAATCATAAGGCTTTCAATATTATAGTGAATTAAAAAGGATTAGTATGTATTCGAGAAAATACAAGTACTTAAGGGGCTCCATAGACTGACACTAGCGCCGCAGAGGAAGATAAGTCATTTTTTTTTATAGATCCTATTTGCAAAAAGTTTCTGTACAATCTCTCAATCATGCTAATACTAATTTTTATGACCCATGGCCGTGAACCTGAGGCAAAAAAAACCGGCCAAGTGCGTGTTGGGCCACGCGCAGTTTAGGGCTCCGTAGAAAGCAGTGGACAAGCATAGGCTGATGATGATGATGATGATGAGAAAGAGGGACTTTTATCTGCTTTACAGAACTAACAGCTTCATCAGCGTCATTTTCAATGGATGTTGTATGAAGTTTTCCTTTTATAAGTTGGTCGCTTATTGCTCGTTAACTTGTGAAGTCTACTTAGCCGTGATAGTTTTCCTTTTAAGTACTACCCTGAATTTTTTTACGTTTCTACAATTAACCGTTCAGCCAGGAGAGGGGTAGGGGAGGGGGGGTCGACTACCCCTCTAAAAATCTAGGACCATTAACCATTACTATTATCATTTTCTGGCATTAATGCTATCTAGTGCTCGGGATCCTCGGTCCACGGACGAGGGTACTAAGAATCAATATTAACATGATTGAGAGATTGTACTGACACTTTCCGCAAAAACAATCTATAAATAAAGATATGATTTTTTTTCATTGGTGGCCCTAGTTTTACTCTACGGAACCCCTTAAGATTATAATTCCTTTTATCTTTATAAGGTTATACTTAAGTTTTCTTTGTTACGTCTTTCGTGGAATTGATTGGGGAGGGAATTGATCAATATTGTAGAAAATATGTCTGAAATAATTGCAAAATACTGCAAATTTACATGTACCACTCAACAAGCATACACTTTGTATAAGAACTATTTGATACGCGACAAAATATACCAATGATTGACTAAAGATGTCCCTATACTTAGCGGTTGACCATCTACTACCAAAATACATGCAGTTTGTTCCAGATTAATCGACTTTCAAACATAACCTTCAGCCGGTGGGATTTTTCTAAAATTACACAGTTCAGATACAAAACTGGCACGCTGTAATAGATGGTGATAAGCTACGTAACCAATCGAAGAACATGTTGAAAAACTGAGTTTAATCGCAATCAACCTTTAAAATAGACTTACATTGTTGTGGACGTCGCTGAGTATAGGTTTCGTTTTCATGGCTACTATGCCAATGAAGCGGACTGTTTTAAAAGTAATTTATACATTCTGTAGTACTATAATAGAACTATAACCTTTAGCTTGCCAGTTTTGTATCTAAACTCTGTAATTAAAAAGTATTTGGTTGACGGTTATATTTGAAAGTCGATTATTCCGGAACACACGACTGAAAAAATTCTAAGCTGCATGTACTTTGTTAGAGCAAATACCACACAAAAGCCTTCATAAGCTAGTTATTCTGTAGGACATGGTCAACCGCTAGGCATTGACTAAAGCATACTGATTTAATTAATTTAGTCTTGGCCATAGTTACATACTAACTTATCTTGCACTTTTAACTACGACGAAAGCTTCTAGACATTAAATACTAATACCGTTTTAGAAACGCAATTAATCGTAACTTTGACAAAAACTCGGGGTTTCGATCCTACTAGTAGATTAAATAATATAAATTTAATTGACTTGCCAGATGGCAAATGTTTTCAATCATTGACGCCTTAAAATCACTGTAAGTTTGCGCATAAGAGATTGACGCGCAAATTGAGTGGAAATATCTGTTATTTAACCGGTTCATTGGATAACACGCGTTTAGAATCGAAGCTCAGAAAAATGGTTAAAGTACACGAGATAATGTAATACGCAAATATTTGTTTTGTTTTCTAGATAATCAAGACCCTAAGAATATTGTAGAGACTAATATCGTACTGTAGTAATATTAGTTAATGAGAATACTGGTAATTCAAGTCTTTATCTATGTCCATTCCTCAATTTCGCTCTTATAGATGTCGTGATAGCCTAGTAGATGTCGTGTCTCCTTATTACTTTAGGTTGTAACTTCTAAAACGTAAGAGAAGCTCACTGTCAACTAATGAGTAAGCTTGGTAAAAGCATCATGCAGTAAGTATTACGGTTTTTATTAACCTAATTCCGAAATCATTAACTTGAATTGTCTCCAACCAGAGACGAGCAACCGAGGACGCGAGCTCCGTTTCTACTCACTACGGTTAAGCTCTGCGAATCAGAGCGAAACCTGGTCGGGCTCTTCCGAAAAAAAGTCAAGTAATTGATTCCGGAATTCAGTTAATAATATGTAGTGCTTACGAAAGTTCTAGTTCAAACATCAAGGTTTTTAGTTATAAATACTCGTTGAGAAGATAAAAGGTTTTGTTTCGATGTTACATTTTATGAAATAATTAGATCAAATTAAAAATGATAAACATTCTATCAACATCATTTAGGGCCAAGTGACGCTCAAATACTAATTATATATATCATTAATTAGCTTAGAATATATTTTTAATTATTGTATTTGATAATTTAAAAAAATGGTTACTTGTTGCTGAATTAATTTAAAATGAATGTATGAATGTATGAATCGAGGTAATAATAAAAATAAATGAAGTGTAAAATTATCCATTAAAACTAGTTTGTTAGTGCCAAAATTTAGGTTTTATAAATATTTAGGATTGACTATAGGGTTATAAATGGAGGTAAAAGTTGAGATTTTATTGTAAAATATTATTAAAAGGAAACGAACTAGGGTCTTTGTTAAAATTTAACGATAAATTTAATGTTGATCGGGACATCGGGCCGCCATGTGGGCAGGTCAGCCAATTTTAACTTATTTTATTAAAAAAACAGAGAGGTTGTGAATCGATTATAAAACCCGCTATGGCGGCCCGGCGTTTAATTAAAATCTAAATGATAAAAGCATGTGTAGAGACGATCTGCCCTTTAAATTTTAAATAATTAACAAAATAAAAAAGCCTGCCTGGGACCGGGATAGCTAATAAAACGTACAAAATAATGCGTACTGTCAACTTTAAAAGTTTGTAAGACTTCCAATGACTACTGCAAGACAGTGCTGACGTCATCACTGTAAACATTGTTTTTTAAAGTTGACAGTACACATGTGAATGCACATTTTCAGAAATCATCTAATCTTACAATGCACCACTTCACAATTTGACTATAAAACTATTTTGGTTCAATATATTAACACTGCTATCACTGCATAGATTTTATACAAAAACATAGTTGATCTTCAATCACCTTTTCGAACAGTTTACACCACTTCTTACACGAGGTAATAACCTCTTTTAAATCCAATTGAAGTAGACTAACAAACAATATACGTACTGTATCGGAGTTTATGTAACATACGTCAATTTAGAGAAAGAAAGGTAACAAATAGATAATACACTGTGCTACAAAATATTGCATTACTGTACAACCAGAAAAGTAAATATTTAAACAGTTTTGTATGTGTATAAACCTATTAAGTACGTTTGCCCAAAAAACTCAGTTGTCTTAAAATCTGTCAGTTAAATATAAATTTTCAATTCGATTGAGCTAAAATCACAAAATTATATATTAATAACTTGTATTAAGCATGCCAAGATTTGCATTCAAATTTCTAAAGACAATGGGTATGTTATGTGAACTCAAGCCAGCACACACGCGACACAGGAAAATCAAATGCTTTAATATAAAAACAGGTATTTTGGACTTTCATATCTACAAGTCTAAAATGTACCACGTATTTCTCAATGCTCTAGCCTCTAAGTCTTCCCTGATTGTTCCCTGTCTGCCCTATTGGACCGTAAACCCGATAAATAGGTAATATTCGGTTTTAAGGCTTCAATAACGGCTAACTAGAGCCGCCAATGAACAAAAAATCACATCTTCTTTCACAATCCGTTTTTGCAAAACAGTGAACGACAAAAATGTCTGTGTTGGTAACAGCAATTTTTAGAACCTACAGCTTAGAAATTAGGTTCTTGGCCCTAGGTTCTAAGTTGTAGGTTCTAAAAATAGCTATCACTAATACAGAAAACTCTGTCGTTCACTTTTTTGGAAAAATGGATACAAACGAAGATGTGATTTTTTTTCATTGGCGCCGCTAGTTAGCCCTTATTAAAGCCTTAAATTCCTTTGTATGCTACATATCTTTGTATTCACCGGTTAATTCATATGTAATGAGATAATTTCAATTCTACAGAATGATGAAAACAAAAAAAAAAAAGTTCTACATACATTATGTGTCAATGAATCAGGAATGTAAGACCTTAAAGAGCTCAATAGAAATTAGAAAAATTTATTGTGTCCGATTGAACTGTAATTGATATACAAATAAAGCCAAGTGCATTATGGGTCCACTCAATGAGCAGTGAGGGAACAATACAGTTCTCAATCTATACTCAAACCGGGTCCTATCCTGGAAACTTTGATCACCTTGCACTAAACACTATAGTTGTCGAAATGTAAGAAGCCCGTTTTGACAGCTACACAAAAATGCATTTTACTTTGGATTTACTCGAACAAATACATAAAAAGACACATACTCTGGCATATTATTTAACGCTCGAAAGACAAAACAGACTTTGTAGCCTGAAAAGTTACTCATAGTTTAGATTTTTTATGTTTTTGATCTTGAGACTAGGTTAGATTCTATGGTTTTTGTAGCTGTCAAAACGGGCCTCTTATATTTTGACGACTTTACCTATAATTAATCTTAGAAATTGCGTTGCATGCATCGCTTTACCTGGAGTTGTCGAGAATATTATTATTCTTATAACGCAAATCACCTCAAATACTATCGACGTGCTGCATAGAGTCTTACCGAATAAATGCGAATGAAAGCATTCGCTGATCGTCAGGGCACACTGTTGAAGACGACCAAAATCCTCCGTTTTCGGTAGCTACACTGACCTCCATAGTGCTAAAGAACAATGGGCCCGATACCCACCCTTGTAGCATTAAATAGTAGGTGTTATTTAGAAGAGATACTTATTAAGCACACCATAATAAGTGAATGAATGAATAATTGAATGGAATTTGAGAAATAAATGATTATTTTTAAAGTTTTCCATCGGATGACGTTTTTTCTTCGATTATTTTTTTTTTTATTTTATCGCCTGGTAGTAAATGACGACGCAAGCTCGCTATAGTTTCTTAGCACCAGGTGATTCGGCATACTTGAATGTCAAATAACCTTTTCTCCAACTAGTAACAAAGTTAACGTCATACAAAAAAAAATGTATTTTCAAAGGTCTTTCAAATGGTAAGGTCTCATGTTGCTACAAGGGTATGTTATTACTCACCAATCTTTATAATATGGAGGTCAATAAAGTTTGATTGCTCTTACCGTAATCTCCACATTCATTCGTTCGTTTACCATCATTCAGTTGGTCTATATTTGGCACGAAGAGACTTCGCTCTATGGTAATTGTATCTCGGACAGTCTTTAACGTTATTGTAAACTTTACACCTATTGACTGGAAAGTGTCTGAGTGAAGACTCCATTATTGTGGTGAATATAATATCCCACTTAACCTAGAAGTATTTAAACTCTTGGAAGGGAAAACTTTGCATGCAACCTTTTCTAACTAAAACTAAGAACCTACTCTTATATGGATCAATTGTAAGATCACCCTATTTGCTAACTTTTATCTACTAATTTAGAAAGAAGAAAGAAATTTTAAATAAAAAAAATTGATTTTGATTTTGAAAGAAAGAAAGAAATTTCTTCTTTCTTTATTTATCTACTAATTTAGTCAAAATTTTGCGCTATATACGCTATGTCTATGGTATTTATGGCATTTTTAAGTCAATTTCATTACCTATTACAAAACTACTAAAAACTGGTCATTGACTGTTCATCCTTAGGAATGTATATTTTAAATTGACGACCAACTATTTAAAGCTTTCACACATGTTTTGTTTTAAATCATAGGTACATACAATTTATTATTGTACATGCACACATATGTGTCCCTTGTGGCTACTTCCTAGACAGCATATTAATAAATCTAAATAAAATTTAAAGAAACATGACTGCAGAAAGTTGACTAAAAGCGACCGAACGTAATGTAAGTTTTTAAAAAGCCCCTATGGAGGTTTTTATAATACTTAGAGAAAAAAAAAAGAAATAAAATGCAAAGGTAAATTTGTAAAAATATAAATCTCAACGGGTAAAAAAGTATTCGTTAAATTGACTATCATAAGTAGTACTCGATTTGTATAAAAGTAAAATAAATTAAAGCAATCTGATTTATACTAAATTTGTTGTTTTATTTTTTGAGACAGAACACTTCTACCTAATGCCACCAAATGTCCATAACAAAGTGTTTTTTCTAACTGCATTGTAGTGGTTAGGATAAACTACAACTTGAATGGAAGATATTGCCATTTGTAAGTTATTAAGAATAGAATAGAAATCTTTTATTACGAAGACTTAAAAAAAAGAGATTTACAATTTTTAGACTATCTAGTCATTTTAGGAATTGGAGAGAGCTCGGCTAACGTATCGGTTACCTCCCCCCAGCTTTGACGTTGTAATGTAGAGCAGGAATTAACTCAGATAGGTATTTACACGACAAAATATAAAATCGTATAGTTAAGTTTATTAAGTGCACAAGGTACTAATTTTAAAATGTCTACTCTTATTTACTTTTTCCTACGACATAGGCTAACAGATATAACTCTTAAAGTTACTACCAGAAATATCTAATCTCCCACGGCCTATAAACAACGTCTCAAAAAAGAGAAGGTAGAATCCCCTGCATCACTTCGTTTTATTATGATTCGTCAAAAGAGTGTTATGACTATCACCAAAGATGAATTTCCTTAAGCTGTCTCATCAACCGCGGACCGTTCAGGAATAGCAACCCAAGTATGCTTTCAGGTTTAAGGTTTTGTGGTTGTTGAACTCGTTATTTATTGTATCCTCAAACTTAAATTCATGAATGGTTAAACCGGGAAAAATCATATTTAGTGAGTTGCAAACATCGGTAAGGCAATCAATAAGTAAAAATAATGTGCAAATGCATGTTTTATTTTATTTTAATAATAATAATAATAATAATAATAATAATAATAATAATAATAATAATAATAATAATAATAATAATAATAATAATAATAATAATAATAATAATAATAATAATAATAATAATAATAATAATAATAATAATAATAATAATAATAATAATAATAATAATAATAATAATAATAATAATAATAATAATAATAATAATAATAATAATAATAATAATAATAATAATAATAATAATAATAATAATAATAATAATAATAATAATAATAATAATAATAATAATAATAATAATAAAAGGGGAAGGATAACACATTCTGAGGGCGTAGAGGCGGACATGAAACAGTCAGTTTGCAGCGTCTTCTTTTCGCGTCTGACAAAAGTGCTTACGAGCTATTTGTCAGGCGTGAACAGGATACGCGCTTATAACGGCTGGGTCATGCCCACCATCATGTACACGTTCGGCATACTCAGGTGGAATCAGACTGAACTTCAAGCCCTGGATAGGAAAGTCCGCACAACTATGACTCTCCATAGAATGCATCACCCGAAATCGTCAGTGATGAGGTTGTACTTGCCGCGAAGGCATGGTGGTCGTGGGCTATTGAGTGCCCAGACCATGCACAATCGCGAGGTAAGCAACCTCCGAAACTATTTCCTGACGATGACGGACAGTCCGATGCATAGAGATGTCATAAGATGTGATAAAGGACTTACCCCTCTGGCCTTAGCCAACGAGCAATGGCAAGACCCGGTGGTACTGAGTATCTCTGGGCGGGAGGACATATGGAAGGAGAAGGAGCTGCATGGAAGGTTCTTCAAGGCTCTACACGAGCCCCACGTGGATACGAAGGCCTCCATATACTGGCTACGTTTCGGTGACCTGTTCGGGGAAACCGAGGGTTTTGTCTGTGCAATACAAGATCAGGTTATCAAGACCAACAACTATAGGAAATACATCCTGAAGGATGGCACTGCCGATATTTGCCGGGCGTGTCGCCATCCCGGTGAGTCACTCAGACATGTTATTTCCGGTTGTTCGGCGCTTGCTAACACTGAGTATCTGCACAGACACAACCTTGTAGCCAGGATTCTCCATCAGGCGCTCGCTCTGAAATATGGCCTCGTCGCACAGAGGCTACCGTATTACAAGTACACACCGGAAGCCGTGCTCGAAAACGACCGCGCCAAGCTCTACTGGGACCGGCCCATTATCACGGACAGGACTATTCTCTCGAATAAGCCTGATATTGTGGTGGTGGACCGGGCGCAGAATAGGGCGTTTTTGGTTGACATTACTGTCCCATATGATAAGAGCCTCGTGAAAGCCGAAACGGATAAAAAAAGCAAGTATCTGGATCTGGCGCACGAGGTTACCGATATGTGGGGGGTGGTGTCCACCGAAATCGTTCCTATAGTCCTATCCGCGAATGGGTTAATTCCAACCAGTCTCGCTGACCATCTGAGGCGGTTGGAACTTCGTGTGCTTCCGGCTATCATGCAGAAGGCGGTGCTGCTTGATACAGCCCGGATAGTCCGGCGTTTTCTCTCGTTGCCGCCCTGACCTCCGGCCGCTTGGACTCCTCAGCCGGAGGGCGTCCGTCTGGCCATTTTGGTCAGACGAGGCTATTATCTTTTTTTTTTTCCATAATAATAATAATAATAACAAATGTTTAATGAGCTGAACAAAAAGTAACAACATAAAGTAGGTAACTCTGAGCCCCAAACTAAATTAAATTGTATCTTGGGGCACAGTGGTCCATTCAGGGTGAACTTAAATATATCACAACATAGTGTTATTTATTCAAATCCGAGAATCGGTGTGTGTGAAGTGATTTACTTAGTCGCCTTCTAAGACATCCACGGAGGGAAATGGAGTGACGCTATTCTTATTCCGGCGCCACACGGAATGTAATCTATGATAAACCTATATAAAATATATGGGCACCAGTAGTTCTGCGGCAACATGCACGCAGCTGCAGCGGAGTTCGGAATCATACCTTAAAAATAGGTAAGTAATTTAGATTTAATAACAGATTCATGCATATAGATACAATATAAATTAAAACGTGTAACGATTTTAGTCAAAGAAATAATGCGCAAAGAATGGTGCACTAATTAAACCTCTCGAAATTGTGGATCCCTGTATATTGTACAAGACCGATAATCAAAAACTTTATTGAATTCATCACTCCATCGCACAATGGGACTATTTCACCGAAAGTTTATGAACGATTTAGGCACTGCTGTCGGGTGTTCGTGTCGGACACGGCCCGGGACCCGCAGGCAAAGTTTACCGAGTACCTCTGGACAGTCAATACCAGCCTGGGTAGCACGATGGCACAAGTCACCCGTTTTGTGGCGCTAAAATGTCCAAATTTGACAATTAATATACTTGAAAGATGCGACTTCTGGCATTTAAAACCACGACTAGCGTCGTCGTACTATCCATGCTGATGTTGCAATCTTACGAAAATACACTAAGCCTGCTACCTCACGTCTTAGGCGAAGTGTTAGGAAATGTATGATGATAAATGTGTGGTGTGTGCAGTACGTGTTTTTCTAGGGCTCCGTAGTCCGACACGGAACCATTATAGATTCGCCATGTCCGTCTGTCCGTCTGCCTGTCCTTCCGCGGCCTAGCGCAAAGACCGGTGGTACTAGAAAGCCGTAATTTGGTATTTGTATACATATTTTTCACGCCGAGACAAAGTTAAATAATAAAATGCTGATTTTTTTTATTGTATCTCCCCTAACATGAAAAGTGGGGGTGATTTTTTTTTCTTGTCTACCCCATCATGTAGGGCATCGTTGGATTTGTCGTTGGAAAATATTGTAGATGTAGGACGACTATTTTTTTATTTAGGGTTCCGTTTGCGTTTGTTTGTATTGAGCCTGTATTGAGTCCCCGTCGCCCCTCTCCTGGCAAAACGGTTGATTGTAGAAACGTGAAAAAAGTCAGCGTAGTATTTAAAAGGAAAAGTATCACGGCTAAGTAGGTTTACTAGTTAACGACTTAGCAACCAACTTATAAAAGTAAAATATCATAGAGAATCCATTGAAAATGAAGCTGTTCTGCAAAGCAGATACGGCCCGAAGGCAGCGGCTAACATAGTAACATAGTAAATTGACATTCAGCAAACAGAATGTAAATTCTTTACGTTGAAATAAATTATTGATTTCTGATTTCAGATAAAAAACCCTCTTTCTACGGAACCCTACATTGCGCGTGGCCCGACACGCACTTGGCCGGTTTTTGATATTGTGATGACGGTGATGACGTTGCAATGAGCAAAGCCTTCGTGTTTCGATTAATGTATATACGCTGATGAAGCTAATTGCTTAATAACGTTAACAGCGCAAAAAACGATAGTGTGTTGTGCCTCGATTTGTGTTTAACACCATCACAGCAAAAAACAGTGCTATTAGAATCTCCAAAGCACCAAGATTAATGGAGACATGGAAACGAATCCAGAAACTTATTTTTAGTAAACAAATGACTCGCCGTAAGACCACCCAGGCAGTCAGAACGCAGGGATTAAACGAGAATGACATCACGTGACGTTTCAAATTTGAACGGTACCGAAGGGATCCTGCCCCGTGTCAGTGAGAGAAGCAATATCAGCACACCTGGCGCCGCGCTTCCCAGCTTGGCAGGGATGTGTAGCCCTTACGGCAATTTCCGTATCGACACGATTTCGGAAAGTAGGTACCTGAAATGCTATCTAGTCCTAGGTTCTAGGTTGTTGGTTCTAAAACTGCTATTATTGAGTATAAATAGTGTAAAGAATATTCTTATCTTATGTTACACATATATAATATATATATTTATATATAACTTATATATATATATATATATATATGTTAGTTAGTACAGAACTTGCCAAACTTATTTTGACCCTGACGCCCTTGGGAGTTTTATTTGCGACGCCCCCATACCTATCTGGCCAAAAAGTGACTACCGACTAAAAGTAGTTCTAGCTTAGGTTATTAAATAAAAATTTTTGTGCAAACTAAGCACACAGTAACGTTAGTTATTAAAACAAAAAAACACCTTTCGGCTAAATGTTAGCCTCTGGTCCAAACTTACCTCAGGATTTTTGTCCAAGAATCAAAAAAAAACCTCTATGAAGCTTAAAAAGAACTGAGAATATTTAAAAAATCTATGGAAATAAAATTTAAAATTAATTTTTTTACATATTTTTGCCGCTATAAGATCTATATAAGTTAAGTTAAAACTAATGTAAAACATTGTCGTAACTAATAGTTTGTTTGTTGCCATAAAGAAAAATACTCTTTTACTTCAATTATGATTTAAGAATAATCATAATTGAAGTAAAAGAGTATTTTACCTGGTAACGCTAATGTTGTTTTATTTATTTTAATGTTTTTTTCTGTGCTTCATAGTTAGCTGCGAGTACCTTGTATACCTACTCTAGAATTTAAAATATACTTTGGTTAATACATCGTTTAATTTAACCTCGACAGTATCATTTTACGGCAATTTGACGGCAACATTTCCCAATCAACACAAAGTACAACCCTAGTACGGGATGCGATAAAAATCACCCATCGACCGAACAAGGTGACGTACTTAAGTTGAATAATTGAATTGGAAAGTCCCGCTCTCTTATTTTGGGTTTTAAAAGAAAGAAAAAAGGAATTTTCATTTATTGCCACGCAATAATGTATATATTATAGTTATGTAGACCGATTTACAAGTCTTCTCTGTCTCTAACTATTTTGAAATGGAGACCTAGATTAAGTTGTAACGTTTATCGCAGTTTCTGTGTTACTTTGAATAAAAACCTTCTGATTTTGACAATACTCAATATTGAATAATTGTATTGCATTATAATTATAATTATAGGAGGGTTTTAAAAATTAAGCCTATGTGATTTTAATTCTAATTATATTCCAGTGGGTATTATTTTATAAATAACAATACAATAATTATTAAATCTTACTACTATGTCCTCCTCTTCCCCCCGGACCGCCGACAGGTGTAAACGTGCTTTCTAATCCGCGCAAGTTTTATTTCTGATATTAAATACATTTTTGACCAAATCAAATCAAAGTGAAAAATAGGAGTGCATAAAACACAGGAGCAACGAGCTAAAAAGTGGTGCAACGTGAGTAACTACTTTCTCACGCGCTCTGCTGCCCTGGTACAAGGCGTAACACGGAGCAGTGACGTCAATCTGTCATCCCTGCCAAAGTCCGAAATTTGAAAACGGCCCTGGAATCGGCGCAAGTGCGTACAACGCCATTGATTAATTAACTGACTCCGCCCCACTGCTTTGTTGTGAGTGGTTTTGGTCCTGCCAATCAGCGCAAGCGCATGCGACACCATTGCCTCTTCCAATTGACCCCGCCCTGCTGCTTTGTGTGAGCGGTTTGGTCCTACCAAACAGCGCAAACGCACGCGGCGCCATTACTTTTTCTAACTGGCCCCGCCCCGCTGCTTTGTTTTGCTACCCCGTCCATCTACCTGTCCCGAACAGAGATTGGCCGCTAAGACGACCATTACCCGCTTCCGGTTGTACTAAAGCTGAGATAAGAGCTCTGTAGTCCTGATACCCTAGTAACATGGAACAATACACAAGTGATAAATCGCTCTCGGATTCGAACCTAGCCGGAATAAGCTCAGATAAGACACCCCCAAACTATGTCTCTCAAAGAAACAAAAGGAGGAGGGATGATGAATTGGGAGCAGATTTTATGGAGTTTAAGGATGAGATTAAAACCATGATAAAAACTTTGATGGAAGCACAGGAAACTGAGCTTAAAAAAATTAACCCTACACTCATGGAAATTCAGCAGGCTAATCGGAACATCGGAGAATCAATGGCCTTACTTACTAGTCAAAACGAAGAATTCAAGAGGAAAATTGAGCAATTGGAGGGGCAGGCCAAGAGGGACAGGGAACAAATCACCATTCTTGAGGATAAAATTGAAGACCTACAGAGAGGAAACCGCAAAACGAGTATCGAAATAAAAAATGTCCCTAAAACAAGTAACGAGACCCAAGAAGATTTAATAAATATGGTCATACGTCTTTCTCAAAACATTGACTGCAAAGTAAATAACTCTGAAATACGTGATATATACAGAGTTCATGGGAAGAAAGAGAGCAATAACTCGCCAATTATTGTAGAGACATCCTCCACCATGTTAAAAACAAACATCCTGAAAATGAGTAAAGCCTACAACATCAAACATAAAGAAAAACTATGTGCCAAGCACCTTGGATTCACAAAAAACGAAGATACACCTATCTTCGTGGCAGAACAACTAACTGCCAAGGGTGCTCGGCTTCACTTTCTGGCACGCGAGCTAATAAAGTCGAAGGTTTACAAGTTCTGCTGGACTGCCTTTGGAAAAGTTTTTGTTAGAAAGGACGAAAACTCACAAAAAATCAGGATTAACAACGAAGCCCAGGTGCATAAATTAATGCAAGGACAATGACTAGGCCATTATGAAAACCTAACTCCAAATAACTATGTTTGTAGACACACACGGTTGTCAAAAATTTTATTAACTTATAAGTACATCGAATATATCACCTGCACACACACACAAATCGCACGCACACACACAAAAATAACACAACTACTTACATCACGCACACTTACACTGAAACTAATACTTGCCACAGGCCTGCTATGTTTGCAGGGCTTAATAAAAATCATATATAAAAAAAGTAATAATAAAAATGAAAACGAATACGTGATGCTGAAATGTAGAATCTTTTACAATTCTCATGGATAGTCCCTTAAAAACTTTAGAAGATATAGACAACGCGGAAATTGCACATTTCTTACAATGCACAGCTCAAGAACTACAAACAAAAATTTCTGTTAGCAACACGGACTTGACTGTTATCTCCCAAAATATTAGGAGTATATACAGTAACTTTGATGATCTCCAAATAACGCTATCTGACCTTAATTTTGAAGCTGATATTCTAATTTTAACCGAATGCAGACTTAACCCCAATAAAAATGTACCGACAATGGTTAATTACTCAGCTTTTCACACAACAAATCACTTGAATCAAAACGATGGTGTGGTTGCATATATTAGAAATAATCATAAAGTCAATGTTAAGGAAATAAAACTTGTGCATGCATCTTGTTTACAAATCACATTCAAAGACACTATAATACTAGGGATTTATCGCTCTCCATCAAATTACAACGCAGAACAGTTCATTGACTCTTTGAACAAACATTTGGAATCATTCAAAACATGCAAAAATATAGTCCTAACTGGTGATATAAATATAAATCTTATCACAAAACCTAATGAACAGACTGCTGACCGTAATAATAGGCTAAACTATCTAACCATGCTAACTACACAGGGTATTTTACCTGGCCACTCTTTGCCTACCAGAGAAGCAAACTGTCTTGATCATTTTATGTTGAAAGTAGACAAAAATAAAACTAATGCTTATATTGCAGTATTAAATACGTCTGTTACGGATCACTTAATGATATTTTTAAAACTGTCTACTATTAAGAAAAAACACCTTTGTCAAAGAGTTAATACTGTTCTGGACTATGAAAAGGCCATCTCGAGCCTGGGAGAGAAGAACCTTCAATCACTAATTTCGATACAAAATCCGGATACCTTAACCACGCAGTTAACTGATAAAATAAAGCAATCATTGCAAGAAAACACTAAGCAGGTAAAAATTCCGAAGAACAAACGGATTATCAAACCGTGGATAACCCAAGGTATCTTATGTTGTATAAGAAACAGAAACAAAATGCAAAGAAAATTACGTTTAGATCCTGAAAATGAAATACTTAAAATAACCTACGTACGATATCGGAATTATTGTAACCAACTAATAAAAAAATTAAAACGCAAATATGACAGAGAACAATTAGAAAAATCAACTAAAAACCCTAAAACATTATGGAATACTATTAATAATATAGTTCAGTTCAAACCAAAGAAAACACAAAACACTGAATTGCTGAACTCACACTCATCACCCGACGTATCAGTCAATCACGTTAATAACTACTTTGCCAACATAGGGAAAGCTCTAGCCGAAGATATTCTTAACAGGCCACAGCGTAGTAGTAATCAGTATATTTTGCCTACCTCCCACTTAAATTCATTTGTGCTACTCGAGACTGACCCTAATGAGGTCTACTCTATTCTTATGGGCCTTAAAACTGAAGGGGCTGCAGGATATGACGGTATCACAACCAAATTCCTCAAGTTGGCCAGACATCTAATCATACCTGTTATATGTCACCTAGCTAACTTATGTTTTGATCACGGTGTCTTTCCTGCTGCTCTAAAACAATCCATTATCACACCAGTGTACAAGGGTGGCGATAGGGAGGATAGTAGCAATTACCGACCAATATCTGTTCTGACATCAATTTCCAAAATTTTAGAGAAACTTATTAATAATAGGCTGACAAATTATCTACACTCGAATAACATACTCTCTAAATCACAATATGGTTTCCGGAAGGGTCTGTCAACGGAAGACGCCGTCACTGCGCTAACGACTCTTATTGTTGAACAAGTGGATAAAAAGAAAAAATGTCTAGGAGTCTTTTTAGATCTTAAAAAAGCGTTTGATACTGTCTCTGTCCCCATTCTTGTTCGCAAACTAGAGAACATTGGGATAAGAGATAAACCGCTAGCGGTGCTCACTAGCTATCTCCATGATAGGGTTCAGAAAGTGAAAATAGGCCAAGTCACTAGCGAAAATGCTGACGTCACGTACGGGGTGCCTCAAGGAAGCGTACTAGGCCCAACATTGTTCTTGGTCTATTTGAATGATCTATGCAACATGAATTTAGTAAACGGGCACATATTTTCCTACGCAGATGACACTGCTGTGGTTTTCACTGGTCTTTCGTGGAGCGGCGTACGTGATGCAGCGGAGAAGGGTCTGGCAAAGATGGGTACTTGGCTAAACTCTAACTTACTGACCTTGAATACTACCAAAACAAATTACATATGTTTTGCCCCAATAATCAGATCACAGCCAGGAGTAGATTTTCAAATAAGGATTCATGAATGCTGCTCTGACGCTTCTAGGTCAGACTGTAACTGCCCCATTATCAATAAAGTACCCCACATAAAATATTTGGGAGTTATGGTAGATCAGAGATTATCATGGCATCTGCATATAGAACTTATAGCGGGCAGAGTCCGAAAACTTATTTGGATCATTAAAACGTTACGGCACGTGGCAACAAAAAAAGTTTTAAAACAAGTTTACATCTCCTTGGTACAGTCTGTTATAACATATTGCATTCCCGTTTGGGGCGGGGCAATAAAGACTAAATTTATTGAATTGGAAAGGGCACAGAGATCTTTATTGAAGATAATGTATTTCAAACCACGAAGATTCCCGACAGTTGAGCTCTATTCAACCTGTGAATTGCTAACTGTTAGAAAATTATACATATTAAATACCTTACTAAGATTTCATAAAACGTTAGTATATGATCCTGATCTGCTTAATAAGAGAAGAAGTTACATTGTTGCCCCCATACGTGCTGCCAACACAACTTTCGCCCATAGGCAATATACTAAACAATCCTCACTTTTATATAATCTGGCAAACAAAGTATTAAATATATATCCTGTGAAAATATACGACTGTAAAAAAGCTATAACTGATTGGCTACTACCTAAAACCTACGATGAGATAGAAGCACTTCTTCAGTAAAAAATACAAATTTTAATCTAAGTCATTAAAATAATTTATTTGTTTTAATATATATTTACACCATACTGTGGCTCGTAATAAAAACCATACAATCACACTCACACCCTTACACACACACACACGTACACACACACACACACACGTACACACACACACACACACAAACACACACACACACGCACACACACACACACACACACACACACACACATAAACACACACAAAAACACAATTAATTTAATTGTTTATTTAATCTAATGTAATTATAGTGATTTAAAATCTTAAATCTATAATTTAAATACTTTTAAATTAATTAATGATAAATAATAATGAATGAGTGAATGATGATTTACCTTTTAATTCTTCGATTATTTGAATACTCAAAAAACAAAAAATTGTTAATCAGAGATATATTTAGATTTGAACTCAATGTTATATATATATAATATGTATAACATTTGCATGAATGTACCTAACTTAAAAGATGAATTTAGTAAAGGAAGAGCGGGGCTTCCTGGCACAGGTGTCTATACACTTAATAGGAAGTCCCCACAACAGTGTAAAATTAATAGATAAGTTGGTAACGAAATAAAACATTTTTGATTTTGATTTTGATTTTGATTTTGATATGTTCATTATGGCTCATAAAAGAAACCTTATTATCTATCTATTTTGTATATATAAAAAAAATCAATTGCTGTTCGTTTGTCTCGCTAAAACTCGAGAAGGACTGGGTCGATTTGGCAATTTTTTTATATTTGTGGAAGTACAGGGAAGGTTTAAAAGATTGATGTAGGTAATACGAAGTTCACGGGGTCATATAGTAATTTATAAAGATACGAAGGCTTATGCAAGTTGAATGGAATAAAATAGTAATAGTGTGCATAGGTACTTAAGAAAAATAATATAATTTTCATAAAACTACATAAACTGTGACGGACTGTAAGATATATAATGGCAAAATGAAAAAAAAAAAAACGAAATACTTATTGCATAAAATAAAATAAATTTTATAAAATGTTTGTACAGAACCTAAAAAATCTAGGTCTAGGGAAAAACTAACTCAAGCAAGTCCGGTGTTTTAAATTCTTGCCTATACGTACACATCCACTACACTGCCCAAGGTTCAACACATTATAACTGTAAGGAAGGTCCACTGAATGGAATCTGCCGTGATTCCTTAAAATACTTCGTCCCTATTTAAGGTTTACATGGCATGATGTTGATGACCCACAACTCAATTTTAGCGACTGTTTACATCTAAACAAAGCTATAATAATGTTTAACTTATTTTATTTATCTTTCGAGTCGCCTCTTTTCAATTTAATTAAGTTTACAAATCTACACTATCTACACTTATGTAGTTACAAAGAGGAAAAGTTTGAAAGTTTATGGAGAGGTTAAAGGTAGAAACATTTACGAAAGACATACATCAAGCCAATGTGAATCAAAGAGCCGGTAAGGGACGTCTAAGGCGGATATCATCATCATCATCATTCGGCCACAAGAAGTCCACTGCTGGACATAGACCTCCTCCATGGATTTCTGCCATGAGGGTATCTGCCATACTCGCCACGCTTGGCACGCGGGTTGGCGAGCGCAGTATATCGCATTTCCGCAGAAGACGCTGCTGCCCACCTCCTGGTAATGTGTCCGTTAGCCGGTTATTACGGCACCCACGGGAAGAGATGGGGGGGGGGTACTATTCTAAAGCCGGCACCCCACGGCAAGGCGGATATAAGTCTACCAAATAGGGAATGCATTAGTGAAGGGCAACATAAAAAGTACCCGACACCGACGTGTGTGAAGAGATTTGTCAGGGTCGTGGCAAGTAGCAAACCCTGATCTCTGCCTACCCCTCCGGGATACAGGCGTGAGTTTATGCAGGCATGTACAATCAAATATAATTTTTTCATTTAATCCAAAGAGAAATGTACAAACACACTTAATGTACCTAAGTACGGTGAAGCTATATAATATAAAGATTTGGTACGGTACATTTAAGTAGGGAGACGAGCTGACACCCTTGCTAGATTAATATTAATCTGTGTTAACGAGTGTCAGGCCCAAAACCCGTTATAAATTAAGGGGTGACTATTAGGTTGCAACTTCAAATAGGTAGGCTGTGAGTTCCAACATAGTTTACATTTCTGAAACTTTAAATTATATCGAACTTTAAATTATATCGAAAAAGAGAGAAAAAGAGTAATACTAATTCTTACAATAAATTACCCGTTGCGGTGCAGGGTGGTGTGAGGTCAAGGAGCGAGGAACGATGAGGTCAAGGTGCTGTTAGGAGGCGGCGGGCGTTTGTCTTTTAAAAAAAAACCACAAAATAACTAACACTACTTTATTAGAGTTTTACACTAAGGCCAGATTTTGACTTCCCAAATTCGGAGGGGGCGGTGATGACCGCTCTTCGCGAATGCCAGATTCTAACTGAAATTAAAGGATGAAAATGCGACATGCATGGGGAAATGCTGACGCTGCGCTTTACAGCATGGAAATTTACTTCAGTGTGTTGCTGTGCTAACTTAGCATTTAGTGCATAGTAATTAGGGTTATAACAGTGCGTACATACTGATGTGCCATTCCTGGGTACGCTTCCGGGAACGTTCTCAAGTACTGGGAACAGCGGGACCTGCATGAATTAAATTAGTTACTATTGAAAGCTCAATATTGAACTTACGATTATGATCTAGACTACAATATATTAAAATATAGTAGTAACGTAGAAGACAAGTAATTTTGTAGTAATAAGTGAGAGGAACTAAAAAACCCTGGAATTTCATAGTGGTGAACGGACAAAGTATCCGTCAAACTGGGGTAAATTAGGGTGGCCCCACAGTAGCAACAGGGTAAATTTCAAAGAAAACGCCAAAAGTTACTACAGTAGGATAGAAAAATAAACAAGGACAAAAGAACTTCCGCTCCGTTATGGCGCACTTTTCAAAATACATAAATCAATTGCTTATTTTTTTTAACACCTGATTATATTATACTCTATTGCACACACAAGAATAGAGTACATTAAAGGTAACAAAAGAAAGCACATGTACAAAGGCGAGCTTATCTCTGTATATTTTATATTTTATCATATAAAAAAATACGTAAATAAAATGAGATAATTGCATGTAAATATCGCTAAAAACTCACTAAAAATACTAAATTTTGTAACTCGGCATAATTTAATTCTTTAAAAACTGCTAAATTCATACCATACCCTTTGCCTACGCTAGCGCCATTTTGGAGGCTTTTCGAACTGTTATTCACTGCTTATAGCTGGACACTTTTTCAACTTTCCCCCCATAAGAAACAGTTCTTCTTGGCTCTACCCTCCATAACAATGGTTTTTTTTTTTAATGGCGGTACCAAATGATGTATAATATTATATACAATATTGTATATATTATAATAAGATAAAGAATATTCTTATCTTATCTTACCTTATAATGTTAAACATCAGGTGGTACCTGCGTAATAGGTTTTTATGTGTGCTATAATGCACAACTATAGGTTTACCAGAAATTATACAAGTAAACCCGCAAAAGAAACTCTAATGGTCTCAATTATAAAAAGTCGCTTGATTTAAAACACCCTTAGGTTGGAGTTAAAGCCGGCTTATAACAGGAACTCCTCTCATAAGCCGGCGGCTCCGTCGCAAGATTGTTTTAGTGGAATCGACTTTTTATAAATGAGACCGTGAATCTATAAGCTATTTTTAAAAAAGAAAAAAACTTTAAAAAAACCTATTTAGAGGCTAAAAATTCCACACATGCCGGGACTTTGAATCCGCAACCTCTGGCTAACCGTGCCAGCGCTCTCCTAACTGAGCTAATGGGCAAGTGCAGGCATCAGTGAAATTTCGAGCCTCTTTACAAACTTTCTCTGTATTACGTACAGGCAGCGACATCTGGCCGAAGCAACTTACATCACTTACAGAAAAAACTGTCCACAGGTCGACTCTTATTTATTACTGTTGTAAAGTCGTCTGTAACGTAATACGATCGTCTTATCTTTGGATGACCCGCTGTGTCTCGTACACTATCTCTTAATCTACTGTAAACGTTTGTTATTGGTCAAACTGCATAAAAGGCAACTGTAAGGCTGCTCTAACGTGGAGCATGCTGTCTCGCTCCCACAATGTCACATTCTTTACTATTGTAATAATATGAGTAAACTTTCACTATAAGTGTCTAAGCTATTCATATACCTCAGGGCTTGAAATCGCCAATGCGCAGTAGGCACGCGTGGTGATTAAGCCCATAC
The DNA here is from genome assembly GCA_963969515.1 of Yponomeuta evonymella. Lineage (NCBI taxonomy): Eukaryota > Metazoa > Arthropoda > Insecta > Lepidoptera > Yponomeutidae > Yponomeuta > Yponomeuta evonymella. The sequence goes on along the minus strand of OZ018343.1, from coordinate 20,658,181 downwards.
TCTCTCCCTGAGAGAAGGCCTGTGCCCTACAGTGGGACGTATATAGGCTGCGTATTGACAAACGTGGTGTGAGGGTTCGAAATCGAAGTAAGCTACTCTATTTGCCTAGTCGTTCACGTACAAGGATCCTAGACTATTAAGTGCCGCGAACAAACTAAACTTCCCCCGATAGAGCTCCGAACTAACAAATGTTCGAAGAGAAACTAGCGAGAGAACTTTTAATACAGTTTTTGCTTGACTACGTGAATCACTAAGTACTCACGCACGAAGGGTTCCGTACCATTATCTACCCAACATTTGAATACTTCAAGCGTCTACCTGTTGCCGTTGTTAATATCGAGCAAAAACGACAAAAAAATCACGTTTGTTGCATGGAAGCCCCCCTTAAATATTTATTTTAGTCTTTTTTTAGTATTTTATGTAATAACGGTTACAGAGATACATTAGTTGTGAAAATTTCAACTGTCAAACTGTCACGGTTCATGAGATACAGCCTAGTGACAGACGGACGGACGGACGGTCGGACAACGGAGTCTTAGTAATAGGGTCCCTTACCTTTTAGGTACGGAACCCTAAAAAGGAATGTCTCTTAGAGACGCACTACTTTCTTTATATATTTATCCAGGCCAAGAGGTTGGTCGAAAGGTCTGCTTATTAGATAACAATCTACGAGATTCCAACAAGTTTCTATCTTATTAATTTGAAGAATAATAATAATAAAATATAATAACAGCTTCAGCACTTGACCTGGCCTCAAATAGGATTCTCTGTGCTATGGTAACCAGGCAAGGACATCACAACATGGAATTACCATTTGACGTATTCTTGAAATTAAGAACGAAAATCTAATCGTAATCGTAAAACACTATAGATATAGAGTGATAGACAAACTATGTTTCTTCTTGACTGCCTCATTGGTCTAGCGGTTAACTCTCTTGACTAACAAAACAGAGGTTGTGGGTTCGATTCCAACGGCCGCCGTACTTGATTTGTATCAATTGCCTCAGTTGGAATCGAACCGACAACCTCTCTTTTGTAAGTCAAGAAAGTTAACCGCTAGACCAATGAGGCAGTCAAGAAGAAGAATAGTTTGTCTATTACTTTATATCTATAACATTTTTAAGATTCCGATCAGTTTTTCGTTCTTAATTTCAAGAATAGGTCAAATGGCCTATTAGATATAAATCTACTTTTAATTTTTATTTAATTAACGAACAGTTCGAGAGGTCTGTCTGATTGATGACGTTCTAAATTAACTAAGTATTTACTAAAACAAACAATTGGCCCGAAATTTATTGGTGTTGTCTCGCTCGCATTTTGAATGATTATAATAAAATAACTATACTTTTGATAAATGTGGTCTGAGGGTTTGATGGATAATTAAATTGCGGATACTTAAGGCATATTTTTCTTATCCTGTACTAAGTTTTTGTTTGGGACAATTTGATTCCAAACTTAATAGTTTTGGAAACCACTTTTCTTTGTTAAACATCACGAATAGGAAAACAAAAACGTAATTTAAATGTCCGTAATTTAATTGCATCAAACCCTCAGAAGCATCAAACCCTCAGACCACAGTTATCGAAAGTTTACTCATATTATTACTATATTACAAACGCATGAGACAGCATGCTCCACGTAACAGCAGCCTCAATATTATGTAAATTAAATATAATTACCAAATAATACGAAATAAGTAACGAAATCAAATAAAAGTATTTTTTCATTTAGGTATTTTTACCATCTGAGTCCAAATTCGAAACAAATCCGATCTCTGCATCCTAATTCATAGAACTACAATTCACGGTTTGCTATGAAAATTCGATGTACATACCATAACTTAACCTGTTTCTGGTTCCCACGACACAGGGTATCCTAGGGTGGTGCCTGTATGTAAATGTTTATGTTTATAACCAAATAACCCACAGATTAACAAGTAGAAAGACTCGTGTATTAATCGGCTACGTAGTGTAATATCGAATTGTCATAATAAACAATGAATTGTAGTTTTGTGAATTGCGGCCCTAGAAATGGGTTTGAGTAAACACCACGCAATTTTGATATATATTTTTCCCAAATATATCCCATACATTTCCATCAATGCAGAGAGAATGTATTCCGTCCAGAGTCCGCATCAATCAGGATGTCAATTATGCCACCAGCGTGTTTTGTTTCCTTGCAGACTGCCGCCGGTCCTGATGGAGGCTTTACTCCGAAATATCTAAAATACACAATGAATTTTGGATGGTTTGAAAGCCTTAGCAAAATGAACGTGCCTTTACAATAGCTATCGAATATGTTAGAAAGTTTGTTTTAAAAGGCTCTTTCCAATATATCTCGACACAAACTCGAATCTATGAGAACCATTAGTAGCCAGCCAGAGCGGAGCGTGAGTGCCGCGGGTCTCGGGTCGTTGTAATGATAGACGGAACTAATTGTTTTCTACACAAGATTTCTAAACAATTTTTAAGGTTGCGTACCTCAAAAGGAAGAACGGAACCACTGTAGGGTCACTCTGTTTTCCGTACGTGCGGCGGTCCGTCCGTCTGTCTGTCAAGACCCTCTATCTCAGGAATGCATAAAGGTATCGAGTTGAAACTAAAATCATATACTCAAGTCTGCAGCCTTGAAGCTGTGAACAAATCAAACTTCTAAGTAAACGTAAAAAAATATATGGCCGTTTATGCCGTAAAAAACGTATATTTCGGCACGCCAGGAAATCAAAATTTATAGGGTACTTTCCGTTGACCTAGAACTATAAAATTTGGCAAGTAATATCGTCTTACGCTACAAGTAAATTAAAATACAAGTAAAGTAAAATAAATAGAAATAAAAGTATGGGGAAACATCCAAAAACTATACATTTGTGATGGAATCACAAAAAAAATTGTCTTTGAAATTCGGGAAAAGCTCTGAAAAAACTATTTGTAAGTATTTATAAGTACCTAAAAATTTGTACGGAACCCTCGCTAGGCGTTTTTTTATTTTACGTCTATACTAAAAAGTACTGGTCTCAAGAGGCCCTATTTTTAATTACAAATTACGTAATCGCGGCTTTCAAACCACCCAGATTTCAGCGTGTATATAGCATCATAATTAATAGGCCAGTCATTAGACGTTGAAAACTAGGGTGTACGATGCAAGAGGTGGTCCAGTAGTTTTTATGTTTTTATCTCGTTACCCATATCTACTAAGTATATAAAAAAACACCGTGAAAGTGCGAGTCAGACTCGCGCATGAAGGGTTCCGTACCAATATCTATTCAACATTTGAATATTTCAAGCGTCTACCTGTTGCCGTTATTAATATCGAGCAAATGTAGTCCATGTATTTGGTATTTTACGCAGCCATGCTAGGACGATGGTAGAGTCTGTCCAGGTATAGACGTCATCATCGGGTGTATTAAGACCAGTCTTAACATGTTGAATAATTTTGGCCAAAAGTACTGCATCACAGTGTTCAAGACGTGGAACAGAAATCTGTTTGGCTGGGGCAACTTCAGATTTTGCAAGAGTAAGTTAGACTTTTGTTTCACCATCATCGCTCAAAACTCTGAGGTACACTACTCCTGCATAGGCGGTATAAGAGGCATCACTAAACCCAAAAGCTCCCGTTTGAAACTCCAAGCCATCGTGGGAACTGAATGTTTTCAGTGTGCATGAAACGATCAAGGTAAGTAATCCGTTCGTCCTTAAGATCAGTAGGTAACTCTTCGTCCCAATCTATGCCAGCTAAACACAGCTTTGGCATGAATATTTTACTTGCAGGTGTTAGCCTAGTGGATCAAAATATTTGCAATACTGTACAATATATGTCTTTTGGTAATTATGTCATTATAACGTTTTAAATTTAAATTAAGTTCAAAATGATCTGTTTCTGAGTTTCGCGTAATACCTAACGTTTTGATTGTGTCTTCAATCTCCATATTTATGGCACTTTGAGAGTCTTTGTCAACATTGGGAATTTGTGATAACACCACTTTACTGTTTGAAGACCACTTGTGTAAAAGAAATCCACCACGAGAAAAAAGTTTCGTCAACTCTTTTTGTAAATTCACAGCATCTTTCGAGGTGGATGCGCCAGTCAATAAGTCATTTATGAACAAGTCGCTTTTCAGGATTTCAGCTTACTGAAGCTATGGCTAAAAATGGGGTACAAGATGTTCCATACGTAACGGTAAGTAGTCTATATTCTTTATTGGTTGTGTTGGAGATTCTCGCCATACAATTCTCTGATAGTCGACGTCATCGCTAGCTACTAAAATTTGACGATACATCTGACGAAAATCCGCGATTAAGCAAATTTTATGTTGTCTCCATCTAGTTATTAAATCTTTAATACTCCCACTCGTCCAGTTTTTTATCATTAGTATGGAGTCCTTGTTTCACCAGCTTGAAATAGCCAAATAGAATCCAGGGTGGGGCCCCTAGCGCCCGACAATATGCAAATCTGATGGCGGCGTAGCCTGCTGGAACAAAAACTATGTCTGAGGATCTAGATTTGACGCGAGCTACGGAATGATTGAATAATTTGCCGAATGAGTACAGGATTCGCTCAAACTCTGGCCTCGTTAGCTCTGCGTATGTATTTACGTGCTACTGCAGACATTCTCGCAGTGTCTCAAAGATAAGGGACAGAGCGAGAAAAATAAAGAAAGACAGAGAGAGAGACAGGAAGATAGAGATAGAGGGGAAGAAGGGGCGAGGAGGGGAGCGGGAGAGGGGTAGGGGGAGGGAGAGGGTGGAAAAAAGGAGAGGGAGAAGAAGTTGAGAGCGGGCGAGAGAAAGCGAGAGAGAAAGAGAGGAAGGGAGAAGGAGAGGGTGAGCGAAGGAGAGAGAGCAAAGGAGAGGGGGAGGGAGAGAGAGAGAAGAGAAGGAAGGAGATTGAGAGAAGGAGAGGAAGAGAGACAAGATAAAGAATACGAGGCAGAGAGAGAAGGAGGAGGAGAGAGAGAAGGAGAGGGAGAGAGAGTAGGAGAGGGAGAGAGAGAAGGAGGAGAGAGAGAGAAGAAGAGGAAGAGAGAGAAGGACAGAGATAAAAAGAAAGAGAGAGAGAGAGAGAGAGAAAGAGAGAAGGAGAGCCACTTACAAACGGATCCGCGCGGGTACGGCGCTTCCGTGAAATTAGAAGCAAAACGCTATGACGTAGTCTTACCGACACGGCCTGTAACCACCGAATTGCAATCCAAAACTATTACCCCGCTAAGAGCCATCGCACACGGCCACTAAAAACGTGATTCGAACGCACCGTGAAAATGGAAGCAAAACATTACGACGTAGGCTTATTGACAGCCTTCCCGCGGCCTGTAACCGCCGAAATGCAATCCAAAATTAATTCTCCGCTAAGAACCATTGCCTACGGCCACTTATAAACGCCATTTGAACACGACGTACCCGCGAAAAGTGATTGAATTTGGAGCAAAACATATGCTACGCTGCAGCGCTTTTGCATCGCTTCTCAAAAATGTTACAAGACGCGCTTAGAAGTCGTCGTGGGCGATGACTCTTAATATTAAGCCGACTTACAAACAAAAGAATCGAAAAAGTAACACGAGTGCTTTCAGGGTGTCTAACTCAGCGTAAACAACACTTGCAGCAGTCAGTTGGCGAAAATCTTCGCTTCATTACAAAAGAAAAACCAGGAAACTATGTAGGTCAAGTGGTAACCTAGGCCAGACTATGTAATATTTCAGGCAAAAGCCACGTCTGTAGGTTGTAGAACAAGGCAGTCTCTTTCTCTGTTAAATGTTGCAAGATAGTGTTCTCAAGACTAATTTATTAGGTATTTCTGTTGACCACTGGACTCAGATTCACGAGTTTATTTTTTTATTGTTATATGTTGGGGCCATAGATTATGTTAATGTTACCATAACAATGGCATGAATGTGTCCATTTAATTTTATTGCAGCACACGTATAAAACTTTGTAGGCATCAATGGAATGGAAAAACCTGGCAAGTGCGAGTCGGACTCGCGCACGAATGGTTCCGCACCATTATCTATGTTTCATCGAGCAGACACACACACACACACACACACACACACACACACACACACTACACACATACACACACACATGCGATGTTCTACCTAAACACATAAAACACTCACCTGGCTGAGCTTTACACTTTTATCTTTTTAATAATTTTGTCATAACAGTAATCTTTAAAATAAGTAAAATATCAAATTAAACTAAGTTTTTAAGCTATGGAAGCGCGGTGTCACCTAGTACAGGCATTCTACATGCTTAAAAGGTGGCTCCAGATACTATGTACCGTTAAATTAAGCAGTTCACGAAAATAAAGAATTTTGTATTTTTGTATTGTATCTATACAACATTTGAATATTTCAAGCGTCTAACTGTTACCGTTATTAATATCAAGAAAAAAAAACACGGCAAAAAAATCACGTTTGTTGTGTGGGTGCCCCTCTTAAACATTTATTTGCTGTTATAGCGGCAACAGAAATACATCATAATATGTGAAAATTTCAACTGTCTAACTATCACGGTTCATGAGATACAGCCTGGTGAAGTCGGACGGACGGACAGCGGAGTCTTAGTAATAGGGTCCTTTACCTTTTATGTACGGAACCCTAAAAACATGTCAGGTGTGTAGATTGTAGACCGTGCGTCCACCTTGTGTGCAGTCAAGAGAAGTTCGTGGCTTCATGATTTATGGCAAAGCGATATAGACTACAATATTCTTGTAATTCAGTAAATTTTTGACTAAAACAATGAAGCGTAAAATAAAATGAGAATATACTTCATTGCAAAGAAAAGGAAAAAAAGAACAGAAATAAAATAGTTCAGTGTAGATATAGTGTAGTGTATGTGTGCGTATGAGTGTTTGTGTATGTGTGTGTGTGCGTCTACCACTTTAATTCATAAATACATGTTTGATAACTTCAAAACAAATCGGCGACCAAATATCTAGCGCATCAGTTACTTTGTAAATGTCAAGCACTAAAGAGAACACTACATTTTGTTTATACCAACACCGAGTCTTACTGACAAACTTAAATATGCATGTTGAAACGCGAAAGTTCGTGCAAAACTGATCGTTATTTACTGGTGTGAAAGGGCCATAGACGAGTAAAAGTAGGTGAAGGAAGTAAGTGGTTCAAGTGTAATTTTTCAAGTGGGAGTAAAGGTCGACGGGTAGTTAGTCGATTCTTATCAGTGCTTCTTCAAGAAATTTCGATAATTGCGTTGAATAATGTATTCTAAGGTTACACCCAATTGCGTTGAATAATGTATTCTAAGGTTAACAAAGGGAAATATAAAATAAGAGCTGTCCCGGCGAACTTCGTACTACAGAATCCGTTTATAAGATTATTGCACAACGCCATCTATTTTTAAAACACAACGTTCGCTCGCAAAACGCCATCAATTTTAAACTTACAATGAATATTATCCCACGGGAACGCATTACCGGGGTATCAAGTATACTATGTTTCAATTCAGGTCTTTGACTATCTGCACGCCAAGTTTCATGTAAATCCATTCAGCCGCTATTGTGTGATTGAGTAACAAACATCCAAACATATTCACAAAGTTTCACATTTCTAATATTATTAGGAAGTAGGATAATTAATGAATAATAAACAACGTATCTTATTTATTACACAATATTAACTAAACTCACGCGTGTATCCCGGAGGGGTAGGCAGAGACTAGAGTTTACCACTTGCCACGACCCTAAAAAACCTCTTCCGTTTCATCAATGTTCATTAGTCACTGGTGACGCTGGTGTTAGTTACTTTTTATCTTGCCCTTTTATAAAACATCCTTAATTGGTCGAAGCATTGTAAAACCCACCCCCCGTAAATTAGCGAATTAAACCCCGATGAGACGATAAAATGTAGATACTATGATGCTAAACACTCTAATGGCCAACTGTGATCGTCTAGTTTTATTCGGTAGAACCCTGCGTTGTGATCGTATACGTAACCCTAGCCCTTTTAAGGTATCTGAGATTGAAAGCAAATGTTCGAGCGCAAAAGTATATAATTAACAAATAAAGATCTAGTTAATTTTCTTTAAATTGAAATTAAAGGTCGAGTTAACTCGGTTTGATATCAAGGTTAAGTAGAGAGGTTGAGTTTATTCCGCCCTATATTGAAAAGGTTAAGTAAAGCCCTAACAAGAATGAAAATTAGAATGTTTAATGTTTAAGTGTTGAATAAGTTTGCTATTTAAAGCAGAATATGAAACAGGTTAAACCGGTATGGAACACTGTGTAAGAACAGATAAAAGAAGTAGGTCATTATAACAATATTATTGTTAATAATATTATTATAATGTTCAACAGATTTTCGTCTCTAATGTCCGCTAGTAATTTGATTGAAGCAAAGGCAAATAAAATTATAAGCATGAAGCGCAGTTAGTGCAGAATGAAGTTTAAATTTAAAGTATTTATAATATAATAGATAAAGTGAAAGTTAACTAACACAAATCTAGTTAAAAGTACTTGACTCAGAGACGGGATCCGGACTAAAAGAAACTCAGTTCTCCAACCAAAGGCTGGGTCTTTCACACCGTATGCTCATCATTGTCCCACTGTACATAGTTTTATCTATAACTAGATTCATGGATATACATAACATTTCAATTGCGTTTGCCAAATGCAGACAATTCAGTGAAAACTGACCGTAGGAAGATTTATAAAAGGTGCTTTCAACGTATGACCAGTCATCAGGTCGTAGAATAGTATAGGGTTGTGATATCAAAGGCATGGTACATCGGAGAAAATTCAATCCGGAAAGCCTGGATATAATGGATGACTGGTCAAACGAAGTTTTAGCAACTAGCGAATAACGCTCATTGTGTAGAAGTGGTGAGCCTCACTAAAGATTGCAAGCATTAATAGCAGCAATAGCACAAACGTTTAAAAATAAGCAATTGTAGATTGTTTGATCCAATGAAAGGAAATTATTCCTTGAAACTCTGAGTAGGTAGATAACTTTCGTATGGTCCAGCCATTATACACAAAACTCAACGGGACAGTATCAAATACCTAGGAGATAACTCTACTAAAAGTATGTAACCCGGACGTGTATGTTGGAAAAAGTCTATTCAAGACGTCACAACAATGGACTGAACAGACGAAGTCTATCAGAGCTCCAAGCAACAAGTATCGCAAATACCATTAGATCAAACAAGGCAGAGCACAAAATATTATTGAAGTAAAGAGATAAGCAAGTTTAAATATTATTCAAATTAAAAGGTTTACGCCTTAAAATCTAACAACCACAACATTCCATAACGGTTTTTGTCATAATGTCAATAAAGACTATTTTATTTATCGGATCCTTCGCCCTATAGCATACTTATTTCCATTGCTCGATAGATTGTTAAACTCTCAATATAAAACGGCACTCAACCTCAACGCTATAAGGATAGATTCACGTAAGCGAGATGCGGTGCAAAATATTGAAGGTAGATGCGTAAAAAGATAATCAGTAATACGTAGGTTGTTAATCAAGGTTTTAAAAGATAATGTCGATGAAGATTAGGTTTTATTACATCTAGGTTTTATATTAATAATAATTTGATGTCATTTTCAGACCTTCCAAATCAAAGGTTCGATAGGCGAGAAATCAAAGTTCAGTAGATAATTTTAATGTACGTAAACAAGGCACGAACTTACAGCCTTACTTATTAGATCTTCGTTTACAAGTCAACGCCAACATGGTATCATAGTTTCTAACGTCCAACAGGACTCGAACCACTACGTTTTCATTAATAAGATGCCGTAGCAACCTAAGCAGCGGAAGAAATTAGAGCAAGTAGCTAAACGTTTCATTGATTTATGTTTGAAAAGTTCCGTAAACGAAAATAGTAAAGTACTAGATAACTAGGAGTCACTTTTAATAGTTGGAGTAAAAGGCTAGAATAGTAAGGTAATAGATAGTTAAGAGACACTTTTAGTATTTTGAGAATAAAAGCTAGCTTACTGAATATATTTCATTTATATACAATAAATTTCACTGTTCATAATAAGAATGGAGCAATAAACATCTAACACATTTGGCACTTCTGATTAATTAAAATATGGTTGTCTACTTTAGCTTTTATTTAATTAGTTTATAGAATTTTGTCAGAGCTTATTTATTTTAACGGAATTTAATGTTAGACCTTTGCACAGGACGTTACAAAATAATATTGCTGTCAATATTGGAAAATAAAGCTATTTGATTACTTATTTTTGGTACGGAAATAAATCGCTATTTATTGTCCTACTTAATGACCGCATTGCTAAGGTGGGGAATCGGGGAAATACTTACGCTCATCATACAACTGGATACCCTGAAAGAAAAGGGGGAGCCTGCCTAATTCTTCCCAACCCCGTAAGCTAATTTAACCACCCATCAATTGTTTCAGCAAGGCAAACCCCATTTACATTTAATCGTGTATATGTGTGAGTGCCTATGGTGTCTCCCTAGTCACAGCTATTTCCTATTTCTATCCTCCCTAACTCCGGAAACCCAGACTGTTTCAAATCACTCGGTAACTTGACACAGTTAGCTTTCAGACTTTCTGGCCGGCCAGAGTGTGTAGCCTAGGATGTGTATGCGCGGGTGGTTTTATGGGTTCGGTAACCACCCGCAAGGTAAGAATATACGAAATATAATACATAAATATGTTATGGGTGCAAAGTGCCAGAGGGCTAGAATCGTCTGTCACTCAGGGTAAGCAGGGGGAAAATTGCTACACCACGAATGCTAACGGAAGAAGATCTAACACCGCATTCACAAGAAGCGTTTTAACCCAATCTCCATACAAGATAATTAATATCTAATTATCTCAATTCAAAATTAATATTATAATAATATTTTTTTTACTAAATTAAATTGGGAACGCCTCCGGTGAAGGGATTCTTTAAACCTTTCGACCCAAGCAGACTCAGATTCAGCCGTAGCATAGTAAGCAGAGCTAGATTTTGGGTTCCTTAGTCCATTAATTTAAACTTCTAAGGCTCCCAAGTGAATTCGCTCTAAATTCACACGTTTGTGTACTGAAACTCAATTACCACTAGCTAGTGGAATTAAGTTAAAGTAATAAGTAGAATTAAATTCGAACAAAACTCTGAAAGCTATGACGCAAGCATGATACGAATAACCTCGTGTGGCCTCACCGAGCCTTGGTTATTTGACAAAGGCTGGACACACGGACTATCCTTAGCATACCTTTGCCACCGAGAGTTCACCTTTGTACAAATTTATTTCCCATAAACGTAGTACTGTGGAGAAAAAGGATTAGTTCACATTTTATTTCGCGGAAGCTACCCTAATTACTAAGGCTGAAAACCCTATTTTACGCGGAAAACTTCTAGCTAAATGTACGAAAGATTCAGGAACCGAAAACCGTTTCTAACCTTAACACTTTTACTTTCAAATCAACTCCCTAGCTTCGAGAGCAACTCTAAACCTGAAACTTCACACCAGAGCTGATAGTCTGGGACGCGATGCCCACAGATGATGTTAGGTAACAAATCCAAAGCCACTCTCCTATTTTCGAATTTAATTGCAAACGAAACTCCCTAATGCTAATAAATTCGCTGAAAATGGCGAATTTCCCTACGAGCGTAACGGATGTATTTACTGTTCAATTCTCTAGTCTGGAATCGCCCCGCGCGTCTGGCCCTCGGCCTTTTTATACGATTTCACTCAGATTTAACCAGTCGACCTGACACGTGAAACAATAGTACGGGTTCATAAATAAGTATCATCCTTATTGGTTTTAGTCGGGTGGCGTGATCTTTTATTGGCGCCGCTCTGTCCGGGAAAAAGTAACTTCTGCGCGAATACCCGCATCTACGAGCGGGTAGAAAAAGATTTTCGGTGCCGGCTCCGACCGCTTGTTATTCTTTGGATATAAGTTCAATTTATTTAACTAACTCGTTATTTCTTAAATATTCCCCTCCTTTCAGTCTTAATTATATGTTAAGAGTATGCTACACAGGCAGGTCCGTTACAGCATGTCCTCCTGAGACCTTACCGGCGCTTCCACCCGCATTCGCTTGATATATTTCTTTCGTCAGTCTTTTGTTCCTGTTCCTTCTGCCTCTCATCGGCCCTTCATCTTATATATGAGACAATACTTATTTTTTTTATAAAAAAGCTGTCTTATTGCTTATAGAAAAATATGCTCTAAAAAGAAGAGTTTGATGACTTTATAATGGATCTCATCAACAGATCTAGATAACTATGGATGTACCTCCTTTCTAACAAAAAAAAGAAAAAAGTATTAATGAAATCAGACAGCGTGGTAAAGAATGGGGAACTTGTGTCTAACTTAGATTGGAGTGACTTTGCTTTTATACCATACAAATCATATAAAAAAAACATAACAAAAACATTATTTTACGAGATAACTGAAATATTGATAAACGCTATGTATGAACATATAAGTCGTTACGTTAGGGAGTGACGTCGTAGTCTAAGGCCGATTTCTATGGCGCGTTTTAGTACCACGTGACTATATTGGCCTTTCGACTGGTAACATTACAAAAAGTATTAGTCGCAGAGAAAAAGAAAATACCACGGTTATTAATCTTTTAACGTGTCCACTCCTATTCTATTAAAACATTTTTTTTGTGAAAGTTCTCCACTATCGCTAAACATAGACAAAATAAATTACGGATGAATTGAGAACCTCTTGGTGTTTTTGAAGGCGGTTAAAGAATATAATATACATTCGTAGTATAATGGTACAGCGTTAGGACGTTCTAAACTTTGGTCACAAATAAACACACATATTATATTATATTATATTATATTATATTATATTATATTATATTATATTATATTATATTATATTATATTATATTATATTATATTATATTATATTATATTATATTATATTATATTATATTATATTATATTATATTATATTATATTATATTATATTATATTATATTATATTATATTATATTATATTATATTATATTATATTATATTATATTATATTATATTATATTATATTATATTATATTATATTATATTATATTATATTATATTATATTATATTATATTATATTATATTATATTATATTATATTATACATCTCCTTGTGCTACTGTGCCGCTAACTTATCGAACAGAACATTACACGATTACTGCAAACCCAGCAGACCCCTCACGCGGTCTCAGATAATTTCCGCGGGTCTTTATAAACTAAAGACAGCTTAAGGCGATTCCATCCAAGCAATTACTTAAGCTATCCCCCGAGCTTAAACCGAGGAAAGTTTCAAAAGGCTTGCAGGAAATATTCCGAGTGGCCTATTGAACGCCTTCGAAATGAATAATTTATACCAAACCGAAGGAGACGGGCCCATCTTGTAAATTGGGTCTAGCGGCAACGCGGAGCTAGGAACGCTATGATGACGCAGCCTGTATACACCCTACTGCAGGGCATAGGCATTATCTCAGAGGGAGAGTATGGGCTTAATCACCACGTGAGCCCACCGCACATTGGCGCGTGAATTGGTTTGATGCAGAAGGACTCGCGTGCCTTTATTTGTAATGTGCCCATGCTCTGCAGCGCGATAATGCTGCCAGCGTTACGGGAACCTTTGGGTCGGATATGTCTCGGGTGGTTTCTTTATTAATTGGATGTTAATTTAGATATTTTAAAAAATTTTAGACAATTCCTCTTCACTTGTCCAAGCCAAGGTTAATTAAAGCCGTGTATTATATATTGGAAGGATCCTAGCGGTGGTAGCATAGTCGGTGGAAAGTTGCTTCACATTCAAGAGGCCGTGGGTTCGAATCCCGGCGCATATACCAATGACTTTGTTTTCTAATTTACGTATATGTGAATTCGCAGTAGCAATACCACTAGCTGACAGCGAAGGAAAACATCGTGAGGAAACCTAAGTGGCAGATGGTCATGTACCTCAGCGTTTGAAATTGCCTGTCCGGGATGGTGATAAATCACCATGCGTGATGTTTCTCGTCTCACTATCTCACTCCGCGAACTGCGCTGTATAGGCTTCTTTATTTTCGGACATTAAATGTTGAACAGATTTATGTATAAATAAATTTTATAATAATAATAAACATTTATTTCGGATAGAACAGAGATCCATAGTGTTGTTAGTAGCCTTAAATACTAAAACTAAACTAGAAGTACAAACTATGTTAGTTGGTTTAAAAATTACTTACTTTAAAAAACTCATATAGGTGATATGTTCTTTTTTAAATATAGGAATAGGATAGTAATAGGGGTTAAAGTATGAAATTGCCGTTTTATTTCAATAGGTTCTTCGAATTGACATAGAATCTTCATGGTTTGAGGTTTTCGAATGAAACTTTTTTCAAATGGTTTCTATGATGTTCTTTTTTTAAAAAATGTGAAACATTTGAATATCGACTTTCAATTGTTTTTGTTATTCAATTTAGACAAGAAAGATGGATACTGCGAAAATTCGAGTGACATTTTTCGTATTTTTTTATTTTATTGATTTGACGCAAGTGAGTCAATATTGTGGGTAAGGTAACGTTAAATCATGCCGCTAATTCCTGGGTAGTTTGACTAGGGTCGGCTTCCACTATCTCTCTTAATTCATCGTTATTCACCTGTGTGGGCGGTCTTCCTCGTGGCTCGTTCTTTGAGTCGAAATTTCCATCACGAAAGCGTTTAAACCAAAATCGCACGGTGCGTTCATTAGTAGACCCCTCTCCAAACGCAGCATTGATATTGCGGGCTGTTTCTGCCGCGTTAGTTCCGCGTCGGAACTCGTATTAAAAAATTACTCGAATTTTCGCAGTATCCATCTTTCTTGTCTAAATTGAATAACAAAAACAATTGAAAGTCGATATTCAAATGTTTCACATTTTTTAAAAAAAGAACTTCATAGAAATCATTTGAAAAAAGTTTAATTCGAAAACCTCAAACCATGAAGATTCTATGTCAATTCAAAGAACCTATTGCAATAAAACGGCAATTTCATACTTTAACCCCTAATATTAATTAGAACTTCTCGCAAACGAGGTCATGGGCAGAGTTACTTAAAAGCACTTTTGTTCTTTAACTTCTGTTTAGCGTGTCGTTGGCGACACAATTTTGTAAAAATATTAAAACATTAAAATTAAACAGTTGCGGCCCAGAACTTACCTGTTTTTTAACTGCGGTTAACAGCAATCAATAACATCGATCAATACGTTCGTAGCTCTTTGCCCACATCCACAATATCTTTAATCTCGACTTTAATAGTTTGACCCTCATTCACATAAGCCGTGCTATCCAAGCTGGCTGATTTTTATTTAGTTTTTTAATTTCACTCTGCGGTGTCGGCGGCCGGCGGCGAAACTGCCTGGCTGAACTTGTAGTCTGACTGGAGCGTTTTGGAGTTCAGCAGAGTCTTATTTAAATCATACGGTCTTATTTATGGAGACTATATATTACTAATATATATATATTTATTACTATATTACTAATCCTGTACTATATAGGCAGTTTGTGTTAGTACTCTGTGTCTTTGATTAAATTGTAAAATGTAACAAAACCAACATTAACGGTAAGCGCCAAGTAATCATAATGTCAAACCTTCACCTGGTAACCACCGCACAGATTTACGTCTAGTGTGTTTAATCGCAAACCATGCTTGTAATGTCTTTCTTTTTAGTAAAACTTTTTGTATTTTGTATTTGTATTAATAAAAACACGATTCCTCTGAAACAGTCTTAACACGGAGTTAAGCCGGATTGCGAGAGATAATCCTGCCATAAACCGACTTTAACTCCGAAAAATGTAGTACAGTTCTAGTTAAAATACTAATTCACACCACTTTTCTACGCAAAAAATTAAACGATGAGTAAATTTTGTATACTAGGTACTAGTATTTTTTATATGTATGGTTAAATAATCTCTAAACCTTTAAATCTGTGTCAATAGTTACGATATACTTACATAAAAAATATACTAAAATAAACGTTTTTTTCAGCTGAACATTTTTATATTTTGATATGTGTTTTTGATATTCAACTAGTATTTCTACCAATGACAACTTTGATTTTTTCTTGGAAACTACAAATAAAAAAATAACATGAAGGGGTTCAACGTCAAGATAGCAGTGTAGCTACAGACACGCGTTTATCTTTTTGTTGTAGGTCTTGAGAGGTCAAAATAAAGTTAAAATTAAAAAGTTCCTATCTTGTTCGTGTTATCTACATACCACCCCAATTCTGTAACGCTATAGGTCTTGGTTTCATGAGGTTACCTCTGCACGTATGCCAGTGGACGAACTAAGGAAACCAAATGTGAAGCCGACTTCTCATCAAGGGAACTGTACTTGAAAAATTCTAGCCGTTAAACTTTGTAGCGTCAAGGAGTCGACGAGCGAATTAGCGTATTAATTATTTAGCGAAAATCCGGGCAAAGACGGGGCAATAACTCAGGCAAGAGTCGGCGTCCTAATTCTGGAGCTCTCGAAAAATATCACAAAGCGAAAGAAGCTGGCATACCATCTGCTTTTTTTATTGAGTTTTGAAAAAACATGCTTGGATAAATGCAGTAGAAATGAGGTCCTTGAGAAGTATGTCTGGTGTTACTTTGAATGACAGGATAATCAAAAGTTTGATTAGAGAACGTTGTGGACTGAAAGAGGATGTAGTGACTAGAATTGAGAAAGGAATGTTGCTTTGGTTTGGACATGTGGAGAGGATGAAGGGAGAAAGATTGACGAAACAAATATATCGAGCGAACGTCGATGGAAGGGCCAGTAAGGGATGACCTAGGTGGACATACTTCAACCAAATAGGGGATGTATTAGCAAAGGGCAAGATAAAAAGTACCCGAAACCGGCGTGCGTGCATGCAACGACTAATAAATTTTGAGGTAGCGAAAGTGATCTGTCAGGCGATCCTGACAATGCTACGATTAGCAAGTGGCAGTTCCTGGTCTCTGCCTACCCCTCTGGGATACAGCCGTGAGTTTAGGATTGTATATATGGCCTCAGTCTCGGTGTATTTCCATGTTTGTGACACCCTTGCCTGGTATCCTTAATAGCACAGGTTATCCTAGTTTGGGACCAGAACAAGTGATTGTGTTCTGTGGAAGTATTATTATTTTCTTTACCTCATCTTAGAGAAATCTCAAACCAATCCAAGAAACCCACTTTTCATCGCTTTTTATTTATTTTATTTTATTTATTTAGCCCAACAGACTACATATTAACCAATACACTAGTAACAAAGTCTATGTCAAAATTTCTGCTATGCATCCCAGTTACATGCATCCACAAAATCTGCAGAGACATAAATTAAAATTTGTATAAGGTACAAGCAATAACTTAGTACCTAACTAACTAAGTTTAAAAGGAGTTTATTGCACTCCTTTTAAACTTAACAACTAATTTAGTGTAATTAACAAAATCAAAATCAAAAAATCAAAAAATTTTTTATTCAAAGTAGCACAGAAACTGCGACTTAATGAACGTTACAAGTTAAACTAGGTGTCCATTTCAAAATCAAATCAAATCAAAAATAACTCACCCAGTCCATTACAACATAGCATCCAAATCTATGTTACTGTTCTGTACACTATACAAAACATCTTCCCTCATCATCATCAGCCATTTAACGCCCACTGCAGGACATAGGCCTCCCTCATAGTGTTCCTAACCATGAGGGGTTTTGCTATAATCGCCACGCTTGGCAGGCGGGTTGGCGATCGCAGTATGCGGTTGGAATCTCAGGAAGACGCTGCTGCCCATCTCCTGGTAATTGATTTCCTTAGTCGCCTTCTATGACATCCACGGAAGGAAACGGAGTTAAAATGGAGTTATTTTTTTATTAGATATATATTTTGATTCTTCTTTATTGTGTTATGTACCTCCTATCCGCCGAAACTAGCAAGGTTTATCTGAAGATCGGGTTGTTTTGGTAGTCGCTAGCTTAACGAACAATGGACTTGTGACATTAGATGTTCGCACTGGTACTATGTTCGGCAGATAGCTTGAACAAAGAATTCGCACAGTCAGCATGAGCTTTCGATGTACCCACAAGAGTATTTTTATTTTATTTTTAATTTGACTTTTTAATATATTTGAGCTGATTGGGCTGATTCTCAAAAACAATTTGCTCGAATCCCGCAATCCCGTGCGCTTCAGAATACATCCCCACAGGGTTGACAAAAGCGAGTCATTAAATTTAATATTTTAGCGAGTGGCGCTAGTTGAAGCCCTCGACCTGGTTGCCAGAGGCAAGAGTAGGCGGAGGAAAAAATTGCAAATGTGGCTAGATATTAACCCTCCATGTTACAGAGCGGTTTCATAAGTTTGACGAATTGGTACTTTATTGGCTGTCAATAAACTATCTACTGTCGGTGAATGTATTTTTGTGACCGTTAGGTTTGAAAATGCGAGAGCAGTTTTGATGTGGTTTTTTTATTCAGGGTCGAATAAAAGATAGATAAAAAATATTTATTGTTAATAAAAAGATACAACTTTCCTTATAGAATAATCATTATAGATAAAACACAGATAAAAAGAAAAAACCTGTGTAGTAAAATATAAGGATAGTCCGTTGGCACCTATTCTAGTGTTAAATTACACTGTATCATAGGTACCAGAGACCTCCGCCATCTTAAAGGACATTGATTTAATTCAGATGATATATATAGAAGCCTAAAATGTACTAAGAAACATTAGGTACTTAATTAAAATTATAACAATAAAAAGGTTGATATTAACAGATTATCTCAACAGAGTAGAAGGCATAAAAGCATACTTTATACACGTCAGAAAATGGAAAATTCCACTCATCAATATGAATCACGCGCAGTCGCCGCCACGCCGCGCGTGTCGGGCCACGCGCAGTGTAGGGCACCGTAGAAAAAAAGGTTTTTCATCTGCTTTACAGAACTAACAACTTCATCAAAGTAATTTTCAATGGAATTTGTACGAAGTTTTCCTTTTATAAGTTGGTCGCCTGTTACTCGTTAACTACAATCAACGTTTCTACAGTCTGTTCATCCTTACTTGTCCAATTTAGTAAACAATATTCTAACCTCAAAATTTACATTTGATGCCGAAACTCGATATTTTCTTGCAAGTTCGTGCACTTTGTTTATAAACATAGCAGCGTGTTATCCAAAATGGTGTCCCAGGTTACTTCATTTATGGGAATATGGCAGTTTTCGACTAAAAAGTCATACTTTGCGGGTAGAATCTTGTTTACTAAATTGGACAACTAAGGATGAATAGACTATACAATCACGACAGACAGACGGAAAACTATAAGAGTTCCTTGTTGATTACGGAAAACTAAAAAATTTTGTTATGACCAAAAAAATTTATTTTTTTCTGCTTTAATTTATTTGTTCACATTTCAAAACCTTTCCATTATTTTACAAATGTCTCCTGCGGTGCAGTTTGTCGGCTGCGGATTTCGTGCCGCTGAATTTGTTTATTTTGCTGTGCAATGTAGTACTTTTTACCGACTTACTCTTTTTGGTCAATATAACTTTTCAGTGGCCTACCCCTACCTCCCTTTCTTTCTATATACATACATAAACTCACGCCTGTATACCAGAGGGGAGGCAGAGACCAGGGACTGCCACTTGCCACGATCCTGACAGATCACTTTCGCTTCCTCAACATTCATTCGAAGTTGCAGGCACGCACACCGGTTTTGGGTACTTTTTTCCCTGCCCTTTGCTAATACATCCCCTATTTGGTCGAAGTATGTCCACCTAGTCCCTTAACGGCCCTTCCACCCACTTTCTCTCGATATATTTGTCTCGTCATTCTTTCTTCCTTCATCCTATCCACATGTCCAAACCGACTTTCTTTCTGCCATTCTCTTTATATTGTTCTTTACAACATTTTCATGACTTAAGACTTCAGTGTCCAAGCATTTTTCCCCTTCTTGTTTCGATCATCCCCACGCCTCGATCCATTCTCCTCGACTTTCTCTAAAACTTGCCCATTTATCAACCTTTTGTCCAGCTTGTTTTTTTTTCATTTTGTTCCAAAACCACATCTCGAATGCATCTGTCTGATCAATGTTATGAACAATGTTTTGCACCCGTAAAGTGCCACACCGATTGTTAGAAAGTGTACTTGCTCACTGTACCTACTGTTTTTCGAAAATATGTGGTCTCTAAAGCGATGTCAGCCGCTCTCCTTGCTGCCCTATCTCAAATTAGCACTAGGTGCTCAATGAGATAACGATGAAATGAAAAAAATAAATTGTGCAACACGATCACCATTAACTGAGTAATGGTGAAACATTTGGGAAATAATAGGGGTTAAAGTATGAAATTGCCGTTTTATTGCAATAGGTTCTTTGAATTGACATAGAATCTTCATGGTTTGAGGTTTTCGAATGAAACTTTTTTCAAATGGTTTCTATGATGTTCTTTTTTAAAAAATGTGAACCATTTGAATATCGACTTTCAATTGTTTTTGTTATTCAATTTAGACAAGAAAGATGGATGTCAATTCAAAGAACCTATTGCAATAAAACGGCAATTTCATACTTTAACCCCTAATATTATATCCATCGACAGAAACCAGTTTTATTATAAAATATACTTCGAACTATAAAAGACAATCAGATAATCCGTACTAAATTTTGATATTTGCTCGAGCGAATGTATGAAACATCTGATACTCTATTCGATATTTTGGAGTTACTTTCATAATAAATTGTGTTTTTGTGATGGGTAGAGTAACCCTCTTTAGCCTTATTGAACCGTTCTGAAATACCATGGATGCTGTCAATTATTATATATAACACTTCATTAAAAAGCCTATCCTATATGACCCTTTACACACTTCGAAGGAGCCTCAAGCGTACCCTTATGTTTAGGGATTCTTTTGTTTCTAAAGTGAGCCGTCACTCATTCATATCACTGTTTTGTAAAGTCACTGGGTCGAAAGAAGAAGACTGACTGGCATTAGCGGGTAAATTTTTGTTGCTAGTCGGGTTGGCGATAAGTACTTGGTAGAGCAAATAAGGGACAAAAAAGCTGTCACTCTCTAAATATATTGGATAAGGTTGAGAATCAGGTCAAAAGTTGAAATTTAATTTTATTTTATTTATTAGGTAAACTTACAGGTTACAACCACTTAAGTTACAGCTATGAAAATTACGTACAGTCAACAATCTAGGCTACAATTTAAAAAACAGTTTACACAGCATGCTAGGTACTAAGTAACAGAATTAAACATTGTTATGATTTTAACTTCTATAAAGTTTGAATTTGGACTAAAAATTATCTTAGCATAAAAGAGAGTAACAAACTTTTACTTAAAAGCTAAAATGAAACTAAACTTTGACTGTTTTTAAAATATTTTTTACATTGCATTGATTGTAGAAATTTTTTACCCGACCGTTTCTAAAATTTGTCATAGAGCTGTCGTTTTACCTATCTCTTAGCAGATTTATGTAGGTACTTTGGCCAACTCTTTACGTTCCCGATATTTATAACATTTACTATGATGATGAATGATTAACGATGTTATCGTTATGTATTTAAATTCAATTTGATTTAAATAAATAAGAAGTAAAATAATAATTTCCACACAACACATTCGCTTGACCTGGTCCCGAAGTAGGATACACTGTGCTTTGGTCACCAGGTGAGGATATTATAAGCATGGAGATATATTTGTTTGATTTGACATTTGTTTTGATTCGATTCAATAGTGTTTGACTTAAGCCCATGCGAACAAAATTAGGAGCGCATCATGTAAACTATAAATTAATGAGCACAGCTAGTACTTAAAGTTATGAAATAGTATATTTTACAAAAGTGCATGAAACGTACCATTTTTATCCCAGACTTATTCATAGCAATGTCGAGGATAAAATGTTTTTTTGGACGAGTTATACACTCTGCTTTTCACTTCGATTGCGAGGTAATAAAACAGTAGTGTAATTTAGAAAATTGAAGAAATTAATAAACGCACGAAAAAACAAGAGCTGTTTCGACATTGGGCTTGGGCTGCAGAACTATACAACCTACTATTAAATAAATTTTGTAATAATAATTTTCTTAAATTAATTTTAATAACCCACAGTCCTTGAATTCAAATTTTAATATCTTTAATGTCTTAAAAACACATAAAGCTAATAAGTTAAAGTAAATATTATAAAATAACAAATTCTATCTATGAACTTCTTATTGTGTTTGGCTGTATAGCTCATTTTCTTTGCCTTAATACAGATACATTTATGAGTAGATACGTTAATAAACTTGTGCACAAAATTCGATTTTGTGGGTCTTGCACAAATAAGCACTTTCAGAGCATGAGATGTGAAAACACTATGAAAACATCTATAAGCATTACAAATTATGAGCACTGCTAGTAATATAATTTTTTTAGCAGAGGGCACAGCAAGTAATCTAGAAATGCTTAGCAAACTTAATAATAGCCAATTATAAGCACAGCAAGTAATTTAAAAATTATTTATCTATTTATTTCATCATCATCACCATCGGCCTACGCTTGTCGACTTCTGGACAAAGGCCTCTCTTATTGCACGCCACTGAGCACGGTCCTCGGCTACTCTCATCCAGCTCTTGCCAGCCGCCCTGCGGATATAATTGTTCCACCGAGTCTGAGGACATTCTACACTACGTTAACCGATCCGCGGTCTCCACTCAAGAACTTGTCTACCCCATCGGTTATCAATTCTTAGGGTGATATTCAATTCAATTCAATTCAATTCAAATATTTTTATTCATTGTAAAAACAGAATGTTTACTTAATGAACGTCAAAGTTGTTAGTTTCACAATTAATGGATTATGTGGAGAAGAAGCTAACAAAGAAACTCCACCCCATTATTGGAATAATCAAAAATCCCAGTCCACTCTTCCATTCATTCGTTCAGATTCATTCTTTTTATTTTCAATCATTCAATCGTTCATTCGTAAAAATGTCGGCCGCTAGTCGGTACTGTAAAAATTAATAAAACAATTTTTCCACTGTTCACACGTTTTTCTCTGCGCCCATTCCAACAGGTTATGGGCCCAGGGCACGATTTAAATAAGTTATAATTAAGTTCCTGCTATCCGTCTAAAATACGGATATGAACAACGGAGATACGAGGCAAACGAAACATCCAGCAATTTAACGGGAACGTCTTCAAGTCTTTGTTAGAAGAACTGCAAGTGGCCATCGTCGTTGAACAACCAGTGCCGGATAATCCAGACGCAATGTGGCTAAAGAAAAACCAAACTGCAAAAGGTACAATTATCGAATATTTAAATTTCGCGAAAGACGCTGCAACGGCCAAATCCATTTTCGATAACCTCGATAAAATCTACGAGAGACTGTGACGGACCAAGCTCCGTACAAGTGCTCACGATCGTTAATATCATGTTGAATTGTGTTCTGCACGAGAAGATTAAGGATAGAAGCTAAAAGAAACCGAGCAATGATAATCGTATTCTTATATAGGGATTATAAAACATTTAAAGAGCGTATTATAGAATCGGATAAAGCGCTAAAACGTATTTGGTTCCCCAACATAAAATAAAGCTAGTTATATTTTGTTTGTATCATTTGTAAACATTTAGGCAGTTCTTGTGAAATATTGCGTTGTCTTTTCTAGATTAAATTTTTACGATAATTGAGATTAATTACAACGGCATCTATTTTGCAAGATGGCACAACTAATAAATTATGGATTGAAGAAAGTTTTCACCTAAAACCTGTTACAATACATGACAGTTCATCGCTTTGTTCAGAGGTGACGCTACCGGTCTAAACGCGTGGGTCTGAACTGAATTCATTCTCTAAAACAAAAACAAAAAGAAAAGTGCATCCGAAAAGCTTTTGTTTTGTAGCATTTGTAAACATTTAAACAGTTCTTGTGAAATATTGCGTTGTCTTTTGTAGATTAAATTATGCAACTTGTTTTAGGGATGGTTTACGATAATTGAGATTAATTACAGTGACATCTCTCTTGCGAAATAGCACAACTAATAAATTTCGGATTGAAGAAAGCTGTTACTAAACCTATTACAATACATGGCAGTTCATAATTTTGTTCATAGATGACACTTTCTTAATTCATTCTCTAAAACAAAACAAAAAAAATTGCATCCGAAAAGCTCGGTCATCCAAGTACTAAATAAATAGGGAACTTAAATCATATAAAACTTTAACAAAACAACATAGACTCACGCCTGTGTCCCGGAGGGGTGGACGGAGGTCGGGGACTGCCACTTGTTGCGATCTTGACGGATCACTGTCGTTTCCTCAAAATTCACTCGCGTGTGTGGGCCGCGTCGGCTTCCTTTGTTTCTTTTGTAATAAGCCGCGGCGTGTTAAGGTAGTAAATTTAAAGGGATATTATGACAAAGAACGTAATTTATGAGCTAGACGAACAAAAATAAATTACTTATGTTAAAGTCCTTAAACTAATAGCAATAAGGAATAGAATTCTTCAGATGGCGGTATTTCGTTATTGATTTAGCGAGAATGCAAATTTCTTTTCAAAAAAGCCGCGGCATGCTAAGGCGGTGATATCAAAGAAACACTAGGACAAAGAACGTAATTTATGAGTTGACGAACAAAAATAAATTACTTATGTAAAAATCCTTAAACTAATAGCAATAAGGAATAAAATTCTTCATTTGGCGGTGTTTCGTTATTGATTTAGCGGGAGGGCAAATTTCTTTTGAAAAAAGCCGCGGCATGCTAAGGCGGTGAATATCAAAGAAACACTATGACAAAGAACGTAATTTATGAGTTAGGCAAATAAAAATAAATTACTTATGTTGAAGTCCTTAAACTAATAGCAATAAGGAACAAAATTCTTCAGATGGCGGTATTTTGTTATTGGTTTAGCGAGAGGGTGAAGTGGCACCATATTAGAAGGGGGCCGCGAGGGTATAAAAGCGGGGTTCGGGAACTATTCGGGGCTGGTTCGGAACAGAAAATTGAGAAGTAAATACGTCTGTTGCGCTCGTAGGCAAATTCGATATTTTTGCGAATTTATTACTATTAGGGAGTTTCGTTTGCATTTAAATTCGAAAGTAGGAGAGTGGATTCGGATTTGTAACCTAACATCACCTGTGGGCAATGCGTCCCAGACTATCAGATCTGGTGTGAAGTTTCAGGTTCTGAATTACTTTCTTAGCTAGGGAATGAGATTTGAAAGTGAAAGTGTAATGTTAGAAACGGTCTTCGATTCCTAAACAGTTAGTATACTTAGCTAGAAGTTTTCCGCGTAAAATAGGGTTTTCAGCCTTAGTAATTAGGGTAGCTTTCGCGAAATAAAAGTTCACTAATCCTTTGCCTCCACAGTACTACGTTTATGCGGAAATAAATTTGTGCAAAGGTAAACTCACGGCGGCAAAGGTAAGTTCTAGATAATCAGTGTTTCTAGCCCTTGTGAAATAACCAAGGCGCGACGGGGGCGCTAATGTAAACCTGCAAAACTCTGTTTGACTAAAAGATTGTGTTCGTTATTTAATTGTGCGAGTCTTGAATTAGTAGCTGCTAAGCTTACTGCTTATCTATGTCTCTGGTCCTTACCTTAAAACTAGGCGTAAATGTTGGTGCGCTTCATTCACACGGTGATCATTTCAAACTAAGGAATAGGTAAAGCTTAACGAAAGTATTAGCTTCATAGGTACCTTTCTTTTGATCTTCGGACGGGACATTCCACTATTGCAAAGAGGTAGGGACAATTTATGTAGGTGCGTATATACTTTTTCTGCCGACCGCAGTTTCTTTAGTATTATTGCATTTTAGACGCAATATAGGGTGAATAATATATAGGTTGCCAAAACACGAATTATTGTTAGGAATTGAAAGACGTTATGGGACGTTAGGGAGTAGTTAAGAGCCACTATAGGCTTTGTAGTAGTATACTCATTTCAAGTATATTGGCTTAATACTCTGCTTAATATCATAGTTGCGTAAGCGCGGCTGGATTGTTTCAGTGTTGGTAAGCTTTCGATGAAGTCTTATTCCAACGTACCTAGTGCATTTGCTTATTACCTCTCACACACTCTCGTCAGCCAATGCATTGTACTGCTGAACATCCCTTCGCCGTTTCTTGCGTTAATTGTGTGAAGCGTCTTGAGTCTTAAGATCTCTATACCTGCTTAAAGCTTTTATTATGTTTGACTTGTCCTTGAGTGGCATCTCATAGTTGCGTGAGCGCGGCTGGATTGTTTCAGTGTTGGTAAGCTTCGATGAAGTCTTATTCCAACGTACTTTGTGCATTTGGTTATTACCTCTCTCACACTCTCGTCTGCCAATGCATTGTACTGCTGAACATCCCTTTGCCGTTTCTTGCGTTAATTGTGTGAAGTAACTTGAGTCTTAATATATCTATGCCTACTCAAAGCTTTTATTGCTTCTATTATATTTATTTGTATGACTTATGTCTTTGGGTGACATTTCATGGTGGCGTGGGTTTGGCCGGACTGTTTCAGTGTTGGCAAGCTTCGATGAAGTCTTATTCCAACGTACTTTGTGCATTTGGTTATTACCTCTCTCACACTCTCGTCTGCCAATGCATTGTACTGCTGAACGTCTCATTGCCAATTCTTGCGTTAGTCATGTATGTTTTCTTAAGGCATAGACTTGGAATAATGAATCATTGTATTCTTATTTCTAGTCAGTCATAGTTTTATTATTTATAAGTATATATTAACGGTATAACGTAGTGGCGGCCAATCCCCATCCACGGTAGATATAATTAGCACTATCGGCTAGTAGATAATTGAGTATTGCACTCTCTTCTTCTTATCCAATATTATCTACTTAGCTGGCTAATAATGTCTGCCTTAACCGGCCTTTGGTAGGGGACGTTATACTAAAACACTCACATGTGTAGTAGTATGACAAGTAGTTATTTATTTCAAATATTTTGCTACCATAATCTTATCTTATTTAGATGGAATTTATTTTATTTAACCTTTAATTTATTGTCTTCTAAACTTAACTTCTTTATTTAAATTTTCTTCTTTTTCCCAATCTTGTCTCGCTTCTGCTTATTTAATGTTGCTTTATTGCTATTTTAGTTTCTTCGAATCTTCCCAAAATTTACCTTTTCTAGTAAAACATTTGGTTTGAACTGAATGTTCTTAGTTCCACTTTTATTATTTTAACGGATCTCTTACATGCATTCATTACTCAATCTCATATCCTAAAAGTTCTTGGGTTATTAATACGTTCACAATGAAGGGTCCTCACTAGACTAGACGATCACAGTTGGCCATTAGAGTGTTTTGCATCATAGTACCTTTTCTCTTTGCTATCGGGGGTTCATACCTTTTAATATCCTGGGGTGGGAGTCACAAGACGAAGCCTGGCCACGCAATTAGCACTACGCAAGCAATTGCTGAATCTTAAACTGCAACCAAATGTTCCTTGCTTCAACTTGACCACAAAGTGAAGCTGAAAGGTGAACCTACAACAGAGCTCAAGGTTTTGCATACAGGTCCGAGGAATTTCTTATTTTCAAAATCACAAGGAAATTTTTCTAAGAAAAAAAAAAAACTACCCTCAACCGAACAAAAACTTTCATACCGGAAATTCAACTCACAAAATTTGAAAAATGTACTGCGATCACTGTGGGAGCCGAAATCATCTCAAGAATGACTGTCGCTACCTCAAGAAGATCCAGCAAGACTGGGCTGTGAGCAGCGGCAGCGGCTACAAGAGGACGGCGCACAACACGTTGTGCAACAATGACGAGGGCGGTTTCGCTTTTATGGTTTCACCCGATTGTAAGTTATCTGACCCTATTAGTGATTCTACTAATATGGAAATTTCTTTCCTCTTAGATTCGGGTGCCACGGATCATATTATAAATACACTTGACGTGTTTACAACGTACACGGAACTATCGACGCCTCTCAAGATCGGAGTTGCGAAAAACGGCGAGTCCATACAAGCCTACGGTAAAGGCAGCATAAAGGTAACAACCGATTAAGTTATTGAAGGCTCGATTGATGATGTATTGTTTTCGTCCGAGGTACGTCATAATTTACTTTCTGTAAGTAAGATGCAACGTGCAGGTATGACAGTGGTTTTTGGCAACAAACGGTGTGCAAGTCCATCATAAAGACAAGTGCATCATGACTGGGGAGAATTGCAACAACCTTTTTGGCTAAATTTTAAAGAAAAATAAACTTAATATTCACTTGACTCAAAATTCCTCTGACGCCTATAGTTTGTGATATAGCCGACTCGGACATGTAAACAAACAAAGATTTGGAATTTTAAAGGATAAAAATAGATGAAAGTGACCGGTCTTTGATAAACAATATAAACCCCAGCGATACTATTTGTGAACCTTGTATTCTTGGTAAACAATCACGTCTCCCGTTTGCAAAAACTAAAGATAACAATAGTAAACACCAGAATCGACCCCTTTATAATATTATTCACTCGGACGTTTGTTGTCCGATAACGCCTACCACCTTTGATGACAAAAACTACTTTGTTACTTTTATGGATGATTACACTCATTCTACTGTGACCTACTTAATGAATGCAAAATCGGAAATGCTAAAATATTTTTAAAGAGTTTGTTGCTAGGAGTGAGAACTTATTCAATACGAAAGTCACAAATCTGTACTGCGACAATGGTAGAGAATATCTTTCAACAGAATTTAACGAGTTTTGTGTTTCCAAGGGTATCTCGTACCACCTAACGGTACCATATACGCCGCAACAAAATGGTGTGTCGGAGCGTATGAATCGCTAACCGAAATGGCTAGAACCATGGTTGAAAGTTCGAAATTAGAAAAGTCTTTTTGGTGGTAAGCCATACTAATAGCTACCTACCTAATAAATAGACTCCCTACTAAAGCTCTGACCAGCAACAAAACACCATACAAAATGTGGCATAATAACAAACCTAAAATTTGGTGCAACGGCTTATGTCCATGACAAAACGAGAAGAACAAAGTTTGACAGTAAATCGTTTAAAGCAATACCAGTCGGATACGACAACAATGGTGATAAACTATTCAACGTTCAAAATGGCCAATTTTTCATTGCCCGTGATATTATATTCGATGAGTCAAATTTTATTCAATCAATGCCGACAAACCAAAACACACAAATTCCCGCCAAAGTTGACAAGCCTATCGGTGATAATAAGTCAGCAGGCACGAAACACAAGATTCTTCCCGATGACCAATCGGATGCTGAGAATTCGTCAAACAAAATAAGGCGAAGTGAAAGAATAAAAAAAAAAACTACCCTCAGTCGATTATAAACAGATGAGCGATACAGATTTGTGTTACTTAGCACTCACGACTGCTCAGCCGTTACCTAGTAACTATAGTGATATTTCAAACAGGGATGATAGTGACAAATGGTTAAAAGCTAAATAAAAATCAAACATGGGTTCTAGTGAAAAGACCCCAAAATGTAAATATTGTTGATTGTAAATGGGTATTCACGATAAAAATTAATGAGTTGGGAGAACCAACTCGTTACAGGGTGGGTTTAGTTGCTCGCGGTTTTACTCAAAAGTACCTTGAAGACTTTGATGAAACGTTGCAAACGTTTGTACGTATTTCTACTTTTAGATTTATATTAGCGTTTGCAAATCAGCATAGCTTGCAAGTACATCACTTGGACGTCCAAACTGCGTTTTTGAACGGAGTTCTCGAGAATGACATTTACATGGAGGTGCTTGAGGGTGTTTTTGCAGAACCAAACCAAGTAGGTATGCAAGTTAAATAAGTCCTTGTACGATTTAAAACAAGCTTCTCGATGCTGGTACAAGCGTTTTGATCACGCTCTTAAAGAACTTGGTTTTAAAAATTCAGAGGTAGATCCTTGTTAATGTATATTTAATATTATACGTCGATGATTTGAATTTATGTACAAACCGAAATACTAATTTCAAAGACTGATTTGAATGAAATAAAACTACTCTTGGGCATTAGAGTAAACATAACAGAAGCTACAATAACTTTGGACCAGTCAGTCTACTTGAACAATGTTTTAAGCAAGTTTTCCATGAGTGATTGCAATCCGACAAAGTCACCGTTCCCATCAAAATTAGATCACTTGGCTCTTAATTCCGACACACACTGACGCTCCTTTCAGGAACGTCATAGGAAGCCTTATGTACGCAATGCTTTGCACAGGGCCATATATTTGCTCAGCAATTAGTATTCTGAGCAGATATCAAAGCAAAAAAAAAAAAAATATATATATATATGTATAATGAACTATGGAAATGCTTAAAACATCTTTTAAGATACATAAAAGGCACTATAAATTTAAAGTTGACCTACAAAAGGTGCGACTATCATCAAATAGTTCAAGGCTATGCAGATTCCCATGCAGGGCAGGCGACGAAATTGATCGTAAAAGCACAACGGGATACGTATTCCAAGTGTTTGATAACTGTGTAATGTCATGGAATACTCGCAAACAAAACACAGTCGCCGCCTCCTCAACCGAAGCATAATATATGGCTCTTTTCGAAGCTGTGAGAGAAGCTAAATGGATAAAATCATTGCTAAATAGTATTAAAATCCAATTACCAATGCATATCCCTTTATATGAAGATAACAACAGCTGTATAAGCATTGAAAACAATCCCACTAGCCATAAAAGGTCTAAGCACATAGATATAAAATATCATTTCAAACGTGAACAAATTACTAAGAAAGTAATAAAGCTAAAGTATGTTTCCATAGAACATCAACTAGCTGATATCTTCACGAAAATGATACCATCAGGGAAATTACTAAAATTAAGATCAAAGTTAAGCTTAATTGAATTTGATAATGTTTGTAATATACCTAATGATTAAAAGGTACTAAAATAATTAAAACAGAATATTGAGAGCAGAATGTATAATTTATTTCTAATAATATAAATACATATTGTGATAATTATTGCCTAATCGCATTATATAAGACTAGAATTTTTGAGGGGGACTATTGGAATAATCAAAAATCCCAGTCCACTCTTCCATTCATTCGTTCAGATTCATTCTTTTTACTTTCAATCATTCAATCGTTCATTCGTAAAAATGTCGGCCGCTAGTCGGTACTGTAAAAATTAATAAAACAATTTTTCCACTGTTCACACGTTTTTCTCTGCGCCCATTCCAACAGATATGGCCGGCCCGCTGCCACTTGAGCATGCTAATTCGGTGGGCTATGTCGATGACTTTGGTTCTCTGTCGGATCACCTCGTTTTGAATTCGATCTTTCAGAGAAACCGCGACCATAGCCCTTTCCATAGCACGCTGAGCGACTTCAAGTTTGTGGACCAGCCCCACCGTGAGTGTCTACATTTCGGCATGTCATGACGGGTAGGATGCACTGATTGAAGACTCTCGTCTTTAGAATATTTATTTATTTCTAATCATATCTAGTTATCTAAAAATTATGATCACAGCGAGCAATCAACTTAAAGAATACCCTCTGGCTTTAAGAACAATTCGGCTGTCCCAAAAAGAAACACAGTAAGGGACATTCTTTTTCGAACCCGACATATTTCCACTATTGGTTACTAGTTGGTTCCAGAGACCAATAGTAGAAATATCTCGGTTTCGAATAAAAATGTCCCTTACTGTGTTTCTTTTTAGGACAGCCGAATTGATGTGCCAAAGAACCTAACTTCAGGATAAAAAAGTGGGACAAATGTTCACGAATTCAATTTCCATTAACGAAAATGCAGTAGGCACCAGGATACCACGGGCACTTTATCATATTTCGGCGCCGTATTAGAAAAATTGGATAATCTAATTCACTTCGGGCCGAAAGCCTTTGGAAATACGCGAGCCTCGTCTGGCTCCCTCGCATACCAATTAACTAAATAGCGTGCTAATATTTAAGGTTGATACTTTGATGCGCAGTGGCAAGCACTCTAGAAAATACAGTAAAGCTTTTCATTTACTAAAAAGAATTTTAACCCTACCAGAGAAACAGGCATAAGTTTATTTGTGTATGTGTGTGTGTATGTGAGTGTTTAAGCATGTATATATGTATGTATATATATTTTTAGGAATATATTTACATGCACATCGTCCATGCACAGTGTCTATCGTCTTATTTTTAATTTGAGAATTTCACAGACTTAATACTTAGTTAATTACGTACTTAAGTACATATTCCTTGGATTAATAAATGGTTAACGAATCCTTTCGACGCTCAGCATAGCTTCTTTCTTCCGTACCTAGATTGATCTACAATTAATTTAATAACAAACATAACATTCACACGACACAAATTGTCTTTTGCAAACTAGTACACCCTGTGATATGATAATCTAATCAGAACATCTCAAACATGGAAAAACACCTAGACAGCGATCATTTGTACAAATCAATTTGCGAGTTACCTCAAAAACACTAGCGTAACCAGCTCGAGTCTTTTTGAGATACGAATACGTCTAAGAAATAAGTTGTTTTATGATTTACTACATTCAAGTATCGTTAATGTATAGAATGGAACCTCCAGGTGATATTGGCCATGTAAAATGTTCCCGTACCGGGCCAGTAGGGCACCCCTAGGTCTCTGGAACTGAGGAAGATTGCTGGTAGTGGCTGGATGAGAATGACTTAGGAGAAAAAGAAGTAGACGAATTTAAGCTGATGGAGTGGAAAAGTAAATACTAGAAATAAACATAAACTTTCGTTTCCATGTTTTAGGCTGGCAAAGGTTAATACATCCTTTATGAGGCATAGTATACGATTCTACAATAAGATCCGCGATGATATAAGAGTCTTGCCGCAAACGCGATTCAAAAATAGTGTAAAGCACGCTTTGTGCAAAAATGGCTACTTTAATATTTTACACTATTTAGATGACAAATAGGTATGTCTGAAATTTAAGCCAGTTCAATGCATGAGTTCTAAATTTTAGAGAAATTTAAGGTCAGTTAAATTAATAAAGAACCAAACTGAAATCATTGTTAGCTTCTTCTCCACATAATCCATTAATTGTGAAACTAACAACTTTGACGTACATTAAGTAAACATTATGTTTTTACAATGAATAAAAATATTTGAATTGAATTGAATTGAATTGAATTGAAAAAGCCTACGTTGGATTTCTTTTTGACCATTTTTTCTGCAAAACGATAAGATTTGGAACCGCCATTTAATGGAACGTTACAAGTTAAACATACCTCGTTTAACTTGTAACGCACGCAGTTTCTGTGCGATATTTTTTAATAAAAACATAGTATTTTGCCAAGCGTGGCGATTATGGCAAAACCCCTCATGGTTATGAAAATCACGAGGGAGGCCTATGTCCTGCAGTGGGCGTCAAATGGCTGATGATGATGATGATAGTATTTTGATTTTAAAGTTAAACAAACTCACCTTGCCCATCCGAGAAAGCAACCTCTGGCTAGCAACAGCCAATGAGAAGGCTTATTTCTGCTACGCAGATTTATTAACGTGTTTTCCTCAGTTTTTTCGCTCCAATGAATCCAGGTCATCGAACTAGTTTAGTTATTACGACTGTCTCGCGCCTATAAATTCGTGATTTATCTCTTTGTCGCTTACAAAACGGAATAAATAAGACGTACCTACTTACCGAAGTGTTCTGAGGATATTTTCTATTCTTTGTAGCGAATACAAATTGGAACTGAGCACAGGTAGTTATTGGAGCCTAGTAGGCTTTAGGGGAATGCCGGAGATAATCTAAAAAACTAATTCAAATACAGTATGTAATCTTTATAAAACTTATGAAGTATATGTCTTCTGAAGATTGTGTTAAAAACGGCCCAGTTCGAGTTGGACTCAAGGGTTCCGAGATACTTCAACATCAGCCATTTGACGCCCACTGCAGGACATAGGCCTCCATGGTTATGGACATGGTTTTTAACCATGAAGGGTTTTGCCATAATCGCCACGCTTGGCAGGCGGGTTGGCGATCGCAGAATACGGTTGGAATCTCAGGAAGACGCTGCTGCCCGTCTCCTGGTAATTGATTTCCTTAGTCGCCTTCTACGACATCCACGGAAGGAAATGGAGTGACACTATTCTTAATCCGGTGCCACACGGAGCCGAGATACTTACCACATAATATTTGCCTTAGTTATTTAGCAATTCAGAAACCATAGCGGGCGTCATTCAACTCAGTCTTGGCCGGTTTTTAGGGTTCCTCTTATAGTTTCGCTAGAATCCGTCTGTCTGTCTGTTCGTGGCTTAGAACAGAGACAAGTACTAGAAAGCTGAAATTTGCGTCAAAACGCTACAGTTGTCAAACTTGATATGGTTACAATTATATATATGCGTCAAATGGCTGATGACGAAGCCGTTTATGCGTATTAGCATGACTAACATTCAAACATTACATGACATAAACTCACCCCTGTAGCCCGGAGGGGTAGGCAGAAACCAGGGTATGCCACTTGCCATGACCCTGACAAACCTCTTTCGCTTCATGAACGTTCATTAGTCTCCGCATGTTTCGGGTACTTTTTATCTTGCTCTTCGGTAATATAATACTTACTTCAACCAAATACTTGGAAATAGGAGATTATTTGGCCAAACATCTCAATAACTTTGTGACTAAACATAGTCATATTGTCTCAAGTTTTTTTTTACTGAACCACTAGTAATATTTTGCCGCAATTTATGCGTACTTACAAAACCTTAATGGTAAGAGATATAATTTATTAACAAAGCGTACAGAAGAATAAAAGGAAAAGCAAATATTACTCAAGTCGTTATTCTAATTACCATTCTAAATAGCTCGTTAATTAAACAGATTTAAAATAAATCGCTGTCTTAAGAAAAAATCCGAGAAAAAGCTAATTAGCTTGGGTAGACTTTATTATCCATGAAAAATTGTAGGAGAATTGTTTGATCCGGTTTAGGAAATAATGAAAACTTGATACTTATTAATGATCTAATAGTTAGGATTAATAAGTATCGTATTTTATACTAACGGCACCAAGATTTTAAGGCTCTTTGAAGCGGTATGCTGCCTCAAGAGACCTGTTGAGGAATGGACTGTATAATGAAATAAAACTGATGAAAACGGATAATACGAAGTAGGTACATTGATACGATCTTCATCTTACAGAAGAGAGCCATCCGATTTATTTACAAGTTGGGTAGTAGGGATTCGCTAAGAGATTTCTTCAAAGAAACCAACATCTTAACAGTTGCATGTCAATACATTTATGAAAATATTATGTACGTAAGAAAAAATATCAACGCGATTTAAAAAATGTGTTAAGCACGTTCTGTGCAAAAAGGCTTACTATAACATCAAGGATTATTTAAAAGACAAAGATGTTTGGCATTAATAGTAGATTAATATTATTTAAAGGACGATTGTGACTAGTGTTCAACACATTCATGACTAATATTTTAAGTTGAAAACTCTGTAATTAAGTTAAAACGTGTTTTGAAAAGAATAAATGTGGAGTTTCTTTGTTAGCTTCTTCTCCACATAATACATTAATTGTGAAACTAACAACTTTGACGTTCATTAAGTAAACATTCTGTTTTTACAATGAATAAAAATATTTGAATTGAATTGAAAAAAAAAGGTATAACAGGAAAATAGCAGAACAAATGGGCAATGAGATCGTGACAGCAAGAATATAACAAAGATGTGTGACATCAGAGAGAAAAGTCAATTAAAGGAAAAATATAAAAACATCATCATAAAATATGATTCCAAGGAGTCTTCAACAGGACCAACAGGGGATAACTCGAAAATCAGCCAAGTGCGAGTCGGACTCGCGCATGAAGGGTTCCGTAGCGTTATCTATATAAAATTTGAATATTTCAACCGTCGACCTGTTGCCGTTATTAATATCGAGCAAAAACGGTAAAACAAATCAAGTTTGTTGTATGGAAGGCCCCCTTAAATATTTAGTTAATTTTAATTTAATTTTTTACTTTTAAAGTGAAATAAAATTAAATATCTTGTAAATATTTGAAGCGTCTACCTATTGTCGTTATTAATAACGAGCAAAAAAATCACGTTTGTTGTATGGGAGCCTCAATTAAATATTAATTTCATTCTGTTTTCAGTATTTCTTGTTATAGCGGCAAAAAAAATACATCATATGTGAAAATTTCAACTGGCTAGCTATGAGGTATGGTTGGTATGGTTTATGAGGTACAGCTTGGTGACAGACAGACAGACAGACGGACAGTGAAGTCTTAGTAGTAAGGTACCTTACCCTTTGGTCCGAACCCTAATAAAAATGGATTTGAATGCGGCATCAGTGAAAAAAAAAAACATGTGCATTCTTAAACTTATGTCTATATTCCGGAAGGATAGGCAGAGACCAGCGTCTCCCGATGACTTACATGCTAACAAACATCTTTCGCTTCATGAACTCCATTAGCCGCATGCATGCACGCCAAGTTCAGACACTTTTTATCTTGCCCTTCGCTAACGCATCCTCTACTTGGTCAAATCATATCCACCTGGCCGGAAAGGAACGTCCTCACCGGCCCTTTAACCCACATTTGCTCGACATGTTTCTGTCGTCAATCTTTCTTCCATCATCCTCTCCAAATATCTCAAGATAACAGTTATTTCCATTCTCTATGTGGCAGTCGCTGGTCTCTGCCTACCCCTTTGGGATACAGGCGGGAGTTTATGTATGTATGTATGTTTCATTGTTTTTGCGTTTTATTTATTTATCTTTATTTACTACAACTAGTGAATTGCATTCTATGATCCCCCATAACTTCGTAACCAATGGTCAGATTTTGTCAAATACTCGTAACATCTCAATCGATTCGTTATGTTTTCGTAAGTGTCATTGACTATAATATATACTCATACACCAAACACACACACACACACACACACACACACACACACGCACGCACGCACGCACGCACGCACTCACGCACGCACGCACGCACTCACGCACGCACGCACGCACGCACGCACGCACGCACGCACGCACGCACGCACGCACACACACACACACACACACACACACACATACACACATACACACACACACACTATAAAGGTGGTAAATCTTGATTAGTGTAAATTATAATAAGATATATTATTTTAAACTTAAAAAGCGTTAGCGTTATCGTGGAATATTAGGCCTTGTGAACTGCCTGCCACTGCTCAATAAAATAAAATAAAAATAAATGAAAAAAATAAAAAATTAGAAATAAACCCAAAGTAAAAAATCTCTAAAAGAAAAAAACTAGTATACAAACTACTTATAACCCGACTGCTGAGTATTAACTATTAGGAGGCGGGACCTGAATTCAACATTGTAACACATTGCGAGGTACCTAGGTTGTTCCCACCTGCTTAGAAGATAAAGCTTAGCAATCGGGTTGTTGATGTTTTATTTCAGTTTTTTTTTCCGATTGCACCGTCGACTAACCTCTCTTACTGTATTATAATTATAAATTTTTGTCACTGCCTTCTGTTGTGTGATTAAGTATCGTCTTAAAGAACCTCGCCATAGTTTTATTGATCTACAGCTGAAACAATCCCGCGTAACACTGGAGCCAACGTGATACTTAGTAAAATAACAGCTATCAATTTACTAATCAAGCTTGCGCATTCTCTGCATCATTGCGGATTTTTTTTTCAAAGGAACCGTGTCTCGGGGTTTACTGGCAAGGATGTTCAAAGTCGCATGTTGTGTGAACAAATTCGCCTACTTTCGTATACTCTACATTTCGCCTTAAAAACCGATCAGAAATTTTCAAGATTTCAATTCACAAAACTAATTTGAATATGTAAAACATTAGTTTCTCGAACAATCGTAGCGCCCGTGCCATAGGAACGCTAAAAGTGATCCGTCAGTTACGTGCTAACATTTTTGATATACTCGTACTTTAATCATCATCATCATCATCCCACTGCTGCCCACTGCCGCGTACCTTTTCCCCAAATGCCATCTCTGACAGCTCCTTGCCATCGTGATCCACGGACCTTCCGCCGACCTATCCGCGTACTTAATAATCTTAAGAAAATAATTGATGCGCCCGAAATTATTGTTTATTTTGATGTCCAGTATGCGATAGCTTTCAGATCAGCCCTTCTATCACGTAACTGTCCACTCTATCGGGTTAACCGTTTTAACGACTTCAAAGTGTCAAAATATGTATGTATTTGACAGTTCGGAGTAGGGTAAAACGGGCAACTCCATACAGTGGAGGACTTACGTAGTAGCGCCCCCCAGGCGTCAGTTTTAACACCCATATGATACAGCTGACAAAATGAAATGCAAGCGTGAATCGAAAACTTGTGGTCCGCAATGATATTGTCCATGTTAAACAATAGTAAATAGTGTAAAGCCTTGTAAAACTCCCTTTGAATCTCAGAGTACAAATATGACCTCTTTGGTCTAGCGGCAGCCAAAACAGGACGTGGATTTGTATAATTGCCTTAATCTGGGTAGTTTTGCATGTTTGTGATGCCTGGTCATCCTAGTTTGGGACCAGGACAAGATTAGTGATAGCTCTACCGCTCTACATTTATTCATTGACATAAAAATTAGACCAGTCAACCCTTTTGAGGCCTTTATACCACTCTTTTAGCACGTTACCGCTGCCACAAACGGAGCCAAGTACGTATTCAAAGCTCATTCAGACGATCTTATGAAATGCATTCTCAAGTATTGCAGACAAAAGCCTCCGGTATTCCTATTAAACATACCGTACTGCATGAATTTGGCTAATACAGACGCTCACGAAACCGAGCTGAAATACACTGTAGTTTAAATGGTGAAAGGCTGCATTTTGTGGAGCACATTACGGGAATAGTCGTATGTCGGATGACAGAGATGTGTTATTACTTTCGGAAGGTTTTAGTAAAAACATAGGGTAACTGCAACGCGGACGGAGAAAGGGGCGACGTAAATCTTTTGAAAATGTTTTTGTGCTTCCTCCGAGTTTTTGGCATATTCAGTGCAGTGAAATGTAAGTGGAGAGCCATGAATGGAATTCTCGTTTCTAAGAGAAGTGGATATTCTAAAGCATGTACATTTTGAATGCAGATTAGGAAACGGACGCTATTATTATTTATTTATTATTTAACTTTTATTCACTCGTCTACAATGGCCTACATATAAAACTCATCTTAAAAACTAACAATAAAAAACAAAGAAAATCTAATTTTCTACCGCACTGGATGAGAAATAATTAATTTTCCCATCCAGTCCTGCAGAATTGGGCTATTATGAACGCGCGAAACGCTTGGCTTGGAATAATCTGATTTCATTTAACCTAAATGCCTGAGGCTGTGTTTGAAATCGCCAACCTGTAATAGGAATAACAATAATAACTTCCACGCAACACACAATCACTTGTTCTGTTTCCAAGCTAGGATACCCCTTGTTATGATAACCAGGCAAGAACACCAAAAACATGAAAATACACCCAGACTGAGGCTCTGACTCAGTCAAACGTACGGTGGCCCCCAGTGGGAATCCAACCTACGACCTCCGCCGTGGTAATCAGACGTGATACGGCTAGACCAACGAGGCATTCAATCTGTGGTGGTTATGCATGGTGATACTCTTTCTCTCTGAGACAAGGCCTGGGCTATGCAGTGCGATGTACGAAGGTTACTTATGAAATTTTTTGACATTGGAAATGTCTTTTCGTTCGCTCCAGTGTAGGCTTTGATTTCAAGAAAAAGTGCGTTCTCTTACATCTCGGAGAGTTGTGAAGATATGATATTCAAAAATTTACATCACCTGCAGCTTTGAGTAACCCACTTTGCAGTTAGGTTTTTACATCGGAATGATATCGCTGCACCTACATGATGTAAGTTGCTTCGGCCAGATGTCGCTGCCTGATCGTAATACAGAGAAGTTTGTAAAGAGGCTCGAAATTCCACTGATGCTCGCACTTGCCCATTAGCTCAGTTGGGTGAGCGCTGGCACGGTTAGAGAGGTCGCGGGTTCAAAACCGGGTGGGTGGATGGGTGGAGTTTTTAGCCTCTAAATAGGTTTTTTAAAATTGTCATCAGCACGGGTTAGTACAACAAAAAGAATATAAAACTATCGCGGTCAAGTAGGCTTTACAAGTTAACGAGTAATAGGCGTGGAACACCAGTACTTAAAGTCCTTCAGAAGCTCTTCAATTCCGTCGTGCTCGAAGGAAAAACGCCAGAAGCATGGAACAGAAGCGTGGTGACGCTGTTCTTCAAGAAAGGGGATAACTCTCTATTGAAGAACTACCGACCCATCTCGCTTCTGAGCCATGTTTATAAGCTGTTTTCGAGGGTCCTCACGAATCGTCTCGAACGCAGGTTTGATGACTTCCAGCCTCCCGAACAAGCCGGTTTCCGAAAGGGCTTTAGTACCATAGACCACATCCACACGCTGCGGCAAATTATACAGAAGACTGAGGAGTATAATTTGCCATTCTGCTTAGCGTTTGTGGACTATGAGAAAGCCTTCGATTCGATCGAGACATGGGCAGTGCTCGAGTCTCTCCAGCGTTGCCGTATTGACTATCGGTATATCGAGGTGCTGAAGTGCTTGTACAACAGCGCCACCATGTCGGTCCGAGTACAGGAGCAGAATTCGGAGGCAATTCCATTGAGAAGAGGCGTGAGACAGGGAGACGTTATCTCTCCGAAACTGTTCACGAACGCACTGGAAGATGCCTTCAAGCTTCTGGAATGGCAGGGACGCGGCATCAATATCAATGGCGAGTACATCACGCACCTTCGATTTGCCGACGATATAGTAGTCATGGCAGAAACGATGGAAGACCTCGGCATAATGCTCGACGACCTCAGTCGAGTTTCCCAACGTGTGGGCCTTAAAATGAACATGGACAAAACGAAGGTCATGTCGAACGCTCGTGTTGTGCCCACCCCAATAACATTGGGGAACACGACTCTCGAAGTTGTAGACGAATACGTCTACTTAGGACAAACAATCCAACTAGGCCGGTCCAACTTCGTGAAAGAGGTCAATCGTCGAATCCAACTCGGCTGGGCAGCTTTCGGGAAACTTAGAAAAGTCTTTTCGTCTAATATACCTCAATCGCTCAAGACAAAATTATACAACCAGTGTGTGTTACCAGTGATGACTTATGGCACTGAAACGTGGTCTCTCACTATGGGCCTCATAAGAAGGCTCAAGGTCACGCAACGAGCTATGGAAAGGGCTATGCTCGGAATTTCTCTACGAGATCGAATCAGAAATGATGAGATCCGTAGACGAACGAAAGTCGTCGACATAGCCCAGCGGATTAGTAAGTTGAAGTGGCAGTGGGCGGGGCACATAGCACGCAGAACTGATGGCCGATGGGGCCGAAAAGTTCTCGAATGGAGACCACATATCGGCAAGCGCAGCGTGGGACGACCAGCCACAAGATGGACAGATGACGTCATTCAAGTGGCAGGAAGACGCTGGATGCAGGCCGCTTCCAACCGGTCTTTTTGGAAATCCATGGAGGAGGCCTATGTCCAGCAGTGGACTTCTTGTGGCTGAATGATGATGATGATGAGTAATAGGCGATCAACTTATAAAAAGAAAACTTTGTACAAACTCCATTGAAAGTGACTGATGAAGTTTAGTTCTGTAAAGTAGATAAAACCCCCTCCTTCTACGGAACCCTGCACAAAGGCGTGGTCCTAAACGCACTTGGCCGGTTTATCTTAATTATATATACGGCCCAAAGGCAGCGGTTAACTTAAACAGAATGTAAATTGTTTACCTTGAAATAAATTTAGTTTTCTGATTTTGTGTTTGATGAACATATAAGATGCAGTTTCAGCCAAGTTTTCCTCAAAAGATGATGAAGTGGGTAATAGTTATTAAATCACACAAATATGGCCACAAATATACCAGATGGCCAAGGGAGAACTGACAAACTATCAGGATGATGGATGACAGAATAAAGTCTGTCATTATTTATCGCCTCGCCTCGTTGGTCCAGCGGTCATAGTCAGAATCCAAAAACAGTGGTAATGGGTCTGATTCCCACTGGAGGCCGTCGCACTTCATTTGTACAAATGATCTCAGTTTCCATGTTTAACACAGGTTATTCTAGTTTATGATCAGGTCGCGATCAGAATCGCTTGTAGGCCCGGCTGCCTGAGTGATCTTAAACGATCACGAAGGTTAAGCAACACTGGGCGCGTTCAGTGCATGGATGGGTCGCCGTCTATGCCTAACGCTAGTGGCATTTTTCCGAGCGGTTCCGTGCTTCGCAAGGCACGTTAAGCTGTTGGTGCCGGCTGCCGTCGATAGATGGCAGTCGTTAAGCCAAGTCAGAGGCCTTAGGGTGCTTGACAACTTCTGACAGTAGACGAGCCACTAGTCTACAAGCCTCCACCAATCCGGACTTGGCCCCCGTGGTGGAGTATGGCCTATACCTTCCTCAGGGAAGAGACCCGTGCCCCTCGGTGGGGACATAATGGGTTGATGATGATTCTAGTTTATGATCAGGACAAGAATTGTGTTATGTGGGGGTTATTATTATTATTGTCTTACTCAGCCCCTTAATTTATCTGATTTAATTGCAACTTTTGGCTGCCCGTGCCCGTCCTGCCGTGTAAGTTCCGGGTAAGTCGATTATACGGACAGAGTATCAAACTGGGATTATCTAGTCGGGAACTGAATTTGCCGCATTAGAGGTTACACAGGATATTCGATGGTTAGAGATTTTGGAACCTATTAATGGAGTATTTAATTAACGTATTAAAAAATCTAAAACAAGATTTCAAAGTAAAATTTTCGAACAACGTCAAACCTGTATGACATAACTGGTGGAAATTACGGGCTGGTTCAGACCTTTCTCACCACAGTGGGGGGTGCGGGTTCTTATAAATTCAACGATTGCTCAAGTTGAGGGCTAGAGTGGACTGTATTTTTGCGACTAATTAGAATGCTATTACTTAGGCCTAGCTGTGGTAAACCAATAGCACTTGTAACAACGTTCTAATGGGTAGGACGAACGACTGCTGCTTGTGGAGAGACACAGGATTATGATACAGCAGCTTTATAGGAAAGGAGCACGCACGTACCTGGTGTCTTCTGAAGTTCAGGAGTTGAGGAATCAGCGCCTAGGTCCAGTTCTGACCTGGGCGCACCACGTTGCAACGCAGAAGTTCGAAAACGGCACTAAATTGCACTTAATTCACTAGTATTGTCACACATATAGGTTTCTTATACAAAATAGCGGTTAATTAATGTAGGATTACATGGATTTCATCCTTGATTGAATCACACGCAGCAGATACAATCTGACCTCACGCACGGTAGGAAAACGTCTGTCTTTTGGTTCGGTGAGATAATCGTAGAAAATCGGCCGTCAGAGAGAGAGGGCGCTACGTGTGTGC
Organism: Yponomeuta evonymella; assembly: GCA_963969515.1. Lineage (NCBI taxonomy): Eukaryota > Metazoa > Arthropoda > Insecta > Lepidoptera > Yponomeutidae > Yponomeuta > Yponomeuta evonymella. The sequence continues at coordinate 20,614,952 of OZ018343.1, read as the reverse complement.
GTGCGTGTGTGAAGGAGAAAAGGGATAGGAACACGATGTTACAAGTACTGGATTTAAATAGTCCAATCATAGAGCTACAATATCCACCATCTCCCCCTCCTTGAAGGAATCCTTCAAAGCGAAATTAATATAAAAATAGTTTTAGCGGATAAACATAATGGATAGCGAACTTCAATATAAAGCGGAATGTATTCTATATATCAGCGGAAAATAAAGTATTAAATAGCGGTTGGATAATAATATCCTAAACTTCTACATCTTATGGACACCCTACTGTATTGGAAGCGGAGATAACTTTGTTGTCGGGCGAACGTATCCAGCACCCGTTTCTACTCTCGCACAGCGAACGACGCCATCCTTGCCTGGGAAAACCTCGGAAATTCTACCGATTTTCCAAGACAGAGGAGGCGCGTTTTCATTATTTAAAAGAACTATAGTACCTACAGCTATTGGATTACTAACTGTATTCCACTTCTCGCGCATTTGCAAGTTATGAAGACATTCTTTCTTGAATCGCTTCCAGAACGTTTGGACAAGCGAGTCCATTAATGAATGACGCGATAAAAGATTTGCCCGTTCCCCACTAACATCAGCAGCGGGTAAAAAAGCTAGCGGTTTTGTTGAAAGAAAGTGCGCCGGCGTTAAGGCGGTTGGCTCCGAAGGGTCGGGGCTCAGGACGTACAGAGGTCGACTGTTAAGTACAGCCTCAATCTGATTAAGGACTGTAAGCATTTCCTCGTAAGTGAGAATTTGTTTGCCAATAACGCGAAAGAGAAGAGACTTAATACTCTTTATATTGGCTTCCCAGATTCCACCGAAATGACTTCCTAAGGGCGGTGACCTTTTCCAAATTATTTGATGCTTAGAGAGTTCGTTGTTAAAAAGCGTGTAGTATTCGTTAGACTTTAAGAAGTCAAATAGTTCCTTTAGATAGGATTGTGATGCGACAAAATTTGTTCCGTTGTCGCTATATATAAACTACAAGGACCACGTCTCGACAAAAGGCGTTTTAACGCGTTAAGAAAGGTAGCTGAACTAAGGTCAGAAGCTAGCTCTATATGCACCGCTTTGGTGACGAGGCACACAAATACGCAGATATAAGCCTTTTGGCTACGCACACCCCTTTTCCTAGACGTCGTTACATACAGAGGACCTGCAAAATCTATCCCCGTGTGGGTAAAAGCCTTACACGATTCTACGCGACAACTGGGCAAATCTGACATAGCGGGAAAAGTAGGCTTAGGATTAAGCCTGAAACAACGAATACATTTATGAATGCGGGAGCGCACTAAGCGCCTAGCGGATAAAAACCAATATTTTTGACGCAATATTGAAATTAATAGTTGCGGACCAGCGTGACTATTTTCACGGTGGTACCAATCCACAATAAGTTCAGCGATGTGCCCATTTTTAGGCATAAGAGCGGGGTGTTTCTGATTATATTCTAGACTTGAATATGAGAGGCGACCTCCGACTCGCACCACACCATCAGCGATGAATGGAGATAACTTCCTGAGAGCGGTCGAACAAGGCTTGTTCTTTTCAATGTTTCGTATATCACTAGCGAAATAGCTCCTCTGGACAGCCTGAATAATTTTGTTTTCAGCAGTGCTCAAGTCTTCGGCAGTGATTGATGCACCACGAGGAAGAACCTTTAAGAAGCGAAGCACGATGACTGTGGATCTGAGGAACTTCAGCCAAGAAGAAAACTTGGATCCTAGCGAGATGAGAATATTCTCTTCATCTGACACAGTGACGTGAGAAATAGTCTTCTCTTCGGGCAACTGGATTTGAGCGGGACTTAAAAACAACTGGGAGGGAGGTTCCTCAGTAGACCAGAACCTCTCCACAAGTTGATGTAGCGGGTCTGCGGTAAAAGCACAAAATGCGTGCAGAGACGAGCGCGGGCTTACAACGGGTGCGTTCCCCATAACTATGTAGCCCAAAGTCGTTTCTAAGGCGACAGGCAAGTTATTATTATTTGCGGTAATTTTATTGAATAGGAGGATTTCACAATACAAATTCACTCCAAGAAGTAGGTCAATGGGACCAGGCTCGGAAAAGTCATCATCCGCCAAAGGTAGATTACGCAGGTAGCCGAGAGCGCCGACGTCGACGCACGAGTCGGGAAGCTGTGACGTAATGTTGTCTATAACCAGAGGCTGGATATGATATACGTGACTGTCGTCGAAACGTGAAGTAAACCTGAGTGATGTAACTCCCAAAATTTTCTGAGAGGCACCTCCTATGCCTTGGACCTTAGAGAAGCGGCTTTGCGTGGAGATAGGAAGCGATAAGCGCTTGCTACATGCAGCGGAAATATATTCACTTTGAGAGCCGGGGTCAATCAGACATGTCAAAACGTGAGGGCGGTTTAGGCTATCGAAAACCTTTAGTTTAGCGGTGGCCAATAACGCAGTTGTTATTGTATGTGAATCCTGATCATAAGAAACAGTACAAACTGACGTGTTATGATCGTTAGCGGGAGTGGGAAAATCGACCTTATGCGCATGGGGCGCAGAGTCCTTAGCGGGAGCACGAGTATTAGACTCGGACGAAACATGTTTCAGCGCTGAGTGGCTAGAGACATGAGCGATAGCGGGCGAATTAGCGGGCGGATTTTTACTAGCGGGTTTTGTTTTCACAATTGTACTATTATTAGCGGGCGGATTAAAATGTAATAGCGAATGGTGCTTGGCCGAGCAATGAGAGCAAGTGTGCTTGGAATTACAAGCCATCGTTTTGTGTTTTATACTTAAACAATTGTTGCAGAACGAATTACCTTTTATAAATTTATACCTATCATGAGGCGTCAATTTCATGAAAGCATAACAGCGGTACAAATGAGCATGTTGGTCGCGCTGACACAAGGCGCACTTATTCTCATCACTTGCGCCACACGCTCGGTCAGTGTTTACGAACGACTTGGTTTGTGGCTGCTTAGTGCTAGGCATCGGGACGTGCGGGCCGCGGGTTTTGTGCTGCGCTTGAGCCTTTATAGACGGAACCGCTGAGCGCGATAAAACCTTACTCTGTTCCTTTACAAAGGCAATCAGATTAGAATAAGTGGGGATCTTATCCTTGCGATGCGTTATTTCAAATAACTTGACAGTCTCCGAGTCCAGCCTTTGAAGAGCGAGGTGCAGTAGCATAAAATCGGTCAAGTCGCCAAGACTCAGTTGTCTAAGGGCTTCTACAGACGTGTCAAAATTGTCGAGAAACGATTCAAGTCCCGTAGCGGAGTTAGTGGTCAGTGGTTTAAAACTTAACAACTGATTAAGGTACGAACTAGCGAGAAGTCTGGGATCGTCGTATTTTTCTATAAGTGCCTGCCAAATTATGGGGTAATTCTCAGCGGTAGGGGGTAACCGGGCGCAAACCGACGCAGCGGGTCCAGACAGTTTACCTATCAAATAATACACCTTGTCACTATTTGACAACGAAGTATTTTCGTGGACGGTGCATTTGAACTGTTGGTAAAACAATGGCCACAAGCTGGCATCACCATTAAAAGACATTAACTCCATAGGAGGAAGTCTAGGTTTTGATTTTTGTACCTGGGAAGGCGCTTCACAATTATTAGACGGCAAATGAGTCGCGATGACCTGCTTAATAAGACAGTACATGATGTCGAAATTACTCCATTCCTGGTACCTAATAGCGTGCTTGGGGTCAATCTTCAACGATATAGCGTTATATGAATCTAAAACCCTTTCAAAGTCTTTATGCAATTGATCAACATTAAACGCGCTGTTTAGCAAAGCCTTAATGTTGGAAGGATCGTCCTCGACCTTTTTAGCGAGATCGTAAATTCCTTGCATGCGAGCAAATAGAATTTCACGTTTAGATTGGAGTATAACTCGCTGACCTTGATCCTCATCATAACTCTCATCATCGGAACTTTCCTTCTTATTTTTCTTACTCATCGTAATTAATTGTGAAATAGACGCGAAAACAAAGGGAACAAACCTCTAAAGCGTACAGATAAAATGAGACGCGGTACTTAGAACCAAAACAAACCGATAGCGCAGTCGCAGGCGCAGCGGACTGCTATACCTACGTACTGAGTATAGCGAGTATCTATTGTAGTAAAGCCGAGCGCGCAGGAGCTAGCGGAGAACGTACAAATAACGAGAAATAGCGGGTAGATATAAGGTGAATAACCTCACAACCAGCACTCGAATATTCTACAGAAATTAATTGATACTAGCGATGCGGGTAGACATGTATTTATGTATGCAGAATAGGCCTTACGTGCGATACAAAGCGGGGTTACAAAATAAAGTTATAACGTGTAGGTACAAAGTTCCTAGACTGATTTTAGCGGATAATAACATGAATTGAATAAGTTGACCGTGCGGAATAAAAGCGGATGCGGGGCGGAAATGGAACAACTTATTGAATTTATCAGTAGGATTTGACGTACAAATTAATTAGCGGGGAAATGAATACCTACGTGTGACATTAAGTAGATACAGTAGTGACGTTATATAGAATATGGACACTGAGATACAACACAGATCCAGCGGTAGATGCAATTTACGTAGAAACAAACGGATATTGGGCAGATGGTTTTATACAAACTACCCAAGATATCCGTGCTCGTAGGAACAAAACTTATGGTGGAAATTACGGGCTGGTTCAGACCTTTCTCACCACAGTGGGGGGTGCGGGTTCTTATAAATTCAACGATTGCTCAAGTTGAGGGCTAGAGTGGACTGTATTTTTGCGACTAATTAGAATGCTATTACTTAGGCCTAGCTGTGGTAAACCAATAGCACTTGTAACAACGTTCTAATGGGTAGGACGAACGACTGCTGCTTGTGGAGAGACACAGGATTATGATACAGCAGCTTTATAGGAAAGGAGCACGCACGTACCTGGTGTCTTCTGAAGTTCAGGAGTTGAGGAATCAGCGCCTAGGTCCAGTTCTGACCTGGGCGCACCACGTTGCAACGCAGAAGTTCGAAAACGGCACTAAATTGCACTTAATTCACTAGTATTGTCACACATATAGGTTTCTTATACAAAATAGCGGTTAATTAATGTAGGATTACATGGATTTCATCCTTGATTGAATCACACGCAGCAGATACAATCTGACCTCACGCACGGTAGGAAAACGTCTGTCTTTTGGTTCGGTGAGATAATCGTAGAAAATCGGCCGTCAGAGAGAGAGGGCGCTACGTGTGTGCGTGCGTGTGTGAAGGAGAAAAGGGATAGGAACACGATGTTACAAGTACTGGATTTAAATAGTCCAATCATAGAGCTACAATATCCACCAATAACAGTATACAAATGAATGATTTGAGTTTGAGTTTAAATTACCTTACCTTTAGATAGTTATATCTAAAGGCACCTAAAGGTAAGGTAATTCTTTATCGTATGAACCTGGTGTACGTTACCTATGAGAAATAAACAATAATATAGTACAGTACAATTGGCGGCCTTATTACTAAAAGTGATTTCTTCCACACAACCGTTGATGGAAAAAATTGAGAAGCTAAATGACAGGTAGTCGGTACTAAGCAAGGTATTTCTATATTAATACATAAACGGTACGTAAATATGAAATAGATATTGAATAAACATATATAATGTAGACGATTACGTCTACTTATGACAAACAGTCCAACTAGGCAGGTCCAACTTCGTGAAAGAGGTCAATCGTAGAATCCAACTCGTCTGGGCAGCATTCGGGAAACTTAGAAAAGTCTTTTCGTCCAATATACCTCAATCGCTCAAGGCACAATTATACAACCAGTGTGTATTACCAGTGATGACTTATGGCACTGAAACGTGGTCGCTCACTATGGGCCTCATAAGAAGCTCAAGGTCACGCAACAAGCTATGGAAAGGGCTATGCTCGAAATTTTTCTACGAGATCGAACCAGAAATGGTGAGATCCGTAGACGAACGAAAGTCGTCGACATAGCCCAGCGGATTAGTAAGTTGAAGTGGCAGTGGGCGGGGCACATAGCACGCAGAACTGATGACCGATGGGGCCGAAAAGTTCTCGAATGGAGACCACATATCGACAAGCGCAGCGTAGGACGACCAGGGACAAGATGGACAGATGACCTCATCCAAGTAGCAGGAAGATGTTGGATGCAACCCGCTTTCAACCGGTCTTTTAGGAAATCCACAGAGGAGGAGGAGTCCAGCAGTGGACTTCTTGTGGGTCAATGATGATGATGAAACATACATAAATAAAATTTGTCATATGGAAGGAGGAGATGAACAAAAGACATACTACTAGAAAGAGATTGGACTAAAAATAAAAAAGATCAAACAAACTTAAACTAAGGCAAAATAATGTTTTTGCACTCTGCTCTTAAATATTGGCCTGTGGAAATTTTACGGCCGGATTCAGAGGCTTTAGTATCTTCTCTTTCCTGTAATTAATAAATTGAATAAAAAATAAAAAAATGACCATGTTATTAAGGTAGCCCTATGTAATTAAAAATTTTAAAGTGGGACGTCTACCTCCCCTCTCCCAGCTAAGCGGTTGACGTAGAAACGTAAAATATTCAACCCAGTAGCATATATATAATAAAGTTAAGAGAAAAACTATCACGGTTAGGTAAGCTTTGCAAGTTAACAAGTAATAGTCGACCAACTTATAAATGGGCGGTAGCCTAATGACGAGAGACCTAGGTTCGATTCCCAGTGCAGGCATGTACCTATGACTTTGTTTTCTAAAGTATGTGTATTTGTGAAGTTATAGTAGTAATACCACTCGCTAACTGCGAAGGAAAACATTGTTAGAAAACCCGAGTGTCTGAGTTATTCACATACCTTAGCGCTTTAAAACGCTAATCCGCGGTGGGCACGCCCGGTGATTAAGCCCATACTCTCTTCCTGAGAGAAGGCCTGTGCTCTACAGTGGGAGTAGACGGACGTATATAGGCTGCTTGTGTTATGTTATTATAAAAGAAAAACTTCTCACAAATTCCATTAAGAATTACTTTGATGAAGTTGTTAGTTGTGTAACGTTGGCAGTTAATATGAGTGAATCGCTCGTAGCCCCGGCTGCCTGAGTGATCTTAAACGATCACGAAGGTTAAGCAACACAGGGCGCGTTCAGTGCACGGATGGGTCGCCGTCTATGCCTAACGCTAGTGGCATTTTTCCGAGCGGTTTCATGCTTCCCAAGGCACGTTAAGCTATTGGTGCCGGCTGCCGTCGATAGATGGCAGTCGTTAAGCCAAGTCAGAGGCCTTAGGGCGGCTTGACAACTTCTGACAGTAGACGAGCCACTAGTCTACAAGCCTCCACCAATCCGGACTTGGCCCCCGTGGTGGAGTATGGCCTATACCTTCCTCAGGGAAGAGACCCGTGCCCGTGCCCCTCGGTGGGGACATAATGGGTTGATGATGATGAGTGAAATAAAATGCTAACGTCAATCAAAAACCCCTCCTAAGTTCGCATATTTCGACGCGATATTACTCTACTCCGATATTACGCTACTTCGATAACCGTCTACTTCAAAACGACGGTAAGAAAATCTAGTTAGACTATCAATCAGTCACGTCCAGTTCCGTCTTTGATATTGCCACTTCAACTCTACGTTTCCTACGCCGCCGTAACTACGAGTGCTACGGGGTAGCAAACACCACCTGGGATTTCTACGGATAAGCTACGAGGGTAATTGAAATTTAACTTTATGCTTTTTCGATAAGAGTTGTCGTGAATTTTATTATAATGTAGTAATGCTTGTTTTGTTAAGCGGTTGTGCAATGTTCTACCTGGAAACTACGTAACGTACTGTAAATAACTTTTCTTATTTAATTATCATTATACATTCAACTTTCGCACAATCCTGTTATCCATTCAGCCTCGTTGAACTAGCCGTTAAGGCGCTTACTACCAAGAAAGAGGTCATGGGTCTGATTCCCACTGGGGACGGCCGTACATTTGTACGGCCTTAGTCTGGGTGTATTTCCATGTTTGTGGTATGTGAATTTAAACACTGAAGAAGCAACAATAAACCTAACCAAAATTAGAACCCTCTTTTAAATTTAGTACCAACTGCGACACTAACCCATGGCTTTTTTGTGTCATTATTTTACTTCCTGTATTTTACTACTGTGAGCTGTAAGATCTGCAAATATGAAAAAAAAATATATAAAAAAAAATTATATTAATTTAACCGTCTACAAAAAAACTTAACTCAACGCGTAAGATTAAGGATTGCTAGGTTATCCCATAACTCCAACAAAAATTTACCGATTTTGATGATCCCCATTTTTGTTCGAAAGGTTATTGACCTTTTGGTGAAGATCTGTTGACGAATTTTGGAGATGCCGTAGGTAATACTTTTGTGTTTTTTTATAGAGTTTGTTTATCCATTTTGTCTCCAAAATGATCTAGATTTTGAAATGTACACCTAGTTTAACTTGTAACGTTCATGAAGTCGCAGTTTCTGTTTTACTTTGAACAAAAACATTTTGATTTGATTTAATTTGGTATACAATACCATTCAATTTCATACTTAGGAATTGACCTAACCAAGCATAACTTTTTACCCGTTTACAGTTAGTTACAGTTTATGGAACTGTAGGTAATTGTAAACGTTCACTGTCCTGTAAACGTATTTTTTTACAGTTTATGTAACATTACAGTTTATGTAACAAATTACATTGTAATACAATGTAATACATTACAGTATATTACATAAACTGAGTGAGTTTATGTAATGTATTGTAATGTAATGTAATGTTAGGTTAGGTTATGGGTTTAGGCAAAGATCAGGGTTTGCCACTGTTTCAACCGACTACATTCCTTCCCTTACAAAGGTTGTCTGAAGCGATAAGGCCGCCACTCGTATACTAATTATGTATCACTTAAATCTCAGAAACTGTCTTTCAAAAAAATCTATGCTATTAGCTGTGTCAGCTCACTGCGGCCACTACAGCATTACTAGCCAGGTTAGTGTCCCCAGTTAGCACAACTAATTTGTCACCGCGGAGTGGACGAATTCCTAGAACGGCCCCCTTACTCTTGAGATGCAAGGATGAGTTTACTATTGTGCTCACGAGTTTCTTCGAACTATACAAGGTGTATCATCATCAGCCATTCGACGCCCACTGCAGGACAGAGGCCTCCTCCGTGGTTTTCATAACCATGAGGGGTTTTGCCATAATCGCCACGCTCGGCAGGCGGGTTGGCGATCGCAGTATGCGGTTGGAATCTCAGGAAGACGCTGCTGCCCGTCTCCTGTTAATTGATTTCATGGAATGGAGTGACGCTATTCTTAATCCGGCGCCACACGGAATGTGTATAGTTAAAGTCACACCCAACGGACAGACAATTGATATACAAGGTGATGCAGAAAAGTTCCGTAGAACTTAAGGGGTTATCCGCTAGCACCACAAATGAAAAAGAAACCTTCTGCTGGTGTACGTGAATATTCTGTTTATACATTTTTTTTCATATTTTTTAGCAAACGTAAATAATATTTATATATTTTTAATTTTAGAGGTTGGTTACATAGGTAATATAAGTTATTGTTGCATACTCTAATGAACACGTTGAATGGTAAACGTGAAGGATATTCTAAGAAAGGACATCTTATTATTTTGTATTACACTTTTTGCCGTGCCTCTTCAGCATTGGAGGTTGGCAGCCGGCTCTTAATAAAGGTTCTCGGGAATCTGCCTATGTCCTAATAGTAAATTTGGTATGAGAGGATATTTGACGCATCCTTTTTTCTCTGGGTGGGAGGTTCAGTAAGGATTTTTCCCGTATCTTCCCGTAAAGTGAGTCAATACAAACAACTCATAATATAGTGACAACTCACCATCATCAGCATCATCATCAGCCCACCTTTACCCACTGCTGGGTATAGGCCTTTTCTCCATCACGCCATCCATAGCGCCCTCTCGCCATTGGTATCCAGGGCCGGGCTGATCCGACCTGATCGTCCGTCCGACCATCGGCAACTACAACATAACTAAAGTGACAACAGTAACATAAATGAATCAGTAGATTTCTATTAAAATTAGCATCTAGCGAGAACATTAAAAACCGGGCAAGTGCGAGCCGGACTCGCCCACCGAGGGTTCCGTACAAATTTGTTGGTACTTAGGTATTATAAATAGTTCAGAAATCGAGTTCTGAGCTCTTCCCGAACTTCAAAGACAATTTTTTTTATGATTTACGTACAAATGTATAGTTTCAGGTTTTTCCCTCTTTTTGTAATATAAGACGATAGTATTAACAAGACTATTTAATCATATATTACAACTAAGAACTCTACCGAAAGAATGGGGAACATCTATTATCACCCTACTCTACAAGAAAGGAGATCCGATGGACCTAACAAATTATAGGCCGATAAGCTTACAGCAGACTATTTACAAAATTTTTGCAAGTGTACTATTAAAAAGAGTATCGAGCCTATTGGATAGCAATCAACCTAGAGAACAAGCTGGATTCAGAAAAAAATTTTCTACAATAGACCATATCTTTGCACTTTCACAAGTTATTGAAAAATATACAGAATATGGGAAAAAGCTCTACATTGCCTTCGTAGATTATTCCAAGGCCTTTGATTCCATACACCATGAGCTCTTATGGCTGGCACTGAAAAAACAGGGTTGCGATATCAGATATATAGAGATTTTACAAGAAATTTATAAAAACAGCAAAGCTATTGTCAAATTAGAGAGCAAAGGAGAGCCATTTGATATCCAAAGAGGGGTGAAACAGGGGGACCCGATCTCCCCAAATCTGTTTACTGCCCTTTTAGAACATATATTCAGACAACTAAGTTGGGAAAAAATAGGTATCAACGTAAATGGTGAAAGCCTGAATAACCTACGATTCGCCGACGATATAGTCCTGATAGCAAGTAATCATGAAGACCTAGAATACATGCTCAACACCCTGGACATAGAGAGCCAAAAGTGTGGACTTCAAATGAATATGCAGAAGACTTTTGCTATGACAAACAGTGAAAAAACAGCAATCAAAACCGAAACACATAGCATAGACTATGTAGATGAATATATATACTTAGGGAAGAGAATATCTTTCACTGATCAAACAACTGGTGAAATTGAACGAAGAATAAAGAAAGCATGGAGTAAGTATTGGTCTCTGAAAGAGATCTTCAAGTCCAATATTCCAATGGCACTAAAAAGAAAAGCAATGGACACAATTGTTCTCCCGACGCTGCTGTATGGATGTCAAACGTGGACCTTTACCAAAGATCGTGTACAAAAACTAAATGTCTTCCAAAGAGCCGCTGAAAGAAGTATGCTAGGTATTAAGCGGCATGAAAGAAAAAGAAATATAGATATTAGGAAAAAGACAAACATACTAGATGCCGTAGAACAAGCATGCCGACTTAAATGGCGATGGGCCGGACATATCGCACGAATCTCTGATAACAGGTGGAGTGAAAAGACTCTACACTGGTACCCACGCGATTCAAAGAGACCTCGGGGACGACCGAGACGTCGCTGGTGTGACGACATTATCGAAGTAGCTGGACCCACGTGGACCCGCCGAGCCCAAAATAGAGAGGAATGGAAGGGGTTGGAGGAGGCCTATGCCCAAAAATGGGTACCCCACCTAAACATTGAAATAATAAATTAAAATTAATTAATGTTACTTACTTTTTATTGATAGTTATTTTATGCTCAGTTGATTATTTTATATTATTTATACTATTGATAAAAACTATTATGTAATTTTTAAATTTTTTATAATGCATGAATATTTTAATGTGAAATTTATATTGTGTGAGGAAATAAAGGCTTAAAATAAATAAAAATTAGTTGCTAAATTTCGTAATTGTAGGTCAATGGAATGAAATCAATTTTGATTCCCTTTAGTGTCAAAATATACGTTTTTTGCGGCATAAACGGCCATTTCTTTTTTTGACGGTAACCTATACTCCATTCCACGAAATTAACTCCCAAAGAAAATCGTCCATGTGCGCCCATTGGTTAATGCGCGTCACCGTCAATAGCCACTGAATTAAGTTAACCTACCCTATAAAGCGGACCGTATTCGCTTATTGTTTCGCTTATCTATAGCTGCGCGCATTGTCCAATGAGATGCGAGTATTTGTGTCCCTAGGAGTTTGACTCGTAGAAATAAGTATCGAATTTTGATTTTATCACAGCTTCAGTAGCCTGGCTACCCATAGCACAGGGAATCCTAGTTTGGGAGCCAGAAACCATTTTTTTTGTAACCGTTTTACAACAAAGCTTCTTAATTTTTTTATTCAAAGGACTGTAGACCCGAGCATAAGATTTCAATTTCAACTTGAAACCTCCACGCGTTCCTGAGGTAAAAGGTCTTGACAGACAGTCGGACGGACGGACAGACGGATGGACGCCGCGGATAAGCAATTTCAAGCGCTGAGGTATGTGAACACCTCAGGCACTCAGGTTAATTATTTAATTAATTAATGTATCCTCCGAGAAAAGGGCCTTAATCGTCATTCCATTTCGTTGATTATCTTCCTCGCTGACTGTCGTCAGTATTCTTACGGGTTAAGAGTAACGGGACTGGACGGGACAGTTGACGGTTGTCGGCGAAATATAATGTTATTGCCGGCTCCGGCTGCCCACTTAGTGCCGTCGCTACTTGGCTAAGTAGTTAATACACCTAACAAACAGTCCAACAATAAAGCTTTCGAAGGACGAGATTATCGTAAGAAAACCTGCGGCTTTAGTTGTCTCACTGCGCCTAGTTTTCATAACATCTCGCCTAAAGTTGAGCGGAGCGGAGTGGTAACACGGCTGCTTCTCATTCGGGAGGTCGTGCGTTCGAATCCCGGCATGTACCAATGACTTTGTTTTCTAAGTTAGGTACATTCTATTCTTATCTTATCTTACATTCGTGAAGTTGTAGTAGCAGTACCACTCGCTAACGGTGGAAGAAAACATCGTGAGGAAATCCTAGTATTTACATACCTTAGCGCTTGCTAAGGTATGTATCACAATGGCCCAACTATGTGGCTTGGTGCGGAAATCTCAGGTCTAACTAGAACTACAGGGTGACTTTGAATTCGTTTACCGTATTTTAAGGGGAGATTCTAACCATGATTTAGAAACACAGTGACATGGTGCTAGTGTTGAAATTCAATTTTTAATTTCAATTAAGCATAAATAAAAAATATCAGGACAAAAAGTACCTAATAAAAATTCAAAACAACTATGTTTTGAGCGTCTTATGGTCGGCGCCAGCCAACTCAATAGTCTTAAAAACCTATTTAGAGGCTAAAAATTCCACCCATGCCGGGACTTGAACCCGCGACCTCTGGCTCACCGTGCCAGCGCTCTCCTTACTGAGCTAATGGGCAAGTGCAAGCATCGATCGTAGATATGGGGATTTCATTAAATCCTATAGTTACTGGTTAATTTTGAAATCAAAATGTTTTTATTCAAAATATTGATGATAACATCCTATAGTGAGTATAAATCCTCAGATCTACTTGTCAAATTCGAAGTCAACATGTTTATATTCAAAATAGCATAGAGACTGGGAGTCAATGAACATTGCAAGTTAAGCAAAGGTGTCCGTTTCAATATTTTATTTATATATACTTGCACTTAAACTAAATTTATAACATGGCGGACCTAATTCCATAAGCATTTTCAACCTAGATCGTTTGAAAAAGAGAGATATCCATCGTCAATATAAGAAAAAAATATTATAGGGAAAATTTCATAAAACCTTGTATGGCATGTTGGTTACTCAGTAGAGAGGACTCTGAATTGAATATCCTTTAAAATCCATCGAAACAGAGCCTTCCTAGCCACTAGCAGGATAAAAGCCGTAACTAACCATCCATCATCTAGCTTTCATGTGACAACGGGACACTACAACCAGTGACGTTGACCCAACAGTCTCATAACCTCTGTTGGACCAGTCGACCGACTTGAGGGCTCTTTGTACGCTGGCTGGTAAATGCAGGTGTTTTATGTACAAATATATTTTCCTAGGTAAGTCCGAGTGTCCCCGTCGCAGTAAGGCTCTAGTATCGATGTAGAGGGTATACCTTCTTGTCTAAGAACAGCTTTTGTACTCCATACAGTATTTTTCTAAGTAACTGCTGAAGATTTTAAGTAACTACTGTAGATTCTAAGTAACTACTGTAGATTTTAAATAACTACTGTAGATTCTAAGTAACTACTGCAGATTCAAAGTAACTCCTGTGTAATTCTCATATGTAATTCCTGGTGTACATACAATAAAGAATATTCTATCTATCTATCTATCTATCTCCTGTAGGCTCTACTTTAATAACGTCGAAGGAATATTGAAATAAAATCTTCTTTCAGCGCTTACCTTCCTAGTGAAGACCTAAGAAAAGAAGTAGGTTTTATTGATATGGGCCTTATTCGCACTGAAAAGAAAAGTTCAATGATTTTCTCATCAACAGATCTTGACTAAATTGTGTATGGACCACCATGGAGTACCCCCTATCTAACAAAATAATTAATGAAATCGGACAAAGTGGTAAGAAATTATCGCTGAACATAAAAAAATATGCAACATATACACCATTATTTTTGGGTGGTTTGGAAGCAATAGCAAAATGAATGTGCCTTAACAATAGCTATCGAACACGCTAGTTAGTTTTTTTTTAAAAGCCACTTCCCAAAACATCTCGACACATGTTCGAATCTATTAGAACCGTTAATAGGCAGCCAGAGCGAAAGGAACTAATCATTGTTCGCGCATTTCTTTAAACAAGATTTCTTGACTCAATTTTTCCATTATTTAAGTACCTAATGGCCTAAATAAATGCCATTTTCAATTACTAATTACAAAACAGCGGCTTTCCAACTATTCAGATTTCAGCGTGTATATAAAAAAATATACGGACGAATTAAGAACCTCCTCCTTTAGGCATTGGAAATGTCTTTTCGTTCGCTCCAGTGTAGGATCCGATTTCACGAAACAGTGCGATCCTCTTAAGCCTCGGAGAGTTTTGAAGATATGATATTTAAAAAAACTCAAAGAGAAAGTAAAAAACGAAAAAAAGTTAGGGCTGAAATATGAAAAAAATTTTTTTTCTGAATCTTTGATTTCGTTGCTCGATATTTTGGAAACCAAGAATGATATAAAAAATTTGAGAAAATATACTTTGGACAATTTAGTCAGCTACAATTTGAGCCTAAAACAAAGACGATCGGGTAAAGGGTTCACCCTAACCTTTTTGAAAAAAGTCATAAAGTCAGAACGACATTTTTTTTATGACTCGATTCATTTCCAATGTGCTCGACAGTCGTGTGGGGCACGAAATCTGTGTTCTCTTTTTGAGTTGGTTGCACATACCTTTTCCGGGGTCTGGACACAAGTCGCGTTGATTACTATTAGTTAACCACAAGAGCATACAAACTGGCTGTATTTAACCGAGGTACCTACCCTGCTGCACCGGTACGCTCGATTATTCATTCCCACCCGTGACGTGGACTCCCACGTAGATGCAGAAGCTCCAACCAAAGTACAGAGTATTGCAAAAACGTCCGATAGGACTTAAGATAAGATTGTACCAGGAAAAAAAAAAAATTTCCATTACGTTGTTGTTTTTTTTTTCTCTTCTGTTTCTGTATGGTTTGGGCTTTGGCACGTTGGTTGATGGGCACATTGTGTATTGTTAATGCCTTTAAGTTTTTTTTTCCACTATCAATAAGAATACCATAACTTATACCATAATGGTAGGTTTAATCATATCTCTCTGAATAAGGTAGTATTTCGTAATAATAAACGTTATTTCTGTCAGTCCTCCTAGAGTAAAACAATATTTAAATAATTTATACAAGCACAAATAGATCAAAAATAAGTCAGAAGACAGTTGGTGAGCCCTTACATTTCTTTGGCAAAATCACTACTTACGTAACGGAGTAGATTGCACTAATTTCCTCTTTGACTGTTGTTATTAGCATAACTGTGAGTTTTTCTGTTCATTAATATGTCTTTGTATTAATCTATAGAAATGCCTTTGTGTTAATCTATGTCTTTGTATTAATCTATAGAAAACGCCACTGGTTGTACAATTACATACATATATCTATGTAATATTGTTTTGCCTTGTAACTGTATTGTACAATTGTTTGTTTTCTTTCAATATATAAAAAATAAATAATAAAATAAAAACACAAACATGAAATATTTACAAAAATGCAGTACAATTGGCGGCCTTATTGCCAAGTGAGTAAATAGAGACTGATTATATTCTTTTCGTTGCACTAACCCGTGCTGAGGACCATTTTAAAAAACCTATTTAGATTGCCATCCAACCGACCGCTACTTTTCAAATCGAATGAATCGATACAGGGAAAAAATAGGTAGATTTAGCTGAAAAAAATAGCATTTAAAAAAACATGAATGTCTTAGACTATGAGCAAGGGCGGACTTATTTCAAGAGAAATTTCTTTCAGCCAGCCTTGACGTTTAGAGTATTAAATAGACAGCGGGAACAGGGCATGTAAAGCAAAAAATTATTACTACTTAATTGCTACATTATTTTTTCATATGAAACTATAATATCTACATACTAATATACATGCAATATAGACCAATATCTGCATAGATACAAAATTAATAAAATAAGGAAACTAAATATCAAAATACATCTAAATAAAAAAATAATAAACATACTTATAAGTATAGTAGGTACTTATCCTACTAAAAACAGAGTTATATAAAATAATAATATTACAGTTGACATGCGGGATCGCAATGAAACTTTGCCGGTACGTGTAGCGCAAATAACTCCTTAAGGGCCCGCCTTAAGCCTACCGTCCGATATTTTCATTTTTCATGACGTCACAAGCTTGCTGTCACTTGTGTCCTCAATTAAACTAAAGTACATTAGACTCCTCAAAGTGCTGCGAATATTACACAAGATGGTCTCTAACATAGTTTCTTCGTCACGTTACGCCCATAGACAACTAACCTTGTGTAAGTTAGGCCCAGTATAAACCCTTAATTGTATTTGAAACCGACATCCAAATTGAGATGTAGACACCTCGTAACTACATGTTAAATCTCGATTGCAATACGTCACTCAGCTCCATACCCAGTCTATCTGATTCAACCGCTGGTCATGATAATCGATTTGATCATAACGGTCGCTATCATCATCATCATCTGCCATTCGACGCCCATTGCAGGACACAGGCCTCCTTCGTGGTTTTCATAACCTTGAGGTGTTTTGCCGTAATCGCCACGCTCGGCAGGCGGGTTGGCGATCGCAGTATGCGGTTGGAATCTCAGGAAGACGCTGCTGCCCGTCTCCTGGCAATTGGTTTCCTTAGTCGCCTTCTACGACATCCACGGAAGGAAATGGAGTGACGCTATTCTTAATCCGGCATCACACGGACGATGATGCCTCGGTGATGATGACACGGATGTTACATTTTCCGAAATAAAAAGTAGCCTATGAGCTATTCCAGACTTCCAGATTTTTATGTAATCTGTCTGTGTGCTAAATTTCATCCAGATCCGTTCAACCGTTCCGGCGCGATTGAGTAACAAACTATCCATCCAAATTTTTACATTTATAGTATTCGTAGCATCATGTATTCTTTTGTAAGTACCCAATATGGGTATGTTTTAACTGAAATAAATGCTAGAAATTCATTCAGTCAAAGCTTTCGTATCTTTCTATGCAGCACCGCGTCGATATTCCGAATAATTTACAATTTCCGTCCGGACACTTGCCAATTTAAATAATGCGAGCCAAGTCTGCTTGTCTATTTGTTTGTTGAGACAAAAGCTTTCGCTGAGAGAATATTTAGTTGGGGCTCAGTGCTTTACATCATTTGGGAGACAGTTTGATTTTAAAGCTTGCTTCTTACTGTGTTTATTCACTATGAATTTTGGGTGGTTTGAGAGACATAGCAAAATGAGAGTACCTTAACAATAGCTGACAAATACGCTATATAAAAGCCCTTTTCTAAAATCCAAATCCAATCAGTCGGTTCCTCAATGCTTAGGCTCGTGGCCGCTATGACAAGGATGGGTGTAGAGTGCTCTCCATCTGGACCATCTGAAACTTGAGTTTTATTTCCCTGGTGATCTGGTCACGCCATTTAGCGGGTGGTCTGCCTCGAGCTCTCTTCCCCGCCACTTTTCTAAAATACTTTTTCACAAACTCGAATCTGTGAGAGCCATTAGTAGCCAGCCAGTACTTGCGCACCACGAGTCCCTGGATCACCATTCTGATAGACAGAGGTATTAATTATTCTCAATTTTTCGCGAAATAAGATTTCTCAACTCTATTATATTTTTATTTTACGTCTATACTACATAGATGGCATTTCTAATCACTAATTACGTAACCGCGGCTCCAGAACCACTCATATTTCAGCGTGTATACAAAGTGTTTCTTTAGTATCGACTACTTAACCTCTACCAATAAATAAAAGTCTAGAATTCTCATTTTTTTAATTTTCCTTTGTTCTGTAGTGTTCAAGTATAGAATTGTATTAGGTAAATCAGATTTGAAAATCTTTTGAAAGGCTTTTTAAAATGACCAAATCAACGATACACCTTTCTATGGCGTAGACGAGAAAAAACCATCCCTAATTTACATGCAAGGAAAGCACCCTGTAAATATTGTTTTACTTAAACATTTGGTGGGCGTGATTAATATATATCTCTTTGCTAATTTCAGCTTCCTAGTACTTACTAAGCGTCTCCTAGCTACAGAGGATAGATAGGATGGTCATGGAGAAACTATAATCGTTCCTTGTTGAAAAAGATGGGAGTACAGACACAAGGACAGACGTAGCCTGTAGCTTGCTAAGATTATGTAGGTTTCTACTTGTCCACTGCTGGACATAGGCCACATATGCATGCTGGTCCACTGCCTGAAAATGAGTAAAAATATTTTTAAAAAAACCCGGCCAAGTGCGTGTCGGGGCACGCGCAATGTAGGGTTCCGTAGAAAGAGGGTTTTTTATGTGCTTTACAGAAGTAACAACTTCAATGAAATCATTTCAATGGATTTTGTACGAAATTTTACTTTTATAAGTTCATCATCATTATCATCAGCCATTTGACGCCCACTGCAGGACACAGGCCTCCTCCGTGGTTTTCATAACCATGAAGGGTGTTGCCTTAATATAATTAACTTTTATAAGTTGTTTGCCTATTACTCGTTAACTAGTAAAGCCTACTTAGCCGTGATACTTTTCCTTTAAAGTTCATTATATGTGCTACTACCCTTTTTCACCTTTCTACAATTAACCGTTTAGCCAGGAGAGGGGGGCCAATTTCGCAAACGGAACCCTAAATCAAAAAATGGTCTTCCTACACCACTATATTTTTTAACGGCCAATCCAACGATGCCCTATACGATTGGGTTGACAAGAAAAAAAAAATCATCCCCACTTTTAATGATAGAGGAGGTACAGTACAGTTCCGTGTGGCGCCGGATTAAGAATAGCGTCACTTCATTTCCTTCCGTGGATGTCGTAGAAGGCGACTAAGGAAATAAATTACCAGGAGACGGGCAGCAGCGTCTTCCTGAGATTCCAACCGCATACTGCGATCGCCAACCCGCCTGTCAAGCGTTGCGATTATGGCAAAATGACGAGGGAGGCCTGTGTGAGACGTCAAGTGGCTGATGATGATGATGTACAGTAAAAAAAAACCAACATTTTATTCTTTAACTTGGTCGGCGTGACAAATTTGTATATACATACCAAATTACAGCTTTCTAGTACTACTGGTCTTTGCGCTAGGCCATGGACGTATAGACAGACAGACAGACGGACACGGCGAAACTATAAGGGTTCTTTGTCGGACTGCTGAACCCTAAAAAGCTTTATCTCCAATCACACACCGGATGCCGTTAGTGCCCCCACGCACTCTACACAGTATTAAGGCACTTCTCTTTTCGATAATAATACAGAGATCCGCGAGGTAGACAGTTAGAGCTGGCATTTCCGCACTGTGAGACTATTCCAACTAGCCTACCCCTTTCCTGAAAGATTTGAAACAAGTTGTTGCATAGGGCCACTTATCAGAGAAGGAGTTAGGGTTAGGTTATTTCAAAAATACTTCAGACCTTACCTTCCTTTTTACGATTTTATTGAACCGCCGAAAGGTATGGCCGAAGTTAAAAAAAAAAGATTAAATTCCATCTGGCAACAATCCGGCAACCCTTCCCGATCCTGCATCAATTATAAAGCGGCCTTCGAAGTTTGATAGACCGACCGATGGATCGATAATCACAGACAGTGTACCGATGAGCGAAGAATTTAACGTGCCTGGCGATCTTTGAGATGTACAGGGTGCCTGACAATCTTTGATCCGTGAAATACAGGGTGCAACAAAATTCCCATTTTAAAATGAAATGAAATGAAAAGAACTTTATTTAGAAAAGGGTTAAAAGAGTGGTTACTGGCACCCAAACTAGGATTCCCTGTACTATGGGTAGCCAGGCCATTTACGTGATTTAAGAAATGGTATTCTATTTTTTTTTTTAATTGTAGTTCTTTTTTTTTGGTTGTACAATAAAGTGTCCTCTATCTATCTATATCTGAAATTGGGGGAGGTTGTACTTATCAATAAAACAACACGTACCTAATATGGAGATTTCGAAAATATACAATTCCATATTAAAGTTACAAACTGCGACATTAAAATACATATTTAGTATATAAAAATATAAGCTGATACTTTTTTGTGCGATTTCGACGTTTTGCTCATGGTATTGACGAAATGAAAAAACATTTTCGGAGAAAGATTGACCAAAGATATATATCGGCGGACACAATTCGACCAAATAGGGGATGTAAATAACATAACATAAACTCACACCTGTATCCGTGACGGGTAGGCAGAGCCCAGGGACTGCCACTTGCCACAAGGAAGAAAGATTGACGAAACAACTACATCGAGCGAATGTGGGTGGAAAGGCCGGTGAAGGACGTCCCAGACGGACATACTTCGACCAAATACGGGATGTATTAGCAAAAGGCAAGATAAAAAGTACCCAAAATCGGCGTGCGCGCATGCACGACCAATGAATGTCGATGAAGCGAAAGAGATGATCAAAGATGACGAAAGAGATCTGTGTTTTAACTATTCACACCAAATCCTGAGCTTTCATACTAATTTGACAGTAAGACGATTGTAATCGCTTAGGATTTAGTGCGCGTAATATAAAGGCTGTTAAGACCGAGGCAAGTGGCAGACCCTGGTCTTTGCCTACCCCTCTGGGATACAAGCGTGAGTTTATGTTATGTTACATTTAAAGGATGACACAAACCAACGCGGTGGCGGTGGCGGTGGCGCTCCATACATAAATCATTTACGGCGGTGGTATTTTCTAAGAATCGCCTCTGCCTAAATACACCGCCACCCAACAAAATTCTCATTGGATATATGAGAATTTTGTTACAACATGGGCTGCTACTACATAAGTTCTCCACAGTATAGAGTCGTCCGATTCGTCCGGTCAGTTAACTGACCCCGAACTGTCAAACACCATATTTTGATACTTCGGAGTCGTGAAAATCGATAACCAAATACAGATAACAGTTACAATAATAGAAGGGCTCTTCATTATTTAGATATTACCGGCATTCAGATATAGATTACTCAACTGCTCCAGTAGCTTCATGGCTTGTCGATCGCTGAAATTAATTTAGATGGAATATTATATTAGAACCTCAACGCTTGAAATTTATATTAGAACCTCAGCGCATGTAACAATGACTTTGTTTTCTAAGTTACGTAGATTTGTGAAGTTATAGTAGCAATACCACTCGCTTACTCTGAAGGAAACTATTGTAAAACTAGCACAGAGGCTTAGTTCTGCAGCATATGCAGTCAAAAGAATTAGAGAGCTCACTGACGTTGCAACTGCTAGGCTTGTTTATTTTAGTTACTTCCATAGTATTATGTCCTACGGCATACTACTGTGGGGTCGGGCAGCAGACATTGAGACGATCTTCATCTTACAGAAGAGAGCCATCCGATTTATTCACAAGTTAGGTAGTAGGGATTCGCTAAGAGATTTCTTCAAAGAAACCAACATCTTAACAGTTGCATGTCAATACATTTATGAAAATATTATGTACGTTAGAAAAAATATCAAAGACTTCGAAAATGTTGGTGGCCACCATAATGTTAATACTAGAAATAAACATAAATTGTCATTTCCACTATTTAGACTTGCAAAAGTTAACACATCCTTTATGGGGCACTGTATAAGGTTCTACAACAAAATTCCTCAAGATATATTATTACAGTTACCTCCAACGCGATTTAAAAAATGTGTTAAGCACATTCTGTGCAAAAAGGCATACTATAACATCAAGGATTATTTAGAAGACAAAGATGTTTGGCATTAAACAGTAGATTAATATTATTTAAAGGACGATTGTGACTAGTGTTCAACACATTCATGACTAATATTTTAAGTTGAAAACTCTGTTAATTAAGTTAAAACGTGTTTTGAAAAGAATAAATGTGGAGTTTCTTTGTTAGCTTCTTCTCCACATAATCCATTAATTGTGAAACTAACAACTTTGACGTTCATTAAGTAAACATTCTGTTTTTACAATGAATAAAAATATTTGAATTTGAATTTGAAAACATCGTAAGGAAACCTGAGTGTCTGAGGTGTTCAGATACCTCGGCGCTTGAAATTGTCAATCCGCGGTGGGCACACGTGGTGATTAAGCCCATACTCGCTCCCTGAGAGAAGGCATGTGCTCTGCAGTGGGACGAATATAGACTACACAGAAAAAAAAAATCTATCATATCTATCTCTTTGTATAAGCATTGAACGCTGATCTTCTGCCTGAACAGTAATTTGTAAAGCTCGCTTCGGGAAAAATTAATTGTCGGGATTTGGAAGGCTTGGAAGAGGTTACGCACTTGGCCAAACGGATAGCATTAAATTTGACAAAGGAAACTAAGAAGTTTAAAGTATAGTTTGGAACTCGCAGCAAGCTTATAAGCTTGCTTAAATAAACTTGAATCTTTCCTAGTTTTCTATTCGTCAAACTATTTCGATAGGCAGACTGCCGATATTTGGAAAAAATCTAATACTCTTTTCATTACGAAGACAACATGTTCATTAAATAATGAACGTCAAAATTGTTAGTTACACAATAAATAGAATAAGGAAACTCCACATACATCATAAGCAGGCTATATACGTCCCACTGTAGGGCACAGGCCTTCTCTCAGGCAGAGAGTATGGGCTTAATCACCACGCGTGCCCACCGCGGATTGGCGATTTCAAGCGCTGAGGTATTGGAATAGCTCAGACACTCAGGTTTCCTCACGATGTTTTCCTTCACAATTAGCGAGTGGTCCACACACATTCTTTTCAAAAATGTTTTAATAACTTAAGCAACAGAGTTGTTAACTTGAAAATTTTTACTCACTGTACACTATACAACCGTCCTCTAAAAACCCATTACCATTATTCTACTGTTGAATTCCAGATGTAATATGACAAAAAAAACATAGGAATAGCCACCTCGAGAGGGGAAAACATCAGCTCCTATATTATGGGCACCGAATCCTGAGCGATTCCAATCGTCTGTCAAATTAGTATGGTATTTGACAGTTAAATAAATTAATGAAAAAAAAAATGGGATATAGAGCATGAACTAAAATTCACCAAACATCAGTGATTGTATTGTGTGGAAGTGATTAAATATTTTTCGGGCACTCACATGCTGGAGTGTTAGGTCAGTCATTATAGCACAGCTTGACAGATTATCTCATCTTAAATTGCCAAGAGCAAATTTTCGTGAGGTTTGATGATGATGATGATTTCCTCTTATCCCTTATCAGGGACATAGGGCTCGTAGAAGGGATCTCCATTTCTCGCG
This sequence comes from Yponomeuta evonymella, assembly GCA_963969515.1. NCBI lineage: Eukaryota > Metazoa > Arthropoda > Insecta > Lepidoptera > Yponomeutidae > Yponomeuta > Yponomeuta evonymella. The sequence goes on along the minus strand of OZ018343.1, from coordinate 20,591,115 downwards.
GTCCTGTGCGGCAACTTCTAACTGTGAGGTTTATGATAGTACAACAACGTGAAAAAAAAATTCTTCAGGTACATGGATATGATAAGACTAGCTGTCCCGGCGAACTTCATACTGCCACAGAATTCGTTTATACCATTCTTTCACAACGCCATCTATTTTTAAAACACAGCGTTCGCTCGCACAATCACATCTATTTTAAACTTAAAATAAATATTATCCCACGGGAACGCATTGCCAGGATATCAAGTATGTTATGTCTCAATTCAGGTTTTCGTACAGATGTACGCCAAGTGTCATGTAAATCCGTTCAGCCGTTATTGCGTGATTGAGTAACAAAAATCGAAATCTGCAAACATCCAAACAACTTCACAAACTTTCACATTTATAATATTGTAGGATATGTAAGGCGCTTCTCTGGTGTGTACAACAAAGAATTGTAATCTAATCTTATCTTAATGAAAATTAAAAATAAATTTTCCTTGGTTCATTTATTGATCTATCTATCTATACAGCCCATGAAAGACACCCACTGTTGGGCATAGGCCTCTTCACCGTCACGCCAACCTCGCCGGTCCCCTGCTAGTCTCGTCCATTGTCCTCCTGCCGCCTTCTTAATGTTATCAACCCAGTTCTGGGCTACCACTCTGTGACTGCCTTCTTCCACCGTCCGTCATTAATTGGTAGATTGGTTTAATCACTATAAAATACTTGAAGGCCCAGAATCTGAATCAGTGGCCCGGAATACTTTATTACAAAACGTGCCCTTTGAAGTCAATATGTTTGCTATGTTTAGTTTAAACATTGTAGTCATATTTGTCTAGCTAGAGATTCTAGGAATGAAACCACGCCAAGTTTCAAATTAGTTTAATCAAACTTGCCGGGGACCTACTTCACCGCCCCTATATATCTCGGTCGCGTCAATTCAGAACTCAAGTAAGACAAAAGGAGAAGGGGTGTGTCATACATCGTCAAGCTAAGAACACGGAGCTCATTCGGGTCGGTGATTTGTTTCACAGGCCGTACTGTTTTTACCTGTCTGTGAATCTAGAGAAGAGTCATGTTTTGAATATGGAAATGTCTTTTCCAATTGTCAATTTGAGCCTTAAACAAAAACGATCGGGTTAAGGGTTTGCCCTGTAGCCTAACTTTTTTGAAAAAAGTCAAAAAGTCAGAACGACATTTTTCACATGACATTTATGACTCGATTCATTTCCAATGTGCTCGATGGTCGTGTGAGGCACGAAATCTGTGTTTTTTTTATTAGCATCTATTTTTGTATATTTCTGTGCGACCGCTTGGAGTTCAAAAGTTTGGACCAATGAGATGTGAAACGAACTGTAGCTAGTATTTCTGGTTATATCACGTCACGGAAAAAAATAAAATGGCGTACGTCAACTATCATATAGTGAGTTAAGCCTTGAAAAAGCTTTGAATATCAAATTTAATTAATTTCTTGTTCTTCATTAATTAAATTATTCTTAATTTCTGAGTGGTTCTATTTCTCGTACCTGTATCCGTATGGCGCCGGATTAAGAATAGCGTCACTCCGTTTCCTTCCGTGGATGTCGTAGAAAGCGAATAAGGAAATCAATTACCAGTAGACGGGCAGCAGCGTCTTCCTGAGATCTCAACCGCATACTGCGATCGCCAACCCGCCTGCCAAGCGTGGCGATTATGGCAAAACCCCTCATGGTTATAAAAATCACGAAGGCCTGTGTCCTTCAGTGGGCTTCGAATGGCTGATGATAATAATAATGATAATGAACCTACCTGCTGAGGTTTAAAATTCGTTGGCAGTCGGATATTTTGGTTTTTAAAAAAGGTTTTTGCCAAATTATACAAATGTCGATACATTAGCCCCAAAATTTAAGTGTACCTACTTTTCATTTTTCTGCTTAGTGATGAGAAACAAGATTCACCATTGTGGTGGTTTTCTTTGAATACTACTTAGTACCTACAAAGGTTAAATTGACTGATTAAACAGTTTTTGAGTCATGTAACTTGCAGGGAATTGAATTTTTATGTGCAGATTCACCAAATATTCTTAAACTCCCTCTTGTTTCTCCTGCAGACTCATATTATAATAAAAAATGAAGTCAATGTGTCGACCACAACGACCGGCACCAAATTTCATATTAACCTCGTGTATAATGCCCGACAAAGAAATTTAACAAATGACTTTGACTTAGTATGGACTTAATTCGGGTCTAATTGCCAAAGGACACGGAATGTGACTCAGTATTTTTTAACTTAATTTAATCAAATTAACCAATTAATATAAACTAACAGTGTCCGCGACTACGTTCGCATGGTTAATGGTTTATCCTATAGCCTATGTCCACCCTGAAGGTAAATTCTAAATACTGGTGAAAGAATTTTCGAAATCGGATAAGTACTTTTGGAGATTATCTTTATAATATGAATAGATTAGTATAGAGTATACAAATGTTTGCACTTATGTGTCCATTACAAACTCATTCTAACTGCGCGGATTTTTGTTCAAGTTATCTGTCATACATTAACCTTATGTTCCTCCCTCCGTTTCAATCCAAGCTTGTTAGCTTATGTTGCGGGTAGATATTAGCTCCATGTTGCGGGTAGATATTTGACTTATGATTTTCCAAGGGGATCGCGCGTGGAAGTTTGCCATCGTCATTGTTAGACAGCTGTCGGTTGGCGTTGTCACATGCATCGTTTGTTACCGCTCCTTCTGAAACCGTAACTCCTGCAATTAGGGCCGAGTGACATAAACATGTAATTCGTAGTTTATTATGACCAATTCCAAGTTCATTGCGTGGTAGAATCGTTCGCTTAATCTGTGGGTTAATCGACTTTGCAATGTACATCGAATCATCATTATCATCAGCCATTTAACGCCCACTGCAGGACATAGGCCTCCTTCGTGGTTTTCATAACCATGAAGGGTTTTGCCATAATCGCCACGCTTGGCAGGCGGGTTGGTGATCGCAGTATGCGGTTGGTTTCTCAGGAAGACGCTGCTGCCCGTCTCCTGGTATTAATTTGATTTCCTTAGTCGCCTTCTATGACATCCACGGAAGGAAATGGAGTGACGCTATTCTTAATCCGGCGCCACACTGAATATGTACATTAAATTGTCAAAGTAAAACATGAGTTGTAGTTTTATGAAATAGGCCCCGGGCCTCGATTCTGTTAGTGCGTTACAGCACAATGACAGATACACGGTCGGGTCACGTGATGTGTTTTTTCATACCATTGACGCATATAAGATTTGATTCGTGCTACTACAAGTTCAGGATTCGAACCGTTTTGTATTATCTATCAAGCATCGCCACTCCGAGGCAGAAATGCATTAAAAAAGGTATTTTATTTTAAAAAGGAAAAATTAACAAAAATATTAAAATCATAAAAGAAAATGTGTTGTGAATGACAAACAAACTTTAATTGACGTGTTACAAGATTGCGCTATTTGGAGGAAAATACATAAACTCACGCCCGTATTCGGCAAGAGAAGGCATAGACCAGGGTTTACCACAGACAGACCTGACAGACCTTATTCGCTTCATCTATATTCATTAGTCCCGATTTCCTGTTCCGGGTACTTTTATCTTGCCCTTCGCCAATACATACCCTATTTTAGATAACATAATTTGACAGTAGATTCCTTCCAACTTGTTCAAGACATGGCAGTGGGGTTTTTTGGGTTTTTTATCAATTTTTTTTGTATAGTGCTGCAAAACACGCGCAGACTACGAATAAAAAACCATAAAAATATTTATTTCTACAAAATTCACTCTCAAAAATGGCCCCTGTTCTCTTGACTAGTCTGTACCAATAAAATGAGTGCAAGATATGCTGCAGAGTAAATCACTTTGTGATTGGTTAATTCTGTGCTTCATGCGTGACGACGTGAACGTTGATTGGGCGATAGTAAATGGCAGCGTAACTTATGATTGGTCTTATACAAAAACTTCAAACCATTGGCTTCATGATGTATAACTCGTCGATATACCTAGGTATATCGTGGAGCGGCGGTAGCCTAGCAAGAGACCAAAAAAATAAAAAAATGGTTTCAGTGTCTTATGGTCGGCGCCAGCCAAACTAAGTGGTTTTTTCACTTGTTTACGTATATCGGACGACAGACTCTTAAATACTAGAATTTTTTAAATTTTAATAAAATTTTACAACGTTATGGCACATCCTACATATTATTTTATATGAATTTGATTCACAATTTTGGACAAAAGATCGGTAATCACGAATATTATAATAGGCCACCAATTACAATTGTTGTACTATTTATTATTTAATTCTCATATGTAACTCTACGGCCCTTCTTATGAAGCAGCGATATGTTCGGAATGTTCTTTTTGGTCTTTTTTGAGTAGTTTCGATTAAATATATTAACTCAATGAAACTATTAAAAACAGAATCGTATTTGTCGCTAGATTTGAGTGAATTGTCGGGCTCAAGCGCGACATTGTTACCCTTCTGAACATATCGCTACCTCATAATAAGGGCCCAATAAAGAATATTCTATCTATCTATTATACTGATTATCACAATGAACAGTAAATTCCCTTAAAATATTGCTAACTATTTCAAAATCACTCTGAAGTTGGGCTGAGAAACACGAGGCATTCATGTAAGTCTACACATACGATACTGCTTATCGTAACAAAAAGAACTTACCCTCAATATGATGCTACCGATTTCGAATCACGCTGTAGCTGGGCTGAGAAATGCGAGGCATTCATATAAATCTACACGTATTCTCCGGCAGTTAACTTTGGCATGTATCTAGATACAGCATCGTAATGACAGTTTTGATATATAATATTATTATTCCGTACGTCGATAGTGGCGCTACAAAGCCTTATCTTACCCTATATTATTATTCATGTTAATAACAAATTCAAACAATAGCCTTATCACAAGTACCTACAAGGTTCAAAATGTTTTAACTGTCTAGAGTTATGTAGCGTGTATAGTTAGTTATTAGTGAGCTTTGCTCGGTATTTTCTTTTTGTTAATCGTGTTTTTTGGAAATTATGTTTAGATACGATGAAAAAAAGGGGAAAAAATAATGGGCCTCGAACCAGGGTCGAGACTCGAACCAGGGTCGAGACTCGAACCAGGGTCTTCAGTTTCCGGGACCGCCCGGTTTTTCCACCTGAGCTATTAAAACCTTGTAGATGGTGGCGAAATTTACATTCGTATTCTAATGATGTTGTAGCAGATTTTCATTGCCTGAAAACACAGATAAAACGACGTTTTCTAAAAATAAAACGTAACTAGATCAATTTATCGCCCCCGAAATCCTCTGCATACTAAATTTCATGAAAATCGTTGCAGAGGTTTCCCAGATTCATATTATATATAAATACAAAAATTGCTCGATACATATCTATGTAAATCCGGAATTAAGCTTATAATGGATCTATCTATCTAAATAGGATCTGATCCGGATTGATTTACTTGATTTTGTCTTCCGACAAAAAAACATAGTTACTATATATACTATATACTTTAATTACTTAGTCTTAAAATATAGAAGATATATATTTAAATGTTCTTAATTTAAATAACTCAACATTAAAGAATGAATAAAATGTATCTCTACCAGCCATAGAACTAAAGACCTACATCATTCCTTTTGTAACGCAATAAATTCTACCACCCTTCCCTGGTATCTGATTGCATTCTAGTGTCCTGTCGCGTTCCAATCCACTTTTACACTTTGCGATCTTACGACTCCATTACGAGCTACACAGACACGGGCCAAGGAGTTGGGCGAACGCCTCAATGCGTTTTCTATCCAGAATCTATTTTGTTTTCGAGCTAGATTTATGACTAGCGCATAAATTCGGTCGGCCCGGCACGTCCGCTGCCGTGACTGGCTACAATGTTTTTCACACTCTTTGGCACTCCGAACCCGACTTTCGGGGCTCTACTTTGTAATAAATTCGAAAAGTAAATGGAACTCAACGTTTACCTTCCTTGATTACTTTTGAAGTGACTAAGAAATCTTTAAGTACAAAGTAGCAATAAGACGATTTGATTATAGTTAATAACGGCAAAACTATGGTGCAAACCATTTATTTTAAAGATCATAAGTTGTAGTTGAATATTACCCTTGTATGTTATAGGTAATAACTAATATATAAAAATTTCGTGTTACAGTGTTTGTTATCGAACTCCTCCGAAACGGCTTCGCCGATTTTTTATGAATATTTAGTAGGTCTGAGAATAGGTCGTAAGCTAATTAATATGGCAAAATACCGTTTGCTGGATCAGCATGTATGATATAATTAAGTAATGTACCAACTGCCTTGTGTATTTGAACGATATACTGGTTTCAAGTAGCCTCCAAGAAATAGTTGAGTAGCGTACTCCCCAGGAAGTTTTTATCAACAGTATAGTGGGACAATTCGTGCAGTCGCGGAACAAATGTGTCGGGCGTACCATGTGTTGTAAGGAATATTGTCGACTGCGGCGAGGATTTAACATTGGCTCTAGGCACAAACATGAATCTAGCTAGACAACCCACTTCGAGAAGTGGGTTGACACCCATAGAAAAAGAGACATCTACTTCCACAATCGATAACGTTTTTTTCCAATATCGGAGAAAAACGCTAAAAATCTCGATTTTATAATTATTTATTTGTTTTACTTTGTGAATTTAAAGCTTCGAAATCGTGAAAAAGATATTAATTTGCTCTATAAAAGTATATTAATGAACACTACAACTATTTTATGAACATGTCCACTTTACTTTGACCGACATTTCTTGTCTAAGCTAATCAGCGTGTTCGTCTAATTCTAGCTCCACACTCTAGGAGGCAAGACGAGGCGACGTGAGGGCGAGAATGTGGATGAAGCTCTCGCCTCCGCTCGTGTCATCGAGAGCCACGAGGTGCGAGAGGCGAGAGTGTGGAGCTACCATAACAGCATTACGCTACCGCGACGTTTTTGAGTGTGAATTGTACTAAAGCAGAAACGTCGTATAGGTCTGGTATAAAAGCACTGAGTTTGAGGTGAATGCTCTTTAATGTAGACACAGGGTGGGTAATTTTGTTAGAATGTCAAATTCTAACTCCACCCAGTCTAATGTACAGAGTGTCTTGTAAATAGCACTTAGAATATAAACTTAGAGGAAGATAGGTTAAAGGGTCACAGAAATATCTGCGACTTTTTGTTTGTAGATAAAAATACTCAAGTATTGAATTACATTTCATTACATTTGCCAACTAGTGTGCTAAATATTGGACCTTTCCGGAATATTTACTAAACAAATAATTTAATGCAGCGGCCTTTTTCATTTGTCATTTTTAAAGTCATCATAAGCAGCCTATATACGTCCCACTATATGGCACAGGCCTTCTCTCAGAAAGAGAGTATGGGCTTAATCACCACGCGTGCCTACCACGGATTGGCGATTTCAAGCGCTAAGGTATGTAAATAGCTCAGACACTCAGGTTTTCTCACGATGTTTTCCTTCACAGTTAGCGAGTGGTATGGCTACTATAACTTCACAAATGTACATAACTCAAAAAACAAAGTCATAGGTACATGCCCGCACTGGGAATCGAACCTGGGTCTCCCGCTTCCGAGTCCAATGTTCTACCCACTAGGCTACCACCGCATTTTTAAAGTAAAATAGTAAAATATTATTATTGTAAGAAACGGTTATTTTCTCAAATTCTTCTAAAGAAATTTAAAAATAAAAAAATCCTCAATATCTTAAGACTAGTTCCATTACACATTATTAAAGATAAATTCTGGGTTACATTGTTTTGATACGAAACGAGTTCGCCAAGAAAAACAAACAGTACGCTCTATCATATTATGGTTTTCATAAGCACATATCACAATAACAACTATTCAGTCCAAATAAACAACGAAACTTTCTGAGACAACAAAACAGAAAAGCATACAAATTCAAGTCTATCCTACTATACAAGACAAGTCTTGGGGACAAAAACATTCAACTCCAAATATTATGTAGATCTGTCTGGATTCTGTTCGCCAAAAGCACATCTTCGTTTGTATCTATTTTTCCAAAAAAGTGAATGACAGAGTTTCCTGTATTAAGATGCGGCCTGGTGATGGACAGGCAGACGGACCACAGAACAGACGGACAGACAGTGGAGACTTAGTGGTGGGGTCCCTTATCCTTTGGGTACGGGAACAAAAAATAAACTGCTTACTTGTAGTACCGGTTGGTCTCTTCCGTTTATTTTATTTTATTGTGTTTATACTTTTATACTGATTCCAAGTTTTTGTTGATTATTTAATGCCCAATATTATGCCTCACTGTTTTTTTTATTTATAAAGAATAAGTGTAGAAAATCGCGGCGGAGACTGAAAAACAGCATTAATGCTGAGGCTCCGACCATTTCAAAAGTGTACTAAATTATATTACTCTTAACATAAGCAAATTTATTACTTTTGAATAAAGTTCTTTTTATTTATTTATTTATTTATTGGTGACAGCTATTTTTAGAACCTACAACTAAGAACCTAGGGCCAAGAACCTAGTCCACAAGTTCATTTACGCCAAAAACGGCCGTTTCCGCCAAAAAAGAAATTGTAGCCTAGATTCTTGAGCCTAATTTTTCAAGAATCTTGGCTATACGGACATGTTTGTCGTTCACTTTTTTGCGAAAACGGATTGTGAAAGATGTGATTTTTTGTTCATTGGCGGCGCTAGTTAGCCCTTATTAAAGCCTTAAACACAAATTGTAGACAGACTCTAGTATAAAACTTACATATAAAACCCAGTTCTAGTACTAGGTGGGAGGAAACAGATAGGCGCGGGGTTTTCCGATCGCTTCCAGGCCGGCCTAACAGCAATTTCGCGTGACGATACGCCATTAATCCTTATGCTACTTACAAGTGCCATGGACATAGCGGGTTACAGGATCGTGGAACTTATTTAGCGGTTTTCGATTGCCAATAATTTAAGCCTAGAATACTGATGACCTCGGTTACTGATGGAATACATTCAACACCGTTTTCTTAAGCACAACAATTTAAGGGGTGATCATCACTCACTCTTGGAAAGGGATGCTTTTTTTTGTAGCTTATACGTCTCACGTACGTATAATAAATTAAATATAAAACTGCCATCTACTGATGGTTGTACTATAACATTACTTAATAGAGATTTTTTTTTGTTACTTTTCTTTTTGTTGCTAAATTAATAAAGCCTATGACACTCGCGCAGGGATGACGAATCGATCGAGTCCTTATTTGTCAAAATCTGACCATTAGTTTAGGGAGTTATGAGGAAACATAGAATCGTACATACTGACATACATACATACATACATTTGGGCTCCGCCACAGTCGGGTAAAAGACGGCTCATTTCGTAGTGCTCACCAAACAGGTCAATAGTAGTGTCCTATTCAGTTCCACATGAAAAATAACTTAACCCAATATTCCCTTTTGATTAAAAACGGTCACTATTTCACAACAGAAAACACACACAATATAGCCATAAGATTTACAAAGTTTTAATATAGCTAATCACAAGTTGATTCGCTAGTTCGTAGCATCCAAGTCAGACGATTCGCACCCGCTGTGCACGGAACATCAAATCGCCTTACCTATCGCGAGCTACCGAGTGGCTAGCATAGTACTAGATAAAAAGCCATATAAACGTGCTCTAGATACTTTAGGAAAAGCCTTTAAACCTATAAAATTTCTGGGATAAATGAACAAGCATTCGCAAAAGTTGAAAATAGAATCTTGTGCAACGATAAATAATCATACCACTTGTAATAAGTAAAAGTTAAAATAACCATTTTTATTTTTCATGCAATCTTCACACCTGGAACCTAATCCTCATATAATCCTGACCACCAGTCCGGTGGGCCGACGACATTTTAAAAGCGGCTGGGAATCATTGGACGAGACTGGCAAAGGACTGGATGGGTTGCCGTGAAACTTCTACTGGCTAACTTGTTCACAAATTTTTTAATTTTAGAGTACAATTTTCTCAATCAAAAACTAATTTCATGATAAGAAAAATATGACATTCGTCCGTAACTTTTTTTTTTAAACTCTCAGATTACATTTATCAAAAGTACTATGGAAACTATTCAAAACAAGAACCGTTTTTTTCACTCGATTCGAGTGAATTGTCGGGCTCAAGCGCGACGTTGACGACCCTTCCGATAATGTCACATTTTTTATAATACCCTGAAAAAGAAGATTTTTTTTTCATTGCTGGCGCTAGTTAGCTCCCTGGATCCCTTTAACGTAACTAAGTAAAAAGCGCGCTTATAAAGGTTAATGTGCGGTCGACTGTATGTCTATCTGTTTGTGGTAAAAACCATGAAGACTTACTTCATGCGCAGTATCTTCGATTATATTTTATTGATGGTCAGTGCGCACACCGGCCGGCGCGGGCGACGAACCACACGGTGGCGGAAAATCGTACTAGTGACTTGACATTTACACGGTACAGGCACAGCTGTCAGCTGTCTGAGCCATAGATTAGCAATGGTCAGGCTCATCATCATCATCATTCAGCCACAAGAAGTCCACTGCTGGACATAGGCCTCCTCCATGGATTTCCAAAAAGACCGGTTGGAAGCGGCCTGCATCCAGCGCCTTCTTGCCACTTGGATGAGGTCATCTGTCCATCTGGTGGCTGGTCGTCCTACGCTGCGCTTGCCGATATGTGGTCTCCATTCGAGAACTTTTCGGCCCCATCGGCCATCAGTTCTGCGTGCTATGTGCCCCGCACACTGCCACTTCAACTTAATAATCCGCTGGGCTATGTCGACGACTTTCGTTCGTCTACGGATCTCATCATTTCTGATTCGATCTCGTAGATCAGGCTCCTTTACACACAAAAGATTGCTTACTCATGATCATTTCCCGACATACTAATCTAAAGTGACAATGCATCTGCGTGCTAGGGATACCGGTAGTATTCGTGTAACCTCTTCACTGGCGTGCATAATTAAACCAACCGAATCGGACAGGCGAGGAGCTTCAGTGCTTCCCCGGTTAAGCTTCGCTGGAGTAGGCTAAAAGTAAAATGACATGTAAACAAGGCGGTGCATTAGGTGCAAATGTGGCCTTAAGTAGGTCGGACTAATTTTGGGATTGTCTGAAACAAGAATGCCGTTACAGAGATTTAGCCTGGTCTGAAAGTCTAACTACATGCTGGCTTTCTTTGATATTTGGTATTTTAATATTACTTGGTTTTCCTCAAAGATAAAATGAAGGTTCTATATCGTCGCGTAGCAAGCAATACCGCACAAGTTGTTTTCCCTACTTTACAGGAGGGACATTTTTTTTTTAAATTTCATACACAGTTTTTACGTGTTTCATAGAAAAAAAAATCACGGATTTCATGCCTCAAGTGACTATCGAGCACATTGGAAATGAATCGAGTCATAAATGTCACGTGGAAAATATCGTTCTGACTTTTTGACTTTTTTTAAAAAAGGTTAGGCTACAGATCACTTAACCCGATCGTCTTTGATTTAGGCTCAAATTGTAGCTGACTAAATTGTCCAGAGGAGTTTTACTGAAATTTTTGATATCATTCTTCGTTTCCAAAATATCGACCGTCAAAATAATTTTTTTTTCACTATTTCGGCTTCGGACATTTCGTTTTTGGCTTTCTCGAATAATTCTTGCACCTTACAGCTCTCGTGAATACGCGCGAGTTTTTTTTAATATCATATATTCACAACTCTCCGAGATATAAGGGGACTTTTTCGTGAAATCGGAGCCTACACTGAAGCGAACGAAAGGACATTTCTAATGTCAAAATATTTGCGCGATGTTTAAATTTTTTTAATAATGGCCGCTGATGGATATATGCTCGAATCGTATATTGATCGAGTGGCGCTTAAAATTTGCACCCACTGGCATTCGAATGACAAAACCGTCAAATTTCGACATGAGCGGTGTCTGTCTGCTACTTTCTGAGTGGCGGGAGTTTGCTTTTGACCGGGGCATACCCCAGGGCCCTTAATATGAAGCAGCGATATGTTCGGATGGGTCGCAACGTCGCGCTTGAGCCCCACAATGCACTCGAATCTAGCGACAAATACGGTTCTGTTTTTGAATAGTTTAATTGGGTTAATAATTTTAACCTCCTCAGTCCTGACCTTGAAAATAACAATTGAAGACCATTGTATTCGTCGCTAGAGTCGAGTGAATTGTCGGGCTCAAGCGCGACGTTGCGACCCATCCGAACATATTGCTGCTTCATATTAAGAGCCCAGTATGCGTTGTAACCTTTGTGTTTTTACTTACTACGGAGTAATAAGATTTCCGCGGTAACATCACTTTTATGATCTTACCACGTAAGATCACTTTTATGATGATCTTACCGCTTGGCAGGCGGGTTGGCGATCGCAGTATGCGGTTGGAATCTCAGGAAAACGCTGCTGCCCATCTCCTGGTAATTGATTTTCTTAGTCGCCTTCTACGAGATCCACAGAAGGAAATGGAGTGACGCTATTCTTAATCCGGCGCCACACAGAAACCGCCACACCGCCACGCGCCAACTGCCTTTATTTGTACGGCCCTGAAAACCTCTTTGGTCCGTATTTGTTTAAAATTCGAAGACATATGCGGCCTGATGAAGAAGAGGCCTGTGCCGTTGAAATAGGCCTCTTCCGTGCCAATCACGCCAACTTCGTATTGGTCGCATTCAAGCAAAAGTTGTTAGAAAACCGCTTGCTTCGCTGCACTCTTCATATGACGACGCCTCGTATTTGAGAATTTGGCAAATACTACCATGGGTTGCCGGGTTTTTTGACAAATCTTTAGCGCTGCTGCCCTTTTCCTCGTAATTTATTTCCTTAGTCGCCTTCTACGACATCCACGGAAGAAAAATAAGTGGCCCTATCCGGCGCCACACGGAAAACCGAATACCGGTATCTATTTATTTATTAGGATTTTCAAAAGACGCACATTTTACAAATATAAAATAAACAATGCACAATAAAATGAGCCACAGTGTGAATCCAATTATTGAAAGACACACATTTACAACACCTATCATATAAGACTCACATACTACAAGCTGGCATACTTATTAATCAGGAACTAAATCTATTACTTCGATGGCAAACAAGGTTCAGTCAACGTCAGAAACTCGCTGATTATTGGTTATAGTGCGCCAGCGGTTCTGTAGGCAGGTCAATCTTAATATTTTTGTTGCAAAATGGTCCTTAACTAAACTGATTACCGTATACGTATGTAAAGGCTGATGTGCTGTCGCTGCGTGCTTATGCAAACCGCAAAGTGGCTGAAAAAACGACAGTCGAAATTATAATTATAATTAAGAGAAGGCGGCGGAAGTTGCCCGTTTTTGAGCGCCTTCATTAATGGAACTTTCCAGTTCACGCCGACATGTAGCGGGGCTGGGCTCTTCCCCTGTCCATAGAGGTAGGAACTTAGGAGAGACTAAATAGGCCAGGCAATTCCGGGCACATTTTTCACTTGATACAAATTGCAAAGAGGTTCTATTCGATGAAAGACAGCGGTCGAATAGGAGGTTTTCTTTTTGACTATTAAGAAAATAAAGTAATTCCCAAGAACTCTGTAGATGGCGCTGAACTGACTACGTTGCTAGCCGTGCGTTCCGATTTGCGACCGTGAGTGATCATGGGCAAATCGGAACGCACTAGAGACAGCTCACGTATTCGCGTCTATGATAGTCGTTCCGAAATGGACGTCAATGGATATTGCGATAACCTGAATGGATAAATTCGGAACGATAATTATTTGTGATGTGACAGTGACATAAGTTTCGTTTTATGATCTAAAAATTACATCCAAGTGATAAAAAAATATAAATAATATTCACTTTCCGTTCACTGCAGTAACTTACCAAGTTCAGCGCCATCTATGCAGCGACTAGGGAATAATTAAAAAAAATAAAGAGAAAATCGCTCAGTCCATGGAAGGTTGTCTTGAGCGTGAAATTTGAGTTTCATGGTCATTTGTCATAACCATCCACGAAATCAAGTTTTTTTTTTATAAATTAACGGGGTATGGGTATAGTGAAGTTAATAAAACTCAAGTCATATTGTCTTTAAATAAATTATCTCATTCGCGATTATTACCGCCTACTGGTAGATTACTTGCATATTTATCAAGGTCGAAACCCCGATGGGACGGATTTATCGGTTTTTCATTATGTTTTTTATTATAAATCAAGATAAATAACCATGGGGACTACTTCCAAATGGCTGTATGTGAGGTAGGTTATAAATACATTTCGTGAAACATACATTTATACACACACACAGGGTGTAACAAATTTTAACAGATTCGTTAGCAAATAGGATAACAATAGGATAATATTTATTTGTAGGTACATTTACATCTGGTGTTCAGTTAGGTTTTTAGTCAATATGTCCTGCCTTAGAGGCGATCAAATAATTTTATATATCCGTACACATATTAAATTATAATGTGACTGTTACATGCCTTAAAATTAAATTGAATTGAAAAACTCTTTATCGCACTAAAAAACAATTGAATACAAAGGCGAGCTTCATTATTAAAAAACTTAATTAATACATATTTTAATAATTATCATCAAATCATATTTGATCTTCAGTGTCGGTAAGACGCTTGTCTTTTTGTGAGTAATAACATAAAACGCAAAAAAATGATATTTTGCGAAGAGAGAGGCATCTAATAAATGATATTCAGAAATATTCAAAATAAAAAAAAAAAAACTACAACTGTTTGTAGATAATATGGCACCTTTTTTAACCCTTTTGAGACAGAAATTGGAAAAGTTCTGAAAAAAAGTATTTAAATAATTAAAGTTCCACAATATTTTAATTATTTGATAAATATTTAATTATTTGATATTAGATTAGTAGGTAGACAGGTAAGATCATTTGAAAAGTACTTGATGGCACGTCATCACAATGTAGCTTGCCTACAGTACAGTACAAACACACTTCTGTCGGGAATATTTGATTTGAATATTGAATTTTTTTATTGCCCGGTCATAAAAGAAAATCACCAATAGACTAGGGTTCGTTGTAATTATTGTTAATTCACATTCAGTGGTTCGCCGTGTGACGTACTCGCTCGATCATGGCATGTGCTGGTTCCTAGGTCCATAGCCGACACGTAACTTGAGGTATGTAGCTGTTAATATAAAGACGAAAGTTTGAAGCTTAACGAATTAGTTTGGAAGATCTGCCAATTAATACTTCACCTTAAGAGGCGCGGTGAAATTCGAAAAACGGTCGTCTTGGTCTCCTCTTAAATATTTGAAAGAAATTAAACCTCTAATGTACTCCTTCTATGGATGGAATATAAGGATGGAATAAACATAGTAATACTAAAGTAAGGTCGTTATTATTTCTATTCTGAAAACTCTTAATTATTTCGTAAAACTAAAAAAAATAATATTTTGTGGACGAATAAGTTTTTAGGGTTCCGCGCCTCAAAAGGAAAAAGCGGAGCCTTTATAGGATCACTTCGTTGTCCATCCGTCCGTCCATCCGTCCGTCCGTCCGTCCGTCTGTCTGTCAAGACCATTTATCTCGGGAACACGTAGAGGTATAGAGTTGAAATTAAAACCATATACTCAAGCACAGTCTCTATACAATCTCTTGAAGCTGTAAAAAAATTTAACTTCTAAGTTAACGTAAAAAAAATACAGCATAAAAATGTTGCAAAAAACATATATTTCGACACTCAAGGGAATCATAATTTATAGGTTACTTTCCGTTGTCCTAGAACTAAAACTCGTGTACGAGTCCGATCTTCACAACTCTCCGAGATATAAGGGGATCGCAGATTTTCGTGAAATTGGAGCCACACTAAAGCGAACGAAAAGATATTTCCAATGTCAAAACATTAAAGAGGGTTAGGACGAAAATACCGATAGCATGCTAATTACGTTATCTTTCCGTACCCAAAGCATAAGGGACCCTATTACTAAGACTCCGCTGTCCGTCCGTCCGTCCTTCTGTCACCAGGCTGTATCTCATGAATCGTGGTAGGTAGACAGATGAAATTTTCACAGATGATGTATTTTTGTTGCCCCTACAACACTAAAAACAGAATAAAATAAATATTTAAGGTGGGCTACAAGAAACCTAATTATTTGTCGCTTTTTGCTCGATATTAATAATGGCACCAGATAGACGCTTGAAATAATAGGGGTTAAAGTATGAAATTTCCGTTTTATTGCAATAGGTTCTTTGAATTGACATAGAATCTTCATGGTTTGAGGTTTTCGAATGAAACTTTTTTCAAATGGTTTCTATGATGTTCTTTTTTTAAAAAATGTGAAACATTTGAATATCGACTTTCAATTATTTTTGTTATTCAATTTAGACAAGAAAGATGGATACTGCGAAAATTCGAGTAATTTTTGAATACGAGTTCCGACGCGGAACTAACGCGGCAGAAACAGCCCGCAATATCAATGCTGCGTTTGGAGAGGGGTCTACTAATGAACGCACCGTGCGATTTTGGTTTAAACGCTTTCGTGATGGAAATTTCGACTTAAAGAACAAGCCACGAGGAAGACCGCCCACACAGGTGAATAACGATGAATTAAGAGAGATAGTGGAAGCCGACCCTAGTCAAACTACCCAGGAATTAGCGGCATGGTTTAACGTTACCTTACCCAAAATATTGACTCACTTGCGTCAAATCAATAAAATAAAAAAATACGAAAAATGGGTGCCTCATAATCACTCGAATTTTCGCAGTATCCATCTTTCTTGTCTAAATTGATTAACAAAAACAATTGAAAGTCGATATACAAATGTTTCACATTTTTTAAAAAAAGAACATCATAGAAACCATTTGAAAAAAGTTTCATTCGAAAACCTCAAACCATGAAGATTCTATGTCAATTCAAAGAAGCTATTGCAATAAAACGGCAATTTCATACTTTAACCCCTAATATCCCAATGTTATACAGATAATGGAACGGAACCCTTCGTGCGCGATTCCGACACGCACTTGGCCGGTTTTTTAAAATCATCAATTTGATAAATGTACAGTACCAATATCGCTTACACATAACGCAAACATTTTCTTTTTCTTTAGAACTAACTGACATCATGAAAGACATATTAGCTTCACCCATTATCGCTATCGGATGCTAAAGCATGTATCAAAATTAAGTATGAAACAGCTGTTTTTTTTTCAAAATAAGTGTTGTATTTATTCAATTTGAGTACAAACTTAAGTTCAGTAATTTAAACTGAAAATCTGGAACTTCCAATGTTTTTAAATCGTGTGCCAACGACCAAAATACCGGCGGCCATGAGGAAAAGTAAATTATGTATCTCATAGAAGAATATGTTCCATGATGGAGTGAAGAGGTTGGAATACAAATTTCATACCTGCGACTTATTTACGTGGACTCGGTAACTTTTTCTCGGGCATTTTCAAGTGGCTGGGATTTCAAACTTCAGCCTGGCATTCGTAGCACAGATTAATTGCTCAGAAGAAAGTCCCAAACACAGTCCTGTAAGCAAAGTAATGTCATGTTTATTTCAAAACGTCTCTTGCTTTTTTTTGTAAAAAATCCTTTTTTCAATCGTAATGTTGGCTAGAAGTTTTGCCGAAAATATCCGACTATAGAGTCCGCAACATAAGACGATATATTTTCTACGTTAACGGATTTTTTTCTTCCGCCACATAGGACGATATTTTGACTTTAACGGATTTTTTTTCTTCTGCGACATAGGGAAATTTTTTTTAATCTTAAAGGAATTTTGTCTTCCGCAATACACGACGATTTCTTCTACTTTAACGCATTTTTTTCTCCTTGCGAAATCTAATAGTGTTATGGTTTTATTTTTATTTTTTTTTCTAATATTTGCTACGTTTTCTATGGCATTCTCTCCAATTTCCAGTTTATCAATGATTAACGACTTTACTAGTTGTTTAATAAACACATTTGTCAATTTTAGTCTTTAATCAATAAATAAATTATAAATTGAGAAAGACTAAAGCCTTTATTAATTAGTAAAAAATCTTCCCGTGACAGACAAACTATTCAAATACGTACAGGTTTGAACGGAACCGTCGGTGCGCGAGTGCGACTCGCACTTGACCAGTTTATTCTGGCAGGTATTTGAATAAATCTTTAAATTTTTGAACTAAAACTTTCATAAGCACTACGCATTAGTAGCTTAATTCCGGATTCACTTACCTGATTTTTTTTTCGAAAGAGACAGAGACGAGCCGCCGACGACGCGTGCTACGTCTCTACTCACCGTGATTAAGCTCTGCGAAGCAGAGCGAAACCTGGTCGGTCTCCTCCGACAAAAAATCAAGTAACTAAATCCGGAATGTAGCTAATAAATCTTTAACTACTGTTAGGACAATTATTGTACACATTAGCCTGTGGTGGCACCAAAGCTACGATCTTTGAAATTATATTAGTGAACTGTATGCGGGTTATTAAATTTAATATTTATGTGTCTCGCAAAGAAAATGGAGCAGGAGGGAAGGTGAAGGACTCGCGCACTGCCATGTGTTACAAAAATCTGTGACAGCCATCAAACTAACATCCGTCATCGCTTATCAGCTTAATTTCGGTTTCCGATTTAAATAATATTCTATGATTCCTATTAATTTTGTCAAATGGCAACACCGAAGTAGATTTAGTCGTTAGTTTAAAAAAGAGGGTGATGTTCGAATGAAAACAGCAGAAAACGGCCGAGTGAAGAGATTCAGATTAATAAACACGTTCGCAAGTCGAAGCTGTTGAAGTATTATATTTCTTCGTTCTAACACTACATAATAACTTGTTTTAAAAAGCTGGTTTTTGGTACTTTCAGTTCAATATACTCTGTGGCCGTGGCTTCTCTTTTACAGAAGCTTTTTCCCTTTTCGCGGCGAAATGAAAATTTGTTCTTATTAGTTCACGGCTCTTTCGGTGAAGAGGGTGGCTTGCGGTAACGATTTATTTTTCCTCTGTTACCAAACTGGCCATCTATATGAAACGTTTTAGATTTCTCGCAATTTTTTCTATCAAAAGCCTGACAGTGGCATTATTGGAAACATTACCATTTAGATCTAGTGGCAACTGTCTCCACGTTATCACAATCTTAGTACTGGTTTAGAACGCTTGGACAAAGGTTTACGGAAATAAGAATCCTTAGTAATATTATAAACGCAAAAGTTTGTGTGTATGGAGGGATGTTTGTTACTCTTTCACGCAAAAACGGCTGAACGGTTCCGGATAAAATTTTGCACAGAGATAGATTATAGTCTGGATTAGCACATAGGCTATTTTTTATTCCGGAAAAATACACATAAAAATTACCACGCGAACGAAAACGCGGGCAACAGCTAGTACCTATATATATATATATATAGGTACTAGTTGTTGCCCGCGTTTTCGTATATATATATATAATACCCATAGAATATTCTTATTTTATCTTATATAATGCTCAACTGCGGCAGTAGGTTCAACCCTTTTCGGCAAGCTTCTCGGTTTTCATGATTTTAGTACGCTCGGACACAGAAACCTATTTTAGCTACTCGGAAGCTACTCGTATGATGTAGACCGGCTACCTAGTACAAAAAATGGCTATCAGAATGTACTAATATCGTGAAAACGCGGCTTTACCTACTGAGAAGCTTGCGGAAAAGAGTCGTACCTGCTGCCGCAGTTCAGTATCATGTAGGTATTCTTATTTCCCTAAGCCCCGTCACAGTACACCTATAGGCACGTACGCCGTGGTAGGCAGGTAGGCTGTAGAGAGGGTAGATCGCTTTTAAATTGAATAAATCAATGATTTGTGGCTCGCCCGCGGTGAACGACGCCCGGGAGGACCGGGCGAGGGGGCCTACTCGGGATCTGTGGTGGTTCAGCGAGAAGCTGCAGGCCCAGCAGAACAACGGGTGGGGTCGGGCGTTATGTCCGCAATGACGAAATTGCCCGTGACTTAATGGTGGAGAGCGTCGAAGAATTTGTGGTCAGTTTATCGCAACGTATGTTAACCGCGCAGACAACGGGTCACCCCGGCACCTCTACCGTAACTTTTAGTAGCGATGGGCCGAGTCACATTTTTTTCAATTTGAGTAGCTCGAGTTTAAATAAGGGCTGACTCGAGCAGCAACTCGAGTCAGCGTTGTCTCAGCGCGCACACCTCCGTCAAGTTGCGCGAGTCGGTCGGACCTGATACACCAACGCGGTGGCGGTGGCCGTTCATAGAAACGTCAATATAAATAGTAGTGCAGTTAATGTATATGTAAGGACCGCCACCGCGTTGGTTTGTTTCATCCTTTACACAGCCACGTTGATACTATCGCTCGAGTTGCATCTTGTACTGTCTCACCCTGACACAAAGCTCGGTCGCATAGTACTGATTCACTCAGCCACACTCGCGAGTCAGCTCGCTCGCGCACACCCGCCGAGTAAACTCGGTTGACGGAATTTCCAACTCGAGTTTACTCGCTGGCAGCCCAACTCGAGTAACTCGAGTAAATTGACTCGAGTCGCCCATCGCTAACTCTTAGCTACGACCGCCCAGGAGATAGACATCCCTATATCCAGAAGCTCCTAGATCTATTAGGTTCAACCGGCACTCTACATTACGCTCCTCTCACCAGACCAGGAAGACAAGAAGGCAAAGTTTCCCGGGGGAGATATCCCCAGAGAAGCACCTCGCGACAAGAGGCACGGTTTCATTGACGGCAACTGCAAATGGCATTGGTTCAGCCCTCTTTTTCTGTAATTTTCTATTGAGTGAATTTCCAGAGTTTGGCCTATTACACCCCACAGTTGCCTACTGTGGTGTCAATTTTATATAATTATATTTGCAGATACATTTTTAAGACTAAGTAGACGCCCGTGCCGATTTTTATGTTATTGCACGTCCGATTGCGCACCGCACCACGACTGTTATGCCTCCTTATTTATTAAAATCGCCCCAATTTGACATTTTCCAAAACGGAACGCTCTCGTCCTTTTTGTTGATTTTCCATATTGCCATATCAGCCACTCACAATTTTGTTTACCTTTTTATGGCTGGGATATTTTGAAAATAGAACGCGAATTTTCTTTTGTTTTTTTTTTGCGGCTCTTTATTTCTTTGGGCAAAAAGTTGCGTACATTCTACGAATAAAAATATCACAACCTGAATTACGTACACAATGTATGAAAAAGAAATGATTTTCCCGCTTTTATTCGAGAGACAGGCCCTCAGCTTTTTCGGATAAACAAACTCCGCTTTTGTGCACATGTCCTCCGTCAAACGATCCTACTTTTCCGGATAAGTAGGTTTGTGAAACGTCAAATTGTTGTCCTCGTTCAAGAAGGTATCAGGCCGGGGACGCGAAGCATTTCTGAAGGCGCATTAAGTAGACCCATTTTACCCGATGGTCGGGCTGTTTTTCAGCTTCGTATTTGTAGAGTTAGTTGCGTAGTACTGTTAGATTAAGAAAGGGTCTGATTAAATGTCTGCCTCCCGCTCACACATGATAGACGGCAATGGTAAGAGCGAGAGGCAAATAGTTAAAGTATAGTTATCCAGTACCTTTCTTCAATTAATAGATAGTGTTATATATTTCTCAATGTGCAATTTCTGACACAATTATGTCGGTTAGAGTTTGATTACAAAATTTTTTGCTTTACGACCTTTGAAAATTTTATTTCAACTTTCCGTAAAATTTTCAGTTTTTTTGCTTTGTGGTAGCGCTGTTTGATAGATAATGCTTACAATTACATAAAGCATAAAAGTGACATTCTTCTATGAAGGATAATGATTAACAACATTAATAGAGCGTGTAAAGCACGAATTTCGAAGAATAATGTAAGCCCTGATAATTAAAAAAATATAAATCTGAGAAGATGAATCACATAACATGCATGTATACAGGGTAGTTTTTAAAATTCACAGTTCTTGAAACACCTTTTGTTTCAGGAATTTTAGATTTTAAAACCACACTGTACACATGCATAAAGAGTTTTTTTACTTTTTTGCTATTGTTCGTTATGAGCGGCCAGCATTTACTGGTTGTAGCCACTAAGCTAAAGAGGTAAACAAGTAAAAAAAGAATATTGCGGTTTATTTTAGCACCAATGAGGTTCACACAAAACAGTTTACGTACATTTTTAATGAAACAGATAAGCTCAAAGAATAAAACTAAACGCCCGGCACATTTCCTCAGCCAAAGCACCAATTTCGGTATAAAGTCTCTAGGCCATAAAGCAACACCCAGCGGCATAAAAATAAAACCTAAATCGCCAGAAAGAGCCAACGCATAAAATAAATATAGCAGAAAAAGAGCTTAAAACTAGCAAACGAAGTGAAGATCGAATCTTTGTATCTTCTTGCAATAAAGTCACAGTGACAGTTATTACATCAAAATTATACTTGTTTAAGTAGAACATTTATTTTGAGGGATCACTTTTGTACGTCTGACAGTTTGTCTGTAAAGAAGCCTTTTTCCCAGAAACGCTTGGAGGTATCAGGGCTATTACTAAGAAGCATCATCGGAAGAGTCATCAATGTCGCGCTTGAACCTGACAATTCACTCGAATCTGGGGACAAATACGGTTATTTTAAAAGTTTCAAAATTTCCGGCCACTTTCCTGCCAAGGGCAAGAATGTCGAAACTATTCAAGAAAAGAACCATATTTGCGCTTAAGCGTTACGTTGACAACCCTTCCGAACATAGCGACTGAATAGTTTCGAAATTTCTCTGCCACTTTCTGCCACCAGTGGCAGGAAATCTCGAAACTATTCAAAAAAAGAACCGTATTTGTCGCTAGATTCGAGTGAATTGTCGGGCTCAAGCGCCAGGTAGATGACCCTTCCGAACATATCGCTGCTTCATAATCATCATCATCATCAGCCATTCGACGCCCACTGCAGGACACAGGCCTCACTTATGGTTTTCCAACCATGAAGGGTTTTGCCATAATCCCCTCGCTTGGCAGGCGGGTTGGCGATCGCAGTATGCGGTTGGAATCTGAGGAAGACGCTGCTGCTGCCCGTTTCCTGGTAGTTTATTTCCTTAGTCACCTTCTACGACATCCACAGAATGAAATGGAGTGACGCTATTCTTAATCCGGCGTCACACGGTAATAACCTTCATAATACGGGCCCAGATTGAAACCGATATCAAATACGTAGGTCAGTAATTCCAGTTTGAAGCTGTGAAAAAATCAGACTTCTAAATCAACGCAAATCAGAAGCAGCGGTTTGTGCCGAATATGTTGACACTCAAGGAAATTCGCGGGTAAATCAAAATCTATTGGGTACTTTCAGTTTTTTACATTTTAATTGACGATTGACGATGATAATTATCGATTGATAAAATACCCGAACTGTAGCTGATACCTAAAATAGACGAGAACCTAGTTTAGGAGGGAAGGCGCCTAATAGTATAGAGTCATGTCAGCAGGGCACCAAATAAAGACTTATAATCTAGCCATAATGTGGTATTGTAGTCATGTGACATAGTTGACGAGCCTAGAAAAGGAACTGATGGGTTGGCATGAAAAAGAGGCCTGTGCCCAACAGTGAGCTCTGTTTATGGGGATACCGCCGTTTAGCCAAAGTATTTTTCGCCAAATTTTACTTCCCAATAAACTTATGGCATCAGTTTCATTTCCCAAATGAAACTTTAGCAAGTTTTCATTTCGCATTTTATTCATTTGGTCAAATTATCATTTCGCATAATTTTACTGCGTCAAGTTTTATTAAGACAAACGTTTATTATGCTAACGTTTTATTTTGGACCCCCACAGACACGAACTGTTACCAGAAAAGTGGGTTAGGTTAGGTTAGAACTGCGACCCCCACAGACACCTACTGTTACCAGAAAAGTGGGTTAGGTTAGGTTAGAACTGTGACCCCCCACAGACACCAACTGTTACCAGAAAAGAATTTTGACCAAGTATTTATTTGGTAAACAATAACTTGCCATAATAACTTTTGCTAACTGTTTATTTGCTTTAAGTTGTTTTGAGAAATGTTTTTTTGCCAAGTGATAATTTGCGGAAAATAGTTTGGGAAGTAATACTTTGGGAAACGATTTTTGGCAATACATTAGTAAACCCTGTTTATGGGCTGATTAGATAGATGTATGTATGTTACTCTTTATTACACAAAAATACTTAAACTTAAAATAAGAGGTATGCGTAAAAAGGCTGACTAACTTTACTGTCCTTTTAAAAACCTATTTTGTGGCTAAAAATTCCACCCATGCCGGGACTTGAACCCGCGACCTCTGGCTAACCGTGCCAGCGATCTCCCAACTGAGCTTTTGCCTCTGAATAGGTTTTCAAAATTGCACGGATAAGTGCAACAAAAACAATATAATTGTCCTTTTGTACACGCTAAAACGCCATCGTTTCCTTTTCGTAGGATCATCTCCGCCGGGGTCGTTTGCAGCTATTAAGAGTCCACTGTGGACGTATCGCAAGTACGTAAATAAGCCCGTCTGATATTGCTGAGCCAAACACCAATACACAGCAATTTTACGACCCGGCCGTCGGCCGAAAATTTATGGCTGGTATAGCGACCGCCTGTGGATTCACTCGCTGGAAATGGGATTCCTCTGTGCCTACAGCTATATGCAAGAACAGGCATAGATGCACTAAGGTTGAATGAGCATTAAATAGATAGAAAACACTTTATTGCACAACCAGGTGCAAGATATTACAAATAGTTTCTTATATCTAAGTGTGGTATACAATTGGCGGTCTCATCGCTTAGAGCGATCTTTTACATACAAGCTTTGGATGGAGTGGATTGCAGGAAGAATATAGTCGGTAGATGGATGTAAATAAAGAGAATCTGAAATATTATGCTATGTAACATATGTATAGCGAAAGATGATGATGCTTTAGTGATGGGCTAGATATATGTACTAGTATTTCGAATGTGGCTGCGTTAAAACAACAATTTAAATCGAAATCAACGCAATCAGAAGTGATATTTTGACATTCCCAAGGTAATTCGCAAGTAAATCAAAATCTATTGAGTACGTTCCGTGGACTTAGAATCATGAATTTCTGCAAGAAGCACTGTCTTACGGGACAAGAAAAAATTATTTGTAGTTATTTCACATAAAAAAATCGATCACAAACTAAATTATTTTTGCTAGTTTGTTGGTTTATTTATTCTTAATCCTAAGGGCGCCTACTTGCACATGTATTTTTTTTTACTTTAAGTTACATTATCTCTACAACAATAGGTAGACTTAATGGTCATGCGCACGAAAAACTCGCCTCGGAATTTGTATTCTCATTGAAACTCTCATTTAGAAGTAATGGTGAACCCTGAAAAT
The DNA here is from genome assembly GCA_963969515.1 of Yponomeuta evonymella. NCBI lineage: Eukaryota > Metazoa > Arthropoda > Insecta > Lepidoptera > Yponomeutidae > Yponomeuta > Yponomeuta evonymella. The sequence goes on along the minus strand of OZ018343.1, from coordinate 20,565,845 downwards.
ATTAACACTTCTCTTGCATATTTTCTCAGGTTAACAAGAGCACTGGACATAATAAAACTGAATTTTAACGGATATTTACTCGTTTACTTTTCCATTTTACAATTTTCCGACGTTTCGTTCGACTTCTCTTGCATTTAGGCAATCACGTAAATAGCTTAAATAAGTATAAATAGCTTCTGTTCATTGTCTCAAAAAACATATTATGTTATCAAATTAAATATCTTTTGATGGCTTGTCTCATCAAAACGGTATAACCTGTGAACTTATCTGCAACCACTTCATAAAGGCAACAGGGTATATTTTGCTCCAGCTTCGTGCTTTAGACAAGTCGCACCCCTGATCGGACTCAATTACCCCCACTTTCTCGTACACTAACAAGCTGTTAATCTACTGTTAACAAAAAAAAAACCACTGACCGCTGTTAACAGTAGATTAATAGCTTGTTAGTGTACGAGAAACCGGGGGTTAGTTACCTAAATTCAGTCTCGTCTATCTTGCGCGGACTAGAGAGCGTCGCGCCTCAGTCATTCAAGATCGAGGACGTATGGAATTAGATAATTCGTGGATGCCCCAGAAGATTCTGGGGCAGCACAGATATTCACCACTTATTTGTATGTTAGCGATACTGGGTAACTTACACCAACCCCAAAGTTGCCAACCTCACTTTATCGAACTAAATAAACTATGTCTACCTACTTTTTACTTGAAATTGCTCTGTTTCTACGCAATCATATAACATATTTCAAATTTAATAAAAGTGCCCGAAGTAATAATAAACTAATCCTACCTAAACCTATAATAGAAATGTATAAAAATAGCCCATACCATCTAATATATAAAAATCTCGAGTCACAGTGTTTGTTAACGAACTCCTCCGAAACGATTTTTCACCGATTTTTATGGTTTTTTTTGTGTATAAATATACGGTAGGTTTGAGAATAGGTCGTACGCTCATTAATATCGTAAAACAACGTCTGCCAGGCTAGACAACCTTAAAAAAATTGAAAAAGATACAGTTTTAAAAATAAACTACCTAAAATATCTCCTAATTAAAAAGTGCTACTATAGCATACAAGAATTCCTAGAAGATATGTAAATTCTATGTTTTGGTATCTCGTTGCCCTTTTTACAACATTTATTATTTATGTCAACATCATCAGCTATTTGACGCCCACTGCAGGACATAGGCCTCCCTCATAGTTTTCCAAGCTTCCCGGTGTTGTGCCGCCCGCATCCAGCGAGTCCCCGCCACCGTAACCAGGTCGTCGGTCCTTATGTAACGTCCGGTTATTCATGTAAAAGAAGCTAAATAGGTATATAAGTGAACTGTAAATATTACTCAAAGCGTTGCTGTGCTGTACAGGGTCCGTAATGGTACTTGTAACACCTTGTAAACTGGTTGCAATTAATGATGAAGATTAATGAAGAAGATGATGATGAAGATTCAGCAACAAACTCCTATTTTATCAACGTGTGATCTCATATTCTTTATTTGCTACCTGTTATGACTATGCACAGACAGACATTTCAAAACTGTACGGTTGGACGAACAAACTAGAACACTATCAATACCTACATATTGTGGTCATTCCGTTCACTTTATTATCATCAGCGTGACATAGCTCTACACAACAACCGCAGAGTATACGCTCGCACGTTTACAGGCCCGGGGCGTCCTAATAGCAGGGCACGGGTAAGCGAAGTGGTCATTAACATACTAGCATTAAAGAAGTGTCCTATTCTGATATGGATATCACAATGCGATCAAAAATACTAACATTAAATTAGTTTTAGTAACAACAACGCGTTGTGATCAAAGATATTAGCGAAAAGGAGTTTCCTAATACAGAGTGACGCGATCAAACAAACTGGCGTTCAAGAAGTTTGCAAACAGAAAGTAACGTGACCAAACATCATCATCAACCCATTATGTCCCCATCGAGGGGCACGGGTCTCTTCTCTGAGGAAGGTATAGGCCATACTCCACCACGGGGGCCAAGTCCGGATTGGTGGAGGCTTGTAGACTAGTGGCTCGTCTACTGTCAGAAGTTGTCAAGGCGCCCTAAGGCCTCCAAACATACTGGCGTCAAAAGAGTTTCCTAATACAGATTGACGCGATCAAACATACCGGCTTCATAATACAGCGCCACGCGATTAAACATACTTGCGTTAAAGGAGCTCATAATATAACGAGACGCAATCAAACATACTGACGTCAAAAGAGTTTCCTAAAACAAAGTGACGCGATCAAAGACACTGGCGTTAAAGGAGCATCATAATGCATGGCAACGTGATCAAATATAATGGCGTCAAAGTAGCGTACTAATATAACGCAACGCTAACGAGTGACATGAATGAAACTTGTCATATTGGAGTCAAAGGAGTGTCCTACCCTAATACGGTGCAAGTATGATGTCAGTATATTTGACACACTGTTATCAGAGATATTTTTACGAGTAATACAACCCCACACGATCAAACATACTGCTGACAAAGAGTGGCTTATTGATCGCTTGCGTCACACGCTCGTTGCGTTGTACCTGTTAGGACTTTAGGACGAGGCCGGGGTGTCCCATAATGGCTTTTACGCGAGAAATGGCTTCGATTCGCAATTTAATAGCACGAAAAGTGTTGACGATTAACGCGAGCTGACAGCCGCGCGTTTAGTGATATTGCGGCAGTGAATTGCTGCAATAGACTGCTTAGTAGAATATAAAAGGTAGAAATATGTGGGATTTGAAGGCTCTTAATAAATAATAAACAAATAACTTCCACACAACACAATCACTCGTCCTGATCCCAAACTAGAATAGCCTGTGCTATGGTAACCAGGCAAAGACATCACAAGCATAGATATACACCCAGACTGAGGCCATTTCTACAAATGTACAGCGCCCCCCAATGGGAATCGAATTCACGACCTCCTAAAACTGAAGGATTCTAACATAAATACTGCTACTTTTTACTTTGGTTAGAACAATGGACTTGGCAGTGAGAGACCCAAGTTTGATTCCCAGTGCTGGCATGTACCTATGACTTTGTTTATTTCAAAGTTAAGTACATGTGCGAATTTGTTGTAGCAATACCACACGCTAACGGAGAAAGAAAACGTCTTGAGGAAACCCGCAGCTTGGTTGGCCGAAACCTAAAAATCCTACCCCCATTTGACCGGTGCTAAAAAAAAGAAAATAAAAAAAAAAAACAATGTTTTCTAATAAATATAAACATTAATTAATGTTTTTTAATCTTTTATGCAAATAAATATAAGCTTTGTGGCGAGTCGTACATAATACGTAAGTGATAATGGTTTTTTTGTCTCAGAATAGAAAAGTAATAGCCTACTCGAGCCGTAAATTGAATTCCGCGGAAACTCGATATCCAGTGATAGAGCTGGAACTGTTAGCTATTGTCTGGGCGACAAAATATTTTAGACCTTATTTGTATGGTAAAACTTTAAAATATTTACTGACCGACCCTTAATTATTTCTCTCTTTTATGTGAATGACCCTTTGAAATATATTATCTTCGGACATCTTAACACAGTTGCAGATGCTCGCTCATTATCAGTACATATTACGTTTCGGAACGCAACTATCGTTAGTTACGTTTTAAGTTTGCGTTGTTATGTTGGTTATATTGAACTTTTACTTCCGACACTTTTATTCTAAATAATAAATTTAATAGTTCATTCAGTTCTTGTATCACCTTTAAATAATTAGCAGTACAAATTTTACATGTATGGCATTAGCAGTTTATTTTTATAATTCTTGTAAGTAAACCAATTAAGAGACTTACAAAAAGAGACACAATTTTGCACACCGTGTAACTCGGCTGAATTATTTAGGCACTTGGGAATATGGCGATTCCCACGGTGACAGATAAAGATATTTCCGAGTGCGTACACTGACTGGTTTTTCATAACCCGGTTAAATCATTGTGGTAAAACCATTGTTTAATGACCTCACTGCTTATGGTGATTTTCTTAGCCCCCTATGGAGTTAAGCGTAATGTTATGTAGCATAGTGTAATAATACGGGAACTTAAGTTGAAATACTGGTAATTTTTACTTCATTCCGTTCAGTGGTTTTTGCGTGACGAGCCTACAAAGAAACACAGCGAGACGGACATATGTCAGACAGAGACAAAATTTACAGATTTATTATGTGTATAGATTTATTATACGTCCCACTGCAGAGCACAGTTCTCCTCTCAGAGAGAGAGTATGGGCTCTATTACTGGGCTTGCCCATCGCGGAATGACAATTTCAAGCGCTGAGGTATGTAAACACCTCAGACACTCAGGTATCCTCACGATGTCTTCCTTCACAGTTAGCGAGTGGTATTGCTACTATAATTATCAACGATAAAGTGCTGGTGAAACGATAAATTGATACTAACTGATAATAATAAGATTAAACCATATTTAATGGTCTGAGAACGCATACGATTGCCATATTTGGCAATCATATGACCTACATAATTACTATCAACGTTTCAAAAGGTTTAAATTCTCTAACAATTAATTAAAAATTTACCAAAATTGCTTAGCTTAGCGCCGAGGTATGTGAACACCTCAGACACTCAGGTTTCCTCACGATGTTTTCCTTCAGAGTTAGCGAGTAGTATTGTTACAATAACTTCACAAATCTACGTAACTTAGAAAACAAAGTCATTGTTACATGCCGGGATTCGAACCCACGACCTCCCGAATGAGAAGCCGGCATTCTACCGCTCCGCTACCACCGCTTTTTATACTCCAATTAGATAGCTCTAATTATATAGATAGTTAATTAATTGCGCACTAGTAATTTACACAGATAAGGTACATAATGTGTAGTTCTTAATAGTATACAATCGGCGGTCTTCGCACTAGAAGCGATCTCTTCCAGTTAGTCTTAGGGTGGACAGGATTGAGAGCAGATGAGAGTGGGTAGGTACGAGAGTTAGAAAAATATTATTAGAATTTCTGTTTTATAACAACTTTACTATGAGTTTTTTCCATAGATTTGTATTTTTTGACGAATTAGGATTTTTTTAAGCCTCTTACATCTCTGATATCTCATCGCTTCACATCTCATCACATCTCTGACCGCTTTTGGGGCGCAGGCACCGCCCAGGCTGGCTATTAATCGTTTTCATACTTGTCATACATTCGAGTCTGCGTGAAGATATTTTAAAAAAGTGCCGTATTTAAAAATAAACTATTGTGTTCGATAGGTATTGTTAAGGTACGTACATTTTACTATGGTCTCAGACCACCAAAAATTCATGGTGTATTCAAACACGGTTACATCAATAGGTGTGGCGATTTTTGTCTATTTTTGTCATGCTCATGCTGCCGGTGCTGACCATAACTCTATGCTGCCATGCCTCGTGGACTCGTCAAAACTCTGCACGTTCGTATATCAGGCCAACAAACCGAGCGCTCCGAGTTCCGGGATCCACTTGCGCGGCATAAATAAACATGTATGGTTACCCGCGCGACGTGCTTGGCAAGGAAGCGGCGTACCTAGCACGCTCTCAGCAAACTGGCACTCAATTCTATTCTACAGTTGGTACCAATATTACCTGGTCACCGTAACAGACTTGTTCTTAATTTTTGAGTGAAAACGTGTTTAGAGGCACTTTTCTGAACAGTGAACGAAACTATACCGTCTCGCTCGGTTCGGTGTCACCTGTGGGTGTCACTGAAACGGTGACTCGGCTTCAGCCGTTCGGTGCCGCGTTATGACCAAAATACACCCACTATTTTATATATTTTGTAATATATTACAATCACCAAACATTATTATTATTATTAGCCTCTAAATAGGTTTTTAAATCACCAATATAATTACATAATTATTATTATTTTAATTCTTTATTGCACTAATTACATTTTAAGTGTACAAGGGCGTGCTTAATGCAAGAAGCATTCTCTTCCAGCAAACCTTTGGTATTGACGAGACTGGCGACGGATAGTGCAAGAAGAAGATTAAATACTATACTATAATATAACTCACGCCTGAATCCCAGAGGCATAGGCAGAGACTAGGGACTGCCACTTCCCACGATCCCGACAGATCAACCTTCATTAGTACGGACGCACGCCGGTTTCGGGTACTTTTTATGGTTCCAATTTTGAGTGCTTGCTAGCCACCCAGCATGGCACAGCCTACGGCCTACCTGTGGGACTGTGTCGTACTAGAGCGTACTAAGGAGTTTTGTGAGGTCTATTTAACGATATTCGAAGGTTTTTATGAGCAGCCTATGTACGTCGCACTGTAGGGCGCAGGCCTTCTCTCATGGAGAGAGTATGGGCTTAATCACCACGCGTACCCACCGCGGATTGGCGATTTCAAGCGCTGGGTATGTGGATAGCTTAGACACTCAGGTTTCCTCACGATGTTTTCCTTCAAAATTAGCGAGTGGTATTGCTACTATAACTTCATGAATGTACATAACTGAGAAAAATAAGTCATAGGTATGTACCCGCACTGGGAATCGAAACTGGGTCTCTCGCTTCCGACTCCGATGTTCTACCCACTAGGCTACCACCGCTGTGGTAGGTTCGAAGGTTTTCGAATTTTACTATGAAAAGTAGCAACAAAGTAAAAGTAATTGATAATGAATGAATGAAACACTAATTAATGTTGAAGAAGCGATCTGTCAGGATCGTGGCAAGTGGCAGACCCTGGTCTCTGCCTACCCCCCAGGAGTGAGTTTATGTTATGTTGTTTTTGTATGTCATGGATAAATATACACTGCTACTTAGATTCACCCTTCAGGACGAATAACATTTGTTACGCCCAGGTAATGTGTGCACTGCAGAGGGCCTCAGTTTGATTAGCAGTTCAACGATTTCTTCTAAACTCCTCACGAAGAATTCTGGTTTCTCGCTAACTTCCACGGTGGACAAGCGGCCTAAAAACCCTGAAGCCAGCCCTGCGTCACGTGACGGTCTCTTTAAAATATTTACACTTGGTACCGCATCGAATCCATCTATAGTTTTGCTTCAGACCCACCTCCAGATTACATCTGACCGCAATATTTTTCCCCGGTCCTTTGGACATGAACGGAGATTTTTATTGGCATTTTTGGGCTGCCTCCTCATTTGGCTGTTTTGTCTGAATTCCTTGTTCATTGTTTGAGTGTTTTTTGTTGAGGTAAATATACAATGTATATTTCTCTGGGTAACTTGACGTGAAATGACATTTACAGTCGTGATGGTACAAATAGATGTACCCGTACGGTGTCGTGTTTACTCCATACGACATGAAAAATAACCTGAAATAAAACCATTTACTTACATAATTTCACGACTGTATACCGAATGTCAAGTAAACAATTTTGAAATACGCTCTCAGAGTACAATAAACAGAGATTGGTTTATAGGGTTCCGTACCCGATGGGTGCCGAACGGGACTAAGATTTCACTGTCCGTCTGTCCGTATGTCACCAGGCTGTATCTCATGAACCGTGATAGCTAGGCAGTTGAAATTTTCACAGATGATGTATTGCTGTTGCCGCTATAACAACAAATACCTACTAAAAACAGAATAAAAGAAATATTTAAGGGGGGCTCCCGCGACGACGCTAGTCGCGCGTTCTAAATGTCAAAAGTCGCGACTTTCCAGTAACATAATTGTCGAATTCTGTCATTTTAGCGTCACAAAACGCATGACTCATGCCATCGTACTACCAGTGCAGGTTTACTAGTAGCTCGTAATGTCCACCGAAAGAATTTAACCCATTTGATTCTACTTTCAGATGTCTAGAAACTTAGGGACAAAACGCACTTGTAGGCACTTAAGGCAAACCCGACTTAGGCCACGTTTTCACGATCCTAGTACGCTCGGACAGAGTGTCCTATTTTAGCTACTCAGAACTAAATTACTCGTAGTACAAAAGTTGACTGTTTTTGTCAGAGTGTACTAAAATCGCCGATAAACACTATACAAATAGGATTCGAGGAGTCATTTTAGCTCACTCGGTTTGAAGATCGTGAAAACCCGGCCTTAGGGACCGAACTCACGGGTTAAGCGGGGATTGAAATAAAAAAAAATCATACCGAAAGGCCGTGAGCTTCTGTATCATACATTCTAGGTGTATAGGGCGCCTAGAGGGTTGGCGTAACAGGAAAGAGATCTGAGCCCAGCAGTGAGCTCTGTTCATGAGTTGAATGGATAAATAGCAGTATTTGACCGCATGATAGGTAACCGCTAGTGCGTTGCAGCCGGTTTCAACTGGTACACGGTATGCTACATTGTAATGACGTGCCATCAAGTACCTATGTAATTAAATCTTCCTACCATTGTAATATCTAAAGAACACTAGCTTCGAGAGAAATCAGCAATGGCTTAACAAAGCATTAAACAAGGAAAATAAGTTAAGAAATTAAGTGAATATTTCTTCAAAAATTATGAAAATGCACACTGCAGACAGTACAGTGATGGTACAGAAAGCACAGAAATGCAGATAATAAAACCAAATTTCTGCACCTACTATAGACAAGGACTGAAACTACAGTTTGTTACATTGCAATAAATAATTTTGATTTTTTTTTTATTTTGTTGCTTTCGTTATTTAGGCCCTTTGTATTCTATCCAAGTTACACGATATCAGAGTTTGATAAAAGCCGCATCAGAAATCCGCCATAACTGTGCGTGGCATCCTGAAATATTTAAAACTTCGACTACAGGTTGGCTAGGCTGATCCGATTCTTGAAACTTGCCGGCTAGGTTCAACAGTACAGGGTGAATTTCAAATTGTTTGCAATATTTTAAGGGAACGTTCGTAAGAAATAAATAATATTATTGGTTTAAACGTAATGTTACAATTAACTCGTTTTTTTTTTGTGCTACAGCACCATTGTATCTTATTTTATTGTGTCGATATTAAATACTTACTAATATTATAAACGCGAAAGTTTGTAGATATGTATGGATGGATGTTTGTTACTCCTTCACGCAGAAACGGCTAAACGGATCCGGATGAAATTTTGCACAGAGATAGATTATAGTCTGGATTAGCACATAGACTATTTTATATCCCGGTAAAATACATATCAAAATTACCACGCGAACGAAGTCGCGGGCAACAGCTAGTAAACTTTTTTTAAAATACTCGTGATTATGAACGTTTGGTTCAAACTGTACTAGTCAAAGTGGTAGGAAGTATCGGGGCATTGGAAAAAAAGTTTTTGTACGATATGCGTAAACAGGTGAAAGAAAAATTATTTGAGTTGGCCGGCGCCAAGCATAAAGCTTGCACTATTTGTGTATCTTATAAGTTGCAATGTCTGTGAAAGGCAACCAAGCTCAAAGCGCTAGCTTGTAATGAACATAAAAATGCTACACTTCGTCGTAAATAATAAGGCACTCGAACAACATTTTATATACTTTTCCAATTTAAAACTTATGGTTTGTCTGTAATTAACATACGATTTCTCGTACAGTTAAAATTTGCTTATGTACTGTGAATAGCTGTCACAACAACTTTTTATGTAAATATTATTAAATACGGTATAAGTAAGTATATTATTATTATGTATAAGTATGTAAATGAATATTCATATTAGCACCTACTACCCGTCTCACTTTTCCTTCAACAACTCTCTATCGTCGGTTGCCTGGAAGAAATTGCTATAAGCAATAAGGCCGCCAATTGTACTGCATTTTTGTAAACATTTCATGTTTGTGTTTTTCCTGGTACAATAAAGAATATTCTTATCTTATCTTACGGTAGACCGCAACTTTTCGGCAAAACTAAATTATATAATATTACTCACGAAGATAAGACTTGTTTTGATAAATCATTGGTTTAAACCTCTAATTCTGTACCTACTCATTACTATTTATGATGAAAAAATCGTGGAAAATATGTGGGCAGTTTATTACTTCTTTCATTTCTCGTGAAGATTCTATTCTGGCTTTTTTCGCTAAGGCAGTAAGAAATAAAATTATATAATCATAGTGCCAGGAAATTAGAGAACACGTGCTAAAGTGGAATCGAGTTTTACAATGCGGTTATGAAACGTGCTAGTTTGTCACAAATGGAAAAAACTTTCCGAATTTGCATAATATTAAACATAAACATAAACATTTACATACAGGCACATACATTGCTTAATAAGGATAAAGTTAAAGTTGATAAAGTTTGCTTTTATTTTTTTTCTAATTGTTATAAAGCCTTAATACGTCCTACTGAAGGGCACATACCTTCTCTCAAAGAGACAGTATAGGCTTAATTACCACAATCGCTGAGGTACCTGTGTAAACATTTTCGATATTCGGATTTTCTAACGATGTTTTCCTACGTTACGCCTCTTAAATTCTTAGAAAAAGAAAAGTTTAGTCTGCGCTACTACTGAGAGATCAATTTAGTCAATTATGTGCTTCTGGTCACCTTTTTAATGATAGAACGAAGCTCGTAATGTAGCAGTAGACAGGTTAGTATTGTTTTATAAAAACTGTCGTTGCACAATTAATTGTTAGTATTAACTACTCAATATGGTATCATTATCTCTATCGCCTTAGGTACTACACCTGTATCTAATGATAGATGTTAAGTGGTGATACAAAATAAAAATAAAAATTACATACAGTTTTACCGCGACAAGTATCAAGATAGCGCGAAGAATAAAAAATGAAATTGAGGATTTTATACTGATGCTTATTGAAAGTGGTTAAGTTATTAAGTTAATTGTAAAACATCTTTGTTCTTGACAAGAGCTTTTGGCAGCACCATATAAAGGAGAATGTAAAATAGTCCGGAATTGTTCTCTTCGTTTCACTAAACTAGTCTGTCATTTACTAACTATATATGGATGTTTCATCTAAAATAAATAAATAATAAAAAAAAAATGGCTACTCATTTATTAATACAAAGTTCTTCAGGTTTAAATAACACTCTGGATAAAAAAAAAACTACTTCGTAGTTTTCTTGTCAAAAGGTCAAATAGCATCGTGCGTTGTCGAGACAATTGTTTCGGCGAGTCAACTAGACATATAAATATAATTTGGTTTGCTATTTTCAGACGCAAATGAATATATTAAGAATTGGCGACTTTCTCAGCTTATAATGAATTGTTCAATATCTCGTTCTTGGCATGTGATTAACCCCTGATACTTTCCTGCCAAAAATAGGAAACACGCCTATCGCCTAGGGATGGCCAAGTGAAAAAGACATCGATATTTCCAAGCAGTAAATGGAGACTGCCGACATAATAATAAAATAATAATTGATAGTTTTGCCTCATTTACATACATAAGTACATACCTATTTTGGAAAAACTATTGATCTTAGCCTTTGATCACACATTTTAATATCAAAAAACAATTAAAAGCTGTGGTAGCTACACATTTAATTCTGTTCGGTTGGTAGCACCCAGTAGAACGCTCACCTTACATTCGAGAAGTCGTTTCGTTTTCTAAGTCAAAATGTATGTGTGTATTTGTAGTAGCAATTCCAATTGCTAAAGGTTATTATTATTATTAAATCCTTTATTGCATATAAAACAGAAAGTTTTGCACATAGGCGAGCTTAATGCTACTTAGCATTATCTACCAGCTAACCTAAGTTTTGATGAGATCATTATCAGGTATTGCAACTTACTTAATATTAAATATACTTACTAATTATTATTCAGACCTAGATATATAAAATATAATAGGGGGGAAATATTACACAAATACAACATAATAATAAATAAATACCTACTAGATAAAATAAATAAATACATAAACCTACAGATTTAGAAAAGATATTGTGAAATACTTATAATATAATAAATTAAGACAAATGCTGGAGATTTAGGTAGTGGCGATAGACTTTGGTTTTGAATATTTCAAGCGATGGGGCCTGTCGGATGTCTAGAGGCAAGCTATTCTAAAGGCGAATTGCTGTCACAGTGAAGGAGCCTGAATAACCAGCCGTATTATGCTCGGTCGTAGAAAACCTCTTGAGGAAACTTAAATATCTGAGATATTCACATAATCTCGACGCTTCAAATCGCCAATCCACCATCCATATTCTCTCTGACAAAAAGCATTCGGCTTATCAAGACTAAAAATATCAATTTTATTTCATGAGAATATCGATATTTTGCCCCAGCCTACTTTGCCCGCTATGAAAAAGGGTTACTCAAACATAATTTGAATTAATTCGCTCGGCAAGAAACCTTAAGGAAGTGATTTTAATTAGCCAGTGGGGCGGGCCATCCATTACCATTTATATAGCAGCAGGTGTACAAGGTAATACTGCTGAATTAAATAGGGACGGGCATAAGCTTGATAAATATTGCATACGGCGAGCTTATATTTAGACCGTCTCAGGTCGGGAGCTCAGAGTGATATCGGGTAAGAGGCAAGATTCTTGTCTGCGAGACGTGGCGATTACTACAGTTGACAACAGGGCCACGTTTCATCAAACTAGAATTCGTAAATTATGACAATTTGGTGTACAATGCGTAGCCAATTTATGCAATTAGTCTACCTACTTGTTAATCTGTAGGAGCAATGTACATCGAATTACCATAGCAAACCATGAATTGTAGTTCTACGAAATGGTAATCAGGTCAATCTTTGCATTTTGTTGAATGATTGCCTGAGACTAGACAACTAAGTAGGTCAAGGTTTTTATTTTTATACGTTTGTTTATTCAAAATAAAAAACCTTAATATTAAGTACACAATTTCGCCAAACTGCAGAGCAGTTTGTGGGCGAAGCGCTCTATCTCTATATATTCATAAGCAGCTATATACGTCCCACTGTTGGGCACAGGCCTTCTCTCAGAGAGAAAGTATGGGCTTAATCACTACGCGTGCCCATCGCGGATTGGCGATTTCAAGCGCTGGTATGTAAATAGCTCAGACACTCAGGTTTCCTCACGATGTTTTCCTACACCGTTAGCGAGTGGTATTGCTACTATAACTTCACAAATGTATATAACTTGGAAAACAAAGTCATAGGTACATGCCGGCACTTGAAATCGAACCAGGGTCTTCCGCTTCTGAGTCCAATGTTCTACCCACTAGGCTACCACCGCTTCTTTATATATTACTTACTTATATTATACCAATATTATTCTTATACATAAACAACGTATATTTAAATTCTTTCGGCTTCAGTCCATTCGCAAACAAACTGTTGACAGAAATCGCGAATATACCAACGCAACACCGTCGATCAAGTCGCTTAATTGTTTACATTAAGACAAAATCCGAACGAAATAAGACATTAAACATATGATACTTGCTGAACCGCGTTTCATAAAAAAAACTACAATCCCTAGCACACCACGACAGCCCGACGTACGCAAATGTACATCGAACCGCCACAACAGGCCAGGGCCTCGATTCTGTTAGTACATTGTAGTATAATGACAGGTACACTGTCGGGTCACGTGACGTGTTTTTTCGTACCATTGACGCCTAGAAGGTTTGATGGGTGTGCCCGCGTAGACTTAAAGCAGCCATGAAATGAAAACCGCCATGTTCATGCAGTTGTCATGTTACTACAATGCATTAACAGAATCTAGGCCCAGGAACTAGGTCCATGGGTGGTCTTGCATGCATAATTCACATCTGGTCATATTATGACTAGACGCCAATTACCCACGCAAGATAAGGTAACATGATGCGGTTAATGTTTTGTTTTAAGTATATAGGTGTACTTATTTTATTATATCATCAGTTCTTTAAGTTTATATTTTAGTATGGCTTCACATACATTGTTTTTATCAAGCAAAAGAGGATAACTATTAAAAATTGTAGGTGGGAAGTAAGCTCGTGTTTGTTCTCCATAATAATTATTAGCAGGCGGTTGTATTAACTTGAGTTTACTAATTGTTCTTGTAAAATTTATGATTTGCAGTATAATATCACTCTAGTGCTATTAAATATTTTACTTTGGTGTTTACTGAAATAACTTTAGAGACTGCCAATAACTCATCATAATCGTTTTTGTATTTTGTCACGTTACAAGGATTGTGTGAAGGCACAACCCTTGGTAACGGAAGCTAAAGAAATAAAAGAAATATTTAGAATTGTAAAAGTATAATCATCAGAACCCCTAACCTACAATTAAACTAAACTTAATACTAATAATAAAAACAACAAAAATATATACAAAAGAAACCTTAGAGCCTGAAAGGGTAAGCAGGTCGTGGAGTCAGGCCGTGGAGACGGACAGGCAAGCTGCGGAGGCAGGCCGTGGAGACGGGCAGGCAAGTCGTGGAGTCAGGCCGTGGAGACGGGCAGGCAAGTCGTGGAGTCCCGCAGGTACTCCGAACAGTAATAGGCAGGCCGCAGAGAGGTAGACAGGAAGCACGAACTCAGGTAAGTCTCTCAAACAAGAGCTCAGGTAAGACTCACAAGTAAGACTCAGGTAAGACTGACCCGAAAGCTTTCTTGGGCGGCTTTTATACCCCAAAAGTAGTTCGATTCTAATATTCAAATTTGATCTGAATCTGCGTCAGAATTCTTCTGGAAGTTTCCGGATCCTGTTCCAAATCCATAATTTCGAATTCCAGATCTTCTTTCTTTTTCTTGCATTAAATTCATAATTTCGATTTGGAATGCGAATAGTCTTCTAGAAGTCTCCATAGGCCAGAAGTTTCCTTATTCGACCTTCTTAGTACGACGGTTATTTGACATAATTTAGAAAAATAAAGAACAATATTCAAATAAAAGAAATATCTGACTAACAGTTGAATCGTTGACAGTAAAACAAAATACAATATTTACAATGTGAAAAGTGGAAAATAATTAGAAATACGTATTAGCTTTGAGATAATAGTGAACCAACACTATCCTTTCGTTCGTGATAACATGAAGGTGTAGTGAAATTGGATTTCAGTGGTTCAACTGGTGGTTCAAGTGCAAGGTTCAGTACTCAAGAAAGAGTAGGGTGCTAGGCAATAGAATCGCGCTAGACGCGTAAGCTAAACCCTACAATACCCCAAAAACCCCGGAAAAAATATATTTTTCCTAAAATTTTTTTTTTTTTGTACGGGTTATTAAATATTTACATTTTATTTGCCCTAATTTGATAAAGAACAAATAATTAGATAATATCTCTATACATTCAACGCGTCTACGAGTATCATAGTTCTATCGTCCATACATCTCGCAAACGTACGTTGGGGTAGGGTTCACATTCAATGACACAAACTCCAGAGAAGTTATTATTGAGTCACACTCTCATGAGTCATTCATCCGCTCTATCTGAAGACTCAAGCTTTACAATTAAGAGGAATCAACCTCAAGAGAAAAGAAACACAAAAGTCTTTAGAGTAGAATGGGAGTTTTCTCTAGTATAAGGGAGAACTAGGAGTATGTAGTTAACTTTAGATGTTAACCACTATGTTTAAGATAAGGAGCTTTAAATTGCTAAAGAGCTTATTTAAAGAAATAAACTAATATGAAAAATTGAATAAAGCTACTATTTACACTTTAATGTCTTTTATATGCCAACGGCTTTGAGTACCGTCGGGGTTTTCTAATATGTACACTAAAGGAGATAATTTTTGTAAAACTTTACATTTTATGTATTTATGGGCAAATTTGGCACTGATACTAAGTACTAACTGATTGGTGTGGCAAGGTAGCGAGTCAGCTAGTATTGTATGTTAGGTAATAATTCGTAAATTAATGTAATGTAAAAAAAAAACCTGTTTTAATATATTATATTACGTCCGTACATCTACGTTTATTGAATAAGTTTATTAGTGTTAGGCATACGCTGAAAATCAGCGCCATGGCTCTGTCGTGGCATGCTGCGGGGAGACCTTTTTGGTACATTGCGTGTTATTTTTTAATATGTTTTACGATGTGAAGCGCTCTTTATGTGTTAATTTTAAGATTAATAATGTAAAATATTCTTGTACCAAATAAACATGATTCCATTCTATTCTACTGTTAAATCCTAATAAAGAGGTTGCTCCAAAGTGACTTAACTGATCTAAAAATCCCAAGTAATGTGCAATTACCGGGAAACCTGGTCACCTATCCTTCAAAGCAAGCCGTACAAATATGGGATCACCAGTCCGTGGTTAAGCGAAGCGCTAAGTCCAAACTCTCTTACACTTTTTGGGTCATTACACAAATTCAGCAAACTACTTCGCCATTAGTTCGTCCCCATTGAATCCTGCGGGGCCAAACACCACATGTGATAACTAACTTTTCTATCGTGGTTACGCCCTTAAGCACGGCTATTGTGCACCTTAAACGAATGGGCTTACGGTTGATGTTCGTAGAGGAGGGACACTCATATGAGAGGCTGAGGTACCTTAATGTTTGAGAGCGACAGAAATCGGTTTAGCGCTAGCGATACCTCGTCAAACGTAAACTTACAGCGGAATTACAATTTAATTTTTATTTATGTAAGACAGGATCGCACTTGCCTTGTCTCACCTGATGACAAGCGATTATAAGACATAGAAATATTTATTTTTCGTAAAAAAGATACAAATTTTCTTATAGTATAATTAGAATACATAGTTAAGAGAAAAACTCTGTGAAATTGAAATATATCCTCATCAAATATATCATTAAATATTGGTATCTCACTTGTCCATTGCGGCCTATTATAGTTTTTGAACTAAAACTTTCGTAAGTACTACACCCATGGTACAGTATAATTTAATACCAGATTAGGTTATTAAGATAAGAAGATAATATAAGAATATTATTTATTGCACACAAGAAGCGAGACATAAAATATGAAATTTACAATGAAAAAGTACAACAGGTGGGCTTGTCGCTACAAACTGATACAAATCTCGCGCCTGATCATCGGACCTGTCCGCGGACGTAGTGAGTGTTTTGTGTCGGCCGGCTGCGAAACACTAAGAGTGACTTCAGGGTAGACCTCCTACCGTCATTACAATAATCGACTGTACTCACCACTTCTGTTTACCTATGACCAAGGCAGCTGCAACGTTGCGAAAACGTCAAGGTAATTAAATTTTACCTAATAAATAATCGCGGCTAGACCCGTTTAATATATTACTATATGAAAGTTGTACCAACCGCGTTAGCACCGTTTTTACGATATTTTTCCGATGGTATCGGAGCGGTAGAACGTCCGCTCTCATTCGGGAGGTTGTGGGTTCGAATCCCAGCATGTACCGGTGACTTTGTTTTCTAAATTACGTACATTTGTGAAGTTATTGTTACTTTTTACTTTAAGCTTTTTTACTGTTTTCGCGTTATATTATTTGTAAGATTTTATGTGTGTTGTGGTATCGGAATAAACTTTTTTCAATTTCAATTTTCAATTTCAATACGTCGACGTCAAAGACATGTTTATTGGGCAAAGCCAACTGACGAAGCTGAAGAGAGAGGACGGTAGTATAGCGTCGACCAAATCAGAGGTGCTGAGGGAGATTGAGGTTTTCTACGGACAGCTATACACCTCAGTCGCAAAACCTGTTAGCAGTTTGAACAAATATCCTAGAGCCAAACTGACCCGACATTATACCGAACATATCCCGGACATCAGCAAAATGAAAAATGAAACTAAACTTTAACTGTTGTAGTACAATTGGCGGGCAAAAACTCAAAATTCATCAGTCGTTGGCACGCAAGCCGGTTTCGGGTACTTTTTATCTTGCCCTTTGTTAAGACACCCCCTATTTGTTTAAAGTATACCTGAGTGAGGAAACCTAAGTGTATGAGCTATACAGATACCTCAGCGCTTGAAATCGCCAATCCGCGGTGGGCACGCTTAGTGATTAAGCTCATACTCTCTCTCTCTCTCTGAGAGAAAGCCTGTGCCCTACAGTGGAACGTATATAGGCTGCTTATGTATGTCTACCTGAAAAAGTATCGATATTTCCGTAGTAGTGGTAAGGAGGCGCTTCCAAATGACGAAGAGTTCCACAAAGCCCCTCCGTTAACTCCTACCTTGTACCCGTCCCAGCGACATGTGGTAGACGCAGCTTCTGAACTTTGCTTATATGATTGTACTGTTTTAGTTCCTAGTTCGTAATTAAACTTCCGTTTCTACCCAACTGTGTAGTGCCTTATGTTATTGTCGATAGCGTAGAAGTAAAAAATCGGCCAATTGCGCTTCGGACTCGCGCCCGAAGGGTTCCGTACAAGCGTTCTATCATCATAAGCAGCCTATATACGTCCCATTGTAGGGGACAAGCCTTCTCTCAGAGAGAGAGCATGGGCTTAATCACCACCCGTGCCCACAGCAGATTGGCGATTTCAAGCGCTGAGGTATGTGAATACCTCGGACACTCAGGTTTCCGCACGATGTTTTCCTTCACAGTTAGCGAGTGGTATTACTACTATAACTTTACAAATGTACATAACCAGAGAGCGGTGGTAGCCTAGTGGGCAGAACATTGGACTAGGAAGCGAGAGACCCAGGTTCGATTCCCAGTGCGGACATATACCTATGACTTTTTTTTCTAAGTTATGTTCATTTGTGAAGGGTTCTACAACATTGGAATATTTCAAGCGTCTACCTGTTGCCGTTATTAATATTGAGCAAAAAACGGCAAAAAAATCATGTTTGTGGTATGGGCGTCCCCCTTAAATATTTATTTTATTCTGTGTTTAGTATTTGTGGTTATAGCGGCAATAATCTCTGAAAATTTCAACCGTCTAACTATCACGGTTCATGAGATACAGCCTGGTGACAGACGGACGGACAGTGGGGTCTTATTAATAGGGTCCCTGACCATTTGGGTACAAAACCCCAAAAATACTACTTAGATTTTTTTATGGCTTTTTCCAATCAGAGTTAACACTTATGGATGCATACCTGTTCAATCGCAAACGTGGTTCACAAGTTAAAAGTATTGGTTCAAGATCTATACTACAGGGCGACCTTGAATCCGTTCAACGTATTTTGAGGGAATGTTCTTTTCATTGCGAAAAACAGTATTATTAATGATTTATCAGTAATCATACAATATTTTTGTACATTTTCGTGATTTCTGACCTTTGTCTCCAAACTGTGAATCCCAATTCGATGTGGTCGGAAGTACTGGGTTACCGTACAATTACGGGTTACCGTAGGCATTGACTGAAACTCAGCGTTGAGGGATCACTTCCTCCACTCAGATACACCACAGGCTACATCTATGGTCCTGTTTTATTTATTCATTTTGTCTGTTATGTATTTAATTTTCTTTCTGTTGTTGTGCATATTATGTTAGGTACTTATCTGCTTATTTAGTTTCTGTGATGTATCTTGTCGGTATGATAAAGGTCTTTCTTTTTCCTCTTCGTCTACTGTAACGTTGAAAAATGTTTTCTAATACGTTAAATGCTTAAGAGTCTGACGTTCGATATGCGTAAACGATTAAAAAACATTTGAGTCGGAGAAATTTTATTAGGGTACCCCTCGTACAAGTCTAGGGGAGGTAAATATTTTTTTTTTGTGTTGAACCATTTTCGATGCAGGGATCTATTTGCGAAATATTAAGCTTTAAAGCGCAATGTTTTGTTAGAGTAGGGCGTCCGCCCTCTCTTCCAGCTAAACAGCTGTGTTTAGAAACGTGAAACATTTCAGGGCAGTATTTATTTATTTTCAAAACAAAAACTTGTACAATATAGTTACAAGTCAGAAAAATCTTCATCATCAACCCATTATGTCCCCACCGAGGGGTACGGGTCTCTTCCCTGAGGAAGGTATAGGCCATACTCCACCACGGGGGCCAAGTCCGGATTGATGGAGGCTTGTAGACTAGTGGCTCGTCTACTGTCAGAAGTTGTCAAGCCGCCCTAAGGCCTCTGACTTGGTTTAACGACTGCCATCTATCGACGGCAGCCGGCAACAACAGGTTAACGTGCTTTGCGAAGCACGGAACCGCTCGGAAAAATGCCACTAGCATTAGGCATGGACGGCGACCCATCCATGCACTGAACGCGCCCTGTGTTGCTTAACCTCCGTGATCGTTTAAGATCACTTCAGGCCGCCGGGGCTACGAGCGATTCAGAAAAATCTTACATGGATATATATGTAATCATACAACTAGTGGCGTTTTCTATAGGTTAATACAAAGTCATAGAAATGAAAAAAATCATAGTGATGATAGCACATATAATGAAGTTGAAAAGAAAACGATCACAGCTAAGTAGACTTTACTTAGAACTACTTTACAAATTAGAGAGTGATAGTCGACCAACTTATAAAAGGAAAACTTCGTCCAAATTCCATTGAAAATTACTTTGATGAAGTTATTATTTGTATAAAGCAGATTACTGTTCTTTACAATTATGACGATTTCCGTTATTATTGACTGTTCGTGTATTTACTCCATTTCCTTCCGTGGATGCCGTAGAAGGTGACTAAGGAAATAAATTACCAGGAGACGGGCAGGAGCGTCTTCCTGAGATTCCAACCGCATACTGCGATCGGCAACCCGCCTGCCAAGCGTGGCGAATATGGCAAAACCCCTCATGGTTATGAAAACCACGAAGGAGGCCTATGTCCTGCAGTGGGCATCAAATGGCTGATGATGATGTGTATTTTGACGGCCAACTACGGAATCATACAATGCGTGTGGCCGGACACGCACTTGGCCGCTTTTTATTTTCGTAATTACCTCTCTACACACTGGGCAATAAAACTGCCTCTGGATAATTTTCCCTCACGCTCGCTTGAACAAACTGTGTTCATTCATTCCGCTTTTTGTTTTCTTTCCATTCATTTGGTACATTTATTATATTCCCGCGTTGGTTGCACGTCGATTTAGCCTACAAAGGCTCAATGGACTTGCGTCGACATTGTTATGCGTTACTCTAGTAATAGTCTCGTGTCATTTTGTTGTGCAAAGTTACAATGCGTTTGTTTCGAATAGATCGTTGGATTCTCATGGATTATTGGATGAATCGTGAGGAAATCTGAGTGCCTGAGTTATTCATATCTCAGCGCTTAAAATCGTCAATCTGAGCGTGGTGATGAAGCCCAATACGCTCTCTCTCTGAGGTTAGGCCTGTGCCCTGCATTAGGACGAATATAGGCTGTAACCAGACATTACAAGTAGTATGAAGAAAACACCAAGACTGAGGCCATTTTTGAAGAAATCAAAATGCAGTGGCCTTCGGCGGGGTCGAACCCACGACCTGTTCTCCAGTCACCGTATGCATGCACGCTCGTTTAAATACAGGAGAAGAGCTTCCTCGATTTCTCCAGGATCCCATCATCACATCCTGACTTGATGACCGTGAGACCCACCTGGGAAGTTTAGCCTTTCCAACAAAAAAATATTTTTCAAATCGGTCCAGGCGTTTTCGAGTACCTAATCGGGGAACATAAATAAAAAATATAATGAAAAAAAAGGATTCAATTTCCGACGAATTGAAAGACTCTTCCTTTTTTGAAGTTAGTTAAGAATAGCAGAAGTTTCTCGAGTTAGCCAATATAGGGTTACTCTCTGTGGACTGAAATTCCGCGAAGTAAAACAAGCTTACAACGTGGCGACGAGGTCTAGAGTAAGCAGGAAATGTAACAAATTACATTAAAACCACGATCGGTGGTCTCTGCTGTCGGACGAATAGTCGACTGACTGTCGTGGGTTCAATTTCCGCTGGAGGCTGCGGCACTTTCTTTGGCCTCGGTCTAGATTTATTTCCATGTCTGTGATGTGCTTGCCTGGTTACCTTAGCACAGGGTATCCTTTCACGCCAGTTCGTCAACTCACCCAGCCGCGAGGCGCTACTTCGCAATGGTTTCACTCAAACAAAAAAAGAAGCGGCCAAATCCGAGTCAGTTCCCCACCATTATATATACAACATTAGCCCGCTGGATACTGGCGCCACTAGACTGGGAAGCTTGAAAAACCACGAGGGAGGTCTATGTAATACTAATGGCTGATGATGATACGAATATGTCAAGCGTCACCGGTTGCCATTGATAATATCGAGTTTGTTATATGGGAGCCCCCCTTAAATATGTATTTAACTATCACGGTTCTCGAGATACGGCCTGGTGACAGACGGATGGACGGATAGCGGAGTCATAGTAATAGGGTCCCTTACCTTTTGGGTACGGTACCCTAAAAACACAACAACAATATAAACTCACGCCTGTATCCCGCAGGGTTAGGCAGAGACCAGGGGCTGCCACTTGCTACGATCCTGAGAGATCTATTTCGTTTCATTAACATTCATTAGTCTTTGCGTGCATGCTCGCCGGTTTCAAGTAATTTCTATCTTGCCTTTTTCTAAGATATCCTATATTTTGTTGAAGTTTGTCCATCTGGGATGTACCTTACCTTCTATTCACTACAAAAATAAAATGTTTACTTATCGTTGAAGCTGTTTGTTTCAAAATTAATAGACTGTGTGGAGAATAAGCTAATAAAGAAACTCCACATTTATTCATTTAAAAACACCTTATAACTTAATTAACAGAGGTTTCATCTTAAATAGATCCGCTGGTTTCAGGGGGGGTTTCAAGTACAGGACAGCGAAAATCTGGAATACCATTCCACCTCCTCTAAGGATAAAATTATTTGAAAAAACCTTTAAATTGCAGTATCGAAAGGTGCTTTTAGAAAACCAGACGGCTCTGCACTTGTAAGGCTGACCCTGGATCCGGAGGCAAGAACATAATGCACACACGCACACACATGCACATACACATCCTTTACTCGCCCACTCTACACACAGGAACTCTACTCTACACACGTGGACACTCCCTAAAGGTACATATATGTATATATATATATATGTATGTGTATAAATGTGTATTTTATGTATATGTATGCGTAAGTGTATTGTATGTATTCTTATTATAAACATTATATTTATTCATATTATATAAGCAGTAGTATATGTATATTCTAAATTATTTTAGGTACAAATTTATATTGTAAGTTTGTTACCTTTCTCGTACATGTAAGTTTAGTTTTTAGTTTTTTTGGGTAGTGGCTGAAAATGAGCGCTGCCAAGATCACTGCGTTGACTTGGTTGCATAATGCTGAGCCTCGACCCTTTGTCGTAATATGACAATAAATGCTTTCTATTTCTATTTCTATTTCTATTTCTATTTCTATTTCTATTTCTATTTAAAGTTACACTACACTAAACAAAATCGTCTCCGTCAGTATTATTTTCAGACCAGACATGTCTGGACTCCACCGTTTTTAACCTACTCAGAACTGTCAAATACACACATATTTTGATACCACAGAAACGTCAACATGGATAACCCAACCCAGTTCAGTAATGGGAGTGCCGTTCCGGTCTCGTCCACTTTTTTCAGCCGCCTTTCACAATTTTTTCGGTAGGCCACCCATTTCCAACTCGTATAATTTTTCCATTATTAATAAGTGTATCGTTAAATCCCGGATCCCGGCTGCGGATCGAGCTGAAATCGTCTGTATAATTCACGTTTGTTAAAGCAATTGATGTTATAATTCATCTCGTATTGCCGGTGTATGGCGATGATTGCAGACCAAGAGACGCGAAAGGCTCAATGCAAATTGAGTACTGTTACGCGGCATTGGCGCCATCTAGCGGCACGAATCAAGAGGATCTGAGTAATGGCTATTATGCTCTACTCAACGATATTTTATATTGAATTACACACGACACTTAGTTACAGAGTTACAGCCCTCGCGGAGGCGACACATTCTCGTTGCATGTGGTTTTAGCAATTGACCTCCTACTACCGAACTGAAAGGCTTTTTACGTCAAAAAGACAGGGCTAAGTTTCGCGTTTGTTTTATTATAATTTTCGTAAACGTTTGTGATTATAACGTATGTGATCATTTAAAATAATCGTAATATTTACGTATACATATTTACAAAGATACCTAGATGTAAAAAATGTCTAGATCGCTACCGTTTTCAAGAGCTCTGTTTTTTTTTCAGTTTTTTTTAGTTAACATTTATTTTTTTAACAAAATTTGTAATCATGCCGGGCAGATTGTGGAAGACGGGAGAACAAGGTACTCGTAATAATGTAGCCGATAGACGTCATGCAGAAAGTACCTTGGCAACGATATGGACCTTCTCTGAGGAACATATTATTATGCGAGGTACATATTATTACATGAATACCGCAGGCACTCAGGTTTCCTCACGGTGTTTTCCGAGCTAGCGATCGTTATATCGAGCGCGCCACCACCGCTTGCTACCGATAAAAAGGGTTATTATATGATATCATGTTGTAGTTTTTACCCGACTGCGGCGGAACCCAAAAGGAGGATAATGTGTTTGGCTCGAATGTATGTATGTATGACTGTATGTATATATGTAAGTCCGACCATATGTTCCACTTTAACTCTTTAAACAATGGTCAAATTTTGACAAATGAGATCTCAATCGAATCGCCGTATTTGTCCGAGTGTCATAAGCTACTTAAAATCAGCACAAATCTAAGAAAAATTTATGAAAAATAAAATAAAAATAAATAACGAACAATCTGACTACAGAGCAACTACTAAGCAGACAAGACCCAAATTCAATGTGAGGTATTTCAGATTGGCCTTCTTGAACTTTCTATACAGTATTCTTTCAATGATTGTATGCACGTAATTGCGTTTCTGCCGATCAAATCGACGCACCGAAATTGGCTATTTGTTTCATGAAATGCCACTGCAATGAAAAAAATTTGTGTTATTTTCGTGTGAATTAATTTTAAAATACTGATTTTAAATACTGATAACAGTAAATATAGATGTTAACAGTAACTATATACCAACTACATCACTTGCTAATGTTACGCAGAAACATTCTAACCCACAATTCGTAACTTGCCAGAAAAACCGCTTTTTTCCGTTAGATTGTTTTCTGTTTTTGTTCAGACGTCTTATATTTCTAATCACTGGAACATTAAACATGTCTGATCAAAAACATGGAAGAAAAATAATGTAATACATAAAAAACCGGCCAAGTGCGAGTTGAACTCGCGCACGAAGCATTCCGTACTATTATCTCAACCACATTTGAATATTTCAAGCGTCTACTTATTGCCGCTATTAATATCGAGCAAAAAATGGCAAAAAAATCACGTTTGTTGTGTGGGAGCCCCCCTTAAATATTTATTTTTAGTATCTCTGTTTTTAGTATTTGTTGTTATAGTGGCAACAGAAATACACCATCTGTGAAAATTTTACCTGTCTAACTATCACGGTTGATATCGAGCCTGGTGACAGACAGACGGACGGACGGACAGCGGAGTTTTTCTTTGGTTACGGAATCCTAAAAAGATTCCAATGAATTGAGAACCTCCTCCTTTTTTAAAGTCGGTCAAAAGGTGTTTTTATTGAAAGGTACCTATTGTGGGCTGGAATGTTTCGGCGTGACACGGTCCAATTGTGATAGATAATATTGTGAAGAAACCTGAATATCTGAGCAGCTGTCATAGTTTAAAAGTCGATGGGGATTGAAAAGTCAAAACCTGTATTACAGATACCCCGTCCTTCCTTATTACATTGCTAAGGTTAAGGGGCTCCACAGAGTAACACTACCGCCATCAAGGGAAAAAAAACCTTTTTTTTTTCTACAGATCGAATTTGAAAACAGTGTCTTTAGAATAGCATAATCAGCATAGGCTGATATAGATGGGTCCCACTGTAGGGCACGGGCTTTCTCTCAAGGAAAGAGTATGGGCTTAATCACCACGCGTGCCCACCGTGGATTGGCGATTTCAAGCGCTGAGGTACGTAAATAGCTCAGACACTCAGGTTTCCTCACGATGTTTTCCTTCACCGTTAGCGTGTGGTATTGCTACTTTAACTTCACAATGTACATAACTTAGAAAACGAAGTCATGAGTAGGTACATGCCCGCACTTGGGATCGAACCTGGGTCTCTCGCTTCCGAGTCCGATGTTCTACCCACTAGGCTACCAACGCTTTAGAATGTCTCAATCATATTGGTCGTGATTTTTAGGATTCATGGCCGTCAACCTAAGGCAAAAAACCTAGGTCTAAATACTATATAGTCGAAGGTTTTTTTGTTATGCTATCTTGTAGATAGCATTACCGGCAAAACAGCATTTTTGGCATAAGTGCTATCTATTCCGATGCCCGTGATCCTTCGCTCTCGGTCGTGGGTCCTAAAAATCACTATTAACATGATAAACATAAACATTTAAAACATAAACATAAACATTTACATACAGGCACATACATTGCTTCTGGCCCCACACTAGGATACCCTGTGTCGTGGGAACCAGCAACAGCGACATCACACACATGTAAACATCCAAGACCTGGGGTTTTTTTTTTGTCTCCAGCCGGGATTTGAACCCGGGACCTCTCGCATGGTATGCAGATGCACTACCGCTGCGCCACGAGGTCGTCTAGATTAGAGATTGTACAGACGCTTTCTCATAGGGAGGGGAAATATTATGCCATTTGACGCTCACTGCAGGACATTGGCCTCCCTCATGGTTTTCCTAACCATGAGGGGTTTTGCCATAATCACCACGCTTGGCAGGCGGGCTGGCGATCGCAGTATGCGGTTGGAATCTCAGAAAGACGCTGCTGCCCGTCTCCTGGTAATTGATTTCCTTAGTCGCCTTCTACGACATCCACGGAAGGAAATGGAGTGACGCTATTCTTAATCCGGCGCCACACGGTAGCTAATACAATATAATAATTTGATAATAATAAATAAATACATAGAATCTACAAATTTTCCAACGATAATGTTACGTCTACA
Source organism: Yponomeuta evonymella (assembly GCA_963969515.1). Lineage (NCBI taxonomy): Eukaryota > Metazoa > Arthropoda > Insecta > Lepidoptera > Yponomeutidae > Yponomeuta > Yponomeuta evonymella. The sequence goes on along the minus strand of OZ018343.1, from coordinate 20,539,227 downwards.
TGTAAATACTAATCATAATCATCATCATCATCATCAGCTTCTTGACGCCCACTGCAATAAACTAAGATAATTATTGGAGATTTAGGTAGTGACTGTAAACTTTGGCTTTGAATATTTCAAGCGATGGGGCCTGTTGGATGTGTTGAGGCAAGCTATTCCAAAGGCGAATTGCTGTCACAGTGAAAGAGCTTGAATAACCAGCCGTATTATGCTCGGGAATATGGAACAAAAAAATCTAGTACATAAAAAGGCGTTTTTCTCGCAAGTTACATATTGTCGGTTAATTTTTTTCTGCGTAACCTGGTTCACGGGATTTCCCTATTACGTAGGTGTGCCATGAACACAATAAGTTTACGAAACACTGCTTAATAACATAAGGTGTACCCTTATATTCAATTTGCTCAACATTTGTCACCAAGAAACTTGAGCATCCAGCTCACGTGCCAGCGAGCACAGACGTGCCGGCACTCGCGAAATGTAAAAAAACGAACACTCCCCTGCTGGTTTACAACTCATGTCTCTGGAAGTTTTCAGGGGTAGCGAGACGTGGGTTTGTACGTAAAATTGTAAAGGATCCGGTTGGGCCACAATAAAATAGTTTTAATTGTCCTTTTCAAGGTCATAATCTAACAGATTAAATATTTTGGGTTCTATCATAGACCAAGTTCTATAAAAACTATTGCGATCGCAAACAGAGTGTCCCGAACTAAATTCCGCTCAAAAGCGAGTTGACATGATCACATTAACGTAACATATATGTGCTTAAGGTGAGACGATTCCCATACAAATGATTTTATTCAAGTTTGTTGAAAATTTTACATAATTATATAGTGAAATTAAATTTGTTTGCATTAATTTACATTTTTATTTGCACCAATGTACAGTTTCTTAAAAAAAAAAAACAGTGGTTTAATAGCTTAAATGACTTCGAATATTTAGTCCATAAAAACATTATCGATTTTATTTAACCTATTAAACTGCTGTGTTATTCAAGGAAACATATATTGGCGCCAATAAAATCTTGTTTAATGCAGACAGACATAATTCCAGTGTATAATTATATAATTTTTTTTAACAAATTCGAATTAATCATTTGTATGGGCATCGTCCCACTTTAAACAGTTTGTAGTAAGTGACGTTCGCAAACGTGCACACATTTGCATTGACAGTGCAACACTAACAACTGGCTACGCTAAGCATGCCAATTTGGCTACCAATTGGTTGCTCCACTTCGAAAACTCGCACTGCGATTCTACTTTATAATAATTCTATGATTGACGAAGCCAATGCGATGCTTGAAAGTTGTTTTTTAGGGTTCCGTACCCGAAGGGTGCCAAACGGGACCCTATTACTAAGACTCCACTGTCCGTCTATTTGTTTGTCACCAGACTGTTTCTCCTGAACCGTGATAGCTAGGCAGTTGACATTTTCACAGATGACGTATTTCTGTTGCCGCTATAACAACAAATACTAAAAACAGAATAAAATAAACGTAATTTTTGTGCCGCTTTTTGCTTCAAATTAATAACGGCATCAGGCAGACGCTTGAAATATTCACAGAATATTTAGTTTTATATTCGCTTCAAAAGTAGAAAATTAAATTAACATAAAATAAATATTTAAAGGGGGCTCCCTTTCAACAAACGTGAATTTTTGCCGTTTTTTCTTGATCTTTGTACCTTTTGTTGTATAGATAATGGTACGGAAACCTTCGTGCGCGAGTACGACTTGCAAATGGCCAGTTTTTAATTGAGATATCCATCGTATCCATCGGCGTGTACCTCAGCCAGAGGACTAAGCTAAACTATCCTGACTTATTTGGAAGTTATTATTTTTTATTTATAAACATTGCCAGCATTCCGGGCTCGCTGCCGAAGCACATCGACTTGGGGCACGTGTAAGATTTGTAAAATGTAATAAACAAAGTTCCATGCATAAGCATAAGCATGCATAAGCAACCTATACGTCCCACTGTAGCACATGCCTTCTCTCAGGGAGAGAGTATGGGCTTAATCACCACGCGTGCCCACCGCGGATTGGCGATTTCAAGCGCTGAGGCATATGAATAGCTCAGACACTCAGGTTTCTTCACGATGTTTTCCTTCACAGTTAGCGAGTGGTATTGCTACTATAACTTCACAAATGTACATAACTTAGAACACAAAGTCATAGGTACATGCCCGCACTGGGAATCTAACTTGGGTCTCCCGCTTCCAAGTCCAACGCTCTACCCACTAGGCTACCACCGCCTTTCTACCCACTAGGCTACCACCACCTATTTCCGTACACCAAATTTCCATATACGCCCGAAAATGACTCGTAATTTTTCAACCATAAGATCGCAATAATATTATCAGCTGCATGGAATATTAAAATGTATGGAACAGCTGAATTTTCAAACCGAAACTTTCGTAAGCACTGTCTAACCACACTATTAACTTAATTCCGTGATTACTTAAGTACCTGAATTTGTATCGAAAGATTCCGACCAGGTTTCATGAGATATTTTTTTCGCAATTTCAAAGTTATCATCGTCATCTGATGATGAAATTGTGATGCTCACCGCTGCTGCTGCTGGGTATAAGGCCTTTTCCCCCAAATGCCACACGGTAGGTTTCGCCGTCCCTTGCCATCCCCATCCACGCACTCTCCGTCGACTCAACTATATAATCAAAGTTATGCCCAGAGCAAAACTTGTTCGTATTGAATCGTAGAACCGTCCATTTTCATCATAATTATTTTTTGTTGCAAATTCCCCAATGACGTAACTAAATAGAGTGCACATGCGTGCTGTGTGTATGTGAAGATATTAATAATTGTGTACATTTTCCGTTATTTTATATGTTTTATTTTAGCATTTCTGTTGTTTTATATTATAGAAAATATTTTTGTCTTGTTTTGAGTCTTATTGTGTTGTGAAATAAATGTTTTTATCTATCTTTCTATCTATAATTTCAGGATAAACAGGAGGGTTCTAGTCGTACATCGTAGCGTGCAAACATCTACGACGCGTAGTCACGCGTAGGAATGTGCGTAGCAGAGCCTACGGTGTAGCAATAACTACGGCGTAGCAATAACTACGGCGTAGCAATAACTACGGCGTAGCATGCACAAAGTACAAGAGAGAGAGAGAGACATAGATAGAATATTCTTTATTGTTTGTAAACCAGGAATTACATTTGAGAATTAAACAAAAATATAGTACAGTACATTTGGTGGCCTTATTACTAAAAAAGTAATTTCTACCAGCCAACCGTTGACGGAAAAAAATTGAGAAGCTAAATGACGGGTAGTCGGCGCAACTAAACAATACTAAACAAGATATTTCTGTATTTGATACACATGTCATGTATAAACGGCACATAAATATGAAATAAATATAGAATAAATATACATAAATAAAAATTGTCACGTGGAAGGAGGCGATGAACGAAAATATACCTACATAATACAAGAAAGATTTCACCAAAAAAAAAGAAAAGAAAAAACAAACTTAATTTAAGATAAAACAATGTTTGCTGCTGTTAAATATTGACAGGGACTGTGAAAATTTTACGGCCAGAGGCAGATCATTCCACAGGCGGACAGTTGTAAAAGAATTGCTGAAAAATTGTCTTCAGACAATTTGGAGACTAGAATAGAATCATGTTCCACACGTGGTTGACTCGTATAAAATGCTTATAGCATTAAATCCGCTACATTGACATTGTATTTTTTTACTCAGGTGCAATAAACGTATTAAAAATAATTTTTATTATTAACTTAATACTGGATAAACTTACTTGGTTTTTGTCGGAAGAGTCCAGTATTAAGTTAGTAATGTGTAGTGCTTAAGAAAGTTTTAATTTGAAAATAACAATAATAATGTTTATATATCATACTATAATCAGCAGCGTCTTCCTGAAATTCTAACCACATACTGCGATCGCAAACCCGCCTGTCAAGCGTGGCGATTATGGCAAAACCATGAGAGAGGCCTATGTCCTGCAGTGGGCGTCAAATGGCTGATGATGATAATCATACCTTTATGCCGAATTCAAACTAGAAACTTTAAAATACGATGCAAGCGTTCTACTAATGTATTACAATGCCCGACAAATAACTTGAACATCTTGACTTCGACTTCGGACGCGCGTCCGTCCGGAAAGTGACTGGGCGGAAAGTGACTTTCTTCCGCACTTTTACGACATTTTCGCACTAGCACGACGAATTTTAGTCAAATTCAGATAACATAATATAAACTCATGCCTTCATCCCTGAGGGTTAGGGAGAAACCAAAAAAATCAAATTATCAAATAATAATAAAAATTTTCTTTTGTGTCCATCGCATACTTAACCCGAATGCGCGGATTTTGTTCTAGTTACTCGTCGGCCATTGTACCACCGCGTCGTCGCTCCGCCGTTAGTGGAGCTTATTTCTGGACAAAATAATAAAAAATCACATGTAATAGGTACCCATTCTGTGGCAAAAGAGGGTACGAAAAACCCCAATTTAATAATTACTTTTACAACCCGGCCGGGTCGCATAAAATGCCCGAGAGGAGGTCAAAATTAAATGAACTGATTTCCTTCAATTGGGGCCGACACGTTGTTTCAGAAGCATCGAGTCGGTCTAATTCGAAAAAAAAATCTCAGAAAGTCCTAGAATATTAGGAAGTGTGTGTCCTAGAGATGAATTAATTAGTTGTCAACTTTCTTATCCAGTAAAACATTATGAGAAAGCCTTAGCATCGAATCTTCACATGTTTCAGTGCTTGAAATCGCCATTCGCTTGAAATCGGTAGTTACCTGAATTTTGTGAAGATATTTGGTTTTTGTTACTCAATCACGCAATAACGGCTAAATTGATTTAGAGAAAATTTGGTATGGAGAAAGTTTGAGTCTCGGGAAAGGACATCGGATACTTTTTATCACGGAAATTATTTATTCCATGCGGACGAAGTCGCGGGTAAAAGATAATTCAAAATAAAGTAAAAACCGGTCAAGTGCGTGTCGGGCCACGCGCTTTGTAGGGTTCCGTAGAAAGAGGGTTTCACACAACCAAGAACTTTTTAAAGTAATTTTCAATGGAATTTGTACGAAGTTTTAATTTTTATAAATTGTTTGACTATTACGCATTAACTTGTAAACTCTGTAAATAGTCCTTTTAACTTCATTATATGTGCTTTCGTTCTGATTTTTTTCACGTTTCTACGAACAGTTTAGTCAAGAGTCGGAAGGGTCAGACGATTCGCGCTTTATAATTATTAAATTTGCGCTTTATCATAGCTTAATATTTGGCAAGCATGACAATACTTGGGATCCCCCTATCAAAAATGGTTTTGCCTATACTTACAATGTTGTTATAAAATATAAAATTTTGTAGTAGGGAAGTACCATAAAATTTTTTTTGGAGATTTTGTTCTACCATTTTGTCGGCGTGATTTATGCCAAATTTAAACTTCTTAGTACTAATTGTCTCTGATCTAAGCAGTAGGCCGACAGGCAGACTGACATGGCGAAACTGTAACGGTTCCTTGTTGACAACGAAACCCCAAAGAGTAATTTAATCCACAAATTTTAAATACAAGTGTTAGAAACTACGAGTCGTGACCACAAAATTAAAAACTACGAAAAAATACCACAGGACTTTGCACTAGGTTTAGCCTGTATTGCAAGGAACCAGATAATTTTTAAGAATATGATGATTTATAGTAAACCAATTATAGAAAATATTTCAAACATACATGTTTTGTGAAATAAACATTGAAAGTCTTTGGCTAAAACATGGGAAATAAATTTTAGAGTAGGTTAAAGACTAAATTTAGTTTTTAATTTAAGTAAAGCAGAAAGTAAAACATTTGAAGGTAGCACACACAAATGATACAGACCTTTCCAAAGTATTTATTTTGTCCAAACTGGTCGATCGCCCGATGGCTCCGGGCACTTGTAATAATTTCCTAAAACGAGGGTTCATTATGAAATTCTTTATTAAATATCCTCTCCTTTTGTGTAGTGACCCCTTTTTGGTGTAACGGTGAAAATATGGTAATTTGTTTGAAAAATAAGCGTGGAGATTATTTTCAAGCAAACATAACTAGGACATTATTTTCATACTATGAACAAAATATACGTCATCATCATCAACCCATTATGTCCCCACCGAGGGGCACGGGTCTCTTCCCTGAGGAAGGTATAGGCCATACTCCACCACGGGGGCCAAGTCCGGATTGGTGGAGGCGTAGTTTGTTTCAAAAGAATTTGTTAGCAATAATTAAAGTAGAGTTGCAGAAAACATGTCCTGAGACGCGAGTGCGCTTATCGACTTCAGTTTATGAGCTACTTCGTGTCGGGTGGTGTACCAATTGATGTGTTGTGTACTACCGGAGGAAAAAGTTTTATGATAACAAAATTACCAATGACATCGGGAAAATCGGGTAATATTTATTACAGAGGTTGTCTGGAAGAGATAAAGTTTGCTCTAAGCGATAAGACCGCCAATTGTACTTGAATATGTGAATTGAAATCCTAATTTTACTTTATTGCGCACGAAAAATTTAACAAAACATTACCTAAGAAATACCATATACAAAGGCGAGCTTACCTCTGTAAGAGATTTCCTTCAGTAAATCTTGCATAGTCGGAACAGCGGCCAAAATAAAAATCAAATTTTTTTATTCAAAGTAGCACAGAAACTGCGACTTAATGAACGTTACAAGTTAAACTAGGTATCCATTTCAAAATCTAGATCATTTGGCTCAAAGTTGGCTCTAAATACGTGTACAAAATAAACTACATAAAATAAAAATATCCTTAATAATAACCGACTTAAAACAGAAAATAAATTTACACATTTAATACAATACGTATTTTATATTCTTTTTGTTGCACTAACCCGTGCTGAGGACAATTTTTTTAAAAACCTATTTAGAGGCTAAAAATTCCACCCATGCCGGGACTTCAACCAAAAGTGAAAAAGTCAGAACGGCGTTTTTCACATGATATTTATGACAATATTTATGACTCGATTCATTTCCAATGTGCTCGATAACGACTATCGAGCGCATTGTGAGGCACGAAATCTGTGAACTTTTTTGATTCTTTATGATTGTTTTCCACATTTATATCTCTAGTTTACTGTACGGCGTACACTGTGGAATATTGGAAAATCATCAAAAACCGAGAAGAACTCAAGATATTTACTATCTGCAACACACGGTGTGACGGGCGTTTTTTATTTGCTCATTTTCGTCGTCATCATCGTAAATATACTTTTAGAAGATGAAAAGATTCGCGACGTTATTTACGGCGAACCATAGAAAATGAAAAGACTCGAGGGATGAATCAATCACCGTAATCATGAGAGTGAACGCAATTTAAGAAATTAAATAGAGGTGAAATAAATGGTACCACGACAGTATACCAAAGGTGAAAGAAATCAAAATAATAATAAATCGAAATGCAGAAAAAAAACAACACAAAGGAAAAACGAAACCTTGTTATTTTCATTTGTTTTTCCGGGGTTTTGGTTTTCCTTTTTGAGGTACGGAACTTTAAAAACCGTAAAATACACAAGCATCCTCATTTCTTTAGATTTTATATCTTTCATTCTGGGTTAATCAGAATGAAAGATATAAAATCTAAAGAAAAAGCTTTTCTGTAATTAAAGTAGGTACACTGAAAAGCAATATTCGTGTCCCGTCGGCTGGCCCCGAAAACCCGTCAACCTACTCTTATCAAATTGCTAGGGCCTGCGTTTATGTACAATAAAATCTTATGTGACGTCCCTACCGTGAGATAATAAAAGAGGGAAAGAATGGCCCGGTGCGCAGACGCCGTCGATGGCGCTCTCCAGCTAGACACTTCAACTTAATATCATAAACTCTGGAAGATGTGCAGATTTACGTTAGTCAAAATACTTATCTTGAATTAGGTCTTGATAAGTTTTTTTAATTATTTTTAAGTAACCCATATCCGTCCCACTGCAGGGTCGACTTATCTCAGAAAGAGAGTATGAGCTTAATGACCGCGCGTGCCCACCGCGGATTGGCAATATCAAGCGCTGAGGTATATGAACACTTCAGACAATCAGGTTTCCTCACGATGTTTTCCTTCAGAGTTAGCGAGTGGTATTGCTACTATAACTTCACAAATGTACGTAACTTAGAAAACAAAGTCATTGGTACATTGATTCGAACCCACGACCTCCCGTATGAGAAGCCAGCGTTCTACCACTCCGCTACCACTGCATGATTAGTTATAGTAGATTTAATATTTAAATGTCTACTAAGGTAACGTACAACGTTACAGTTTTCTATTTCTATCTACCTATCTGTATATCTGATAATATTTGAAAAGTTTAATTGTGATCGTCGTTTCTTAATTTAAAACAAAATTGCCTTTCTATGTGATACTGACAATATACAACAAAAAATAAAGGCCAGTGGTTAATTTAAAAAATACTTCAATTCTGCGCTCGTTATCGAAACTAACAGCACTAACAAAGGCCCCAAGCATATCCGAGCGAAGTTTTGGCGCAGTTCTGCCTTTTAGAGTTAATAATGTCAAGAAGCGTTCTATTAAGTAACATCTTGTTGCCTCTTTCCCGCTCATGCAATATAAGGAACCCCGCATTTACAAAGCGTTGCCAATTTTGTGTGGCACACTTTGCTGCTGAAATACAGGAGCCCACTTCATAATGTGAATTTTTCTTTTTGAAACTATAACTATTCCGTGAAGGAAAACATCGTGACGAAACCGGAGTGCCTGAGGTGTAAAAATAACTTTTTTTCTAAGTTACGCACATTTGTGAAGTTATAGTAGCAATACCATTCGCTAACTGTGCAGGAAAACATCATAAAGAACCCTGATTGTCTGAAGTGTTGACGTACCTTAGCGCTTGAAATTGTCAATCCACGATGTGTGCGCGTGGTGATTAAGCCCATACTCTCTCTCTGAGAGAAGGCCTGTGCCCTGCAGTGAGACGTATATAGGCTTTATAAACAAAAATGGTATGTTACCTATGTTTCACATCGACATAAAATATTATTTTAGTCTAGCGTGATTAATAATATTAGAAAAATATAAGAATATAAACTTTCAATGACTTATTTATTTTATTTTGAAGAAGACTAACAGCACATTACAACATAATAACAGCAACATAGGAAACAGAAGGCGAATTACAAGTCTTTACTTAATAATACAGTATAGCGAGATAAACACATGTCAACTCTGCGCACTACTAACTCTAGTATTCCTGCATCGCGCATACAAAAAGATGTCAGGAGTTAGCGTAAATAAGACGAACATCAGTTGGTTGTGATCGAGCTAATTCCCCCCCCCCCTCCCCCTTTCCTGTATACTTAGATACTTATTGATTGTTTTTATATTTGTGTTCATAGCCGAGTGTCATACATACAACTTATTTAGTTCACCATCAACATGTTTCTGAGAAATTATTGTTTACAACAATGCCAAATACATACATAACTGCCGATAAACTGCTGCGCAGTTTGGTAAATTTTTTAACCTTTTTGTTATTTTTTCTTCAATAAAATCTTTAAATACAATACAATACCGGCCGACGTCCGGCATATAGCATCTGCACGGCCGGAAAATTCGCTTTATAGTGTACGAGTCAAATTCAATGAATTTAAAATTTCCACAAACAGCCACCGCCTGTAGATGACATACCATTTAGACTACAATATGTGTGTCCCGGGATGTAAACACAGTAGACATTCTAGTCTGGAAAAGATAAACATTTATGCAAGGTGTTACTCCCTCAGACTACCTGTAATCGCAGAGGAAAGGTTTCCTAGTGCAGGGCTAGTGTCATGTATTTCTGGCAAAGCTGTTGGTTAAAAAAGCATTATTAGGGATCCGTTGCGGTGCGGTGGTAGCCTAGTGGGTAGAACATTGGACTCTGAAGCGGGAGACCCAGGTTCGATTCCCAGTGCGGGCATGTACCTATGACTTTTCTTTCTAAGTTATGTACATTTGTGAAGTTATAGTAGCGATACCACTCGCTAACTGTGAAGGAAAACATCGTGAGGAAACCTGGATGTCTGAGCTATTCACATACCTCAACGCTTGAAATCGCCAATCCGCGGTGGGCACGCGTGGTGATTAAGCCCATACTCTCTCTCTGAGAGAAGGCCTGTGCCCTGCAGTGGGACGTATATAGGCTGCTTATATATATATTATATATTATATATTAGGGTTCCGTAGTCGACAAGGAACCCTTATAGTTTCGCCATGTCCGTCCGTTTGTGTATCTGTCTGTCTGTCCGCAGCCTAGTTCAGAGACGATTAGTACGAGAAAGCTGAAATTTGGCATAGACATACATATTAAGTGGAATAAAATCTTTATTTTTTTTTGGGGTCTCTCCTATCTACACCTTGTTTAGATCCGTATGGCATCGGATTAAGAATAGCGTCACTCCATTTCCTTCCGTGGATGTCGTAGAAGGCGACTAAGGAAATAAATTACCAGGAGACAGGCAGCAGCGTCTTCCTGAGATTCCAACCGCATACTGCGATCGCCAACCCGCCTGCCAAGCGTGGCGATTATGAAAACCACGAAGGAGGCCTATGTCCTGCAGTGGGCATTAAATGGCTGATAATGAATAATTTTTTTATTTAGGGTTTCTCCTGCAAAATATTAAGCTTTGAAGCGCAAATTTTTATCCAAGTAGGCTCCCTCTCCTGGCTAAACGGTTGATTGTAGAAACGTGAAAAATTTCATGGCAGTAGCACATATAATGAACTTAAAACAAAAACTATCACGGCTAAGTAGGCTTTACAAGTTAACGAGTAATAGGTGACCAACTTCTAAAAGGAAAAATTCGTACAAAATCCCTTGAAAATTACGTTGATGGTGTTATTACATCTGTAAAGCAGATAAAACTCCCTTTTTCTACGGAACCGGAACGCGAAACGCGTGGCCCGACACGCACTTGGCCGGTTTTTGATTTTCATTTTTCAGGTCTATATAATTACTTGTGTTGACCATTGTGTAAGCATGAGCAGCTTATATGTGTCCAAGAATTCCTCCGACCTTGCGAGGAAATTGAGCCCAGACATTCTCTCCTTCCTTTTTTTACTCTCCAAGAGATGGCGTGGAGGAATTCTTCCAAGCCACGCGAGTCCACCTCGGATTGGTGATATTAAGCGCTGAGGTATTTGAACACACCTCTAAAGTTTAACAAGAAATGCAGCCCTAAATAAAACATAACATAAAGTCACGCCTGTATCCGAGAGGGGTAGGCGAATCCTAGGGACTCCCATTTCCCACAAGGAAGAAAGATTGATGAAACAAATACATCGAGCGAATGTGGCTGAAAGGGCTGTGAATAAAGATGGTGGATCTGGATGGAATTGGCTGATGAATTGTAGGAAGGGAGACGTGCAGTATGGATTGTAGAAATTGATCTGGATTGGATATGGATTGTCACTACCGTAGCCCAAAATAAAATATGATATAACCCGTGTCACTTCCTCTGAACAATTCAAATGCGCCTCATCTCTTTAGTACAAATTTCCGTATTTGAGCAGAAAAAGTGGCGATGTTGAACACGACGAGTTCCGAAAGAAATTGAAACTTGAAATTGTAATGTGACTTTGTCAAAGTTGCAAACTTTGCTCGTAGCGAACTTGTGTTGGCAATCCTATCAAAGTGTGTGAGAAATTGCCGGGATGCTTTGCCCATCTGTCACTTTTGTTCTTTATACGGCTATAAGCGTTTTGTCGCGCGGCCAAAAACGATTTTAAATTAATTCGGGACTTTACGAGGAGTTTTATTCAGCTCGCACTTTACGTCGGCGTCGGCTCGAATCGTTGCAAATTATTAGCTATCCGAAATGGAGCTCCAATTTTTAAACTATATAGTATTCACAACATCAAGTTTTCCGCGGATGTATCGACTGCATTCATTTCCGACAAACTGAATGAAATATTGATTAAACATTAAAGAAGAATGAAATGATTTTCTAGTATTATACAGGTATATTTTTCGTTCATCTCCTCCTTCCTTTATTTTAATTTATGTATGTTTATTCTATATGTATGTACCTTTTATATAACATAACATAAACTCACGCCTGTATCCCAGAGGGGTAGGCAGAGACCAGGGACTGCCGCTTGCTACGATGCTGACAGATCACTTTCCCTTCCTCAACATTCATTGGTAGTTGCATGCACGCACGCCGGTTTCAGGTACTTTTTATCTTGCCCTTTGCTAATACATCCCCTATTTGGTCCAAGTATGTCCGTCTGGTTCGTCCCTTACCAGCCCTTCCACCCACATTCGCTCGATATGTGTATACCGTTCAAAATATCTTGCTTAATATTGTTTAGTCGCACCGACTACCCGTCATTTAGCTTCTCTATTTTTTCCCGTCATTGGTTGGTTGGAGGAAATTACTTTTAGTAATAAGCCCGTCAATTCCACTGTGCTATATGTTGTTATTATTATTAATTCCTGGTGTACAAACAATAAAGAATATTCTATGTATCTATCTAAATGTTTATAGTGCTACTTATCCCGAGGGCTGGTGCCTACTTCGGGCAGTGGGTGTGAGGTAATGCTGCCAGCTTTCTCGGGAACTTACCGGTCAACGGCAGCGATTTAGCTTCGACTTTCTATTTAAATTATTAGTTTTTTTCTGTTTCAATTCTTAGTTTATTACTATTTGTATTGTGACTTCACTAAATAGATAATTTTATAAATATTATTAAACAAAGTTAAGGTTTACCTATGTCTTAAAAATGTAAAAGGGTTGTGTTAGTATATTAAAAGTCTGACACTTATCCCACACATACTTGCAGACAATTTTCGCTGGAACGACGTATCGTACCGTGATGTTACTCGCTGCCGCGATTATTGTGACGATTGTCTTTATGGGACATTTTAAGCTGGCTTATAGTAAAAGACACTAAATTCATATATCGACCAAATTCCCCATGTGTTAGCTAAGGGCGAGATAAAAGAAAATGCCGGAAACCGGCGAGCGTGCATGTCGTATCTTATGAATGTTCAAGAAGCCAAAGATGTTTTTCGGAGTTGTGGTAAGTCCTTTGGCTTACCACAACTCCGATTTAATATAAAAACCGGCCAAGTGCGAGTCGGAATCGCGCACGAAGGGTTCCATACCAACGTTAGACACAAAAAGCGAGAAAAAACGGCACAAAATCACGTTTGTCGTATGGGAGCCTACCTTAAATATTTATTTTATTTTAATTTAATTATTTACTTTTGAAGCGAATATAGAACTAAATATTCTATGAGTATTTCAAGCGTTTGCCTGATGCCGTTATTAATGTCGACCAAAAAGCAGTCGGCAGCTTCAATGTGAAGTAGGTATATTTAAATATATCCCAAAATGTAATGGCGCCAAGCCCGCATGCCGCGTGTGTGAGCTCGGCGGACCATGATGCAGTGGCCCGGTGGTCGCTAATGCGAACTTTCCGCGGTTTCGCAAACGCGCGGCCTGCTCAGTCAATTTGTGCGGGCGCTCGGGCTATCTTGCCGGGTATCTCTCAACTAATGAATACACCATGAGGTGGTTTGAAAGCCATAGCAAAATGGCTTGTTTTAGAAAAAAACACTTTCCAAAAATATCTCGACACAAACTAGAATTTTTTAGAATTATTAGTAGCCCACCAGAGCGGCGCATGCGTGCCGTGGGTCCGCGAGTCATTGTTCTGATAGACAGAGAGGCAGAACTAATTGTTCGCGCATTTTTAACAAGATTTATCTTTTTTTTATTTACGTCTATACTTAAAATAAAAACTGACCAAGTGCGAGTCGGACTCGCGCACGAAGGGTTCCGTTCCACTATCTATACAAAATTTGAATATTTTAAGCATCTAACTGTTGCCATTATTAATATCGAGCAAAAAATCACGTTTGTTATATGGGAGCCCCCCTTAAATATTCATTTTATTCTGTGTTTAGTATTTGCTGTTATCGGCAACAGAAATAATCATGTGTGAGAATTTTAACTGTGTATCTATCACGGTTCATGAGATACAGCCTGGTGAAAGGCAGACAGATGGACAGTGGAGTCTTAGTCATAGGGTGCCTTACCCTTTGGGTACGGAACCCTAAAAAGACTAATAAGCTGAATAGATGCCATTTTAAATTACTGATTACATAACGGCGGATTTTAAACCACCCAGATTTCAGCGTGTACACAACGTGTTTTCCAACTAAAACTTTCGTAAGCACTACATTATTAACTTAATTCCGGATTTACGTAATTGAATTTTTGTCGGAAAAGTCCGACGAGGTTTCGCTGTGATTCGCAGAGCTAGGTAAATCTGGAATTGAGTTAGGTAAATTTGGATTGAAAAACCATACAAAAAATCCAAATCAAACATTACATTCATTGACTGTGACTTAATGAATTTTGAAAAATACTCATTAAATTAAAAAATTAAATTAAATGTAAACTAAGACCTGTTAACACGGAGGGGTAGGCCAGAGACCGGGCCTCGATTCTGTTAGTGCATTGTAGTATAATGACAGGTACACTGTCGGGTCACGTGACGTGTTTTTTCGTACCATTGACGCCTAGAAGGTTTGATGGGTGTGCCCGCGTAGACTTAAAGCAGCCCTGAAATGAAAACTGCCATGTTCATGCAGTTGTCATGTTACTACAATGCATTAACAAAATCTAGGCCCTGGGTTTGCCACTTGTCATAATCCTGACAGTGCTCAATCAACATTACTTACTCGTTGCATGCTCGCGCGCTGGTTTTGGGTACTTTTTATCTTGTCCTTTGCTGCCCCCTTTGGTCGAAGTCCGCCTGGGACGTCCCTTGCCAGTCCTTTCACTCACTTACTATAGTGACCAGGCAAGTACGTCACAAACATGAAAACACACCCAAATACGAACCCACTCTTGGTCTCCTCACCCGATGCCCTCAGTCTGGGTGTTTACATGTTCGTGATGTCCTTTCCTAGTTTGAGACCGGGACAAAGTGATAGTGTTGTGTGGAAGTTATTTATTTTATTTCCATAAGCTCTTCTATTTCTGTTTTTTTTATCAGAGTTTCATATAATTTTATTTATATTACTTCAAAGTATAGAAGTATAGAAGCCCATACTCTCTCTCTGAGAGAAGGTCTGTGCCCTACAGTGGGACGTATATAGGCTGCTTATGATGATGATAGAAGTGTCCTAACTACAGACACTCCCACACAACAGCTCTGGGAGTAGGGAATGACTGAAAACATTAAATTTTAACTGAAAATCAGCGCTACACACTTTAACAAGCGTGATAGCACCAGCTGAGTCGTTCCATTTTGCCTCACTAAACTAGTTATATGTAACATAATGTGATTAAGTACTTACTTTAAGCTAGATTGTGAATGGCAATAAACTTATTTTTATTCTTCTTCTTTATTCTCTTACCGGATATGTCTTAAGTACGAGAATAAAATAAAATGCGTTATCTCCAGTGTTCCTCATTATACAGACTCCGAAATAACGATGCTACTCTAAGCACTTCACAGCCGCACAAACGCTTCAGTCAGCCGTATCAGAAAGCCTATTTGATTTCATTGGGACAGAAGCTCACAAATGCTGGTTTACCTCGGTCAACTGCCACAAGAGTGGGCAGGGCAGTATTGAAACGAGGGAATCGTATAAATGCTTTTGCTTATCATTGTATGCTACTGTTGTGTTCCATGTTTTATTTGTGCTGTTACACGTAATTAATTAGATGTGTTATGCTTTGTATACGTGTGTGTTTTATGAAAATAAATTATTTATCTATCTATCTAAACTCACAATGTGGATGAATTGTTATAAATGTCATTAATTAATTGAACCTAGGAATTTCTTAGGTATCTCAGGTTTCGAAATGCAGCTAACAGTGAACTTATGTTTTTTTGTTTGTTTATGCTGTCTGTGTCCTATTTTCCACAAAAAATTTCGTTTCAAATCAGCCAACCTACAGTATGAGGCACACATATAACGAATGACTCTGTTACAGTTAGATATATTTTGTACAAATTTTAATGCACTTAAATCTAAAGTTCTTATGTTTCCTTTGTTATGTACTCAAACATGTTTCTTTTTTAAAAAGAAATAGTATTTTGTAGTTCAACCGGCAATAGAATTTACTGCGATTTGAAGCCACTCCAAGGTGTATTATGGAATAACATAAGCCTAAAGACCGTTTCCTCAGTATCGAACCACGTTCATTAAGCGAAATACACAATTCTGAAACATGATATGTTTACTGTCAGATAATTTATAACTTCTGCTTGATTGAAGTGATTTTATTATTTATTAAAAAACCAATTTTCAGGTTTTGCGTTATTTCAATAATACATTGTTTTATATTATTATTATTTTATATTTGTTTTTTCCTGGTGTACAATAAAAATATTATTATGTTATCTTGCCTCATCTTACGTGAGAAGCAGCCTGAAAGGAGTAAATCTAAACGCGCCTGCAAATCCGTCAGAAAAATGTGTCGGTTGCCGATTGCTTCGTCTCTCTTGCCGGATTTCGGCTCATTGTTTTCACTTTGAAAGGAGGCAAATAAAATAAATCCTGTTTTTTGGCCGCTATTCGTTTGAATTCAAATTGGAACAGTCAGCAGTTTATTTTCAATTTAGAGCTTTTATTTGCTTATGCTTATGTTACGTTCTAGGGGTGGGTTCGTGATCGGAATAGCACTTTATACACCGATGAATAAGAGTAGGATTTATTTACGCACTATTTCTTAACATCACAACACTTTAACAACAAACACTTAATCACACTGCACTGATCCGATAATACTTGTAGTAGGTACTTAGTTTCTCTCTCCGCTTGTACTTCGTTTCGCTTCCGCTTCCAAAGTAAAACTGACTCGCGGCACGCGTCGTCCCCGCTTATATACCGTTTGAGATGTTCTAGAAAACTCCATCAAGTCGTGGAAGGTTCTGCCGTCTCGCTCGATCTTGATGTCTCTGTCACACCTTTCCGGAATGTTCGGACTATAGCTATCCCTCTCTAACAGTGCTCCCTCCTATTGAAAATTTCGTCATATACTGAAATGTACTTCAAGGACCCATAAGGGGTCCTGAAAATGCCTGAAAACGGGTTTTCAGGTTATGGCGTCATCGGATAGAGGGTGGCCTGAAACGGACTGAAAACATGTTTCAGGCGCCTGAAAACCATGGTAAATTGGGTGAAATTTTGATAAACTAGTATGTGACAGAGCACCCTCTGAAACGGCCTGAAACGGTATTTCAGCCTGGTGAAAACGCCTCCAAGGCACGGAAAAACGCGTTCAAAGTTTTACCTCCTATCCACCGTCGTAACACTTATTTACGTAGCCTTCAGGGCATCCGCTGCGCTTTCACCGCACCGTGTTCGTAGTAGCAAAATCACATGTAGGTAACGGTGGGGGGACATATCATTTAAGAGCATTCAAAATTTTTGCGTTCTTAAAATTATATATGTTACGACCAAAAAACTTGTAGAATTTAAAAGATTTTACTCGTAAAACAGTGATAGCCTCACGCCGGTCGTGGGTTCGAATCCCGGCATGTACCAATGACTTTGTATTCTAAGTTACGTACATTTGTGAAGTTGCAGTAGCAATCATCATCAGCCATTTGGCGCCCAATGCAGGACATAGGCCATGGTTGTGAAAACCATGAGGGGTTTTGCCATAATCGCCACGCTTGGCCGGCGGGTTGGCGATCGCAGTATACGGTTGGAATCTTAGGAAGACGCTGCTGCCCGTTTCCTGGTAATTGATTTACTTAGTCGCCTTCTACGACATCCACGGAAGGAAATGGAGTGACGCGTTTCTTAATCCGGCGTCACACGGAGCAATACCACTCGCTAACTGTGAAGGAAAATATCGTGAGGAAATCTGACTGTCTGAGGTGTTCACATGGCTCAGCGCTTGAAATTGTGAATCCGCGGTGGGCACGCCTGATAATTAAGCCCATACTATTTCTTTCAGAGAAGGCCTATGCTCTGCAGTGGAACGTATACACCCCTAGGCTAAATAAAAAAAATTGTTAATACCAGCAAATTGTTTGTATCGACTATATCTTAAGACGTTCCAATGTTTGCCACTCTAAATTATTTCTCATATTCATAATCCAGGTTTGAGTCCTCTGAAATAGAGTGATGCACGTCCATGTAATGACTAAGGAGATTCCAACCAAGTTTGTAATAAACCGACTCCATTCTCGATGGTAAAACTTGCATGCGCTCTTTGCGTCTGTATTTTGGAAGAAGGCCATAAAAAGTACTAATTGCAGAAATTTTGTGTAATATAACTCGTTTACAACATAATTAAAAGCCTGTGCAAATTTATACGCTACAGGAATTTTCAGGGTTCAGTGGAATAACAAATAAACTCATTTTCACTAAGTTAGATTTGCACCTAACGCCTGATATTGGTAGGCAAAGACACGGTTTAAGAGGGTGTCTCACGTGGCGATTCCCATACAAGCGTAGTTTGGTTTTTATTTACAAACGACATGCCGGATTGTAATGCAAAAATATTTAAAAGACACAAATCGAGAATTAATCATGCTCAAAAATGGAAATTATTATCAAAAAGAAATTATAGTCTTGTGAAGTTTCTATAAAAAGTCTTATGAGGCTCAAATTTCTTTTTTGTTCTGTTATTCTTAGTTGTAAGCAGGAGCAAACCTTGATTTGTGTTGAGATCATTGAGATCCGTCATGTCATTTGTGAACTAAAACCAAACTACGTTTGTATGGGAATCGCTTCACGAGGGAACTGCTTAAAATGTGCGTGACGAAGTCAGTTCAGCGCCATCTGCAGAGTTCTTGGGAACTACTTTTTATTCTTAATAGTCAAAAAGAAATCCTCCCTTTTGATATACATGGGAAAGTCGATCAATCTACAGATTAGCAATTAGGAAGATTCGGCAATGTTCATCGAATTGTCATAAGGGGTCATCCATGAAGTACGTCACACTAATTACCCCTCCCCCGTTTTTGTCACTGTTGGTCACATTTGTGAGACCCCCCCACTCCTTAGTGGGACGTGACATATTCTGCAATTTTACATCTAGAAATTACTTAGTTAAAACAGCAATTAGGAAATTAGTTTTATTTGCATTTAGATTATGTTTTAATATCATCAACATCATATGAAACATTTAAATTTTTTTTTTTTATTAATTATATTTTTGAAACGTGACGTTACAAAACTTAAGATGAGGGATCTTAAGTTTTGTGACACCCACCTCTTGTCATACAATGTCACATTTTGTCGACCCCACGACATGTTACAACGAGGCAGTCAATAACTGTGAATTATAGTTTTATGGTCGTGCCTGGCTTTCAGCTTGACAGAATCTGTTGGGACTCCAACTCAAACTCTTTGCACAAACATACGGGACCCGCTACCAGTAACTTATACACTGCATTCTTAACACAGCCCGTGTCGTGGCCTCTCCGAAGGCTTTCATTGCCCCACGTCAAAGCTTGCCCGCCTGTAATTAAGCGGGTCGCTTAAACACTGCCTTTACCTTACAGCCTTGGGGTCAGGGCTTAACCGAGTTTGGCCTTTATCGCATAATGCTCAGTGTGATTGGTTGATCGAGTTCGATACCTGCTGCCATTACAGGGTAGGTGTGTCCGCGAATTCGTTCACGTGTTATTTGAAGTAAAAATGTTCTAACTGTGTAAATAAATAAAACCACACAACACAATCATTTATCCTTGTCTAAGGTAGGCGGGCAAGGAAATTACAAAATAAATACACAATAAATATGGAATATACACAGACCGAGGCTACGCGTCGTGTGAAAAACGAATAATACACTGTCTTTGTGCAATAAAGAATTAATAATAATACTAATCGCATTAACTCTCATACTTAGTGAATTTATGTTTTTTAGGGTTCCGTACCCAAAGGGTAAGGGACCCTATTTCTAAGACCGCTGTCCGTCCGTCCATCCGTTCGTCTTTCACCGAGATGTATCTCATGAACCGTGATAGTTAGACAGTTGAAATTTTCAGAGATGATGTATTTCTGTTGCTGCCATGACAAAAAATAGAATAAAATAGATATTTAAGGGGTGCTTCCGTACAATCAACTTGATGTTTTTGTCGTTTTTTGCTCGATATTAATAACGGCAACAGATAGACGCTTGAAATATTTAAATGTTGCATAGATAATAGTACGGAACCCTTCGTGCGTGAGTTCAACTCGCACTTGGCCGGTTTTTTCTTAAGGACTCGCGATGCTCATACATCCGTTTGTACCCTTCGGGTACGTGACTTTAAAAAGCGTCATAACGCTGATATCCCATAATAAGCAATGGTATCCATTTAAGAGCCATCACTCACGACGACTTAAAAACTGGCCAAGTGCGTGCAAAACCTTGGGCAGTATAGGGTTCTGTAGAGAGAGAGTTTTTTTTCTGCTTTACTGACCTAACAACTTCAATAAAGTAATTTTCAATGGATTTCGTACCTACAAAGTTTTCCTTTTATAAGTTGGTCGCCTATTACACGGTAACTTGTCGCCTACTTAGCCGTGATAGTTTTACTAAGTTCATTATGATAATTTGTGCTAGGTACTACCGTGAATTTTTTCACGATTCTACAATCAACCGTTTAGCCAGGAGAGGGGAGAGTGCTCTGCTTTGACAAAATTTGCGCTTTAAAGCTTCTTATATCGTAAACGGAACCCTAAATCAAAAATGGTTTTATCTTGTATCTTGTATACCCACCAAAATTTCATACCTGATTTTGGTGTAGGGGAAGTACCCTAGAAAAAAATTGTGATTTTATTCTACCGTTATGTCGGCATAATAAATATGTATATCAGTGCCAAAGGAGAATGATCAAAAACAGTCTATGTTGTGCTTTAAGCATTTATACCTCAAAATGTTTCTTTTGAAAAATGATTTCATAGTTCTATTTAATAAATTAAAAGAATCAGGGGTTTTTATTAATTTATTTAAAAGTAAATTAAATAATATATGTATTGATTGTATAACTAAAAAACTTCAGTCAGTCAATACAGATTACAAACACAGATTAGATTACATTATAGCAAAAATCGCAAATCGTGTACATACATAAAATGCGAAAGTGCAAACTGCAAACGGGGAGTTTTTGACGGGAATTCAAATTGATTCCAGTGGATTTTATACTGTTCAATTAGTGTATTTTATTGTTAAAATAACCATGTGTATGAACAATCCAACCGGCCCTTCTGAAAATCATTGGGGGAGGCTTTTGTCCAGCAGTGGACGTCCAATGGCTAAAATGATGATGATGATGATGATGATGTATGAAAAATATGTGGAATAAATAACTAAAATTAATCGCCATTGTGGGCTTAGGATAGTCTTGTTTGTGCTTATTTATCAGAAAATATCTCTTTGTCCATTAGGCTCCTTAAACACTGCGACTTTTTGCAGCGATATAGTCATATATATTTTGTATTTTATACAGAATTATTACTTAGCACTAACTAACCATTCCTACCTAATAATGACCTATGTTTATAATTCAAACTGACTAGGTGCCAATGCCATCCCAAAATAACACCAAACCACCAAAGTTGTAATAACCTCAAAACATGGTCTCAAAATTAAGATTTCTCGAAACTCCCACCTAATATTTTTATAATATAGTTTACCGTTTGTTTCATCAATGCGTAAAAAGACGCAAAAATAGACAAACTCCTATAGTAAATTGATCATTCTCCTTTCAGCTCTCTAGTACTTATCGTCTCTGAGCCAAGCCGCAGACAGACAGACAGACGAATATTCTTTTTGTTGCACTAACCCGTGCTGAGGACAATGTTTTAAAAACCTATTTAGAGGCTAAAAATTCCACCCATGCCGGGACTTGAACACGCGGCCTCTGGCTAACCGTGCCAGCGCTCTCCCAACTGAGCTAATGGGCAAGTGCAGGCATCGGCGAAATTTCGAGCCTACAAACTTCTCTGTATTACGTAGAGGCGGCGATATCTGGGCTGCAAGTGATGTAAATTTCTTCGGTATAAAGCGAATTGAGTAATTCGCTAAATAGATAAACCACTTCCTAGGCCTTACTTTGCTTCTCAATAATGTCTCAAGACGCGCTTAACGCTTAAAGTCGTCGTGGGCAATGCCTCTAAAGGCTTTTTAAAAATAATGGCAATCACTATAAAAATTACGTCAGAAACATAAATATTGGCACTTTGCACAGTAAAAAAATATTACATTGCAATAAAAAAACTCCTATAATAAAAATACGTCTGAAAAAAATATTTTTTTTTTAATACAGTTGCTCAAAAAGTGGCGTATTGCAGGGTCGTATAGCGTTCGGGATATGGGCGTTCTCTTTCCCAACTGTCAAAATAATGACATATAATGACTAATGATGCCTATTAAAAAGAAAAAGCAACCACGAAGTTTTTACTAAAAAAAAATCATAGAAGTTTTTATAATTCATGCAAATATTTCTAAAAAGAAGCTACTAATTTGTTTCCAATTTGTAAACGAGTAAGGTTAGGTTTCATTTCATTTCATCTCATTAAATTTAATTTTCATTTCATATCAATAAAAAATTCTACTGAAGACTTGGCTATATGGGCATAGTTCCCTTTGCCTACCCAGAATGGGTGAAGAAAAAAAAATCTTTGCTTATATTCTTTTACGGTTGGCGCCATTTTCCAAAAATTTTTTTTATTAAATTGCTTCATCTGTATTAAAAATAGTCGTTCAGTACACGTGCGGAACCGTCATTGCAACTTTTTCCAACTGTCAACCCTCACCTTCGGCTGCGCTGCGGCTCGGGTAGAACTCTTTGCAATGACAGGCTTTTCGCACTCGTAATGAATTATACTATTCATCGCTATAAACTAATAAGCAGCTCTAAAATAGATCGTTTTCACTTCATGTTTTGATAGTTCAGTAGTATTGTGTCAATATACTGATACGGAGGATCCGGGTTCGGTCCTCAACTGTTCATATTAAAGTTAACAGAAGATATTTTTAAGTTAAAACTAGCAATTCTAACGATGACAAGCTTATTACATAGTTAATATAATTAAATTCGTAATTTTATAGAGCAAACCCCTTAGTGAGACAAAATATCGGTAACTAAAAAGTCGCAGTTTATATGTTACTTTGAATAAAACATTCTGATTTTATTTTAAAGGTCGTAAGTTGTAGTTTAAAACTCTATTATAAAGTTTTAAATTTGAATGTTGATAAAGCAAAAGATATCTGTCACGATTATGGCAATTTCCAGACCCTGGTCTCTGCCTACCCCTCCGGGATACAGGCGTCAGGTTATGTTTTGTTGTTTATATATATCTCTATAAGTAATGCATAAACGCAGCCCGTTCCAATCCCGCAAGTCAACTGCTCATACATTACAAAGAGTTATCGTTTGCAGCATGTTCGCAGTTTAATTTCCAACCAAAATAATAAATATCAGGGACGTTTATTACCTCGCATTTTCCAAACGGTGACACTCACACTGTTTTAAAAATGCATTGCTGGTTGCACTTGCTTTAAACAAATGCGTAGGAAACTATAGATCACCAGAGAAACTTAAACAGTTCTGTAACGTGCACTATCTTGCATGCAACTAAGGAAGTTTCATATTTGTTTAGAGTTCACATACGTTCGTGCACTTGCGAACTAGTTTGGTATCTATTTCTCACTAAGACTAGGACTAGTTACCGAATGAAGTGTCAAAAGTAGTTAAGGTAACTCTGAAGGAAAACAATTAAAATACAGGGTGTTTTCTAAGCCGCCCAATTTATATACTTTATTGCACACATAAAAACACATGAATAAAACACAACATTTACAGAAAAATCAAAAAGTGTACATGGCGAGCTTATTTCCTTTATAATTCACAACAACTTGGCTATCAAATTTCGAAAAATAGTATCTCAATTTTTTTAAAACGGGTTTTTGCATTTTTGAAAGTGAAAGTGGACTGCATTTCACGTGGTTTGGTGTTCACAGGTTTAACAGCACATGTTTGGCTCTTACAAACACCTATTTTCATACGAATTACTGAAATAATTATCAGCAAATTCCAGTATATATTTTATCGTGGTACAAATTGAAAACACAGCACCTCAGCACAACAAATTCAAAACTCTATTAACTGTGTGAACTTGCTAGGTATTAAATTTGTTGTGGGCAATTACGAATTTGTGTATTTGGTGAGTTTACTAAGTTAAGTGGCGCTTGTAAATTGAAAGTGTTTCAGTTAGTTAATTGAACAAAATGAGCCAAAAACATATCATGTACTCACGTTTGAATCCCGGTAAGTGGAGGCCAACGCTTGCCAACTGCCCCAATCCCGACAGAACTCCTTCGCTTCATCAACACTCATTAGTCGTTGCATGCAAACGAGTGTCTATAAAGCATTACTATTGTTCTAAGAGTACTTTTTTGTGAAATTTCACTATTATTCTGCTCTGTAGTGGCGACCAAATGCCGCCAATTTGGTAGATAATGCGTCTTCAACGGACTGAGATCACTACGCGACTCCAAGGAACGTTTCATCTTGTATCATTTCACCTATGATAACTCGTCGGCCGCTTGTCTATACTAGAATTCATTACATCAAGTGATATTACATTGCTGGTTTATTTCTCCTAAAATCAACCTTTACATTTTTGTTTCAGTCGTCCTTAACGTAACTGATTAGTGTGCAAGTATGTAAAGCTATGTGGCGACTGGTACTAATTGGAAATGTATGCTGGATGATTTGAGCTATGTTACTTCGATGAATTGTTTCAAGACGATGCGTGCCTCGGCGCTTGCTGCTTAGGTGAAACGTAGCATCGAACAAACGAGATTTGTAAAATCGAAAATTGAATATATTGAAATATCGAACAAACAAACCGTCAATGAGTCGCAATTGATGAAATGTATTTCAGTGAAACGTATTTTGGAGTGGCGTAGTGAACCCCGACGGGGGGACTGTGTATTCTTCCCTGTCAGACAGTGATTTACTGAAGGCTGCGACATTGGTTAAGTTCGTAAAGCGCAGATTTAATAAAATCATAATATACGCCTTGATATTTTGAAAATTATAAAAAAGTCCTAGAAAAAAGTTTTTGTTAGTTACGAACTCTTATTGGAATATCTCAGGAAATGCAATTGTTTGAAACAACACTTTAAACTTCATTATTAGTTTTTTGGAGAGGATAGTAAAATTACCACTCGTCGACGGTAAAAAATTCTTACAGACATGAGCATCAGAATTATATAATATTACATAACTTACCACTTGAGAGAAGTGATTTGTATCTTGCAGTGGAATGTATTAGAGCATTTCGCTGCCCCAATCCGTATAAAATCCACAGTTTTGTCCGTATAAAATCCATCAATTTTGGGGCCGTTCCTTTTCCTTGTATACGTAAATGATTTGCCGTTTATGGTACAAAACATGTCCGAGATAGTATTATTTGCAGATGACACGTCACTTATTTTTAAAATTAAGAGACAAGAAAATAATCTTGACGATGCAAATGATGCTCTCTCGCGTGTGTTGGATTGGTTCACGGCAAATAATCTGCTTCTAAATTCCAAAAAGACAAAATGTATAAAGTTTACCTTATCAAACGTAAGATTAGTTGAAAACAACATTGTACTCGGAAAGGAAAAACTAGAATTTGTAGAAGATACCGTTTTTCTAGGCATCACAATCGATTCAAAATTGCAATGGGGTCCTCATATTGTAAAACTAGCACACAGGCTTAGTTCTGCAGCATATGCAGTCAAAAGAATTAGAGAGCTCACTGACGTTGCAACTGCTAGGCTTGTTTATTTTAGTTACTTCCATAGTATTATGTCCTACGGCATACTACTGTGGGGTCGGGCAGCAGACATTGAGACGATCTTCATCTTACAGAAGAGAGCCATCCGATTTATTTACAAGTTAGGTAGTAGGGATTCGCTAAGAGATTTCTTCAAAGAAACCAACATCTTAACAGTTGCATGTCAATACATTTATGAAAATATAATGTACGTTAGAAAAAATATCAAAGACTTCGAAAATGTTGGTGGCCACCATGATGTTAATACTAGAAATAAACATAAATTGTCATTTCCACTATTTAGACTTGCAAAAGTTAACACATCCTTTATGGGGCACTGTATAAGGTTCTACAACAAAATTCCTCAAGATATATTAGAGTTACCTCCAACGCGATTTAAAAAATGTGTTAAGCACATTCTGTGCAAAAAGGCTTACTATAACATCAAGGATTATTTAGAAGACAAAGATGTTTGGCATTAAAAGGTAGATTAATATTATTTAAAGGACGATTGTGACTAGTGTTCAACACATTCATGACTAATATTTTAAGTTGAAAACTCTGTTAATTAAGTTAAAACGTGTTTTGAAAAGAATAAATGTGGAGTTTCTATGTTAGCTTCTTCTCCACATAATCCATTAATTGTGAAACTAACAACTTTGACGTTCATTAAGTAAACATTCTGTTTTTACAATGAATAAAAATATTTGAATTGAATTGAATTGAACAATATTACTTATCCTTGGTTGGAAAAATACAGTTGAAATGTATAAAAACGGATTTCAAGTAAACAGTTTGGTGCTCGTCACATGCAAAGTTCTTTAACATAGATTTTAAAGTGAAAGATAGTGCTCGCTGTAGACTGGAGGGCAGCCAAACTTTTGTTTACTTTGTCAAATTGAAATATCACGTACACTCCTTTCGCTGCTTTATAATTACGCTTAACTGCAGTCCGGTAGCGAGGCGTTAAGCATGCTGATGACGTTTTATTTGACATTTACATCTACCTATTCCTAGATTCGGTCCGGAATCACTTCCTTGAACATTTGTCGGAAGAGTGCGACTAGGTTTCGCTTTTATTTGAAGAGAGAGGGGTGATTCCGGAATTAAGTTAAGAAAGTCTTAGTTCCAAAATTTGCATCCATATTTAATTTCATCCAGCTTTTGTCTCGGTGTAAAAAGAAATCTTTCAAAGTCAAAAAACTTATAATAGGGGGTGATAGAACGAACTAATGACCAAGAACGAGCAAACGACTTGACAGATATTTACGTATTTCGACGATTATTATCAAAGGTTTGTGTTAACAAAACTGAGTGAAATAATATATGGACGCAAATATGGCGGGGTGGATGGTGACTGAATGTGCGACGTTAGTGCAATAGCCTTAGAACGCCAGATGGCGTTTACATAGTACACCCCTCTATCTATCCATCTACCCATCGATCCAGCTCATGAAAAATGCCCACTGCTGGGGACATGCCTTTTCTCTGCCGACCCTCAAAGTCCCCTGCCAATTTTGGGCATTGCTAGATGCGAATGTCAAGTGAAACGTCATTATTAGGATGTCCAGCCAATAGATGGTTGCGAACATTTTCCACGCAGCACCTTAGTCTACATTAATACAATATACAAACAGAAACTTCCTCCTGCATCCCGGAGGGGTAGGCAGAGACCAGGATTTGCCACTCGTTCCGACAAACCATCTTTACGTCATTAAAATTGCATGCTCGCCGGTTTCAAATACTTTTCATCTTGCCCTTCCCTAATACATCTCGTTTGGTCGACGTATGTCTGTGTTACTACTGGTAGTAAGTTTGGTAATAACACGGGTAACGAAGGTCCTTACCCGTTCTTCCATTCATATTTGGTCGACATATTTCTTTCGTAAAAACCTATTACCTCGGCACGGGTTAGTGCAACAAAAAGAATATATTTCTTTAGTATTTTTTCTTCTTTTATCCTCTCCATAAAGTGACTGACATATCCTATAAGATTATTAAACTGAAATAGTAGTGGGTTAGTTACTTATGCCGAAGAACCGATATTTGATGTGCAAAAATAGATTTTTGATGTAAAAAAAATAACCATAACCCCAAAAAGGATATAGCTCAGCTGTATGCCATCTGAGTAAGTGTTCAAAAACTGTAACATGACACTGAGATTCTAATAGTTATTTATATATTTGGCAGTTTTAGTGTTTTCCTTGCTAATTAACGTAAATGGCTAAAGAATTTGGACATATTATAGATAGATACCTTTCTTCCGAATCTCATACGAAAGAGCTCACAGGCTCTAGTAATTTTCATCATTAGCAGCCTACATACGTTCCACTGCAAAGCCCAGGCATTCTCTCAGAAAAAGAGTAGGGGCTTAATAACTACGCGTGCCCGCCGCGGATTGGCAATTTCAAGCGCTGAGGTATGAGAATAGCTCAGACACTTAGGTTTCCTCACGATTTTTTCCTTCACGGTTAGTATTTTTATAATTTCAAAACTTTACAATCGCCTGTGGTATGGCTAACTGCACCAGCAAGTAATAGGGGTTAAAGTATGAAATTGCCGTTTTATTGCAATAGGTTCTTTGAATTGACATATTCATTGATATTGCGGGCTGTTTCTGCCGCGTTAGTTCCGCGTCGGAACTCGTATTCAAAAATCACTCGAATTTTCGCAGTATCCATCTTTCTTGTCTAAATTGAATAACAAAACAGTTGAAAGTCGATATTCAAATGTTTCACATTTTTTAAAAAAAGAACATCATAGAAACCATTTGAAAAAAGTTTCATTCGAAAACCTCAAACCATGAAGATTCTATGTCAATTCAAAGAACCTATTGCAATAAAACGGCAATTTCATACTTTAACCCCTAATATTAGTTTAGTAACCCGGTCTTGGTAGACCGACACAAAAGCGCCGATACATAATTCAGCGTTGCGCAGTGGCAGCGAGTTTTCACTACAGAATTTCTACTAGTGCAGTGGAAAAGACGTACGTGACTTCTTTTTATCCTCGACCATCCTTGTCTAGCTGCCACCGGCAATCTGCCTCAGATCTTCTGTCCAATTAACGAGTAGGTCCATATAGTAAGACTGGAAAAAATTAGCCACAAGTGGAAAAAATCGTATCTTTCTTCTATAGATAATTTTTGCAAAAAGTGTAACCAATCTTTCAATCGTGTTATAAATAATGATTTTTAAGAACCATGGCCCTGGCCATGTGGCAAAAAACCCAGGACTTATAGAATTAACGCCAAAAATGGTTTTTAATGTCATAAATGCTATCTAGTCCCAGATCCATGATTCTAGGTAAAAAAAAAACTTTTAACATGATTAAGAGATTAGTTGGTTTGCAAAATGATCTGTAAAAAACGGTGTGTATTTTTTCCATTAGTGTCGCTAATGTTACTGTATGGAGCCGCTCAAGATGAGCAAAAAACGAATTGGGATTCGAAAAACATTCGAAAACAATAGAATACGATTTAGAAGTTAAGCCGTTTAAGAATTTGGTGCGCAATATTCTGTTTTCCGATTGTTTTAATTTGTCAGCACAGGCCTAGAGTGCCAGAGTGAGTGATTTTAAACTTAAAAACTCTTTCGTGAACGTGAAAAAATCTCCTCCGCTGGCCGCTAAGAATTTGTAAAAAAGGAACGTTCGAACCACAAAAAAGGAAAAAAAATCCCTTGAAGAAATTTTCCTGTCGATCACGTTCATTCGGTTTACTAATGTATTGCCAAAAATCGTTTCCCAAAGTATTACTTCCCAAACTATTTTCCGCAAATTATCACTTGGCAAAAAAACATTTCTCAAAACAACTTAAAGCAAATAAACAGCAAAAGTTATTATGGCAAGTTATTGTTTACCAAATAAATACTTGGTCAAAATTCATTTTACCAAGCATTATTCAGTCAAAAGTATCGTTTGGCAAAAAGTACCTTTCCCAAAATACTGAATGGCATACCATTTTGCCATATCATAATGTAGGGTACCTATGACTTTTCCATGCACCAACCTTATTTAAGTTTGACTCAAAACTAAGTTTTTTAGTGAAATATTTTTTTTCGCTTTTATATAAAAAAAAGAACTAACACCCGAAGTTTCAGGATGGAGCGTCGCTGCGCTCCGCTCCATCCAGGAACTTCGAACCTATTTTTGCTTATGTGTACTGACCTAACAACCAACCCAAAATTTGAACAAAATGCGAAATATAAATTTAATCAAACAATTATTTGCTATATAACACTTGCCAAAATAAAACGTTAGCATAATAAACGTTTGTCTTAATAAAACTTGACGCAGTAAAATTATGCGAAATGATAATTTGACCAAATGAATAAAATGCGAAATGAAAACTTGCTAAAGTTTCATTTGGGAAATGAAACTGATGCCATAAGTTTATTGGGAAGTAAAATTTGGCGAAAAATACTTTGGCTAAACGGCGGTATCCCCGTTCATTCATTATTTTTTTAAATGTATAGTGCTATAGTCGTACGAGTCAAAGCTCTGGCAGTGAATATTTTGTGCCAGTGGCATTAGATTACGTTGAATTAATCAGCCGCCAGCGGTACGACGGGACCTATATGACACAGTTTCACGTTTTAAACTTGAGCTAGGAGGTCGAGGTACATACTCGTAGACTAGAATCTGTACGTACTCCTAATCTAATAGTCTGTGGATCTGCAGTTTAACTCGTGTATGTCAGTATACAGGATTATTTCTAAAACGCGCAATTCCAGCAACATTCCGGTTATGGTCTTTATAACAAACATATTTTTACAATAAGTGTCACACACAGCCCATTATGCAGAACATGCATGAATGCTGAAGAAATAGTCGCACACCTACTGGTGGAGTGCGGGGGTGTTGCCAGACAACGAGGGAGGCCTTCAGCGACATCCCGAAACTGCTGGCGATCCTGGAGGAGCTACCCCAGCTCCTCCAGGAATAAATTAAACTTTTCTAGTTACGAAATCGCCACAAACACAAACATGCCAGTTAGAGTTAGTCAATGGCAACTTTTGTTCTACGAGTTTTGAACTTTAAAAAAAAATATTAAGTGTATTTGCTTTGCTGGGTTAAATAGAATGGACATTCTTATAAGTAAAACGATGAATTACTGAGCACGTTAAGTAAATACAATCTCTGATTAGGACGTCTCAGAAATTGCGCATTTTAAAAATAACCCGGTCTCTAATGCTAATAACTAAAAAATAAATAGCATCCACACAACACAATCACTTGTAGCCGTCCGTCCCAAACTAGGATATCTTGCGATGTGGTTACCAGGCGAGGACACCACAAATCTTAGGTGCATATCAGTCTCTTTATCCTCGACACTGGTCAACGTGTAAAAGCTGAGTGCCTGAGGTATTTACACATCTAAGCGCTTCCGCTGTGGTACCCCTGGTGATTAGGCCTATACGTCTCTCTCTGAGAGTACTACACTAATAATTCACGCCAGAAAAGGGAATTAAATCAACGATTTCACTATGATATTTCACGCTTTTGTAAGAATCGTGACTAACGTTTTAGCATTGCATGTAATTGACAGCCCTCATGGGAACTCGTTAGTTAAAAATAATTTTCTTATTTCTAATAATGGCTATACTTTTCGCCAAGTATCGCTAAGCTTTGATTTGTTATGTGATCCCGGTATCGGATACATCAACCTTTTTATGTTAGTAAATTCATTCAACTGGCAAAACCTTAGGCTTCAAACCTACTAAGTTGCATCTTTCTTGTCTAAATTGAATAACAAAAACAATTGAAAGTCGATATTCAAAAGTTTCACATTTTTTAAAAAAAGAATATCATAGAAACCATTTGAAAAAAGTTTCATTCGAAAACCTCAAACCATGAAGATTCTATGTCAATTCAAAGAACCTATTGCAATAAAACGGCAATTTCATACTTTAACCCCTATTATTAACTTAATTCCGGATTCAATTACTTGTTTTTTTTTGTCGGAAGACTAGGTTTTGCTCTGTTTCGCAGAGCTTAATCATGGCTAGTAGACGGAGCTCGCGTCGTCGGTTGCTGATCTCTAACTGCGGGCGAGTGCACGGCGCGCTGCGGGAGACTCCCGCGCACGCCAGCCGCGGAGCTTGATGTTTCCTCGTCGCCTTTATCCTCTAAATAGGTTTTTAAAATTGTCCTCAGCACGGGTCAGTGCAACAAAAAGAATATAATTTTTTAATTCAGTTAATATTTTCTTAGAGCCTACTATGATTACCAAAATCACAGCCACCTGTCTTGATAATGTATACTGTGATTGTGAATTTTCGCATTATTCTGCAATAAATTGCTTAAAGTCAGACCACAGTAGTCAAATTGTATACTTTGAAGGAGATTTAAATAAATCAGAACAAGATATACTTTACAGGCCCATGACAACAAAAAAATTGGATTTTGTAAAACTAATTTAGAAAGTAGCTTACATACCTAGTAAAAAAATAAAACCATCAATGCTAATGCCTATTATAGAAATTTCTTTAAGTTTGTTTCGGATCATCATCATCATCATTCAGCCACAAGAAGTCCACTGCTGAACATAGGCCTCATCCATGGATTTCCAAAAAGACCGGTTGGAAGCGGCTTGCTTCCAGCGTCTTCCTGCCACTTGGATGAGGTCATCTGTCAATCTTGTGGCTGGTCGTCCTACGCTGCGCTTGCCGATATGTGGTCTCCGTTCGAGAACTTTTCGGCCTCATCGGCCAGTATTATTATTGTTTCGGATAGTATTAAAAATTTTTCAAATTGAAAAAGTTATTATCAAAAGGAAATAAAGTAGGATATAGTGAATGGGCTATGCCGGCATCCGGAAAAGTAGGGACACACTTTATTTACTATATGAGAAAAAGACATACAAATATGACCCTAGTTTCTTACAGTATGTTAAATTATATTCGAAATTATTTAGGGCCATCTGCCACAAAGCTAAATGCGAGCATATAAAAGCCAAAATTTTTAAATCATCTAATAAATCTAAAACTATCGTCTCTTAGGTGACGAAATATTCTATGTTATCACTAAAGACGGTGGCCTTGTTGCTAAAATCTTCGTTTATCACTTACTGTGTTGCGATATCACATTTATATATTTTCTCTCTTCTTGTTGCATCACAAAGTGCAGCCTAGCGTAGCATCAGCCTCAGTCTCGTTGACACGTTTCAAATAAATGAGATATTTCCATAATACTGATCAAAGCTTACCAAGGATCTTTGATTGCAGAGAATATTTCCTTCCGATCGGGAAAGTTTTACGATACTCGTAGTATATTGGTATACGTGGCTATACCTAGTGCATGTAGAAGTACCCACTAGCCGCTTTAAAAATGTTATCTAACATACAGCGAAAATATAGGGTTACCTCGAGAAAGAGCAATTCCTAAGACACGCCAATTAGTCTTTATGATTTACGCACAAACCTTACTTGGGATGTTTTAACTGGACAAATTTTGTTGGAATTTTTTTTTTCATATTAATATTTTTCTTAATACAAAGCTTGATTTCCTCGTTGGTCTAACGGTATCACGTCTGTTTGCCATGCCGGAGGTCGTGGGTTTGTTGCCCACTGGGGGCCGCCGTACATTTGTACAAATGGCCTCAGTTTGGGTGTATGTATTTCCATGTTCGTGATGTCCTTGTCTGGTTACCATAGCACAGGGTATTCTAGTTTGGGACCACGACAAGTGTTTGTGTTGCGTGGAAGTTATTATCATTATTATAAAATAAACTTTTTTATACAAACATACAGATACATAAACTTACTCCCGTATCCCAGAGGGGTAGGCTGACACCAGGGTCTGCTACTTGCCACGATCCTGACAGATCACTTTCGCTTCCTCAACATTCATTAGTCGTTGCATGCACACACCCCGATTTCTGGTACTTTTTATCTTGCTCTTTGCTTAGACATCCCCTATTTGGTCGAAAAATATCCTCCTGACATTTGTGTAGTGGGTAGAACATTGGACCCGGAAGCGAGAGAAGCGAGGTTCGATTCCCAGTGCGGGCATGTACCTACGACTTTGTTTTCTAAGTTATATGCATTTGTGAAGTTCTAGTACCAATGTACATTTGTGAAGTTATAGTAGATGATGATGATGAGGGGAGGTAGGTACCTACAGTAAAAAAAATATTCCAGCATTTTATTGTTTAACTTTGTCGGCGTGATAAATATGTATACACACACCAAATTACAGCTTTCTAGTACTACCGGTCTTTGCGCTAGGCCGCGGACGGACAGACAGACAGACAGACGGACATGGTGAAACTATAAGGGTTCCTTGTCGGACTATGGACCCTAAAAAGGGGTTCCTCTAAAACGCACCTAAAGTGCAGTTTGTGTAGTCTGTTGTAAAATCTTTTCTTTTATCGCAGACTATAGAAGCTGTGTCGCCGGATTAAGAATAACGTCACTCCATTACCTCCCGTCGATGTCGTAGAAGGCGACCAAGGAAATAAGTTACCAGGAGACGGGCAGCAGCAGTCTTCCTGAGATTCTAACCACATACTGCGATCGCCAACCCGCCTGCCAAGCGTGGCGATTGCGGTAAAACCCCCTCATGGTTATGAAAACCATGAGGGGGGCCTATGTCCTGGAGTGGGCGTCAAATGGCTGATGATGATGATGATAGAAGCTGCATTTTTAATTCGAGGAATCGTGTTCTATACATAAATAAGACCGTGTGATTTTAATGTTAACCACCCGTATTTGGCCCGTATTAACGACCGATTGCCGGGTTTTTTGACGAATCTCTAGCATTTATTTTGTAAAACCTGCAATGTACTAAAATCGCCTGTAAATAGGCGAATACGAATATCTGAATGAAGTGCCAGCGTACCGATTAATCTTGTGTAAAATGCTCGTGCCGTCCCGTGAACTAGGAGTTAAAATTTCACAATTTGACACTGCAATTTCTATGTATGAGCTTTGAAGCCTTGACGAGTACAGCCTGACAAGTTTACTTTTACTGCTACCAGAATTTCTATTGCCAAGGCACAAGGCACAGTTTTGATCGTTCAACTTGTAAAGCAAAGTTTGTAGAGATTTGTACCCCCGAATGAACGAACTACCAGCGATTTTTTTTTCGTTTGAGCCGCATCTCACCGGTTTTTATTTTATTTAGGTATAAAACCCGGCTGCTGTTAATAAAGTTTTTAATCTGATACATCCGTGCTGCATAGTTTATAAATAGGGTTTTATGTTAAAAAAGGTGCCTATTTTGTAGAGTAGGTGACTATACCGCTGAATTTAAATACAAGTTATTAGTAAAAAAACCGGCCTAGTACGTGTCAGGCCACGCGCAGTGTAGGGTTCCGTAAAAGGAGGGCCGTTTTACCGGCTTTACAGAACTAAAAACTTCATCAAAGTAATTTTCAATGGATTTGTACGAAGTATTCTTTAAGTATAGCGGTGGTACCCTAGTAGGTAGAAAATTGGCCTTGGAAACGATAGACCCAAGTTCGATTCCCAGTGCAGGCTTATGACTTTGTTTTGTAAGTTATGTACATTTGTGAAGTTATAGTAGCTATAACACTCGCTAACCGTAAAGGAAAATATCGTGAGGAAACCTGATTGTCTGAGCTATTCACATACCTCAGCGCTTGAAATAGCCAATCCGTGGCGGGCACGCGTGTTGATTAAGTTCATACTCTCTCCTGAGAAAAGGCCTGTGCCCTATGGTGGGACGTATATAGGCAGGTCATGTTATGTATTCTTTAAGTATTCTATAAGTTGGTTGCCTGTTACTCACTCGTTAACTTGTAAAGCTTACTTAGCCGTGATAGGTTTTCTTTTAAGTTCATTACATGTACTACATTCCGTGTGGCGCCGGATTAAGAATAGCGTCACTCCATTTCCTTCCGTGGATGTCGTAGAAGGCGACTAAGGAAATAAATTACCAGGAGACGGGCAGCAGCGTTTTCCTAAGATTCCAACCGCTCACTGCGATCGCCAACCCGCCTGTCACGCGCGGCAATTATGGCAAAACCCTTCATGGTTAAAAACCATGATGGAGGCCTATGTCCTGCAGTGGGCGTCGAATGGCTGATGACGATGATGATGATGACATGTGCTACTGCTCTGAATTTTGTCATGTGTCTACAATTGACCATTTAGCTGTGAGAAGCGAGGGACGCCCTCGTCTAACAATAATTACTCTAACAAAAATTATCATTTTAAAGCTTAATATTTTGCAAATGGATCCCTAAATCGAAAAATGGTTTTCCTACGCTAACAATATTTGCAAAAAACCAATCTAACGATACTCGACTCTATGGACTAAGCGAAAAAAAATGCATCTCTAATTTAGGCGTAGGGGGTGTACCGTGATACAATATTTTATATAATTTAAAATATAATTTAAAGCATAATTTAAAGATTTTATACTACCGTTTTTTTGGCATGATTAGTATGTATATCTATGGCAAATTTCAACCTTTTGGTACTTGTCGTCGCTGTGCTACGCCGCGCACAGACAGACAGACGGACAAACATGGCGAAACTATAAGGGTTCCTTGTTGGCTACGGAACCCTAAAAAAGACTAACATTTTAAAACACAACGGATCCCGGCCTGCATCCCGGAGGGACAGGCAGAGACCAGGGTACGCCACTTGCCACGATCCAGACAGACCTCTTTACCTTCATGAACAATTTTTAGTCGTTGCGTTTTGGGTTACTTTTTATCTTGCCCTTTGTTAATAAATCCCCTATTTGGTCAAAATATGTCCGCCTGAGACGTCCCTTACCGGCCATTACACTCACATACGTCGACATATTTCTTTCGTCAATCTTTCTTTCTTCGTCCTCTCCATATGTCCAAGGCAACGCAACAACATTCCTCTCTCAATTTTAGTCACTACATCCTCTTTCAGTCCACATCGTATGCTATCATTCAAAGTAACACCACACATAGGTACTTCTTAAGGAACTAATTTTGACTACAGTAATCCCAATTTATTTATTCTTCTGTCACACCCAAGTGTCGCTACCATACATAAAGGATGACGCACACCAACGAGGTGGCGGTGTGGTCCATACATAAATCGCTTACGGCGGTAGTATTTTGTTTGGACCGTCACCGCGTTGGTGTGTTTTATCCTTGAGTATTGAGACCAGCACCGCATTATGGACAGCCAAAAACTTTCGTGAGAGTAGCCGAGGACCGTGCTCAGTGGCGTGCAATACGAGAGGCCTATGTCCAGCAGTGGACAAGCATAGGCTGATGATGATGGTGGAAAACTTTCGTAAGCTCTACACATTATTAAATGATTCCGGAAACACTTACGTGATTTTACGTCGAAAGAGTCCGACCAGGTTTCGCTTCTATAACTTAAAACAATCAATTATGGCCGGAGTTGTTTATTTCGGTGTTCAAAAAGTCTTTGAAGAGGAAGAGAGCTCGAGGCACACCACCAGCTAAATAGAGTGACCAGATCATCAAGGGCAAAGTGCTTAAATTTCACCAGCCGGTGCAAACAGCCTACTAAAGGTACAGATGGGAAGCGCTCTGCCTACACCCTGCCCATCAAAGCGGCCACGATCCTTACCCCCGGTTTCTCGTACACTAACAAGCTGTTAATCTACTGTTAACAGGCAGTCAGTGGTTTTTTGTATGCACTTTGCTCAATTGACAGCTGTTAACAGTAGATTAACAGCGTGTTAGTGTACGAGAAACTGGGGGTTAGCATTACAGTACCGACTGATTGGATTAAAATGATTTAACACTAACTGCCTGGGCTAGCACCTATACCATTCTCTCAGCTTAGTTTACTTTATACACAAGAAAGACAGGGTCAATACGTGTGGAGCCGACTAGGCAGGTTTTCTCACGAGGTTTACTGTCACTGTTAGCAATTTGTATTGTGAGTATTAATAGACAAGTGTAAGTAATGTGATTTATATTATGTTATTGAATTTTAATAATAAATAAAAAAAAACCCATGCCATAGACACTTGCCGAGATTCGAACCCACAAACTCTCGCATGTGAGACAAGGATTCAAATGATATGCTACCACCGCACACACACTGCACACGCCTAGCTCACAAAATTTCCCATCGATTATAACTTTCGGCCATTTTCACATTGGACAAAAAGAAAACGGCTTGACATTGTCGGTATTCTATTTGACGTTCACACAGCGGCCTTAGTAAACCTATGAAACTACCAGTCCTATGACGTCGTGTCGTTACAGGTGGCGTCCAATGTAACAGCGGCCAACCCCGCCCACCGTTCCGCCAGCGTGCCAGCCGCTAGGCAGTAATAAGGCATGAGTTTATGCACAGTTTGGTATGAATAATCAGTCAATAGATTGCAAATGCGTTCACGTTCCCGGCGAGGTAGGGCGGTTGCCGTGGCAACGGGAGGCACCCCCCGGAGTCATTGGCACAGAGATGTGGAATGGATGGAAGCTGAGGTTGAGGATAGTCTATGTATCGATGTGAAAAGTGTAAATGTTGGAAGAGAGAGAGGGATTTGATTTTTAGGGTTTCGTATCTCAAGAGGTAAAACGGAACCCTTGGAGGATCACTTTGTTGTCCGTCCATCCGTCTGTCCGGCCGTCTGTCTGTCAATACCCTTTATCTCGGGAACGCGTAGGGGTATCAAGTTGAAATTAAAACCATATACTCCGGTCTACAGTTCCTTGAGGCTGTGAAAAAATCTAAGCACTTCTAAGTTAGGGTAAAAAAAAATACGGCCGTTTACGCCCCAAAAAACGTGTGTTTTGACACTCACGGGAATCAAAATTTATAGGGTGCTTTCCGTTGACCTTGAACTATGAAATTTGGCAAGTAATAGCGTCTTATACTACAAATATAGGGAAAAATCTAAAAACTTTACATTTATAATTGAATCATAAGAAAATTAGTCTTTGTATTTCGGGAAAAGCTCTGAAATAACTGCGAGACTCGATTCCTGAACTCTTATATGTAAGTATATAAATTAATGAAATTCTATGGTATTTGGAAGTGTTATTGATTTTATTATGGATTACGGCCGGAAAAATGTTTCCGAACTGAAGATTGAGCTCAAAAACAGGGGTGATAATCGCGATATCACCGCGATTATCACCGTCGACGCCATTTTGTACAACCGCGTTTGACATTCCGACCTACGCCACTTGAGTCATATCAAAGAATACGTGTGTAAGTGGCCGTAGCATCATTTAGAGGTATTTGCGTCATCGAAGTAACAAAGCCAGCAGTAGTGTTTCCTCGTCAGATGAATCTATTTTGCTACTGAGTTTCCAAAACGCGGCTCACCGCGCAATCGCTCGCAAATCGCTAGTGTGACAGGGCTGTTAAACGTCTTTAGGCGCATTTAAACTTCTTTCTTTTTAGGGTTCCGTGCCTAAAGGGTAAGGGATCCTATTACTAAGACTCCGCTGTCCGTCCGTCCGTCCGTCTATCACCAGGGTGTATCTCATGAACCATGATATATACAGGTGATTTATTTGCCGCTATAACAACAAACATTAAAAACAGAATAAAATAAATACTTAAGGGGGGCTCCCATACCACAAACGTAATTTTTTTGCCGTGTTTTTGCTCAACTGCCGTTGAGCAAAAACACGGCACGTAAAATATTCACAGAATATTTATTTCTATATTCGCTTCAAAAATAAATAATTTAATTAAAATAAAATAAATATTTAAGGGGGGCTCCCATACAACAAACGTGATCTTTCGCCGTTTTTTTCTAAATCTTTGTATCTAATGTTGTATAAGATAGTGGTACGGAACCCTTTGTGCGCGATTCTGACTCGCACTTGGCCGGTTTTTTACTATTATGCAATCTAAACGTAGTGGAGCGCCTGCGACACAGGATTTCAATGCTAATTTTATCTTATGTTTCATATTTTATAACAAATATTTTGTAATTTTTACATTACATAACATAGCATAAACTCACGCCTGTATTCCAGAGGGGTAGGCAGAGACCAGGGACCGCCACTTGCTACGATCCTGACAGATCACTTTCGCTTCCTCAACATTCATTAGTCGTTGCATACACGCACGCCGGTTTCGGGTACTTTTTTATCTTGCCCTTTGCTAATACATCCCCTATTTGGTCGAAATATGTCCGTCTGGGTCGTCCCTTACCGGCCCTTCCATCCACATTCGCTCGATATATTTGTTTTGTCAATCTTTCTTCCTTCATCCTCTCCACATGTCAATATTGGTGTATTACGCAGACCTTAAATAAAATTAAAACGTCATTGGGTAATTTTTTTTTTATAGAAATCAATTTCAAAGCAGAGCTTTTTATTTCAATCTAGCACGTCCAATTCCGCCCTACTTTAATCTGAATTTGTTAAATAATTCTCTCAATCCTTTATTTTTTCTCAGATTAAGCAATTTACATTTACGAGTCTTGACAAGTTTTTTTTTTCACTTACATAAACACTCTAGTTTTAATTGGTCAAAACCATCAAACTACGATCAGAGAGCACATTCTGTGCGAACTATCGTCCTCTCAGCTTTCACGTGGAGATTGCACCCTGATTTTCGCACCCGAATCTGCCTGTTGTATCTAGTTATTCAGTACTTGGGCCCTGTTTCATAAATGTAACTTGACAGATTCACAGTTATAATAAATAATGGGTTTCAAATTCGGTTATTTGCAACGCGCACGCGCAGAGTTGGTTTCCGCAATTTTTTATTAACTAATATGATAATTTTGTTTTACTTAACTACCTGCAGTACAGAACTAACAACTTTATTACAGCGATTACCAATGGATGTGCGAAGTTTTCCTTTCATAACTTGGTCGACTAGTACTCGTAAAGTTGTAAAGTCTACTAAGCTATGATAGTTTTCATTTTACCTCCATTATATAATGTGTGCCATTGCCTTGAATTTTTTTCACGTTTCTACAAACAGCCGTTTAGCCGGAAGAGGGGAGGGCGGGGGGACGCTCTACTCGAACTCGACAATTGTAAGTTTGTTACTGGCTGCCTCGTTGGTCTAGCAGTATAACGTCGGGTTACCATGCCGGAGGCCGTGAATTCGATGTCCACTGGGAGCCGCCGTATATTTGTACAAATGGCTTCAGTCTGGGTCTATTTCCATGTTTGTGTAGTCTTTGCTTGGTTACCATAGCACAGGATATCCTAGTTTGGGACAAGGACAAGTAATTGTATTTTGTGGAAGTTATATTGTAGCTTTATGAAACAGGGCCGTGGTGAATTCTTGTTAACCCCTCGCACCCGTGCTCCAAAGAAACAATATTTATGTAATAAATTGGCGAATTGATGGAAAAACTCTTGTCTTTCATCGTCTCTCTACGTAACGTCTAAAATAATATTTTGGAATAACAACAGCCTCTGCTCATTATATTAAAATTAAGGTTGACATATTTTATTTGAACGAAAACAAAATAGACATAATTGTTACGTAAATAAAATTAGAAAAAAATAATAGATTTTCCTATAGACGTCAAACAATTTATTTATCTGCTAGATCAATAGATACATCAATAGATCAATAGAACACTTTATTATAGGTACATAAAGATTAAGAATAGCGTCACTCCATTTCCTCCCGTGGATGTCGTAGAAGGCGACTAAGGAAATACATTACCAGGAGACGGGCAGCAGCGTCTTCCTGAGATTCCAACCACATACTGCGATCGCCAACCCGCCTGCCAAGCGTGGCGATTATGGCAAAACCCCTCATGGTTATGAAAACCATGAGGGAGGCCTATGTCCTGCAGCGGGCGTCAAATGGCTGATGATGATGATGATGGTATAGGTACTGAGCAGGCCTACTCCATCTAAAAAACGCTGTCCCTGTCACTGCAGCGTCCGAGTGGTCCCTTCGCTCATCTAGTGAGTGAAGGTGCCACTGGACGCTGTATATTCATCATCATTATCATCATCATTCAGCCACAAGAAGTCCACTGCTGGACATAGGCCTCCTCCATGGATTTCCAAAAAGAGCGGTTGAAAGCGGCAAAATCAGCGGCCAAGGATGTTGGGTAAAACGTTATTGTCAGCGGCGGAATCATCTCATTACGTAGATGCAAAGATCAAAGTTTTTTTTATCCCTTACACAATGTCATTCCGATGTTCGTCGCTTCTGCCAACACGGTGCGACGCCAGGTTTGGCAGGAGCGAGGTGAATCGTGAATCTCCAGACCGGGCACGCTGAAGGACATCTGTGGACGCCTTCTACCCTATTTAGGGGATATAGGACATTAAAGTCAAGTTACACAATTTAAAAGAAGTTACGAAGAAGCAGCTTAAGCTTAAAACAAATAGCTTATATTTTCTTTCGGAAGAAAACCTTTTACAACAGGCCCGTGCAGTTCCTATTATTCTTTTACAAACTCCTGATGATATTATATTTCCTCATGCAACAGAAACAAAAGACAATATTGACATTGTATTAGAAAAACTCGATAAACTGGAAGAAATACTATGCCCTCCTAATCATTCGATTTTCCACTTAATCTGGTAAACAACAGGATTGGTTTTGTGAAAACCCAGACTTAAACTGTGACTGTATTGATATAAGCTACAGCGTTAGCGATTTTTCTGTATTGTTAAGACATGTTAAGACACTTTAAGAATTATAGAAATCATATCACTTAGAAACCGGACAAGTGCGAGTCGGACTCGCCCACCGAGGGTTTCGTACAAATTTG
The DNA here is from genome assembly GCA_963969515.1 of Yponomeuta evonymella. Taxonomy (NCBI): domain Eukaryota; kingdom Metazoa; phylum Arthropoda; class Insecta; order Lepidoptera; family Yponomeutidae; genus Yponomeuta; species Yponomeuta evonymella. The sequence goes on along the minus strand of OZ018343.1, from coordinate 20,496,809 downwards.
TGAGTACTTAGTAAATATTATAAACAGTTCAGTAATCGAGTCTCGCAGTTTTTTACGACCTTTCCCCAACTTCAAAGACTACTTTGTTCTGATTTAATTACAAATGTATTTATAGTTTTCAGATTTTTCCGCGTACAAAAAGTGTGAGACGATATTACTTGCACATTTTATAGTTCTAGGTGAAGGGAAAGTACGCTATAAATTTTGATTCCCTTGCGTGTCGAAATATACGTTTTTGGCGGTTTTGATTTTTTTTTACAACTTCAAGGGACTATAGACCATGGTTTTATTTTCAACTCGATACCTCCACCGATACCTTTACTTCGACCAAATAGAGAATTTATTAGCAAAGGGCAAGATAAAAAGTACCCGAAACCGGCGAGCGTGCATGCATAATGAATGTTGAGGAAGCGAAAGTGATCTGTCAGTTTCGTGGTAAATGACAGTCCCTGGTATCTGCCTACCCCTCTGAGATACAGGCGTGAGTTTATGTATGTATGTGTACCTCCACGCGTTTCCGAGATAAAAGGTATTGTTAGACAGACGGTTGGACGGACGGACGAACGAACGGACGGACAACAAAATTATCCAGTAAGGGTTTCGTCTTCTCTTTGTGAGGTACGGAAACAATGATTTTCACATAGAAAATGCTACTGCGCATTATTAATTATTGCGCCCACGATAAAATAAACTATCTTTAGTAAAAATACATTCGATGAACAAATTATCACCGCCATTATAACTGATAAACTAAACTGAAAAATAATAAAACTGAATTTTAACGGATATTTACTTGTTTACGTTTTCATTTTACAAGTAAACGAGTAAAAATCCGTTAAAATTCAGTTCTATTATGTTTAGTGCTCGTGTTAACCTCAGAAAATACTAAAGTGAAAAATATTCATAAGAGCTTTGTAAGTGGTGGTTTCACTATAAAATAAAGTCTCAACGTTGAAACGCAGTTTGTAAATTTTAACGAGAGAAAGTGGCCTCACAATGATACCTGGCCATGTCTGTTTAAAGTCTAAAGATGTTTTCATAGCTAAGTGGCCTTGTGTCAAGCAAGATTTATCATCAGCTACCCGACGCCCACTGCAGGACACAGGCCTCCCTCATGGTTTTCATAACCATGCCATAATCGCCACGCTTGGCAGGCGGGTTGTCGATTGCAGTATGCGGTTAGAATCTCAGGAAGACGCTGCTGCATGTCAAGATTATACGGAGAATATTATGAATTCGGTCCCCATTTATTAATTGTAAAGTTAGTAGTTAAGAAAATATAAAATTGGAAGTCAAAAATACATAATTCAAAGACTACTTTTTAACAGATACTTCAGTAAAATTAAAGTATTACTCCTGAACATCTATGACATGAGAAAAATCTACAAAAATTATTCCAAAAATAAAAATTATACTATTTGTACCGCGATTGAATGTAAAACGACCAGACTGTCAAATTTCGGATTTGGTGAATATTTCTAGTCCACCGCATCAAGATCACAGCCTAAACATTCTGGTAGGTAGCTACGCTGTTGTACGCAGAAAAGCGTAATTGGTTGGGCAAGCCTCCTAACGGCTCGTAATTAGATCGACCCCACTTCGATTCCCAGCGGACATCCGCTACTTCATTCTACCTACTTACTAGGTATATGCTAATGAAAAGTTTCGTCCTAGTTTGGCTATTGAAGGCGTCGGCGAACAGTGTGGCTCGCTGATTTAGTTTGCGAATTGAATGAATAATAGCGAAAGGGATTGAAAAATGTATTGTGACAAATGTCCAATACTGAATTGTCGAACTCTGCCTTCCCGCTGGGTTATAGGCGAAGATATCAGATATCTCAGAAATAGCTGTTGAGTGGGTTTTTAAGTTGCCGTTTTGTTTCGAACAACATCTTGAAAATATGACGTTATGAGCGGGATGTTAAACCTCTATTATATTTTGTACCCATCCTCTCTTTATTATACCTTCCTTAAAAATTAATAAATAGATACATTTTTGCCAATTAAGAAAATTATACAAATTAGTAGGTAAAAAAAAGTGATGATGATGAGCTTTCCATCAGAATTCCACGCTCTTAACCGTTTGACCGAATATTATTTGGAACTTCATTATGCTTCATCAAGCGTATTCAACGTTACATAACCATTGCCTGTATCCTTCTTTCCCTTCTTCAAGTAACTTTCGTCGCAATATTGATGGCTTTCTGTGTAAACAGGTACAAACTAGAATAAAGCCAAAGTTCCGACTCGGCGCTTTTACGTGTGTCCCCAAAAACCCTGGTTAAGAAAACTTCGTGGTTTTCATGACCACTGTGCCCTAAGATACAATTTAATTTAGTTTGGGAGGCAGAGTTACTTTATATATTGTTAATTTTCGTTCAGCTCAATAAACATTTTTCATTTTCAGTTACGTATGAAAGAGTGTTCAAATGTAACAAGAGATTAATCTAAGATTAATTCAAAATACCGGCACGTGATTGGCTGAAATTCGCTTGAAGTGAGATTAACATGCCATTAACATTTGATCGCTCTTCTAGAAACCGAGCGGTAGTCAATTAATCATCCACTGCTGGACATAGGTCTCCCCAAGGCCACTTGTTTTGGCCCTCGACTATCCTCGCCAGCCGCTGCCAGCAAGTTGCCTCAGAACATCGGTCCAGCGAGCTGGTGGAGGTCATACGGTGCGTTTGCCAGTCGTGGTCTCCACTCAAGAACCTTTGCATCCTACGGACTATCGGTTTCTTAGCAGGTGTGACCAGCTCACTGTCACCTCAACTTGCTAATTTTATGGGATATGTCAGTCACCTTAGTTTTTTAACGAATTGTTCATCTCTCAAATGATCGATCTAAGAACCTCCGAGTATAGCCCGTTCTATAGCTCGCGGAGCAACTTTGAATTGGTGGACTAGTCCTACCATCAGTGTCCACGTTTCAGTTCCGTACGTCATAGCTGGCAAGAGGCACTGTTCGAGGAGTCATGTCATCATCATCATCAGCCCCTCGACGCCCACTGCAGGACATAGGCCTCCCTCATGGTTTTCATGATTTTCATAACCATGAGGGGTTTTGCCATAATCGCCACGCTTGGCAGGCGGGTTGGCGATTGCAGTATGCGGTTGGAATCTCAGGAAGACGCTGCTACCCGTCTCCCGGTAATTTATTTCCTTAGTCGCCTTCTACGACATCCACGGGAGGAAATGGAGTGACGTTATTCTTAATCCGGCGCCACACGCCACCTTCACCGTTAGCGAGTGGTATTGCTACTATAACTTCACGAATGTACATAACTTAGAAAGAAAAGTCATAGGTAAATGCCCGCACTGGGAATCAAAACTGGATGTCCCGCTTTCGAGTCCAATGTTCTACCCACTAGGCTATCACTGCTTGTAGTTGTAGCTTATAAAAATGTTATAATCTTTTTACTGTGATTACTGCTGATGAGGGATAAGAGGGCAACGTCACCACGAGTGATACTTCGGTGACTCTCTATTATACGCCAACACAAACACAGATATTTGTTACTTCCACATGATCGACATTTTGGCTCGCGGCAGTGAGCGTACCCTATCTTAAAAGTTAGATGCACAAAAAAGTGCTTCGAATTCTCTCTGGCTTTATATTTTCCAGACTTCGATGTTTATAACTTACGCGCTCATCGGGTCTGAGTTCCGTATTCACTTATTTATACTTAAAGTGGTGCACACGGTGTCACAGAATCTCCATATCTATCAGGAAATGGGAGGGCGGGTGAATTTTTGTTGCGGAGTAAAGCTTAAAACCTTGAAAAACGCTGTTGGATTTATTTTATTGGTAACTTTATTATGGAAAAACTAGCGTCGCTAAATTACCATCGAGAGTAGAGGGGCTTCTCTGAAGTTTCAATAAATTTAATGCTATTTTTTACAACTAAAATATTTCATCATCATTAACCCTTTGACGCCCACTGCAGGACATAGGCCTCCCTCATGGTTTTCATAACCATGAGGGGTTTTGCCATAATCGCCACGCTTGGCAGGCGGGTTGGCGATCGCAGTATGCGGTTGGAATCTCAGGAAGACGCTGCTGCCCGTCTCCTGGTAATGTATTTCCTTAGTCGCCTTCTACGACATCCACGGGAGGAAATGGAGTGACTAAAATATTTACTAAGTCGTTATTTAAATGTTACAGTAGAGTGTTGAGAGGGGCCATATACATATTTTTTTATTTTGAAGTTGTCACCACAGTTTAAATTGTTTGTATCATTATTATTATTAAAATCCCTTATTGCATTTAAACACACAGTTTTGCATATAGGCGAGCTTAATGCTACTTAGTATTATCTACCAGCTAACCTAAGTTATGAAGAAAAGATTAACTGGATTTTATTGTAGATATATAGGATCTTTGTTACATACTGTAGGCAGGCATATACAGGGTGCTGGAACTATATTCTGTCAATGCATTGTAGTACAGTGACTTTTCGAACTCAACAATTTTGTTAACTATAAAAACAAAATTATTACTTAATGAACGTCAAAGGCGCCAGTTTCGCAATTAATAGATTATCATTATCCTGCGCATGTGTTTTCCATTGTCATAATAGCAGTAGTAGTATAATGGCCTTTCCTTAACCTAGACAGGTTAAGTAAAGGCTTTGCCGGGAAATCGGCAACCTATGCGGCAACCTATGCGGCAACCTATACACTAGTGTACATTAGTTACTAGCCGAGGTACAGACTTTTTTGACTTCATGCCTAATTAACATGCTGTCAAATAAATTACTCACAAAACTGTCATTATTGTTTTATAGCAGGTATAAGCGATTATTGTGCCTTACCATGTTGAAGATAAATAAACATTTTCTATTTCTATTTCATTTTATTGCCGCTTCGTAGCACGCGCGCACATATCAGACCTTCTGGGCGTCAATATACCATTCAAAAACACATAAAGTGACCCTACCGAGTACTTATCTGTAATTGTACGATTATGCACTAACATAATCGAGGCCCTACAGGCACCCTACAGGTACGTGAACCTGAAAATTAAGTATACATACAAATTAATATTTTTTTCTTTTTCGTTACTACAAAGAATAGCTTCACATTTTAACATGTCCGCGGTCTCCTTAAGGTCATCGCACATTATAGCGGTACCGCAACGGCACGGCTCCAACCCAGTAATTAACTTTTCATTCAAATTTGGGCATTAAAGTTGTGTGTCAGAGTGGAGCTTTTGTTCCCGCTGCCTTTTTCTCCACTACAAATACGGCCCGAAGGCAGCGGCTAACATAGTACATTGACATTCAATGTCAATTCTTTACGTTGAAATAAATTATTGATTTCTGATTTCTGTCGTGTAAAAGAGCCAACGACGGGCAGGCAGCACGCTTGCCGCTACCATACAACAATCAATCGGCGCGCTGACTGCGAGCCGCCCCAGCTAGTCCTAGTCTTAAGCGAGTTGAATCAGGCAAGCTTGGTTAGCATGCAAGCGCTGGCGGCAGCTTAAATTGGAGGCGGAGCTGTGCTGCAGCGGAGTCGTTACGATGCTGGTATAATATGCCACGACGCTTATTCCAATTGAAAAGAAGATAGTTTAGGTGCTGACTAAAATAATTCATCGACCTTAGCACTAGAGAGCCAATGAAAATGTATCTACCTACTCTGAGGTAGAAGCTTGGCTTCTTTTTTTTTTAACGAAAATTGTTGAGAATTTCACGGTTTTGGTAGTGGAGCATTTTTTGGATTAAAATAGAGAGATTTTTGGTAGATGTTTAAATACAAGCCGTTGAAAGGAGAATATCTATCAAAGTATTTGCGAGTGAACGAATGAATTGGAAAGGCTCGGAGAACGCAATTTAATCAATTAAGAAATAAAACAAAGTGCTTATAAACTTCAGAGAGCGAGACGAAAGATTTCATTGGACCCTTAAACGGTTTCTGCGAGTGGATTCGTGCAGAAACATTTTAGTGGATCTTTTTCCTTACAGTCTTGTAAAATACCTACAGGATTGGTCCAGCTTAAGTAAGTAGTGCCACCAATTCAATCTAAAATATTGCTTAAGACTATTGTCTTAGAGACTACAAAGAAGTACTTAAGATTATAAAAAAATCCTCTAAATAATAATAACAATCAAGACAGAATGGCCAATGCTAGTAATAGGTATTTTGAATATTTAAAAATAAGATCTAGTACCTTATTAGCCTGTTGTTAATTGTTTTTAGTTGTTTTTGGCCATAGCACTGTCCAGGTTCTTGGCTCTAGGACTAGGGTATAGGTCAAACACCAAGCCATTGCTCCTTTACAATTTCTATTGGTTGCTTTTTGCGAAAACGGATTGCAAATATGTGTTTTTAAGGTTCCCTACCCAAAGGGTGCCAAACAGGACCCTTTTACTAAGACTTCACTATCTGTCTGTCTGTCTGTCTATCTGTCACCAGGCTGTATCTCATGAACCGTGATAGCTAGGTAGTTGAAATTTTCACAGATGATATATTTCTGTAGCCGCTATAACAACAAATACTAAAAACTTAATAAAATAAATATTTAAGGAGGGCTCTCATACAAAAAATGTTTTTTTTTCCGTTTTTTGCTCGATATTAATCTTGAAATATCACAGAATGTTAAGTTCTATGTTTTCTTCAAAAATAAATAATTAAAATAAAATAAATATTTAAGGGGCTCCCATACAACAAACGTAATTTTTTGCCCTTTTTTCTCGATCTTTGTGTCTTATATTGTATATAATGGTACGGAACCCTTCGTGCGCGAGTCCGACTTACACTTGGCCGGTTCTTTTTTCATTCGTTAGCCCCTGTCACGTCCTTAACAAATACAAGTATACGCGATGAAAATCCCGTTTTAATTTAGTTATGAAGTCAATAAAAATCAAGGGATCTGAAGGAGGCAAACAAGTAAAGATTAAGGGCTGCCTTTCTGACATAGATTGTGAATAAACAGAAGGCAGGTTTTATTCCACTCGCTAACAGTGAGGAAACCTGAGCATCTGGGCTATTGGCAACCTGCGATGGCAAGGGTACTCTCTTTAGTCTCTCTTCGAGAGAAGGCCTTCGTCTTGCAAGTTACATTTGTGATAGCAACGTATAATGCAGCCTATACACGTCCCACTGTAGGGCACAGGACTTCTCTCAGAGAGAGAGAGAGAGAGAGTATTGGCTTAATAATCACGCGTGCCCACCGCTGATTGGCGATTCCAAGCATTGAGGTACGAGAACACGTCACGATTTTCGGAAGAAGAAGGGTAATGTATTGGGCTCGTATGTATGTATACATCTATGTATGTCCGATTCTGTGTTCACTCACATCTCCTCAACCGACGAAAAGATTTTGACAAATTATATTTCAATCGATGAGTCGTGTTTGCGCGAGTGTCATAGGCTATATGAATTCATTATAAAGCAAAAAAATAACTAAATATACAAAAACCAAAACTGAATTAAAAAAATTACCAGCAACCCGTATGCTGAGCATTAACTACTTGGTCCTGCCTGCTTAGTAGTTAATGTTCAGCAATCGGGTTGTTGGTTATTTTTTATACATAAACTCACGCCTGTATCCTAGAGGGGTAGGCAGAGACCAGGGACCTCTGTAACGGACCTGCCTGTGTAGCATACTCTCAACGTATAATTAAGACTGAAAGGTTAAGAAATTACGAGTTAGTTAAATAAATTGAACTTATATCCAAAGAATAACAAGCGGTCGGAGCCGGCACCGAAAATCTTTTTCTACCCGCTCGTAGATGCGGGTATTCGCGCAGAAGTTACTTTTTTCCCGGACAGAGCGGCGCCAATAAAAGATCACGCCACCCGACTAAAACCAATAAGGATGATACTTATTTATGAACCCGTACTATTGTTTCACGTGTCAGGTCGACTGGTTAAATCTGAGTGAAATCGTATAAAAAGGCCGAGGGCCAGACGCGCGGGGCTTGCCAACTCTATGGCCACGCTTCCGCCAACTGCTCCGCCCCCCCTAGGTGCGTGAAGTGCCTAGAGCCTCACGCCACCGGGGACTGCTTGCGCACTCGCGAGTCGGAGGGTCCTCCGTCTTGCGTACTGTGCAAGCAGCCCGGCCACCCGGCCAACTACCGGGGGTGCCCGCGTGCCCCCCGCTCCTCCCTCCCTAAGGCCCCTAAGGCCACAAAGGCGTCCCAGCCCCCTCCTCAAAGGAGACCAGCCCCACCGCCGGCTAACACCCCGTCCAACTTCCCCTCCCTCGGCCGCCGCGGCCGCCCCACCACCACCAATCCCAACCCCCCCCAGGCCCCCGCGTGGGCCCCCCACCCCTCCCCCGCCGCTACAGCCGGCCCTGTTGCGCCGACCCAGTCCCTCCCCCCCGCTCCGCGCCCCGCCCCCTCGGGCGCCCCTCACTCCCAGATCGCGGATGACCTCTTGACGGTCAGCTCCGCAATCGCCAACATAAATCTAGCCGAAATATCGGTCCTGGCGCGCAAACTGCGCGCCGCAACCTCCCCCACCGCGCGTCTGATGGCTGTGGCCGAACACAGCCATCTGCTCTCCCTTATATAAGTGAGATAATGTCGCGCCCCCCGGTCCCTCAGACCACCCAGTCTCCCGTCAGCGCGGGTCGCATCAAGCCTAGGAGTGTCTCGCTCATCTCGTACAATGCTCGCGGCCTCCGCAGCAACGTACCTGAACTTAGAGAGTTCGTCAAAGAACTCGAAGTCGATCTGTTGCTAGTGCAGGAAACTTGGCTCAAACCCCATACCAAGGGCCTGAGTATTCCCAAGTTTTCTCTCGTTAGGAACGACAGAGCCGACGGCCGTAGAGGCGGCGGCACTGCCATTTACTTTAGGAAGTCCCTCCATTGCTCCCCCGTCCCCACTCCAGCCCTCACTAACATGGAGGCTACCATCTGTAGATTAGCTCTGACGGGTCATCCGTCCTTAGTCATAGCCTCTATTTACATACCCAGCGGAACACTACCCCTAAGGAGTGATTTCGAAGCCATCCTCGCTCTAGGCGCCCACACCGTTATGTTCGGGGATTTTAACTCCAAACATACGGATTGGACCTGCCTACAGACGAACCCCGCCGGTACTGCCCTCCTCGGCATAACCGAGGCGTTAGAATTGGACGTCTTATGTCCCTACTCCCCCACTCATTACCCCGATATCGTAGACCACGCCCCCGACGTACTAGACTTTGCTCTAGTAAGGGGTGTCAATCTCAACCTCAGGGCGATCGAGACTCTCGACGACCTAGGTTCCGACCACCGACCGGTGTCCCTTCAGCTAGGCCCCCCACCGTCACTCTCCACACTCTCCACCAAAACCATCACCAATTGGGACAGTGTCAGAAGCTCCTTAGTCACCAACTTTGAAGCCCCCGACTCGCCTTATGCGCTCCCACCTGGCCACTTCGACACGACAGACAAAATAGATAGCGCCGTAGAGTCCCTCACCCTTTTGGTCCAATCAGCAATTCGTGAGGGCGAGCGTGTAGTACCGGTCCACGACCGGAAACTGCCTCTCGCTATCAAGAACCTGATTAGGGCCAAAAGAGCCGCCCTCCGGAGGGCCTCCCTCTACCCAACTCCTGCCTACAGGAAACGCGCGAACGATCTCCAGCGGCAAGTCAGGTCCCGTCTCTCTGAGTTTAACAACGCCCAATGGGGCGATCTCATGGAGACCATCTCCCCCTCCCACCAGGCTTACTATAGAGTAGCCAGGGCCCTCCGGGCAGACGCGATCACTCACACACCACCTATGGCCCGCCCCGATGGCTCTACAGCCTTCGAGGACGTTGAGAAGGCCGAGTGTTTCGCCGACAGCATTGAGTCCCAATGCTCGCCCAGCACTCAGCAGTGCGACCCAACTCACGTCGGTATGGTCGAGGAGGAGGTCCGTAAAAAGACCTCCCTCCCTCTTCCAACCGACGAAAATCCCATTGCGGTTTCAACGGACGAAATTCAGTCTTTCATCAAAAGACTGAAACGTAAAAAGGCCCCAGGAGCGGATGGTATTGCCAACCTAGCGCTCAAGATGTTCCCCACCCAGGTGCTAACCCTGTTAGCAGTCATTTTCAATGCCTGTTTTGACCACTGCCACTTCCCACCCGCGTGGAAAGAGGCGACGGTCATAGGCATCCCAAAGCCGGGAAAGCCCCTCAACCTCCCCTCTAGCCATCGCCCCATCAGCCTCCTCAAGGCCATGGGCAAACTCTTCGAGAGAGTCATCCTCACTCGTATGAGGAATCACCTCTTCCCCTCAGAGGGGCCCCCCCTCATCATCCCCCACCAATTTGGTTTTCGGGCAATTCACTCTTGCCCCCAACAAGTCCACCGCATAGTAGAGTATATCATAGGCGGGTTTTTCCCCAGACGTGAAAAGACGGTAGCCGTCTTATTCGATGTCGCCAAGGCCTTCGATAAGGTCTGGCACGCAGGGCTAATTTTTAAGTTGTATGAGCTGGGTCTCCCCGACCGACTTGTCCGCATCTTAGCTTCCTTTCTGAAGGACCGCTCCTTCCGCTATAGACACGAGGGCATTCTCTCTTCCCTCCGCCCCCTCAGAGCCGGGGTCCCGCAAGGCTCCGTGCTCTCCCCCCTCCTGTACATTTCGTACACAAATGACATCCCCATCCCCCGCAATGGGGTCCAACTGTCACTTTTCGCTGACGACACCGCACTCTACTGCAAGAGTCGGAAAATGTCAGTCATCCTTAATAGGCTCCAATCCGCGGTCGATGAGCTAGGTGCCTGGTTCAGGCTCTGGCGAATCGAGGTCAACCCGGAAAAGAGCACCGCGATCCGTTTCGACCATAAGGTCCGCCGCGGTCTCTCCGACCGACCTATCCGTATGTTAGGTACCGCAGTCCCCTGGCGTTCCACCGCCAAATACCTAGGTGTCACCCTGGACAGCAGACTGACATTTAGGCCTCACATCCGGAAGGTGACCCGGACCGCCCGTTTTTACCTAGGCCGCCTATCCTCCATGATAGGCCGACACAGTAGGATGTCCCCTAGGAACAAGCGAACACTCTATAAGGTTTGCATTCGCCCCGTGCTGACTTACGCGGCACCCGTCTTCGCCCACGCGTCCCCCAAAGCCCTGTACGAACTTCAGAAAGTTCAAAATCTTTTCATTCGTAGAGCTCTGAACGCCCACTGGTGTGTCAGAAATGCCGACCTCCATCGGGATATGGAGATTCCAACCATACAACAATTTATTAAATCTCTTTCAGAGACTTTCTTTAGCACGGCCGAAGTGCACCCCAACCCCCTTATCCGCCAAGCAGCGGACTACACTCCCCCCACGACGAACCCCCGTTACCTGGTGCGCAGGCCCAGGAACGCCCTCGTCGACCCCCCCGACAAACTTTCATCTGACCTGGACCGCCTACTAGAGGCCCAGTCCCAGTCAGAAGTAACCCCCGCTCCCGCCTCCGCCGGTGTCCCCACCGGCGTCCCCACCTCTCCCTCCTAGCCGCGGTCACGATGTGACGAGCAGTCCCAAGCGGACGCTCCCTTAAGGAGCTCCGCTGCGCGCCCTCCTCGGCTTCGAGGTGGGTCGCTCACGATATAGGTTTAGGGGTCCTTAGGACCAAACCAGCCCCCAGGTGGTGTTTAGTGGGTAGGCGCACTTCCTGTGAGTCCCACATTGGCAGCACGGCCGGGTCCGTGCTGTTATGCATGAGCATTCACCACCTCCCTCCCCCGTGTCCTCCGGAGGGTGCCCTTATTAGGGCTAAAAAAAAAAAAAAAAAAAAAAAAAAACGCGCGGGGCGATTCCAGACTAGAGAATTGAACAGTAAATACATCCGTTACGCTCGTAGGGAAATTCGCCATTGTCAGCGAATTTATTAGCATTAGGGAGTTTCGTTTGCATTTAAATTCGAAAATAGGAGAGTGGCTTTGGATTTGTTACCTAACATCATCTGTGGGCATCGCGTCCCAGACTATCAGCTCTGGTGTGAAGTTTCAGGTTTAGAGTTGCTCTCGAAGCTAGGGAGTTGATTTGAAAGTAAAAGTGTTAAGGTTAAAAACGGTTTTCGGTTCCTGAATATTTCGTACATTTAGCTAGAAGTTTTCCGCGTAAAATAGGGTTTTCAGCCTTAGTAATTAGGGTAGCTTCCGCGAAATAAAATGTGAACTAATCCTTTTTCTCCACAGTACTACGTTTATGGGAAATGAATTTGTACAAAAGTAAACTCTCGGTGGCAAAGGTATGCTAAGGATAGTCCGTGTGTCCAGCCTTTGTCAAATAACCAAGGCTCGGTGAGGCCACACGAGGTTATTCGTATCATGCTTGCGTCATAGCTTTCAGAGTTTTGTTCAAATTTAATTCTACTTATTACTTTAACTTAATTCCACTAGCTAGTGGTAATTGAGTTTCAGTACACAAACGTGTGAATTTAGAGCGAATTCACTTGGGAGCCTTAAGAAGTTTAAATTAATGGACTAAGGAACCCAAAATCTAGCTCTGCTTACTATGCTACGGCTGAATCTGAGTCTGCTTGGGTCGAAAGGTTTAAAGAATCCCTTCACCGGAGGCGTTCCCAATTTAATTTAGTAAAAAGAAAATAATTATTATAATTGAGATAATTAGATATTAATTATCTTGTTTGGAGATTGGGTTAAAACGCTTCTTGTGAATGCGGTGTTAGATCTTCTTCCGTTAGCATTCGTGGTGTAGCAATTTTCCCCCTGCTTACCCTGAGTGACAGACGATTCTAGCCCTCTGGCACTTTGCACCCATAACATATTTATGTATTATATTTCGTATATTCTTACCTTGCGGGTGGTTACCGAACCCATAAAACCACCCGCGCATACACATCCTAGGCTACACACTCTGGCCGGCCAGAAAGTCTGAAAGCTAACTTTGTCAAGTTACCGAGTGATTTGAAACAGTCTGGGTTTCCGGAGTTAGGGAGGATAGAAGTAGGAAATAGCTGTGATTAGGGAGACACCATAGGCACTCACACATATACACGATTAAATGTAAATGGGGTTTGTTTTGCTGAAACAATTGATGGGTGGTTAAATTAGCTTACGGGGTTGGGAAAAATTAGGCAGGCTCCCCCTTTTCTTTCAGGGTATCCAGTTGTATGATGAGCGTAAGTATTTCCCCGATTCCTCACATTAGCAATGCGGTCATTAAGTAGGACAATAAATAGTGATTTATTTCCGTACCAAAAAATAAGTAATCCAATGGTCTATTTTAAAATATTGACAGCAATAATATTTTGTAACGTCCTGTGCAAAGGTCTAACATTAAATTCCGTTAAAATAAATAAGCAGTGACAAAATTCTATAAACTAATTAAGTAAAAGCTAAAGTAGACAACCAAATTTTAATTAATCAGAAGTGCCAAATGTCTTAGATGTTTATTGCTCCATTCTCATTATGAACAGTGAAATTTGTGTATAAATGAAATATTTTCAGTAAGTTAGCTTTTATTCTCAAAATACTAAAAGTGACTCTTAACTATCTAACACCTTACTATACTAGCCTTTTACTCCAACTATTAAAAGTGACTCCTAATTATCTAGTACCTTACTATTTTCGTTTACGGAACTTTTCAAACATAAATCAATGAAACGTTTAGCTACTTGCTCTAATTTCTTCCGCTGCTTAGGTTGCTACGGCATCTTATTAATGAAAACGTAGTGGTTCGAGTCCTGTTGGACGTTAGAAACTATGATACCATGTTGGCGTTGACTTGTAAACGAAGATCTAATAAGTAAGGCTGTAAGTTCGTGCCTTGTTTACGTACATTAAAATTATCTACTGAACCTTGATTTCTCGCCTATCGAACCTTTGATTTGGAAGGTCTGAAAATGACATCAAATTATTATTAATATAAAACCTAGATGTAATAAAACCTAATCTTCATCGACATTATCTTTTAAAACCTTGATTAACAACCTACGTATTACTGATTATCTTTTTACGCATCTACCTCCAATATTTTGCGCCGCATCTCGCTTACGTGAATCTATCCTTATAGCGTTGAGATTGAGTGCCGTTTTATATTGAGAGTTTAACAATCTATCGAGCAATGGAAATAAGTATGCTATAGGGCGAAGTATCCGATAAATAAAATAGTCTTTATTGACATTATGACAAAAACCGTTATGGAATGTTGTGGTTGTTAGACTTTAAGGCGTAAACCTTTTAATTTGAATAATATTTAAACTTGCTTATCTCTTTACTTCAATAATATTTTGTGCTCTGCCTTGTTTGATCTAATGGTATTTGCGATACTTGTTGCTTGGAGCTCTGATAGACTTCGTCTGTTCAGTCCATTGTTGTGACGTCTTCAATAGACTTTTTCCAACATACACGTCCGGGTTACATACTTTTAGTAGAGTTATCTCCTAGGTATTTGATACTGTCCCGTTGAGTTTTGTGTATAATGGCTGGACCATACGAAAGTTATCTACCTACTCAGAGTTTCAAGGAATAATTTCCTTTCATTGGATCAAACAATCTACAATTGCTTATTTTTAAACATTTGTGCTATTGCTGCTATTAATGCTTGCAATCTTTAGTGAGGCTGACCACTTCTACACAATGAACGTTATTCGCTAGTTGCTAAAACTTCGTTTGACCAGTCATCCATTATATCCAGGCTTTCCGGATTGAATTTTCTCCGATGTACCATGCCTTTGATATCACAACCCTATACTATTCTACGACCTGATGACTGGTCATACGTTGAAAGCACCTTTTATAAATCTTCCTACGGTCAGTTTTCACTGAATTGTCTGCATTTGGCAAACGCAATTGAAATGTTATGTATATCCATGAATCTAGTTATAGATAAAACTATGTACAGTGGGACAATGATGAGCATACGGTGTGAAAGACCCAGCCTTTGGTTGGAGAACTGAGTTTCTTTTAGTCCGGATCCCGTCTCTGAGTCAAGTACTTTTAACTAGATTTGTGTTAGTTAACTTTCACTTTATCTATTATATTATAAATACCTTAAATTTAAACTTCATTCTGCACTAACTGCGCTTCATGCTTATAATTTTTATTTGCCTTTGCTTCAATCAAATTACTAGCGGACACTAGAGACGAAAATCTGTTGAACATTATAATAATATTATTAACAATAATATTGTTATAATGACCTACTTCTTTTATCTGTTCTTACACAGTGTTCCATACCGGTTTAACCTGTTTCATATTCTACTTTAAAAAGCAAACTTATTCAACACTTAAACATTAAAAATTCTAATTTTCATTCTTGTTAGGGCTTTACTTAACCTTTTCAATATAGAGCGGAATAAACTCAACCTCTCTACTTAACCTTGATATCAAACCGAGTTAACTCGACCTTTAATTTCAATTTAAAGAAAATTAACTAGATCTTTATTTGTTAATTATATACTTTTGCGCTCGAACATTTGCTTTCAATCTCAGATACCTTAAAAGGGCTAGGGTTACGTATACGATCACAACGCAGGGTTCTACCAAATAAAACTAGACGATCACAGTTGGCCATTAGAGTGTTTTGCATCATAGTATCTACATTTTATCTTCTCATCGGGGTTTAATTTACTAATTTACGGGGGAGGGGAGTTACAATGGTGTTGCCGTGACCATGATATTTTAATACGAGATTGAGTAGTTTATTTATGTTTTATGATGCAGAATATTCTTATTTAGTTTAATTATTGTTGGCTTTATGCCACAATTTGTTGTTCGTGAAATGGAAAAGGTAGAAACATTGGGATTGGCAGCGAATGTGCGAGTTCAAATTGTTAAACAAAATTAGATTGATTTAAACTAAAACTTTTATAAATAGGTAGTACGTAGGAAAACGTAGTAAAAAGAGCGAAAACAAGTAATACATAAAACAATTCAAAATTTATTTATTCGGTCCTTATTTGGTATGTACAATAATTGTAAATTCCACTTGAGACAAGTTTTCAAATCAGTCTAAATTTAGTTCCGCGTTAAACAAAATATCTAATAGGATGAGATTAGTTTTAAAATTTATCAATCATTTTATCTAAATAAATTAACAGGTGGTTGACATTAACATTGTGGGGGGTTGCCCTTATCACGACTTTGTCAATCTCGTTCTATTTCTATTGCCTAAGCTTTGGACTAAGGTTATATCGGATTTAGGTAGCTAATTTAAATCAAATAGTTCAATATAGTATCTACCTAAAGGTTTTATACTCGGGGGGTTGCCGAGCGACTCAAACTTTACCTAAAAGGATACCAATCATTCTGAGTACCTATGTTACCTACTTTATCTACAAGATTTTTCAAAAAGCGTTAAATATACTTCGTTAAGTTTTAATAGTATCGCTTTTGAAGTATTGTCTGACAAACGGGAATAGAACCATTAAATTCAATTCATAATTTTATTACATTAAGTAATCGCGTAACATAATGGTAAAATAAACGTAGGTCGAATTAATAAATTCCTCATTTATTGGAGTCAATTTAAAATTAAATAAAAATAAGTTTGGGTATGAACCTTATGAAGATAACAATTTAACTATCGGAAAGTTATGTAGGTACGACTAAACCTGCACTTCCTTCGCGTAGCAATCAGGTCAATACATCAGACATATTGACGATTGTAGGGTTGAAAAGGGTCATGGTACATGCACTAGATGGCGCTTTTATACTGCTTTTATATCGTCTATATTTTATAATATGAGCTGGAAAAAAAAAAGATAGTTATGTAGTACTGTTAAAATTAGTATGAGTTAAATCAGTATTTCAAATTTACATAATCTAAAAAAATGTATTTAATATGCAATTTAATTTTGAATCAACATTGGGATTAATAATATGACCTATGTAGTTTACAGAAACTAATTTAACTAAGCGATTTAAAACACAATAAGCTCCAAACTAAGTTGAGAGGATTTAATATTGACGAGATGAAAACGGGGAAATAAGGTTGTATCGTATACTACTGGTGGTCACCCATTCATAGACTGCTAGTGGACGTTGTTGTTTGACCACAGTACTCAGTAGGATGCAGTTGGTCGAGAGGTAGCACTACGCACGGATCATAGGAATTGAATGAAAATTGAGTTAACATTTAATTAACTTGTTATTATTAGTAATCGAGAATATTTCATTTCAACGGGAAGTAAAGTTCTTCTTTATGGGGGGGTTGTTAAAAATATTTCCACGATTTTAAATCTACTTAAGGAATATTTTCGGTTTAATACTTTAATAAAACTTGTTCTGCATATTAATTAACATTTGTTATTGAGAGAGATCATTATTATTTTAATTTGTTGATAATTATAATTAATTTTCAAAATATTTTCATGCTGGGGATTGATATCAATTTGGTATAATATTCCATTTCGCGGAAACTAGCTTTTCATTTGGGGGGTTGCAATAAAACTTAATATAAAAATTAACAAAAGTTTTCTCGATGGGGGGTTGCTATTACAGTATTATTAAGAATCTAGCATTGCGTAATTAGGTAGTCTTCGTATAGCGGTTGCGTAAATAAATTCATTCATTCTAATGATTCATTTAGAGTTCGGATTTCTTCAATTTGCTAATTTCGTTGATTTAAAAGGATTTCCTATATTTTATTCACGACAATTCGTAAATTTCGTAATAAATATAACAGACTAATTTATTAAATAATAAACTAAAAAAAAAAAACATAAACCTTTGTTTTATTTTAATTCTTAGCGTACTTATAGTAAAAAAACAAAAAAACAAAATAAAAAAATTAATAAATAAACACTTCGTTTTATTTAACCATCCGCGTACAGTAAACGATAAAAGTAGATAATTGAACATTCTCATTAAGCCAAACTTTTGATTTTAATTTATGTAAATTTTATTTTTAATAAAATACGGAAGCATATCAATCTAATGGGGATTTAAAGTTGATTATTTAATTTTCTTCGTTGACTGTACTTCTTAAACCAGGTAATTAAAACGGTTTTGAAAGGTAATAAGGTATTGGTTTTGAGAGGTAACCGCATGTTAAACTATAAGTTAATTAAGGGTATTTTACTTTAATTTTAAATTCTATCACAATCCATTCCAAAACGGTTATTGAGTAATTAAAAAAAAGGTACTTCCGACTACTTCCTATAAATAATATTCAGTATTGCCTATAAAATAAATTAAACTCGCTAGGTTACAACAAAATAAAATAAATCCACGGTTATCGCTGTTCGCTAAATCTTTAGATCTTCGTTGTAAAATTGAACAAATAGTAATAAAACTAAGTATGCAGAAGGGTATGATTGATTTGAGTCGATGAGAGATGATTGAAGTATGGCGTGCAAAAGAAGATGTGAAAGTGGGGAATGATTGGGAGGCCTAAGGTTTGGCGAAGTGTTAAACGTAGATAGTCTGTCGTAGTACGGTCCCATGCCGACATACACGCACCTCAAAAGGGTTCAAATACCGTTTTCCTTTGCTGGATGCAAAGCATCATTTAGTTTAAATAGTATCATTTGGTATTTGGAACCTTCACTCTACACGGGAATTAAACACTGCACATTCTCCAAATATAATGATATTTGAAATAGAAAGATTAGAAATAATGACTGTTTGGTTATTAGATCGGTAGACTTGGAAAGCTTGCTGATTGTTAGTATCGGAATTTCGTAGACGGAAATTACGTTTTAGGGTGCGTCCTCTCTCACACGAAAGCCGTGCCTGACGTTGGGGCAGCCAAAGGACGTAATTTATACCGGATTGACTTTCGGTAACTCTGCCTCACAACCAGGGTCGTTGATTACGGAGTTTTGACTGACAGGCCATTCATGGATGCTGAGATAATTAATTCAGGCTGCGTTATCTAAACTTTGTAACTGAAAAATATCTGAAGTATTTGGTTTAAATACACACACACCATGACAGACATGTGGGACAATATTGCAACAGGTATATTAGAAGAAGGTAGGGGCCATTGTGAGAGCTATCACAGGTACCATGTCCTTGTTTGTATAAAATTTGTATTCGTCGGTTCTTCTACAAATTTTGGGGGTTGATTGTAACGGACCTGCCTGTGTAGCATACTCTCAACGTATAATTAAGACTGAAAGGTTAAGAAATAACGAGTTAGTTAAATAAATTGAACTTATATCCAAAGAATAACAAGCGGTCGGAGCCGTCACCGAAAATCTTTTTCTACCCGCTCGTAGATGCGGGTATTCGCGCAGAAGTTACTTTTTTCCCGGACAGAGCGGCGCCAATAAAAGATCACGCCACCCGACTAAAACCAATAAGGATGATACTTATTTATGAACCCGTACTATTGTTTCACGTGTCAGGTCGACTGGTTAAATCTGAGTGAAATCGTATAAAAAGGCCGAGGGCCAGACGCGCGGGGCGATTCCAGACTAGAGAATTGAACAGTAAATACATCCGTTACGCTCGTAGGGAAATTCGCCATTGTCAGCGAATTTATTAGCATTAGGGAGTTTCGTTTGCATTTAAATTCGAAAATAGGAGAGTGGCTTTGGATTTGTTACCTAACATCATCTGTGGGCATCGCGTCCCAGACTATCAGCTCTGGTGTGAAGTTTCAGGTTTAGAGTTGCTCTCGAAGCTAGGGAGTTGATTTGAAAGTAAAAGTGTTAAGGTTAAAAACGGTTTTCGGTTCCTGAATATTTCGTACATTTAGCTAGAAGTTTTCCGCGTAAAATAGGGTTTTCAGCCTTAGTAATTAGGGTAGCTTCCGCGAAATAAAATGTGAACTAATCCTTTTTCTCCACAGTACTACGTTTATGGGAAATGAATTTGTACAAAAGTAAACTCTCGGTGGCAAAGGTATGCTAAGGATAGTCCGTGTGTCCAGCCTTTGTCAAATAACCAAGGCTCGGTGAGGCCACACGAGGTTATTCGTATCATGCTTGCGTCATAGCTTTCAGAGTTTTGTTCAAATTTAATTCTACTTATTACTTTAACTTAATTCCACTAGCTAGTGGTAATTGAGTTTCAGTACACAAACGTGTGAATTTAGAGCGAATTCACTTGGGAGCCTTAAGAAGTTTAAATTAATGGACTAAGGAACTCAAAATCTAGCTCTGCTTACTATGCTACGGCTGAATCTGAGTCTGCTTGGGTCGAAAGGTTTAAAGAATCCCTTCACCGGAGGCGTTCCCAATTTAATTTAGTAAAAAGAAAATAATTATTATAATTGAGATAATTAGATATTAATTATCTTGTTTGGAGATTGGGTTAAAACGCTTCTTGTGAATGCGGTGTTAGATCTTCTTCCGTTAGCATTCGTGGTGTAGCAATTTTCCCCCTGCTTACCCTGAGTGACAGACGATTCTAGCCCTCTGGCACTTTGCACCCATAACATATTTATGTATTATATTTCGTATATTCTTACCTTGCGGGTGGTTACCGAACCCATAAAACCACCCGCGCATACACATCCTAGGCTACACACTCTGGCCGGCCAGAAAGTCTGAAAGCTAACTTTGTCAAGTTACCGAGTGATTTGAAACAGTCTGGGTTTCCGGAGTTAGGGAGGATAGAAGTAGGAAATAGCTGTGATTAGGGAGACACCATAGGCACTCACACATATACACGATTAAATGTAAATGGGGTTTGTTTTGCTGAAACAATTGATGGGTGGTTAAATTAGCTTACGGGGTTGGGAAAAATTAGGCAGGCTCCCCCTTTTCTTTCAGGGTATCCAGTTGTATGATGAGCGTAAGTATTTCCCCGATTCCTCACATTAGCAATGCGGTCATTAAGTAGGACAATAAATAGTGATTTATTTCCGTACCAAAAAATAAGTAATCCAATGGTCTATTTTAAAATATTGACAGCAATAATATTTTGTAACGTCCTGTGCAAAGGTCTAACATTAAATTCCGTTAAAATAAATAAGCAGTGACAAAATTCTATAAACTAATTAAGTAAAAGCTAAAGTAGACAACCAAATTTTAATTAATCAGAAGTGCCAAATGTCTTAGATGTTTATTGCTCCATTCTCATTATGAACAGTGAAATTTGTGTATAAATGAAATATTTTCAGTAAGTTAGCTTTTATTCTCAAAATACTAAAAGTGACTCTTAACTATCTAACACCTTACTATACTAGCCTTTTACTCCAACTATTAAAAGTGACTCCTAATTATCTAGTACCTTACTATTTTCGTTTACGGAACTTTTCAAACATAAATCAATGAAACGTTTAGCTACTTGCTCTAATTTCTTCCGCTGCTTAGGTTGCTACGGCATCTTATTAATGAAAACGTAGTGGTTCGAGTCCTGTTGGACGTTAGAAACTATGATACCATGTTGGCGTTGACTTGTAAACGAAGATCTAATAAGTAAGGCTGTAAGTTCGTGCCTTGTTTACGTACATTAAAATTATCTACTGAACCTTGATTTCTCGCCTATCGAACCTTTGATTTGGAAGGTCTGAAAATGACATCAAATTATTATTAATATAAAACCTAGATGTAATAAAACCTAATCTTCATCGACATTATCTTTTAAAACCTTGATTAACAACCTACGTATTACTGATTATCTTTTTACGCATCTACCTCCAATATTTTGCGCCGCATCTCGCTTACGTGAATCTATCCTTATAGCGTTGAGATTGAGTGCCGTTTTATATTGAGAGTTTAACAATCTATCGAGCAATGGAAATAAGTATGCTATAGGGCGAAGTATCCGATAAATAAAATAGTCTTTATTGACATTATGACAAAAACCGTTATGGAATGTTGTGGTTGTTAGACTTTAAGGCGTAAACCTTTTAATTTGAATAATATTTAAACTTGCTTATCTCTTTACTTCAATAATATTTTGTGCTCTGCCTTGTTTGATCTAATGGTATTTGCGATACTTGTTGCTTGGAGCTCTGATAGACTTCGTCTGTTCAGTCCATTGTTGTGACGTCTTCAATAGACTTTTTCCAACATACACGTCCGGGTTACATACTTTTAGTAGAGTTATCTCCTAGGTATTTGATACTGTCCCGTTGAGTTTTGTGTATAATGGCTGGACCATACGAAAGTTATCTACCTACTCAGAGTTTCAAGGAATAATTTCCTTTCATTGGATCAAACAATCTACAATTGCTTATTTTTAAACATTTGTGCTATTGCTGCTATTAATGCTTGCAATCTTTAGTGAGGCTGACCACTTCTACACAATGAACGTTATTCGCTAGTTGCTAAAACTTCGTTTGACCAGTCATCCATTATATCCAGGCTTTCCGGATTGAATTTTCTCCGATGTACCATGCCTTTGATATCACAACCCTATACTATTCTACGACCTGATGACTGGTCATACGTTGAAAGCACCTTTTATAAATCTTCCTACGGTCAGTTTTCACTGAATTGTCTGCATTTGGCAAACGCAATTGAAATGTTATGTATATCCATGAATCTAGTTATAGATAAAACTATGTACAGTGGGACAATGATGAGCATACGGTGTGAAAGACCCAGCCTTTGGTTGGAGAACTGAGTTTCTTTTAGTCCGGATCCCGTCTCTGAGTCAAGTACTTTTAACTAGATTTGTGTTAGTTAACTTTCACTTTATCTATTATATTATAAATACCTTAAATTTAAACTTCATTCTGCACTAACTGCGCTTCATGCTTATAATTTTTATTTGCCTTTGCTTCAATCAAATTACTAGCGGACACTAGAGACGAAAATCTGTTGAACATTATAATAATATTATTAACAATAATATTGTTATAATGACCTACTTCTTTTATCTGTTCTTACACAGTGTTCCATACCGGTTTAACCTGTTTCATATTCTACTTTAAAAAGCAAACTTATTCAACACTTAAACATTAAAAATTCTAATTTTCATTCTTGTTAGGGCTTTACTTAACTTTTTCAATATAGAGCGGAATAAACTCAACCTCTCTACTTAACCTTGATATCAAACCGAGTTAACTCGACCTTTAATTTCAATTTAAAGAAAATTAACTAGATCTTTATTTGTTAATTATATACTTTTGCGCTCGAACATTTGCTTTCAATCTCAGATACCTTAAAAGGGCTAGGGTTACGTATACGATCACAACGCAGGGTTCTACCAAATAAAACTAGACGATCACAGTTGGCCATTAGAGTGTTTTGCATCATAGTATCTACATTTTATCTTCTCATCGGGGTTTAATTTACTAATTTACGGGGGAGGGGAGTTACACCTCCACTTGCCACGATCCTGAGAGATCACTTTCGCTTCCTCAACATTCATTACTCGTTACTTTTTATATATTATTATTATTTTTATCTGTTATTTTTTTATTTCAGTTTTTTTTCCTTTACCGTTAGCGAGTGGTGTTGCTACTTATTTACATTTGTGCGTTTTGCTTTATATAACATTTATTAATATACATAACTATTGTTTCTCAAGTAAGTGAATCAATGTATTCTTATTGAGAAATAAATTTCTTAAATCACAAATCACAATTTTTGTGACTTAGAAAACAAAGTCGTTGGTACATGCGGATGCGCCGGGATCTGAACCTAGGACCACCGCTTCCGCGACTCATCATCATCATCATCATCATCACCAGCCACTCGACGCCCACTGCAGGACACAGGCCTCCTTCATGGTTTTCCTAACCATGAAGGGGTTTGCCACGGCTCGCTTACTGTGAAAGAAAACTTTGCGGAGAAACCGGAGTATTTGAGGCGAGATTGTTCTTTTGCCGTTTTTATTTTGCTACGGAACCTTTTCGAGTGAAATTCCTTTCTTCCCGATGAATTTCGTTTTCGCTCGTCTGCGGTCTAATTTATTCTCGCTTTGTTTTAATAATAAGTTTGAAACTTGAAGTGCGGAGCCTCCTGAAAATTAAATACTTAAGTATCGTTATAATACAAAAATAAATTATAGTCCGTACATATCTTTTTGGCGGTAACGTGAACATAGTCACAGATCGTTTGCATTTTTTACTATCAGTTATTTTTTTATCAGTTTACTGTCTTTACGGTGTATGTGTGAGTAATTGACCAATTTAGTAATTGACTAATAGTAAATTACTACGCATCACACTACTAATTTAGTAATTGACTAATAGTAATTTACTACGCATCACACTACGTCAATTACTCACACATACACCGTAAAGACAGTAAGCGATGTGCAAACGATCTGTGACTATGTTCACGTTACCGCCAAAAAGATCTGTGCGGACTGTTACCAACGATTGCTTTATGATTTTTTTTATCAAGCCTATATACGTTCCACTCCAGGGCACAGGCCTTCTCTCAGAGAGAGATTGAGAACGGGCTTAATCACCACGCGTGCCCACCGCGGATTGGCAATTTCAAGTGCTGAGGACTGTGAACACCTCGGACACTCAGGTTTACTCACGATATTTCCTTCACCGTTAGCGAATGGCATTGCTACTAAAGACACAAATGTAGATAGATAGAGAACACTTTATTGCACAACCAGGAGAAAGAATTGGGTATTTGACAAAATATCAAATGAGTTACTTTTAAAACGGAATTTTGTATAAAAATACTGGCTTATGACGTCACACTTCAGAGCACTCTTCATGTGTTTAATCTATTTAAAAATTGTAATAACTAGTAATTGACTAAAAGAGATACATTTTCCGAGATATTTCGTAATTTTTGTTTTAATCGAGCATACGAAATAATTTATTGCTGATCGTGTCAAATACCGTATTACAAATAGTTCCCTATATCTAAGTAGTGGTATACAATGGAGAGCTTGTATTAGAAAATGTTTTAATGGAATAGCAGAGAACACGTTAAAAGATAAATAAAAGCGGTATTTTTTTTTACCTGCAACTAATCCTTTTGATAATATAACCGGTCGAAAAGTCAATATAGTACTAAAACCCGCGGCAGATGGATGGACATTGATAAGAGTACATCTATCTACCAACTAATGGTGTTATTCTATATTTCACACATATTAATTTAAAACTAATAACATAATAAAATGTAAGTATTTTATGACGATATTTTTTTTTTTACTTTATTGTATGTATGTTATTGAACTTGATTTAATTCTTTTAACTGCACCACGGCACGCACTCTGTAGTACAAATGGGTTACCGTAGGCACTGACTGAAAATCAGCACAACGCTGAGTCAGCTGCCTTTTGTGGCAACTTAGATACACCACAGGCTACATCTATGGTCCTGTTTTATTTATTCGTTTTGTCTGTTGTGTATTTAGTTTTCTTATTGTTGCTGTGCATATTATGTTACTTATCTGCTTATTTTGTTTCTGTGATGTATCTTGTTGGTATAATAAATGTCTTTCTTCTTCTTCTTCTTAATATTATAAACGCGAAAGTTTGTATGTATGGATGGATGTTTGTTAATCTTTCACGCAACAACGGCCGAAAGGATCCTGATGAAATTTTGCACAGAGATAGATTATAGTCTGGATTAGCACATAGGCAATTTTTTATCTCGTAAAAATACACATGAAAATGATGACGCGAACGAAGTCGCGGGCAACAGCTAGTGCAATAATATAACTCAGATTGGTACCTAGGTTGGTCCCGTCTGCTTAATAGTCAATGCTCAGCAGTCGGGTTGCTGATTATTTTCTATATCAGTTTTTTTTTAGATTCAAATCTTGCCTTTTGCACGTCTACAGCCATAGTTAGAATCATTTTTATCTTTCTTTGGTTTTTCGTGTACGTCCTCATATTATGATCTCATTTTTTAATGAATGAATGTCCATTCATAGCATAAAGAGAAAACAAATCTACCAACCTGTTGAATGCAATAGCCTAGCTAATGGTAATGTTACTATTAACATATCCCCTTTGCTTAATCGCGTAAATTTTCTTAAGAAACATTAATTTTCTCCGATATGTGTCGTCTCTTATATGAGATAGGCGTCCAATTCGGCTCCTACACTCCGGCGGCCCTAAAGTAAAAATAAACAAAGCGGGGTCGCGCAATAAACCGCGCCAGTCCCCGCTAACGAGCACATCGTCTCTAATGTGGCAGATAATGTGCGCCGACGTCGTTTGCCAGCCCGAGATCCCGCCCAGACATGCACCGTGGATTTGGACCAACTGAGCCCAAGTAACGACCCGTTGACACACACACACACACACACACACACACACACACACACACACACACACACACACACACACACACACACACACACACACACACACACACACACACAAACGCACAGAAAATCACAAAGGAGTAAGCGGAGTCCAGAGTTTGCCACTCGCTACGATCCTGACAAAGCTCTTTCGCGTCATCAACATTTTTTAGTCGCCGCATGGATGTAAGACGGCTTCGGGTACTTTTTATCTTGCCCTTCGCTTACATATCTCCTACTTGGTCGTTGCTCGATGTCTGCCTGGGGCGTCCCCGGGGCGGGTAAGGCCCTTCCACCCACATTCACTTGATATCAATTTTTTGTCAATCTTTCTCCTCTCTGCGTTAAGTAGTAATCGTAATTTGATCTTTTTGATTAATTAAAGTATAGCTATTACCCCTCATGATTAGGAAACCCCTCATGGTTATGAAAACCACGAAGGAGGCCTATGTCCTGCAGTGGGCGTCAAATGATGATGAAAGAATAGCTAAACAAAAAACACTATTGTCAAGTAAAAGTTTAAATTAATATCCGTAACTATTTTCTGTAACCTCTGTAAACACAAAATATACAATGATTCGACAGTTGGATAGCATTTCTGGTCCCAACATTAAGAGCAATTCTGATGGTCAAATAGGACCACGGCGTTCGCTCGTAGGTGCGCTGCTAATATGCCGTAATATTTTCGTAATAGCTTTCTTGATAGGGTTACGCCTTTTATTCCTGATACGTGGAATTTGGGAGGCGGCAAAATCATTTCTTGCTCGTTCTTTTATACAGAGTTTAACGAAACCTAGTTGTTGAACAAAATCATGTGTAATTCTACAATTTTTTTTGGTACTGGCACGCTTTTTCAAGCCTTAGTGTCGATCGCATGTAAATAAAATAAATAATGGTAAGTAAGTAGTTTCTAAATAATAGATAATAAGAAAATAGAGTGTCTGAGGTTATATTAAATACTTTGGCGCTTGAAATTGCAAAACTCAATTTCTCTCTGGGGACTCTGTTGAGATCGATCCGGAGTGGACGTGTGCGCGGTTTTAACCCGTTTCTTAGAATAAATCGTAAACTTAAATTTGTGATTGGTGCGTCATAGTAATTTCAAATTCTCTGTCACTCATGTGTTCTTTTTATGAGCCAACTCCTCCTACTGGGCGTGCTCAGAGTGAGATAACATTACCACCGAGTGTTTTGCTATAAATAAAAGTGACGATTTTGCATATGATTGGCGCCCTCCTCTGTTTCGGATTTGAACCGGCTATCGCTGCGAGTGAGTCGGGTTGTGTTGCCGTCGCGCCAAATCGACTGGAGTTAACACTGCGAAATAAACCGTTTGGTCCTGCGCCAGACGCAAGACGTCACGCTCTGTGCTACGCGCGGCGGTGTACCGACTACTATCGCTGCGCTACGTACTAAACAAGTTTTTGCTACGCCGTTTACTGCGCCGCCGCTTTCTGCGTCACTCCTTGCTTACCTACCTAAACACTTGGGAGTCATTGAAACATGAAGTGTGAAGCATGTTTTGTCTCCGTAACCAAAACGGATGCACTGAAATGTGGTCTCTGCAACAAGTCATATCACCACCAGTGTGTTAACATGACTTCGGCAATATTCCGTGAGCTTGATAAGAAGTTATGGCAGTGCCCCGGATGCGATAATGTAACGAAACGTTCTCGAGGCCGCGGAGACGAAACTCCGACACGAAAGCAATACGATGTGCGCCCGCCCCCTCCCGCTAGCAACTCTAAGTCAACGGTTATGGAAATCAGCACGGCCACCACGGCCCCGCAACATGCTAAAGGAAATCAACTGTCGACTCCAGTCGCATCAGTAATCCCACCTGCCTTCTCTGCTGACTCGAATAATACACCCATCCCCACTGAAACTCCAGCGACAATTAATTACAACCAGTTTGGAGAGCTCTTGGATACAAAGTTGGATGCAAAGCTGGTCGAATTCAAGAAATCGATCACATCAGAGTTTAATGCAATGCTAGTTAAATTAAAAGCTTCTTTTCAGGAGGAGGTGGCCAATCTCCATACAGAAAATGCTAGGCTAAAGGAAGAGTTCGTGGCCCTAGAAAAGAAGGTTAGCTCTTCTGACGTTACAAAGCTTTCTGACAGCATTTCTGTTCTTCAGAGCAAACTAAACGACAGAGATCAAGAACTGCTTTCGAATGACATTGAGGTCGCGGGCGTTCCAGAGTGCGAGGGTGAATCAGTGGGGCACCTGGTAATGACGGTGGCGGCGAAGCTTGGGATGACTTTAGAGGAGAGCGATATAGTGAGTGCGACGCGGGTTGGTCCAAAGCATGGCTTTATCGAGGGAGCTCCGGGACCGCGTCCGCGGCCCGTCGTCGTGCGGCTGGCAAAGCGCTCCCTCCGTGACCAGCTGCTGAGGAGTGCGCGCGTGCGCCGCGGCGCTACTACTTCTGAGCTGGGCCTGCCGCCACATGAGCCGCATCGCTTTTACGTCAACGAGCGGCTCACAAAAACCAATCGAGCACTTTTTGCACAGGCCCGCGACGCTGGTCGGGATGCACGTTGGCGCTTCGTTTGGTCAAAAGATGGTCGTATCTACGCCCGAAAGGACCAAACGTCACAGAGGGTTATTTTACGTAAAGAGGAAGATGTAAAAACTTTTATAAAAGCTTAATTAGGACAATGCTACATTCTGTGTCGAATATAATATGTATATTTATGTTGGTCATTCTGGCTAATTGCTTTAATCTATCAATCTTCATGTATCAAAGTCATTGCTATGTGTTATATAAAATACAAAACACTAAATCTAATGCTCAAAAAACACGCCATACTTCTAAAGGTTTAATTTCTATTTTTCAACCCTACTCTAATGCAAACAATATTTTATGCAGTTTACTATATAATGATTCTTACTTTGTTGCTTCATTTGTAAATTGTGCTGTTACTTTTACCAATTACAGCGTGTATGAACGGACCTTCAAATCGGAAGCATTGAACATTCTGGACATGATATTATGTTATAATATATATTTTAATCAAGTTACTTATTTACTAACAAACTATAAAACAAATTACTGTCGCCGAGAAAAATAAAAATAAATACCTTAGATTAGGTCTCTTCAATGCGGGTTCGTTAGGGACTGGGCACGAGGAGCTATGTGCGGCAGTCGATCGCTTGCAGCCGGATATTCTCGCCATAAATGAAACATGGTTGAAGCCAAATCAGGATGCTCGTGCTCCCTCAATCCCGGGCTACCGTCTACGTCATATTCCCCGGCCACCTTGCCTTCTCAAGGGTGGTGGTGGTGGGGTAGGTTTTTACATAAAAAATGGCTATAAACTTAGAACCCTTACCCATCCTACTTCAGATGTAGAACAGATGTGGATAGTTGCAAATATAAATACTTACAGATTTCTAATTGGCACCGCATACAGGCCCAATTGGGTGAAGGTAGACTGCTTTCTTGATTCCCTTACAGAGTCTATCACTACTTTGAATAGCTATGACTACGTCATACTATTGGGAGACTTCAATATCAACTTAATAAATTCAGAAGACCCCCTTTCAAAAAAGTTAGTTGCATTTATGAATAGTTTAAGTATTGAGAATCTGGTCACTGAACCGACACACTTTACTTCCCATAGCGCAACGCTTATAGATTTAATTTGCGCTAGCCTTGATGCTCCAATTGTTAAAGTCACTGTGGATCACGTCCCTGACCTTGGTGCGCACTCAATAGTTTATGTTGATCTAAAGATAAAAAAACATGAATTTTCTCCAAAAAAAATTACTTGTAGGCCTATAAAACGTATCTCGTTAAGCAATTTCAACGATGATTTATACTCAATTGATTTTAATTTAATTTATGCCATGGATAACGTAAATAATATGGTAACAGAATTTAACAAATGTGTTTTAGGGTTGTTTGATAAACATGCCCCTATACGTACTACTGTTCTGCGTAAAAAACAAATACCGTGGTTAAAGAGTAACGTAAAGTTTATGATCAAATTACGAAACCAGGCACATGCTAAATATAAATTAACTAAAGCTGATTCAGACTTAGAACAATATAAAAGTATGAAAAGAATGGTCAACTGTGCCTTGTTTTATGAAAAAAAGGCATTTTTTGAACAGAATATAAACTGTAATATTAAAGACTCTGCAAAATTATGGAAAAACCTCAAGGAATCCGTCTTACCCGATTTTAATTGTAGTTCAGACTTACCTGTACATTTTGATGACCCTAATGAAATCTGTAAACATTTTGCTACTGTTCCAGGACATGATGAGGTAAAAATTTCACAATTAACATTTTATGAATACCACAGGTTCGGTACAGCATCCTTTGAATTGCACACCGTTGATGAAACAACAGTTGCAAAAATTATAATGGCCCAAAAATCAAATTCTATTGGTGCTGACCAAATTAATTTAGATATGTTGATCTTAACACTTCCTCATACACTCAATTTAATAACTAATATAATTAATACGTCCATTGCCACTTCTACATTTCCTGACATATGGAAGCTAGCTCTTGTAAAACCTTTGCCAAAAATTGCTTCACCACTTCTTGTGAAAGACCTCAGGCCCATTAGCATTTTATCTTGCCTATCAAAAATTATGGAAAAGGTTATCTATGACCAGGTCATCAGCTTTGTCGAAGACAATAATATATTACCAAAATTCC
Organism: Yponomeuta evonymella; assembly: GCA_963969515.1. Taxonomy (NCBI): domain Eukaryota; kingdom Metazoa; phylum Arthropoda; class Insecta; order Lepidoptera; family Yponomeutidae; genus Yponomeuta; species Yponomeuta evonymella. The sequence continues at coordinate 20,466,095 of OZ018343.1, read as the reverse complement.
AATCAGGGTTCAGAAGGCAGAGAAGCACGAACACTGCTCTCTTGGACGTAGTAGATAATATTCTATCATCCAGAGATGTAGGTTCTGCTACTATTCTTGTCCTTCTTGACTTTTCCCGTGCATTCGATAGTATTAATACTTCACTCCTGCTTTCGAAAATGACATATTATGGTTTTAAAAATTCGACAGTGAAATGGTTTCACAGCTATCTAAGCGGTCGCTCTCAGGAGGTTGTTTTAAATAAGTCCGATGGATCAAAGGAGCACTCACGATCAGAAATGCTTTCTCGAGGGGTTCCACAGGGTTCCATTCTGGGGCCGTTACTTTTTATAATTTACTGTGCTGATTTGGGTTCCAATTTGACAAGTAAGCACCATATCTATGCCGACGACGTACAATTATACGTTCCTATTAATCAAATCAATCTCAGTGATTCCATTCAAAGTTTAAATGACGATTTGGACCGTATATCTGCTTGGTCAATGCGGAATTCTTTGTTGCTTAACCCAAGTAAATCAAAGTATATGATTCTGGGCTCGCGTGCAGATGTGGACAAAGTTCAGGCTTTGAATCCTATCGTTAAAGTGTCTGGAGTTCCGATAGAGAGAGTTGTCGAAGCGAGGAACCTTGGAGTGACATTTGACAGCGATTTGCGCTTCGAAAAGCATTTGGGTGAAGTTATTCAAAATTGTTTTTATAGACTCAAAGTACTTTATAGAATACGCCCTTTTTTAAGTGAAGTTATGAGAATTAAATTGACAGAGTCATTGATTTTATCAAAGTTAAATTATTGTTTGACGGTTTATGGTCCATGTTTGTATGAAAAATCGCATCGTCTTCTACAGCGCGTCCAAAACGCGTGTGCACGCTTTTGCTTTAATATTCCTCCCAGAACTCACGTAACACCTTTCCTGAACAACGCAAAAATATTAAAAATTAAAAATAGATTAAAATTTCAGATGGCCTGTTTATTATTTGGTACTATCAACTCAGGTAAACCGGAGTATTTATTTGAAAAACTGACATGGCGCCAAAGACCGACGCGTAAGGCGTGTTGCGCAATTATAACCATCCCGCAACACGCAACAGCAGCATTTAGGGGCAGTTTCCGCTACCAAGCAACTAAATGCTGGAATAATATTCCTCCACCAATCCGTTCATTACCAACTTTAGGATCATTCAAAAATCATTATAGGTTATTGTTGTTGGAGGACCAGCAGAATGATTGAAATTGTATAGCTCTGCCCTATTAGATCAGATGTGTCATCTGTAGTTTGTTTTGCTGCTGTGGTGCGCTTATTGGTAGGTTATGCCAACGAAATAAGAAAACAAAACAAAATTAATTAATTACAATGGCTCGCTTAAGATCGGTAAAACTAATCTATTTCATCTTTTCATTTACTTTAGGATCGATCGAACTAACCTATTTAATCTTATCATTTACTTTATTTAATTTATTATATTATATTTAAACATATCTGCTTATATATTTAAAAAATTACATATTTATTATTATTATTATATTATTTAATTATTTTATTTTTCCTAATATCTATTGTGTGTGTCTTTCGTTTTTATTTATTTTACTTATTAGGTACCGACAGAATACCAGTGTTACAGAAGGTACCCCTTTTGTGACAAATGCTGAGTCGGGTCCTTTCACAAACGCAGTGCACTGGCTTTCCTTGCATGTTTCTTTTTAATTTATAATTTAAAATTGTACTCTGTCATTGTACTGTGTTTTAAGTGAATAAAATTTTTCAATTTCAATTTCAATTTCAATTTCAAAAAACTGTGGTGGGCACACGTGGTGATTAAACCCATACTCTGTCTCCGTGATCTCCGCAATCTGTGCTACATATGACTAAGAGTGACTTGCGCCATATACTTATCCAGGGATAAACAGATAAATTATCTAATTGACAAGGTTGTCAGACATACAATTTGTCTATGGATAGCTCTGCAAATGTTATGCTCATTTTGCATTTTGGACTTATTCGCTGGATAAACGGGGTAAACCACGGATAAACAGATTTTCCTGTCAGATACCACGCGCAAGCCAACCTAAGTTATATACACGCTGAAATTTGGGTGGTTTGAAAGCTGTGATTACGTAATTAGTAATTTAAAACACCATCTATTTAGACTATTGCTTATAAGTATAGTCGTAAAATATATTGAGTTGAGAAATCTTCTTTCGAGTTGAAAAATCTTCTCTCCCAAAATTCACGAACAATCAGAACAATGACCCGCGGACCCGCAGCACGCACGCACCGCTTTGGCTGGCTACTAATGGTTCGCATAGAGTTGAGTTTGTGTCGAGTAATTTTTAGAAAGTGCACTTTTAAAAAAAATCTCAGCGTATTCAATACCTGTTGTTAAGGCCAGTTACTTTGCTATGGTTTTCAAACCACCCAAAATTCATGGTGTATATATAGTTTTAACAATATATTTTGTACAGAATTCTAAGTAAATTAAGAATCGTTGGTGACAGTCTCGTGGTTACATTAGATTAGAACGCTTTATTGTACACACCAGAAAACAAAATACATTCGTGGTCTAGTAACTAAGTAAGTAAAGTTTATTTCTTACCACACGAACAACAAACAGACAGCGTATTATAAGCCTCAAGGGCTTTACAAAAACACTTAAAGGTATCAATTCAGCTAATTGCATAACTAGGTGGTCCTGTATTTTGGAAATTAGATCTATGATGATGCAAATATTATGCGTCTCAAAGCTTACGGATATTGGTGAGTATGATTATTTATAATTTAATTGTAGGTGAGTGTGTATACGTGAATGTGTATGAGTATGCATTGTCTGTGAGTACATATGTGTAGTATGTAGGAATGTGTTAGTTGCAGCATATGCCTGTGAGAATTATATAAAAACTTTATTTAAGTAGTTCAGTCTCCTCGTACGACAAATCTTGCAAATAGTTGATTAATTTACGTGTGCATTCAAATTTAGTGAGATCTTGCAGTCCCAATACTTTGTTTAACTTACTCGTATTATATAAGAACTGACTACGTAAGGATTACTGGTAACTGGTTAAACACTTTAAATGTGATGGATTAAACACTGTTCGGCTCACGCTCTACGTACAAGACTTTTGTCTACGTTGACAGGTCATCTCGGCAGGAGTTAAATGAGGAACGGATGAATGTCTACGCAATAGAGACTGTAGAATATATAACTGCGTAAGTAATTTTTATTATAAGGCTACCAACTTTACTGTGTATCTTTGCAAATTTCCATGTCATGTCCTCTTGTGTACAATAAAGAATATTCTTATGTTATCTTTTCATGCTAACATTACAACCTTATATGAATAATTAAATGAAATGTCGGATTAAAGTATATATAATTTTGTCGATGCGTGCATTAAACTTAAATAGATTTTTTTGAGTCTATAAGTACCTAATTGAATTTTCTTGAATTTTAACCATATCATGAACGCACGAGTGTATTTTTTTCTCAAATTATTATGAGTTCAAATATTCACATAAATAGATACTAATACTCAAGAGATATTTTATGAAATGTAAAACTATTTGTGAAATAAAAGGCTGCATAATTATGGTCATAATCATGACAGGCCTTCTCTCAGAGAGAGAGTATGAGCTTAATTACCACGCGTGCCCTTCGCGGATTGGCGATTTCAAGCGCAGAGGCATGTGAATAGCTCAGACACCCTGGTTTCCTCACGATGTTTTTCTTCACCGTTAGCGAGTAGTATTGCTACTATAACTTCACAAATGTACATAACTTAGAAAACAAAATCGGTAGTCGGTAGAAAACAAAGGTACACGCCCGAACTGGGAATCGAACCTGGGTCTCCCGCTTCCGAGTCCAATGTTCTACCCACTAGGCTAACACCGCTTAGAGGTTGCAAGCCGCTACATATGTTATTATTATATTATTATTTATTATAACGTTACAACCTTTCATAGAACTTGGAACTTATTTTTGCTTTTATAGCGTACGATAAAATAATAAGTTGGCTTGCGAACAGCAAACGCTCCACCATTTAAATCTCAGCAGCGGCTATCAATCTTGTTTACATTCATTTCAGTCAGCCAGTTCATAAAAATGTACGTGTATCATTCAATAAAATGTTTTATATTTCTACTTTACTTCCGAGGAGCTTTCAGCGAAGATTTATGGCTCTCCCTTGCCCTTATTATAAGAATTCTACAGAGGGAGAAGGAGAAATGGTTCGACTAAGACTATTCTATAGGTTCACTATTCACTATGTTTGAGCTTGAATGACAGTATACATTGACATTTAGTGCTATGGTCACAAGCCAAGGACATCACAACGTGGGAATACACCCAGAATGAGGTCATTTGTACAAATCAAGTACCCGCGGCTTCCAGTGGGAATCGAACCCACGAGAGCTGTAAGGTGCAAAAATAATTATTCAAGAAAGTCAAAAAATAATTTTTTGATTATGGCGCGCCATAATATTTTGATATTTTGGTGCGCTCGATATTTTGGTAACGAAGAATGATATCAAAAATATGAGAAAAACCCTTTTGGGCAATTTAGTCAGCTACAATTTCAGCTTAAGACAAAGACGATCGGGTTAAGGGTTAACCTTCGATTTTTTTGGAATGTGGCTTAAACAGCATTTAACTAAAATTCTTCATACAGAAGTCGATTTAAATGGTAACTTAAGTGACATTTAAGAAGTGGTCCATGTCAGCGGTTGCAAGCCATCCTAAGGTTGTCTGGAAGAGATCGCTTTTAGCGATAAGACCGCTAACAATATACTATTAAGAACTAGGAATTAAGTACCTTATATCTGTGAATAAAGTATTATCTGTACATACATACATAAGCAGCTTATATACGTCCCACTGCAGGGACAGGCCTTTTCTCAGGGAGATAGTATGGGCTTAATCACCACGCGTGCCCACGGTGGATTGGGCCTCTAAAGCGCTGAGGTATGTGAATAGCTCAGACACTCAGATTTCCTCAAAATGTTTTCCTTCACCGTTAGCGAGTGGTATTGCTACTATAACGTCACAAATGCACATAACTTAGAAAACAAAGTCACAGGTACATACCCGCACTGGGATTCGAACCTGGGTCTCTCGTTTCCGAGCTCAATACTCTACCCACTAGGCTACCACCGCTATTACGTATATATTATCTCTATCTATCTCAGAGCATGAAATGAAAATGAAAAATGTTTGTTGAGTTGAACAAAACTTAACAATATATAAAGTAACTCTGAACCCCAAACTAAATTTAATCGTACCGTGGGACACAGTTATCCATTCAGAACGAACTTAAATATATCACAACATAGTGTTTATACAGTAATAAAATGAAAATTAAACGTGCATACAGCAAAGTATAATATGACTCAATTCTTTTATTTAAAATAATAGAATCACCCTACATATCATCATCATCATCAGCCATTTGGCGCCTACTGCAGGACATAGGCCTCTCTCATGGCTTTCCAAACCATGAAGAGTTTTGCTATAATCGTCACGCTTGGCAGGCGGGTTGGCGATCGCAGTATGCGATTGGAATCTCAGGAAGACGCTGTTGCCCGTCTCCTGGTAATGTGTTTCCTTAGTCGCCTTCTACGACATCCACGGAAGGAAATGGAGTGACGCTATTCTTAGTCCTACATATAATAAAATATTATAAAGATATGATGGGTTTTACAAATTTAATATAATAAAACAAATTAGACTATTACATAAACATAGGTATAAGCTTGCTTGAATTAATGTGACCTACATAAAACTACATAAATACATACTGTGTTAGATTCGTCATAATTAAGTAAACAAAACATCTTAACGATTCCACATTTGGTAATTTATTCACGATGCAGGGTAGGTTGTTAAAAAGATTGGGCTTACTAACCAACAAGTAGGCAAACTGGTAACCAGAGAAGCGTGAGACCCGATGGCATGGTATGTAACTGCAATGCGAGGTCCCTTTCATTATAAAAAATGTAGGTAAAATTGTACTGTATTGAGGAAACACTAAGTGAGTAATCACGAGTCAATGCTAAAGGTGTAAAAAGTAGTTTCGTCGAACAAAGTTGTCAAGCGCCTTGATCAAAACAGTATTGGGCGCTTCTTTTTGCGTAGTTTATGTGCTACGCCGTAGCAGGATCGTAGCGGACTCGTAGCTCTAAGTGGTACGTTTGTTACGACAGACGTACCACGTTAATTAAATTCGTTTTCTTATTTCCCCATTGTCTTGAGCGCCTTTGAAGATACCGTAGAAAAGCATTAGTTAGTTTCTTACAAATACAGATGGAGGTAAATGTGAGAGAGTAAATATTATGTTAAATCTCTTTACTAACTGACCCTTATATTTTTGGAGCAGGAGAAAGTAATGGAGCTGTAAAAATAAAGAGTACTTAATTATTTAATCATAAAAGTGTAAAAATATTTTTTTGACGTAAAGTTACAATATTGGCTCAAACCGAAAGCGTGAAAGTAACAAAGCAATGTTACTAAGATAATTATTTTATTTTAATTTAATTATTTATTTTTAAAGTGAACATACAATTAAATATTCTGTGAATATTTCGATGTCTACCTGTTGCCGTTATTAATATCGAACAAAAAACGGTAAAAAAATCACGTTTGTTGTATGGAGACCCACCTATAAATAAATATTTATTTTATTCTGTTTTTAGTGTTTGTTATTGTAGCGACAACAGATATACTTCATTTGTATAAATTTCAACTGTCTAGCTATCACGGTTTATGAGATACAGCCTGGTGACAGATAGGCAGACAGACGGACACTGGAGTCTTAGTAATAGAGTCCCTTTGGGTACGAAACCCTAAAAATGGCCGTTGCAGACCGCTTTTTATGAAAGTGTGCTTATTATTTTACGTACAATAATTGAAAATATATCGAGTAAACATTCACTCGATATATTTCCCGCTAGCTGACCCGGCAAATGTTGTTTTGCCGTGTTAACAATTGGCCTACAACCTATGCTCAAACCTAACAAATATACACAAAAAATATCAAAATCGGTGAAGCCGTTTCAGAGCAGTTCGAAAACAAACACTGTAATTTTTAGATAGTGATAGTGTATATTCTAGGTCTACTTATGTTGATGTATTTGGTATATTGCCCTGTGGCGCTGGATTAAGAATAGCGTCACTCCATTTCCTTCTGTGGATGTCGTAGAAGGCGACTAAGGAAATAAATGACCACGAGACGGGCAGCAGCGTCTTCTTGAGATTCCAACTGCATACTGCGATCGCCAACCGGCCTGCCAAGCGTGGCGATTATGGCAAAACCCCTCATGGTTATGAAAACCACGAGGGAGGCCTCTGCCCTGCAGTGGGCGTCAAATGGCTGATGATGATGGTGATGTTGATGATTTGGTATATTGAGAATTATACTATAACTATGAATTTTAGTTATAGTATAATTTATTTATTTATAATTAATAAAATGGCAAGAAAAAAATTACGCGAAACCGGCGTGCGTGCATGCAACGACTAACGAATGTTGGTGAAGCAAAAAGGTCTGTCAGGAGCAAGTTGAAAACCTTGTTACATTATGTTATCAAAAATGTTTGTCTGCGAGCAAGGGGAAACGCTGTTGTCATAAGCCCAGTGCTCTTGACAAATTCCTTATGTAAAATAATGCTTAAAAAAAAACATCAGCCTACCATGAGAGTTGTCTACGCCACAGTTGGTAAAACAAAATCTATCAAAACATTAAGTTAGATTAACAGCGTGTTAGTGTACGAGAAACTGGGGGTGAGTGTGTGAAATGTCAGGTCTAACAAAGTAACTTACCAACGACTAGCAGTTAATAAAATAAATCGAATAAAACAACTCAACCATCTTACACTCTGAATGCACCATTTTCTTTGTGCCATTACTCATGGAATCTTAATCTTAACTTATGCTAGAACATCGTGACGAAACTTGAGTGTTTAGGTGTTCATATACCTCAACGCTTGAAATTTCCAATCCGCGGTGAGCACATGCACTCTCTTTCTCTCTTTGAAAGAAAGCTTGTACCCTAGAGTGGAACGTATCATTATTATATCGCCATCATCAGCCATTTGACGCCCACTGCACAGCAGGACATAGGCCTCCCTCATGGTTTTCCTAACCACGCTTGGCAGGCAGGTTAGCGATCGCAGTGTGCGGTTGGAATCTCAGGAAGACGCTGGTGCCCGTCTCCTGGTAATTGATTTCCTTAGTCGCCTTCTACGACATCCAAGGAAGGAAATGGAGTGACGCTATTCTTAAATGAGCGCCACACGGAGTATTATTATATATTGGTGCGGAATACATAGTTCCATTTAATTATTCATGCAATTAACCGTACCACCCATAACAGCGGTGGTAGCCTAGAATTGAACCCGAACATCGGACCCGAAAGCGAGAGACCCAGGTTTAATTCCCAGTGCGGGCATGTACCTATGATTCTAAGTTATGTACATTTGTGAACTTAAAGTAGCAAGACCACTCGTTAACGGTGAAGGAAAACATCGTGAGGAAACCTGAGTGTCTGAGCTATTCACATACCGCAGCGCTTGAAATGGCCAATCCGCGGTGGGCACGCGTGGTGATTGAGCCCATACTCTCTCCCTGAGAGAAGGCCTGTGCCCTACAGTGGGACGTATATAGGCTGTATGTTATTTACTCATAAAATTAAAACAATCTTAAAATTCAACAATTAATTATAGTTACTTAATTGATTTAATATGCCACATAAGATTTTTTTTTTATCAACCAGTTCACTTCTCAGCAAGACACACAAAGTCACAGCACACCTGTAATTACAAAATGAAAATATCTGTAAAACAAGTCATCTTTATTTTTAATGGTTCGGTCTGAGCCCTGCTTTGGCATCATGCTGAGACTGGCCCATTTTTGACAACTTTGTGTGTCTAAGTTTCATGTAGGTACTTGCAGGTATTTGGCTAAATGTATTCTGTGGCTTACTAACTTAATTGTGTACCTATTGTTTGTAATTCTTTGTAAGGATATTAACTTGATTATGTATCTACCTATTGTGTGTAATTCTTCGTAATGTTGTCAAATAAAGTTTATTCTTATTCTTAACTTTTGTTTACTTCTTTATTTCTAGAAACATTTTCTTGTATTTTTTTTTTCTCTTTTAGGCAATTATTGTCTTCAAGTCTCCAAAGTAACAAGCCAGACGTGGCTATTATAAGAAACTTGACATTTTGCAGCAAAATTAATTTTCTTGGTTTACTAGGAAAACACAAGTGCAGGATGTGCTGCGTCTCTGGAATACTTTTCTGAGAAATGTTATGAACATTTTAATATAAACGGTTCCTTTGAAATAACATTGTGTAACTATTGACTGCCTTGTTGGACTAGCCATTAAGGAGCTTACTACCAAGATAGAGGTCGTGGGTTCGATTTCCACTCAGTCTGGGTGTATGTCGACGTTTGTGTTGTCCTTGCCTGATTACCATAGCATAGGGTATCCTAGTTTGGGACCAGGTCAAGTGATTGTGTTATGTGGAAGATGGAAATAGTAACTTCCACACAACACAAACGACGAAGTGACCAAGGATCTGCATAAGCTCTAAGCAATAAATATGACAGTTATCTCAAGAATAGTACTCTTGATTGCGTCTCTTCCGTGTTGTCACACAGCCTTATAAAAAATACGTTTTTCGTACAAAAAATACGTTTTAAAAGTTTATAATCGGGACACTTTTTACGTGGGACATCGAACTACATTCAAGAACAATTACGTAATTAACTTGTTCTTTTTCAGCAAGGAAGCATGTTAGCTTAAGAAAATAAAAAGCATGTAATAATGCCAATCATTACATTTTTATGTTATTTACATTACAATAATTTGATATTTCCCTGATATTTATGTAACTATGTTCTCATTATGGAGCACTGTGAAAACAAGCTTCGCTAAAACATACAGCACTTACCTTTTTCCACATATTTGCCATCGAATGACCAAATCTTGTGATTTGATCTCTTAGGGATCTTAAGCGCTCGGTGCACCACGATTTACTACAACTAAAATATGACGAGAAAGAAAAGTTAATCACATAATACCTTTAGCTAAAAGTTACTACACGAGAAAAAGCTCACTCTTGAGCCACGTCTACAAGCTGTTTTCAAGAATCATCGCGAACTGTCTTGCGAGAAGACTTGATGAGTTTCAGCCACCTGAGCAGGCCGGCTTTTGATCGGGTTACGGCACCATAGACCACATTCACACAGTGCGGCAGATTATACAGAAGACCGAAGAGTATATTCGGCCCCTGTGCTTAGCGTTTGTGGACTATGAAAAGGCTTTTGACTCGGTCGAGACATGGTCTCTTCTGGAATCTTTGCAGCGATGCCAAGTCGACTGGCGATACATCCAAGTGTTGAGAGGTCTGTACGACGCCGCTTCTATGGCTTTCCAAATCCAGAACCGGCAGTCTGAGCTTATCCCCATACATCGTGGTGTGAGACAAGGGGATGTTATTTCCCCCAAATTGTTCTCAAATGCATTGGAGGATATGTTCAAGACACTGGACTGGAAGGGGTACGGCATTAACATAAACGGTGATTACCTTTCACACTTGCGATTTGCAGACAATATCGTCATCATGGCGGAAACGCTGCAAGATCTGCAACATATGCTGAGTGGCCCAGCTGATTCTTCCCAACGCATTGGTCTCCGGATGAACTTGGATAAAACTAAGGTTATGTCCTATGTCCAGCAGTGGACAAGCACAGGCTGATGATGATGATGATGATATTTCATTACAATCATATTTTTTCTAGATGTAAATAAACAATACAAGTACTGGGTTAAAATATAACCAACAGTAAAAACGCAGACGGTCAAATCGACACATCTACCCTGAATAAAACCTTCACTAAACTGGTAAACGAGCTTAAAAGAGCTAAGAAATTAATTGTGCTCACCCCGCCCAGAAGTAATATTCGTTCGCGCGACATTAATCCGCATTTTACGTTGTCATCGAGTCCGGCGCGGCTACAAACGGGCAATCTTGAAGCTTTTAAAACAGAATATTCAAACGAATACTTGTTGAGAGCAAGAAATTATGCGGACTCGGAAGAGCCCAGGAAAATGAGGATTTAAGTGTGGTATTAATAATGAGCGCGACTGTACACGGGAGATACCAAATTGGTGGATACTTTGCGAGTGCTGTTTTGTTGCAGAAGGTTGTCTGAAAGGGATTAGTTTAGGTGATAAGGCCGCCGTCCGTACTTTTAGGTTGAGACATACCTGAGTAATTTCGTTTGATGTGTGGAATAAAGTGTTATCTATATATGTAACGTTTCGGCTGTTGTGCACTTTTGCTTGATTGCCTCGTTAGGCCAGCGGCTAAGATTACTAAAACAGTAGTTGTGGGTTCGATTCCCACTGATGGCCGCTGTACGTGATTTGTACAAACGGCCTCAGTCTTGTTGTATTTATCGCTATAACATTGAGTATCCTAGTTGGGGACTAGGATATGAGAATAATGTACCTTTCTTATATTATATATATTTTAATTTTTTCACGTAACATAGACTAGAAAAATATATACCTATATAAATACTAGCTGACTTGGCAAACGTTGTTTTGCCATATGAATTACCAAAAATAAACAAAAAAAAATCGTACAAATCGGCGAAGCCGCTTCGAAGTAGTTCGATAACCAACACTGTGACACGAGAGATTTTTTTTTAGAAAAGTGCCCAGCCTTACTTTAAGCTGAACTTCTCTTTTTTTTTTAGGTGAATGGACTTTATTCATAACATAACAAAAAGAAACTAATTGAAAAAAAAAAACAAAAATAAAAAAAAAAATTTAACTTCTCTGCATTTTAACTCAAGGTCAACACTAGCTTGATTGAATGGAGGAACGGAAACTTCTTAAGCCTACAATGTACGATTGTACGAAATAAAGTGAGAGGAGCCTCTACAAACAATAGGCTTAGCAGAGACTGTATTTACTAAACTTTCCGAATATATATATTGATATATAATTGTAGTTCTATGTAGTTGGCAATTTATGAGTTTACATAACATGACATAACATAAACTCACGCCTGTATCCCAGAGGGGTAGGCAGAGACCAGGGACTGCCACTTGCTACGATCCTGACAGATCACTTTCGCTTCCTCAACATTCATTAGTCGTTGCATGCACGCACGCCGGTTTCGGGTACTTTTTATCTTGCCCTTTGCTAATACATCCCCTATTTGGTCGAAGTATGTCCGTCTGGGTCGTCCCTTACGGGCCCTTCCACCCACATTCGCTCGATATATTTGTTTCGTCAATCTTTCATCCTTCATCCTCTCTACTTGTCCAAACCAACGCAACATTCCTTTCTCAATTCTAGTCACTACATCCTCTTTCAGTCCACAACGTTCTCTAATCACTATTGCGTATCCTGTCATTCAAAGTAACACCAGACATACTTCTGGAGTTTTATGGGTACTAAGTGGAAAAATCATGGTAGCCCCTACCACTTGGGGGGTCAACATATTTCTTTGGTCAATCTTTCTTCCTTTATACTCTTCACTATTATTGCGTTACTACCATTCTTTTCCTATGTCCATCACAAGCCTACCGACGGTAGATTTACGGACATAAGACGTACGATTTATCAACAGTCAAATTGTCATGAATGGTTTGTAGCAAACAGCCTTATGTTAAGTGTCAGAAAAGGCACGCCCGACCCCTGGGCGGCTGAGCGACCTTGAGCTGCCAAGGACGGGGGCGTCGACCGAGCCTACAGACGGTTGCCATGGCAACGCGGCTCGCGGCTCCTCCATCGCGAATGCTGTAGCGCCAATGTAGAAGATAAGGACGGCCTGCTTTATTTTCGATACGCTTAGCATTTAGTAAGTTAAGCCCGGTCTTAGTACGCTCGGACTGTGTGCGTACAGTTTGAGTTGATTATGACGACGGTCAGTGCGCTCGGACCAAGTGCGTCGTCATAATCAACTAAACTGTACGCACATGGTCCGAGCGCACTAAGACCGTCAAAACCGAGCTTAACTCACTAAATGCTAAGCGTATTCCGCCGTCAAAACCCGGCTTTAGACCTGAGATTTCTGTACATACTTGAGCCATTGTACGTAGCAAGCGCTGAGGTATTTAAATACCTCAGACACTAGGGTGTCCTCACGAAGTTTTCCTTTTCATTTAGCGAGTGGTATTGCAACTACAAAGTCATTGTTTTGCAGCCGCGAAAAGCTTTAACGTTGGAAGGCACGAAACCTTGCGCTCCTGAAGATTTATTGACCGTTGGTTCGTGAGGGTTTGTTCGCTTTAATCTAAAGATAGATAGAAATATAAATGATTTATTTCCATAAGAAACACACACGTATACAAAGCATCAAAGAAAACCTGTATAATTCAATATGCTAATTACAAGATCAAACCGCAGGAAAATGAATGTATCTATTGAAATCCAAAGACCTCAGTAGAAAATTACTGTTTTTTTTCCCTCTGACCACGTGGTCCTGGGGTTTGTGGCGCCGGATTAACCGCCCATGTGGCGCCGGATTAAGAATAGCGTCACTCTATTTCCTTCCGTGGATGTCGCAGAAGGCGACTAAGGAAATAATTACCAGGAGACGGGCAGTAGCGTCTTCCTGAGATTCCAACCGCATAATTCGATCGCCAACCCGCCTGCCAAGCGTGGCGATTATGGCAAAACCCTTCATGGTTATTAAAACCACGAAGGAGGCCTATGTCCTGCAGTGGGGGTCAAACGGCTGATGATGATGATGAGGGTTCTGTACTCGAAGGGTGTCAAACGGGACTCTGTTACTAAGAATTTACAGTCCGCCTGTCTGTCCGTCTGTCTGTCTGTCACCAGGCTGTATCTCATGAACCGTGATAGCTAGAGAGTTGAAATTTTCACAGAAGAAGTATTTCTGTTGCCGCTATAACAATAAATAAACAGAATAAAATAAATATTTAAGGGGTGCTCTTATGCAACAAACGTAATTTTTTTCCGTTTTTTGCTCGATATTAATAACGGCAACAGGTAGACACCGGAAATATTCACAGAATATTTAGTTCTACATTCGTATCAAAACTAAATAGTTAAATTACAATAAAAAAAAATCCCGATCTTTGTGTCTAATGATGTATAAATAATGGTACGGAACCCTTCGTGCGTGAGTCCGACTCGCACTTGGCCAGTTTTTTATATGTAGCCTATATACGTCCCACTGCGGGGCACAGGCCTTCTCTCAGAGCATGGGCCCACCGCGTATTGGTAATTTTATGCGCCGAGGCATCTGAACATCTCAAACACTCAGGTTTCCTCACGATGTTTTTTTTCTTCACCCTTTGTGAGTGGTATTGCTACTTTAACTTCATAAATGTACCTGACTTAAAAACAAAATCTTTGGTACATGCTGGGATTCGAACCCACGACCTCTCGAATGAGAAGTCGGCGATCTGCCACTCCGCTACCGCCCGCTGGACTACTATTTCATCATCATCATCAGCCATTTGACGCCCACTGCAGGACATAGGCCACCTGCATGGTTTTCCTAACCATGAGGGGTTTTGTCAGGCGGGTTGGCGATCGCAGTATGCGGTTGGAATTTCAGGAAGACGCTGCTGCCCGTCTCCTGGTAATTGATTTCCTTAGTCGCCTTCTACGACATCCACGGAAGGAAATGAAGTGACGCTATTCTTAATCCGGCGCCACACGACTACTATTTACCAAGACTTTATTATTTACGAAAATAGACAATAAACAAACAATATTTCGGCGACGTATCTCTTTCACTGACACCTATAGTGTGGCGATATTCTCTGGTCGTCAACTTTTCAAAGAAATTGCATAGAACGACAGGTCTTCAGATACGATAGCGGTTTGACGGGACTATCTTAGCAAGAGAAATCTTGGTGGTTGGCGTGTAGAATAAATAGCTTTAAGTTTGGGTCACCGGATGATGAAGGTGTTTGAGCCTGGTATCGCGACAAATCTTGAAAAGGGACTTGACTGACGCCTAGTGCTGAAGAAGGAAAAGTAAACAAATTGTTATTTTTTAAAAAGCGTACGCTTGTTTTGCTTGAGTCTGCTTGGTTGATATTATGGTTGACACAATTGTTTGCGTACTTTTTTTTATTGTGTACCAAAAATTTTAAGAATTTGTAAGCTCACTCAAGTTCACTTAAAGTTAAGCTGTAGGGTAACCTTTTGCTTATTAATATAAATTTAAGTGCAGCACCTATAGTTTTAGCGTCATGTTAATATTATATACTTCTCAGTGTGAAGGTCTAAGGATGCCTTACCTACTCAACATCTCATTTATATCTGTTTATTTTCAAATATGTTCAATTGTACTTGTTTCTGTGTAACCTTCTAATAAAATAAAATAAATAAAAATATCTGTGTACAACATTTTACTTAGGAAACCTACACAGTTCCAAATTTTTAATTTTTATTAGGTAATTAAGAACTGTTTGCAAGTGTTTTTATACGTTTCAAGGGGTATGTAGTAATTAGAAAGTGATTGTACTAAAAATGTTGGTCTCAGATTTTTCTATTTTCAAAGGTGCTACTCTTGTAATCTTTGGTCCAATAACCATTAAATTTCTGGTTTTAAAGCCGATACACTTTTTACATGCCTCAAAAAGTTACGAAACTGCTATCAACAGCAAAACGCAATTTAGGTACGTCTAGACTTAGAAGCAAGTTAAAGTATTTTCTACTTTTACAAGGAGATAAAAATTGATGAGCCCGGCCTGGGCCAAATAGGTTTCGAACTAGTAAATCCCAACAGTTTTCATGGATCCACTCCGATTTTTCACGGCCTACTTCCTCCATATCCAGTCGCCTGTTTCTCCAGCTTATAAACTATGTAAATAGAGGTCACCAGGTCCTGTTTTTTGGGAAAACGTACGCAGAATAGCAAGTGCGTTCGACAGGAGGCAGATGTAAAAATTTCGGAGGGTTAAAGGCATATAAATGGCGGTAGAAATCGGCTACTTGACTTTGGGTGTCGGCAAGAGCGGATCGAGCCGGGGTTTAGTAAAGAAGAAAAAATAAATTTATAAAAAATAAAAACGTACTTCAATACACTACAGTTTAGTAAAGAAGAAAAAAAGAATAAAAAATAAAAACCAACTTCAAAATACTACAGCACATCCACTATAAATTATACTTCTACAATACCTACATGTATACAAACTTCTAATTGAAAGGTATTCTTTTGAATTATTTCTAACTTCTTAGTGTTTTGAAGTTGGTTATTAATTTTTATTATGTATTTATTTAATAAGGATTGAATTGTGGAATACGAAACACGCATTTACTTTTTTATTAAGACCGGGATTGATAATTCTCACTGTAATTAGAATCTTTTTTTTCTATTAAAAAAATATTTTATTTAAATAGAAATTGATTAATAATAACTATGCAACTCATAATTAAAACTAATACTATTTTTTATTTATTTTTTTTCTTTTTCAATTTTTAGTGGGGGAACGGGAAAAAATACTCAAGTCCCTTATAACCATAACTTACCCTACTTAATTAGTTGAATTTCCATCTCCGAAAGTCTTCACCAGACCATCACCAAATTACTATTTTATGAACATAACGTAACATAACATAAACTCACGCCTGTATCACAGAGGGGTAGGCAGAGACCAGGGACTGCCACTTGCTACGATCCTGACAGATCACTGAAAACATACGGATATAACTGAAGGATGGGCCCCATTAGGCCTTATTTACTGCTTTCTATTGAAGAGTTCCGTTCTCCATCTCTGAATGTCTTCATGAGATCTTCACCAAATTAGAATGGACCAATGGGGCGTAAACCTCCTCCTTTTTTTTTTGAAGTCAGTTAAAGATCAATGCTCCAAAAATAGATTATCTATTGTTTGCGTAAAAAAAAACAACGAATATTATCAGAGTATATTTTTATATTCTTTTTGTGGCACTGACCCGTGCTGAGGACAATTTTAGCAAATTTTAACTTTTGGAATTTTTAGCCTCTAAAAACATATTTTAAAATTAGAGTATATTTTGTCAAGTATTCACATAATATACTCTAGAGGCCTACAGGAATCAATACAATAAACATAAAAATACATAAAAGGACTAGGTTTCATACATAACAGCAGGCCTATATAAATGCCAATCGCACGGTGTTTTAACAAGTTCTGTATAAATTTGATGGCAAGACGGGAGTGTGGCACACCCAGTTCCTCAGCTATCATTTCTCAGATGTGTCGGCTGACATGAATTTGCTATAAACGTTCATCCTACTTCCGATCAAGCTCTTTATTTATTATCCAATCACCACGAGAATTCTCCATCACTATCTACTTGTTATTATAACGGCTCAAGGGAAGAGCGTATTCACATTATCCGATCCGATATCGGCGTTGGACGACGATAGCCGACATCCGATAGCCGACACCATGTGCTGTTTTTACATAGATCTGACAAAATCGTTCCGATACGGCCATTTGATCGATAGCTTAGTACGAGTATGTCATCATGGCGGACTATAATAGAAAACTTTACTTGCTATATCTATTATATTGGAGGTACAAAAAAAAATCTGTCCACAGACAGTATTGGATACATCCTATTGTAGAAGGTAGATATTTAGAGGGAGCATTTCATACTCTCTTTAGTAAAGTACAAAACTGGCTCTACGCACACAGTGACCATTTAGATACACGTATAGCACACATATAAACATTATCGTCACGGGCTCACATCGGGATCACGGGCGTCCGATGTTGCCGCCAACATAATATCCGAAATCCGAAATCGGCTCCGATATCCGAAATCGGGCCGGGCGATATGAAAGACAGGGACATAATATTTCATAAATTTTACTTACCCTGATATCGCATCGGCGTGTGACACCGATATCGGGTCGGATAGTGTGAAAACGCTCTAAGAATCGTGAGCCTCTAGTAACAGACGATTTATTCTTGGTAATACGAAAATTTGATGGCCCAGAAGCGTATCCTCATTGAGATTCAAGCAAAATACAACTGTCATAACAGAGTTGAGGCTCTAGTTTAAGGCTAATTTTCCTTTTGCTATCCCTCTCGGCTGTCCAACATATTTAATGACCATGAAAGTGTGTACTTTGACAAATAATGCTCAAATATTTTAGACTTCATGGTGAGTACAGACGAAGTTCGCGTCGTTCGGTCGGTTCATGTGTAGTGCTTACTAATAATGAGGACTTTTCAAAGCGTCATTAAAAAAATACAGTACCGCAAGTTACCGATAGATGGTTCTGACGTCACATAAAATGTCAAAATTGACATGACATCACTGTACCTACCCTGTGGTTTCTGTCACGTTGCTTGCTTGTTTCGTTGACGAGAGGAGAGATGTTTAGATTATCACAGATTAATAAGATGTACAACATTTAAAACGTATGATTACATTTGTTCTCCTTGCAGCGCCATTTAGTTTTTTTTAATGAAACTTAACTGAAAGCTGTCATTGAAAAGCCCTAATTGTAATGTTAATAATTCTTCGAACTTTAATTTAGTTTTTTTTTAATCGCACTTATGTGTCCATCGCAAACTTGTATATTGGCATTATACTTCATATTGGGGTCATAAAACATCGATAACGAGTGATGAAGGAAAATACTTTATACCACACCCACTCAGAAAAGGTCTCATTGCTCGTTCACTGCATGTACCCCGCAGTGAGGCATGGGCCTTGTCTTAGGGAGATAGTACGGGCTTAAACACGACGCGATGGTAATTTCAAGCGCCGAGGTATGAACGTGCGGCGAGCGTGATGGCTGGCTGATCGTTGATGGCTGATTGCGAATGGCTGGTGATGATGATGATGATGATGAGGTATGAACACCTCAGACACTCAGGTTTCCTCTCGATGTTTTCCTTCACAGTTTCCGAGTGGTATTGCTCAATTGTATTCACAAATGTACGTAACTTAAAAAACAAAGTCATTGGTATATGCCGGCTTTTTACTTCCGAATGTATTATTTATTTTGGTAACTCGCTTAGTCAGCTTTATTGGCGATTCGGCCACCGTAGCGGTACTTACTCAGCGCAAACTAGGGCCAAATAAACTTACTGCGTTGTAGGCAATGGCGAACTTTATGTTTGATACGTGAACAGCTACGCTACGCGTTCACTATACAAGGTGTTGATTTGTAAAGTAACGCCCAACTCAGGGTACTTTTTACTCATCAATACGAACAACTTTTACTATGGAACCAATTCTAAAATCTTAAAAAAAAACCACCTGTGCCATACTAAAATTCGATACCTACTGAACAAAACGTTGATTTTTTTTTTAGATTTTAGAGTTGGTCCCATAGCAAAAATTGTTGGTATTGATGAGTAGAAAGTACCCTGAGTCGGGAACATCTTGATAGACCTTGCTTCATTATAGGCTTTGGTTTATATACAAGCTGAAATTAAATATATAATTTTAGAATAGAATAGAGTATTTATTGGGCAAAAACATTAGAACAGAGCTTTTACAATAAAATGTTACTTATGCTTTACACAAAATTAACGATTAACTTCTGACGCTGTGCTAGGTTAAAAGCATGTGTTACAGCAATCAGTACCAATTCCCCACGGAAGTGACAATTTCGTCGGCTTACTGCAAGAGGTCATTTACTGCAAAAACTCACTAATCGCTTTTTTTTAAAGGTATGGACATGTAGATGTATTGAACAATGATACAATAGTGGTGTTTTAATATCAGGCATTATTATAACGATGTTATAGGGAATAAGGAAGAGGAAATACAACCATTAACTAAGACGAATTAAAAAGTAGTTTTTCTCCCAATAGTGAATATGTCGCTTAATGAGTTCTTGCAATAAGCCGACGATTTATTTAACTTGAAATTGGGTTGTACACAATATTTAGTTCCATTTGATAATAATAACTTTAATGATTTTACTAACGTAATGAAAAAGATATTATATCCTAGGATTAAGTTAGTTTAAATTAAACAAAATAAGGTTTGTCTATGACGGATCACAGAATCAGAGGATACTGGGTACAAATGTTCTCGAGTGGACACCATGAACTGGCAAACGCAGCCTAGGACGCCCACAAGCTCGCTGAACCGACGATCTAAAGTAGGTTGCTGTTAGCGGCTGTACGAGCATAGTCAAGGATAAAAAGTAGTTGCGTGCCTTGTGGGAGGCCTATGTTCAACGGTGGACGGGCTGGTTGATCAAATTTACTGTCAAAACTGTCGACGTTATGGGCCGAAGCCGACGCACACATACGTAAGTCCATCAATGCTTAGTTGTGGCCAAGGCTTCATCATCATCATCATCATTCAGCCACAAGAAGTCCACTGCTGAACATAGGCCCCCTCCGTGGATTTCTAAAAAGACTGGTTGGAAGCGGCTTGCTGCCACTTGGATGAGGTCATCCAAGAGATGAGGCCAAGGCTTGTATAGTACTTTTCTCAAATAATGCGTTGAAATTAAAACTAAGTCAATGACGAACAACAATATTTTTTCCCACGTTAAAGTGTTCATTTGTTTTTTTTTAATGAACAGCTTTCTATATGCAAGCCAGTCCGAAATTTCAATAAAACATTTGATAAGTTACCTCCTTGGTTGCCATGTTTCGGAATAAAAGATCGTTCCATTTTTAAATTACACGACAGATATGAATTCGAGCGACTAAATAAGTCTTTAACCTGAGGTAAAACTGTGCTTTTCATTAAAAATATAGGGAAAGTAAAAACAAAAACATGTTAGTTGAAGAAAAAAAGTAGTGAATTTTATTTACATAAATCAACTACTTTGGTAAGATTTTTTTTGTGGCCGGCCAACTATTATCCATTATTTTTCATCATTGAAAATATGGTAAATTTTTTGCCCGAATCTAGTTATTTTAAAGAAATGGTTGAAAGTAAATTATAATAAAGTTATTTAAAAAATATTCTTGAATAAATACTTAACTTTATGTTATTTCAATTTTACATCACGCTGTAAATGAGTGTCTAACAGAAGTTAAAACAAAAACAGTGTTAAAATAGAACCATTTTTTTTTTATAATTTGACAGCTGTCAGTTGAAAACGATTCTTCCTAGGGCTGGAAAGTAGTACTATCAACCCGCTCCTCAAGCATTTTCAGACCTACTTTCCAAGTAAGAGTAAAGAAAATATTATTAAAATAGCAATGAAATTTTAAATACTACTTCAACCACGTTTAAGTAGTGATGCAAGTCGACCTAAAAGTATTGATAAGTGAACATTAATAATTTCTTCTGTGTGTGCTTACCTTTACACAAACGGCGTCGGTTCAGGCCGACAACGAAAACTTGGCACATAAACATGATGTATTCGATGCCATATTGAAACTTGCGACCCGATCACGAGTCAGCCGGAGCCACGATTTCCCACTTCAAACAGGCTTGGTGACCATCGGATTCCTTCTACTTCGGTACGGCTTCTAGGCCACTAAAAGGAGGACAAGATCTGTAATCCAGTGTGCCTCTATCGCGCAAAAAACACACAGTTATTTGAAT
The DNA here is from genome assembly GCA_963969515.1 of Yponomeuta evonymella. Taxonomy (NCBI): domain Eukaryota; kingdom Metazoa; phylum Arthropoda; class Insecta; order Lepidoptera; family Yponomeutidae; genus Yponomeuta; species Yponomeuta evonymella. Next base: position 20,444,578 of record OZ018343.1, on the reverse strand, counting down.
ATTTGTACCCTCTTCGGGGATTTGTTTGCTCTGTAAAACGTTACGTTATTTCTTTGCTCGAGTTATATATCGGGCAATTTGTGGAATGCATTTTTTTTTACATATCGTGTTATTGAAGTAACCCAAAACCTCAAAGTTTTTTCGATCGAATGGGGAACTTGCGTCTAAGTTAGACTGGAGTGACTTTGCTTTTATACCATTGAAATCATATAAAATACTAGGAAAAATTTAAAAATAAATCAATAAATAAAAATAAAAAATTATTCGGGTTTTCGGGGTCACAAAATATGCAAAAAACTCTTATTAGATTTCGTTTTGTCATTGAATTCTGAGCATTTTCTTATAAGGGTGTGCATAAAAACATTATTTTACGTGATAACTCAAATATTTATAAACGCTTCATATATTATAAGCGTTACGTGAGGGAGTGACGTCATAGTCTAAGATCGCTTTGTATCTCGCGTTTTAGTACTACGTAACTATATTGGCTTTTCGACTGGTTATATTATAAAACGTATTAGTGGCACAGAAAAAAATACCACGTTTATTTATATGTCATGTTAAAACATTTTTTTCGTGGAAGTTCTCCATTGTTGATTGACAAGAACTTCATCCCGAAAGTTTGCCAAAGGCCATGCGAATGGTGACGTGGTGGCGGGGTCATGTCTGATTACTATGCCGGAGGTCGTGGGTTCGATTCCCACGGGGGGCCGCCGTACATGTACTTTATACTTTATTGCACACACATAAAAACACATAAATAAAACACAACAATTACAGAAAAATTAAAAAGTGTACATAGCGAGCTTATTTAAGCAGAAATATCATGGGTTTATTTCCATGTTTGTGATGTCCTTGCCTGGTTACCATAGTACAGAGTATCCTAGTTTGGGATCAGGACAAGTGATTGTGTTGTGAGTAAGTTTGTTGTCATTATTTCGTTCCATTCAGCTTTAGACAAAAGCTTAAAGCAAACAATCCGTCGATACCCTAAATAAAAGCAAGTCTGTAAAGTTATTTGCTCGTCCTTGGTCATTCATTTATCTCAATAATTCAAAAAATATCAACGCCTATTATTCATTTTCAGGATTCAGTAGTCAACAAGGAACCGTTATAGTTTCGCCATGTCTTTCTGTCTGTCTGGCCGTGGCCTAGCACAGAGACATTAAGCGCTAGAGAGCTGAAAGGCATAGATATACATGTTTATTACGCAGACAAAACGGTAGAATAAAATATAAAAAAAAAAACACCTAAATTAGGGATGCAATTTTTTTTCTCACCTACAACATAGAATCGTTGAATTGTTCATTTAAAAATATTGTGGGTGTAGGAAGATTTTGTTTGCTTTCGCAAACCACCTCCATCAAGCTTTAAAGCGCAATTTTTTATCAGGGTAGGGCGTCGCCCAATCTCTCCTGGCTCAAACAATTGGATGTAGAAACGTGAAAAAATTCAGAGCAGTAGCACATATAATGAACTTAAAAGGAAAACTATCACGGCTAAGTAGACTTCACAAGTTAACGAGTATTAGGCGACCAACTCATACAAGAAAAACTTCGTACAAAATTCATTGAAAATTACTTTGATGAAGTTGTTAGTTCTGTAAAGAAGGGTCAAAAACCCCTATTTCTACGGAACCCTATACTGCACGTGGCCCGACATGTACTTGGCTGGTTTTTTTACTTCAATTTTATTTAAAAAATGTTACTTTACACCCCCAGACAAAAGCTGTATGAAATGAAATACATATATGCATCGCGAGTCATTAAAAATTCTATCACATCTACTCTATTAGTTTTTTAAGTCTCATAAATCAGTGAAAGTCCGCTTGAAAGGGGCTCCATAGAGTAACACTAGCGCTACCAATGGAAAAAAATCATATCGTTTTCTAGTTCGTTTTTTGCAAAAAGTATCTGTACATTCATGTTAATTGTGATTTTTAGGGTTCTGGTATAAATCCGTGTGGCGCCGGATTAAGAATAGCATCACTCCATGTCCTTCCGTGGATGTCGTAGAAGGTGACTAAGGAAATCTATTACCAGGAGACGGGCAGCAGCGTCTTCCTGAGATTCCAACCGCATGCTGCGATCGCCAACCCGCCTGCCAAGCGTGGTGATTATGGAAACACCCCTCATGGTTATGTAAACCACGAAGGAGGCCTAAGTCCTGCAGTGGGCGTCAAATGGCTGAGGGTGATGATGATGAAGGGTTTTGGTATAAATTCTATCTGGTCCTAGGTCCGTGATCGTGATGTAAATAAGGATATTACGTTTTTTCCGTTGTTGACGCTAGTGTTACCAGCTCTATGCTGATGCCCCTTAACAACTGAACTGCATACTTGGCCATTGTTACTTCGACTTCCCAATGGAGGTCGGTCAATATCGTCGTACTACCTTGAGATAGGTTGTCTTTGCGTCGTACTACCTTGAGATAGGTTGTCTTTGAGATAGGTTGTGACTGATAGAAAATGCTTATAGCATTAAGTCCGCCACATTGCCATTGTATTTTTTACTTATGTGCAATAAACGTATTAATAATAATAATAATAATAATAATAATAATAATAATAATAATAATAATAATAATAGCTTAACTTTTATAAGGAGCCTTTCAAAGCCTTGGATTATGGGTCTATCAAAGCTTTAGTAGTTGAATAGAGACTCTGTGAGATAAATGAGTTTAAATAAACTCTTTGAAAGCCTACCTCAATATTTCACTTTGTCAGTTATCTAGTTGCCTTATTTTCTTTTCTTATATTAATTTTATTGATAGATAAAGCCTACTGTCAGAATTTCAGAACTTACAGGGCTTTAAGCTAGTAATTTGTGTGTGTAAGTAAGTACTTATACTAGATTAAATGTAGGTGCTGACATAATTATATGCTTTGTAATTAAAATTACTTTGCACCTGTATTACAGCAGACAGCACCTACTTCTTCCGTTTACAATAACTGCTACCAAACGAACGCTTGCTTCAAATCTGAGAAATCCCAGATTCGACCCTGGAACACCGAGGAAATTATTTTATAAGTAATAATACCACTTACTAAAGGAGAACTTTGTGAGGAAACCTTAGTCAATCGCCAATGTACGGTGGCCAGGACTGGTGATTTAGTCTATAGTCACTCTTTTGGCCTGTACCTTGGAACGGGACGTATATAGACTGTTCAGGTCAAAACTTATTTATCTATTCGAGGAACTGACGGTCATCAGTCGGTTAAAACGTTCTGAAATGCCCTCAGAGCAAAGCTTCTAAATACGTCTCTGAAGCATCTGTCCGAATTATGAGCATTCATTTTATCAGTAAGACAGCGAGGCGGCAGGCTGGAGCGGAATTAATTTTGTAATTAAATTCATTCGAGGCCTCTCTAAGATTCGGAGGGTCTACTTTGGACTTTAGTTTTCTTGAACTAATTTTCAACCTCATAATAAAAGTAAGTACTTCTCTTAAAGATCAAATTTTCGTTGCCTCTTCTGGCCTAAAATGCAGATAAGTTTTCAACGGTGAAGGAAAGGGAAGATTTTATAGATAATATACCACTATGCGTATGGCGATTACGCCCACTTTACTAAGAGGGGTGGTCTATGATTTATAGTGAAATTAAAATGCTTAGCCAATATTAAATTTTAGATTTTTTTTAAATAACACCAATAATTTTTAACAAAAACACCGGCTTAATGTAAAAAATCCGTGTGGCGCCGGATTAAGAATAGCGTTACTCCATTTTCTCCTGTGGATGTCGTATAAGGCGACTAAGGAAATAAATTACCAGGAGATGGGCAGCAGCGTCTTCCTGAGATTACAACCACATACTGCGATCGCCGACCCGCCTGCCAAGCGTGGCGATTATGGCAAAACCGCTCATGTTTATGAAAACCATGAGGGAGGCCTATGTCCTGCAGTGGGCCTCAAACGGCTGATGATGAATGTAAAAAAAAATATTTGCGACTAAACCAGTTAAACGTAAGTATTCCTATGCAGATTCTAGTGTTTGGAAGGTTTTGATAGAGTATCTTTGGTAAGCTGTGTTCCCACACACATCCGAAATGAGGGGTTCTACTCGTCAAAATGGACAAATTTAATTTCCGGAAAACATTGCGTGCGCGGGAACAACTTATTTTTTTTTCTTATTTTTTGTGTTTGCCGGGATTGGCCTTCGCGGGTTGATAAACAGCTAGTGGAAAAACGCCCACAACCTCTCGACGTGGTTAATGCCGTTTCCATGGCAACTGGAGTAGGGTCCCTGCCGACAGCAGCTACCTTAAAATTGGGAGCAGATGTACATGGACAGGCGATACAGCAGCATTTGTAATTTAGATTGCGTAAGTGCGTTTTTAATTAAAATAATCTCACTTCCACTCCGAGTGGCGTATGCAGATTCTCTCAAAGGAATAGATAATTCGGAAGCGAGATGGGAATTTTTCAGCACGTGGACTTCCCAGTACTTTTATAGCCTGGGACGTGGGATTTTCGTCAATCATTTTTATTAGAATACTTCGGGAGGTAAAAGAGAGCCACTATTAAAACCGGCCAAGTGCAGGTCGGGCCACGCGGGTTGTAGGGATCCGTAGAACTACTGTACTACTTTACACAACTAACAACATCATCAAAGTGATTTTCAATTAATTTTATTCGAAGTTTTCCTTTTAGTCGACTATAACTCGTTAACGGCAAGATAAAAAGTACCCGAAACCGGCATGCGTGCATGCAACGACTAATGATTGTTGAGGAAGCGAAAGTGATCTCTCAATGGCAGTTCCTGGTCTCTGTATACCCCTCTGGGATACAGGCGTGAGTTTATGTAACTTATGTTACTTATAGAGCTTAGTCAGCCTTGATAGTTTTCCTTTTAATGTCATTATATGTGTTACGGTGAAGGAAAACATCGTGAGGAAACCTGTGTCTCCGAGCTACTCGTATACCTCAGCGCTTGAAATCACCGATCCGTGGTGGGAACGCGTGGTGATTATGCCCACACTCTCTCTCTAAGAGAATGCCTGTACCCTACAGTGGGACTTATATAGGCTGCTCATGATATGTGTTACTGCCCTGACTTTTATCACGTTTCTACAATCAACTTTTTAGCCGGGAGTGGAGACGGTGCGCCAGTTAGCACCGAGTGGCCCTTAACACGCCTAAAGCTTGTCCATGTAGCCTATATGGCCTTATGAGTATGGCCTTCATTGCCACGCGTGCCCATCGCGGATTGGCAATTTCAAGCGCTAACGTAGGTATGTGAACACCTCAGATACTCAAGTTTCCTCGCGATGTTTTCCTTCATGGTTACCGAGTATTGCTGCTACTGAAACTTCACAAATGTACGTACATTTAGAAAAAAGTCATTGTTACATGCCTGAATATTCGAACCCACGACCTCCCGAATATGAAGCCAGCGTTCTACCAATCCTAAAGTAGATAAAACTGAGTTTTAAGCGCGTTAGCAAAATATGCGACGATAGGTCGTACGTCTAGTTTTACAAATTGCTACTTCCATTATGGAAATGGAAAGCTTCAACGTAAGACAAATTGCACTTTTTGTGTTTAAGAGGTTGATTAAAATAACACTAGTTCAAGGAAAAGTTTAAAATTTATTTTCTCAGCTTGCTGAGCGTGAGTTCAATTTAGTATTAAATTACTATTTATTTACCAGCCAATAGATACAAGCAGTTACCTGATAAATACCCTCATTTACCCGGAGATACCGAGAAACACCCGACCTTCAGTACATACCAAGATGAACTTAGAGAATCGCCTCCTAGTTTAATCGCAGTTCACGTTGCGTGTAATTGAAACGGTTTAAATAGAGATTTTGTGATAAACGCCAGGCGCGCTGGCTGCGCGCCAAATGCGATGTACTCCAGTCGTTAATGCAGTTGTTCAGCGATTATCCTGGTAACGGTCCCGTTTTGGTTTAGGCTGCTTCCTCAGCTTACAGTGAATATGCTCTACTGCACGTGCCATAATCATTGGTCGATCATTTTTTGAGTTCATGCTAACGTGAAAATCATCATCATCATCACCAGCCCACCTCTGTCTACTGCTGGGTATAGGGCTTTTCCCCCAAAAGCCATCTCTCACGGTCCCTTGCTATCCACATCCATGGACCCACAACCGACATCGGGCTGCTGGAAAATATAACGTGAAAATATCAGTACGAATAATTCGATTATTATAAGCTTCGTGGTAATAAAGCCTGAGCTAAGCTCAGCTAAGCTACTTTCTGAGAGAAGGCTTGTGTATTTCACGACTGTATTTTGCATTTTTCTCTATTCACTTGATCAGAGCGTTGAATTGATTTTAAGTTACCAATTTTTACTGCCAGTTTCTGACTTGAGAATAATAATTGAACTACGTACATTTATAAGTTAAAGTAGCCTAAATTACCAAAGTAACTTCTCTAATAAACGAGGAAAAAAATACATTACGGTAAAAAAAACTTTCGTCTTTAAGATAAGATAATAATATTATTTTAAATTTTCTCATAAAATGGCTCTATTTTCACCGCAATTAGGCATATAATGTCACCCGTAATGAAACTGTGACTTTTTTATTGCTATTATTCGCAAGTTAGTTATAGGGTTTTTTTTTTATTTTATTGGTTGACTTGCTTTGTTCTTTCGATACAAAAAAGATCGTGTTCCATAGTACAAATAAATTAATGTAACTATGGCTTGCACGATTCATGTAACTTCGTATTTAAATAGATAATTTCAACTTGTACGTTTTTAATAAATAAAACTTTCACTCAAACATAACTTTTATTTTCTTTGTAATAAAGAAAACTTTGAATTCCTCATTTTGTATGTGGCTAAAAGCAAAAAAAAAGAAACCGCATTATTTTCGTCTATGGCCGATCGCCATTGTTAGGTGCGCGCGCATAGGAAAACTGATTAATTTTTCGCACCATTGCGAAAAATTCAAAACAAAACGACTCGTTGTCACTGTTGAAATTATAGTTGTTTATTAATTAAAAGGTCTACAAGTACTAGTTATAAGGAAAATGATTTTTTAGTATTATTTTCTTCACAAGTGCATTGAAAAACGTCGTATGATATACGTGTGTATTGATGATTACCGCCCTCAGGTGGCGCCTCAGCGGTAATCACCAACATTACACACTTGTACGGTAATGTACTATTATTTTATACACCAGAAAACAATTACGGAGAGAACAGTTATAAAATAAAGTTTAATTGAATTCGATTCTTTCAATCAGTCTGTATACCATTGTAGGACAACTCTGATAACTTAAAATCAAGTGAATAGAGAAAAATCCAAAATATAGTCGTAATGTTTATGATAAGCCCTGGTCTTTGCCTACCCTTCCGTGCCACAAGCGTGAGTTTATTATGTATTTGAAATATAAAATATTAAACTAACTTAATGGAGTGTATAATAAAATTTATTCCACGCCTGGCGAAAAAGCGGGTTTTTCCGCACGCTACCCGTACGGGAAAACCCACTTTGAGGCCAGGTGACGACATAAAATTGTGTACATAACACGGACTGTAAAATAAAAAGCCCTCTATCGCATATTTACTTCTGTGATATCGGCTTTTCTTTATTTTACGGCCCTAGTTGTGTAAATTACTATTATACAATCGTAATAAAAATTGTGATAAATTTTTTTTACATTTATACAAATTGACTGTTATATAATGTAGCCGCAGAAAACAGAAGTAAGTTGTAGCCGGCGGTTTCTGAACAGAGAATTTCCCTCAGTTTTTCCAGTTTCCTCGTAAAAATAACAAGCTTCACAAATCCTAAACTTTAAATTAACTAGGGCCTAGTTGTGTAAATTACTATTATACAATCGTAATAAAAATTGTGATAAAATTTTTTTACATTTATACAAATTGACTGTTATATAATGTAGCCGCAGAAAACAGAAGTAAGTTGTAGCCGGCGGTTTCTGAACAGAGAATTTCCCTCAGTTTTTCCAGTTTCCTCGTAAAAATAACAAGCTTCACAAATCCTAAACTTTAAATTAACGTTTCAAATTCTAACTTTTCTTTCTCACTTTTTCCACCTCAGCTGTTCCCGTTATTCTTTTACGTCGCATCTGACTCGCGGAGGTAAATATTAAATGCTTAGGTCGGAGTTCATGCTGGGAGGTGTAAAGTTATCTCGGGGTACGTCGAGAGGAGCAATCTGCTGGAATCTGGCACCTGTCTTCTGACCTTGTAGCCCATGGGCTGGCCATCGATAACCCTGCGTCATACGTTACGAAGATAAGACAATTTAAGGTTGCTGATCCTCCAAATATGGGTCTAAATATATACCCAGGTCTTGTACCGTTAGCAATAAAAGTTGTCTGAGATTCACGTCAATTATGTCATTTGAAAGGCCTTTCTATCGTCATCACCATCATCAGCCTATGCTTGTCCACTGCTGGACATAGGCATCTCCTATTGCACGCCACTGACCACGGTCCTCGGCTACTCTCATCCAGCTCTTGCCAGCCGCCCTGCGAAGATCATCGCTACACCGAGTCTGAGCCTTTCTATTCTATTAATAAAAACATTACATATTAGACACTCGTTATCACGAAGGATATTTTTGTCATATCAGCTGACAAAGAAATACTCTAGGCCTAGGATGGCCACCAAGGTTTTGTTAATAATATTATAAGGACTTCTAAATGGTTTACCTGGACATCATTATAGTTCACTTATACGACCTTCCAGGTTTAGGGCTGTGAACGCTATATATCATCATCATCATCATCAGCCATTTCACGCCCACTGCAAGACATAGGCCTCCCTCATGGTTTTCATAACCACGAGGGGTTTTGCCATAATCGCCACGCTTGGCGGGCGGGTTGGCGATCGCAGTATGCTGTTGGAATCTCAGGAAGGCGCTGCTATATAAAGACCTATATTTTGAAGATATGCAAGGTATAATAAAATTCCCTCATACAAGCAAAAATTGAGGCGTTCTATCCGTCAGTATGAATAACCTTAGCGATAAAAAATCTTTCAACATCATTCATTTCAAAAAATCATCAACATCATTTCCAAAAAGACCGGTTGGAAGCGGCCTGCATCCAGCGCCTTCCTGCCCCTTGGATGAGGTCATCTGTCCATCTTGTGGCTGGTCGTCCTACGCTGCGCTTGCCGATATGTCATCTCCATTCGAGAACTGATTGGCCCCATCGGCAAAAAAAATTTGAAATTGCGAAAATAATATCAGCAACCTGCGTATTCAAAATGAAAGCTGTGCGCATGGTAAAAGCGGCTGGATGAAGATGGCCGAGGACAGAAGGAAGTAGTGTGCCTTGGGGAAGGCCTATGTCTGAGAAGAGAATCGTCCACTGTTGATTGATTGATAAAAAAAATAAGATAAGGTGCAGCGATATCATTCCGATGTAAAAACCTAACTGCAAAGTGGGTTACTCGGAGCTGCAAGTGATGTAATTCGCTTCGGCCAGATGTCGCTGCCTACAGGCACTGTAATACAGAGAAGTTTGTAAAGAGGCTCGAAATTTCACTGATTCCTGCACTTGCTCAGTTGGGAGAGCGTTGGCACGGTTAGCCAGAGGTCGCGGGTTCAAGTCCCGGCATGGGTGGAATTTTAGGCCTCTAAATAGGTTTTTTTAAAATTGTCCTCAGCACGGGTTAGTGGAACAAAAAGAATATAAAAAAAATCATGTTGATGAGAAGAACAAAGTCCCCATATCCACATAGAAATGAGGATTACACCTGTATAATCGTAAATTTTACTCGTCATAGTAACGTATGACGTAAGTTTACCGACGGACGGACCACGGGCTGTTTCTCCCTCAGTGACTCTCGTTAAGAAAATTAAGTGCTTGTGATATAATACTTCACAAGTCACTACCGGTGGTAAGGGCCTGTTTATTCTCCGTTAGGGCTAGTCTTCTGCATTTAATTAACAAGTGGATTTGCTATCGGATAAGTAGTGATGGGTGGGTATTTTTTTCTCGCATGAAGAGAAGTTAAAATAAAAATAATGTTTAAATTATTTAAATTACTTACAGTAAATCAGGGAAAATTTCGACGGAAAGAATTGATAGAGTGAAGACCTTATTTTTAAATTTATAATCTTTGTGTCGTCTTGTAAAGATCTACTCCAGCTCGATTTTTACAAGAGGACTGAATCTTTTCTGAAACTGTAATTCATAGTTTTGTTATGAAATTTTGATGTACATTAGGCAGCCGATTAGTGCAGTAACCGATTCCTACTTGTGGGTTAATAAGCTATGTACGTCGAATTGTCATTGTAATTATATGACTGGTTATATCAATAATATGAAATTCCAGAAAACTGTGGCGACGCTAAGCCGATTGTTCCTTAGCATTCCTGATCTAATGCAGTTCAAAGTGAGCACGCTGAACCTAAAACTGTTTCAGCGAGGCAAGCGCGTACATTGTTTTAAAGCGTTTGGCAATTTTTCTCGAACATTCCTCCCTTTTTCTCTCGTGCACCGACTCTTCAACAATTTGTTCTCACGCGTAAAGTTGCCTGCAAACTGAAGAGGAGATCCTAGCAACATATTAAGGATTACTTGTGATGCAGGCTCTCTACCCGTTGTCTATATTTTATATTACGGGCGACTTTGTAACAAAAGTATATAAAATTACAAAATTCAACATATTTTATTCAAAGTAGGTGTCCATTCAAGAATCTAGATCGTCTTGGAGGGAAAATGGACAAAATATACTCAAGTGACCTGTTGATGTAGGATTGACATGTAATTATAATTGGAAGCGATTTATCAAAGGAGACAGGGAACTTTCTATAGAGTTTCCTACGAACCCTCAATTTGTATTGAAATACTATTTACCTACTATAACAATTAACCCATAACAAAAGAAGGCTATTTAAATAGCCTACAGCTTCTGCAGTGGACCATAGGCTTTCTCTCAGAGAAATAGAATGGGCTTAATCATCACGCGTACTTACTGCGGATTGGCGATTTTAAGCGCTGAATAATGTAAGCACCTCCGACTGTGAAAAATTTTATGTTCCGATATTTAAATATCTTCTCTCTTCATGAACTTCTGCATCTTACTTTTAAACTAGCTACATTTGATCAATCTTGTGAACTTTGGCCCATTACACAAGTATAGCTTGGAATGGCAAGATCCCGCAAATTTTCCTACAATTAATTACCTATGATTAAGCGGCGTCAAGAAGATTAAAATTTTTGTTGTTTGGCTGGCATACCTCCATTGGAGAACTACATCACATATATCAATTTCTACATACTGCTTTGTCGAAGACGAGCGAACAATTTTTATCCTACTCATGCATGAACGAAATAACGGACACAACAAGTAACACCTAGTTTTTTCACTTAAAAAAATTAATAATGTTATTTAACTTGCGTGCAGTAATTCTCTGCTTATAGTGTGATGCCCGACAGATTACTTGATCAAAAATCCGGACAGATGGCATTCTAACTGTGGAGACGTGAAAGCAATTTATTTCATTATTATTAGTTCATCGTCATCAGCCATTTGACGCCCACTGCAGGACATAGGCCTCCTTCGTGGTTTTCATAACCAAGAGGGGTTTTGCCATAATCGCCACGCTTGGCAGGCGGATTGGCGATCGCAGAATGCGGTTGAAATCTCAGGAAGACGCTGCAGCCCGTATCCTGGTAATTGATTTCCTTAGTCGCCTTCTACGACACCCACGAAGGGAAATGGAGAGACGCTATTTTTAATCCGGCGCCACACGGATTATTATTCGTTAATTTGACTAAAATAAAGTCCGAAGAATTTTTAGTCACATTCCGCAACTCCAAATAGAGCCGAAATACGTCCATGGAAAGTAAAAGTAATTTGGTCAAAAATTGTTAACACCTCTGTGAATTTCCCACAAGTGCCACTGTAGATAACCAGCCAGTACCATTTAACAGCAACGACGCCATTTTATTGCTTGTTCTATCCAGTGCCGCTTCAGTGAGGCGGCGGCCTTACCGCCGGTACGTGTGTCATAAAACACCCGCCAACAACCACTGGAACTAAAGCCAAGATTAAGTGTCGACACATACTGACAAAATGCTTGTTTCCACTCGAGGAAAACGGGAATCATTAGTCTTGGTTTTTGAAGGTCCGAACAGGCCAATGGATGTGGTAATCTAACTCCCTGTAATGAAAGAGTTTGATGGGAAAAAAATATTAAAAAACAGGCCAAGTGCGAGTCAGACTTGCGCACGAAGGGTTCCGTGATATCTATACCACATTGGAATAGTTCGAGCGTCTACCTGTTGCCGTTATTAATATCAAGCAAAAAACTCACCTTTGTTGCATGGGGTTAAATATATCTTAAATATCCATTTTATTTTAATTTAATTATTTCGTTTTAAAGTGAATATAACAATGAATATTCTATGAATATTTCAATCGTCTACCTGTTGCCGTTATTGACGTACTTGACGTCTGGGTGGTGCTGGTCGGGCCTGGTATAGTTAAAATAGTAATAGCTGTAAAATAATGATTGTAAACCATAAGTTATAGGAGCGCAACGCCAACAAACTGCACGGCAGTTTGGAGAACTTTTGTAAAAAAAATGTGGGGAGTAGATAGCATTAAAACTAAAATTCTATCTAGTCCCAGATCTTTCATCCTAGGTCCTTAAAATCACTATTTTCGTAATAAAAAGAACAGAAAGACACGTTTATTCATAATAATTTTTTCATTGGTTATTCTAATGTGCCTCATGGATCCCCCTTATGTAGCTACCATAAATGAATTAATGAATTTATTTGTTGCTAATAATATGCCAAGTTACAATTGTACGAGGTACATAGTTCGAACAATTATATTCGTTAAGAGATTTCTTTAAAGAAACTAACATTCTAACAGTTGCTAGTCAGTATATCTATGAAAATATTATGTACGTTAGGAAAAATATCAGTGACTTTAAAACTGTAGGTAGCCAACACAATGTAAATACTAGAAATAGACATAAACTTTCGTTCCCAAAATTTAGGCTGGCAAAGGTTAATACATCCTTTATGGGGCTTAATTGTATACGTTTCTACAATAAGATCCCTGAGGATATAATAAGCTTGCCAGAAACGCGGTTCAAAAAATGTGTGAAGTACACTTTGTGCCAAAAAAGCCACTACCTATAACATTAAAGATTATTTAGATGACAATGATGTCTGGAATTAAAGCCAATTCAATGCATGAGTTTTAGAACATTTATTTAAACCTTGAAAAGACTAAGTTTGGAGTTTTTTTGTCCATTTTTTCTCCAAAATGATCTAGATTTTGAAATAGACACCTAGTTTAACTTGTAACGTTCATTAAGTCACAGTTTCTGTGCTACTTTGAATAAAAAAAATTGATTTTGATTTTATTACAGTTGTAATGCTTGTTTGACTCTGACACCTGTGGTAGTTGAGAACCATGATGAACAGACAAATGCCACATCCATATTTTAACCAGAGCGTTCGTTCCCCACTCTTGCTGCGCTATCTCACATGGTCTCTTCATTTGGACGCGGTAGAGACACAAGCCTGCATATTGCGCCACCTGTTACTGACAACACACGGCGCGCCTGCGTTTATTTCTGTCTGCTCGCCGCATTGCATCCTTGGATGAATAGGGTGGTGCAGATTCTCGGAGACTGGGGAATTGTTAAGATCACTCAGATGGGAGTTGAAGCTACTTAAGTTTTCGGGTCTTCTCTCGTTATCCCTTTGTGAATAGAAAGTAAAAAAGTTTTTGTGGGGTATGGAAGACATCCACACATTGTCGTGCATTAGTGGAAATGAATAACTTAACCGGCTTCGCAAAGGGATGATTATGTCTGAAACAATCTTCTTTGCATAAATCTGAGTGTTGAGGTTGACCCTGGTGAAAATGAGATGGGTACTTCCACCGATCCAAATACCAGCCCAAACCATTATTATTCTCCATCCACATGAATGAACAGCCCGACAAAATTTCGAACGTTTTTGACATCCAGAGTTCCTATAAACTCGAGTACGTCTTGTATCCGGCCTCATACCAAAACGAAATCCATCGGAAAAGGAAACAAAGCACCACTCTTTCTCCCAATTTCCTGTAGCCTGAAGAGATGTGGAGCCTCGTAGCCAACATCAATGCGGTCATGGTATGATTCCGTCGAGCAGTATTTTGGATGTACCGGTGGTGATGCGAGATCGTCCTCCATGTCGCTCAGCCACGATGACCGTGATACGATAGCGTGTCCAGAGGCGGCTTGTGACGCTCTGTGTAGTGGCAAGAGTGACAGCCACAGTGCGTTGTCTGGAACTAGCTTTGCAACATTCCGACCGCTTTCATCATCTCTTCTCGTGATCAACCTTTTGGATGTGAAGTAAGTGTTCTAGTTTATTTGTTTTCATGTTAGCTCTAATCCAATCGATTGTTCCAAATTTCAATATTGCCAACTAAAAGCAGAAACAGCAAAGAAACAATATAATCCCCTAGAAAATGCAGTTGCCATTTGGAGTGCCAATTTCGCTAGTTAGCTTTCACAAATAATAAAATGACAGAAACAATGCTTTTGCCAATATCTGGGTGGCTACTCACGTCGTCCGAGTTCGGAATTTTGTACGCTGTTATTTTAGAACCGATGTTTAAGCAGGTTATTTTAACCCATTAACATAGCCTAACAATGGGCTCTGTTTATGAGCTGGATAAATAGATAGATTTTTATAGTGTGACAGGTTACTTTGCCTTCAATAAAAGGTCAAGATATAAATAAAAAATAAAAACCGACTTCGAAACACTACAGCACTAAAAAGATAGAAATAATTTAAATAATTAGAAGTATTTATACATGTAGGTATTGTGGCAGGATAGTTTGAAGTCGGTGCCCAAAATATATGTGCTAGTCATGAAACTGGTCTAAATCTCCGAAAGACTTCACCAGAACATCACCAAATTACCTTGGGACTACTTTTACGCTATTTTATGAAACATACGAATTTTACTAAAGAATGTGCCCCATTAGGCCTTCTTTACTGCTGTCCATTAAAGAGTTCCGTTCTCCATCTCTGAAAGTCTTCATCAGATCTTCACCAAATTAAAATGGGACCAATTGGCCGTTATATCTGTTCGAACAAAAAAAGAATTGTCGAAATCGGTTAATATTTGACGGAGTTATGGAGGAGCATAGCCAAATAAAAAATATATATATACGCGTCGAATTGATAACCTCCTCCTTTTTTGAAGTCGGTTAAAAATGAACCCGAATCCGGCGTGCGTGCAGACAACGACTAATTTATGTGGATGAAGTGAAAGAGATCTGTACATATTATATGATACATATTATACGGTTCAATCACATTGAAGCAATGCCATTGAAAGGCATTAATGGATATTGGGTATTGGATATTGGGTTATAAATTTAGCAGCAACAGTTGATATTTAAAATAGAATCACCAAATCTTACCTTAACAGGTGTACTCACATTCATCCATCCTTCATATAATATTTTTTATATGTATGATGGAAAGAGTAACAACTCGAAAGAATTATAACAACTTTTTAAGCATTTTACACGGTTCAATCACATTGAAGCAATGCCATTGAACATTGGACATCGAACGACTTTACCTATTTACACGGTTCAATCACATTGAAGCAAAAACAAACAATCACAAAAAGCATTGTACATTGGACATTGAACGATTTCGCCTATTTACATGGTTCAATCATATTGAAGCAATGCTATTGGACATTGAACGATTATACCTCTTTACACGGTTCAATCACATTAAAAAACATCATTGAAAAGCACTGAACATTAAAAAACGCGTCCAATCGTTTAATCTCCGTGTTTGCACTTTTCAATCGCATTGAATGATTGTCTGCGGTAATCGCATTGAAAGCGTTCGCCGAGATTTAGCTTTAAATGAAATTGCGGACGGGCATTGCAATGTATTAAAACGATTTAATGCCATTGAATCAATTAAATTGCAAGCAATATACTGAAATTTAACCGTGTAATATAGCTTGACATTTCAATGCCATTGAAGCAATGAAATTAAAAGCAATATTGCACCGAAATTGACCCGTATAATCATCATCATCATCATCAGCCATTTGACGTCCACTGCAGGACATAGGCCTCCCTCATGGTTTTCATAACCATGAGGTATTTTGTCATAATCGCCACGCTTGGCAGGCGGGTTGGCGATCGCAGTATGCGGTTGGAATCTCGGAAAGACGCTGCGACGACGTTTAATATCGCCTCATAACTTTTAAAACTAACTTATGGGTACAGTCAACCACTGATCGATGATCAACCTTTACATTTTTATTGAAAAGTCACCCCTAATATAATGGAACAGAGTGCACACATGAAAAGGTCGAGGTGCCGTTGACATTAAGTACAGTTGACAGTACATCAACCTTTCAAAGAATGGTTGACCTGCTGTTGACTGTTCATGTTGGATTTGAATCCCGAGCAAGTTGTGCAAGTATCTGCAAGTTAACTCTTGTAAAAATATGTACAAGGTTCTAAATATAGATGGATAACTCAATCAAATAATTGTATTCTAAATACCTTCTTCAATTTCATTTTAGTTGAATTGCCAAAATAACAACACAATCACTTGTCCTGTTCTCAAACCAGGACTAGGTTAACTACTAAACATACCCTGTGCTGTGGTAGCAATACACTCAGAGTGAGGTCATTTGTACACATCATGTACGACGGCCTCCAGTGGTAATCGAACCTTACTTTCCTGAACCTTCTGTTTTGGCAGTCAGTATGTTGACCGCTATACCAACATGGCAGTCGAATAATTTAATAAGCAATAAAACACTGTCGCTTCATCATCATCATCATCAGCCATTTGACGCCCACTGCAGGACATAGGCCTCCTTCGTGGTTTTCATAACCATGAGGGGTTTTGTCATAATCGCCACGCTTGGCAGGCCGGGTTGGCGATTGCAGTATGCAGTTGGAATCTCAGGAAGATGCTGCTGCCCGTCTCCTGGTAATTGATTTCCTTAGTCGCCTTCTACGACATCCACGGAAAGAAATGGAGTGACGCTATTCTTAATGCGGCGCCGCACGGAGCAACTACCGCCACCTCGCTCGAATAAGAGTAATTCCACGTTTGTCGTGGGTAGACCCCCGCATAGAGCTTACTAATTAATATTTCGCCAGCTACGTTCGCTGACGATCGGCAGTCGATAATTAAACGACTTCGGCTCTGCCAAGCTCCGCTGCGAGCGGGCGTGAGGTTGAATTTGTAACAGCGCGAAACAATTTAATCAAGAGTTCATATTATGTCCCGGTGTAAGTCGGTAGTAGCTCGGTCCATGAACAAAGCAGACTTGTTCTAAATCTAATTCTTAGAGGTTCTGTATATTCGAACATAGAAAAAAATAATTCAACTATGTTTCCTGGGGCCTGTTTCATAGGCAAAGTCGATTAACCCACAGATTAAGAAGTAGGCTCTGCTACGCAATATACCTCGCATTGTTATATAAAACTATGAATTGTAGTTCTTACGAAAGTCGGCCCGGTGGTCTTTTTGTGAACAATTAATTGCTTCTCGTATACACAATTATAATTATTGTGAACGGCCGTTCTGGCCGATAACTTTCACGTTGATGGAAAGTAAAACGTATAATAACCCCTTAACCCTATGATTGATATCACAGCGCGTCAATCTAAAATGTCAAGAAGATAGCCATCTGCAAAAGGAGGTCGTTAATCAAAACTGAAATGCGATATTTTAATTTGACGTAGCATCACGGGCTTTTGTTGAAGTTAAATACTTAGGTATTAAGGGTTAAAGTATGAAATTTTCGTTTTATTGCAATAGGTTCTTTGAATTGACATAGAATCTTCATGGTTTGAGGTTTTCGAATGAAACTTTTTTCAAATGGTTTCTATGATGTTCTTTTTTTAAAAAATGTGAAACATTTGAATTTCGAATATTGAATATCAACAAGGCAACACAAGTTTCAACACGCGTTTCTTTCTGCAGATCAGTCAAATCATGAGGCACCCATTTTATTGATTTGACGCAAGTGAGTCAATATTGTGGGTAAGGTAACGTTAAACCATGCCGCTAATTCCTGGGTAGTTTGACTAGGGTCGGCTTCCACTATCTCTCTTAATTCATCGTTATTCACCTGTGTGGGCGGTCTTCCTCGTGGCTCGTTCTTTAAGTCGAAATTTCCATCACGAAAGCGTTTAAACCAAAATCGCACGGTGCGTTCATTAGTAGACCCCTCTCCAAACGCAGCATTGATATTGCGGGCTGTTTCTGCCGCGTTAGTTCCGCGTCGGAACTCGTATTCAAAAATCACTCGAATTTTCGCAGTATCCATCTTTCTTGTCTAAATTGAATAACAAAAACAATTGAAAGTCGATATTCAAATGTTTCACATTTTTTAAAAAAAGAACATCATAGAAACCATTTGAAAAAAGTTTCATTCGAAAACCTCAAACCATGAAGATTCTATGTCAATTCAAAGAACCTATTGCAATAAAACGGCAATTTCATACTTTAACCCCTATTATTTATTTGTATTTTACCTAGGGTGACTTGCACCAAATTGCTGGCTAAGTAAGTAAATAGATAGATAAATAATCGTTTATTGATGCCATTAATCATAAAAGTAAAATAAAAAATACACGCATGCCAAATATAGAAAAAAAATGTTGACAGACAATGGAATGCAGGCTTAGTACGTGCTTGGTATAATATGTCAGCATTGATTTAAATAGATAATTATTTCCCTAGGCAGAAACGACTAAATAGCTGATTGGAAGGTTTGTAAGTTATACAATTAGTCTATGGATAGCTCTGCAAATGTCACGGTCGAAGGCGTTTTTGGACTTATTCAATGGGCAGAGCTTACCCTTGGGTAAACGAATAGATACTGCTGCCAGATAGCGTTGGGCCAAACTGGGCTTGGACTAGCAGGCATTTTGCAATTAATATGGATAGCTATATAAACTCACGTTTGGATCCTGGAAGGGTAGGCAGGTGGGTTACCATTTTCCCCGATCCTGGTGCGCTGCTATGTAACTTCTCCACTGACGAGTCCATCTAATTTAACCTACTACGAGCTGTCAATTTTATATATTTGAAACTCCAGTAACATGAAATGTAACTTTTCAACGCAGATAAACTTGAAAAAGCCATCACCTAATCGCGTTTCGGACTCCATTTGCTACAATGTGTCAATGGCAAAGCTGGCTAGATTTTTCAATAAAAAAGAGAAAAAAACCCGAAAAAAAAAACAAAGAAGATAAACTCCTGTCGTTGAAGCTCGGGCGCGAAAAAAGGCCCAATGATTGATCGAGCGGCTCATTAACGAATGAAAAATTACAAAAAGAGCCTCCAATCTAAAACAGATTTTAGGGTGTCGGTATTTTATAGCGCTTAGGGTTGCCGTAAAGAGATGGTTACGTTTAGGCTGTTTTAACACCTGGAATCCCTCTTGATCGCACGTTTTAACTTTTAAATAATGAAAAAAATAGTATGGTTTTGGCAATACTGGTCAGAGACGATGCTAGAATCTGGGGTTGGAGTCGGGGAAATCTGGGATATGAAAATATATCTTTGAAAATTGTGAACTTCTAAAGCCATGTTTAATTCATATCATCATCATCAGCCACTCGACGCCTACTGCAGGACACAGGCCTCCTTCGTGGTTTTCATAACCATGAGGGGTCCTGCCATAATCGCCACGCCTACGCGCCTGGCAGGCGGGTTGGCGATCGCAGTATGCGGTTGGAATCTCAATAATTCGTATTGCAGCATTCGGCAAGCTATGTTCCAAGGTCTTCTGCTCTCATGACCTTAAGTTGGCCACCAAGATATCAACATATATGGCAATCGTGCTGCCAAACCTCTTATACTCCTCTGAGACGTGGTGTGTATACCGCCGCCACATTCGCACTCTGGATCGCTTCCACCTTAAATGCCTCCGTACCATCATGAAGATCAGATGGTCTGATAGAGTGCGAAATACAGAAGTTCTGCGACGAGCCAATGTTGGTGGCATTGAGGCCTATTTAATGCGTCGACAGCTTCGGTGGTGCGGTCACGTTTCTCGTATGGCGGAGGAAAGAGTGGCGAAGCGCATCTTTTATTCTGAACTAGAGGAGGGCAAGCGGAATCATGGCGGTCCCCTCCTCCGGTACAAGGATGTCCAAAAGCGACACATGAAAAGATGCAAAATAGAGCCCTCCCGCTGGGAACGGTTGGCAGCACAGCAGCCAGAATGGCGCAGGTTGGTGAACAGTCAAGTACGCGAGTTCGAGGTTCAGCGTAAAGCTGACCTGGATACCAAACGCGACCAGTTAAAGGCTCGCCCACCTGCTGCCATAATATATAATTACGAGAACGGCATTCTCACGTGCCCTCAGTGTGCACGGAGTTTCGCCGTGAAGATAGGCTACATAAGCCATCTTCGAGCGCACCAGCGCCTCATCACTGATTAGGGGTCAAAGTGGTCGCCATGGCCGAAACCGGTCGGAACAATCATTCATTCATTCATATGGACATTATAAAAAAAATGTCTAATTTGGGCACGGTTACACGCGATGAATCGAATGAGCATGGCGAGTCATTAAAATTTCTATGTCTACTTTATATGTATTATACTAGGGGGTTCAATAAGTATTGAGAATAATAAGGTGGAATTAACTTTTATCAAATTTTATTTTATTTTTCAACATAGGTAGTCACTATTTAGTTGATCTTGCCGGCGGATGGAACGGCCTTGAATTTTTTAGGGGTCGGTGATGATGGTCTCTTCCAAGAAATGGATTGTTTTTTTGTTTCAGGGTCGTAATGGTAAAGCCATGTTTCATCCATAGTTAATCGAGCCGAAAACCGGTCAGGATCTTGTTGTAACTATTTCAAAAAGCCTTGTGAAATTCTCAGCCTGGTTCGTTTTTGTTTACCATTCTAGGCACCCAACGCGCTGAGACTGTTTTCGTTCCCAAATGGTCATTTATTATATTATGAACAGTTTCTCTTAAAATCTTTAGTTCTTCAGCTATAAAACGACAGTAGTGCGACGATCCACCAAAACAATCATTTCTTCAGTTACTGCAGTCGTAGGGCGTCCTGAGCGCGACTCGTCACTCGTGACTCGTCTACCCCTCTTGAACTGAGTGCACCAACGCGCAACCGTAGAATAAAGAGGAGCACGAGCCCCTAACGTATCTTGCAAGTCTCGATTTACTTGTCACGTGGTAAAAATTTTCAAATATAGATATTTAATTACCGCGCGAACTTCAATTTTCTCCATTTGCGATTACTCGTTGCGGCTGAACACAAGTAAAAACCTTCTATGATTGAAAAAAAGAATCTAATTGTTTTTACTTTTGTATAACGACAAATAAGTGGGCTATGCCTGCCAGTATTTATTTTTCTCTATCCAATTAGTTTATACCTTATTCTCACTACTTATTGTACCCCCCTCGTATTATCTACTGACTACTCAAACCCTAAGAATAAAAAAAACCCTAGAAGTATATCTTGCTACAAAATTCACTCTCAAAAACGGCCCCTATCCTTTCGATTAGTCTTTACTATGGAAATGAGCGCAAGATGCGCTGTAATAGAGTATATCACTCTGTGATTGGTTCATTCTGTGCTCCATGTGTGACGACATGAACCTTGATTGGGCGATAATAAATGACGGCATAACATCTGATCGGTTTTATACAAAAACATGAAACCATTGACTTCATTATGTTATAACCCGTCGAAACATCCAGATACCTTGCAAGATGGCGGTTTGACGATGCCAGGTGCATAGATATTTTTCCGGGTAATACTGAACTCGCTCCGATTGGTAACACAATTGACAAGCCCCGCCCTCCTTCCCACAATTGAACGTGGGGTCATTTTTTGCGCTAGTCAGACACCTATCATTGCTCTGACCACACTTGTTCAAATTGCACGCATTCTTGTACACTTTTCAGCCCCAGGGAGAATCGTTTTCAACTGACGACTGATTAAGCTAGTTCTATTTTCAAATTTCTGTGAATCATATTTCAACTTTTCGAATTTCAGCTAGCCAGCAACAAGAAAGAAAAGGCGGGAATGCGGCAATCCGATCTTCATTTCGACGGTGGAAAGGAAAAACACTTGAAGCGACACTTTGGTCGAAATTGAGTTATATACATATTCGTTATAAAAAATTAACGCTGATTCCGAATATGTATATAACTCAATTTCGACCAAAGCGTCGCTTCAAGTGTCTTTCCTTTCCACCGTCGATTTGTTTTTTTCGAGTTTTGTTTGTACTTCCATCTAACAGAGACGTATTAACATCTTAGCTAATTCATGTTTTTTATTTTTTATTTTCTTATATTCGTAACGAAAAGCATAGTCTTTACCTCGGGTAAAAGACTTACCCATTTAATCCCTCGACCTATTGGCTATCTCATTACGTAGAACCTCGTCTTGGGACTAAATAAGTTACTTTCACTCCTAGGCTAACAATGTACTATTTCCTGAAATCTAATAACTAATGTTTACCCTCTCTCCTGTGAACCTAATACTAGTTAATAATACATTATTCAGCAATTGGATTTTTTAAACGTTAATTATTTATTATTACAAACAGCCAGCGGAATCGAGGTCTATTTAAGAAGACGTCAGGGGAACTTTAACTTCCTCCGCGGCCAATCTGTGCCAGAAAATGTTTCCATCTGCCCTTAAGCGTGACAAAGGTTCCCGCTCCGTGTTAAGGTACTACGTAAATCTGCTATGCGGCGGAAATTGAGTAATTAAATAAACCCTTTTTAAAATAAAATCGAGAAAGGCCGCGTCACGGGCTGGCAGAGTGAGTGTAACAGA
Source organism: Yponomeuta evonymella (assembly GCA_963969515.1). Classification (NCBI taxonomy): domain Eukaryota; kingdom Metazoa; phylum Arthropoda; class Insecta; order Lepidoptera; family Yponomeutidae; genus Yponomeuta; species Yponomeuta evonymella. Next base: position 20,421,780 of record OZ018343.1, on the reverse strand, counting down.
AGAAACATATTCGATAAAGTTTGTGAAATTTGGTAAAACCACTTATTGCCAGATGTTATAATCATAATTTAATTGAATTATGATTATAATTTCATGTTCCGTGTGGCGCCAGATTAGAATAGCGTCACTCCATTTCCTTCCGTGGATGTCGTAGAAGGCGACTAAGGAAATCGATTACCAGGAGACGGGCAGCAGCGTCTTCCTGAGATTCCAACCGCATACTGCGATCGCCAACCCGCCTGTCAAGCGTGGCGATTACGGCAAAACATCTCATGGTTATGAAAACTACGAAGAAGTCCTGCAGTGGGCGTCAAATGGCTGATGATGATGATGATGATTATAATTTCACAGAAACGATTCCACGAATCCATTTCAGGTTCCTTTGCAATAATTTCTGGTACGAGTTGCAGCGCAACGTAAGAAAAAAATATAGGCTTTTGTCAGAGTCTAAACGATAAGATTCGAATAGCAGAAAGTCAGAATAAACGGTTAAAGTAAATTTATAGTAAACTTATGCAACTCACACAAAAATGTAAGTAGTTGATGTTTACAAAATAAGTGATGTACCAACTGCCCTCAAATTAATTGAATTGAACAATGAACGACAACGGGACGTCCCAGGCGGACATACTTAGACCAAATAGGGGGTGTATTAGCAAAGGGCAAGATAAAAAGTACCCGAAACCGGCGTGCGTGCATGCAACGACTAATGAATGTTGAGGAAGCGAAAGTGATTTGTCAAGATCGTGGCAAGTGGCAGTCCCTGGTCTCTGCCTACTGCTCTGGGTACAGGCGTGAGTTTATGTATGTGTATGTATGTATAAATTTATTATTATTACTGAATATTTATTTTCACCTTTGATCTACCCAATTCCCAAAAAAGGCAAGCAATCTCTTTTAAAAACTTTGAATGCCGTAACGATTACCTTTAAAAAATAAAATGCTAAAGTGTTGTAGCGACAGAGTTTTGTCAGGATCGTGGCGAGTGGCCCACCCTGGTCTGCTTACCCCTCTGGGATATCATCGAAAGTATATGTATGTGCTTGTATCTACATAGATAGTTAGCTAGAGAACACTTTATTGAACAACTAGAAAAAAGAGAACAACTATTATTTCTTAACTAAGTAATGTTATACAATTGACGATCGTATCGCTTAGAGCGATCACTTCCAGACAACCTTTGGATGGCGTGGATAGCAGGAACAATAAAGTCTGCAGGTGGATGTACATAAATAAGAAAATCGATAATATGTGGATAACAAGTAGCGAAAAATTGCAAGAATATAGAACTTCGGCCTTTGCATCTACGTAATGAGATGATTTATACAGCGCCCGGCGGCGCCTTCACGCACACTAGATGAGTGAAGGGACCACTCGGGGGCTGCAGTGCCTGGGAAATTGTCTTTTAGATGGAGTAGGCTTACATAAGCAGTCTATATACGTCCCACTGTAGGGCACAGGCTTTCTCTCAGGGAGAGAGTATGGGTTTAATCACCACGCGTACCCACCGCGGATTGGCGATTTCAAGCGCTGAGGTATATGAATATCTCAGACACTCAGGTTTCCTCACGATGTTTTCCTTCAAAGTAAGCGAGTGGTATTGCTACTATAACTTCACAAATGTACATAACTTAGAAAACAAAGTCATAGGTACATGCCCGCACTGGGAATTAACCTGGGTCCCCCGCTTCCGAGTCCAATGTTCTACCCACTAGGCTACCACCGCCTCTTACCCAGCCCAGCTCCTTACTAAGCCAGGAGTAGGCTTACCCAGCCCCTATACCATCCTGACAGCTTAATCGGCCTAGCCCACAGGAAAAAACAAGTCAACGTGTGGAGCCAACCAAGTTCCTCACGATGCAATACCAAACGCTAACGGTGAAGGAAGAATATTAGTACTTACAATTTCATATAATTGCGGGATGCCTTGTACATGCTTTACTTGAGTTGTGTTTCTGTTGTATTCAATCTACGGTTACACGCTCGGGGTCTTCCAGGAAGAGAGCCTAAATACACATTACCTTTATGTACTTCAAAGCTTTAAGATTCATTATGGCAAAATGTTTGTTCTAATCCGTTGCGATAATGTTATTAAAGGTAAGCTCTGAAGCTTGGCAACGCATATTATACTTAATATCCAGCCCTTATGTTTTACTTCAGGGTACAGGCCTTCAGAGAGAGTAAGGAAAGAAAGAAAAGAAAGAAAGAAAGAACACATTTATTTAAATTAAAAAAAAAATAAAAACAAAATGGGCTATGAGTATGAGTATGGGCTTAATCACCACGCGTGCCCATAGCGGAATTGCAATTAAAGGTATGAAGTATGTAAAAACCTCGGACACGCAGGCATCCCGCGATATTTCCGTCACCAGGTCTTCATATTGTAGTGCACACTGACTTGTCCTATTCCCAAACTAGGACATCCTGTGCTTTAGTATGACATCACAAACATGGAATTACACCCAGACTGAGCTCAGCCGTCGGATCCTAATGAAAGATATTATCTACCTATTTAATTGTGCCACATATCGGATCACAAAGATGTCTTGCACAGCAATTTGCCAAATTCCATCGAAGGTCGTTTTCAGCTTTTGCAACTTTTCCAGTTGGTAGCCGATATTATCGATCCGAAATATAAAAAGAAATGGTAACCCTTACTCTTCGTCTTTAGAAACCCTCGCGAAGAATAGTACATTATTGCAAAGGCAGCGAAATAGGCAATTGCAGGTCGAGTATGAGTTTGAAAGCCGAGCCGCAGGCGAGGACTTCAATGATACGAGACAGGCAATTGCCATTTCGGCCGAGGCATATATAGTGCTTTTCTTAAAGAAATGCAAGGAATTAAAAAGGGGCCTTTTACATAATAAATTTTCTTTTGATTTTGCTGGAAGCAGGTTTTCCATCGCTAATTTAGCTTCCGATCTTAAATCTGGTGGAGTGCAGTCAAATTTTCATTTCATTTTCACTTTCAGAATCATGAGAACTCATTTTAATTATTTTATTAGCAAAATAACAACTGTTGTAGTTATACTTTTTAGTTACTCCAATGTCATTAATTTAAATATTCAGATTTGTTTGACGTAGAACGACTTAGCACGACACTTCAATAAAACCATCACAACGATAAACAGCTTATTATTCCAATAGATTTTTCAACACGTTATCAGCACGAAATGCTTGTTTAAAAGTGGATAATAAGTTGATTGAATGTATTTAGAAGTGTTGTGTGAAGTCTAAAATATTTTTCACCGTTCAAAAGTGAAAATTTTGTGAAAACTTCGACATGTCAGATGGAGGATCGAATGTTCGTTCCCTTGCTGGAATACTATTAAAAGGTAGGCAAGATTATCCGATATGGAAGTTTAAAATGAGAATGTACTTAGTACATGAAGGTCTATGGAATAGCATTACGGGCTATTCAGCGAAAGACTCGACTCCCGTTAGTAAAAAGGAAAGGGACGACGAGATTACGTTGGCAAAGATTTGCTTAACATTAGACGGACCGGCAATCACACACGTTCGAAACAGTAAATCGGCAAAAGAAGCGTGGGATGCATTAGCGGCGGCTTACGAAGATAAATCTATGGGTCGTCGTTTAGCCCTGGAACGCAGGCTCTATAGACACAGTCTGACAGACTTTCAGAACATAGAGTTGTATATTAATGCCGTGTTATCCACAGTTCAAGACCTGGCTGACATAGGCAAGGTTATAGAAGATGCTTCTGTTGCAGCCATTCTTTTAGGTGGCTTGACGCCGCGATTCGTTCCGCTTATTATGGCGTTAGAGAACTCTACGAGTACCGTCAGTAGTGAAGTCGTAAAAACGAAACTCTTGACAGAATTTTCAAGATCGACAGTAAATGATGAAGGTTCAGATACAGCTTTGCGCGTTCAAATCAAGAAAAATAAGAAGAAACGAGGAGTAGTTTGCTACAATTGCAAGAAGCCTGGACACGTCAAACCTGACTGTCCACTTAACAGAAAGTCTAAAGACGATGTTTTAAGCAAGGACACAAACCAACTCTCGAGTTTATGTGGCGCAATGAAGGCTGATACTGAAGGGGTGGCATCTGCAAAATGGTACGTAGATTCTGGAGCCAGCTCACATATGTCTGGAAGATCAGATTGGTTAGTTAACTATAAAGAATTTACGGCTGGCCAGATCAAGATTGCTAATGGTGACATATTAACAAGTGCGGGAATAGGTAACGTACCTATTGTTAATAACTTTAAAACGGAGAGTAATAATACCGTTACGAACATTTCAAATGTAGTATTTGTTCCTAATTTGAATACTAATTTGATTTCTGTTAAAAAAGCTACTGAAAATGGATTTAGTGTTGTTTTTGATACGAAAGGTTGTACATTTTATGATTCTAAAAATTTTGCTTATACAGGTGATGCAGTTTTACACGGGTCCTGTTGTGATGGATTGTATTCGCTGGATTGTACAGTTAATCCATCAAAAACCTTATCAGCGTTCGAAGTACAGAGTGATGTAACAAGTTTTCGTTTGTGGCATAAACGACTTGGTCACTTATGCCGTATAGGATTAGACAAACTTAAAAGAGGTAATCTAGGCGTAGTGTACACTGAGGTTGATAAAGACCCTTGTGTTGCGTGCATAGAAGGTAAGCAGGCTAAAAAACCTTTTAAGTCAGTATCGCACAAAAAGACAACATCTAAATTGGAACTCATTCATTCGGATGTTTGTGGTCCGATGTCTGAAAGTTCTTTTCAGGGAAATAAATATGCTTTGACTTTTATAGATGATTTTAGCAGAATGGTTTTTATATACTTTATATCATCTAAAAATGAAGTATTTAGCAGGTTTTGCATGTTTAAGTCGATGGTCGAGAGACAAACGGGTTTAAAAATTAAAGCTTTGCGATCCGATAATGGGACTGAGTATGTAAACAGGGAATTCTCTGAATACTTAGACAAAGAAGGTATTAAGCATCAAACTACAGTTCCCTATAATGCACAACAGAATGGAATATCTGAAAGAACATTTAGATCCATAGTAGAAAAGGCTCGTTGTATGCTTTCAGACAGTTCTCTTTCAAAAGGTTATTGGCAAGATGCTGTGGAAACCGCTACGTTCTTGAAGAACAGATGCCCGCATAGGGCCCTCGACGGGAAGACGCCGTATGAAATGTGGCACGACAAGAAACCAAACCTGGCTCATTTAAAAGTTTTTGGGTGTCGCGCGATGGTGAAGATTCCAGATCCTTTGAGGAAGAAGTTGGATCCAAAAGCCGCGCAGTATATTTTTGTCGGATATTCAGACGACCGACAAAGCTATTTGTTTCGTGAACCTAGTTGTCCAAGAAGGTTGGTAAAAGGACGAGATGTGGTATTTTTTGAAGACTGTTTTACTGATTTAAAAGCGAAATCCACACAATCACTGCCTTTGACTGACCAGAATGAATTTATTTTGGAATTAGGTCGTAGTAGCGAACAAAATTCGATGCCGTCAATTGCTTCAACTTCACAAGAGAGCAGACAAACGATCTCAACCGAAAACGAAGAAGAAGCTAATGACTTGGAGGCAGTACAGGTAGATCACGTTCACAATACTTCAGAGTTTCTTAGCGCTGACGAAGATGCTTCAGATGAAGAAGATGTAACCGAACAGACTATGGTTGAGCCAGAGCCTGAAGAACGGTATCCACTTCGAAATAGGTTGGCTAAGAAAAATGAAAACAATTTTGATTGTAATGCTGTGACATGTAGTGAGCCTGATGAACCCCAAAACTTTGCTGAGGCTATCAAATCGGAAGATAGAGCAAGCTGGAAGTCTGCAATGCAAGATGAGTTCAACTCATTGACTAAAAACAAGACATGGATTTTAGTGGAGAAACCCAACAAGAAGGTTATAACTTGTAAATGGGTGTATAAAATTAAAAAGGATGCCGAAGGTAGAGTGGTGAAGTACAAGGCGAGACTTGTTGCCAAAGGCTTCAGTCAAGTTTTAGGAGTTGATTATTATGAAACTTTTTCACCGGTTGTTCGAAATTCATCTCTGCGTACACTCATCGCTTTAGCGGCAGAAATGGACTTGAAAATGCAACATTTGGACGTGGATACAGCGTTCCTGAATGGCGACTTAGAAGAGGAAGTCTACATGCAACAGCCTCAAGGTTTTGTAAAACAAGGCGAAGAAAGAAAAGTTTGCTTGTTGAAAAAATCACTCTACGGTTTAAAACAAGCGGCTCGAGCTTGGAATAATAAATTAAACCAAACTTTATCCTCTATAGGTTTTATACGAACCTCTTCGGAACCATGCGTGTACTTAAAAAAGTTCGATGACAAAATAGTCATCCTGGCAGTTTATGTCGATGACATCTGTATATTTTATAAAAAAGAAACGTCTTTTCTCACTGTCAAAACAGAATTGCAGAAGTTTTTCTCATTAAAAGATTTGGGAAAAATTGATTATTTTTTAGGTTTAAATGTGAAACGAACGGATGACAAAATATGTGTTAACCAAAAGACGTACACACAATCCGTTCTAACACGTTTTAATATGCAGGATTGTAAGCATATGTCAACTCCACTGGAGAACAATAAATACGAAAAAGGTAAAGAATGTGATGAATCTTATCCTTACCAAAGTTTGATTGGTTGCCTAATGTTCCTGGCGGTAAATACTAGGCCAGATATAGCTTACGCTACAAGCTATTTAAGCCAGTTTAACAATTGTTTCGAAAAGAAACATTGGTTGGCCGCTAAGAGGATTTTACAGTATCTTAAGGGTACTATAGATTACGGTATTACTTACAGGAAGACAGGTGCCTATTTGTGTGGATACACAGACGCAGATTGGGCGAATTGCACGTTTGACAGGCGATCATACACTGGTCATTACTTTACGCTCGCAAGCGGTCCCATTAGTTGGGAATGTAAGAAGCAACCTACGGTAGCGTTATCTTCAACTGAGGCCGAGTACATGGCTTTAGCTAGCGCTGCTAAAGAAGCTACGTTTCTTAGGAGTTTAGTGTTTGAAATTACTGGTAGCGCTGACAAGGTTGTGCTCTTTAACGATAGTCAGAGTGCGCAGAAAATTGCGCTCAATCCGATCCATCACAATAGGACAAAACACATTGATACCAAATTTCATTTTATAAGAGAAAAAATTAACGAAGGTATTATCAATGTGAAGTATCAACAGACTGATCAGATGGCAGCTGATGTGTTGACTAAGCCCCTAAGGCGTATAGCTCACCTGAGATGTGTTACAGGTATGGGCTTAACCAGTAGTTAGTTCTTTAGGTGCTTTTATTGTTTTATGTAAGTATTGGTGTATTTTATTGTTCTACGTAAGTTTTTTTGTGTGTTCTGTTTATTTCCATTGAGGGAGGGTGTTGTAGTTATACTTTTTAGTTACTCCAATGTCATTAATTTAAATATTCAGATTTGTTTGACGTAGAACGACTTAGCACGACACTTCAATAAAACCATCACAACGATAAACAGCTTATTATTCCAATAGATTTTTCAACAACAACGAACTCCGCTTACCGTCAATTTTTATTTTTATTTTACAGTTTGTCCCCAAAGGTAAACGCATCTGTGGCTATACAGCAACGAGAACGCAATGTGTACGATAGATGAAAGAGTTCTAAATTCAAACAGCACACCGTTTCATACCTACAACATTGCCGGCGCGCTCTTCGTCCCAAATTCAAAGAACGCGCCGGGAAGTGATTTTAGTTTATGATACTTCGCATGTTCTTTATTCAAAAGTAATGCCAATATTTCCGCGCATGTTTAAGAAAAATAATTTATTTAGCTTAATAAAAACATAATCCTGAGGATTATGAGGAGAACCTCGTTTTACGTTAATTGGACAACGTGCTAGGCGGATTATATCAATTAGAGAACCTAATTAGTGTTTATGTAACACAACACAAATATCAATTAAGGGCAATAATTCTGGCTCAGTCGCTAAGTGCTGTTAATGCGTTGCGGTTATAACAATCGGGAATTCAAAGACCGCGTTCATTGCATGAATGAAAGTAGCAGAGGACTTGGGTTCGTGACATAGTGAAGAATTCCAGAAGAACGAATTACATTAGGCCGACAAATCGAATTTTTAAACTAAGACTTTCGCAACCGCACAATGCCGAATAATTCCTAAATACCAGCCAGACTTAGAATCTATTTTTTTAACCGACTTCAAAAAAGGAGGAGGTTATCAATTCGACGCGTATATATATTATTTGGCTATGATCCTCCATAACTCCGTCAAATATTAATCGATTTCGATAATTCTTTTTTTGTTCGAACAGGTATAACATCCCATTGATCCCATTTTGGTGAAGATCTGATGGAGACTTTCAGAGATAGAGAACGGAACTCTTCAATGGACAGCAGTAAATAAACCCTATTGGGCCCATCCTTTAGTAATATCCGTATGTAAAAGTAGTCCCAAGTTAATTTGGTGATGTTTTGGTGAGGACTTTCTGAGATGGAAATTTAGAACATCAAATTTTAAAGCAACTAATTAAGTAGGGTAAATTATGGTTATAAGGGACTTATTTATTTTTCTCCCGCTCCCCCACAAAAAATTGAAAAATAAAAATTTTTAAATAAAAAATAAAAACCGACTTCGAAACACTACAGCACTAAAAAGTTAGAAATAATTTAAATAATTAGAAGTAGAAGTATTTATTTTAGAAGTATAATTTGTAGTCCGTGCCCAGTTTCAAGACCAGCACATATATTTTGGGCACCGGCTCCAAATTATACTTCTACAATACCTACATGTATAAAACTTCTACTTCTAATTATTTAAATGATTTCTAACTTTTTAGTGCTGTAGTGTTTCAAAGACGGTTTTTATTTTTTATTCAATTTTTTTCTATATTTACAGTTTTATTTGTCTAGCCTATGAAGCTTTAGCATTACTACATCGCTTAGAAGTAGTCCAACATGTAGCTTATGTCCGCCATGTTACAGGACTGAAATACATAGGTATATTATTACTGTATGATACTCCATAATAATGATGAAAGGCCTTTAAATACAAACGTTATTATTTACTGTTTTATTGTTATTGGTGTTTTATTTTTGTCCTGTCCATATGTTTAACTTATAAATTAATATATATTTTATATTAATTTTTATTTCTTCTATCATTTGTATGTATTCTTAATTATGCATGTATAATTCATATACCTCTGAAATTGTTATTTTTCTTTTTTTGTACATCTACTTCCTTCTCCAATGTATTGGTCCAGTCCATCCAAAGGTTGTCTGGAAGAGATAACTTTTACTGATAAGGCCACCATCGGTACTCTTAGGTTAACAAATATCCTTTATGTAATTTCCTTTTTTATGTACAATAAAGTGTTCTCTATCTGCGTTTTTGTAGATAGATAGATATATATCTATCTATATTGACAGGCTTTAAACAATACATAAATTTAAAGAAAATAAAAAAAAGTGTAATATAAAGTTACATTAAAGGTCAGATTTTTCACTTTATGTTACAGTTATTTTTTTTAAAGTGTTGCTGTGATCACGGAACAAAACTTAAGTTTTTTTTTTAATGTCAAAAGTTGACTCTATAAAAAACCTAATTTCATTTTCGTGGTACCAAAAGTGCAACTAAAAATACCTAAAATTGCGCGCGCAAAACTGAGTGCAGACGATTGAATGTCAAGATACTTTTGTCGAAATTGCGCCATTTTGTTTCAAAAATTTCATTTATTGTATTTATGTATAATTAAGCCTGTCAATATGTGTTTTCGTTTGATTCCTTACTTTGAAGATTAAGACATGAGTGTAGATAAAGTAGTGTATGAGACTGCACATAACTTGGTATTAAAACACTCGCCAATGCTATTAAAAAACTCGCCAAGGCTCGTTTTTTAAAATCTCGCTCGTGTTTTAATAACCCTAATTATGTGACAGTCACATAAACTACTATTATGGGTGATCTTTAATAAAAAAAAGTTATTTTTATATTTCACTTTACAGTCTCATTTATAAAGACACCATTCCTTGAAACATAGTTCAAATATAGTTTAAATGTTCTTTAAGAAAAAAAACTTTCTCGAATCGTATTTTTATATATGTCACCATTAGACTTCTTCAGGATCAATGTTCGCTCTCCATTACATTGCGCGGTCCATTGCCGCTTACCTATTTCCAATACAGAGTTGACCCCGCGGCCTATTTAATTGTCAATTATACTGCGGCCCTCAACGCCCACAACTTGTTGATGCCTCGGACCTATCGTCGTACTATGGACTCCAGTCTCATGGGCGTTTGCAGCAATCGTAAATTGTTCCTACAGTGATAGTTTCTACTAAATAGGCAGCATTGCTGTGACGTAATATATGTAAGTAATTTTATTTCAATATACAGACAACCAAAATACAGTCTTCGAAATATGTAATACGTATACAGAAGTATGCCTTGTGCCTTGGTCATTGTAAGAAGTCATTCTATCGAGTACAATGACAGCTTAATTAACCGTCACATTTTTATTGCAAAGTTTATCGTAATTTATTAAGTAACTCGTATGTATAGTCTACTTAAGCGTCAAACTCAATATTACATCGAAACTAAATAAACCGATGCGATTACTGTAACATTTGTGCATTTTTTGTACAACTGCACAACTGTTTAAGCACGCTGCGCACGCGCCGCGTAAACCACGCGCCGACGCCTATACTCCATTCCACGAAACGAGCTCCGAAAGAAAATCGACCATGTGAGCCCATTGGTTAATACGCGTGACCTTCAATAGCCACTGCATTAAGTAAACCTACCTTATGAAGCCGGCCGTCTTCGCTGATTGTTTCGCTTATCTCTAGCTGCGCGCATTGAGAATGAGATGCGAGCATTTTTTTCTATAGAAGTTCGTTCGTGGAACGAAGTATAGGGCCCTTTTCTTCTCAACGGTTTTCTTACACAGGTCCAACATATCGACACTTTTGTTGACTCTATTAACAAAATAACATTTGAACTAAGATACATCCTTTATGGGGCACTGTGTACGGTTCTACAATAAGATTCCTCAAGATATATTAGAGTTACCACCGACGTGGTTTAAAAAATATATTAAGCATACTCTGTGCAAAAAAGCCTATTATAACATTAAGGATTATTTGGAAGACAAGGATGTCTGGTATTTAAATAATGTTAACAGGAACGATTGTATCTAGTGTAGTGTAACTTTAAGTTGAAAACACTGTTAATTAAGCAAACCTATTTTGAAAAAAATAAATGTGGAGTTTCATTGTTAGCTTCTTCTCCGCATAATCTATTAATTATGAAACTAACAGCTTTCACGTTCATTAAGTAAACATTTTGTTTTTATAGTGAATAAAAATTTTTGACTTTGACTTTCACTTATGTAAGTAATTAATAAGGTTTATTATGTAGTCATAGCAATTTGTTTTTTGTTTTAGGGTTCCGTACCCAAAGGTTACGGTTTCATGGACTGTATAGATAAATAGATAGACATATAGTCCGTCCATGGTAACAGCACTGTAAGCCTGTGGAGCAAGCCTATTGGCTCGATGCCTGATGCTCGGATTTAAGTGTAGTTTATATGGTGCAAAACATGTCGCGTCTCATTGGATACTTGGCAGTTGCACAGGGCTGATTTTGAGGCAATAAGAGGACGATTTATATTTTTTGTGTTGATTTTTGTTACACATTTGGTTTTAAGTCAGTTAAAGTAAATGCGTATCGGTACTTCCTGTAACCACAAATTTTGACAAAACCCTACATACATAATATATAAACTCACGCCAGAGGTGTAGGCAGAGACCAGGGACTGCCACTTGCCACGATCCTGACAGATCACTTTCGCTTCCTCAACATTCATTAGTCGTTGCATGCACGCACGCCGGTTTCGGGTACTTTTATCTTGCCCTTTGCTAATAAATCCCCTATTTGGTCGAAGTATGTCCGTCTGGGTTGTCCCTTACCAGTCCTCAAAACCCTCTTATGCATTCAATCGGATACCCCTCTCGGGCTTGACCGTAACAACTGGCCCGAATACTATTATACACCATTACTATAGCTAATAAAACATAGCGTAACATAAACTCACGTAGGCAGAGACCAGGGGCCTGCCACCTGCCACGATCCTGACAAATCTGTTTCACTTCATGAATATTAATTAGTCGTTGCATGCACGCACGCCGGTTTCGGGTACTTTTTTATTTTACCTTTCGCTGATAAATTAATATAATTAAATTAATCTATCACTGGTGCCAAGCCGAGCATTCACTAAAATGGAACTAGTTCAGATGATCCCGTTACAGTAGTCGCTTGACAAAGACAAAGCTTTTTTAATTTCCATTTTCCACCTCTCTTCATTTCGCGATGCGATATTGATTTCAGTTCTCGTCACAGAGATATTATTTGTAACTGTTGGTTATTTAATAGGGATTTAAAGCCGTATTCTGTAGGACCGGGATGTACCACTGGATTAAGTCACATTATGGGGCTCCATGAGCACCAAGGGAAAAAATCGTATCTTCTCTTTTACATATATGGTTTTTACAAAAAGTGCCTTTTTATTCTCTCAATCGTGTAAATTAAAGATAAAGATAAACAAAATATTTATTTCGGGTACACAATCTAATTGATTTGGAATACAAATTTGGTATACGTTTTTACAATTACCGAAGAATAAAATGTTTGCCTAACTTATTTAGAGGCTAAAAATTCAACACATGCCGGGACTTGAACCCGCGACCTCTGGCTAACCGTGCGAACGCTCTCCCAACTGAGCTAGGCCCAACTGGGCAAGTGCAGGCATCGGCGAAATTTCGAACCTATTTACAAACCTCTCTGTATTATTTCAATATACGTACAGAATTAAAGAATATGATTGTCTTTAGCACGGGTTAGTGCAACAAAAAGAATATAACTTAATTAGTCAACCCGAAAATTTACATACCGCAGCTGAATGCCATCTGGAGCAGTCTCCAGAGGGCGCTGATTTTCGGCTATCCTCAAGCCACCGAATGGTGCTTACCACTCTATCAAATATCAATTACATTATATTATTTTTATATTAAATTGTGATTTTTATGTTTTGTTTTCTATTGGTGGCGATAGTAAACCTCATGGAGCTCCTTAACAGGAAATTTCTTAATCGATCAATATCGTTCATTCAGAAAGTAATTATAATTAATGAAACCCAGGGATTGAAATAGAAGTTGGTGTTAAAGCTTTCAAGTACCTACGTGGAATCCAGTATTTAGTAAATTCCAATTATGCGTCTCAGACCTGCCTGTGGACGTACAACCCGGGCAGATCAACTTGACACCTCGCTTTGAGCTTGCTCCTTTGAGTTTGCTTGTGAACGTCACTTCAGCCTGGTGTCATGTTAATTCGCCCGGGTTGTACAAGTGGACTTGAGGATAGGCCACTTACCCTCACTTCAATAATCGACTGTACTTGCTATTTCAGCCTACCCGTAGTCACCATAAATGCAACGGGGATTAACGTCATTAAGCTCAAGTATCGCGATTAGTCCCATTTAATGTGTAACTCAAACAAAATCCTATCTTACTAATATTATAAATGTGAAAGTTTGTGAAGATGTTTGGAGGTTTGGATGTTTGTTACTCAATCACGCAATAACGGCTAAACGGATTAACATAAAACTTGGCGTACAGATAAACGAAGACCTGAATCGAGACATAGCATACGTGGGATAATATTTATACTGGCGTTTCGCGAGCGAACGTTGTGTTTTAAAAATAAATGGCGCTGTGCAAGAATCGTGTATAAACGGATTCTGTGGCGGTACGAAGTTCGCCGGAACAGCCAGTATAAAATAAGTCAATCAAACTGTAAAATCAAAATGCCTCGAGATGTATCCGACCCAAAGACTCCCATAACGCTGTCATCATCACAGCGCTGCACCGCAAGCCAGATCCTCTGCATTATATACGCCCCAGAGCAGTAATCCAAGCCACAGTTCCTCAGATGATGCCCTACCTTTTTAATAAAGGCTCTCCCCTGAAAATCCCAAATCACAGTTTTTTCCAAAGCCAGACATAAAAAAACTGTTTATACTACACCTGCTTGGAAAGTACCTTGATACTTTATCAAATTTACGGTAGAAAGTACGTCATTGCATATCGAACAAATATGCGGGGAGAAAACGCATCTGAGCGGGAGAGAAAAGTGTATGAAAATCCATTTCTTACGTGGTTTTTCTTTTTTAATTTTGGGTAAGACTATGCGCTGGTAACCTAAATATGAAAAGCCAAAAAGTTTTTACAGTGAGTTTTTATCTCCAAGTTCGCAAAATGACACTGGCCACTAGCTGTGTGTTGGATGGTGTCGGGCTGGCAGTGCGACCCTGCGGCGGCAGGATAAACAATTTGAAAAAAGAACATGTGAAAATTGCAGACGCCATTGGCGCCATTTCCAATTTGTGTGTTGTTTGAAGATTCAGTTTTCGTAGAAAGTAAAATAAAACTATCAAGCAGGTGTAGTATAAAGCACTATGTATCACTCGAGAGAAACTGCGATTCCCGATCTCGGGTGTTTTAAAGCCCTCGCCTACGGCTCGGGCTTCAAACGACACCCTCGACGGTAATCGGTCACTTTCTCCTCTCGGTGAACAATGTACTATTGTATCAATCAATCAATCAGCCAGTATTCGTCCACTGCAGGACATAGGCCTCCCTCAAGGCACGCCACGTCTTTCTGACCTCATCCAGCTGCTGCCAGCAATCCGAACGTCATCCAGCGAGCTGGTTGGCGAACCTTTTTCACCCCATGAACTATCGATCCTTCGGCATAATATGACCAACCACTGCCACTTCGACTTGCTAATGTTATGGGCTATGTATTTCACGTCAGTTGTTTTGCGAATTATCCCATTGCTGATGTGATCCATCGAACATCCACTACATCTCGCTCCATAGCTCTTGGAATCGTTGGACTAGTCCTACCATCAGTGTCCGCGTTTTGGCTCCGTAGGTCATAGCTGGCTGGACGCACTGGTGGAAAACTCTTCTCTTTAGACACTGAGGAATAGCTGAAGAAACAAATATGGTGCAGTTTTTTAATGCAGTCCAACCTAGTTGAATACATAAGCAGCCTATATACGTCCCACTGTAGGCCACAGGCCTTCTCTTAGGGAGTGAGTATGGGATTAATCACCACGCGTCTTCACCGCGGATTGGCGATTTCAAGCGCAGAGGCATGTGCTGTGTGAGGCAATAGCTCAGACACTCAGGTTTCCTCACGATGTTTTCCTTCACCGTTAGCGAGTGGTATTGCTACTATAACTTCACAAATGTACATAACTTAGAAAATCAAGTCATAGGGGATCGAACCTGGGTCTCTAGCTTCTGAGTCCGATGTTCTACCCACTAGGCTACCACCGCTGTTGAATCTGTTAACCTAGTTTAATCCTCCTCGCTATTTGTATATATCGGGGTAAAATGTATCTGGCACGAAGTCTTATGATATTTATAAGGCATCCCACGCGCATCCCACTGGTGTATAAACACGTCATCATCAGCCATTTGAGGCCCACTGTAGGACATAGGCCTTCTTTGTGATTTTCATAACCATGATGGGTTTTTCCATAATCGTCACGCTTGGCAGGCGGGTTGGCGATCGCAGTAAGCGGTTGGAACCTCAGGAAGACGCTGCTGCCCGTCTCCTGGTAATTGATTTCCTCAGTCGTCTTTTTCGACATCCACGGAAGGAAATGGAGTGACGCTATTCTTAATCCGGCGCCACACGGAACACGAAACACGTAATGGTACCTAATTCAAATTGAACCGGCCTTCGATCCCCCTGACACCGTACGCGAGTCACGTCTGGGCGCGTTCGGCAATGACGCCCTTAACGAAGCCCGCCCTTTTGTTGCTTTTTAATAGCCGAGTACACGTGTATTAGCCCTTAGTAAGGCCGGTTCCACACTGGACAGTAACTGTCTACGTCATCATAGGGGTTCACCTCGATAGGAGGTTTTATTCTAAATACTATATTGACAACTCACTTTTCTTTTGGTCTTTCTTGTTGTCATTACATTTTCTCGTTGGGAAAAGCCGGAGATTAAGCTTTTATTTCACGCACGGCTTAGACCAGTGAACAGGACATAATGAACGATATATCTACTTAAACATCATCTCTAGACGGCCTAGCCAATAACCGTAAAAGTAAGACCGTCGTTGTACCTGGGATACTTCGAATTTGTTCATCGTTTTTAATGGGAAATTTTAACCATGATTTAGAAATATATGGCGCTAGTTTAAAAGAAAACGGTACCAACATAAAAATATATCCCTTGTGTCGTGAACCTTTGGTTCCGACCTCTTTGGTCCTGAAACTGACTTCATAATGTAAAAGCGATAGTGTTATTTTGGGCCGGACCTATTGATCTCCGTAGTACAGTGGACAGCACGTATTAAAATTTTACATCCTTTGCTATTAAATTTAGTTGCAATCTTAGTTGAGTATAACTGTTCTGTGCCAGTGTGTTACTACTTTGAAATAAATAAATTTATTATTATTATTTATTATTATTTGTGATGTGCTGAAGACTGAACAGTCGTACGTTTCCGTTTTCTTAAGCCGGACAAATGTCAATTTTTTTTTAAAGAAAAACAGGTAGGTAGGTTATTGATTTAGCATAGTTACTGCTTCGTCGGTCTGACGATATTATGTCCGATTGCCATAGCAGAGGGCCGTGGGCTCGATTCCCACTGGGGGCCGTCGGTACAAATTTGGCCTCAGTCTGGGTGTATTCCCATGCTTGTGTTGGCCTTGCGTTGTTACCATAGCACAGGGTAACCTAGTTTGGAACCAGGACAAGTGATTGTGTTGTGTGGAAGTTATTATTGCTACCTACCTTGTAAAATACACAGAGAAATGGGTGACTATCGTGTCATAAGCCAAACTTTTAAATTAATATTATTCTATATATTTCTAGCTGACCTGGCAAATGTTGTTTTTTTATTATTCGTAATGAGAATATTAATGCTCATTTCTTGTTTTATACAAAACATATTATACCATTTGTAATTCGCTCTTCTGATTGTGCAATAAATTGTTCTAAGTACATACATACATAAACTCACGCCTGTATCCCAGAGGGGTAGGCAGAGACCAGGGACTGCCACTTGCCACAATCCTGACAGATCACTTTCGCTTCCTCAACATTCATTAGTCGTTGCATGTACGCACACCGGTTTCGGGTACTTTTTATCTTGCCCTTTGCTAATACATCCCCTATTTCGTCCCTTGCCGGCCATTCCAACCACATTTGCTCGATATATTTGTTTCGTCAATCTTTCTTCCTTCATCCTCTCCACATGTCCAAACCAACGCAACATTCCTGTCTCAATAAAGTATTCTCCATCTACTTTACTGCTGTGTTTAAAAATTGTACGAGAAACTTTTGCTTACGGAAGTGGTTAAATTTTATTGATACTAAAAGAATTTTCAACGCTTGCGTTATTGAAATAACAAGTTTTATACAAGGTTATTTGCATAATGTGCAACTGCTGAAATTTTTATTTTTACGGTTCTTGAATCCTGTGAACTGTTAGGGTGTCTCGTAGTGGAGTCTTTTTTAAAAAAACACAAATTTATCTACACAACACTTTATTTCACTTTAAACACAACTCCCGAATTTGGACTCTGACTCAGCGCGGATTTAGATGTTAAGCCGATCAAAGTTGTAATGGAACTTACTTTTTGTAAAGCGATGGTTTTTAATGAAGCCTCGGCTGATGCAACATTGAGTGCAAGCCGAAGCAGATGCAAGGTTGCATTTAGAAAAAAATAAAATAAGATAATTAAGTAGGTTGCTTAGATCAGCAAAACAGCCATATAAGTCTACGTCATAACAGAACGAAAACATCGAGAGGAAACCTGAGTACCTGAGGTGTTGACATACCTCAGCGCTTGAGCTTGCCAATCCGTAGTGAGCATGTGTATTGGTGCCTAATTATTTTATAATAAATGACTTTCCAAAAAGACCGGTTGGAAGCGGCCCGCATCCAGCGCATTCCTGCCACTTGGATGAAATCCATGGAGGAAGCCTATGTCCAGCAGTGACTTCTTGTGGCTGATTGATTATGATGATGAAATGACTGTCGTCTTCTTCTTCTAATTAAGAATAAGAATAATTTATTTAAATCACGCCATATACACCATTAATTTTGGGTGGTTGAAAGCCATAGCAAAATGAACGTGCCTTAACAATAGCTATCGAATTGGCTAGTTTGTTTTTTAAAAACCTATTTAGAGGCAAAAAATTCCTCCCATGCCGGGACTTGAACCCGCGACCTCTGGCTAACCGTGCCAGCGTTCTCCCAACTGAGCTTAAGGGCAAGTGTAAGCATCGAAGAAATTTCGAGCATGGTTGTTTATGCCGCAAAAAATGTATATGTATTTATTAAGGGAATCAAAATTTATACAGGGTACTTTTCGTTTCGTTCGACCTAGAACTATGAAATTTAGCAACCTAATATCGTCTTATCCCTACTACAATTACAAGGTAATATCTGAAAACTATACATTTGTAATGAAATCATAAAAAAACTGTCTTTGAAGTACGGGGAAAGCTCGGAAAAAACTGCGAGACTCGATTCCTCAACTATTTATAATATGTATGTACCTATAAATTCGTACGGAACCCTCGGTGGGTCAGTCTTGGGTGAAACTTGTCCGGTTTCTTTTTTAAACAAGATAACTCAACTCAATTTTGTTTTATTTTACGACTATACTTAAAAGTAACAATCTAAATAGACGGAATATTTAGTACTAATTACATAATGCGGCTTTCAAACACCCAAATTTTAGCAATTGTATATTATTAACAATTTATATTTATTATATGTCAGTCACTAAATTAAAAACACTGCTTAAGACCTCTCTCTCTCTCTCTGAGAGAAGGCTTGTGCCCTGCATAGGGACGTATGTAGGTTGCATTATTATTACACATATGGAAAGACTGTCTGTGTGAACCATTTTCTGTCAGAATATCCACTCACACCTCGCTGGTGGTAGTTAATTTCACCCGATTTCTTATATTCATTAAGGGATGGGCAAAAGAATAGCGCAGTCACGACGATAATGAAACGCCGCACGAGAGATAAATGAAACTAGATATTAATCGTGATAGGCCGATCTATTTTTTTCCTTTTATATCTATTGGTTTTTGTCTCGTAACAAAGCATCAGAGGCTGAATCTGACACAATACCTAATTCTCAACCCATTAGTGCTCACTTACTTCTTGCTTACTCAGGGCGCTTGTGCACGGGCGGCACGTGTGCCAACTGCAGCCGTCAGTTTTCGTAGACGGCGCAGGCGTCAACCCGTTGACGACAGCCGTCGATGCACCGACGGCAGCCGCCGACATCATAAGCAGCCTATACACGTCCCACTGTAGGGCACAGGCCTTCTCTCAGGGAGAGAGTATGGGCTTAATCACCACGCGTGCGTACCGCGGATTGGCGATTTCAAGCGCCGAGGTATGTGAATAGCTCAGACACTCAGGTTTCCTCACGATGTTTTCCTTCACCGTTAGCGAGTGTTATTGCTAATACAACTTCAAAAATGTACATAACTTAGAAAACAAATTCATAGGTACGAGCCCGCACTGGGAATCGAACCTGTTTCTCCCGCTTCCGAGTCCAATGTTCTACCCACTAGGCTACCACCGCCGACATGTCAGCGTCGAATATCCGCGTCAGCGCGTCAACCACTGCCGTCGACGCCTCAATGCCTTCCATCGACGAGTGTCGACGGCTGCAGTTGGCACCCGTGCCGCCCGTGTATAAGCGCCCTTACAGTGGCACTAGAATCCTTTGTATTTCTTGGCCTCTACCACAGTTGTCTTCCAGTTGTCACGAAGCTTGGCGACTTTTTTTCTAGTTGGCAAACTTCCCCATCGTACTCAGATCCTCTTCCACACCGTCATTCAATCGTTTCTTTGGTCTTCCTCTAGGTTTTTTCTACTGTGGCGTCCATTTTGTCACTATTTTTGCGGGCCTAGAGTCCATTATCCGCTCCAAGTGACCCCATCTTAGCCTCTGTGACTTGCAGAATCTCACAATGGCGACCGATTAGTTCTCAATTCATTCATATATCATTGGCTATCCATAACGCAGTGCTGGTCCCAACACTTTAAGGCAGTATGGTAGCGAGACTTAGGCCATACATACATTTTAAGAATAAAAAAAGTAATTGGTTAAGTCGACTTTTTTATAAATAAGACCGTACCTTTTTATAAATGAACTTCCTATCTTCCTTCATCCTTCCTAATTATTTTTTGTAACAAAATTTTCTCCGGCTACGTTTTGGCAACGTAACGTCTACAATATCAAGACGCACCATTCATTTACCGAAATAACCTCATCTCATCTTTAAATTAAGGTCAACGGCTGCTAAAACCGTCACCGTTTTGTTGGCGTGGTTGAAAGGAAAGAAAGAAAAACATCAAGCGGTGAATCTCTAATCGCGGATTTGTGCCGAAATCACAGAACAACGAACAAACGTTATACAACCCGTAAATGAAATGAAATCAAAAAATGAAATGAGTTTATTTGCATGAAACGTCGTACATATGGTGGTCGGATAAGTATTTGGCTTTACACATTTCACCTTTCTAGGCATGCAAAATTTGTTATATTCTAACATTGTAAATGTTATAACGTCATATTACAACATGTCATAATTACTTAATTTAAATCACATGTATTTACAAATAAGACATATTTACAATTGAATACTATTTACACTATTATTATACTACATCATTATTTTTTATTAAATGTCAACATTAATATTTTTTAAAGTAAAAAATTCGACGACAGTATAAAACATTCATCTAAAAGCCACCTGTGCATACAAGACTCAAAGCGAGTCAGTGGCAAACGTTTTAGCGTCTCTGGAAGCTTATTATAAATTTTTATAAGCATGCGGTAGCATAAATGCCCAGGGCATCGATTCTGTTCATTAGTACAGAGTCATTGTCAGCTGACGTGACTTTGTTTTCATTCCATTAACGCAAGGAAGGTTTATTAAGTGCGAGCGTAATCTTAATACAGCAATGAAATGCAATCGCCACGTTCACGCAGTTGTAATTGTACTAAAATGAATTAACAGAATCAAGGCATTTGAAATGTCATTTTAAATGACAATTTGTACACATAATTGAAAAGTAGCAAACTTAAGATACAAGCAATGATGTCAGTGGCTGTTTAGTGGCAATTTATTAAATCTAAAGTGTGCCTTCCATACTTTCTTTGTATACAGCGGTAAAGCTCAGCGAAATTCGGCGAAAAAACTAATTAATCAACCTCTAGACGCAATTACAGTTAATTCGAATTAGAACGGTTTTTTCTACTTACCACGAGACTTACACCGAGGGTCATTGTTTTAGTCAATTTTAATAGATTGTTTGAAGTGTTCACATACCTCAACGCTTGAAATTGCCAATCCGCGGTGGGCAGCCTAGTTGCAATATATATATATATATATATATATATATATATATATATATATATATATATATATATATATATATATATATATATATATATATATATATATATATATATATATATATATCTAAGGGTGGAGGTGTGTTGTGTATTAAATACTACTTCCTTGACCCCAGTCACGCCTGATGGTAAACGAATGTCTCCTACTGTGTTTATTTTTGGGGCAGCCGTGTTACGTTTCATTCGGAATAATGTTAAGTAAAAAGGGGCATCAATTGTTCAGTGTTCTTTTCTTCTGTGAATGTTTTGTTATATTGCCTGTTGCCAGCGCTTCAAATTGCCAATCCGCTGTGGGCTCACGTAGTAATTAAGCCCAAACTATTTTTTTGAGAGAAGGCTTGTGCCCTCCAGTGGGACGTATATGGGCTAAATAAAAAGAAGGCGATACTTCTGTCTACAACATTCTGTTGTAAATGGCTCCTGATTGATTTTTGTTGTGTCTCAAGCCACCCGCAGCTCCGAAGTGGCATTAACTCGGGCTAATCGCTCTTCGGACTTCGGATGAGTTGAGCCGAAGAGCGAAACGCGAGGAGAGAGGCGAAGTTTTATTTAAATCGAAGTACTTGGGTCTTGTTTTGCGGCTCCGAGTGCGACGGAGTACTTTGTTTTTCCCTTAGAGCCCTATCACACTAGCGATTTGAAAGCGATGCGATTTCACAGCGAGCTCGTTGCGATTGCGCAGCGTACACGCCGCGACGTCGCCGCGATTATGTTGCGCCGTCGCGGTGATGTCGCCGCAATTATCACTGTCGGCGCCATTTTGTACAATCGCGTTCGACAGTCCGCCCCGCCTCCCCTGATCCATATCAAAAATACGTGTGTAAGCGGACGTAGCATCGCTTAGAGGTTCAATCGTCGTTGATACAGTAAATACAAAGTTATTTGGGACACATAGTAGTCGCTCTCTCCCAGTCGATTACTTGATAATGAATCCTTCCAGATTTGTCTTAGACTTGTACCTATCTGCTTTCGTTTCCTGCGTCTTCGTAGTAGCAAAGCCAGCAGTAGTGTTTCCTCGTCAGCTCGATCTACTTTCCAAAACGCGGATCGCACAAATTTATCGTGCAAATTTACACAAAAAATCAAATCGATCGATTTGACTTTTTGACGTTCATTAAGTAAACATTCTGTTTTTATAATGAATGTAAGTATTTGAATTGAATTGAATTGAATCAGCTATTCTACATATTCACATAGCTCAACGCTTGAAATTACCAATATGAGATGGGCACATGTGGTAATTAAACCCATACTCACTCTGAGAGAAGGCCTGTGCCCTGCAGTGGGTGATATTAGGCTACATTATAAAAATCACAGATTTCGTGCCTCACACGACTATCGAGCACATTGGAAATGAATCGAGTCATAAACGTCGTGTGAAAAATGTCGTTCTGACTTTTTGACCGTTTTCAAAAAGGTTAGGCTACAGGGCAACCCTTTTACCGGATCGTCAAACGATACACATATACAATTGTAAACATATGCAGGCTGCTTTTACTTATACTAAATCCGGGTTTTGACGGTCTTAGTGCTCTCGCACCGTCTAAGTACAGTTTTGATTGATAACGACGACGGTCAGTGCGCTCGGACCGAGAGCGTCGTCATAATCAACCAAAACTATACGCACACGGTCAGAGCTTACTAAGACCGTCAAAACCCGGTTTAAGTCTTAAGAGACGGGTTCGGGCGTGATCCCCGTACGTAAAAGTTGAGATAGGTTGCCATAGGTCGAGCGAAATGCGCCCTGAGTAAGCGAGCTGGGATTAGAACCCACAGCCACTTAGAGCCAACCGTAGTGTTTATAAAATTATCAACATAATAAGGTTCGTTACTTCAGCCTCCAGTTTGCTCCTGAACCCTACTCAAACTTTCCCGGCAACTCCTCGCCTGTAGCCGAACATATCAAATCAGAGGATGACGCACACATGGTAAAATTGAGGTATTAGTGACACTATGTATGCCTTTAATTTTCTTTTGTATACCTATACTTCATACTGACTGCCGCATTGGTATCATGTCTGATTACCATGCCGGAGGTTGTGGGTTCGTTCCCGACTGGGAGCCGTCATAGATTTGTGTACAAATGGCCTTAGTCTGGGTGTTATCGTGTTCGTCATGTCCTTGCCTGGTTACCGTAATAATAATGAATATTTTACTTCGGGAAACAAGGTCCAATATTTACCATGGCACAGGGTATCCTAATTTGCGATCAAGGCAAGTGATTGTGTTGTGTGGAAATTATTTATTATTATGATATTTGTTGTAACGTGCGGTGGTAGCCTAGAGGGTAGAACATTGGACCCGGAAGCAAGAGACCCAGGTTCGATTCCCAGTGCGGGCATGTACCTAGTTTTGTAAGTTATGTACTCTACTCGCTAACGGTCAAGGAAAACATCGTGAGGAAACCTGAGTGTCTGAGCTGTTCACCAACCTCAACAGTAGGACGTATATAGGCTGCTTATCATGATGATGATGATATTTGTTCTAGTAAGTGTAGGAAGAGCGAAGCCTCTTAGTACAATAAACTATTTATTTAAAGGCTTCTAAAAAGTTTTGTATGGTTCCGTTTCGATAGAGTTGTTTGAACAGATATGATTTAATTTAAGACTTCTGTAACGGCATCCGTCCATCTAGTATCCGTTTCGCTACTAACATTTTCAATGATTGTAAGAAAAATGTAAACTTTTGATAAAGAAACCTGAGCTTTGTCAATTTATTATGTTAAATATCTTTGCCGAAATAAATAATGTCGTATTTTTATATGATCTAAGGCTTGGTTAGATAACAAGGTACGGACATTTTCAACGTACATTCTATTTGTTGAATGGCATGCAGTGGAAATAACTCCACTCTGACCATGTTTTAAATACCATTATTAAGTTCCATATACTTTATTAAGTTCCATATACTTTTTGGAAAATAAAAAAAATTCTTGAGCTTTCTCTACAGCAGAGGGAAAACGTGTTCTAGATTATTGTGCATTGTGTGATAATATGTCTTTCTAATTTTCCATTATTAAAATAATTGAATTCTATGTAATTCCCAACGGAGAATATATAAATATAATCGGAGAGGTCATGTTAAAAGATAAATAAACGTGATTAGTTTTTTCTTCACACTAATACTTTTTTACATTTAACATATTGTGACCTGTCGAAAAGTCATTCTAGTCACTTGGTACAAAACGCGCCATACAAATCGGACTTAACTCTGACGTCACAACATGCACGTAACACCTTATAATGTATATAAAGCGTTTACCAATATTTCAGTTATCTCGTAAAATACTGTTTTTCTACATCTATCTATACCCTTTTCAGAAAATATTTAGAATTGAAAAAAATTTAGTGTATTTTTTATTATTTGATTACCTTGATTTTTCGCATTTTTTGGAACCCTGAAAACCCCGAAAAAAATTTTGCTGTCTTTTATGGTACAAAAGCAATTCCACTTCAATCTAAGTTTGTCGCAAGTTCGCAAGTTGCCCATTGTTTTTTTTTAGTCAATAGTCAGATTAGTATATGTATACATACATAAACTCACGCCTGTATTCCGGAGAAGTAGAAAGTGCATGGTCTAGATTGAGATTAGATATTAAAGTATGTGCCGGGATTGCAGCTAGACCAAAATAACCGGCAAGAGAATCCCCCATTTTAGAGACAATCGCGCATATTTAGCGCGAGCGCTGGCACAAATGATATACGGCATTTTAGTTGGCAACTTGCGTCGAAGTTTAATAGTTTACTTTATGATTTCGAAGCCGCTTACTTTATGGCTGTGCCAACAGTTTGATGGCAGCATAAAAGTTGCCTGTATGACAAGGAATTGATACTATAAAAATGTTAGTCTTTGCAAGCAACAGAGTTCCAACTTTGAAAAATCACAAGTTTCTTAAACTACACGTCGTTTTAGAAACTGGAAACTCATCAATTTCATAACTTCTGTCACAAAACAGAGAACTTGCAAGTTTTTATTTTAATTAAAGGTTTACTGAACGGGTTTACTCGCATACTTTTGTATCGTAACTTTGCTGAGGAATATTTTTATGGAGGTATCTTATTTTACTACTGTATGGAAGAGTTGCAGGTAGATAAATAACATACGTCCATTAAAATATTCATGAGCAAAGGTATTAGACAAAATTACGTGGTAAACACG
This sequence comes from Yponomeuta evonymella, assembly GCA_963969515.1. Classification (NCBI taxonomy): domain Eukaryota; kingdom Metazoa; phylum Arthropoda; class Insecta; order Lepidoptera; family Yponomeutidae; genus Yponomeuta; species Yponomeuta evonymella. The sequence goes on along the minus strand of OZ018343.1, from coordinate 20,396,100 downwards.
TAATTTTGCTGGATAACATGTCAAATCACAAACCAAATACAAAACAAGAAAGTACAATGTAGAAAAAGGTACTAAGAAAATAATTCTTTTGTAATACAATTCGATTCTGAGATCTCTCAGAAAGAGAATCGTGACCCAACGCAGGATAAGCAATTTCAAGCCCCCAAAAGTTCTCGAGTTCCCCACAATATTTTTCTTTAACTCTTAATCTCTCCAATAATTCACATTAAAATCTGACAGGGCGAGGGTTGAAATCTCTTAGTTCGCGCAAGTTAATTAAAAGTGAGATCAGTGACGTCATTAATATCACCTGCTGTAGTCATTATAATCCGGGAGTCATTAGCTCGTGCCTGGGCCTCTACTCTGTCGCGTTCACGCAAATCGGCATTTACACAACACGTTTGGATGGCACATTCAGTGGCTTCATCATCAGCCATTTGACGCCCACTGCAGGACATAGGCCTCTCTCATAGTTTTCCTAACCATGAGGGGTTTTGCCATTATCGCCACGCTGGCAGGCGGGTTGGCGATCGCAGTATGCGGTTGGAATCTCAGGAAAACGCTGCTGCCCGTCTCCTGGTAATTGATTTCCTTAGTAGCCTTCTACGACATCCACGGAAGGAAATAGAGTGACGTTATTCTTAATCCGGCGCCATAAGGTTCAGTGGCTTACTTGTTGGTAATTTGGTTTTCGCCTATTTTTGTTGAGTCACAAATTCAGTGTTGTTATGGGCTTTCTCTTGGTCCTTGTGTCTCCCTTTCACTCTCTTTCTTTCTATTTCTTAGTTAGCTATGGTCTTGGACTAGGTCATGACATTTGGGTTGCCATTACAGATTTGTAAAATCTCCCATAGATTATATATTATGTACACTGGTGTATTGGTGTATAAAATATATTTCCTGTTACCTACATACAGAGTTTTTGTACGTTTAATTTATACCCAAATTCTTATATTATTATTTATATTATAAATTGAAAATTATATTGTCTACATAGTTTTCTTGCACATACGGGGTGTATGAATTTAATAAAATTTTCAACATCTAAAATTTATCTATTGACGATAATCTGTTCTAATGTGATCCATCCTTGCTTGTTACTTTTAATACATAACGACCTTTACATTTTTTATGATGTATAATACCAGAAAGGTGGAAGGGCCTGTAAGGGACGGACGTCCCAGGCAGACATACTTTGACCAAATAGGGGATGTATTAGCAAAGGGCAAGATAAAAAGTACCCGAAACCGGCGTGCGTGCATGCAACGACTAATGAATGTTAAGGAAGCGAACGTGATCTGTCAGGATCGTGGTAAGTGGCAGTCCCTGGTCTCTACCCCTCTGGGATACAGGGGTGAGTTTATAGATGGATGGTGTAATACCAAATCAATTTAATTTTTATACTTCTTTTAGTTTTTATACTCCATGCTACTTGAATGTTGCTGTAATAGGTATCATGTATAAGATGAACTCTGAATATAAAAAGTACAAGTTCGCAATAAAGTTATAAATTATTTATTTGCATAACAAATACGAAATAAAGCACCAATAATTCGGGTTCAATTACGGGTTCAATTGACTTGCCGAAGGTTTTGATTACTTAATCAAATACTGAGTAGACATCCGGTCCCGAGACAATTAGCTCTGGTTAATAACTGACACCTAAATTATACCTCTGTCTAGTCTAACCTGCATATTGGCTGCGAGGGGCCCTGCCCGCTGCTCCGTACCTTATCTGGATATTGTACGCGTGTAGGTTATTAATGTGGAAGAAACCGCAAACAGCTGGTTCTATATGAATAAGTAGCTGTCCCAGCGAACTTCGTATCGTCACAGATTCCGTTTATACGATTCTTGCACAACGCTATCTATTTTTAAAACGCAACGTTCGCTCGCTCCACGCCGTCTATTTTAAACTTAAAGTAAATATTATCACACGGGAATGCTTTACCGGGATATCAAGTACGCTATGTCTCAATTCATGCTCAATTCAATTCTTTCAGTCCTTGTCTATCTGTAAGCCAAGTTTCATGTAAATCCGTTCAGCGGTTATTGCGTGATTGAGTAATAAACATCCAAATATCTTCACACTTTCACATTTGTAATGTTATGTAGTAAGATAGGATATATTATTACAAAACCAAAAACCCTACTGCCTAAAAGTCTTGATGATGTCTACGACGTATCCGTAGATGGTGAGAGTGGAAGATATCTAGCGTGAGCTTAGCTGTAGAAGAAGGCTCCATAATGGCTAGGGAAGCTGAAGTTTTTGAAGACTCGGTCACATTGTGTAACAGTATAATAATTTTCCATTAGAATGTACGTAAAGCTGTATGTGTACTCGGGTCTTTCGATGTTCGCGTTTGGCTTCAAGGTCTACTAGACGAGAATTACAAATGGTTTCTTATATCTGAGTAGTGGTATTTAATTGGCGGTCTTATCGCTTAGAGCGATTTCTTCCAGGCAACCCTTAGTTTAGTTTAGTTTAGATCCATCTATAGTTTTATTTCGCCTTCAAAAGAAATCACGGTTCGGTGTTAGTTGTTTCCTTTTTTGACTATGTCTATATTAATTTTCATATCGAGAGGAAATATAAATCTCAATGATTGGAGAAGCCGAAATAATTCGGGCAATGTAAATTACGTTATAAATATTTATAAGGCAATCATCATGTTCGCGATGAAAAATGTGGGAAATTTATTTAATGGGAGGTACAATAAAAACATCATTACTCAGCCGGCTCTTCTGCACCTTTTTTTTATCTTCAAAAGTTACATGAAACGGAACCGTGTTCAATTGGCATAACATTGTTTTCGTTTTCTTTCACCGATTAATGATTTTTTAGGGTCCCGTAGTCGACAAGGAACTCTTATAATTTTGCCATGTCCGTCCATGCGTCTGTCTGTCTGTCCGCGGTTTAACAAAGAGACGATTAGTACACATAAAGCTGAAATTTGGCACAGAAATACCTAATATTAATTACGCCGACAAAACGGTACAATACAATCTTAAGAAAATTTGTTTTTTGGGGTAACTACCCCACACCTAAATTAGGGATGCAATTTTGTGTTTCTCTCCTACACTACAGTGTGGGGTATCGTTGGATTTTTCGTTTAAAAATATTGTAAGTGTGTAAAAACCATTTTTCGATTAAGGGATCCATTTGAAATATTAGGCTTCAATAAGAAATTAGTTTTTAGAGTTGTACGTGTCCTCTCCTCTTTTTCGGGCTAAACAATTAATTGTAGAAACGTGAAAAAATTCAGGACAATAGCAGAAAATATCATGAACTTAAAAGGAAAACTGTCACGGCTAAGTAGGCTATACAAGTTAACGAGTAACAGGCGACCAACTTATAAAAGGAAAACTTCGTACAAATTAAAAATTACTTCGATAAAGTTGTTAGTTCTGTAAAGCTGGTAAAAACCCCTTCTTCGACGGAACCATATACTGCGCGTGACTCGACACGCACTTAGCGGATATTTTATGAAGCCTATGTACTTCTCACTATGATAAGCAGCCTATATACGTCCCACTGTAGGGCACAGGCCTTCTCTCAGGGAGAGAGTATGGGCTTAATCACTACGCGTGCCCACCGCGGATTGGCAATTTCAAGCGCTGAGGTATACTCTCACTATACGTCTGTACATCTCATTGACTTGTCTTTCCTGTGGGCTAGGCCGACTCAGCTGTCAGGATGGTATAGGTGCTGGGCAAGCCTACTCCACCTAAAATACAATGTCCCTGGCACTGCAGCGTCCGAGTGGTCCCTTCACCCATCTAGTGTAAGTGAAGGTGCCACTGGACGCTGTATAAATCATCTCAATACGTAGATGCAAACGTAGATACGTAGATGCTACGTAGTTGCTACGTAGATGCTAGATAGATGCTACGTATCTACGTCAAGAAAGCAAGCCATGCAATATGATTAAGCTGCTGGAAATTTCACAACTAACGAGTGTTAGTTGTAGAGCACCGGCATCATTTTTAAACTTGCACACGTTGTTAGAGAAAATTATTTCCCGTAAAACTGCCTTTCGCTTAGCAGGAAGGGTTGCCAGATGTCAAGCTTCCTTTTTACAGTTGTGTCCGGCCAATATGTGAAATTAAAAATTACTTTAATAGAAACAAAATCAGATTTATAATATTTCATTTATGTTCATTTGTTAAAAAAACCATGCGTTGTGTATGAAATCTTAAAATCGAACAATAAATAATAAAATACAGCAATAACAGAAAATAACACTAGCAGGGCCTTTGACTACATTCGCGAGGTAAACGGATTAGCAAAATATAGCTTATATCCATCCTGATGGTCCATTCTACATACTGGTAAAAGAATTTAAGAAATCGGTGAAGTACTCGTACTTTCGGAGAAAGGAGAAGTTTGAAAGTTTATATGTTTGTTTGCTAAATATTGACCTGAGTCCGGCTTTTCTATCATTGGGTCTGGCAACCCTACTCGCAAGGCGAATGGAACGGGGCGTGCATGGCGTAACGAGGCATTCACACTTGACGGTTTTTATTACTTTAAAAACTTGTTGAGTACTAGAAAGTTCCGCCGGCTCTTTTCAAAAAGAAAGCCAATTCACGTGCGAACTCAAGGACTGACAGACGCAGGATTACTTGCCATGCATACGAGATTGATAACTCCAAAGAACGGGGGTGAGGGGCAAGTTTGCTTCATTAATAAGAAATTTTATTATAGATAAAGAGATAAGTAGAACATAACATAACATAACCTCACACCTGTATCCCGGAGAGGTAGGCAGAGACCAGGGTCTGCCACTTGCCACGATCCTGATAGATGTCTTTCGCTTCATTAACATTTACCATTCGTTGCCTTAACGCACGCTGGTTTCGGGTATATAGATGGAATATTATCTTATTTTCTTAAAGCCCATGAATGACGCCAAATAATGGGCGTAGGCCTCTTCATCACCACGTACTATTTTTTGACAAATCAACATTAACAAGTGGCATCAAGAGCCATCACCCACGACGACTTATAAATGCGATTCAAACGCGATTCAAACGCGATTCACCCGCGTGGGCGCGGCGCTTCCGCAAATGTGGAAGCATCGCTTCTTAAAAATGTCACAAAACGCGAGTTTACTGCGCTCCATGAAGTCGCCGTGGGCGATGGCTTTAAGTCTACCTGAAACTATTTTTAAAGCCCTATTCGAATAAGGCCAAGTAATTGAAATAGCGCAAAACTTGAAAAACCGTATGTTCAGCATCGATAAAATGAAACCGCTCCTTTTTTGTAAAATTTTTTGCGTTGTGTTTCAATCGATACCCAATCTCTCTTTTCATACAAGTGTAAAAAGTTAAATTAAGATTTTCAAGTTTCGTCTTATTTTATTTACTTATGTGAAAATTAAACTTATCACAAAAAAGTCTGAAAAAGAAAACAAATGGGCTTTGAATAAGGTCAAGTCTGCAGGATCAAGTCTCTTCAGTTTGGTTAAAACAAGACATGGCCTTAGTTGCAAGATGATTAGTTGGAAGAGATAAGCTCGCCTTCGTGCATGTATCTTCTTATGTTACCTTTATTGTAATGTGTTTTCTTGCGCAATAAAGTGTAATGATGATGATTCTGTCAAAATTTGTCTTTGGTAGCGCTAATCCGTGAATTATTCGTTTATTGAATAAAACCTATAATCGCTTAGCAGCTGGAACCAACCACGGAACTCTGCCCATAAATCACACGCCGCCCTCGCAGCAGCCGCAGATATTGCTCGAATAGCTATCGGAAATTTAAAACGATTCAAATCTTACGTTCGCATGGATGTGAATTTAAAATCAGCTTTAAATTGTAGTTCTGGCTTCCATAAAACGGAATGGATGTTGGTCCGGGTGGCTGCGGAGTATTTTGCTGAACTTGTGATAACGGGAGTAAGTTATATTTTGGTAAATACATCTTTACCTTAGGGCCGGGTTCTATGAGCGCACGGGTTGCTATTGGACTTATTGCCCTGCGCGAGTGAATATTTTGGAGGAAAAGTAGGCATTTTGTGTGAAATCACAGAAATGCACATCTAATTAATAAAATTTTGATAACCGAAGTCACTAACATATTTTATTCAGTGAAAAACAATAATTTCAGTATAATTTTTGTTATCGAAAACTCAGTACAGCACAAATAAAACTGTATGTTGTTATAATTTAGACTCTTGTTCGCATTTTTTTTGTTGCAATACAGTTTAATAAGTACATCATAAATATAATGACCGACGGACCTAGATAGAATATTGAAAAGTAATTATACGTAAAATTGTATTCCTAATTTAGGTGTAGGGGACCTAACCTAAGGTAAGGGCGGAGGTAAGCTAAACCTTTTTTTGTAGGATTTCATCCTAAAGTTTTGTCGGCGTGATTAACATTTATATCTGTTCCAAATTTCAACCTTCTAGTACTTGTCGTCTCTGTGCTCAGGCGCAGATAGACAGACGGGCAGACGGACAGACAGGCAGACGGGCAGACGGGCAGACGGACAGACAGACTTACGAACATGATGAGACTATGAGGGTTCCTTGTTGACTATGGAACTCTAAGACCTGGCGGTATGTAAGCTACTTTATGTAAGGTCACTGATATCGTGAATTATCTTTCATACTATTTTCTTCCCATAAACTGCGACATCCATCTTATCTCCTGAACAAAACTGCGCCTTTTATTTATTTCCCTACGCGCCTATCGAGCCGCCGCCAATCTTGGCAGCACTATCAATCAATCTATCGGTTTAATATCGCACTATCGTGGACCTAATACTTGTAGACACGGTATTGAAGAATCCATTGTGATGCCTGAAAAGAAACATTTGTTTTTATTATTATTATTAATTATTTATTGCACAAAATAAGGTTTACAAAAGGTGGACTTAAAGCTAATTGGTGGAATTTCTACCAGTCAACCCGCTGGCACAGGAGGTACATAAGAAGGAGAAGGAGTTATCGTTCAGCGAAAGCCAATTGTTCTATTATGGGGAGTTTTGCGGTGAAGAAGAAATAAGAAGAAGATGAAAGACATTTATTATACCAACAAGACACATCACAGAAACAAAATAAGCAGATAAGTGACATAATATGCACAGCAACAGAAAGAAAACTAAATACACAACAGACAAAACCAGTAAATAAAACAGGACCATTATGTAGCCTGAGTTCCCCAGTATAAGAACAAAAATACAAACCTGCTAAAACCCCATAAACAAGATATTGACACATCACATTAAAGTCCCTACTAAATTAGTACGAAGGATCTAAAGAACAGTTCTACTTGCTGAGATTAAAAATGCAAAGTGCATTGTCTCTGTATCTCTTTTCGTCTCTTTCTGATAACTCTAGGATAGATGAAAACCTCCTCCGACCAAAAGTATTAGGGGTTAAAGTATGAAATTGCTGTTTTATTGCAATAGGTTCTTTGAATTGACATAGAATCTTCATGGTTTGAGGTTTTAGAATGAAACTTTTTTCAAATGGTTTCTATGATGTTCTTTTTTTAAAAAATGTGAAACATTTGAATATCGACTTTCAATTGTTTTTGTTATTCAATTTAGACAAGAAAGATGGATACTGCGAAAATTCGAGTGATTTTTGAATACGAGTTCCGACGCGGAACTAACGCGGCAGAAACAGCCCGCAATATCAATGCTGCGTTTGGAGAGGGGTCTACTAATACATCTCTACTAATACAATTCATACTTTAACCCCTATTATTTCCTTGTTACCAAGCACATTAGCTCCATGCTCACTTGCGACAGACAGGCTCAACTGGAAGGTAATTTTGGCAGGCTCGTGATGTGATGACACAGCCTCTCTAGGTATCAACTTAACCTTGCCAAGGTAAAACCATCTCTAGGGCATCGGCAGTAGAGTTAAAAGTTCCACGAGCAAAAGTTGCGCCAATCAATCATGGGAGTGAGTGGTTCCACAATTCGACGTTGTTACCGATATCCTTTGTAAGTACGCTTGTCTAGTGTTACAGTTTTGGTGAACTACCTTTTCAGGTAATACAAGTGGTTCTCTGGGGTCACCGTTGATCGGCACGGTTGACGGAAGATTGGTCTCAGGTTTAGTTTAAATGTTATCGAATCTGTGGGGCGGGGACTCAAGTTTCGACACATATTTTATGTATTGTTAGGGGATACGAGTCATTACGGTTCTACCTAACCACAGACAAAAGGTTTATGGGAGTAATTTTATAAATTATATTTATAATTATTAACGCAGAGGAGGAGGAGGATATATACAGGAGGCTATATTTTTTAGAGATTATATTTTTCGCGGCAGGAGCGGTGGTAGCGCAGTGGTAGAACGCCGGCCTCACATGCGTAGGAGGTCGTGGGTTCGAATCCTGGCATGCACCAATGACTTTGCTTTCTATGTTACGTACATTTGTAAAGTTATAGTAGCAATGCCACTCACAAAACGTCGTGAGGAAATCTCGGCGCTCGAAATTGTTAATCTGAGGTGGGCACGCGTGGTAATTAAGCCCATACACTAAGAGAACGCCTGTGAACGTCAGAATTGCGACTTTGCAAATAAAATGTAAAGCTTGGTGTGTGTGTGTGTGTGTGTGTGTATATTTAAACAAAGGGTCGAGGATGTAATGTTTAGAAACTTAATATAAACAGTCTTCTTCTTTCGTGTCGAAAGCGTCGACTCCTCCTCAGACATCTCACTCCCAAAACCGCGCCACTGCATTTGCACTGAGTGATGCCTCCATAAGATCCTGCAAGCTGCACTGCGGAGCTTCAGGGCAGACACAAAGATGCTGTGTTGTTTGTGCAGCTCCACATCGGCACGAAATATCACCATCTTTGGGCAGGATCCCCCATCTTTTCAGATTATCCCTGGATTGAGCCACACGTCCGCGTAGACGGTTCAGCGATCTCCATACTCGCCACCGCTCATGCTCTCCCGGTGGTATTGACTCCACCGGCTGGACGAAGTCAGATAAGCGTTTCGTCTGCTCCCTCCACCTACGTAGTCGAAGTTCCACCGGTGTCTCTCCGTCGAGGGGCTTAAAAGTAGTGAAAATTTTCCTTGACCTTAGCCGCTGCTTGTCACCACCGTTCAGTAGCAGCGGCAGCCTCTCTGCGGATTGCTGGTAGCGCTATTCAAACACAGCTTGGCGGTCGGAGTCGGGCTCAAGCAGCCCGTGATCAAACGGCAGGTCTCGTTCAGAGCCACGTTTACATAGCGCAGAGTTACTCCAAACAGGGCCAGCTTACTGCGCGGCTGAGTAGCTGGGTGCCAAGGCGTGGTCTGTAAGACATGAAAAAATTAAAATTAAAATGTATTTGGGTGGGCACCCCACGCGCTTCCCGTCATGCTCCTTAGTAGGGTATTACGAGCACTTACCTTCATCTTCGTATTGAGACAATGTTGCTTAAAGGTCGGAGGCTCGGTCCAAGGTGATGCCAAGATATTTTGGGGTGGCTATATTCTCCAGGTAGTGACTGACGCTCCCATTTAACGCCCAGGTTACGATTCACCTGGCCATTTTTAGGTGAAACGCACTTAGCTGGGTTTTGCTGGGGTGTGGCTTAAGTTGGTTGTCACTGTAGTACTTTTATAGTAATTTTACAGCTTCAAAATATCTTTCTTGACACGCCAAAACTGAATCGTCGGCAAAGAGAATGTGATGCATGTTTGGCAGGATGTGTTGGTCGTTTTTGTAGATATGGAATACCTAATATAAACAGTGAAAGCACACAGGCAAAAAAGGGTTTAAAAGTTGAATCCATGAGCACTACTTTGGACTTCAGATTATACAAGTAAATTTTATGTGTGTATTTTATGTGTATTTGCTATTATAACTTGTTATAATAACTATGTTATTTTATTCAAATATAGTTTATGTAATTTTTTTTAAATAGATCTTTCTTGGCACTACCCCTTGCACTATCCACATAACCCAAGGTTCATCATCATCATCATCATCAGCCATTTGACGCCCACTGCAGGACTTACGCCTCTTTCGTGGTTTTCATAATCATGAGGGGTTTTGCCATAATCGCCACGCTTGGCAGGCAGGTTGGCGATCGCATCTCAGGAAGACGCTGCTGCCTGTCTCCTGGTAATTGATTTCCTTAGTCGCCTTCTACGACATCCACGGAAGGAAATGGAGGGACGCTATTCTTAATCCGGCGCCACACGGAACACCCAAGGTTAGCTGAAAGAAAATACTTATTAGTATTAAGCTCGCCTTTATAAAGATTTTTCTTAATTGAAAAAAGGATGTGAAAGCAACAAAAAAGTAGAACTTTTAGAAACCAATGTTTTGATCTCATTGGCGACGCCATGTTAAATGATTAAAAATCTCTACAACTGATATTTTTCAGAACACAAGAACACTTCCTGTAAACAAGTTTAATCACCAATGCAATATTTTATCTTTTTATTGGTATAAACAACAGGTAGCAATAAATCTATTGTCTATTATTTGTATTATTTCCAATATCTCAAATACTCTCATGCTAAATCTGTGTTATCATGAGTTAACCCATTAAAATCTATGCCAGAGATCTAGCTAGCTGACTTAAAAATGTGCTCGAAAAGTTTGTTTCTCTGAAGGCAATATGTTTTGAATTTTGTTGCTTTTCGAGACCGTCACTACAAGGCAAACCCATCTCGGGCTCCCGACTTTATTACGGAAATTTTAAGAAAGTCAGCGAGTTGAGTCAAGAATTTATAGAATGTTAAGTAACTTGGGCTCCATTTTCATGAAACTTTATTTTGCCGTAGTTCTGTATTCAAACTTATTTTTCTTTCCATTTGACTGCCTCATTAGTTTAGCGGTATCACGTCTGATTACCATGCCGGAGGTCGTGGTTCGATCCCCGTTGGGGACCGCCGTACATTTGTACATAAGGCCTCGGTTTGGGTGTATTTCCATGTTTCTGGTATTGAAACGCATGCACGTAAAATTTAAGAAAAACGCGAGAGTAACGTTTAGGAATCTGTTTTATTCGTCTTTGTCCTTGACATAGTCCTTTTTCAATTTTTAAAATATTAGACATATAAAAAAAGTATAAAAGAAGTATAAAAGAAGTAAAAACATAAAAAAGGTTGGTTGGTCGGTCGGCAACAGGTATCCTGGCCTGGTTACCATAGGACAAGGTGTCCTAGTTTGGGACCAAGACCAGTGATTGTGTTGTGTGGAAGTTATTATGATAATTTCTTTAATACGAGCATCATCGGTCTTTTTGGAAATCCATGGGGGAGGCCTATGTCCAGCAGTGGACTTCTTGTGGCTGAATGATGATGATGATGATGAGCGTCGCTGGGTTATCATTCAGTGCAGTCGCGCAGATCATGAATACTGTATACAAATCCGTTAAGCCAGATTGTGAGACAAAAATAGAAAAGCCTATCACACCACGCGTAGCTTAGGGTTCTGTTGTTGGTCATAAATATGCGAACTTATCTTATTTTATGGTATATATCACCGTAATTATTAGTATGCATATAATTAATAGCAAGTATTAGTGTGTATTGTATTACATAATTGCTAAAATAGTTATTTTTATAGGTGCCCCCCTTCTTAAAATACATTAGGTACTTATAAGTACCTTAATCACTTTCTTTTTGCACGCTTACCTCAATTTTTGCCTCTCCTGTACCTCCTGCAGGTTGACTGGTAGAAAATGCCATTAGCATTAAGTCCACCTTTTTTACACTGTCTTTGTGCAATAAAGAATTGATAATAATGATAACTTAGAAGGTACTTATCAACCGATGTTGCGAACTTCGATTAATATTTTGAGCATTATTGAGTTCAGTTTTTGGATTTTCAGTTTTTTTGACTACACTAAAACATTTTTTCTAAAGACATTCACAATCTGTAAACATTTTTAGTTGTTCTCTATGGAGATAACATACATACATAATGGGGTAAGCAGAGACCAAGGCTTACCACTTGCCATGATTCTTACAAACTCTTTCGCTTATCAACATTCGTTAGCACGCTGCTGCGCGGGCGTGCAGCCCGGTTTCGGGGACCTTTGATCTACCTTACGCGTTTATAATATTTTTGGTACAGTTTCGATTGTGATTCAAACTTTGTATAAGCTTCGCCATTGGCCAAATAACCAAAGAGGCGAAAAGACAGAATAATTATCCCTAGACCGGTATTTTTTTCTGCTATTAGTAAGTATGACAAGAGGTTTCTGGGCCCACTGTAGGGCACAGGCCTTCTCTCAGTGAGAGAATATGGGCTCAATCACCGCGCGTGCCCATCGAGTATTGGCGCTCAGGTATGCGAATTTCTCACCATGTTTTCCTTCACAGTTAGCGAGTGGTATTGATACTATAACTTCACAAATGTACATAACTTAGAAAACAAAGTCATAGGTACATGCCCGCAGTGGGAATCGAACCTGGGTCTCTCACTTCTGAGTCCAATTTTGTACCCACTAGGCTACCACCGCCCTCGACTCATTTACTAAGATTAATTGCTGCGGGCTTCTCAACAAGTCGCGCCGCAGTCATACATTAAACAGTCACAGAAACACGACTAATGGAATATCCACCAGCGCTGTCTCGAATAGAAACAGCACCCGCTGAAATAGTATAATTGTCACGCGCACATTCCTCTGTTCTATAATTACTATTGTTGTCATGTAAGCATGTTTATGGCAATAAATCATACATTCATTCATTAATTCCTTTATTCATTCACATAACAGCCAGCCGGCGACGCGCGGGCGCAACATTGCAAACTAAAACAATCCTTAAACCTTAAAGTTACAGTCTTATTTATAAAAAAACACGATTCGAAACGCCAATAAACCCGCCATTGGTGACGTGAATTTGACTTACATTGTTGGTGACCTCGGTCTCACGCACCGGGGTTTTTGACTACGATTTTTTCTGTAATTTACGGTTTATGCTACTTTTTATTGGAAAGGTTATAAAATTTGATCTTTAATTGTCAATAAAAATTAAGTATTTCATAAAAAAATATATTTTATTAGCATTACACAATATCTTTGGATGCACTATAATTGTAAGGTATTTTAACAATGTTTTTTTTAAACTCAAAAATAGCTATAATCTTAGTTATTAAACAATAAATTCAGGCTAAGTCACTCTTATGACATCGGAAACATAAAATAAAATAACATAAATGGTAATATTTCTAACCAAAAAAAATTAAATACAATACTAAAATCACACATCTTCAACAAACAGACAGCAACGGCCAGCAACGCACGCGACGCTGTTGCGGGGTAGACTGGCGGTAGGTGGCGTGGAATTTGGCAGCTACTCGAAACCACAGTGTAATTCGATGAACAGTTACAAAAATATTTGATTTCTTTTAACTACCCGGTCTCACAGGCATGTAGGTCACCAATGGCGGGTTAAGGTAGTCTGTGGTGGAGATTTTAAAATGAAAAGTCGTAAGCACAGATTTAATAAACTGCCTCTTAGAAGTGCTTTAGAGAAATCGTGTTTCTATAAATAAGGCCGAGAGACTATAATACTAGCGCAAATAAAACCCGGCTACGTGCTGTCGACGGGCACAACACGGGAACGGGCTTGTTTTACATTTGTATTATCGTCTCTAACTCTAAAAACCTATTTAGAGGCTAAAAATTCCAGCCATGCCGGGACTTGAACCCGCGACCTCTGGCTAACCATGCCAGCGCTCTCCCAACTGAGCTAATGGCCAAGTGCAGGCATCGGCGAAATTTCGAGGCCTCTTTACAAACTTCTCTGTATTACGTACAGCCTCTAAATAGCATTACGTTTAGCCTCTTAATACGTTTTTAAAATTGTCCTCAGCGCGGGTTTAGTGGAACAAGAAAGAATATAGGTAGTCTCTAACTTTATAAGTATTTAGGGGTTGAGATCAAATCAATTTTTCTAGTATTTGAAAAAAAAAACAACTCGCAGTTTAACAAACTTTTGGTTGCGCAGTTCTGAAATGAGAGCATAAACTTCGGTGCAATATGATTGGTCAATTTAACTTTTAAAACCGATCCTAATTGGAACTAACTCGTTAGCTCGTTGGCTTAGTTAAAACAGACATGCTGGTGTCCAATTCCAAATAGGAAATTGTTTCGTTAATTAATTTATGAAAATGCAATGGAATATGCATTTAAATTTTCCCTAAATTAATTAATCATTTTGTCGACGTACGAGTAAGGTTACTGTTGCTGTTGCTGTCTCGCTCGCACTTTCAATTTTTTTATGATTGTACTAAAATTGGTATACTTTTGATAAATGTGGTCTGAGGGCTTGATAGAGACAAAATTACGGACATTCAAGACATTATTGTTCTTATCCTGTCCCGATTAGTTATTACACTTTATTACAGACACGAAAAAACAACACATGAAAGGTAACAAATGAGAACAAATGTAAAAAGGCAAGCTTATCTCTGGGAGAGATTTCGTCCAGCAAACCTTGGATACTTGCCTAGGTTCTGATTAAAAAAAAATTGATACTAAAATGAATAAACAAAATAGGCCAACAACAATGTACGTATTTAAAATTTCCGTTATTTCATTATTTATCAAACCCTCACACTACATTTATCAAACGTTTACTATTTGTTTTACAATCACAAAAGTTACAGATTGTGCGAGCAAGATAGCATGAGAGACGTAACAGCAGTTTGAAGGATTATCTAAAAGGTGCTCCCAAATTAATTTGGCCAAGATCTGTTTACGGGATCTATTAGAAAATCATCAAACTCTTCAATTTTGTAAGGCATCTTCACAGTATTACTTATACACACAGCCATACCGCATTAAAGAATGTCGGCAGCGCCACCTGGAGTCAAAATTAGCTTTCAACTGTTAAAATTAATAAACCGCGTGAGACATTCACGCTTTATTTTAGTTAATTTCCATTTTAAGTATTTATTGTTTATTTACAAATTTATAGCATCCAAGACCTGGGGTTTTTTTTTGTCCCCAGCCGGGATTCGAACCCGGGACCTCTCGCATGGTATGCAGATGCACTACTGCTGCGCCACGAGGCCATCACGAGGGGGTTTATCTTATGGCAGATGTTTTTAATTTTTAATTTCAGTGCGAAGTTGTACTATTTGTATTATTTTAGTTACCAACGCTTCGAAGCCCTCGCGGTTAGGAATATTAGTAATACGCCAGTGTTATTTTACTCTCCAGATTTTATTAAAAATAATGTACCGGCCAAAAACAAAAGCCACTGAGTGCCATTTCTCGAGCGAGCCCTTTTTAGTCAGTTGCCGAAAGGGGATTCCCTCTTTAGCTCACGATACGTCTAGCTCAGAGAGTTCTGTCGCGCGCCACTTACTCTGGAATTGGTAGGAAACCTCACATTCACAAATGTAAGTTAATAAACAAAGTCATTGGTTCAATGACCGAAATAAAACAAGATATTTTTTACTTCATTCAAAATTATGTAATTTCTATGAAGATGATAACAATGACTGTATTTTAAGTTGAATAAGGCATCACAAGCAGCCTAGTGGGTAGAGCATTGGACTCGAAAGCCCAGGACCCAGGTTTGATTCCCAGTGCGGGCATGTAACTATGACATTGTTTTCTAAGTTATGTACAATTGTGAAGTTATAGTAGCACTACCACTCGGTAACTGTGAACGAAAAAATCGTGAGGAAACCTGAGTGACTGAGCTATTCACATACCTCAGTGCTTGAAATCGTCAACGTCACGGCACGCGTGATGAATAAGCCCATACTCTTTGCCTGAAAAAAGGCATATGCCCTACATTGGGACGTATATAGGCCGCTTATGTAAGGCAACACAAGATACATTATAGATATATTCAACTTTCTAGGTGTTCACATAGACACACATTTAAATTGGAAAAGCCTTGTCAAATACAACAAAGCCAAACTACCTAACTAAATTTGCCTACGCCCTATTTCAACTAAAACTACTAACACTAAAACTAACACTAAAACTGGGCTGTCAGTGTTACGCATACGCACATGTTGGCTACGCTACGGAGTAATGCTGCATAGGGACAGTGTGGATGCAAATGAACTGTTCGTCATGCAGAAAAAGTGTATTAGAATCCTTGCACAAATTGATAACAGACAAAGCTGTAAACTATATTTTATTGAATATAAGCTGATGACACTTCCAGCAATTTATGTCCATGACATGTGTTTATTTGTGTTTAAGCACCATCATTTATTTCCCCAAATTACAGACACCCATAATATTAATACACGTCACCAAGAATGACTAAACCTACCGCAATCGAGAATTAAAATGTTAAATTGCAGCCCATACTGTATGGCAATAGAAATTTATAACGAAATTTCAAAATCAATAAAACATTACATTAATATCATGTCATATAATAATAAACTAATAGCACACATAATTCAGATCTGCCCATATACAATTTAAGAATATTTAACTGAACGAAATAGAAATTTATATTTGACTTAGTAGTAGTCTTATTCTAGCATATAAGTTTAAAGTAACTAAATTGCAAAAAAAAAGCAAGAAATGTTCTTACTCCAGCATAAGCCACTATGTTGCCATACCTGTAAAAGGTAGCTAAGTTTCCAAGTACTCTGTTTATTATTAAGAAATTTTGTACATACACTTAGTGCCAATAAATCATTGATTTGATTTGATTTGAACTATAAAATATCTGCATAGTCAACCAACACAATAATAGAATATAAAATTAGAAAAAGATGAATAATCTTATCTAAAAATATCGCTCTGAGACAGACATTCGACTCTTACGAATATCCCGTCGTAACCTCGCTGCAACGTCCTTTTTATCCAGCCATGAATAGAGCCCACTGCTAGGCTAATTTCACGAATTACGACATTCCGCACGATCGCTAAGTGGAAGTCTCGCATGGCCCTCTAAATGACTCGGTACGCCACTTGGATCTTTCCCATATTGGATTTCGTAAGAAACCATGTTTTGGATATTTCGCATGTGCAATACAACTTTTTTTGTGCAACTTTTTTTAAAAGAATAAATGCGCATTTTCTAGGTTAACAATTTCACCAAAATAATCTACTAATTCTGAAACTATAACAACCTTGACGTTGTTTCTATCGCAAATTAATATGGCAAAACAACGTTTGCCCTGTCGGCTAGTAAGAAATAAAGTATTTGAATTTCAATTTAAAATTCAGCACCCTGCGTGAGAATTAACAGTGAATAAAGGATAATTATAATTAATAACAATACCGAAATTGAACTCATAACCTCTCGATGTTATCACTTCTATAGCTTCACAGATTGTACCACTTACCTAAGTGGTTGAAATCTTCAACTAAAAACGACCCGTCTTTAGAGTAAGCTCCCAGCAAGCCATTTATGGTGCAAAGAAACTAGTAAGGCCAGCAATCACTGGGCGTGATCCCTCACGAAAGCAACAAATCCTGCCCCTGATTCCCTGTGGCCGAAACAAACAAGACTAGCTGGCCCCAGCCGTGTTTGTTGGCCTTGGAGACATTGGTCCCAACGTCTTCTCATTTTCCATTAGTTAGACTATTTTTACTGTATTGGCCAAGGGGGAACTTGGCTCTAACGTGTTCTCACAGACTACATAATTCTTAAATCTTACATCCTATTTCCAACCTATTTGTTATATCTTTCACCGTTGTGCAATAAAGTGTTCTCTATCTATCTATCTATTTTCGGTTTGTTTGTAAACCAGTCATCGAATAGCTGAACCTACTCGCATAAAATTTATTTAATTTGTTAACACTCCGTTTATAATTTCGTAGAAAGACTCTTAGAACAGTTTGAGCTTTATTTGTTGCCGTTGGTGCCAACACCTGCCACCAATAGCCAGCCAAACCCTACTTATTGCTGGTCAGCGCAGTATATTTTCATTCCGTGTCTTTCTAAGTACCAACCAATACCAACTTATTGCCCTGACAGTTGTGACAGTTGAAGTAATACGGGTAACCAAATAACTTTTATCTTTCTGTAGCAAAGTAGCTTGTGACGTAAAAAAGGGTTTTTTTATTTATTGGTTTCTTCACACAGTACATGTTCGAAATGTTGGTACATAATGAATAATAATGATTGTTCCGACCACTTTGACCCCTAATCAGTGATGAGGCGCTGGTGCGCTCGAACATAATATTGATACTAGGAATAAACATAAATTGTTATTTCCACGTTTTAGACTTGCAAAAGTTAATACATACATACATTAATACATACACTGTATACGGTTCTAGAATAAAATTCCTCAAGATACATTAGAGTTACCACCGACGCGTTTAAAAAATGTGTTAAACCTACTCTGTGCAAAAATAGTAGTTTATGCAACTGTCATATAATGAAGGGTATTAAAACACGAGTGTGAGTTTATAAAGTCCGCGCACATGCGTGCACATACAGTGCCTGTGTTCGGTTCGGTCTTATGACGATAAAAATTGTTTATACGTAGCAGTGTTCCTAAAGGTCGCTCGCTCCTTGAGAAAGTCTCTTTGGATTGAGTTCAAAGGTCGGAGCGATGACCCCGATGAAAAATATAGATAAGCGAAGACTGTTATAAGCATCATCATTTCTATTATCATGCCAAACACTAGTTTTACCTAGGGTGCCAATGATGAGGTACCATTCGAATAAATGCCTGTCTTGCCATGGACACCTTTGGCGGCAATTTAAATATTTTTAAGGTTCAACGAAATAAAACACGTAAAATTATTGGAAACCAAGATTCTTACACTACTATTTTAGTGCATGCAGCGACCAATGAATGTCGATGCAGCGAGAGGTCTGTCAAGATCGTGGCAAGCAGCAAAACCTGGTCCCTGCCTACCCCTCCGGGATATATGCGTGCATTTATGCATTGTATGAATTTTAGTGCGTCATTTGTTTAATAATTTTAAGATCGCAGACAACTTTGGGTGCTTTAAGAGACCACCAGAGGTCCACCGACCACCGAATCACTGCTGTAAATGTTAGTATTAAATCTGAAACTATAGCACAACACGTACCTTTTAGCGTTCCGCCAGAGCATACAGCAGACCACGAGTAACACCAGCAGCACGAGGCAAGCGCTGGAAACCAACCAGAACGCTATCTGCAGCGGCTGCTTCGGTTCCCACCAATACTGGAAGGGAAAGGGGACTTAGGAGATAGGTCTGAGTGCGAAAGTGAGGGTGCCATCCCCCGCACGTATTCGAATTCGGGGAATTCGTCCCTTCTGGATAAGGTCTTAAGCTCACCTCAGTGACGGGCGGGACTCCTTGGCGTCACATGGACTTCTGTGACGTAGAAGAGGCTAATTCATCGTTCATTCATTTTTGTTCATTCATTCATTGACTTAGATAGAAGATTATTGTGTCTAAACGCGACTATTAGGAGGCGATTCCTGCTACAATCGTTTGATTTTATTTTACAAACGAAATGGCGGATCGCAACGACGCTACCAATACCTCAAGAGGACACAACTCAAAGTTTGAACATGGTTAGATTTCAGAATAAATGAATAAAATAGTAGTTTATGCAACTGTCATATAATGAAGGGTATTAAAACACGAGTGTGAGTTTATGAAACGAGCGCAGCGAGTTTCATAATAGTAACGAGTGTTTTAATACCCGTGTTATACGGAGTTGCATACACTACTTTATCTTCACTAATGCAATTAATCAAACAACAAATTTATTAAATTAAATTCACGCGTACGTGTATAATCACAGTGATTTTGCCGCCATTAAAATTTAACCAATGAGAGCGCAGCTGCGCGCTTCAATAAAACGCGACCAACCTGATTGGCCCTGCAATCAAGTTGGTCGCGTTTTATTGATGTTATAATGAGATTTTACGATATCGATGTGAATATTATACCATCATGTGAAATTGCTTAAATTGAGTGTTTTGTTGTCTGCGCTATAACAGTAGTAATTATAAGTCAAGTATTGAAAACATAAGTAGAATGTTACAACATTAGTGTAGATAAAACCTATTATAACATTAAGGATTATTTGGAAGACAAAGATGTCTGGTATTTAAATAACGTTAACGGGGACGATTGTATCTAGTGTAGTGTAACAACTCTGTTAATTAAGCAAACCTGTTTTGAAAAGAATAAATACGGAGTTTCTTTATTAGCTTCTTCTTCTTCAAATTTTTCCCCTAACATACTGTCACTGCAAAAAGACACTGACTATTTGGCTTAAGACAAAAACTTACGACGAAATTGAATCAATGGTGCAAACAATAAGATGAATGTACAGACACACACACACACACACACACACACACACACACACACACAAACACGTACTTAAATTTGTTTAATTTTAGTTTTAATTTTTCCTATAAAATAAAATGTTATTTTTAAGTGTAACTTCTAGAAAATAGTTTATACTGGCTATGGAAGAGCGGAGTGTCCTAACACAGGCATCTATTTGCTTAAATGGAAGCTCCACATACTGTTAAGACAAATGTACCTCAAGTTGATGAAATAAACATTTTATTATTTATTATTATTATTTATTTATTATTCTCCGCATAATCTATTAATTGTGGTACTAATATCTTTGACGTTCATAAAGTAAACATTTTGTTTTATAGCGAATAAAATTTTTGACTCAAGTCAAAAATACACTTTACCAGGTAAGCCCGTGCTAAAGTGGTTAGATTCCATTATCTATTGCGGGGCAGGTAAGTAGAGGCAGAATACAGAATCATTTGCACTCAGCCCAATACGTCCCACTGCAGGGCACAGGCCTTCTCTCAGAGAGAGTACGGACATAATCACCACGCGTGCCCACCGCGGAATGGCAATTTCAAGTTCCTCACGATGTTTTCCTTCACCGTTAGCGAGTGGTATTGCTACTATAACTTCACAAATGTACGTAACTTAGAAAACTAAATCATTGGTACATGCCGGGATTCGAACCCACCACCTCCCGATTAAGACGCCGGTGTTCTACCGCTCCACTAACACCGCACCTCAATCTAATGAACACATTAATATAGACATCATAACGTCGTTCGGCATCAAAAATCGCGAACGTGATTTTTATCAAATTTTACAGGAGACACTAAAAACTTAACAAATCATACCGTCGGTCGTACACATACAAATATTTTCAAATAATGTTTTTTAGACTAACATGGTTTGTTTAAGTTAGTCTAAAAACCATTACTTCGAACTTTTAGTATGTGTAAGACGGTATGATTTCTAAAGTTCTTAGTGTCTCCTGTAAAATTTTATAAAAGTCAGGTTCGCGATTTTGGATGCCGATAATTTTATAAAAGTCACGTTCGCGATTTTGGATGCGATGCCGTACGACGATGTTATTACTTGCCCACGAATTTATGTTTATTTGCTGTTGTTGTGGTACTTACATGCAGACACCGACTAATGAATTTTGTTGAAGTGAAAGAGGTTTGTCATGATCGTGGCAAGTGGCAAACCTTAGTTTGTCATGATCGTGGCAAGTGGCAGACCTTGGTCTCTGTCTACCCCTCTAAGATACAAGCTTCCGTCTATGTATGTATGCGAACTCTGGTACAAAACCCAAAAAGTCGACAAGGGAATCCTAAAGTCGGTTAATTAATGAAATTCAAATATGGAATATGAAGGTTTTTGTTTTTGGTCTGTTTTCTCTAGACATAACCACTTTCTCAAAACTGACGACTGACTAGATTCCATTACGTCATTTTATATTTGGCTTTGAATTCTATTTGCTTTACCATTAGATCGGATTAAAACTCTTTATTGCACACTATACAAAATAAAAGTACATGAAATAGAGTAGAGTGGGTAGTGGGCCACAAATCCGGAAGTAAATGGAAAATACTAGATGGATCCGGTCCGGACCGCCCCGTTCCAGTTCGTTATAGCGGGCGCGATTTCAATAACATTATGATGAACCGAACCCGCCGGGAGCCGCGGGAGATGACAGCCGAATTTGTAAAACTTCCCCACGCAGCTTCTGAAACTAACTTTCGGGAAATGAATGAGACTGTGGTGTTAGTACGCGGACCTTCTTCCTTTCGATCTTGCTAGACACGGTATGCGACGAACCTCATACCTACTTTGGACAGCCTGTGGCGAGCACATGTCAACTCTGCGCGCGCACTATAAACTCCAACATTCCTGCATCGCGCAAGCAAAATGTTTCACATGACATACCATAAATATAACGTCCGACGAACATCAGTCGGACCGGCCGTCCCCAGGCATACGATCTGCCTGGCGGGAAATTTCCCATTACAGTGGAAGAGCACGATCACCCGCTCTTCCCTATAGTGGTGACCCTCGACAGAACAATGTCAACCTTCCTTCGCTCTAGCAGCACCCCACATACAATCAGTCTCAAAGCAAGGCCAGCATCCTCTTCCTTCTCACCTCATCAGTTCCACTACAGTCAACGCACCGACTACTGGTACTGATGGTGATCTCCCCCAACCCCTCGGCACGGCAGCCACACAGCAACAGCGCACGTTGCCAGTGGTACAGCAGCCTTCACCGGTTCCTACCACATGCGCGGTCCCCATGGTACTGTCGCCGGTGAAGTGACTGTTAGCCGCCGAACACCCTCAACCGCTAGTCGACTCACTGACTCAGCGCCTCCTGGCACTTGCAGGCTTTAGAGCACAGACTTCGATTCCTATCAGACCTAGCTATGCGTAGCTACGGTCTTGAAGGGGAGTGATGTGGCGAGCACATGTCAACTCTGCGCGCGCACTATAAACTCCAACATTCCTGCATCGCGCAAGCAAAATTTTTCACATGACATACCATAAATATAACGTCCGACGAACATCAGTTGGACCGACCGTCCCCAGGCATACGATCTGCCTGGCGGGAAATTTCCCTTTATAGTGGAAGAACACACTCACCCGCTCCCGCCTATAAGCCTTTACAAAGATGAGTAAGTAAAAGTAAAATATAAAGTATTTCAAAACAAGTGATCATCATCATCATCATTCAGCCACACGAAGTCCACTGCTGAACATAGGCCTCCTCCAGGGATTTCCAAAAAAACCGGTTGGAAGCTGCTTGCATCCAGCGTCTTCCTGCCACTTGGATGAGGTCATCTGACCATCTTGTGGCTGGTCGTCCTACGCTGCGCTTGCCGATATGTGGTCTCCATTCGAGAACTTTTCGACCCCATCGGCCATCAGTTCTGCGTGCTCAAGAATTGTACGTGCTATGTGCCCGCCCACTGCTACTTCAACTTACTAATCCGCACAATACAATGTCTGATGAGACCCGAAGTAGGTTAATCCTGTACCGATTTGGTGCAGTTTACAAGTGTACCTTATAGTGGCAACGTCGCCAGGCCGCCAGAGCATCCAGAAGCCACGTAGGGAGCTGAAGCTCGTGGCCACGCTTCCGAATCTGCGACGCGACGTTGCCAAACCGTCAGCAAATGAGTTAAGCACTATACATTTCAATATTAACTGCTTGGATACGTTGCTGGCGACGTCGCCGTGGCGTCTTAATGAGGCAGAGCTCTTAGCGTTCGATATTTGATCTGTTATACAGGAATATTTTTCATATGGGCAATTTCTAAAACATGTTCGTTTGAGTTTGTCGTTTACAACAACTTATTTAACTGTTTTTAGGGTTCCGTACCCGAAGGGTGCCAAACGGAACCCTGTTACTCTGCCTCTGCTGACTGCCCGTCGTCGTCCGCCCGACCTTTAAATGGCTTTAAACAATAATAACATTTAAAAAATATTTAAAATAAGGGGGTCTCCATACACAAATGTGTTTTATTTGTTTATGCCCTATCTTTAAATCCCTACTAATAGTATAAACGCGAAAGTTTGTACGTATGGATAGAGGTTGTTACTCTTTCACGCAAAAGCGGCTGAACGGATCCGGATGAAATTTTGCACAGAGATAGATTATAGTCTGGATTAGCACATAGGCAATTTTTTATCCCGGAAAAATACACATCAAAATTATCACGCGAACGAAGTCGCGGGCAACAGCTAGTTGGTAATACATACAGGCATCAAACTTGGCGTGATTGTGGGACTTGTTATAATTTCTAACAAATAATAAAAAAACGGCCAAGCGTGAGTGAGGAACCCTCGGTGGGCGAGTCCGACTCTCACTTGGTCGGTTTTTTTATACATATATATTTTTACTGTTTTTCTATTTTGTACTGGCATTGTTTGATAATATTTCTGAAAATCTTTTGTGTTAAGTAGAATGGACCTTCTTATATGAAAGATAAGTGTTTACATAGAGCGCATAAAGCACCCATTTAATCAAATAACATACTCAAAAATTCAAAATCACAGAACAAAAGTTATTGCCAAACACAAACTATTATTGGGGTGTCGCTGAAATTTTAATAGCGCATTTTAGAAATTACCTTGTAGACACTTTAGGAATAACTTTACAATATAACTCTAATCTGTTTTATGTCTTTTAAAGGGAATTAACTATTCGAATTAAAAAGCGAGTTGAGAGCTGATAAAGGGTCGCGTTGTAAGTATGCGAACCTTACTAAAATTGACACGGGTCTGGAACCTTCTCTCCGAGAGAATATAATTTATTTTAAACCCTGCCCTAAAAATGTAAGATTAACTATGTAAGAGGCGAAGCAGAAAATGCTCAATAGATAATCTTGTATTGCAGAAAGAATATCTAAATATCTGAATAAATATCGAATATCTATGAGCCTGTTTCCTGAGCACAGAGAGATTTTACATCTCATCGATTTCAAGCGCTGAGGTAAGTGCACCGTAGATAAAACTATTTCACAAAGTCTCCATAAGCTCACTCTGTCACACTTTACAACTAGTCAAAGATCCTTTGCATCAAACACGTTATCTTTCACATCGTGTCAAACAGAGATTAGATCGACATTCGATTCAAAGGCCACGTGTTCCCTACGTCACTATGAAACTGTCTGTCAATGCGACCATAGCTGGGAAATGGTTTGTGAATCACTGGCAGGCAGCGCAAAACAACAGAGTTTGACAGATGTTTCCAATAATCGCCAGAAAGGTTTGGTGTGTTGTGTGAGCGATCTTGAAGAGGCAATGCAATAAAAACATCTGTCAAAGACAGAGGTTTGACAATATTATGGTTTCTTCCACTTTTCCAATAACAGAATCTACTGCTGTCGTTTGTATTAAGTATACCTATACAAGTATAAGTGTTTTCAGTCCGTGGCAAATTAAATTATGGTTACAAATAAATTAATTTCATTGCTTGAGCCACGTTTCATAATACGATTTTTTTGTAAATGTTGTGTTTTGTTTATGTCTTTTTATGTGTGCAAATATAAACATAAACATTTACATACGGGCAGATACATTGCTTCTGGCCCCACACTAGGATACCCTGTAGGATAACAGCGACATCACAAACATGTAAACATCCAAGACCTGGGGTTTTTGTTTTCCCCAGCCGGGATTCGAACCCGGAACCTCACGATGGTATGCAAATGCACTACCGCTGCGCCACGAGGTCGTCGCAATAAAGTATAAACTACCATGCTAATTCCATATACATAGCTTAGCCGATTGACATATAGATCAACAATAGGAGGTCTAAGGCTCACTTGCACCACTTTCATAAATGTGGCTTAAACAGCATTTAACTAAAATTCTTCACACAATTTTGTTTTAACTTGCATTAGAAAATTTGTTTTTTAATGAAAAAACACAGTCGAAAGTCAAAGTCGAAGTCAAAGGACAAAGTCAAAAGTTAAATTAGTAATGAAAATCCAAAAAAAATCTACATTGGGTGACGTAATTTTAAATTCATGGACAGAATGAAAGAAATATAAAAAATGGTGTAAAGAGGTTTACACCGTTACAAATGGCGACTTAAGTGACATTCAAGAAGTGGTGCAAGTTGAGCTAATTGTACTAATTGGCTAGGCGTCTTACATCGAATTATCATAATACACTATGACTAAACTATGGCGACGCTCGAAAAACCTAGCGTTGGGTTTGGGAGAGGGGGGCGGTCTCTAAGGAGTTCTAATCAAATCTATCTAATGTGCCATGCTATTGCAACGACCTCAGACATTATTAATGCAAAGAAGGCCAAGTGTGAGTCAGGACAGAGCCGGAGAAAAAGACGCACATGCTACAAAGTGATCCTTTAAGGCTTCCGTTTCTTCTTACTTTTGAGTTACGAAACCCCACAAATTGCAGTTTCCGAATTACCTTAGGCACTGTGGGAAGACCAATTCCTTCACGTCACCAGAAAAGCTTTTTGATGCAAACAACTTGGCCAAACGATTACGATACTGGTGGCCTCTATTTGCCCATAGATACAGTTTTACGAAATTCAACCAGATCGTTCAGATACAAACTTATAGTAAGAAAAGTGGCTACTGCATAGAATAGTGAGTTTAATGTATTACAGTAGGTAAGTTTAGTGACAATCGAAAGCACCCTCCGTAGCTCTTAAAGAGTCAGATATAAAAGCGAGTATCAAACAGAGTTAGTTGCTACGATACAGTTGATTTTAATAGATCACTGGCCGGTTGGCTTGGATAGCATTTTAATCCTATTTCAAAGGAAGTCCCGACAAAGAAGTTGGACTTGGTATATTCATCAGTCTTTGTCCGCCCCTTTAGAGCAGGAAATTTAAAACTCTAGAGTTGTCACTTCCATTACGCTATAGGAATAAAAAATCATTGCTAAAGTTCGGCTTGGAGACCTTACATAAGACTTATTTCCTTTTGGCACCCTTCTTGCTTGAATATTTATATTTTTAGATGGAGTACAATAGTTTTACATACATTTTTCTTGATAGATTTTTTTAAGATAGATAGATTAGATACACTATTCTTCGTTGTTCACCGGGTAGGTTACTAATGTGATTGTATTCTGTAATGGCAGGAAAACCTACCCGGTGAACAACGAAGAATATATTAGCGATACTTTTGACAAAAATTAAGCATGGCGACAAAAAGTTAAATTATAGTAATTTCATACATCTTCTTATTTAAATTTTCATATAGTTACTTAGTTTTCGATAAACTAAAATGGTGAAAAAAATATCTCGAAAAAAATCTAGGTATTACGAAAAAATATTTAAGAATAGAAGAAGAAGAAAGACTTTTATTGGGACAAATTAACACATCACAAGAAAAAAAGGCATAACACGTAACATAAACAAGTATACGGTGTAATACTATGCACAATTTAAAAAAAAAGCGAACGTTTCTAATAAAATATAAATATTAATAATTTAACCTGTTAGATTATGACCTAGAAAGCAACAATTAAAATCCCTTGTTATGGTGGTCCGATCGGGTCATTTAGTATTTCTATTCGGCCAGGTACGCCAGTCGCTCGTTGATTGAGCAAGAAGGTTCGATAGATCCAAACCTTGTTGCCGTGAAAAGTTGTTAAAGATGTTTATAGTTATGTATAAAATAAATTGCACAATCCCTGACGGTCAGAGTCTCGTTAGAGTTTCACTTGTGTAGTATGACAGTTCTTCGAGTTTTTAAACTTTACTTAACTTGCCATTTAATTTTTTTTTTATTTTCTACGGTTTTTCCGGTTTTCAAAGTGGCAATGTTTGATATAATTATATTGCTTAAAACCAAGAGTTTAATAGAATCGGCATTTCCTATGTAGGACAATAATTTGCCGAAGGCTGTGTCATTCGTAGAGCGCGTAAAGCGCGAATTATAAAATTTATATAGGATACTAGCTGACTCGGCAAACGTTGCGCATTGTTTTACCATATTAAGGCTGGGTTCTCCAAGCACACTGATTTGTACGGGGCTTATTACGCTGCGCGAACAAAAAGTTGGGGGAAAGATAGACATTTTTGAAATTACAGAAGTACAAATCCTATTAATAGAATTTTGACGACCGACGACGACGTCACTACACACACAAATTCTGTGATAGTAATTTCGGTACATGTTTTATTATCGCAAACTCAGTACAGCTCAAATAAAACCATATCCAGTGATGATTTAGTTAGACTAATGTTCGCGATTTGTTGTGATGCTATAAAGTTTAAAAAGTCATAAAAATAATGACCGAAAATATTGAAAAGTAGTATATTTTTTTCAGATTTTAATTACTGCGTAAAATGTATTTTAAAACACCTGATTTGGGGGTTATGTTGGAGAACCCATCACCTATTCTCAGACCTATCAAATATACACAAAAAAATTCATAAAAACCGGGGAGGCCGTTTCGGAGGAGTTCGATAACAAACACTGTGACACGAGATTATTATATATTTTATCTACACTAATGTTGTAACATTCTACTTATGTTTTCAATACTTGACTTATAATTACTACTGTTATAGCGCAGACAACAAAACACTCAATTTAAGCAATTTCACATGATGGTATAATATTCACATCGATATCGTAAAATCTCATTATAACATCAATAAAACGCGACCAACTTGATTGCAGGGCCAATCAGGTTGGTCGCGTTTTATTGAAGCGTGCAGCTGCGCTCTCATTGGTTAAATTTTAATGGCGGCAAAATCACTGTGATTATACACGTACGCGTGAATTTAATTTTTAATTGCATTAGTGAAGATAAAGTAGTGTATGCAACTGCATATAACACGGGTATTAAAACACTCGTTACTATTATGAAACTCGCTGCGCTCGTTTCATAAACTCACACTCGTGTTTTAATACCCTTCATTATATGACAGTTGCATAAACTACTATAATAAACGTTTGCAGTGAGTGTTGAGAATGCATATAATAGGTGCATGTACTAGAATAATCATCATCATCATCAGCCTATGCTTGTCCACTGCTGGACATAGGCCTCTCCTATTGCACGCCACTGAGCACGGTCCTCGGCTATTCTCATCCAGCTCTTGCCAGCCGCCCTGCGAAGATCATCGCTCCACCGAGTCTGAGGACGTCCTACACTACGTTTACCGATCCGCGGTCTCCACTCAAGAACTCGTCTACCCCATCGGTTATCAGTTCTTCGGATGATATGGCCGGCCCACTGCCACTTCAGCATGCTAATTCGGTGGGCTATGTCGATGACTTTGTACTCTCTCGGATCACCTCGTTTCGAATTCGATCTTTTAGGGAAACCCCGAGCATAGCCCTTTCCATAGCACGCTGAGCGACTTTAAATTTGTGGACCAGCCCCACCGTGAGTGTCCACGTTTCGGCGCCATATGTCATGACGGGTAGGACGCACTGCTTGAAGACTTTCGTCTTGAGACTCTGTAGGATTGGCGATGTGAAGATTCGACGTAGTTTCCCATACGCTGCCCAGCCCAGCTGTATTCTTGTATTGGCCTCTTTCTCGAAGTTGTTTTTACCCAACTGCATGTAACAATACCTACATGTAATAGATTAAGAAATAATCATACGGTGCACTGTTTGTACTCCTTAATAAATAAAATACAAAATAAATATATTCTATTTTAAAAATACAAACTCTCAAACAAACTCTAATTAGGCTGTCTCAGAAACTGCGCATTTTAGAAATAATCCTGAATATATATTACGTAGGCACTATTTATTTCCTGTGCAATATATCCCTTAGTCCAACCCAACATTGGTTGCGTGGGAGAGTCAGTAATGTAAAGCGGTAAGCGCATTGGGATGCCAGCAATGCCGGTAATTGTCGGAATTCCTCGCGACCTCAGCATGCCAATGAGGCTGCAACCGACCGATAGCTAAATGTTCTGGCTAGGTGGGTCAAACGAGAGATGTGCTATGTGCGTACTTCCACTGAGCCAATCATTCTAGGTCGTTTGACGGATTATCTTATCCTACATAGCCTAAAGACTTTTTTAATTACTTTATAGTTGGAGACAAAATGTAAATAAAAACCGGACAAGTGCGAGTCGGACTCGCCCACCGAGGGTTTCGTACAAATTTGTAGGTACATACTTACATATTATAAATAGTTCAGGAATGTAGTTACGCAGTTTTTTCGGAGCTTTTCCCGAACTTCAAACACTGAGGGTCATATTTTTATAAGAAACACGATTCCTTAAAACGCCGCTTAAAAATGTTTGTGGTGGAGATGTTTCAAGCAAAAATTGTAGCCACAGATTAAATAAACTGTCTTTTAGGAGTGCTTTAGAGGAATCGTGTTTTATTTAACTAGCGGTTGCCCGCGACTTCGTTTCTGTGGTAATTTTGATGTGTATTTTTCCGGGATAAAAATTGCCTATGTGCTAATCCAGACTATATAATCTATCTCAGTGCAAAATTTCATCTGGATCCGTTCAGCCGTTTTTGCGGGAAAGAGTAACAAATATCCATCCATACATACAAACTTTCGCGTTTATAATAGTGGTAAGGGTTACAAATGTATAATTTTCAGATTTTTTCCTATACTTGTAATATTTTTTTGGGAGTGAGTGAGTAGGCTCTCTTATCATTACCTATGTATAAATCTCAGCTATATATATTTCCTTTTGAAATGCGTAAATCTAAAATTTTTCTATGCAGTCACCCGTTTTTGCGGTGACTTAATTGTTAGTTCTTCTTAACTACTAGTTTTAATATTTTGTTGCTATCAGTGGAAGCCTGTCAATGACTTTCTGTTCTCATATTTTTAAATAGTATTAAGTTATATAATGTCAATGGCTTTCCTAAAACTAGATAAATAAAATAAATAAATAAATAAAATAAATACGACGAAATTACTTGCCGAATTTCATAGTTCTGGGTCAACGGAAGGGTACCTATAATAAACAGTATTTATTGAGTAAGTAACGGGAAAAAACGAAAATCATGAAAACATATAGGGTGACCGTGTTATACAGGGTCGTAATTTGAGGGGAACTACCTAATCCGTTGTAGATAAAGAAAAAGTTTGTTAGAAGACCTATCCTAATTAATAAAGTTATATATATATATATATATATATATATATATTTGAATGTACAGATTAAACAAAATGTACTGTCAGCAAAAAATCAATATAACACTTTACTTTCTTAGCGACAACAGATCATATTTATAAACTTATTAGCACTTCTTTGGATATGTGAAGACCGATAAAAAAAAATACGAAAATAGTTTATTATTAAATAGTTGACCAAGTTGTACAGGGTCATAATTTGAGACGGCGTTGTAAGTGCCTAATCCGTAATAATTAGAAAAAATCTTTGTAAGGAAACCCCTATTTATTAAAGTTATTCATTCCTGCATTCATAAATAAAACATGCAGTATCAGCAGCGGAATAAAATAAAAAAATAAATAAAAATTTCAGACTGACAAAAATCTAAAATCATAAAAATTATATCTAAAAGTGAAGGTGTTATACAGGGTAGTAAGTTGAGACGGTGTAGTAAGTGCTTCCATGGAATCCGTTGTAGATAGAAAAAAGCTATGTTAGGTGTGATAAACAGAAAAAAAATTTTGACTATGTTCTTACTGTAGTGGCCACTCTTGTTTCTAGGCTATTATGCATTTTATCTGACTAACATTCTTAACAAAAAGTCATGAAATCCCACCAAAACATAAATGTAAGAAACTGGCCAACTTTTCGTCCAAAAAATACTTGACATGTAAAAACTGGCCAAGTTCCTTGTCTTTGCGGAATTAGCAGTGTTATAATAAATATGGAAATTGTGTAATTTTGAAATCTCCAGATCATACTTGGCAAGTTTTCATTGTAAAACTTGCCAAGTTTGGTCTGTAAATTTAGAAGTTACAATATAGATAACTTAGGTTGGGACCTAGGTTGGTCCCGCCTGCTCAGCAGTCGGGTTGATGGGTTTTTTTTTTTTGGTATCAACTTATTATTATTATTATACTTTATTGCACACAAGAAATTTAACAGGACATAACATAAAAAATTACATGTACTTTGGTATATCGACAGATTTTTGTGTACGAGAAACGGGGGGTGAGCCTAGTACGGCCGAGAATAATAATGCAGCCTATATGCGTCCTATTCTAGGGCACAGGCCTTCTCTCTGAGAGAGAGAGTATGGGTTTAACCACCACGCGTGCCCACCACGGATTGACAAATTCAGGTATCCTCACGATTCATCATCATCAGCCCCTTGAAGTCCACTGCAGGACTTGCCATAATCGCTACGCTTGGCAGGCGGGTTGGCGATCGTAGTATGGAGTTGGAATCTCAGGAAGTCGCTGCTGCCCGTCTCCTGGTAATATATTTCCTTAGTCGCCTTCTACGACATCCACGGGAGGAAATGAAGTGACGCTATTCTCTACATCCGGAGCACATCCTTCACAATTAGCGAGTGGTATTGCTACTATAACTTCACTGGTGTACGTAACTTCCGTAAAACAAAGTCATGCCGGGATTCGAACCCACGACCTCCCGAATGAGAAGCCGGCGTTCCATGGCTCCGCTACAACCGCGAATAAACTGAACTAATACCGTTCTTAAGTAGGAACATCCTGTATCCCATCACTTATGTGAAACCCTAAAATGATTACATGTTCCGCTGCGTCGGAAGGGCGCGCCCATTCATCATGCAGTTAAAGCCTTCCCATTCACCCGGATGTTCGCAGCCCGCCGTATCAGGCCAAACTTAAGCACCAAGTACATGGTCAAGATAAGATAAGATAAGATAAGATAAGATAAGAATATTCTTCATTCTTTATTGTACACACTAGAAAACAGTGAAGCTGTTATGCTATATGTACATAGTTACGAAATAAATGTCTTTCTTCTTCTTCTTCTTCAGTTGCCTGTTCCTTACAGAGGGACCGATTCAAAGTTATTTCATTTTTTTTTAAACATGTCAGATTATATTGTAATACTTATATTAAACGGGTCTCGCCGCGATTATTTATTAGGTAAAATTTAATAACCTTTCATTCTCGATTTCAGTGTATGTTGTGTTCAACAACTTTTGTTCTGCCACTTTACAATTTTATTTATCAACTATCCATTTTTTTCACCCGGTTTTCCTGCTGAACATACGTTTGGTGGACGTATGGACATAGGGGGTATTAGCGGCGGACAAGACAAAAAGTACCCGTAACCGGCGTGCGTGCATGTTGCAACTAACGAATTTTGATGAAGTTAAGTGAAACCTGGTCTGACTCTTCCGACAAAAAACCAAGTGAGTGAATCTGGAATTAAGTTAATAATGTGCAGTGCTTACGAAAGTTTTAGTTCAAGAAGTGAAAGAGCTTTGTCAGGATTATGGCAAATGGCAAACCGTGGTCTCTGCTTACCCCTCCTGGATACAGGCGTGAGTTTCATCATCATCATCATCAGCCATTTGACACCCACTGCAGGAGATAGGCCTCCCTCATGGTTTTTAACCATGAAGGGTTTTGGCATAATCGCCACGCTTGGCAGGCGGGTTGGCGATCGCAGAATACGGTTGGAATCTCAGGAAGACGCTGCTGCCCGTCTCCTGGTAAATGATTTCCTTAGTCGCCTTCTACGACATCCACGGAAGGAAACGCAGTGACGCTATTCTTAATCCGGCGCCACACGGACGCCAGACGGCGTGAGTTTAAGTATGTGTAATTAATTAGTCGGCCTAGCCCACAGGAAAGATAAGTCAATACGTACTGTTATACCCACAGTACGGAGGCAACCAAACCGCGGCTTTCCTCACGATGTTTTCCTTCACGGTTAGCGTATGGTATTGCTACTAATAAACCGCAATGCCACTAGACGCTGTATGAATCATCTCGTTACATAGATGCAAGGGCCAAAGTCAATTAATTAGTACCTATGTACCGGGTTTGACATTGAAAACTATAATAACATTATAGTTTCAATGTCTACGGAATAGTGCTTCGAGGCAATCGTGTATCAGGCCCTTTATCCGCAAATATCTACCTCAAACTGGTTCTCGGTGCCTCAAACCCGGCTTTGACCACCTCCCATCGGATCTCAGTAAACACGATGTAAATGCAGGACTACTCCAAGGAAGATAAATTAATGTAGGTTAGGTTCACGATAGTGTTTAGCATCTAGGGTTCGAATCCCGGCATGTACCAATGACTTTGATTTCTAAGTTACGTACATTTGTGAAGTTATAGAAGCAAAACCACTCGCTAACGGTGAAGGAAAACATCGTGAGGAAACCATAGTGTCTGAGGTATTTACATACCTCAGCACTTGCTACGAGTACGTACAATGGCCCAACTATGAGGCTAAGTACGGAAATCTCCAGTCGAACTAGAACTAGACTAGCATCTAGGAACATGCATCCAAACATGACCCAGACATCTTAGTATTTGGTACAAACTTGTACAGAAATAAAATAACCGGCCAAGTGCGAATCGGACTCGCGCACGAAGGGTTCCCTACTATTATCTATAGACAAATATCGAATTTGAAAACAGCGCCATCTATAGAAACCAACAAGAAGCGTTTAACATTGACATTTAACGACGTGACATCGGTGCTGTGAAGGTTACGTAGATGGCCGCTAGATGGTGAGCGCTGTCTTTAGACAACGTTTGTTGTATGGGAGCCCCCTTAAATAATTATTTTACTCTGTTTTTAGTATATTTTGTTATAGCGGCAACAAAAATACATCATTTGTGAAAATTTCAACTGCCTAGCTATCATAGTTCATGAGATATAACCTGATGACAGGCAGACAGACAGACACACGGACAGACAGACAGACGGACAGTGAAGTCCCAGTAATAGGGTCCCGTTTGGCACCCTTCGGGTACGGAACCCTACAAAGTAAGTGTTGTTAATATTAAATTTGTTAATTGTTTACTATAGGCTAGTTTAATTGTTTTACTTAAATATTCTCTATGTAGAACAAGAGTATAATTTTTTATTGTGCAAAGTATTAGTTAGGTAATTTAATAAGTGAATAAAATAAAAGAAAAATATACAATTATACATGTTTACACTAAAATTCATAACATTAGTAATACTGTCTAAGTGCCTCGAGTACCTATGGTTAGCCCACAAAGAATAGAAAACTAAAACTACAAATAATACTTAAGCCTGGTGGAGCCCCCCAATAATAGCTAAGCCAGCCCGTTAATTGGCCAGGTTAATCCTTTGCATGATTTAAGAGCCGGACTCGGAATTTCCAGTCGTGCCAGTAAGGCACAACGACAGACCCCGAAAAGTCGAATGAAAGGCGCGAATGTTTAATTATTTATTATTAGTATAAACCCACAAGACTATGTCAAAGATAAAAAAACCGGAGTCGGACTCGCACACCAAGGGTTCTGTACCATCATCTATACAACATTAGACACAAAGATCGAAAAAAAACCGGCTATAACCTCTTCAGTCCTGACCTTGAAAATAACAATGGTTTTCAGTTGTTATTTTCAAGGTCAGGACTGAGGAGGTTAAACCACGTTTGTAGTATGGGAGCCCCGCGTAAATATTAATTTTATTTTAATATTAATGTTATCTAGTACTGGGTTTTTTGCCTTAGGTTCACGGCATTGGGTCCTAAAAATCACTATCAAAATAATTGAGAGATTGGTCTGACACTTTTTCCGAAAACAATCCGTAAAAAAAGATATGATTTATGTCCATTGATGGCGTTAGTGTTTCTGCATGGAGCCCCTTGAGCATAGGTGTCCATTTTGTGATCCGCAGAAGAACCCGAGTTACTGATATAGCTCGAAGAATTGCTCAGTTGAAGTGGCAGTGGGCGGGGCACATAGCTCGGAGAACTGATGGACGTTGGGGTAAAACAGTTCTGACCTGGCGACCGCGGATTGGACGACGCAGCGTGGAAGGCCCCCCACCAGATGGTCTGACGACTTGGTTACGGTGGCGGGGAGTCGCTGGATGCGCAAGACCGGGGAGCTTGGAAAACCATGAGGGAGGCCTATGTCCTGCAGTGGGCGTTAAATGGCTGATGATGATGATGATGCTGATTGTGATCTAGATTTTTTTGGACAAAAAACGCTAAACTTAGTCTTCTCAGTTTTGGTCTCTAATTTTCTGTCCACTTGCTTTCTTACCTCTTGTATCGTTAAACAGATACCTACGACACAAAGAAAAGTCAGATATGAACTTACCTTCATTTATAATAACTAAACGATCCATACAAAGATCCATTAGGTAAATAAAAGCGTGACAATTTTCCTGGACAAAGAAGCATTCAACCGCGCCATTTAAAAAATTCGCGAAAATTGTCCCCTTAAAATATAATAATTGCCGCATGGCCACTGTACCGTCCTCATCGCTTTGAACCGAACTTATGGACCGAAAACTAAAATGCCCTCTACAGTGTATGCTGTATATAAAGGTACCTACAGATTGAATCCGGAATAAGTTTTTTAGAAACCTGTAATCAGAACTCTGAAACGTATTTCATTGTAAAGAATGTGCACTCTTAAAAACCTATTTAGAGGTCAAAAAATTCACCCATGCCGGGACTTGAACCCGCGACCTCCGGCTCACCGCGCCAGCGCCCTCCCAACTGAGCCAATGGGCAAGTGCTAGTAGCATCGATGAAATCTCGAGCCTCTTTACAAACTTCTCTGTATTACGTACAGGCGGCGACATCTGACCGAAGCGATTTACATCACTTGCAGCCCCGAGTAACCCACTTTGCAGTTAGGTTTTAACATTGGAATGATATCGCTGTACCTACATGATTATATTGTATGCAACAAAAAGCACTAACCCGTGCTGAGGACAATTTTAAAAACCTATTTGGCCTCTAAATAGGTTTTTAAAATTGTCCTCAGCAAGGGTTAGTGCAACAAAAAGAATATAATGTACACTCTGTTTGTTAAAAATCAATATAAGAATGGGATGAAAGCTGCATGTTTATAACCAACCATACTGAAGTAGATCAAAACTGTAATTTTGAAATCAGAAACAGTCACTTCTACAAAGCATATTTTGTGTCGAAACCACTTATCAAATATACCGAGCGAGTGGGGTGGAAGGGCTGGTAAGGGACGATCCAGACGGACACACTTCGACCAAATAGGGGACGTATTAGCAAAGGGCAAGGTAAAAAGTACTCGAAACCGGCGTGCGTACTTACATGCAACGACTAATGAATGTTGAGGAAGCGAAAGTGATCTGTCAGGATCGTAGCAAGTGGCAGTCCCAGGTCTCTGCCTACCCCTCTGGGATACAGGCGTAAGTTTATGTATGTACCACTTATCATACATTCATAATGCATTTTCCATCCAATGAACTGTGCGGTCACGTTCCGTGTTCAATTTAGGAAGAAACTAATCAAATCGTGCCAGTTCGCATTTCGTAGGTATTTGGCTATTTGCCAAGGGGATCCGTCGCTTTGCTTGCTAACGGTGTTGTTACTCAGTACGTAAACACGAAAGGGTTTAACCGCTATCGTACAATCATAAACTCACGCCTGTATTCTAGAGGAGCAGCCAGAGATCATAGTTTGCCACGATTCTGACAAATTCTGATGAGTTTTTGCTTCATCGACAATCATTAGTTGCAGCATGCACGCACTGTTTCTTCATCAACAATCGTTAGTTGCAACATGCACGCACGGTTTCTTCACTTATTATCTTCTTCTTTGAACAAATGTACAATGTAACTTTCATCATGTTACCTTTAGTCGATGGTTTTCCTGAAACCCAATAAATAAATTAAAATAAAATAAAAAATACAAACAAATGCCTTCTCCACGAGTGGAATTGACGGGCTGAAGGTAATGATGATAATGTTTTCGAAAAAAAAATACAAAGCATTAATATTGATGATCTGAATCATATTGCCGGTGACAGCTACATAAGGATGGCCAAGAACAGAGATTATTTACGTCACTGTCATGGCAAGTGCACGATACTGACAGAACTCTTTCGCTTCATCAACATTTCGCTCCTCCAGGATAATAATGACGTAATTACATTTCTGCAAATTTAACAGGATATCATTTCGACGATGGTTTTACAGAAAGTGCAAGAAGCGGTGGTAGCCTAGTGGGTTTCTGCCCACTCGGAAGAGGGAGACCCAGGTTCGATTCCCAGTGCGGTCATGTACCTATGACTTTGTTTTCTAATTTAGGTAGATACATTTGTGAAGTTATAGTAGCAATACCACTCGCTAACCGTGAAGGAAAACATCGTGAGGAAACCTGGGTGTTTGAGCTATTCACATACCTCAGCGCTTGAAATCGCCAATCCACGGTGGGCACGCGTGGTGATTAAGCCCATACTCTCTCTCTGAGAGAAGGCCTGTGCCCTACCTGTGGGACGTGTACAGGCTACTTTTGAATGCGCGATTAGACTGAAGTTATTAGAAATATAATTGTGTCGATGTTACCTCGTGTTTCACTTCCCTTTAGGAGTATTATAACAAAATATACATAGATAGCCCATTTTTTATCCCGTCGTTGCTATACCGGATGAGCGAATTGTGCATGCTTTCCGGTTTCAAGTGCGTCAATTACTCAGTATTTTCGATTTTCAAATATCGTTTATGACTTTATCTACACTAATGTTGTAACATTCTACTTATGTTTTCAATACTTGACTTATAATTACTACTGTTATAGCGCAGACAACAAAACACTCAATTTAAGCAATTTCACATGATGGTATAATATTCACATCGATATCGTAAAATCTCATTATAACATCAATAAAACGCGACCAACTTGATTGCAGGGCCAATCAGGTTGGTCGCGTTTTATTGAAGCGCGCAGCTGCGCTCTCATTGGTTAAATTTTAATGGCGGCAAAATCACTGTGATTATACACGTACGCGTGAATTTAATTTTTAATTGCATTAGTGAAGATAAAGTAGTGTATGCAACTGCATATAACACGGGTATTAAAACACTCGTTACTATTATGAAACTCGCTGCGCTCGTTTCATAAACTCGCACTCGTGTTTTAATACCCTTCATTATATGACAGTTGCATAAACTACTATTATTAGTATTCGGACTACAGTGTTAGGCCTAAGCTGACAGTTTCAGGCCTTAGAGCTGAAACTTGCCGTTGCATTTGCTGTATGGTTGTTGACATTGGAAATGTCTTTTCGTTCGCTCCAGTGTAGGCTCCGATTACACGAAAAAGTCCGATCACCTCATATCTCGGAGAGTTGTGAAGATATGATATTCAAGCAAGGCTCAAAAGACGCGTATTTACGAGAGCTATAAGGTGCAAAAAGAAATATTCGAGAAAAGC
Source organism: Yponomeuta evonymella (assembly GCA_963969515.1). Classification (NCBI taxonomy): domain Eukaryota; kingdom Metazoa; phylum Arthropoda; class Insecta; order Lepidoptera; family Yponomeutidae; genus Yponomeuta; species Yponomeuta evonymella. The sequence goes on along the minus strand of OZ018343.1, from coordinate 20,357,110 downwards.
AAAAACACTAAAAGTTATGCCTGAAATAGTGAAAAAAATATACATTTTACCGAATTTTTGATTTTGGCGCTCGATATGAATGATATCAAAAATGGGAGAAATATTGCTCTGGACAATTTAGTCAGCTAAAATTTGAGCCTAAAACTAAGACGATTGGGTTAAGGGTTTGCCCTATAGACAAACCTTTTTGAAGATACAAGAAAATACAAGATACAAGTGGGAGGGAGGGCGGCGCATTAACTAACCGCATGGTGCTCGTGGGATTTGAGCGGAATTTAGCAAAGTAATTTTCACATTTTAATGCTATTATGGATTTCCGCAAAGTAACGCCTGATTCCATACAATACAAGATATTTATTTGCGTCAAATATGGTACAAAAGTCTAAAAAGTCAAAAAGTCAGAACGATATTGTTGACACGACATTTATGACTCGATTCATTTCCAATGTGCTCGATAGTCGTGTAAGGCACAAAATCTGTGAATTTTTCCATTAATTTCCCTCCACCCGGCTGGTATTGCGGATAAGTGCCCAGAAGGGCGTTTAGTCCCTTACAAATAAGCGTCGCGTGATAGGAGAAAGGACTTTTACTCAGGACCTTTTCCTTAATAATTCGTCCTGCCTTCGTATTCCCAGCAAGCGTAATATGACCTCAATACGGGGAACTTTTCTTTATCCGCTTGGCAATTTATGGAATCTTTCACTTGTTACCCAAATAATTGTATTGAATAGGTAAGAAATAAATAGTTTAATGTATACATCGTGTTATTAAATTACCTATTAACAGTTTACACACACAGTTGCTTTGATTACTCGCCATTGCTGCTTTTTTTTCTTGTGACGTTCAATAAGTCACAGTAAAGTTTCTGTGTTACTTTGAACAATTTTTTTTGACTTTGACTTTGACTAGGAATATTTTAATAAATCAAGTTGCATGCACCAAATAAAATTTACCGATACCACAGAGGAAGAAACTCAAAGTTTACATGAAAAAGAGTTATCTAAAGAACTTGATTGCAACAATTTGTCTGTGTCAATTTTGAAATAATTAATAATAATAATAACTTCCACACAATACAATCACGTGACTTGGTCCCAAACTAGGATATCCGGTGCTATGGTAACCAGGCAATGACGTCACAAACATGAAAATACAGTCAGACTGAGGCCATTTGTACAAATGCACGGCGGCCCCCAGTGGGAATCCGACCTCTGTGGTTGAAATGTAAGGATAGGGGCATAAGCTCCACAAACACAAGGTTTGTTATGTTAGAGGTAACAAACATCTTTTACAATAAGTATAGCAGAGAGATCACACAGAGCATTTACGGAAGATAAAAAAAGCTTTGGGAATATTTCCAGTTTATTGGGAATTATCATTTTAAACTACGAGCTAGGCCCAAGGACGTGACATGTCACGTGAGCAAGTCCACACCCGTATCGCCGGTGACGTGGCACTGACACGCCGCCGCCCATATACTCTACGAACATAAAGTTCGTTCAGATACCGATAACGAACATATTTTAGAATAGGTATTAAAAAGAGATCAAGTATGCATTTAGAGAGGCCAAAAAGACAGAAAAAAAGCTTTTGGAATATTCCCAGTTTATTGGGAATTTTCATTTTCGAGTGCGACACGCACGTCACTTCCACGCCTCGCGCGCGGCGCGGCGCGGACATATCCGCGGACGTCCGCTAATCCCACCCCCGTCACCGGTGACGCGCCACTGACACGCCGCGGCGCGTCGGGTTGATATGTTAGGGTAGGTGCATACACTCCACGAACGTAAAGTTCGTTCAGACACACCGCCACACGTTGGGCGCCATTCTAGCGGTGCTCGGTGTAAGTGTAGCGGGGTTGATATAGCTGAAGGGTTCTTGATGTAAATGATAAGAATATTATAAATATACTGACCTGCAAAGGTAAGTATCACACTTTTCATTTTATATTTTTTCCTAAACTATAGAAGTTAAAGATTTAAAATAAAAAAACGTTTATCAACTAATTTTATCAGCTTTCTTTTAAACTATACTGCAAATAAAACTTTTTTTCTAGTCCTTTTTATTTCTAAATTATATCTTGTGTACATAAAAAGTTATTGCAATTTTAAAAGTGTGATACTTAGTTTTGCAGGCCAGTGTATTAATATTATATTATAATGTACAACTTCCATAGCTGTGGTTTTATTTCAGAAAACTGTAGATAAGTGGTGGTAAACAGAAAACTTCGATGAAAACAGAATAAAAATAGAAAAATAAGCAATTCACTATTAGATAATTGTCAGAGATAATATGTAGTCAAAGGACAGAAGCAGTGAAAATCTGAAAGAAATCTAGAACGGGTGACGTAATTTTAAATTTTGAGTCTAAGATGCTAGACAGAATGAAAGAAAATAACAGAAATGGTGTAAGAAGGTTTGCACCGTTAAACAGCCCACCCTCGGTTCCTAATCTAGGGGTAATTACCCTGAGGTGGTAAATCTGGTACTTTGCGGGTTAATGAGCTGGCGGACGAATAGAGCTTGCCTGTGTATTTCATTGTATTTACATCTATTGAGTTAATTTGGAAGGAGAAGTAAAATCAGAATCTCTGGTTAAGTCATAGGGGTAACAAGATTGAAAAGTTTAGGAACAAAGAAGTTTTATAATAGAGGTTACAAGCACATTAGGCAGAGCGTTTTTTCTGAGACCGACAAGACAGACGCCCATTTACAGGCGGAATGCGCGGGAGTGGTCAAACAAAGATAAAAATAACTGCCCACGTTTTCTGATATAACCGATTTTGGAAATATTCATTGTCTCGTGTAAATGGATTACAAATAACGTAAGCACTTAATACTAAATGCATTTTGCATTACCTTTTAGGACACAACCCTCAGAATATATTCGTATTACTTAATATCACTTAACTTCAATAAAAGGGTTTCTGAAATATAAGCCACATATTTACATGAAGCCAAAATTTAACTGTGACCCTTTTATAAGAGGGTGCCCACAAATGGTTTTTCGTGGGACAGTTTTTGTACCACAGCATTGTCAAAGGCCATGCGAATTGTGGCGTGGTGGCCGGGTCGCCTATCTCCCTCTAATATGGTTGAGACTGGCGATGGCTGACCCCTGCGTTATGCTCGTGACCGGGTGCTGCTGTCCGTATGAGAAAAGATGGTCAGAATAGAGATTTTTCCCTGCCCATTCTCCAATGCAAACTCGACACTAATACAGCTACGTTGACATTTAATAAATGACTTGGTAACAGTTGATTTACGATGAAACAGAAAACATAATCTCAGTAATAAAGTGGAAGTAAATGATGAAAGTAAATAAGTACCTTTTATTATAATAAAACAAATTAGGATATTTTACAGTAATTCCTATGATATGGATAAAACGGATGGATATAAAATTCTAAATCGATTAATTTACCAATTAATTTAACACTTATAATACAAACAACACACCCTCTCTAACACTCATGCATACACACACATGCACGCACACGCACACACACACACACGCACACGCGCACGCACACACACACGCACACACACACACACACACACACAAAAGAAAGGAAATCACTTTTTATTTTTCTAAGCAGTAAAGTAAAGCTATGATCTCATCTGTCATATCACAGAGAAATTGGCACTGCTTGCGTGTCAAGCCTAGCACAGCAACAGAAGCTAATGTAATAATGTTGATTCATAAACTAGTTTTAGTATTAGATTGTATCAACACTAGCATTAAAATGTGAAAATTACTTAGCTAAATTCCGCCAAAATCCCAGAAGCATGGTGATTGTGGGATTTTGGCGGAATTTAGCAAAGTAATTTTCACATTTTATGGATTTTCGCATTTTTGCTATTATGGATTTCCGCAAAGTAACGCCTGATTCCATACAATGTATCAACACTATAAGGTATCTGGAAATAAATTATTTTTTTATAATAAAAAGAATGTCAATTTGATTTTTTATGTAATATAATCTCTACGCTTGTTTGAGATCCGGGCGTTTTGAATTCACTGAGTATTAAAATGTAAATTACTTTTCTAAAATAAAATTTAATAACTTCTATGAGAATTCTTGAGAAAAAATGTTTCGAATACGATACTTCATACATTTCTGCAAAAAAATGGAGTGAAACGTGTGACTTTGAACGTCAATATCTTCTAACGTTGATTTTTCGTATGATTTTGCTTTGAAAAAAACCGGACTAGTATGAAGCGGACTCGCCCACCGAGGGTTCTGTACGAATTTGTAGGTACTTACATATATTATAAATACCTAGTTCAGGAATCGTCGCAGTTTTTCCGAGCTTTTCCTGAACCGAATATTTTCATTTTTTTATGATTTAATTTCCCTTTACTTGTACTATAAGACCATGTTAATTGCCAAAATTCATAGTTCTAGGTCAACGGAAAGTACCCTATAAATTTTGACTCCCTTGAGTGTCGTAATATACGTTTTTTGGAGCAGCCGTATCTTTTTTTACGTTAACTTAGAAGTTTGATTTTTTCACAGCTTCAAGGGACTGTAAATTTAAGTATATGGTTTTAATTTCAACTCGATAAGTCCACGCGTTCTTGAGATAAGGGGTCTTGACAGACAGACGGATGAACGGATGGACAACAAAGTCATCCTATAAGGGTTCCCTTTTTTCTTTTAAGGAACCCAAAACAAAATTCCTAACTATGTAGAATACGTGGGCAGAGCGTTATTTTTTTTCATTCGGTATAAAGTTTATTTTAAATTTATATCGTATAGCAATCAAGAGCCAGAACCCTTCATTTTTATGCGGTTTAAAAGGTATTATGCTAACAACAACCCTCTTTCGAGATTCCCGAGGACAAGATTTCGACTGGATCCCATTTCGCGCTCAACCTTTTAAAATCCGTCAATGGAAAGGAATTTATTATCCACGACGAATGCTTGGGTTTCATAACTGACGCCGCGATTACACTGCTTTCACTGCCACTGAAGTAAAAAGGAAAGTGCCAGAAATTCTTCGAGTGAACAGGCTGGGAAAATGTTGTCAAACTTTTTAAAAACATCCTTTTCAAACAAGCACACATACTCGTAATTGTTGCTTTTTGCAACACCCGTCCACGGTCCGGTGGAACTGAAAAGGGAATCAACATCAACAACACATTACATTACATTTTATTACAAGACCAACTACTCTGAAATCGGGATATAAACAACTGTTTCACATATTAGATAGAGCAAATGTAAAATTTGGGGATGGCATAGTTTTTTGCAATTGCCGAGTTGGTCTTATATTAAAAGGTTTTTGTATTTATGAGTAAAATTACCCCTTAAATTCTAACTTTAACATTCTTTAATTGAAAGCCACCAGCGCATGTTCTCTTAGATTAAGGAATATTTAGTCATTCCATTCTTACCGGCTTTAAAAATTTGTTTTTATAGTGAATCGCTCGTAGCCCCGGCTGCCTGAGTGATCTTAAACGATCACGAAGGTTAAGCAACACAGGGCGCGTTCAGTGCATGGATGGGTCGCCGTCTATGCCTAACGCTAGTGGCATTTTTCCGAGCAGTTCCGTGCTTCGCAAGGCACGTTAAGCTGTTGGTGCCGGCTGCCGTCGATAGATGGCAGTCGTTAAGCCAAGTCAGAGGCCTTAGGGCGGCTTGACAACTTCTGACAGTAGACGAGCCACTAGTTTACAAGCCTCCACCAATCCGGACTTGGCCCCCGTGGTGGAGTATGGTCTATACCTTTCTCAGGGAAGAGACCCGTGCCCCTCGGTGGGGACATAATGGGTTGATGATGATAGAAGAAAAAGAAGAAGAAGAAGAAACATTTATTATAAAAACTGTGCACACGCCACAATAACAAAAAAAAACAACCAAGAAAAGATTTCAATAGAAATGTTATAAAAAAGAAAGGAAAACGAAAGGTCACGGCGTGTCACTGCTGCTATAAATGGCAACTGACTCAGCAGTATGCTGAGGGTCAAGCCTTCAGCGCTGATTTTCAGTCAGTGCCAGGAGCTAACCCGCGAGCGTCACATATCATATTGTATGTTTGACCAATGCTACACAACTGCACAACTATGCAAGTTGATGTACATTAGAACATAACAATAATAATATATTAACTTCCACACAATACAACCACTTGACCTGGTCCCAAACTAGGATACTCTGTGCTACGGTAACCAGGCAAGGACATCACAAACATGACAATACACCCAGACTGAGGCCATTTGTACAAATATACGGCGGCCCCCATTGGAAATCGAACCCACGACTACTGTTTTGGTAGCTAAGCGCCTTAACGGCTAGAACAACGAGGCAGTCAGTTACATTATGAATGTAACTGTTGTTGTCTTATGTGATAATATATCCTACCATTCAGACCACAATTTTGAAAGGCGCTATAGTCCCATAAACCTATCCTAATGGTTACTATTTTGTGTGTGTTGACTGTGTTTACGCCTCGCATGTTTGTAAATATTAAGCTAATAAAGAACTTAAAAAACAAATCAAATAAAGTGGTGAACCTAGCACAACAGCTATAGCTGAATAATTTTAAATACAAACTATATATTAAAAACCATATGTCAGTACTTAGTTTTAGTCGAGCAATAAATTGCTTGCTTTTCTATTTTGCCTTTCATCAATACTTCCCCATTTTAATAAACGGATTTCCCTGTGCCAATCTCTTTGTAACAGTTTTGCGATATTATTTAAAACAAGGTTTTTCCTGTGACTCTCAAAAAGCAGCTGATGACTACAATTGGATTAAATCTGTCATGTTTTAATTTCAACGAGCTCCGTATCTTCACTTCAAAACGGTAAGTTCATCTCTTTGTGAAAGACAATAACTTTGTCTGCGTAACAGAGTTAAGAAACACAATTATGAAAGTTATGAAATCAGACACGGGACTTGTCGAACGAACTCACTTGGGGCCTATTAACGAAATATAATACGATTTTATTAAAGTTATACAAACCACCGAAAGGATGCGATCAGCTCTGCAGTTTGATTGATAGGTAGAATATTCTGCATCGTACACAGCAGATACATTAACGAGAATAATCCCCAGTTTCTTGTACACTAACTATATGTTAACCTACTATGGACAACAGCCAGTGCTGTTAATAATACTTTAGCCGACTGTCAGTCACGTCACTCTAAAACAGAAACAAGGGTTGGTGGCCAGAAAGGAAGGAGTAATAGAAAAAGACTTAAATTGTGTATGAAAATAGGTACTTTTTAGGGTTCCGTATCCAAAGGGGTAAGGCACCCTGTTACTAAGACTCCACTATCCGTCTGTCTATCTGTCTGTATGTCTGTCACCAGGCTGTGTCTCATGAACCGTGATCGTTAGACAATTGAAGTTTTCACAGATTATGTATATCTATTATCGCTATAACAACAAATACTAAAAACAGAATAAAAAAATATTTAAAGGTGGCTCCCATACAAGAAACTTGATTTTTTGACGTTTTTTTGCCCGATATTAATAAAGGCAACAATATGTAAATATTGTATAGATAATGGTACGGAACCCTTCGGGGGCGAGTCCGACTCGCACTCGGCCGGTTTTTTTTATATAGCCCCGATTGTGCTCAACTGCCGGGCAAAGGCCCCCTTTAGCTCTACACTCCTCCTTGTTCATGGCCACCGCCTGCCAACCCAGTAGAAAGGTCGTGAGGTCGTCCCGCCATCTCCGCTTGGGTCGCGAAATCTATCGTGTGGAACCTAGTGGCGATTTGCGTCCACCTGTCTGGGGATATACGGCTTACGTGGCCCGCCCAATTCCACTTCAGCTTCGCGGTTGCAGCTGCAAGATTTTTTGGTTCTGGAGCGCAGTCGTGTGTTTCGGATTTGGTCAATCGTGCTTTCACCTAATGTACTGCGCTCCATTGCCCCTTTGCAAATCTTGAGTCTGGACTTCTGATATTCTGTCAAAGACCAGCTCATAGCACTGTTAGTTAGGATATGTAGGATACACATGTCGACGAGTTTTCGCTTCAGGGCAAGTAGTAACTTTCCCTTCATCAGATTTTTCGGAGCAGGAGCTCTTCCAGGCATTATCGATGAAAGAAAGAAAGAATGAAAGAGGATATTTATTTAAATTGTCACAGAAACACAAAGTACACAAACAAAAGACACGAACGTTAACAAAACAGAAATAAAACAAAACAATCGTGAGGAGAACATGTGAGGCATATAGAGTCAAAGGCAGCCGGGTACCATATAGCAATGTATGGGCGATCGATTTCGTTAGTTACGTAGTCCCTTATAATACTTTTACCGAAATACGCGGATAGAGCTAGCTCCAAACTTATCTAATATCGCACGCCTATACATATTCCACAGTATAGCCGAGAATAGAAGCCCGGGGAAGCCGGCTAGGTGGGCAAAGTTTCGAATGGGACGCGTGCTACAAGTATTAAAATTCGCGGTTAAACTTATCATTACATGCGAACAAGTTTCGCAGACCGTAGCCATAGTACAGTTGTATTATAAAGTTTGCCGCGGAACGGCATTTGCAAGCTGGAGCTGTGTTTATGAAACCAATGAAACGCGGCAAAAAGACGATAGTGTTTTTTTTAAGCTCAACAATACAAACTTTTTTTAAATACAAACGAATTTGTGTAATTTTCTTAATTGGCACAAATGTATCTATTTATCAAATTTTAATTAGTAGTTTTATGTTTTTTTTTAGCGGTAAGCCCTACGTGCATGACACGTTTTCTTCATTGGCGTGGAGGTGCTTTTTGAAAACCAGCGCTGTTTCAAATAGAAACAACAAACGCTGGAACAGTATCATTGTCACACGCACACTTCTTTGTTTTCTATTATAATTGTAAGTAAGCATGTGTGTTTGTGGCAATAAATCATTCATTCATTCATATTGAAATAATTTTTACATGTTAGGTTAGATTAGTCTACAATACGGGCTTAATAAAAACTACCGTGATCAGTTGTCGCAGAGCTTCATTGGGTTCTCCGCAAGGATGGGCCTTACCTCCGATTGCTAGTTTATTAGGATATTCATAACATAATTTACTTAGGTATCAAGGAATATATAATATGTTTAATGCTTACTATAATACATCTTAATATAAAATAACATTAGTAATTGGCAAGTCACATAGCTGGAAGCATGAAATTTAGAGTAATCTTTCAATTTGGTGTCCTTGACCCCTCCGCAATTTTTTAGGATATGTGACATAATTGGCATCAAAGATAAAGGGGTCGGAAAGTACTCGAATCGCTTTGTGTAAATATGCACAGCGCAGCGAACAGGCACGTGTAGAATCTCATGAAAGTTTTCCGATCCAATCTGCAGTATATGCTGAATCTCCTGATATGTAACTCGCGTATTGCCTTGAATTAATTTTTTTACTGCTCCCACATTTTCTTCCGTAACGGCCGTCAAAGGGCGACCACTTCATCCCCCAAAGTTAATCCATCGCGCTTGAATTGGTTATACCAACTATACTCGTACACATCATCATCATCAGCCATTTGACGCCCACTGCAGGACATAGGCCTCCTTTGTGGTTTTCATAACTATGAAGGGTTTTGCCATAATCGCCACGCTTGGCGATCGCAGTATGCAGTTGGATTCTCAGGAAGACGCTGCTGCCCGTCTCCTGGTATTTGATTTCCTTAGTCGCCTTCTACGACATCCACGGAAGGAAATGAAGTGACTCTGTTGTTAATCCGGCACCACACGGAACTCGTACACGGTTGCCTTGAAAGGGCCTTCATCCCTGAATGCCGTTTGAAGTCTATTAGTGATTATTTTCTCTGTAGTCTATCGTACGATTCGTCTAGTTTCAGAAGACACATGAAATCGTAATAAATCGTACAGCGAAAATTTTCCGTAGATCCATTTTTCAATGAGACAAGATAATTTAAATTGCTCGCAAAATGTGGAGGGTCATTTTGAAATTGGAACGTACCTGTTTCTACTAATAAATAATCATATTTTCAAAATAGACAATAACTGCTTAGTCTCTCATGCATAAAAACTTTTTTTTACAATACTTTCTGAGTGGCTTGATTATATCAAATAATAAAAAGTATAATATTACTAAAACAATGTCTGGAACTTCGCGAAGCAGCTAGCCCTCTGCACTACCACTCCTCTTGGCATAAAACAATACAAAATGTATGATTAAGAGACTTCCTAAATCACAACGGACCGGTAACCTGCGGCCGCGACCATACAAGGTAAAATAATCCTTAAATACGTTATAGTTAGAGATCAGAATACTAGCGAAAAAAAGCCGCTGTGCGGCCAACGAGCACGTCACAGAAACGGCCTTTTTTAGGGTTCCGTAGTTGACAATGAACTCTTATAGTTTCGTCATGTCCGTCTGTCTGTCTGTCTGTCCGCGGCCTAGCTCAGAGACGATTAGTGCTACATAGCTGAAATTTGGCACAGACATACTAATTAATGACGTCGGCAATAATGTAGAATAAAATCTTAAAAAAAATTACGGTGTTTGCAATATTTTTTTCTCGCCTGCACCCTAGCGTAAGGTATCGTTGGATTGGTCGTTTAAAATATTGTAGGCGTAACAAAACTGTTTTCGATTTAGGGATCCGTTTGTGAAATATTAAGCTTTAAAGCGCCAATTTTTGTTAGAGTAGGGCGTCCCTCCCCTTCCGGCTAAACGGTTAATTGTAGAAATGTGAAAAAATTCTGTCAGAAATATTATGGGCTTAATTACTACACGTGCCAACCGCGGACTGGCAATTTCAAGCGCTGAGGTATGTGAATACCTTAGTCACTCAGGTTGCCTCACGATGTTTTCCTTTACAGTTATCGAGCGGTATTAGCTACTACAACTCCACAAATATAACTTAGAAAAAAAAAAGTAATTGGTACATGGCGGGATTCGAACTCACGACCTGCCGAATGGAACAATGCCCAACAATACCATTTTGTAATTATCTACACTGCAAATTGCCGGCAGCGGTCTATGCATACTAAAAAAACTCGTTTGTACGGCGGTTAGTACCAAATGTTCACTTGCGGTACACAAAAAGGTTTTATTTAATTAGACAACACACTGGCTTCGAGCTCGTATCTTACTGAGATAAAACCACAAGTTTTAGATACGATTAAGCAGATTTGCTAACTTCAATATGCAGAGTAGGAGATCAATGGATAACTTGCACTAAAAAATGTTTTAATAAAATAGGAGAGGACACGTTAACCTCCTCAGTCCTGACCTTGAAAATAATAATTGCAAACCATTGTTATTTTCAAGGTCAGGACTGAAGAGGTTAAAAGATAAATAAACGTGGTATTTTTTTTTTCTTTGCGACTAATACTTTTTATAACATAACCTATCGAAAAATAAATATAGTCACGTAGTAACTAAAACGCGCCACACAAATCGACCTTAGACTATGACGTCACTCCCTAACGTAGTGCTTATAATGTATGAAGCGTTTATCAATATTTGATTTATCTCGTAAAATTATGTTTTTATACATGTACACCCTTATAAGAAAAGTTATTAGAGTAACTTTATTTTTTGCATATTTTGTAACCCCGAAATCCCGAAATCGAAAAAATATTTGTATTATATTCGTTTTTTTTTGTTGCACTAACCCGTGCTAAGGATAATTTTAAAAACCTATTTAGAGGCAAAAAAATCCACCCATGCCAGGACTTGAACCCGCGAATTCTGGCTAACCGTGCCGTGGTTTTTATTTTTAAATTTTCCCCAGGTTTTTATATAATTTCTATGGTATGAAAGCAAAGTCACACCAATCTAAGTTAGACGCAATTTCCCCATTAATTATTATGCTATTTCTTATGGAACGTACTGTTAAACGTTTCGTGTGCAAGAAAGTATATAATTGATGGTTATGGGTGGAAGAGCTGGGTAACGATGGAAGACATTAACTAGGCTGCAGGAGGACAATGGACGAGATTATCAGGCGACTGGCGAGGTTGGTGTGACGGTGAAGAGGCCCATGCCGCAGGCTGATTAGCTATTTCAAAGCAACCGCAGCGCGACAGCGACCGGTCGAGAGTTGCAAAAAAAACAGTATTATTTATGTTTATCGCCTGCTAGCTGCTTGCTAGCCGCTAATGCGCTTTTGCTAGCGCCACCAGCAGCCAGGTAGCCATCGATGGAACTACAAAACGTCAACAAACTTCAAGTAATATCTTCTGTCCAGTCCAGAGTTGCCAGATCGTACCTTTTGGTACGAAAACGGTTATTGGCCCCCAGGCTGTACCTTTTGGTACTTGCGTACTTGCTATTTTTTATATAGCAAGTTTGTGACCAAATAGTCTTTGGTCAGAAAATGTTTTCTTCCTGAAGCTTCCTTGCCCTTTGCCTAACGATCGATCGCTTCGCCCAAGATTTGTTTGAACCAACAACATAACATTACTATAAAACTAAAGTATAGTTTTATTGTAGTCGTTTTTCTATAGTATTATTAGAAGTCTTTATGGCTTTTAAATAAATTAAGTGAAGGGGAATTTTTGTTGAAGCAATTCGTAGTCAAAATTCACTTCCCATGTCTAATGATTTTTGACAAACATGGAATGGAAGACAAGGAAAAATAAATGAGTGTATAAAAGCATAGTAGGTAGGTTATGGTAATTACTGACTGTCAACATAAGCTGCTCTACAAATCGACCTTCTATTCCCAAGATGGATTGGTGGATGGATGGTAATAACGGTACACACATACACATATGTAGTTTTGGACCGAATTCAGAATTGATTCAGATTCACAAGAAACTAAATAGTAAACTTCGAACTATCCTTTTCATATGACAAATAAAAAAGAGAGATAGCATAACGCATGTTTTCCAGATCGAAGTTAGTCTGGAATCGGGTACCTGCGTGTGTCGGACGCGCCATTTCACGCATGCAATTCTATAATCTAATACATTACTTTTCTCGATCTTTGCGTCTAATGTTGTCTAGTGGTACCTCCGGAACCTCTCGTGCGCTCTCGTGCGCGAGTCCATCTCGTACTTGGCCGGTCTTTTATCGTAATCATCATCATCATCATCAGCCTATGCTTGTCCACTGCTGGACATAGGCCTCTCCTATTGCACGCCACTGAGCACGATCCTCGGCTATTCTCATCCAGCTCTTGCCAGCCGCCCTGCGAAGATCATCGCTCCACCGAGTCTGAGGACGTCCTACACTACGTTTACCGATCCGCGGTCTCCACTCAAGAACTCGTCTACCCCATCGGTTATCAGTTCTTCGGATGATATGGCCAGCCCACTGCCACTTCAGCATGCTAATTCGGTTAATTTCACTGTATTGATTTTAGTTTAAGCTTAAGTGCTTTTCAATAAACCCATTACATTGCAGTGGAATGATGTGGTTTTTTTCACAAGTTTTGGTGTTAACCACAGAGAGTTATGTAAGTTTATTTTCTAACTGCCCTTTTTACAGCCGTTTTACCCTAACTGCTGAAGTGAAAAACGGTTATATTTTGTGGAATAAATATTATGTTTTACCACGCAGCGGCCAGACCACTTTATTGCATTGCTTTTGGTTTAAACTTAAGCGCTTTTAAAAAAAATCCACAACACTGTGGAACTCGCAATAAGTAGGCAACTAATACGACCACTACTTAATGCTAACACTTACAAGGTACCGAAGAAACTTGTCACAAAACAATTTGAGATTGTTTTCTCCGTAATCCTGAGAGCCAAGTAGCTAAAGAATGTAAGTGGCACTAGAAACTAGATTTAAATCCGACTAGAAGTTGGTTGTTCCCGATTGTTTTGCTCGGCATTGTACAGAATTACCTCGTAAAAAGTAACCGCTTTTACTGACCAAGGGTTGAAAGAAGGTCGTTGTAGAACAGAGTTTATAAAACAGAAATCTCTTGGAAACTCTACAGCTGTAGAGTTGCACAATATTTTTTCTATCTTTTTTCTGTGCCTCTCCACTAATGGAGGACAGTCAGCAGCTCCTTGAAACCAGCAACTATTGCACACTTAACTTATCTTTCGGGTCCAACAAGTTTCCATTACTCTAAAAGATCTCTGTTGGAGACTTCGGATGCTAAAATACACACGGTCAAGTTCGGGTCTTTAAAATCGAAATATTTATTCCGATTTTATTACTTATTTAATTATTTGTCGGAGAATATAATTATTTATCGTAATAAGTCGCAGGTCCAGAATAGAATGACAGAAGAATAGAATCCGTGAAATATCCACACATCTTAATTGGGAAAGGCTTGCAATAATATAATGTAAGCGACTCAACCAAATAAAAACAAGGGCCACGTTAACATTTTATTAAGGATCACCAACCAGTTACACAAAAATTACATGATATATAAACTTTGAATCTGTGTGCCATGTGCACTCTTCATCATCATCATTCAGCCACAAGAGGTCCACTGCTGGACATAGGCCTCCTCCATGGATTTCCAAAAAGACCGGTTGGAAGCGGTCTGCATCCAGCGCCTTCCTGCTACTTGGATGAGGTCATCTGTCCATCTTGTGGCTGGTCGTCCTACGCTGCGCTTGCCGATATGCGGTCTCCATTCGAGAACTTTTCGGCCCCATCGGCCATTAGTTCTGCGTGCTATATGCCCCGCCCACTGCCACTTCAACTTACTAATCCGCCGGGCTATGTCAACGACTTTCGTTCACTCTTAATTATAGGTAACCACGACATGCGTTAGTAATAAGGTAATGACAAAAAATACCACAAAGTGGGCATTTGATAGCACGATGCCCACTATCGCACTTTGTTACTTTTATTTCATTTCCATACAATCGGTAGCAAAATGACAACTTTTGGAAATCTTCATACATCAGATCGCACCATGCCATGACACGAGTAGTATGCCCACTTTAACAATTATATAAAGTTTTCGTTTTTTATTCTTAACTGTACAAATCGGTGGCAATCTTTTAAAGTAATGCACACTGTAAAAGTGAGCATCGTACGACTAAAAAATCTTTTTCACTTCTCATGCTCTAAAAGTTCGTCTTTATGTCGTGCGTAGGCGACATAAAGTCGCTTTTTATGCTCTAGAGCATAAAGTAAAATCTTCGTCGAAGACCAAGGCAATCGCTGCAACAGCCACACGAACATCTTTAACTTCATACAACAACCTCTTTATTTTATTTCGTTTCGTTCGTATTCTAAGACCAAGGCAAAGATACCAACAGCCAAAGTACACAATAAAACTTCATGAAATAAACTTATAATTTGTATTTCGTCTCATTTATTATTTTTTATATTTGTTTATTTTTCAATTTAGTAGATCAGTATAGTATTTAAGCCATAACAACAACTTATCATAGTTATAAAAAGAAAATGTTTTTATAACTGAGCAGTATGTAACGACCTTAAGTCAGGTGTCACGTCCCTACAGAAAAAAAAAAGAAAAAAAAGTTAATTGGCGGGAACCATAATTATTTTTTCATTGTAATATTTGTGTTACAACTTAAAATTGTTTTTTGATTAACGATAAATAATGTCGTCAATCGAAGTGAAAAGTAGAGTGTACAACTCGTCCATAAAACCCATTTTACACTCGACTTTGTATCTATCCTCGCTCGCAAGCTCGCTCGGATGGATAAACGTCTCGAGTAAAATGGTGCGTTTTATGCACTTGTTGTACAATCTACTATTATACCAATAGGTTTTATGCTATTTTAGGCATAATGCGATTTCCCTTACGAAGATTATGTAATAGTTGTCATTGTGCTACTGATTGTATTGAAAAATAATAAGAGTGACAATGTGCTCTAGTGGGCATCGTGCTATCACACCGTCCCATATAATAAACATTCATCATCATCATCATTCAACCACAAGAAGTCCACTGCTGAACATAGGCCTCCTCCACGGATTTCCAAAAAGACCGGTTGGAAGCGGATTGCATCCAGCGAACAGCCACAAGATGGATAGACGACCTCATCCATGTGGCAGGAAGACGCTGGATGCAAGCCGCTTCCAAGCGGTCTTAATAAACATAACGACAATAAATTATGTAACTTTAGGTGAAGGAGTAACTAGGTAATTATTTTTATTCTTTGGTTTTTATTAATTTAGAAAGTAGCTAGAGCTTTAGTAATAGAAGACTTGAAAGTGTTAAGGCAAGAAAAGACATCAATGTCAGATTTTGAATGCTTAGAGAGAGCATTGTAATGACTGCAACATCACGGTATAGGAGCATTAGTTCACAAATTAGTTTCGGAGAAAGGTAGTTTAGACAGGACATTCTATGCAGTCTCTTAGTAGCATTAAATTACATTTGAAGTAGCACTTCACTACAATCTACAGCACCAATAGCCAACTTGTGTAAGAATGCCAAGTCATGGATTTTCCTACGAACTGATAAAGGATTCATCCGCTAGTGTGCGAGCCTAGATAAAAAGCTGGGTAGCGTTTTGGCTTTGAGATACAGTGGTATGAGAGATGATATAGAATCCTTCTCTGAACACGTTTTAACCGTTTAGTCTAGCAGAACACTCTGTTATCCCTAAGGTGATTCTTCAGTGTACTCTCGAGTTGCTATTATGTTTCGAAGAGCATCCCGGAATGGACACTCAAGAGCGATTTCATAGAGCGCTTTGTGAATCCGACCTCAAGAGTTCCAATATAGCTTCGAAGTTTGAAAAGAAAGGTGTAATCTTCTTTCGCATAAAAACTTGGCGCTAATCCACGGGCGGCACGTCGCGAACGACAGTGCCGCGGCGATTCGACGCTGACATGTGGGCGACTGCCGCCGACGACGCGTCGACAGCTGCCGTCGGCGCGTCGACGCCTGCCGTCGACGAGTGCCGACGGCTGCAGTTCACAGTTAGTTCGCAACGTGCCGCCCGTGTATTGGTATCCTCAGGCGAAAAGGATCGACAGACGACTTTACACAAAGCTTGTCATAGGAGCAATATAAATTTGCGCCATCTCGCTCTCACTAGTTACTGACTCTGTATCGAGAAATCAAAGAGAGCAGCAAACCTGTACTTTCATTCACTTCACGTACTTTCATACGGCCATTTGATAGCACAATGACCATATACTCTATAATAATATGAGCCCAGGATACTTTCCTACCTATAGGTGCAGTTAGCGTAAAGTTGGCGTTCAGTACAATACAGTCAAGAACTGATAGATCAATATTTACATTAAGCCATAAAATCGAGTTCAGGTAAGGCCTGGTTTACATAAGCAGCCTATATACGTCCCACTGTAGGGCACAGGCCTTCTCTCAGGGAGATAGTATGGGCTTAATCACCACGCGTGCCCACTGCGGATTGGCCATTTCAAGCGCTGGTGTATGTGAATAGCTCAGACACTCAAGTTTCCTCACGATGTTTTCCTTCACGGTTAGCGTGTGGTATTGCTACTATAACAAAAATAAAAACCAGCCAAGTGCGAGTCGGACTCGCGCACAAAGGGTTCCGTACCATTATATATACAAGATTCGAATATTTCAAGCGTTTGTCTGTTGCCGTTAATAATATCGAGCAGAAAACGGCAAAAAATCACGTTTGTTGTATGGGAGCCGTTACGGACGGCGAGAGAGTAGTCGAACTGTTTAGAATAATCTAGATGCTAGGTGCAAATAAATTACGTAATAAGTACTTGTGTATGTAGAGACAATGGAACCTTCCAGAATAATCTATGTTCTAGAGAGAGACAGAGCTATCTGTTGAAAGATATTCTGGTTCGATAGTCTTCTAGAACCTATTTCTAGTACCTTTGATGTCATTCTTGGTACTTCCAGAAGATATTCTTTTAGTACTTTCGACGTCCTTCTGGGTACTTCCCGAAGTTTCAAGATAGGTCGAGCAGAGTTATATTATTACGTACTAGATCATTCAGGAACATTCTATAAACCTCCGAAAGGTATGGAAAACTCTCGAACCTTCTCGAAGCGTATGAGTGAGATAGACATATATGTCAGAGAAGGATAGGTATACAGTATGCGAGAGAGATAGATATATTTGTTAGAAAGAGAAAGCATGTATGGGTTTGCTATAAATAGCGGGGCGCCCGATGTCGGTTTAGGGGTCCTTAGGACCAAACCAGCCCCCAGGTGGTGTTTAGTGGGTAGGCGCACTTCCTGTGAGTCCCACATTGGCAGCACGGCCGGGCCCGTGCTGTTATGCATGAGCATTCACCACCTCCCTCCCCCGTGTCCTCCGGAGGGTGCCCTTTTTAGGGCTAAAAAAAAAAACCCCACTGTCAGTTGAAAAGGGTTGACAAATAGAAATGGTCAAGTTGATATCTAGAGTTTAAACTTTTATTATGGTCGAGTAAAGTTGAAAAGTTAGAAGTGTAAGCAAATTGAACTGTAATTAAAGATAAATAAACGGAAAGGTTAGAACGTTACATGCTATTTTATATAGTCCACTTCAGGAGCCCCACTTAAATATTTATGTTATTCGATTTTTAGTATTTGTTGTTTTAGCGGCAACAGAAATACATCATCCGTGAAAATTTCAACTGTCTAGCTATCACGGTGCATGAGATACAGCCTGGTGACAGACAGACAGACAGACAGTGGAGTCTTAGTAATAGCCTTTGGGTACGGAACCCTAAAAATGGCAGTGAACGTGAAGTGTGCGGCGGTCGTACAGAAAAATATTTACAAATATTTTTGAGTAATGCAATGCTTGACCTCATCCAAGTGGCAGGAAGGCGCTGGATGCAGGCCGCTTCCAACCGGTCTTTTTGGAAATCTATGGAGGAGGCCTATGTCCAGCAGTGGACTTCTTGTGGCTGAATGATGATGATGAATGCAATATGAAAAATTACTGACTTTTACTGACGAAATAACTTTTCTGTATTTCTGCACGTTGTAAAAACGTTGTTTTAGAGCAAAGGGTGACTAAAGCAGCATCAACAAAAAGGTAAATATTTTATTTTTATTTTTTATTTTATTTATTAAGGCACACCAACAGCACAAACACATTAAAGGTTAACTAAACGTAACTAACAGAGGGCTGGCGTTTGTGCCAATTATAGGTGCGCACAGCACTCACAGGTTCGCACTATTGGCTTAGTCTAATAAACAACAATACTGTTACCACGACTATTATTAGGCTTATAAATATTAATATTACAACTTGAAAACTAGCCAAGATCGATTCCAGAAATTTTAGATTTAAAAAACCCCAGTCTATCATAAAATATATCCAGATCATATTCCTTCCAACATTCATTATATGTTTTTAACATTCTATATACGGGAGCATTTTTCCCCATATTGGTTTTACAGAGAGGTAAAAAGAAAGTGTCCTTATTCAATAATCTACAATTTGGCCTGGGTACTCGAAGAGATATACTTTCTAGTAGGTCCTCGCAAAGCGCTTGGCCATTGATTATCTTATGCAAAAGAATAAGGTCATTCATTCTTCTGCGCTTCCAAAGATGCACTATTTTAAAGTGGGTGAGTCTATCAGTATATGCGGACCTGTGACTTATCCCCGGTGACAAATATGCAAGGTGTTTTGTAAATACACGTTGGATCGATTCGATGCGATTAGAATGCACCTCGTAATGCGGGTTCCAGATAACAGTGCCGTATTCCAATACGCTACGAACTAGGGAATTAAACAAAAGTATTTTAGTGCCTGTCTTTTTGAAGTCCTTGGTACTGCGTTTGACAAATGCCAACATCTTAGCCGCCCTGCCTATGACATAGTTTATGTGAGGTATGAAACTCAGTGTTGAATCAAGGATGATACCTAGGTCGCGGACTTGTGCAACCAGGTCCACAAACATACCATTGATACTATATTTGGATTCAATTGGCTTTCTCTTTTTTGTGAACCTGATAAACTGACACTTAGAGACGTTTAGTTCCATCTGGTTTATGGTACACCATATGGCCACTCTATCTATGTCAGACTGCAACTTTATGACATCTGACTCAGAATTGATTTCCTTAAAAATCTTCATGTCGTCTGCGTACAATGAGCAAGAGCTATGATGAACACAGGCAACTATATCATTTACGAATAGTGTAAAAAGGACCGGCCCCAATAGGGAACCTTGAGGTACTCCGGAGGAAGCCACGTACGGGTTTGACTCATATCCTTTTACAACCACAGATTGAGGACGGTTGGTTAGATATGATGTGAACCATGCAAGCAGTGGGCCGTTGATACTGAATTGGTCACGAAGCTTAGTCAGCAAGATTCTATGGGGCACCTTGTCAAACGCGGCACTAAAATCAGTGTAGACCGAGTCAATTTGGTGGCCACTATCCACACTCTTCATTAAGTGTGATACGTAAGTGGTTAAATTAGTAACCGTGGAGTGGCTTTCCCGAAACCCATGCTGCTTGTTGCTTATTAGGTGTCGGGTATGTGCAGTTAAAATTGGCCTGATGATTGACTCAAACAGTTTAGAGAAACTTGACAAAATTGAAATTGGTCTATAGTTTCGTATACAGTCAATACTGCTCTTTTTGTGGACGGGAACTATACGTGCTTTTTTCCATGCCTCCGGGAAGCTACCGTTAACTAATGATTTATTGAAAATTTCTTTTAGGGGATAAGACAGACCTGTCGAACATCTTTTAACGAATATGGGGGGAATACCGTCAGGACCAGGACCCTTATTAATGTTAACCTGTCTGAGATGTTTCAGAATGGTTCTTTCATCAAGTTTGATGTTACAAAGATTATTCAGGCAGGCACCAGGCACTGGAAGACTAGCTGCGTCTTGAGGGGAATTTATTGAGGGATTAAATGTGGACTGAAAGTGATAGGCAAATTCATTAGCAATGTTGAGACCGCCACTGACCGTTCTGCTGTCGAGGTTCATTTCATTAGGAATATCTGATCTGGTGCTGTTTTTGCCCTTAATAAAATTCCAGAAGAACTTAGGGTTGTCCCTCAGACTACTTTCAACTTTTCTGATATAGTTTCTATAACAATCATCAAAGAGATTACTGCAGCGTGTACGAAGCATTTCATATTCTAAACGATCACGGGGATTTCTGTATTTTTTATATTTCAGCCTAAGTTTGTCTTTTTCCTTCAAAAGTAGGATTAAATTTTTGCTAAACCACGGTGGGTACACTTTTTTTCTGTGTTTTCTTCGAGGGACGTGCCGTTCTATAATTTTATTAATTGACTCATAAAATTGAGCTACCATTTCGTTGATATCGCGAGACTTGCCGAAAAGCTTGTCCCACTCAACAGCTTTAAGTTCTTGTAGAATACTGTCATGGTCTGCTCTGTAATAGTTGAGATCTGTACGAGGAATTGGTGATAGCAGGTCACTAGTCGAACAACTAAGTGAGATATCTAGCGGAGGGTGATGGGGATCAAGTTTGCTTATGAGGGTAGTGGATTTTGTAACTTTCCATGGAAGATTACAAAGGACTAAATCGAGGATTCGATCCAGGGAGTTTTTAATTCCGTTACACTGAAGCAGCCCAAAGATTGCAGTGAAGTCGGTGAGCGCGTGGCCAAGGCTGTTTAGACTAGTGGTATCAGCTGATAGCATACCATCATCACTGTTTATGGACCAAGGTATAAGACCCAGATTAAAATCTCCTACCACGAGGACATCGTCTATCTCATTGAGGACTTCACTTGCCTTATCCAGAAAGCTATTTAGACAATTAAAATTTACAGGTGGAGGTAAGTAAACACAACATAAGCCTAAGCGCATGGGTTTTTTGTTGTAAGTGCATTCTATGATCACCCATATATCCTCACAATCGCTATCCCAATCTATCATTCTGACTGATTTAATTTTTTTTGTGATAGCAATGAGTACACCTCCGCCAGTAGTTTTACTACCGAACTGACACTGCCGATCTCTACGATAGACTTGGTACCTAGAATCGATGAATTCATTATTAGTAATATCATTGTTCAACCACGTTTCGGTAAAAATTAACACATCATAATTATCTTGTAAGATGTTTTTGTAAATATCACTGGTCTTAGTTCTCATTCCTCTAATGTTTTGGTAATATATACTTAGCTCTGCAATGAATAAAACACAACACACATTGTCAAAGTCAAGGTGAGTGCGGTTATAGCTTGGCTAGGTCAGCTTCACTTTTAATCACGATAGATGGGGATCCGTCGTTTTTCCTGACATTAATACGCCCATTTCTCACCCACACGTATCTATATGATTTGTCGCGGGCAGACATTCTTGTCTGGGCATGTAGATGTTTAGCAGCTGGAGAAAGATGTTCTGACACGAAGATAGGAGAATTCTCACCCGCTAATCCAATATGGCTCGTGTTCAGCTTATCCTTCGGATTTGCTTTATTGAAAACCGTGACAGCAGTTATAAGTCCATCTCTGTGGTTAGATGTACGCAGCTTCGCTATAATCGCGCGTGGACGTTGGTTAGAAGGGTCCATTTTGGCCACCCTCTTGCACATAATTATATCGTTCTCCTCCAGCGGATATGATACAGCACTGCAGAGCTGGGTCAGCGTCTTGGGAAGACTCTCGTTTCGGAACTCGGGGACGCACGTAACTTCAATGTTACACTCCCGAGAGTGTTGCTCGAGTGACGATAATCTGGTCGACAAATCAGAAACTTTCGACTTTAAATCCACATTCTCTTTCCTTAGCAAGTGCATTTCAGAATCGTAAGTAGACATCTTGTTACTTATCTCATCATACTTAGCATTTAGGAACTCAACGCTAGCCAGGATAGCCTGGTTAGTTTCCCTCACATGTTCAATCTCGCTCCTCATAAGCTCGCGTAGCTTCTTGGATAGTTTTGTTTCCAGTGTCTGATACCAACCAGGCAAGTTCTCAGTTTGGTCTGAGTCAGTATTTCCATCAAGTTGCGGTACTGTGGGTGGCTGCTGCCTAAGTTGAGTATTTACACGTACTGGTGTGTGGTCATTTTTTGGCTCCTTCGGCTTTTTAGCGACGCATGATGGGCAAAGCCATCCAGCTACGATATTGTCGGACGGTGAAGAGCGGATTTTATCCCGACGAGGGCGGATACATTGGTCGTGATATTGCAAGTCACACTCACTGCATATTAAAGCTTTGTCGCTCCTTCCAATCGCAGCATGACAACATGCGTAATGAACTTTGGGATCGAAGGGCGGTTCTTTAGACTTGGCGGGCTTGCCAGAGCTGGGTTTTCCGTTGGGCATTCTTGGTGATGGAGCTTAGGCCCAAAAAGAGAGAAGAAAAGGAACCCCAAAAAGAAATCGGTAAATTATAGTAAATTGTAGATGCTCTCAGGCGATTCGTAGCACTACGCAAACGCGTAATTCCGTAGCACCGCGGACAGCCTATGCGTAGCACTCTTTCGTAGCGGCAGCGGGTGACGTAGCCGTGTGATGTAGTAGATGCCTTTTTAGTTAGCGGCACAATGTAGTCAGTAGATTCGAGCTGCCAGTTCCAGTCCACCTTAGCGGCGCGGTTAAGACTGCCGGGCAGGTTGGCCCTCAGCAATTCGTCGCAGGATCGAGACTCACCGCGACACGTGCAGATTAAGACTTTTAATTGGGTTTGACTTCACTTCGACGGCTGTCGTGGGTCCCGGCGGCTTCCAAATCGCAGCGGGCGACGTAGAGGGCGAGTGACGCAGGTGGTGACAGGGACGCAGCAATACACGATCAAATATGGCGCAGAGCACCAATGGCACACAGCACAAGATAGTAAGAGAGGATCCGATAAATTGATTAATATAATATTAAAAAAAAACAACAAATATTTGAGTAACCAACAGCACGACCACTCTCAGCGAACTGAGATTCCAGGCGATATGAAAGAGAAAGGGGTTTATGCTCGTTAAAATAGACTGCTAACAAGCAAAACTATAACCGGAAGACGAAAAAAGCTATTTGATAAAGTTATGCGCTAGTAAGTTGATAGTATCCATAATTAGTGAAATAAATTAAAATTATTTTTCTAGTTATATATAAAACGGGTCTAATTGCAATGAATACCCGATTATTAGACCCGTTTAATGTATGACTATTTAGGAGCAACACGAGTCCTAAAAATACTAAATTACTACGGGTCTGCAAGTGATGTAAATTACTTCGGCCAGATGTCGCTGCCTGTACGTAATACAGAGAAGTTTGTAAAGAGGCTCGAAATTGCCCATTAGCTCAGCTGGGCAGTTAGCCAAAGGTCGCGGGTTTAAGTCCCGGCATGGGTGGAATTTTTAGCCTCTAAATAGGTTTTTAAAATTGTCCTCAGCACGGGTTAGTGCATCAAAAAGAATATAAAATACTATTTTTTTCTGTCGCTTAGAACTCAGTTTTTTTCCTTTTTATTAGAATACTATACCAAAAAAAAAACTAGAGACCATACTTTTTCGGATGATTTTGTTAGTTCACAGTTGCTGGAGTTGCAAGTGACTTGCTGCGAAAAAGTTGTCTCCTAAGGTTTTGCATGTAAGTTGAATAGTAAGGTATTAGTAGCTACCCTGAAGGTCAGTGTTAGGTTTAATATTGTTCTGTTAATGCAATTTTGAAAAACTAATATCAAACTATTGCAAAAAAAAAAAACGTTTGTGGTAGATGGAAGTTCGCTTGATATGTAAACAATCCCTTGATAAAATCGTTCTAACAATATTGCATACTACACGATAATGCATACCTCCCGTTTCTTGTCTTTGATGTTAAGTAAAAAAATACATTTATATCTAGTGAAGATTACATTCCGAACAGTGTTTAGTCAAACAATCGCTAAGCACGTTAAGTTGGCAGCACTTTCCGCCATTTTTAGGGTTCCGTAGTCGGCAAGGAATCCTACTAGTTTCGCCATGTCCTCCGTCCGTCTGTCTTTCTGTCTGTCTGTCTGTCCGCCACCTAGCTCAAAGACGATTAGTGCTAGAAAGTTGAAACGTGGCAAAGACATACATATTAATCACGCTGACGAAAGGATAAAATAAAATCTTTAAAAAAATCCCTGCACCTAAATTAGGGGTGCAATTTTTTTCTCACTTACATCATAATGTGGGATATCGGTGGATTGGTCGTTTAAAAATATTGTAGGTATAGGAAAACCATTTTTTGATTTATGGTTCCGTTTGCGATATGGGCGTTCCTCCCTACTCGGACTAAATGCGCCCCCCTTCTCCTGGCTAAACTATAGAAACCTGAAAAAATTCAGGGCAGTTACACATACAATGAACTTAAAAGGAAAACAATCACGGCTAGTAGGCTTTACAAGTTAACGAGTAATAGGCGACCAACTTATAAAAGAAAAACTTCGTACAAAATCCATTGAAAATTACTTTCATGAAGTTGTTTGTTCTGTAAAGCAGATAAAAAACCATATTTCGCGTGTGGCCCGACATCCACTTAGCTGGTTTTTTTTTGAGGTGTTTATGGCGTTACCTATTCTGTCGTGCATCCATAAATGCAATTTCAGAGGATGACGTCACCCGGTGAATTTAGGGATCCCGAAATATTAAATTAATGTCCTTTATATTTAACAACGAGCTTTACGAATTCCTAGTCCTACCACATTAAACAATATAAGGACTTGCATGATAATTTGCTATCATGATAGGGACTTATGATATTAATCTCCGGTGTCTCACTGATTAACAAGCTGTTAATGTACTGTTGTTGACATCTGTCAGTTAAACAAAGTGCAAACAAAAAAAAAACACTTGACATCTGTTCACAGTAGATTAATAGATTGTGTACCTACGGCGAATTGGGGTTAAGTCTCATTTCAATTGTGCCCGGGGACCAATCAACTCACCGCAAAGCTAAACAGACTTAACTATAGCTAACGCATTGATTCCCAAGGGAAGTTAACCTGTTGTGCGGTCCCAGGTGGCCGGGATTAAGGCATAACCCTCTGTCCTGACAAGGGTTAGTAAGACCCCACTGCTTCTAGTTTGTGCGCAATAAAGGCTTTATCTGCAGAGGGTTAAGGTCACGGAATTCGAAATCGAGTTGCAGGAAGTTGCTCGGGGCTATTTTACATTAACAGGTTTCGGTGGGGTATTTTGTATTTAGGTAGTTCGAGGCTGCAAATAAATTGGCTATTATTTAATACCACATAAACAAAGGCCTAATTTAAATCATACCACATTCTCTCAAATTTGTGGCGCATAGAAATTATAAAATAGTTTGAGCTGATTTTGCACCCGCGATTGCTTGAAAACTACATAATTTTTGGTTTATTTATATATGCATTTTATATTCTGGTCAATATTTATAAATTTCATAAAAAAAATTATGTAACTATTTTTAAATGTAGGCTATATACGTCCCACTGCAGGGCACAGGCTTTCCCTCAGAGAGAGAGAGTATGGTCTTAATTACCACGTGTGCCCACCGCAGATTGGCAATTTCAAGCGCTGAGGTATGCGAACACCTCAGGTCTCAGGTTTCCTCACGATGTTTTCCTTCAAGGTTAGCGAGGAGTATATACTCGTAAGTAATCTAAAAACAAAATTTATTTTTTATATAATTAACAATAAAAATCCCAGCAGTGGGATAGGAACTCGCCGGCGTGCGTGCAAGTCCTACTCAGTAAGCTTCATGGCGTAGGCATTAGAGGAAATGCACTGGAGTGGCTAAAATCTTACCTTTGTAATAGAAAATAGTACATAGAAATAGAATTCATAGATAAACAAACAAATGAAATAAAAAACGAAATTTCCCTCCTAGAAACAAATTAGTCGATACCCCAAGTAGCGTAATTGGGTGTGTTCTTTTTATCATATACATCAACGACTTACCAGCTATCTATCTTATTCGCAGATGATGTCTCCTTGCTATTCAAATTTCCTAAAAGTAATGACCGGGAAAATGGCTCAAACATAATGGAAACTTTTAACAAAATAAAACTTTGGCTCTACCACCACAACCTCGAAATGAACAATAAAAAAACAAAAATAATACAGTTTAAACCCTACCAAAAACAAGAAATTTACATAAAATCAAATTACGAATTCCCTAAATATTGAAGAAGTAAATGAATTTACTCTGCTGGGAGTAACGCTAGATACGCATTTAAACTGGAAAAAACATATCGAGAAAACCAAATCAAAACTAGCCCAGTTTACATTCGCGCTTAGGGTATTAAAATGTAACACCAGAAAAGATTGCGCCTTATCTGCATATTACGCCTATGCATATGCTTGGCTGAGGTACGCAATAATTTTATGGGGCCACAGTACTGATGCTCAGGATTTGTTTATACTACAAAAGAAATGTCTACGCATTATTGTGAACATCGCACAACGACAGAGCTGTAAACCCTACTTTATACAAGAAAATATACTTACCTTACCGTCAATATATATTCTAGAAGCCACTCTATTTGTACACAAAAATATGAATCTCTTCGAGCAAAATAAAAATTAACGTCGTAAAAACAAATTGGTCCTTCCCCCACCCAAATTAGAAATTTTCAAGAATAGCCCACAGTATGGATGCATACTCATTTACAATAAACTACCGGACAGTCTTAAAAATGAAAAAAAATACACAAGATTTAACACTCAACTTAAAAATCTACTAATGAGAATGTGCTACTACTCCATAGATGAATATATGGGTGATAAAGAATTATAACAACCTAGGTATAAAAAGAAAACTAGCTTAATATCTTAGCTGTAAATTTTGATTTATTTAAGTACATGCATGTTCTACAATTGTATACGCCACACAAGTCAATCTGCTGGGATACCGCCGTTTAGCCAAAGTATTTTTCGCCAAATTTTACTTCCCAATAAACTTATGGCATCAGTTTCATTTCCCAAATGAAACTTTAGCAAGTTTTCATTTCGCATTTTATTCATTTGGTCAAATTATCATTCCGCATAATTTTACTGCGTCAAGTTTTATTAAGACAAACGTTTATTATGCTAACGTTTTATTTTGGCAAGCGTTATATAGCAAATAATTGTTTGATAAAAAAATAGGTTCGGGTGTTAGTTCTTTTTTTTTATATAAAAGCGAAAAAAAATATTTCACTAAAAAACTTAGTTTTGAGTCAAACAAAAAAAATTTTTTTCTAGTTTACATTTCGCATTTTATTCATTTGGTCAAATTATACTTTTGACTGAATAATGCTTGGTAAAATGAATTTTGACCAAGTATTTATTTGGTAAACAATAACTTGCCATAATAACTTTTGCTAACTGTTTATTTGCTTTAAGTTGTTTTGAGAAATGTTTTTTTGCCAAGTGATAATTTGCGGAAAATAGTTTGGGAAGTAATACTTTGGGAAACGATTTTTGGCAATACATTAGTAAACCCAATCTGCTATACCCTAACAGGGTTCATGTTCAACTAGTTAAGTAACTTTTGCATATTTTCGAGATTGTTCATGAAATGCATTGAATAAATAAAATGAAATGCATGCAACGACTAATAAATTATTGATGAAGCGAAAGACATCTGTCAGGATCGTGGCTAGTAGCAGACCCTAGTCTTAGCCTACCGCTGTGGGATCATCATCATCATCATCAGCCTATGCTTGTCCACTGCTGGACATAGGCCTCTCTTATAGCACGCCACTGAGCACGGTTCTCGGCTACTCTCATCCAGCTCTTGCCAGCCGCCCTGTGAAGATCATCGCTCCACCGAGTCTGAGGACGGCCTACACTACGTTTACCGATCCGCGGTCTCCACTCGAGAACTCGTCTACCCCATCGGTTATCAGTTCTTCGGATAATATGGCCGGCCCACTGCCACTTCAGCATGCTAATTCGGTGGGCTATGTCGGTGACTTTGGTTCTCTGATCACCTCGTTTCGAATCATCTCGTTTCGAATTCGATCTTTCAGAGAAACCCCGAGCATATCCTGTGGGCCGCTGTGGGATACAGGTGTGATTTTATGTTATGTTGTTGTGTAATAATAATACAAATCTAAATACATTTTTTTTAATTAGTCTTTTTTTTTCTATTGGCCGTATTTGCCGATTTTCATTGTTTTTTCTTCCATTTGACGTCCGTGGTGCATGCCAACGGTTGTTATCGGTTGTTCTCGCCTTACAACGACGATGGCAAGAGAATATAATGAAAGCTAACGGGAAAAATCACAATTGTAACAACTAAACTTTGTCCATTATCTCGTCAACTGGCGCTTTTTATTGGTGAAAGGGTGCAACCAACGCTTCGCCGCAAGTCTTCGCCACATTCTGCCGTCTCGTCGCCGACTGAACCTGAGACCGATCCGGATAAGCCACAGGCATTGACATTGGAAATTTCTTTTCGTTCGCTCCAGTGTAGGCTCCATTTTCACAAAAAAATGCTATCCCCTTATATCTCGGAGTGTTGTGAAGATATGATATTAAAAAAAAAGACTCAAAAGACGCGTATTCACGAGAGCTGTTAAAAGGTGCAAAAATAGTTATTCGAGAAAGTCAAAAACGAAAAAGGTTATGACAGAAATAATAAAAAAGAAAATCCGAACTTCGTGTTTTTGGCCCAATGCAGGACATAGGCCTCCCTCATGGTTTTCCAAGCTTCCCGGTTTTGTGCCGCCCGCATTCAGTGACTCCCCGCCACTGTAACCAGGTCGTCTGACCCTGTAGTTGTATCAAAATCGGTATTAAAATTTATATTGTTGAGAAAAAACATCTCTCTCCGAGAAGGCTTCTCGCCCTGAATATAGAAAATATACATTTTATGTAATGCAACAATTAACGCAACAACTGGACCGTCAATTTAGTTAGATGAATATGACTCATCATGAAAGTATTAAAAAAAAATTAATAAAAAATTAAAACCAACTTTGAAACACCACAGCACTAAAAATTTAGAATTTATTTAAATTATAATTTGCAGTCGGTGCCCAAAATATATCTGCTGGTCAAGAAACCGGGCACCGACTTTACTTTTTATTAATTTTTTTTTTTTCAATTTTTTGTGTGGGAGCCGGAGAAAAATATACGAGTCCCTTATAACCGTAATTTACCCTACTTAATTCGTTGCTTTAAAATTTGACGTACTCAATTTCCATCTCCAAAAGTCTTCACCAGAACATCACCAAATTACCTTGGGACTACTTTATGAAACATACGGAGATTACTAAAGGATGTGCCTCATTAGGCCTTATTTACTGTTGTCCATAGAAGAGTTCCGTTCTCCATCTCTGAAAGTCTTCATCAGATCTTCACTTAATTAAAATGGGACCAATGGGACGTTACATCTATTCGAACAAAAAAAAAGAATTGTCGAAATCGGTTAAGATTTGACGGAGTTATGGAGGAACATATCCAAAAAAAACCCCGTCGAATTAATAACCTCCTCCTTTTTTGAAGTCGGTTAAAAAGTAGTTGTTTGGACGTACGACTAACGTCAATACGTATATGAATTAATTTGGGCATACAGATAGGTAATATCCTAGATTAAAACATATATAACTTTTTATCAAAATGTCGTATCTAAATAATGAGCAGCTCACTGCTTCATATCTTCGATTCTCCTAATGATGGCTTAGAAAGACACTAAAATGCCAAACGTTTAGGTATGGACGAGCCATTAAGAAGGATTTTCAGGGCCATTAGTGTGAAAATCGATTTCTATCGCGAAAACCATCTCCCGCCAAACGCTTTTGTCAGAGTAAAGCGATGCCACTTAAATACACGTAAGGTTCAGTTCACTTTAGTTATTGATGGTTTAAATTCTCTCCGTTCTAAGTTCAATGAAACTATTGTGAGATTGAAAAGAAGTTTTCGAATCTAATTTATAACATTCTCAACTAAAATGTCGGTTCCTGGTTTGTTCATAATAGGTTCATAAAAGGTTAGAGCTAACATTTGTAATTATTTGTAGATTTTAAACAGTTTAACACTGTCCACTTGTATCAAAATCTCTCCTTCAAAGCCATAAAAAATATAAGTGACTTTTTTTCATAAAAAAGAGCAAATGGCGTTTCGTAGCAAATCAACCAGTCCAGACAGTCATGAAAGAGTACTTTGAAATAGTTCAATAACCGAGTATCTACCTAAAAACGAGTCGCTTACAAAATATATTTAAAAAAAAAATACGAATTCTACGACTAGTCTGCATAATATCTTCTACTGATGTTGGAGCCAGACACTCATTTGCTAACATTTGACGGTAGATAAGACATATTATATATAACGAGCGTGTGTGGCTGGCTGGAAGGCCCTGTAAGGGACGTCACAGGTACCCAAAACTAAAATAATTTCAGCGACCAATGAATGTTGATGAAGAGAATGAAGTGCTAAGCTCTGAGATCTGCTTACCCCTTCGGGTACAAGCGTGATTCTATACATACGTACGTCCGCGTATCCAACACGTACTTGGTTTTTTAATGGCATCTAAAAAACCTCATTAAAACTGTTAAGCATAAAATATATTCATAAATATAATAAAAAAACTTACACAGCTTACCCAAATAAGTGCCACGATTTATAACAATTTTAATAAAATCTAAGTTACATTTGACTATCCTGGCATTGGTTTGAATTTATATTGTTCACAAATTGCTTTATCGTTCAAAATTAATATTATTAATATTATTAATAATATGATGTCATGATACCTTTAAAATCGGAAGTTCCGCTGTCACTATTCAAAAGTAAATGATCGTTAGGTTGGCATCACTGCGTAAGTGTACATACTTGCACAGAAATCATAAATTAGTTTTAAACGCCAATAAAACGGGCTAAACGCTGGCATTACGGCTGAAACTTAATGAATGCCCCTTCAACACCAGCAATAATTTAACTCAACGAAAATGATACGTGAAATAATTTCACACCAGTTTCCCTTGAATATTCAGAACTATTAGTACCTACCAGAAAACAGCAACAGTTTATTAATAATTTCGATAAAATAGTCTGCAAATACGAATCAAATTCAAACGTATTTCACAGCGACATTGGTTCTAAATTCAAAAGCTCCCATTAGTTTATAGGATATGTCGCCGGATTCATCATATAGATTCACACTCTCCGGAAGACATAAGAAGGTATCTGCGATAAGTTCGATACCTGTGTTCAGATGGCGTGCTTTCTCATTAGATCTAGGTCACTTTAAAGAAACTTCATAGTGTTAAGGGCATGCGTGATACCTAAAGAGCTGTTCATTTATTTGTCAAATTGAACCACTTTTTGCCTCTTCTTCCTGTATGTGCGAGACGGACTCGCTTTTGATGAAGCGAAAGACGTTCGTCATGACTGTGGCAAGTGGCAAGCCCTGGTCTCTGCCTACCACTCCGGGATGCAGGCTTGAATATATGTATGTAACTATATATGTGGTTTTTTTACCATCATAACAATGTTTATTAATTGAACTCTTCGTTTCAAGGTCATAATCTAACAGGTTAAAACATTAAATCTGTCGCACGAATACAATTTTCAGCATCATAGATTTTATATTTTTTTAGCAAGAGCAAAAGATGTATTAGTGAAGGGCAAGATAAAGAGTACCCGAAACCGGATAATAGCAATGACTAATGAATATTTGAATATTAATAAAGGGAAAGAGGATTTTCAGGGTCGTGGCAGGTGGCAGACCCTGGTCTCTACTTACTCCTGTGGGATACAGGTATTAACTTATTTATGTATGCATGGAAATACAAAAACCGGCCAAGTGCGAGTCGGACTCGCGCACGAAGGGTTCCGTACCATTATCTATACAACATTAGACACAAAGATAAAAAAACAGCAAAAAAAATCACGTTTCTTGTATAATTTTTTTTTTTCCAGTATTTCTATAGCGTCAACAGAAATACATAATATGTGAAAATTTAAACTCTCTAGCTGTTACGGTTCTTGAGATACAGCCTGGTGACAGACAGACGGACGGACGGATGGACGGACAGACAGACAGCGAAGTCTTAGTAATAGGGTCCCGTTTCTACCCTTTGGGTACGGAACCCTAATAAGTGACGGTCCGTATTTATTTTATTTAACAGCTGACGTCACGCCATTAAATCTGTCTCACTCGCTTCTTCTCGTAGATAGTGTGGCAGTGGCATTATAACACCTATTCTGAGTTCGCCTGTGAGAGTGAATTTATCGCGCTGTTTATTTATTTAATCGGTCGTTAGTTCATCTGGTGGCTCGAGTAAGCTTCCAGACGGAGACCTCACCATGATTGACGGAAATAAATAGCCTTCTAATCGACGCTCTTGTTAATTACTTGTTAAGTGCCTGGTTCTGAAGCTATGGTCGGGGTAAGTGTACTTGTGAAATTACCTACCCAGATGTAATATGACAACTTGCAAGTTTTAAGCACAACCATTTTATTTGCAGGAAACTTGCGAGTTAACGCTCGCCAAAAAATATTATATCTAGGTAGTTAGTTAATAGTTTCTGCAAATCTGACACTTTGAAAAACTTATTTACTAATTACTTAGTTACTACTTGGGATATTTTGTAATTGTTTATTAATTTACGGCGAAAGAGCAATATTACTTCTAATCTTCATCATCATTCAGCCACAAGAAGTCCACTGCTGTACATAGGCCTCCTCCATGGATTTCCAAAAAGACCGGTTGGAAGCGGCCTGCATTACTTCTAATACAAGGCCCTTATTGTGAAGCAGCGATATGTTCGGAGGCGTCGTCAACGTCGCGCTTGAGCACGACAATTCACTCGAATCTAGCGACAAATGCGGTTCTTTTTTGAATATTTTCGAAATTTCCTGCCACTGAGTAATGTACGCTAGAAATGCGTAGCGACAATACCGATTTATACGGATTGAGATTCGGATTTTGACACCGACAAGCGATTATTACGCGATCGCTACTTCTGATAATGTCGCAATTTTAGGGTTCGGTACCCGAAGGGTGCTAAACGGGACCCTGTTACTAAAACTTCACTGTCCATCTGTCTGCTTGTCACCAGGCTGTATATAATCATGAACCGTGATAGCTAGGCAGTTGAAAAGAAAATTTCACAGATGATGTATTTCTATTGTGCTATAACAACAATAATAAAAACAGAATAAAATGAATATTTAAGGGGGGCTCCCATACAACAAGCGTAATTTTTTGCCGTTTTTTGCTCGATATTAATGACGGCAACAGGTAGACGCCTGAAATATTCACAGAATATTTAGTTCTATATTCGTTTTAAAAATAAATAATTAATTTAAAATAAAATAAATATTTAAGGTGGGCTCCCATACAACAAACGTGATTTTTGCCGTTTTTTCTCGATCTTTGTGTCTAATGTTGTATAGATAATGGTACGGAACCCTTCGTGCGCGAGTCCGACACGCACTTGGCCGGATTGTTTTTTTCATAATAAGGGACCAGATGTAAAATTAAAGGAGTCGTAACCAATAATTATTATCACGGAACAAGGATTTTTTTTTATGAAGCGGATGAGGTTTCTAAGGTGACAAACCCCATTTGTCTACCCCTCCGGGATACAAGCTTGAGTTTATGTAATGCAATGTAGATAAATTCTAATTGAAACTTATTAATATCATCTTGCTGTCAC
The DNA here is from genome assembly GCA_963969515.1 of Yponomeuta evonymella. Taxonomy (NCBI): domain Eukaryota; kingdom Metazoa; phylum Arthropoda; class Insecta; order Lepidoptera; family Yponomeutidae; genus Yponomeuta; species Yponomeuta evonymella. The sequence goes on along the minus strand of OZ018343.1, from coordinate 20,322,750 downwards.
TGATAAATAAGAAGTTATGATTTTTTTTCTAATTTAAAAATGGTTATTGGCTCTGCTCAAAAGCTGGGTTTTGGCTACTTACAGCAATTACGTTTTCCTACGTCGATATAGCCCTTAGATGGGTATTTTGAAAAATTAACAAAAAATTGTGGAATGTTGTGGACTGCAGAGTAGTGACTAGAATTGAGAAAGGAATGCTTTGTTGGTTTGGACGTGTGGAGAGAATGAAGGAAGAAAGATTGACGAAACAAATATATCGAACGAATGTGTGTGGAAGGGCCGGTAAGGGACGTCCCAGGTGGACATACTTCGACCAAATAGGGCATCTATTAACAAAGGGCAAGATAAAAAGTAACCGAAACCAGCATGCCTGCATGCAACGACTAATGAATGAAAATGATCTGTCAGGATCGTGGCATGTGGCAATCCCTAGTCTCTACCTACCCCTCTGCTATACAGGCATACATTTACGTATGTATGTATTAAATATGGCCCTTAAATGGGTATTTTGAAAAATTAACAAAATAGGTATCTCCCAAACCAAATCCATGGTGCGCCACCATACTTAAAGCTCACCTGAGGTCTAAGCTGTGGCCTGGAAACAAAACATTTGCAATAAAAGCACAACACAACATTCCATTCTTTGTGAACAATATGAACAATGTGAACGACGACCTCGTGGCGCAGCGGTAGTGCATCTGCATACCATGCGAGAGGTCCTGGGTTCGAATCCCGGCTGGGGACAAAAAAAAACCCCAGGTCTTGGATGTTTACATGTTTGTGATGTCGTTGTTTATGGTTCCCACAACACAGGGTATCCTAGTGTGGGGCCAGACGCAATCTGTGTGCCTGTATGTAAATGTTTATGTTTATGTTATGTAATATTGATGAGCTTATCACTTTTCGTATGAAGGGTTTACTAATGTATTGCCAAAAATCGTTTCCCAAAGTATTACTTCCCAAACTATTTTCCGCAAATTATCACTTGGCAAAAAAACATTTCTCAAAACAACTTAAAGCAAATAAACAGTTAGCAAAACTTATTATGGCAAGTTATTGTTTACCAAATAAATACTTGGTCAAAATTCATTTTACCAAGCATTATTTAGTCAAAAGTATAATTTGACCAAATGAATAAAATGCGAAATGTAAACTAGAACAAAAATTTTTTTGTTTGACTCAAAACTAAGTTTTTTAGTGAAATATTTTTTTTCGCTTTTATATAAAAAAAAAGAACTAACACCCGAAGTTTCAGGATGGAGCGTCGCTGCGCTCCGCTCCATCCTGGAACTTCGAACCTATTTTTTAATCAAACAATTATTTGCTATATAACAATTGCCAAAATAAAACGTTAGCATAATAAACGTTTGTCTTAATAAAACTTGACGCAGTAAAATTATGCGAAATGATAATTTGACCAAATGAATAAAATGCGAAATGAAAACTTGCTAAAGTTTCATTTGGGAAATGAAACTGATGCCATAAGTTTATTGGGAAGTAAAATTTGGCGAAAAATACTTTGGCTAAACGGCGGTATCCCCGTATGAAGACTATCCCCCGGTTTCTCGTACACTAACAAGCTGTTAATCTACTGTCAGTGGTCAGTGTCACTGTCAGTGGTTTTTTTGTATGCACTTTGGTCAATTGACAGCTGTTAACAGTACATTAACAGCGTTAGTGTACGAGAAACTGAGGGTATGTCTTTACAACTCAGTGTTTATGGCAACACAAGTATTTTGTCACATTTCCGCGCTTTAAGTTGGTAATACTGAATTCTCTCTCTGTGTGACGATATCCATGGCGCGTGTGTTGTGTTTAAAAATAAATTCTCTGGTCGCTAGTACTGCCTTTGAAATCTACAATCCACTTGCTTCACCCTGAGCCATCTTCTAACACTCAGCACAGCTTTATCTATGATTCCTGCCTATAACTATATTATTATCTACCTATAGATAATTCTGCTGGATATAGTTTTATATTCTGGATAATCTGGATACCGTTAACCCCGTAGGGTAACAACTCACAGTTAATGTGCATCTTTACGTTCTATTCTACGTTTGATAATTTTTCCAAAGATATGATTTGCCTATGACATCGCTTTCGCCCAGAGTTTTAATTATGTAAATGTACAAACGCCTAATTTCAAGATGATTGGATAATAATAGGGGTTGCACAAAATGATCACTTAGTATTCGCCTTTGCAACATCGAATTGTCATATTAAACTATAAATTACACTTCTATGAAATAGTGAGTACTTCTGTTGCACGTATTTGGTACCTGTAGCAGGCACAGGCAAAGTTTCGCCTTGATTTAGTGCGGCGGGTGCTGCGGTAGGCACGCGCTCGGCGCTCGGCTAGTCGGGATTAACGGATGAGCTGAAAAGGGTGGAAGTGTATTGTAGTGGGTGGATTGACGTGAATAATATCGCACGATACTTGCTTGTGTCGTATCAACGGTGGCACTATGCCTACCGCAGCACCACAAGCCGATATCTTTGCTAGTCATTGGGAGGATGTTAAGAAAGATTGCCTGGCGATTTGTGAGAAAAATGAGTGATTTTATTATAATCTATTGACATTTTGATGCATCGACATAGATTTATTTAAATTAAATTATTGACATTGATAAATTATCATAATGGTGTTTCGTTAAGTTTCTCTACTTCTTTTTAAATTATCTATTCGAATTTATTGACATCTCAATGAAATTGTATAACAATAGTAATTGTCGTCTTGATTTACGAGCTATGTTCCCCCTTCTTTCTGTAAATACTTACTAAGGAAGTAAAAATTATTTGAATTAGTATTCGAGCATGCAATTAATTACGCAATTGTCATATGTACTGTAATTTTATTATAGAATTTGCAAATAAAGAGAATTAATAATATGCATTGAGTGCATATCTAGACCTGCGCCAAACGCTTCATTGTAAAGCAAAGAGCCATTTAGTAATTTTTTCATTTAGTGAACTAGGTAGTTCTTTTAAGAAGTTCATAGATTACATTTTGGTTCGTTCTTGTATCGTTCGATTTACGTTAGATCGTGAATGGCATAAATGAGCGAGTTGGTAAATGAATAACAAATTAGTCTTAGATGACGGATGAATTAAACGCTTATTATTTTAATTGCTTATCAGTTTTGGTATAAACTATAGCTTTCCCTTTTTTTAGTGAAAAGCATTTCATGTTGACTATCGATGAAAAAATCCGAAAATAAGCAAGACTTATAAAACAAAACAAACATTGTCGGGGCTAATCTCAGTGGCGCCATCTGTAATTAGTTTCGTATTGCCATCCCCATTAAACGAACCAATCCTTTTCAACAACCTCTTTTTTTCTTATAAATAAAGCTCACATTATTTTCGGCCTATCAGACTAAAAAAAAACATCGTTGAGATCGCATAGAAAAAAGATTTTCTTGTCTTGTTTCTAACCTCCATGGTGCCTACCTACCAAAGTGGTTACCATGGAGGTCAGTGAAATTCTTTCTTCTGAGAGTGGCCACGCAAGGACGAAGAACAAAGCAGATTTCCATCTCCCAGTAGCATAGCATAGAGGTCAGCTAAATACTGCTTGTCACCCAGCTAGCAGAAGTTATAAAAATTTAAAAGAAACGTTTTCTATTATTTAAAAATAATAATAATTTTTTAAATAGAGAAATTATTTCTCTATTTTAAAAATAAGAACTAAGTAAATAATATCTCTATGTTGAACATAATATTGTTAGATGCATTTGCCTGCCTTCATGTAGTATTTGATACTGAACAATGTATATTTTTTTTGTGATGTTATATTGATGATAGTTATTTTATGTTCATGAGTTTTACAAACGAAATTAATAATGTGGTTGCAAAGTGCCCAAATTTTTATCTTCTAATTTAAATTTTGAAATTTTCATTCTTCCTCTTTTGTGTTAACAATTTTCTTTTTACCGAGGCTTAGCGAGAAAAACTTTCGGGAAAGGATTTGATTTGGTTCCTTACAAATTTATAATTAAGTTATAATACCTATTTCTACCCAACCTGGCTTGAAGACAATCCTGATTAAGCCTTTATCGCGCCATCTTACTTTTTTTAGTAGTGCGAATATGAGAAAACGTATTTAAACGTGCGAAATATTATATCATCTTTACCAAATCCATTGTTCTTGTAAAATTATAAATTGAACGTCGTGTCATAACAGCTCCCCTGTGTTGCAAATGAATGAATGTAAGTAGATGCTTGTTTTTAGGGTTCCGTACCCAAAGGGTAAAAACGGGACCCTATTACTTCGCTGTCTGTCTGTCCATCCGTTCGACTGTCTGTCACCAGGCAAGAACCGTGATAGCTAGAGAGTTGAAATTTTCACAGATTATGTATTTCTGTTGCCGCTATAACAACAAATACTAAAAACAAAATAAAATTATTTAAGGGGGGCTCCCATACAACAAACGTGATTGTTTTTGCTGTTTTTTATCTTTGTGTCTAATTTTGTATAGATAATGGTACGGAACCCTTCGTGCGCGAGTCCGACTCGCACTTGGCCGGTTTTTTTCAATATTTCAAAGAAAATTTTAGTTAGATTGAAACAATATTCAAAAAGTTATTTATCGCACAATAAACAACGGCAGGCATACTACTGATGAGTATTTTATTTTTGAACGTTGGGTGATGTCGAAAGGGGTAGTGCCGGAAAAAAAAAAAATGAACAAAATTACATATTGTATTGTATTTAAAGATTTATTAAAGAAAGAAAATAACAAATAGGTTGACAGCTTTGCAAAACTGCGCAACAGTTTATCGGCAGTTATTGACTTGTATAAGTGGCATTGTTGTATTTAAGCAATCACAGCTGATCAAGCCAAACCCCCGCCGCCCTTCTCTTAAACATTTTTTTTGTAATTCTATTTTTCTCACAAAAAAGTTCTTTAGGCAATGTGTTATTTAGTTTAGGAACAATATGTTATGCAATTCTCCCCCCGTTGTAATTGTTAGGTTTCGTGACAGTGGTAGCGAAGTTCCCATATTTTCTCCTAGCACTTCGTATAACACAGGTTTAGTTAGTACAATTTTATCGTTGCGAAAACAGTGTACTGCTAATTCTAGGTCTATTTTATTATTCACTGGTAAAATCTTACACAATTTAAAGACTAAATATAAAACATCCAATATAAACATAATTCACATGTTACTACCTATTTATATAATTACAATAAGTTGCAATCACGTTAATACATACATAAACTCACGCCTGTATGCCGAACGGGTAGGTAGAGATCAGGGTTTTCCGCTTGCCACGATCCTGACAAACTTGTTTCGCATTTGCATACTAGTAGATTTTAGCCTATTAGATTAGGACCTTGAAAAGAACAATTAAAAACCGTGTTATGGTGGTCCGATCGAGTCATTTAGAATTCTACAGATGAATACAAATAGAGGCTGATAAACGAAAGCGTGACCTGACAAATTAGCGGGAAATTCAAAAAAATATTCAAATTATGGTATCATCAGCTATGCTAGGAAAAAAATAATTGATACTGGTTTATGTCTTTATATTTTATAAAAAAATCATTTATTGATACTTAGGCATAAGCCTAATCTACGAACATAAAAAATATCTCATAAAAATAAACTGACAGTATTACGAGGTATTTAGTTGGTTACTGCATAAATTTCAAAATCAACTAATAACCTCTGCAGTACTTATGGTCTATGCACAAACAATTTATTACGGAAATATCTCATTATATCGTTTCTTACACTCTTTGTATAGTACAATATTATCTACATAATGAAAATGAATATTCAGCCAACACGTATCAAACCTATAAAGTCACAGTAGCAACAGTTGTACAGCACTGACAGTCATTTAGTGGTGCCACGTAAAGACGTTAATAGTACATTATGATACAAGTGTGGTATGTTGGTCATTACACTCGAGTCGGTTTTTAAGCCTGAGCCGAAGGCGAAGGCTTAATGGAGACGAGAAGTGTAATGACCAATGCTCACGTGTTTCATACGACGTTTTTCAACACACTTGCGAGGAAAAGTAAATAAAAAAACAACACTAACGAAATGCAATACTGTGAATAAACTTAACAAACAGAAACCCATTTAAAAGATGGCGGCCGTAATTTTATTTTTTCGCGCGCTCAGCGCAGCATGCGCGCGCAAGTCTGAGATAAGGGCACCGGCAAAGTAGCTAATCAGCCACATATTTATAAATTTTGAAATTGGGTATTTATAGGTAAAAATACACCGTCAAAATATAAATACCAACAAGCTAACAAGCAGTTTCATGAAATTCTTTAATTATTTATCACATTTTGAATTTAATTTTATATTTACTCAAATAACTACTTAGCTGTTTTCGAAACATTAATACTTCTTGCTAATATTTAAAAAGATATGTAATGAAAAGGCACTAGTGCGATAATGTATGTAATGTAAAAGGCACGGCATGGGTAATATTCTGCATTATCAGTGTAAATACGCTGTAATAAGACCTACTTTACGAGCAGGTGTGTTGAAAAGTAAATTCCAGGTCACGCATTCGTTTGCCACACTGTAATTTACTGCAACATAATTACATTGGATTACTCTGTAATCTGAAGTAATGGACTTAATGTAGTACATTGTATGCGTAGCCTTATTTCTGCCTTACGCCTATTAAATTTATACCTACTATAATTCCTATAAGTCTGGTCTCGATAGCTCCCCGCAGAAATCACTTAGCTCCTACGCCTAGCTCCACGTTTTCCCTTTTTTCTACGATCTTTTTTATAGAAAAGAGCTGTCGATAATAGTTTGAAGCGTCCTATAATTAAAGAGGAAGCTGTCTTCCGCCATTACCGATCCATTAGTGACGTCACTTCCGGTCCCCGCCTCCGCCAATTAGGTCCCCAGGTGCGATCACTAAATAACTCCTATTGGAATACGGTATTTGACACGATCAACAATAAATTATTTCATATGCTCGATTAAAACAAAAATTACAAGATATCTCGGAAAATGTATCTCTTTTAGTCAATTACTAGTTATTACAATTTTTAAATAGATTAAACATAAAAAGAGTGCTCTGAAACGTGACGTCATAAGCAAGTATTTTCATACAAAATTCCGTTTTAAAAGTAACTCATTTAATATTTTGTCAAATACCCAATTGTCCAAAAATCCGTTAGGTTACACTTCTATTGTTGTTACTATTGTTGAGGCGAGAAATAAAATAAACTGTTAATGGATCGTTTCGATGATAGTTTCTTCTATGAAATCGCGTATTTCAAAACTTTTGGCAGTGGCCCTTAAATCATCGTCATCATCATCATCATCAGTTATGTGACGCCCACTGCAGGACATAGGTCTCCTACGTAGTTTTCATAACCATGATGAGTTTTGCCATAATCGCAACGCTTGGCAGGCGGGTTGGCGATCGCAATATGCGGTTGGAATCTGAGGAAGACGCTGCTGTCCGTCTCCTGGTAATTGATAGATAGATAGATAGAATATTCTTTATTGTACACAAAGATTATATTAACAGAAATTCAATAAATCGCGGTACAATCGGCGGCCTCATTAATACAAGCAATTTCTTTGATTGATTTAATTGATTTCCTTAGTCGCCTTCTACGAAATCCACGGAAGGAAATGGAGTGACGTTAATCTTAATCCGGCGCCACACGGCCCTTAAATGTGTTCCCTAATTTCATCGGAGTCTCACGCCTTATTAATTTAATTTCGGATTTACTTACTAGATTTTTTGTCGTAAGGATTGAATAGGATGTGCTCCGATTCGCAGAGCTTTATCATGGTGAGTATAGACGGAGCTCGCGTCATCGGTTGCTCGTCTCTGATTTATGCCTTGATAGCCCAGTCATATTGCGTCAAGAAATACGTCGCGTAGAAGATTTTATAAGGTTAAGCGTAGCAATCTTAAAGACGACTTGTTTGTAATTACTATCCGTACGGTACTATATTTATAAGTGGAAATCTGTATTTTAAAACATATTTATAAATATTCCCTATAAAGATGAAGAGTATTTTAATTTTTAAATGGAATATTTAAATGTAGATATTTTAAAATAGCTTTACACATCTGCTAAAACGGAAAAAGGGTCACCTTTAATCTGACAACTATTACTGACATATGAAAATCTTCTGTACGTACACAGGTACAAGTTTTCGTCCTTTCGGCTCATTATGTTGAATTCTTAAAATGTTGAATTCGCAATATTTACCGAAGTTATATTACCTACCTATTGTTGAAATTATTTTAATCAAATAGTTCCGTAAGGCGTACGTCCTGGATGTCGATGTTAATAACTATAATATCGTCAATTCGTTCGACATCCTCGGCTCATCGATTTCAAATTCGCATGCAACTAAGGAGACATACTGATTTTCATCAAGTATTTGTGTACATAAGATTTTTTTTTTTTTTTCATTTTTTTTCAGTTAGTTTCATAATTGTTTCTTAACCTGTTTGTTGTCTGTGGACCACATAGGGTTCTTGAGAGTCTTGGAAATGGGCTGCAGAAGGGCCCTGTAGCATATACCAAAGAGTTGTCAGTAATAATAATAATTAGCAGAACAAGTCCATAAATCATCCGTTGATCTAGAATATATTTAAAATAATATTTAAATGGAAGTTTTTCTCTACATTATAGGCTTTACAAGATTTTTATTAATAACTCTATTTGGCATATTGCACAAGTTGAGCATTTTTGAGGCATGCCCTTTTGGTGCTAACAACTTTGTTTGTGGCAATAAATCATTCATTCATTCATTCAAACACGTTAGCAAGGCGTTTGTTGTTGGCACAAACAGGTTTACCTTAAAAATGCTCAACTTCTGAAATATGCCAGTTAAAGCTGTCCTAAAAAGTTAAAAACTACGTGTTTAGAACAAAGTATATGTGTTATATATAACCCGAACCACAAATAAATTAAAGTAGTAGTATTTGTAGCACTGGATTAAGAATAGCGTCACTCCATTTCCTTCCGTGGATGTCGTAGAAGGCGACTAAGGAAATAAATTATCAGGGAACGGGCAGCAGCGTCTTCCTGAGATTCCAACCGCATTCTGCGATCGCCAACCCGCCTACCAAGCGTGGCGATTATGGCAAAACCCTTCAGGGTAAGAAAACCATGAGGAAGGCCTATATCCTGCAGTGGGCGTCAAATGGCTAATGATGATGATGAGTAGTATTAACTGATTATTTAAAAAAAAGAAGTACATTATTGATCTAGCTCTGAAAGCTGAATCAAATATGAGATTATAGTGCTTCGCCTATAGTGATCGCCTGCTTTTGACATTGGAAAAATCTTTTCGTTCGCTCCAGTATAGGCTCCGATTTCTAGAAAAAGTGCAATCCCCTTGTCTCGGAGAGTTGTGAAGATATGATATTCAAAAAAGCTCAAAAAGCGCGTATTCATGAGAGCTGTCAAAAAGAATTATTCGAGAAACTCAAGTTATGGCTGAAATAGGGAAAAAAACTTTCTTTTTTAGCAAATTTTTGTTTTGGGCGCTCGATATTTGGGAAACGAAGAATGATATCAAAAATTCGAGAAAAATTCCTCTGGACAATTTAGTCAGCTGCAATTTCAGCCTAAAACAGAGACGATCGGGTTATGGATTTGCTCTGTAGTCCAACCTTTTTGAACGAAGTCAAAAAGTCGGAACGATATTTTTCACGTGACGTTTATGACTCGATTCATTTCCAATGTGCTCGATAGTCGTGTGAGGCACAAAATCTGTGTTTTTTTTTTGCTATTTTCTTTGTAGGTAAGCGAAAGAACTAGAGAAAACAAGGCATTCGATAGTATACGAGTCCGCGCTAGTGAACTATTTAGCTGGATTTACTCTAAACTAGTTCCGGAAAGATTCTATGTATTGCAACGGCTGTATTCAAAACTGTTCACGTAATCTTATACTCTTTGGAGTTTAACGAGCTTGTTGCAGTTGCACAAGAACATTACGATACACATTTTATTAAAATGTACTGTACTAAAAGCGTAGCTCATTAGAAACATAAATATAAACATTTACATACAGGCACATACATTGCTTCTGGACCCACACTAGGATACCCTGTGTCGTGGGAACCAGAAACAGCGACATCACAAACATGTAAGCATCCAAGACCTGGGGTTTTTAGTTTTTGTTCCCAGCCGGGATTTGAATGCGAGACCTCTCGCATGGTAGGCAGATGCGCTACCGCTGCGCCACGGAGGTCGTCAACGACGAAAACATAATGTCGAAAACATAACGCTCAGTGAAAAAAACACTTATTTCGTTTCATTCAGCATGTGGCTACGTGTAAGAAAACTGTTGATAGAAACCCTTAAATGACGGGAAGCGACAATGTCTATCAAGTTGTTCACTTGCTAGACATTGTCAATAAATTATAAATTTCTTGACTTTGATAGCATTACAATAATATTTATGCTTACACCCGGACAAAAGCTAAATGAAAAAAAATATAGTTACTTAATGACCACCAATATTTTTGGTTATGTTGTCACAAAGAGAATTTGTTATTTTTAGGGTTCGGTATCCAAAGGGCAAGTAACCCTATCACTAAGACTGCACTGTCCGTCTGTCTGTCACCAGGCTGTATCTCATGCACCGTGAAAGCTAGACAGATGAAAGTTTCACAGATGATGTATTGCTGTTGCCGCTATTACAAATACTAAAAACAGAATAAAATAAATATTTAATCGGGGCTCCCATTTGACAAATGTGATTTGTTTTGCTCTTTTTGCTCGATATTAATAACGGCAACAGGTAGACGCTTGAAATATTCAAATGTTGGATAGATAATGGTACAGAACCCTTCATGCGTGAATCCAGCTCGCACTTGGCCGGTTTTTTGTACAATTAAATGAAAACGTTACTAGCCATTTTTATAGCTATAGCAGCTTAAGTAAAACGAAAAAACCGGCCAACACGCGCACAAAGGGTTGCGTAAATTTAAAAAATAAATAAACTTGTTTTTTCTTGGGTGATTGTGGAACTTGTTACATATTCTAAGGACAAATAATTAAAAACGGCCAACTGTGAGCAAGGGATACTCGGTGCGCGAGTCCGACTCGCACTTGGTCGGTTTTTTTCGTCTGAGGTACAGACCCTTTACAGGCACTTTAAACTGCATTTCTCACCTGTGTTTTGCACAACCGATAGAATCTTTAGCATCAGCTTACTTAAAAAGCTAAATTTACTGCGGCAAACGCAGGCGCTTTTACGTGATTTATGCCCCAAGATAATCCTTGAGTCACGAGTTAAACAAAAGTCTTTTGTTACTCTTTTGAAGGAATTTTCCCCCGGGAGTAAATAAAACCAGAGTTCTTTATTAATATTTCAAGCAAGTCGGTGTAAAAGGCGTAATAATAAATCTCCTCTTCGGTTTAATATTCTGTTTCGTATACATAATTTTAGATTTTGTCTTGCGTGCGTGTACTTATTTACATATTACGTGCGTAACTTATTTACGTACTTTAGTATCTGTGAGAATCAAATAATACATTTAAATAAATAAATTATATTTATTTATTTATTTATTGCACACGAAACAATGAACAGGACGTTACATAAGAAATAGCTTGTACAAAGGCGAGCTTATCTCCGTATGTATAATAATAATCATAAACATCCTATATACGTTTATACGTCCCACTGAAGTCACGAGCCTTCTCTCAGAAAGAGTATGGGCTTAATCACCGCGCCTAACCACTGCGGATGTGCGATTTTAAGCGCTGAGGTACGTGAATAGCTCAGACACTCAGATTTCCCCACGATGTTTTCCTTCAACGTTAGCGAGTGGTATTGCTACTATAACTTCACAAACCAATTTTCTACCCGCTACGGACGGACGGACAACAAAGTGATCCTACAATGGTTTTTTTTCCTTTGTAGGCACGGAATCCCAAAAAATTTAAGTCTTGAAGCGCTGACTTTACTAGAAAAAACACCAAGACCAGATAAAAATGAAAGTAGCAGAGTAACCGACGAGGTCCAACAAGATTTCTTATACAAATAGAGTTAAAAATTGCGCTATACTGTAAAGCGGTGTTCCATATAAATAAAAATAAATAAATAACTTCCACACAATTCAATCACTTGTCCTGATCCCAAACTAGGATCCCCTGTGCTATGGTAACAAACATGTAAATACACCCAGACTGACTAATATTATATTCCAGGTATAGTCAACAAGAGCTCGACCTGTACCTTTTTGTGGCAAAGTGGCCTTTAGCATGTTAGCTTTACTCTGTTACACTAAAAGCCACATCGCAATGGATGTAAAGGTTGATATGCTCCCGACTGTACTGTCACTTTGCTAAATGTCAAGGCACATTCATACTCACATGTTGGTAGTGATGATTACGTTGTTGAGCAAAATAGAAGCTAAATAGAACCATTTACACCTCGCAAAGTGGTCTCTAATCCAATAGTGAAAGGTTTTGCTAACCGACTTTTAGGGTCCCATAACGCAATTAGCGAATAATTTCCCGTCTGGACCTTTCACGAGACGGACGATGTTGAATTTCCAATTCGCAATGAGGGGTCAGGGTGTAATTTACGTTGCATGGAAAACTTGTGCTTTTTGTTAAGAATAGCAATAAAGGGGATACCGCCGTTTAGCCAAAGTATTTTTCGCCAAATTTTACTTCCCAATAAACTTATGGCATAAGTTTCATTTCCCAAATGAAACTTTAGCAAGTTTTTATTTCGCATTTTATTCATTTGGTCAAATTATCATTTCGCATAATTTTACTGCGTCAAGTTTTATTAAGACAAACGTTTATTATGCTAACGTTTTATTTTGGCAAGTGTTATATAGCAAATAATTGTTTGATTAAATTCATATTTCGCATTTTGTTCATGTGGTTAAATACTATTAGGCATAAATACAAGTAATTTAAAAATTTAAGCTTAAGATACATTTATTTGAAGTATTACGAGCCCCATCTACTCGTACTCGACATGACATGCATAGTATCTTCCACATTCCTTTTGTCCACACGAACTACGCTCAAAATTCTATAAGCTGTCGCTTGCCTGAAACATACAATAAATTTTTCTCAGACATTGATATATTTCATGTGTCTCAAGAAACTTTCAAACAGCAGGTTGTAGAAACTTTAAAGGGTAAAACTTGAAGTCTAGTCTTTCTCTTCATTCTTACACATACACACACATACATACACACACACACACACACACACACACACGCGCCAAAGTTTGCAAGATTTACGTTAGTTTTGCTTTATTTTGTTTATGCTTGGCTGTATAATTTCTAACTGTGCTTTGTAAATAAGATAAGTTTAAAAAATACTAGTCCGTAATTGGCCTATGTTTGGTCTACATTAATTGCCTATCTTTTGTAACTTTGTGCTGTGGACTTCGTAAAATTAATAAAATAAAAATAAAATAAAATAAATTATATTCTGATTTAAAAAAAAACTTACGAAAGCAATTTGGTGTAAAAAGTGTGTTAATTTGTAAATTTGGTTGTTAGGTCAGTACACATAAGCAAAAATAGGTTCGAAATTCCAGGATGGAGCGGAGCGCAGCGACGCTCCATCCTGAAACTTCGGGTGTTAGTTCTTTTTTTTTTATATAAAAGCGAAAAAAGTATTTCACTAAAAAACTTAGTTTTGAGTCAAACAAAAAAATTTTTGTTCTAGTTTACATTTCGCATTTTATTCATTTGGTCAAATTATACTTTTGACTGAATAATGCTTGGTAAAATGAATTTTGACCAAGTATTTATTTGGTAAACAATAACTTGCCATAATAACTTTTGCTAACTGTTTATTTGCTTTAAGTTGTTTTGAGAAATGTTTTTTTGCCAAGTGATAATTTGCGGAAAATAGTTTGGGAAGTAATACTTTGGGAAACGATTTTTGGCAATACATTAGTAAACCGCAATAAAGAGTAACAGTTTTGTTTATAAAAAATCGGCCACGTGCGTGTCAGGCCATGTGCAGCGTCGGGTTCCGTAAAAGGACGGGTTTTTTAAAGAAAAAAAGAAAGACATTTATTATAACAACGAGATACATCAAGGAAAAAATCTTTTTACCTGCTTTGCAGAACTAACAACTTTATCAAAGAAATTTTCAATTTAATTTGTACGAAGTTTTCCTTTCTTAGACCCAGGTTAGATTCCCAGTGCGGGCATGTACCTATGACTATGTTTATTTTCAAAGTAACGTACATCTGCAAATTTGTAGTAGCAATACCATCGAGTGAACTATGAAGGAAAACATCGTGAGGAAACCCTTGGCTTGGTTGGCTCCGCACGTATTGACTCGTCTTTCCTGTGGGTTAGGCCAACTAAAGTGTCAGGATGGTATTGGTGCTGGACAAGCCAAGCCTACTCCATCTAAAACAATGTCCCAGGCACTGCAGCGTCCGAGTCTTCCCTTAACCTATCTGGCGTGAGTGAAGGTGCCACTGAACGCTGCATAAATTATCTCATTACGTATATGCAAAGGCCAAAAGTTGCTTTTATAAGTTGGTCGCTTATTACTCGTTAAATTGTAAAGCCTTCTAAGCGGTGATAGCTTTCCTTTTAAGTTCATTGTATGTGCTAATGCCCTAATTTTTTACGTTTCTATAATCAACCCTTTATTCCATTCCGTGTGGCGCCGGATTGAGAATAGCGTCACTCCATTTCGCACGCACGCGCGCACACACGCACTACACAAGTATAAATCATGTCAGAAATCTTACTTATAATTAATGTAACATTTGGAAACTTATTAAAACGAAACTGTTTTCTGAAATTTATATCTTGAAATAAAATAGACAATTAGATTAAGCTCACACTTAAAACAAAATCTTTATTTTGCGTAGGTTTAGATGTTCAACCTATACAAGTTATGGAAGAGCTGGTTTCCCTGGCACAGGTACTTTATAGTTAAAAGGGAATCCCAGCAAAAGTGTATGTTAGGAAGAGAATTGGTTGGATGAATAAATATTTTTGTATTTTGTATTTCCTTCCGTGGATGTCGTAGAAGGCGACTAAGGAAATTAATTACCAGGAGACGGGCAGCAGCGTCTTCCTAAGAATCCAACCACATACTGCAATCGCCAACCCGCCTGCCAAGCGTGGCGACCCCTCATGGTTACGAAAACCACGAAGGAGGCATATGTCCTGCAGTGGGCGTCAAATGGCTGATGATGATGATGATGATGATGAATCAAATACCTTAGCTGGTAGAGAAGGGAGCCGCCCTCTAACAAAAACTCGCGCTTTAAAACTTTATATTTCGCAAAAAATCGAACAGACAGACGGACATCACGAAACTATAAGGGTTCCTTGTTGAGTACCGAGTACATCGACACTATAAATAAAATATAAGCAATTAAGTTTATAATTAGTCTGTAAATTAAGTGTAACACATCCGTCTTATTGGCAATAAATGGTTATTCATTCATTCATTCATTTACATCTACATTAATATTATAAAGAGGAGAAGTTAATACGTTTGTAAGTTTGTATGTCCTAAAGTACTTAAAAAAATCACCAGTATTTAGAACGTACCCTCAGTGTAGTCATAGGCTGTAGGCTTAATCCGTTTACCACGCGAACGTAGTTGCGGGAACTGCTAGTACGTTATAAGGCGATAAGATATCATACATATACTTGTGACGTCATAACTTGACCGATTTGTGCGGCGCATTTTGTGCCACGTGACTAAGTAAATTTTTCGACTGGTTATTTTATAAAAAAAAATGAATCGTAAAGAAAATACTGTTTTGAGCAAGTTCTCCGTTCTTTGGGTGGATAAACCTCGCTCACTAACCCGCGCCACATCGAGCTGGAAAAAGTATTCCATCGCAACTGCTTTCGTACAAAGATGAAAAAATATTCGATCGCAACTGTTTACGAAGCACCAGTTACCTAGGCGGCCGAAAGGAAAAAAGGACATTTGGACACTCAGTAACATTTATTTTTTGTATGAAAAGGCCTCATTGATAGCTTTCATACAACGTAGGCGCTAGGCCAGCATACTATAACCGTGACCTGCGATTAGTTTTACCAGAAGGATACTGCAGCAAAATGAGAATCGCTTTGCCTACGTTTTATGAATTCATAACGTGAAGACTGGCGCGTTGCTTTTTGGTGTTCCGCAGCATAAAAATTAAAAAAACCGTTTAAACGGTTTGTAGTATAATCCCTTATAATAGCTTTGTTGTCTCCTCTGTCCTTCAAGACTGTTTGTCAGGAGCGGAGAGAGTTATCGAGTCGAATGTAACCTTCAATACTAATGCCCATACACTCAAAGATTTATGGCACACTTTTCATACAATTACTTAATCGTTTTTTTTAAATTGTCCAACTATTAATTTTAAACTTTCCGATACTTACAATATTAATTAACAACAACGTTATTTTTCTAAAGTTGTTAAGAATAATCCATCCAGACCGCTGCCACTGCGAAGAGTTCCAAAGATGCTGGCAGCATTTTCCTTTGAATAGCTAGTCTGATGCGCCGGCCAAGGTCCCTAACAGCTCTATATAAATCATCCATATAAAAGATGTACCAAAACTTTTAGCGCAAGTTAAGGTAAAAATCCGAAAATTGTTAATTTAGGGGTATAATTCATAAGCAGCCTATATACGTCCCACTGTAGGGCACAGGCCTTCTTTCAGAGAGAGAGTATGGGCTTAATCACCACGCGTGCCCACCGCGGATTGGCGATTTCAAGCGCTTCTTATGTTGTTTTATGTCTGGCAATAAACACCATTTTTTCTTTTTTTTTCTTAAATAGCTCAGACACTTAGGTTTCTTCACGATGTTTTCCTTCACCGTTAGCGAGTGGTATTGCTACTATAACTTCACAAATGTACATAACTTAGAAAACAAAGTCATAGGTACATGCCCGCACTGGGAATCGAACCTGGGTCTCCCGCTTCCGAGTCCAATGTTCTACCTAC
Source organism: Yponomeuta evonymella (assembly GCA_963969515.1). NCBI lineage: Eukaryota > Metazoa > Arthropoda > Insecta > Lepidoptera > Yponomeutidae > Yponomeuta > Yponomeuta evonymella. The sequence continues at coordinate 20,305,826 of OZ018343.1, read as the reverse complement.
TAGGCTACCACCGCTTAAGGGGTATAATTACAAAAAGTAAAAAAGAAAAAGCGTTCCTTTGCATTAGGATTGAATAAGAGAACACTGTGTTCAATTACAAAAGTAGATTTGTCAATTGTACGAAACCCTCAAGACACGAACCGTACTCGCACTAGTCCAGTTTTTTTTTCGCCCCTCCCATACTTTTTATTTTCTTTATTAGTAGCAAAACTTGAGTTCATTATGCTCTTCGCGGGATCGCGGGCAACTTTACCCTCTTCTAAGAGTAATTCTAAGTTTTCCCCGTCTTAATGGGAAATGTGCTGGTGAATTGATCGCTGTAATTACCTTTTACTCTTTATCGTACTTTTTCCACTGCCGACCGTCTTTCAAGAAGTGGCCGAGGCTGAAGTGGAAGTCATGAAATAAAAAACTTGTTTCGAGAGCACAACAATGGTTAAGGGGCTATATGCAGTAACAGTAACGTTACCAATAAAGAAAAAAACATTTTATAGGTCGTTTTTGCAAAAACTGCTAGAGCAATCTCTCTGTTGGCGACTGGCTGCAGTGCGACCTTTTTATATGTTTATATTTTTTGTACTTGACGTTGTCACGTCAGCAGTAGTTGTTTGATGGTTGCTAAAATCTGTCTGTACTAAATATAACTTGTGCTTTATTTTTATTAAATTAGTATCTTCTAATCCGTGTTTCCATCAATATTCACAAAGTCTTCATACAGTCCACCACTAGCTATCACTCTCAATCATGTTAATAGTATTTTTAAGACCCACGGCCATGAACCTGAGGCAAACAAACCCAGCAGTAGATCATTAACGCCAAAAACGGCCGTCGGACACTTTGTGCAAGGACGATCTGTGAAAACAGATATTATGTTTTTGTTTCGTTCCCCTCGAGAACCTTTTTACACCATCTTTTACTGCAGAACCGATCGGCAGTGCTTACGTGTAATGCGAATATGAATTCAAAACATAACCGCACGCCTGTCGTGAAGATAAGTTCTGACTGGCTCTCGATGTACAATTTGCTTCGCCGCCACAAGCACAGTACGACTGTAGAATGCAATAACTCATTGTAAAACAGGCGTGGCGCCCACGTTTTGCAGCCATTATTGCTACCTTTTAAAGCCTTCGAACCTATTTTACGATGGTTGTGAAGCACTATATTGCAATGAGTTTTATTTCGGTCCTTCGGCGGGGCGTACGGCCATAATTTATTGGTCAACGTACACTTTTTAAAGCTAAAAGTATTATTTTCGATTTTAATTCGATTTACAGGTGCACATTATTTATTGCACCCAATAGAAATAGTACAATAGGCGGGCGGCATAATACTCATTAGTATTTTATTCTAGCCAAGAATTTTATTCTAGTCTAGCCAGCCAATGGGTCACGAGAAAAGGTGGGTGTGTAGATATCAATTGGGGTCGAAAATCTAATTAAGAAACATAGATAATTGCTGATAAAACTTAAGCAAATCAACCAGACTATGTCTCTCCTCTGGCCTGCGTCTCCTACAATATCTTCAGCTACAACTTATTTTAGCTTGAATACGTAGCGTTATACTAACCAACCAATTGCTTGTCTTTCCTCACATCGTGAGGAAACCAGCGGCTTGGTTGGCTCTGCACGTATTGACTTGTCTTTTCTGTGGGTTAGGCCGACTAAGGGGCGATTTCACCAAAAAAAAGCGAGAACCAGGTTCCTGGGAACTCGGCTTACGGAAGCTCGGCTTGAAATCTCCAGTCAAACGAAACGGATTTCACCAATACATTTTTGATCGCGATTAAAGATTGAAATCGGTAACGTGAAATTAACAGACGAAACCTCATGTTGCTTCCATACAATAGGCTAATACGATAACGTTTGAACATAATATTGGGCCGATTGTGCGTCGATCCGTTGATGGTAAAACTTACATGCAACTAAAATATTTATGCGACTTGGCTTTATGAGTGCCATTATATGTAATATCTCAAGGAAAGGCTTAAAGGCCCATTGTGTGAAGGCAACATAATTTCAAGGACAAATCCGATCAAAACTGAGTTTTCGATTCGCATTTCATGAGTGTAACGAGAACTTGGTTAAAGCTGACCTAAGCTTACATCGGAACGCCCGATTTTGGACGGTCAAGCTCATTGATCCGGTTTAAAGCTATTCTTTTGTATGCAATATGATAATATTGATAGGTAATTAAGAAAATATTTCCATGTTTTGCAATTTGAGAACCAAAGTTGAAAAGAACTTTAACTTTTGAAGAATATATTATGTCAGTTTGACAGCTAAGTGACAGCTATAAACTGGGTTCTCTACGTGGTTCTCATTTGATCTGGATCAACTTGGAATGCGTTTGGTGAAATACGTTTTGGAGCCGTAATCTCAGTTAAGGCTGTAATCGAGATTACAGAGCATTGTTCTAAGCTTCCGACTTTAGTAAAATCGCCCCTAAGCTGTCAGGATGGTACAGGTGCTGGGCAAACCTACTCCATCTAAAAAATAATGCCCCAGGCACTGCAGCGTCCGAGTGGTCCCTTCACCCATCTAGTGTGAGTGAAGGTGCCACTGAATGCTGGATAAATGATCTCATCATGTTGATGCAAAGACCAAAGATATATCAATAGGACAGACTCGTTTATTATAATTTTTACACATAGGTACATAAAAAGAACAATGGCAATGCAGTGGACTAAACGCTGTAAGTATGTCTCAAAATAAAAATAAAAACCGGCTAAGTGCGAGTCGGACTCGCGCACGAAGGGTTCCGTACCACAACGTTATCTATACAATAGTAGACACAGATCGAATTTCAGAAGACAAATGGCCAGAACAGCACCCTGTATAGAAACCAACAAGAAGCGTTTAACATTAACATTTAACGACATGACATCGGTGTTGTGAAGGTTACATAGATGGCCGCTAGATGGCGAGTGCTGTCTTCATACAATGTTTGTTGTATAGAAGCCAGGGGGGCTTCCCTCCTATGTTTATTTAATTCTGTTTTTAGTATTTTTTGTTATAGCGGCAACAGAAATACATCATCTGTGAAAATTTCAACTGCCTAGATAACACGGTTAATGAGATACAGCCTATTGACAGACAGACAGAGAGACAGGCGGACAGTGAAGTCTTAGTAATAGGGTCCCGTTTGGCACCCTTCGGGTACGGAACCCTAAAAAGTAAGCAACAAAGATAAATAAATTCCTGTCCCAGATACCTTCAATAAATAATACAGGGACTGCCAACATTGCATTTTCTATTACAGCGACCGTTCGGTGTGGAAAAATAAATTCGAGGGTATCCCCGAGCGCTTCCAACTAGGGGACCGGGCTTTGACAAACATGGGACAGTTTGATTGTATTTGTTCGCCACTGTACCTACGTCGTTACTGATGCTAGTAACTTAGTAAAGATCGTTTGACACAGAGTTATACGAGTAATTGTGAATTGTTCCCGTAGTCCCACTGGAAGAAATTTCTATTAGCCCTAAGGCTATTTCACTTTGTAAACATTGTCTTTGTTTTCTGCTGTACAATAAATATTAATTGCCGTCATATATATTTCGCAATTTAGAGTTGGTCTCGTAATAAAAGTTATTTACTTCCTCCGGATCTATCAATCAATCAGCTCGTATATATCTACTGCTAGAAATATAGGCCTTCCCAAGGCATTTCTCCAAAACTTAAAGTTGTAGAGCATTCGACAAGTGTTCAATCCGTAAGACTTACGCCTTGCCTGTTGAGTTAAAAAATTGACATATCGTAAAAGCGGTGGTAGCCTAGTGGGTAGAACATTGGACTCGGAAGCGGGAGACCCAGGTTCGATTCCCTGTGCGGGCATGTACCTATGACTTTTCTTTCTAAAGTACGTACGTTTTTGAAGATAGTAGCAATACCACTGGGTAACTGTGAAGGAAAACATCGTGAGGAAACCTGGGTGTCTAAGCTATTCACATACCTCAGCGCTTGAAATCGCCAATCCGCGGTGGGCACGCGTGGTGATTAAGCCCATACTCTCTCTCTGAGAGAAGGCTTATGTCCTGCAGTGGGACGTATAGTATAGGCTGCTTATGAAAAGCTTTAAAATTAAACTTAAATCGTATCTACCGCAAAAGAATATGTACCATCATCATCAGCCATTTGACGCCCCGGTCATTCTCACGGCAAGGTGTTCTTCGTATAATTTTCGTCACGCTTTTAATTTTTCAAGTTTTTTTCCATATGAGCAATAAAACATGAAAAACATGTTAAAATATTCACATTTATATATTAGGCACTGAAATCACATTTTTACTTTTGAATTAATGCAGTGATAAATTTTTGAGCGTGACAAAAATTAGATTCGCGGTGACGAAAATTAGAAAATTGGTCATAATTAAATTTTTGTTTATTATTTTACAAAAAAAATAACAGTAAAAAGTGACAAATCAACTAAAAAATACTGACTGTGTGAAACAACAAAAAAAAAACTTTTGGTACCAATACAAACAATATTTTTTTTGTCATTGATAATCATTATATAGTTCTTTAGGAAAGGAAAAACAAAATGTCTAACAACAATGAACAGCTTTGTGATTTTAACAACTAGAAACTCTTATTGACAAAAAAAGAAATAGTTATCACGTAAACCCTTTAAAAAATATACTTCTATCAAACATTATATAAAGACCTCAGTCTTCTTTGACATAGTACAGTGGCTTCTAAAGATAATTATGACTTTCACTTCTATATACCTATTTTCTTTGTACAAATACACCAGTATTGGTGTTCTCTAAACAGCAACTATTAACTAACAACAACTACAAACTGACAGACTGACCACATCTCACATAATATGACATGAATAGCAAGTTTTTAGCTGTCAATTTGAACTTTAAAGTATATTTCTACAGGATCCTTATAACTGATAGGTAGCTGTATACATTTATAAACTAATCAGAGATCTTTTATCACAATTTATGATGTAAAAATACAAAACAGCAATACTCGACACAAAAAGAAGAAAAAAACAAAAAAAATAAACGAAAAATACTTCTACCATATTCAAGGAACACAAATGGGTAGACCCATATCTAAAAACATAATCTCAGCCTTTATCCTTAACATTTATCTCTTCTTTGCATAAATAAAAATTTACTTAACGTTTAATAGGAACATTGTTACAGATCAAAAATGTTTTCATCAGATTCATAATTCAAAGAAGGTCCGTCAATACTGAAATTAACGGGTGAAACTGGTGCCCAAAAGCTCTTCATTAATTGGCAATATTTTACCCTCTTTTTTTCTCTTGTAATATCTTTGGCGAGCTTTTTCTTTATATACTGTGTATATGCTAGAATTATTCTTGATTTTATCTCTTCTTCTTTGCTGTCTAAGCTTTTGTTGCTCCAAAATCTCCTCTCGGCTTCGTTTTTGCTTACCCGTGCTGTTGATAAAAATAAGAATGATGAAATAGGTATTTATTCTGTAAAAAATGCTTTTATTTAATAATTAAATGGCAAGGTACACTTAAATCGAAACAAACAATAGTTATTTCGTTTTATCTAATTTTCGTCACGTTCAGCGTGACGAAACTGCGTGATGAAAATGAGGAACAAATGCTTTGTTTAATTTTTTTTAAGAATAGGTAATTTAATACTGAATAAGGCTTTAAGCATGAGTTCAATGACACACTTCTACGTTATTATAATTAAACTGAAGAGTAAATTACTGTAAACATACGTATTAAATGTGCGAACGAAAATTAGAGGAATATTAAACCATGCAAACGAAAATTAGGTACTTACGTTCGTAGAGCGACAACAGATCGAGTGACACAGCACCGCTTCGGTTGCCTGTCGCGGCGCTACTGACGTATGCCGAGGACGCGATAGGGATGGGTAAAATTTACTCGGCTAGTGACGTATACACTGGTTTCTAACCCGTGACGAAAATTATTTATAATGAAAGGACAATCACATTTTACGCTATATCTAAATAAATGTACTTGATAAAATTACGATATTTTCTAAATTGTAACATTTATTGAATAACTCTCCAAATGTACAAACTGAAATGAATAAAATCATAGCTTATTTTAGAAATAATGAAGGTAGCAAGTTTGATTCTGGGTTGTGGACAGCGAACGTAAATTAGGAGAACAATTTAGAAAAAATAATTTAGAATGTATTTTTAACAAATTAATTAAATATACTCTATTACTTAGTAAAACATTACGAGAAATACACGAAAAAAAAAAAACAACCCCGAAATATTACAATCTAAGAAGATATTTGCGTGGACGCTAGAAAATGAAGTCAGCTGAGAATGACCGGCCCACTGCAGGACATAGGCCTTCTTCGTGGTTTTCATAACCAAGAGGGTTAATATATGAGAATAAAAGAATATTTCTATGTACAATACTGATGAATTATCTACAAAAATAAATTGAAATAGTAAATTTGTATCATCATCATCATCAGCCATTTGACGCCCACTGCAGGACATAGGCCTTCTTCGTGGTTTTCATAACCAAGAGGGTTAATATATGAGAATAAAAGAATATTTTTATGTACAATATTGATGAATTATCTACAAAAATAAATTGAAATAGTAAATTTGTATCATCATCATCATCAGCCATTTGACGCCCACTGCAGGAGATAGGCCTACCTCGTGGTTTTGCAAGCTTCCGGTCTTGTGCCGCCCACATCTAGCGAATCTATGCCAGGTTAATTTGTATAAATGTGAATAGTTTCGACCTTAATTTTTATTACTGATACAATAATTTCATTATATAGTTAATTAAGTTAGTTATTTTAATATTTTACATTTCAAATAACGATCTGTATTGTTCTTCAATAAATGAAATTAAATTAAATGAAAAGCCACTTCATTTAATGCTGTCATCAATCTGCCACAATTGCTCGGCTCAGAGGGCTCCGTGTAATCTATATACAAAAAAAAAACAAAGTCGGGTTAGTTCAAAGTTAAAAGAGACTGGTTAATAGAATTAGTTTTGTGGATGCACAATGTCCGTGTGAAAAAATCCGTGTTGCGCCGGATTAAGAATAAATAGCATCACTCCCTTTCCTTCTGGATGTCGTAGAAGGCGACTAAGGAAATCAATTACCAGGAGACGAGCAGCAGCGTCTTCCTGAGATTCCAACCGCATACTGCGATCGCCAACCCGCCTGCCAAGCGTGGCGATTATGGCAAAACCCCTCATGGTTATGGAAACCATTGCCTGCAGCGGACGTCAAGGGGCTGATGATGATGATGATGATGTAAAATGTTGTTGACTTTTGAGGTGATCGTTTGAGTGAGTTGCTATTTAATTCATAACTGACTAACGATAACTAACAAGAAAGTAAAATATTAGACTTACAAACTAAAAATAATGTATAAATCTCTCAAAAGTCGTACGATAGGTAGGGTCACCTTCATAAGCAGCCTATATACGTCCTACTGTAGGGCACAGGCCTTCTCTCAGAGAGAGGGTCACCTAGTGTCATATAATTTAAAGTCTCCTAGAAACATAAAATATGCCTTTTGTTTTTATAGTGAATAAAATTTATGAATATGAGTTTGCCTACTGTTACACCTCATTGACATTGATCGTACTTCAAAGAATTGTTTGTTTAATTCCAGGAACCATTCGAGTCGTACAAAATGTAAGTTTCTTCACAAACGTCATAAATCAAGAACGAAGTCAAAAAGTTTTCCTTCAGATAAAATTAACGCAGATTTTACAGTGAATGGCAACATTTATGGCCCTCGCAAACTTCTCTGGAGGCTCCAGATGTTCGTTATCTGTCTGGGGTTAGAATAAGTCAACGTCATAAAACATAAGGGGAGTCTCTGCCTACCCTTCCGGGATATAGTCGTAATAATCTCGAAAAGGTTAATGTGGACTGAAGACCACGCAGTTTTTGGAACAATTAGAATAAACAATAGATCGGGCTGCCTGCGGGTGAAGCGGTTTCCTCATATCGCGAGGAAACCCGCGGCTTGGTTGGCTCCACACGTATTGACTTGTCTTTCCTGTGGGCTAGGCCGACTAAGCTGTCAGGATGTTATAGGTGCTGGGCAAGCCTACTTCATCGAAAACAATGTCCTCAGGCACTGCAGCGTCCGAGTGATCCCTTCATCCATTTAGTATGGGTGAAGGTACCACTGGACGCTGCATACAATTTGATGTTAAATTCCTTATTTACTGCTGCCCATTGAAGAGTTCTATTCTCCATCTCGGAGACTTTATCAAATCTTCACCAAATTAAAATGGGACGTTATATATTTCGAACAAAAAAAGAATTTTCGAAATCGATTGAGATTTGACGGAGTTATGCGAGAACATAGCAAAAAAATAAATACGCGTCGAATTGAGAGCCTCCTCCTTTTTTGAAGTCGGTTAGAAACAGAATAAAATAAATATTTAATAAACGTGATTTTTTCCGTTTTTTGCTCGATACTAATAACGGCAACAGGTAGACGCTTGAAATATGCAAATGCGAGACCAACTCGCACTTGACTAGTTTTTTTCCAATCTGAATCACACCCGGATCACAGTATTTCATTACAAAGGTTGAACCCGATAAAAGTGGCAGATAAATTTAGCACCCAAGTCTATGTAAGGCCGAGCCGGGGAATAAGTGGCATCATGGTCTATTAGTTTTATTTTCTACATTTTAGTGCATTACCGACCAGGGCCTAGATTCTGTTAATGCATTGTAGTAACATGACAACTGCATGAACATGGCGGTTTTCATTTCATGGCTGCTTTAAGTCTACGCGAGCACACTCATCAAACCTTCTAGGCGTCAATGGTACGAAAAAACACGTCACGTGACCCGACAGTGTACCTGTCATTATACTACAATGCACTAACAGAATCGAGGCCCAGTGTGTTGTTTGGATTTTTAAGTATAATTTGTTCATTTAATAGCGCGCGAAGGAAGATTTCACTCCATAACTAAGATATCGATCAAAAAATTATAATATCATCATATCGAAAACCTATTTAGAGGCTAAAAATTCCACCCATGCCGGGACTTGAACCCGCGACCTCTGGCTCACCGTGCCAGCGCTCTCCCAACTGAGCTAATGGGCAAGTGGCATCGATGAAATTTCGAGCCTCTATACAAAGTTCTCTAATTAAACATTGTCCTCAGCACGGGTTAGTGCAACAAAAAGAATATAATCATCATATTGATCAATAAACTCGCTTGAGAACTTGGTAATACGAGTATCACTATGCAATTACCAGTGATTTAAAAGCACCAGTTTATTAATTAGATTTTGACTGAGTGTAGCAGGTATAGCCCCATGTCCAAAATTGTGCTACAATATCTAAAAACATCACATGCACGGTTGGTTTTCATCATGGTTTTCTGTGACCCAGACTGAAGCTATTTGCACAAATCAAAGTTAGCGGTCTCCACCGGGTATCGACAAACGACTGGCAATCAAGAGAAATTGTGTGACCAATGCCAATGGGTGCTCGGCCAGCAACTGTCGGGACACCTAGTTGTTGTTATAAATCTTTATTTTATACTTGTAAGTTTGTAATGGCATTTAAAAAAAATTTTTACATTACAGCGCTCAGGTACCTACGTAAACGCCTCTGACTCTAGGGTCCCTCACGATGTTTTCCTTGACATTGAGCAAATTGTAGGGCTATATTTGTAAATGTACGTAACTAAGAAAAAAAGTCATTAAAATGTCAAAAAAATGACCTCCCGAGTGTGGGGCCAGCATTCTACCGATGCGCTACTACAGTGCTCTGAGTAAGCTTGTCTCGTGTTGGTGAAGTTTGAATGAAATGAGCCTTTTTCCTTAAATCCGATTTATTACAGAAACACACGATAAATGCATAGGCACCACGCGCTTACATGGAGCTGTAGTGAAAAGAGGTAAAAACAGTGTTGCCAGCAGCAAAAAAAAAATTAAAAAAAAATTTATTACTAAAAACTAACAAAAATTATTACCAGGGGTCCTTGCACTAGGCTTAGCCTGTATCGCGAGGAACCAATTTAAAGGAAAAAGATCAAGTGATTAAGACACTTAGAATCGCTAGCAACAAAGTTATGCCACAATGAAATAATACCTTAATTTGTAGTACTGGCTTAAAATTTTAAAATACTATTGTTAGCATTAAAGTAATTCTCCGGACGAGGATGTAATAGTTTTGCATGGAGACTTACCAAAACACAAGAAGTCTCTAGCTTAACTCATTTACAGGCATTTATTTTACTGAGACTCTGTCTCACAGAAATACTAAAATTCATGCGAAATAGTTAATAAAGAAATATACATTCTGACTTCATGCGAAATAGTTAATAAATAAATATACATTCTGATCATGAAGAAAACCATCGCAAAACCGTTGAAAACGTGGTGATTATATCACAGAACACATGTGATTATATTCTCTGTGGTTATAATTATAGGTGACAGGACGTAGCACAGATTAGGAACGATGACATTCAGTGCTGCAAAATGTAATTTATATCGATCATCAATTCGATTCTATCAGTCACCATTTCATTAAATATAACTGAAATGTAATATAATTGATTTACGTGATGCGAGTAGAAAGCCCGGTGATTATGCCTCATATCACCTTTTCATAATAATATATAATATGCAGTCTATGTAGATAAACCATAACATTTTAGTTGCAAAGTCATCCATAACATAATCAGTCAGGCATGTAAATCTTTACATGCGTAGGTACTGATTACGTTATGTTCCCACTTTAGGGCACGAACCGTCTCGCACGTAAGCTCGATGACTTTCAGCCCCCCGAACAAGCCGGTTTCCGATAAGGCTTTACATACGTTGGACCACACACATACGCTGCGGCAGAATGTACAAAAGACTGAGGAGTGTAATCTGCCACTATGCTTAGCTTTTTTGGAGTAAGGTGAGGTATGGGGGCATGGGGTGTACCTCATACACATGTTTCCTCTTGATGTTTTCCGTAAACGTTAGACAGTCGTACTGCTATAAAAAAATCACATACGCACCCAACACCTTGGAATGTGATGCAAGCGTTCTGTTAATACATAACCACCGCTTTCCTAGTTAATTTAAAGGTTTATTTAAAGATCAGCATCCAAGCGATTCGGTCAAATTAAGGTCCACAAGATCCACAGATCCGTGTGGCACTGGATTAAGAATAGCGTCACTCCATTTCCTTCCGTAGATGTCGTAGAAGGCGACTAAGGAAATAAATTACCAGGAGATGGGCAGCAGCGTTTTCTTGAGATTTCAACCGCATACTGCGATCGCCAACCCGCCTGCCAAGCGTGGCGATTATGGAAAAACCCCTCATGGTTATGAAAACCACGAAGGAGGCCTATGTCCTGCAGTGGGCGTTAAATCGCTGATGATGATGATGATGAAGGTCCACACTGTTGAATCTGTTATCTAGTGTTAGTACCTAATATATAAAGTAAACCGCAAATAATCTAAATGAACAGGTGGATAAAGAAATATGCAAATGAAGTAGGTATTGTCAAACGAAATAACAAAAGTTATGTTATGCTATTTTTTTTTTCAGCTTAATATACCTATTTTTTCTCTGTATCGATTCATTCGATTTGAAAAGTAGCGGTCGGTCTGATGGCAACACTACATTATTGAATGCACAGATTGAGATTTAAACAGGTCTGTGAATGGATCAATAGATTTGTATCAAGATGACAGCGGTCGTTAAACCGGAAGCATTAATTATTGTATAACTTTATTAATTTAGAATTACGGAGAAGTCATGGTTTTATAAGAAAACGCCAATTTTTTATAATTGAAAACATGAATTATGGACACTGAAAACTGGTGACACTATTTAGATTTTAGCGATACTGCTAATGGTCAAGATCCTTTAACAAGATAATTTCATACGGTAAACAGTAAGCATACAAAAAAATAATAGGCTAAATAAATAAACATAACCTTATGGAAAAGATTTTATGTTATTCCCCAACATCTCGTGCGGAGTATACGTACGTGTAGTCTAACTATGAGGGAGCTTATCCCAACACAAACAGCGACACGCATGAAACAAAACGATCCCGTACACGTCTGTCTCTGAAGCGTGCGTTTAATCAACCACCCCATGGATACAGAGTGATTATAGACAAAGCCTGTCTGTGCACAGGGTGGGTCGTGATCTGCTGAAATAAGTGCGCTGGGATTCGATATGTCAGGATTACTAAATTTCTCGATTTAGAATGTGGATTTTAAAGACTAACAGTCTATTTTATAAAAAATAAGTTAAATCTATTTAAGAAGCTCTTTTAATAAAACAAAGTACAACTTTAATGTGCGTTTTAACTATTTACGATTTATAATAAGTTAAAATTCTGTCAAATGAATTCACAGAGACAATATTGAATTAATCTGTGATTCATTTTATTAATTAGAACTTTAAAAAAACAAAAGCTTTTTTTGACAGGCTGATGGTATCATCATACTTCGTGGAACACTTTATTGCACAACCAGGTGAAAGACATTACAAATATATGATATGATATGATATGACGCATTTTTTTTGTTTACATACATACAAATTATGTATTTTTTAACGCGCAGCGTTTTAATTAACAGTGCTATGAAGCACCGAGCGACGTCTGTTCAGATTTTTCCATGAAGGCTCTCAGTTGTTAAGCGTGTTGTAAAAAGGTCTAGTTAAAGAATGAGGTTATTCTACTCATCAATGCAAACAAGTTGTATTGCAAAACCAACTCTGAAATTGTTAACTTGATTCCGGATTCACTTAGTTGCTTTTTGTCGGAAGAGTCCGGCCAGATTTCGCAGGCCTCCCAGAGAGATATCATGGATTTAATCACTTTTCACAATTTCACATGCTGAGGTATGTGTACAAAAAATGTCTCAGATAGTGTTATTTGCTGATGACACGTCACTTATTTTTAAAATAAGGAGACAAGAAAATAATCTTGACGATGCAAATAATGCTCTCTCGCAAGTACTAGATTGGTTCACAGCAAATAATCTGCTGCTAAATTCTAAAAAGACAAAATGTATAAAGTTTTCCTTACCTAACGTACGAGTAGTTGAGAACAACATAGTAGTTGGACATGAAAAACTAGAATTTGTAGATGATACTGTATTTCTGGGCATCACAATCGATGCAAAACTACAATGGGGTCCACATATTGTAAAATTAGCACACAGACTTAGCTCTGCAGCATATGCAGTGAAAAGAATTAGGGAACTCACTGACGTTGCAACTGCTAGGCTTGTTTATTTTAGTTACTTCCATAGTATTATGTCCTACGGTATACTACTATGGGGCCGGGCAGCAGACATTGAGACTATCTTCATCTTGCAGAAGAGAGCCATCCGATTTATTTACAAGTTAGGTAGTAGGGATTCGCTAAGAGATTTCTTCAAAGAAACCAACATCTTAACAGTTGCATGTCAATATATTTATGAAAATATTATGTACGTTAGAAAAAATATCAAAGACTTCGAAAATGTTGGTGGCCACCATAATGTTAATACTAGAAATAAACATAAATTGTCATTTCCACTATTTAGACTTGCAAGAGTTAACACATCCTTTATGGGGCACTGTATAAGGTTCTACAACAAAATTCCTCAAGATATATTAGATTTACCTCCAACGCGATTTAAAAAATGTGTTAAGCACATTTTGTGCAAAAAGGCTTACTATAACATCAAGGATTATTTAGAAGACAAAGATGTTTGGCATTAAACAGTAGATTAATATTATTTAAAGGACGATTGTGACTAGTGTTCAACACATTCATGACTAATATTTTAAGTTAAAAACTCTGTTAATTAAGTTAAAACGTGTTTTGAAAAGAATAAATGTGGAGTTTCTTTGTTAGCTTCTTCTCCACATAATCCATTAATTGTGAAACTAACAACTTTGGCGTTCATTAAGTAAACATTCTGTTTTTACAATGAATAAAAATATTTGAATTGAATTGAATTGAATTACCTCAGACACTCAAGTTTCTTCACGATGTTTTCCTGCAGTTACGTTACTCCCCACAGTTAGCCAGTTTACAATGTAATTTCTATGTAAAATAATAGTACATTATTGCAATGGCAGCGAAATAGGCAATTGCAGGTCGAGCATGAGTTTGAAGGCGGAGCCGCAGGCGAGGACTTCAATGATACGAGACAGGCAATTGCCATTTCGGCCGAGGCATATATAGTGCTTTTCTTGAAAAAATGCAAGGAATTAAAAAGGGGCCTTTTACATAATAAATTTTCTTTTTATTTTGCTGGAAGCCGGTTTTCCATCGCTAATTAAGCTTCCGATCTTAAATCTGGTGGAGTGCAGTCAATGTTCATTTCATTTTCACTTTCAGAATCATGTGAACTCATTTTAATTAAAATAACAACGAACTCCGCTTTACCGCCAATTTTTATTTTTATTTTAGTTTGTGCCGAAAGGTAAACGCATCTGTGGCTATACAGCCACGAGAACGCAATGTCTACGATAGATGAAAGAGTTCTAAATTCAAACAGCACACCGTTTCATACAACATTGCGGGCGCGCTCTTCGTTCCAAATTCAAAGAACGCGCCGGAAAGTGATTTTGGTTTTTCAGTCTACGTAAATATGATACTTCGCGTGTTCTTTATTCAAAAGTAATGAAAATATTTCCGCGCATGTTTAAGAAAAGAATATTCTATGTTTCTAACTATATATCCAGTGGTATTGCCACTACCAATTCACAAATGTACGTAACTTAGAAAACTAAGTCACTTTTATTTTCTTTCTGCCCACACCCAGTAGAGCTGAGAATTTTCAGAGCAATAGAACACGCTGTAGAGCTCGGAAAAACCGCGGGAAAATGATGAATTGTTGCCGAGAAATTGCAGGTGGAAATAGCCTTGCCGCTATATTGTGTCTAGCGCAGATGTTTTTTGTTCGACTACCGTCTAGTCTCAGATTAGATACGGTAGTCGTTTTTAAGGTTCCGTACCCTAAGGGTAAGGGACCCTATTACTAAGACTCTGCTGTCCGTCCGTCCGTCCGTCGGTCCATGAACCGTATCTCATGAACCGTGATAGTTAGACAGTTGAAATTTTCACAGATAATATATTTCTATTGCCGCTATAACAAAAAATACTAAAAACCGATGAAAATAAATATTTAAGGGGGGCTCCCATACAACAAACGTGATTTTTTGGGCTTTTTTGCTTGATAATAATAACGGCAACAGGTAGACGCTTGAAATATTCAAATCATCATCATCAGCCATTTGACGCCCACTGCAGGACATAGGCCTCCCTCATGGTTTTCATAACCATGAGGGGTTTTGCCATAATAGCCACGCTTGGCAGGCGGGTTGGCGATCGCAGTATGCGGTTGGAATCTCAGGAAGGCGCTGCTGCCCGTCTCCTGGTAATTGATTTTCTTATTCACCTCCTACGACATCCACGGAAGGAAATGGAGTGACGCTATTCTTAATCCGGCGTCACACGGTTCAAATATTCAAATGTTGTATATGTAAATGTAGGTAGGTACCTAGGTATGATAGGTACGTGAGTCTAACTCGCACTTGGCCGTTTTTTATTATAAACTGCGGCAGTGAGCGGGGCACATAGCACGCAGAACTGATAGCCGATGGGCCAAAAAGTTCTCGAATGGAGACCACATTATGTCGGCAAGCGCAGCGTAGGACGACCAGCCACAAGATGGACAGAAAACCTCATTCACGTGGCAGGTAGATGCTGGATGCAAGCCGCTTCCAAGACCCGTTCGAGATCGAGATTATTTATTAGGTAAAACTTAGTAAACCTAATTACCTAGTATTATTAGTATTTACCATATAAATAATCGCAATTAGACCCGCTTAATATATAACCAAAAATATCTACTTTTGAGCTAAGACAGTTAAGTATTTTTTCGTACGTTGCTACAAATTAAGATTTTCACTTTTATCAAAAGTTCTGAAACGTCAAAACATGAAACGAAAATCTTTCTTTGGTTTCAAAAATGTAGGCCATCCTTCCTACACTTTTGATACCATTCAAAGTCATCGCATCTCAAAACAGTCCGTACTAAGGGTACGAACGAATATTAGGAACCGCACCTTTTTGTTCGATTCCAATGCTTTCAGCGCGCGCAATAAGGCTGCTTGTGTACAGTTCGTTCCGTTGGCTGTCTGCTAGGGGCGGTTTGTTCAAGAAAATGTTTTAGTAAGTAAGAAATATTGTGCAGCCCGCCCCGATAATGGCTCCTATTTATCAACCAGCGTTTTTCTTGAAACTATTTTTTTATATTCTTGTAGGAAAATATGTAGTTTTTGGAAGAAACTGGTATTTGCCGTGATGGCGATATTATAGGGTACACTTCTGCCTTTCAATTTGGATGAAACGACGATTTTTGAATTGTAGGAGCAATGTCAGTCGCTAACTATGAAGGAAAACATCGTGAGGAAACCTGAGTGTTTGAGGTGTTCACATACACTTGATATTGCCAATCCGCGGTGGGCACGCATGGTTATCAAGCACATACTCTCTCTCTCTCTTTGAGAGAAGGTCTGTGCCCTGCAGTGAGAAATACACAGGCTGCATAAGCTCCTTAAGATTCACTGGACCTTTCTGAAAAATCCTATATAAAACCAAAAAGCCTATTGTTATGAATACCAGTTAAGATATCGCAATATGACTTGGCTTGATATTTATTATTTATAAAAAATACTCTAACATATCGCTGTCAATCCAATATTTAGCCAGTCCTCAGATTTCATATGATCCAGACAAAGTGTAAAGCAATCCTCACAAATAAGTACAAGCCGAGTACAGTCGTAAACTGAATGTTTCTGCCAGCTAACGCCGCACATTTCTCTTATTGCCAGACCTCGCTTGTCACATAATACGCTATCACTTGCGGCCAACCGCAGTCGTCAAGACGTGTCTACATCAGGCACTATTCACGGACAAAACCAACCTTCAAATACTACCTTCGCAAGCTAAAGTATACCTTATTTCTTACGTCCTAGACCGAGGTTGATTTGTATGGCAACAGCAGGAGGTGTTGTGTTTATACAAGCGAAATGCATCATTGTTGAGTTAAAGTATACATATAAGTGTACCTACTCTAGTAGGTAACTTGTAAAGGGTTTTGTGGTCTGGAATATTCATATAATATATATAAATATTCACGTATTATGTGACTAGATAGAAAGATTTGATAATCTGTTTAGGTAGATACGTAACGTTCTCGCCCGTTCAATAGTAATAAATGTAAGCACTATAATTTGGTCGTCAGTCGTCTTTATTTGCATTACATGTATTCTTTCTGCGAATAGTATTTTCTCCCACATATTTTTATGGCTTACCTTATACCTAATAAAGAAAATTGACAGTCAAATCTCAAAACGGGTGTGCGTGCATACACCGTGCACTAACGATTGTAGATGAAGCGAAAGAGATTTTGCAGAATCCAGACAAATGGCAAACCCAGGTCTCCGTCTACCCATACGGGTTACAGGCGTGAGTTCATGTATGTATGTATCTCAAAATCCAAACAAATTTGACCCGTTTTGCAAAAGCTCTAGCGGAGCTATAAAAATGCAAAGGGTACCGATCTGCGCCAAAATGTCTGACCACTCGGATAAATTAAAGTCAACCCGAATTTACTCATGTCACGTACAGTGGAGGGCATATCATACCTTTACATTTTAGATAAGAATAAGAACCGATTAGACGGATATAAAGGTTGATCAAATGTACACTGCAAGAAAAACCGTAAAAAATAATTGAACAAAAAAATTCAAACTGACAAACTCTACATTCGGTCTGACGATTCAAATCTACCTAGTTACCTAGTACTTTTAAGCAAATCTACAACAATCATCATCAGCCAATTGACGCCCACTGCAGGACATAGGCCCCTTTCGTGGTTTTTATACCCATGAGGAGTTTTGCCATAATCGCCACGCTTGGCAGGCGGGTTGGCGATCGCAGTATGCGGTTGGAATCTCAGGAAGACGCTGCTGCCCGTCTCCTGGTAATTGATTTCCTTAGTCGCCTTCTATGGCATCCATGGAAGGAAATGGGGTTGACGCTATTCTTAATCCGGTCCCACAAGGAGCAAATATACGGCAAATATGCGCCACACAAATATACGACAATAAATAATAGGGGTTAAAGTATGAAATTGCCGTTTTATTGCAATAAGTTCTTTGAATTGACATAGAATCTTCATGGTTTGAGGTTTTCGAATGAAACTTTTTTCAAATGGTTTCTATGATGTTCTTTTTTTAAAAAATGTGAAACATTTGAATATCGACTTTAAATTGTTTTTGTTATTCAATTTAGACAAGAAAGATGGATACTGCGAAAATTCGAGTGATTTTTTAATACGAGTTCCGACGCGGAACTAACGCGGCAGAAACAGCCCGCAATATCAATGCTGCGTTTGGAGAGGGGTCTACTAATGAACGCACCGTGCGATTTTGGTTTAAACGCTTTCGTGATGGAAATTTCGACTTAAAGAACGAGCCACGAGGAAGACCGCCCACACAGGTGAATAACGATGAATTAAGAGAGATATTGGAAGCCGACCCTAGTCAAACTACCCAGGAATTAGCGGCATGGTTTAACGTTACCTTACCCACAATATTGACTCACTTGCGTCAAATCAATAAAATAAAAAAATACGAAAAATGGGTGCCCCATAATCACTCGAATTTTCGCAGTATCCATCTTTCTTGTCTAAATTGAATAACAAAAACAATTGAAAGTCGATATTCAAATGTTTCACATTTTTAAAAAAAAGAACACATTTTTTAAAAAAAGAACATCATAGAAACCATTTGAAAAAAGTTTCATTCGAAAACCTCAAACCATGAAGATTCTATGTCAATTCAAAGAACCTCTTGCAATAAAACGGCAATTTCATACTTTAACCCCTAATATTTTAATTCAATTATTTTTTATGGCACAGTATAATTTTAATTCAATTATTTTCTACGATCAACTGTATTTATTACAGTAGTAACACTTTTTACAGTCTTAATAAACAGGTAACGTGTTCACATTACTTGCGTGCATTTTACACTTCCTTCTAGACTTATTTCTGAACTCTGGAATAATCTAAATGCGGCCTGAAGGAGATATCTTCGTTATGCAGAGAGGGTCAATATTCGAATGGGTTCGGACCGGAGCGCTACTCCGCAAGATGACTGGAAGATAAGTGAGCGGGGCGAATAGTCCGGGTGGCGAGTATTTGGTTTATTTTTTTATAGTGGTTGATTTATATAAACTTCACATAGAAAGAAAAATTCCGGGCCAAAACTGGGTTTAGACTCGCGCCTCAGCTTTTCTTTCTGTATGAATTTTATTTATCAAGCCTTACTTAGGAATCATGTTGAATAATCAGTAAATAACATTGGATGTCTAACATTGTAAAATATTGGGCAGGTCAGTTATCAAGTAGGTAATGTACAATTGCTGTTCGTTTAAATGGATTTAATTATACTTACCCAAAAGCATAGTAGGTGGTGAAGTCAACTTTTTTCACACAAAATCAAGGTAGGCATCACTGAAGATATTATCCAATAGTTTGTAAAGTCATTAAACTACGCATGACGGAATGGGAAATGAAGCTTGACTCACATTTTCTTTTGGGTTTTTCTAACTGAACATAACACTTCACACAAAGCCTCCCCACCTCCTATTGAATGTCCATTCTCGATAGTATCCCTGCACTTGTTTGCTTCCCAGGTTGAGATCCGATGTTCTATTCCGAATGTAAATCGAATTCCGTCGCTTTTCGCGGGAGATTCACTTAGGCGCTGTTTTAAATCTATTTGCACTGTGCGCGGCAGGTAACGAGATGATTAAAATAAAAAATAAAAACCGACTTCGAAACACTACAGCACCGACTACAAATTATACTTCTACAATACCTACATGTATAAATACTTCTAATTATTTAAATTATTTCTAACTTTTTAGTGCTTTAGTGTTTCGAAGTCGGTTTTTATTTTTTATTTAAAAAAAATTATTTTTCAATTTTTAACCATAATTTACCCTACTTAATTCGTTGCTTTAAAATTTGATGTTCTAAATTTCCATCTCCGAAGTCTTCACCAGAAAATTACCAAATTAACTTGTTACGCTATTTTATGAAACATACGGATATTACTAAAGGATGGGCCCCATTAGGGCTTATTTACTGCTGTCCATTGAATAGTTCCGTTCTCCATCTCTGAAAGTCTCCATTAGATATTCACCAAATGGGACCAATGGGACGTTATACCTGTTCAAACAAAAAAAGAATTGTCGAAATCGGTTAAGATTTGACGGAGTTATGGAGGAACATAACAATATATATATACGCGTCGAATTGATAACCTCCTCCTTTTTTGAAGTCGGGTAAAAATGCAGCGCTGTTCTATTTCTTTGGCAAGAGTCCCTATACGGAAATTTATAGAAGGTAGACCTGAAATTCTGTCGGTCTGTATTCCCAAGTGATAATTAGTTTGTTGTGGCCGTGTTGATTTCATCAGTGTTGCATGCTTAGTTCTTGGCCCTTTTTGTTGCTGTTGCTGTTGTTTTCTAGGGTTCCGTACCCGAAGGGTGCCAAACGGTACCCTATTACTAAGACTTCACTATCCGTCTGTCAGTTGGTCTGTCTGTCTGCCTGTCCGTCTGTATGTCTATCTGACTGTCACCAGGCTGTATCTCATGAGCCGTGATAGCTAGGCAGTTGAAATTTTCACAGATGACGTATTTCTATTGCCGCTATAATAACAAATACTAAACACATCATCAGCCATTCGACGCTCACTGCAGGACACAGGCCTCCTTCGTGGTTTTCATAACCATGAGGGGTTTTGCCATAATCGCCACGCTTGGCAGGCGGGTTGGCGATCGCAGTATGCGGTTGGAATCTCAGGAAGACGCAAGGGCGTCGCCAAGGGGGGGCAGGGAGGGGCAGTTGCCCCCCCCCCCTAGAGATTCTAAAAAAGTTGCCAAATATAATGCAACCAAAGTCTTAAGACTTTGAGTTAATTTGCTTGAAGTTCAAGCCTTGAACAATCATTCCCGTACGTCGAAACTCGAATGAATTTACCAATTCCACTCCTAATATTCCGTACGCTCAATTACGCTCTGCTCTACTCTGTCGTTGAAGCGGGAGAGGGGGAGTGGGGAAGCAACATGTAACCGCGCAGCGCTCGCGCCCCCCGCACAGCCGCCTTTGTTTTAGCGTCTGTCATTCTGTCAGCTCGTGCTCGTGTAGCTTTACACATTGGACTCTGTACTGTCACAGAATATATATGTATATAGTACTAAGATACTGTTGTAATTACAATCGCTGTAGATGTAAGGCTCGTAGTACAAGTGAAAAGCTTCCTGTGCTGTCGACTTTACCTACAATTCATACTTACTTTTCTCATTCATAGAGAATGAGAAAAGTATGAATTGTAGTAGGTAAAGTCAACTTGCCCCCCCTGCGCCATCGGCTGGCGACGCCCTTGGAAGACGCTGCTGCCCGTCTCCTGGTAATGTATTTAGTCGCCTTCTACGACATCCACGGAAGGAAATGGAGTGACGCTATTCTTAATCCGGCGCCACACGGATAAACTAAACACAGATTAAAATAAATATTTAAGGGGGCTCCCAAACTACAGTGTGACAGAACGTTACTTAAGTATTTACTTAGTGAAATTCTCAATTCAGAAACCGGCCCTAAGTGTAGTTCTCTCCGAGCTTTATGCTATAATTATCAGTTATGCTGTCACTTCGTATCGCCCAATCATCGTTCACGTCGTCACGCATGGTGCACAGAATGAAAGAGTCACAGAGTGATTTGCTCTGCAGCACATCTTGCTCTCGTTTCATTGGTAAAGACTGATCGAGAGGACTAGGGCCATTTTTGAGTATGAATTTTGTAGGAAGAAATACTTCTATGGTTTTTTATTCAGAGCATCAATCATTCAAATAATAGGTATATGCCGCCTTCGTTTCCTTACTTCCTTGCAACTTTATAAGAAAAAATATTCAAGAACGCCTCTGACAGAAAAAAAAATAAAATGTGTTTCGTTTTGAGCGGGCCTTTTTCCGTGTCTACTTTATTCTTGACTAAGTAATAGAATCTTTCTCGGTGTTCTTTTTTGGCTGATTCTTAACGATTTGTGCAGACAATTTGCTCTGTTCTGTTGATTTTTATTCAGTAATTTTGACGCGCCTCCCGTTTTGATTAGGACAAGGCAAATAATTTTAAGTTACCACCTACATAATTTGTAATTACCATGCTTTAGCAAATAAATACTCAATACTCAATACTCAATACAATAAAATCTTGGGCTTTGGCTCCGCACTCTCCTTACTTCTAGTTGGTCCAATAGCTGAAAGCACAGAGTACAGACTGAAAATATAAAAACGTTATTGATTACTATTTCAAATGTTTTTTAGTTGTGTACAATTGAATCTATGCAATATCTATTGAATTTTACAATTGAATCTAATATCCATAATGCCTACCTGTATAAATATTATGTTGCCGATTTGTATTCCAAGTTTTCTTGCAATTACAGTGTTCTCTTTTTTTGGAATCCGTAAAATTTATGTTTTAGTTTATGAGAGCAGTCACGGGCTGAAAATCAGCGCTGTGATGATGCATGGACTCACAGCACCAAGCTGAGCCCTATCATTTTTATCACACAAAAATGTTTGCTATACTATGTATATGTTTTAAATTTAATAAGTCTGATAAATAAACGTTTTTCAATTTCAGATAAAAGATAATTTATTCAAGGAACATTTTACAGTGACCTTATCCCTAAGTCAGTGGTACCCTGCTCCCTAAAAAAGGTTACAACCTGTGATTTAGGATAAGTATCTAGTGCTCCTCCGAAGAATATTTAACATTCAATTTCAATAATTGCTTTTATACAAAAACGTCAAACGTCATTGACTTCACTATTGTATCACCCGTCGAAATATCTAAGTACCTACATAACATAAACTCACGCCTGTATCCCAGAGGGGTAGGCAGAGACCAGGGACTGCCACTTGCTACGATCCTGACAGTGATCTTTCGCTTCCTCAACATTCATTAGTCGTTGCATGCACGCACGCCGGTTTCGGGTACTTTTTATCTTGCCCTTTGCTAATACATCCCCTATTTGGTCGAAGTATGTCCGTTTGGGTCGTCCCTTACCGGCCCTTCCATTCACATTTGCTCGATATATTTGTTTTGTCAATCTTTCTTCCTTCATCCTCTCCACATGTCCAAACCAACGCAACATTCCTTTCTCAATTCTAGTCACTACATCCTCTTTCAGTCCACAACGTTCTCTAATCACACTATTGCGTATCCTGTCATTCAAAGTAACACCAGACATACTTCTCAAGGACCTCATTTGTACTGCATTAATCCTACTTTCTTGCTTCTTTTGTCCCAAGTCTCACTAGCATACGTAAGTGTTGGGACCAGCACTTACCTCGCAAGATGACGGTCTGACGGTGGCAAGTGCATAGATATTTTGCCGGGAATACTGACTTGCTCTGATTGGTAACACAATTGACAAGCTCCGCCCGCCTTCTCACGATTGAACATCGGACCATACTATACTTTATACCATAACTACGAGAAAAAGAAAGAGAAAGAGAAAAAGAAAATAGACATTTTATGGACGAAAAAGGAAATTTAAATAAATTAAAATGCACATTAAAATTGGAACCAGGACCAAAAATTAAGAGTATTTTTCTTATTATTATTATTATCAAATAGTCAATTTGTTTACACAAAACAGTTTTTATTCTAATGCTAAACTCCTTGCCGCAATGTCGACCAATCAAATCTCGAGAAGTTATTTGCACAAGGAGTTTATACATCGAGTATTCTTCGCGCAAGGAGTTTGTATCAAGTATTTTTTGCGCAAGGAGGTTATATAGCATTGAGATGGAGGTTGAAGGTATTGGTGTGCTCCAAATTCAAACACCATAATAGTGATTAAAAGTGCTTTCCATTTACTTTGTCGTCAACGTCGCGCTTGAGCGCTAAATATCTAATTTAGCGCTCCAGCGCGACGTTGACGACCCTTCCGAACATATTGCTGCGTCATAATAAGGACCCAGGCCCCTACAAAAACATACGTTTATGCCACAAAAAACATATTTTTCGACACTCAAGGGAATCAAAATTTATACTTTCCATTGACCTCGAACTATGACAATTGGCAAGTAATATCGTCTTATACCAAAAACACAGGGAAAAATCAGAGAACTGTACATTTGCAATTAAATCGTAAAAAAAAATGTTTTTCAAGTTTTAGAAAAGCTTGGAATAACTGCGAGTTTCGATTCCTGAACTATTTATAATATGTAATAAAAACCTACAAATTCGTACGAAACCCTCGGTGGGCAAGTCCGCCCCGCACTTGTCCGGTTTTTGAATAATTTTACGTCTATACTCAAAAGGAATAGTTTAAATAGACGGTATTTTTAATTACCAATGGCATAACCTTTCAAACCACTCGAAATCGAAACGAATTTAAGTATTCATCATACATACATAAACTTTAGGAAAAACTCCACAATTCATCAACCAGCCCCATAAACCATCTGCAATCTTGCCGCAATAGTGCGGAACTAAAACCTGACTTATTCCTATGCTAATTATGGTAATTAAAAACGCTGGGACGGCAAAAACTTGCATCCTAAGCAATAAATTGTGCCGACTTAAGTCTGGGAGCTATATCATTTGCATGGAAACGCTGGGCTTACCAGGCACACTTATTTATTGCCAACTAAATTAGGTTAGTTTAAAATGCTTATGTCGCCAGTATTTAGAGGATGCCTCAGAATAAAAGGACGGTGTGAGTTTTCAGTATGCAGTACAAGCTCAAAAAAATCTGCGGAAAAAATTCGCCGTGTATTTAGTACAATCAATTGGCATGCTTCACAGCGTTTCTGGTGCTGCAGTAAGTTCATTAGAGTTTGAGCTCTGTTTGCTTCTGCGGTCACTAGTTTCCTCATATCACCGTCTATCGCTGTCAGCCAACTATAGGTTCGGTAAACAACCTTTACAACTCATGTATACTTCACGATAAATTCACCGCAGACACTCAGGTTTCCTCACGATGTTTTCTTCCACCATTGTCAAGTGGTATTACTACTAAGATGGAAGGACGGTTTGTGGGCAACCAGCAGCCCGATGGTTCGATGATATACTTACGTATTTGAGACGGCGGAATGTCCGTGGAAGCGGATGCCAAGGGACCGTCAGAGAAGTCATTTGGGGGAAAAGGCCTATACCCAGCAGTGGGCACTGGTGGGATGATGATGAACTCACGCCCATATCCCAGAGGGGTAGGCAGAGACCAGAGACAGCCACTTGCCACTATCCTGATAGATCACTTTCACTTCCTCAACATTCATTAGTCCTTGCATGCACGCGCGCCGGGTTCACGCACGCCTGATGATTATTACTACGAATTAATAAAAAGTACTCTGCGTTCAGCAATAAGCCAGCACAGGTCCCACTCCACGACGTCTGTCTATCGATACTTGGGACAACCCTCATAAGCTTCCTTCACAGTCCGATACCCTCTCATTCTTTCTGTCTTGCGGATTTATGTCCGTATTAATAAATCGCTCTTGAGTGGGCTGTCAAATTGCTCTTTGGTTTCGGACAGCATCTCGAAATGGGGATATAAGAGCTGTCTCAGAGGTATCAGTGTTTTATTAATGCAGCCTAATCTCCACTTATTTTGGGTCCACTCATGCAACTAATAAAAATAAGGAACCGCCTTCTTAAGGTTATTATATTTTGATTTATTTTTTATCAAGATATCTAAGCCCGGGTTGTACGATGGAGCGAGTCACGTGTTTTGTGGGGCAAAAATTTCAGAATTTGATATTGAAAAACTATTTAATATTTAATATTCCGGGCGTTGTTTTTCTCCCCAGACAACTGGGGCCAATATAAATGTTTACCAGCAGCGTTATGATGAGCGGAGCTATTGGCTGCAGCCGTAATATTTTACTTCGCTGTCTCAAGTCAGGGGGATTAGGTCAGAGAGCAACAAATGTCTGCCGTGCCCCGGTTTTAATGGGTTAACGGTGGTGGCACACTGAGAATGCATTCTCTTTCCTGTGACGTGGCGGAGCGGTAGAACGCCGGCTTTTCATTCGGGAGTTTGTGAGTTCGAATCCCGGTATGTACCAATGACCTTATTTTCTAAGTTACGTACATTTGTCAAGTTATAGTAGCAATACCATTCGCTAACGGTGAAGGAAAACATCGTGAGGCAACCTGAGTGTCTGAGGTATTCACACACCTCAAATCTTGAAATTGCCAATCCGCGGTGGGCACGCGTGGTGATTGAGCCTGTATTCTCTCTCTCTGAGAGAAGGCCTGTGAAAACCTGAGTGTCTAATATTTTCGCGAATCTCAGCGCTTGCACGAACTGGCAACGTTGCGCATTCGTGATAGTAATAAAAAACTAAATATAACAATAACTTTACTGTAAAGCCTACATTTTGGATTCTCTTGGAGCCTGAGTGTGGGTTTCTTGAGAGTTTTTTTACATGTATTTCGTGTCTTTACAGTCATCCCAACAACAGGATTATTATTTTGTCTAGTTACACACACGACCATAGTAATATCGCTACGATGCACTGTATTTCAATTGCAAAGGTACATTATTATTCCTAAATAAAGGAATAAGAGAATAAGAATAAACTTTATTTGGCAACAATACAAAGCATTGCATACAGTAGGTACATAATCAAGTTAGTAAACCACAGAACACAATTTTAGCAAGATACCTGTAAATTCCTACATGAAACTTAGACATACAATGATGTCAAAGCAGGGCTTTGGCGCTGGTTTTCAGACCGAACCATGAAAGAAAAAGGTGACTTGTTTTACAGAAATAAAAATATTTTCATTTTGTATAACTACTGGTGTGCAATAGAGTTTAAACTATATAATTGTGGAGTTTCTATTATAGCTGAGTGCATTTTAATTTCATTTAGGTTCTTAATTACGTACTTATTACATAATAACCTTGAGCAAGTAGGTGAGGATGTATTAAAGTCACAAATTAATGCTTGCTAATACAAAAACTTGATTAAAAAGGGAAATCGCCGCTAATTTGCGCGCCGACAACATAGTTCTGTCAAAAAATAAAAAATGTGACAACGTACGTGTACAACACATACAAAGCATGGTGTATCACCAGCCTTATCTTGACAATACAAAAGGCAATTAGCGATCTGCTCTTCAAGCCGTGTCATTGAGGAATTGCCCCAGAAACGACCCAATAACACTGTGCAATGTGCCCTCCATAAAGTTAGCCAACACCGTCAAACTTAACTGTTGCACGTAAAAGACTAAAACATAATCGCTGAGTGTACCTTGTGGAAACACTCCATAGGGTTTTGGTCGGGAACAGTAATAACAATAATAATAACATCCAAACAACGCAATCACTCGTCCTGGTCGCAAACTAGAAAACCCTGTGCGCTACCGGGCAAGGACATCATAAACATGCAAATACACCCAGATTGAGGCCATTTGTACAAATGTACGGAGGCCCCCAGTGGGAATCGAATCCACGACGTCCGGTATGGTAAGTAGATGGTAGTACAGTACAGTAGTGATGGTACAGTTAGTAGATGCTTTCAAAACAGTTGAACTACTAAATAGAGGGTTATTTTTAAATGGCGCAATTCCTGAAACACTCCAATTAGAGTTTGTGTTTGCCAACAACTTTCGTCGTGTGAGTTTTTTCTAAAATTTTACCTCTAAATTATTGTTGCAAAGACGTCCTTAAGCTGACTGATTAGAGTATGTAAAGGTTGATGTGCTGTTGACTGTACACCCGAGTTGGAGTGTTCTAACCGTTTTAACTTAGCGTGTGAAAGTAGCACAACTTTAAACGGTTTACCATAAAGTACGTCTTTATGTACGATGTAAACCTTCTGTCATCATCATCGTCATCATTAGCCATTTGACCCCCCTGTAGGCTAAGGCTAATAAGCTTCCCTCATTGTTTGCCAAGCGTCCCGGTCTTGTGCCGCCCGCATCCAGCGACTCCCTGCCACCGTAACCAGGTCTCATAACCATCCTTGAGAGAAAAAATATCGACACTAAGGTATGTT
This sequence comes from Yponomeuta evonymella, assembly GCA_963969515.1. NCBI lineage: Eukaryota > Metazoa > Arthropoda > Insecta > Lepidoptera > Yponomeutidae > Yponomeuta > Yponomeuta evonymella. Next base: position 20,277,720 of record OZ018343.1, on the reverse strand, counting down.
AATCTACGACAGTTGTGAGTTGACCAAAGTCTTCGAGAAACTGTTTCTTTCTATACATACATAAAATCACTTCCAAATCCCGGATAAGTAGACAGAAATCAGGAAATGCCTTAAACCTTTTTTTGTCTCTACTTTATATTTCCTCAGCTGCTAACATTAGCTAGTATTATGGACTAGACAGTAAATACAAAGCAAACACACATCCCTGAAAGCACATAAATATGTGTACATCCAGATAAAAATTAGTTTTAGCGCCTTTCCAGGCAAAAACCGTCCACTCAATATAAACCAAACAAGGCCGAGGGTACTCAGAGTGGCTAACACAAGTTTCAAAATTGCAAAATTTTGATGAAATCAGAACTAAAAAATGTATTTGGTTTGCAATAAAGAGTAAGAGTGTATTAATCTAATCTAATATAATCTATTGCAACGTAAATAATTTGCATTCTGTTTGTTGAATGACAATTTTAGCCGCTCGGCTGTCTTTGGGTTGAATTTGTAGTGGAGAAAAAAGCATACTCTGACCATCTTTTCACAAATTATACTAACTATTTATACCAACATAAGATTACCTAAGATCCCAGGAGAGCACTCAACAACTTGAAATGGTAAAACATTAGTCACTATTCAAACAAAAGTAGGAAAATAAAAATTCTGCGGCAAGATGCTAACTACAATAAAATGTTAAAATGGTGCACGGTTGGACTAGTCCACCTATTAAAAAGACGCTCAGCGAAACTGGCTATTCTCGGAGTCTCTTCGGTACATCACATAAAAAATTAGTCAATTCGCCAAATAACTTCGGTGATTGACGGAGCCTGATTAGCAAATTGAGGTGACAGTGAGCTGGACACATTTGCCAAAGATCCGATAACCGAGGAGGTAAAAAGTTCTCGAGTGGAAATCGAATTGGCAACTGGATTGCCACCATTTTGATTGCTTTTCGGATACTTTAATTAAGATTGACACTAAGGATTGAGTAGATAACTATGTAGTACTACAGGGTGAATAAGTTTACAAGGCTTAACATTTTTATATAGGCGCGATTTTTGAAACCAAACGTTGAACGTTTGAAAATCTGAAAATTATTTCTTCAGGATCGATCATAAAGCCACTTTTTATTAAGTTTAATGGTTGACACCGGTCCATTTACTGTTTAGCCAAGAGAGGGGGGGACGCCCTACTTGGACAAAAATTTGCGCTTCAAAGCTTAATATTTCGCAAACGGAATCCTAAATAAAAAATAGTCTTCCTACACCCACAATATTTTTCAACGACCAACCCAACGATGCCCTACGTGATGGGGTAGATGAGATAAAAAAAATCATCCCCACTTTTCCTGTTAGCGCAGGTACAGTAAAATAAAAATAAAATAAAATAAATACAGTAAAAAAATATTGTTATTGGGGTGGGCACAACACGAGCGTTCGACATGACCTTCGCTTTGTCCATGTTCATTTTAAGGCCCACACGTTGGGAAACTCGACTGAGGTCGTCGAGCATTATGCCGAGGTCTTCCATCGTTTCTGCCATGACTACTATATCGTCGGCAAATCGAAGGTGCGTGATGTACTCGCCATTGATATTGATGCCGCGTCCCTGCCATTCCAGAAGCTTGAAGGCATCTTCCAGTGCGTTCGTGAACAGTTTCGGAGAGATAACGTCTCCCTGTCTCACGCCTCTTCTCAATGGAATTGCCTCCGAATTCTGCTCCTGTACTCGGACCGACATGGTGGCGCTGTTGTACAAGCACTTCAGCACCTCGATATACCGATAGTCAATACGGCAACGCTGGAGAGACTCGAGCACTGCCCATGTCTCGATCGAATAGAAGGCTTTCTCATAGTCCACAAACGCTAAGCAGAATGGCAAATTATACTCCTCAGTCTTCTGTATAATTTGACTCTCGAAGTTGTAGACGAATACGTCTACTTAGGACAAACAGTCCAACTAGGCCGGTCCAACTTCGTGAAAGAGGTCAATCGTCGAATCCAACTCGGCTGGGCAGCTTTCGGGAAACTTAGAAAAGTCTTTTCGTCTAATATACCTCAATCGCTCAAGACAAAATTATACAACCAGTGTGTGTTACCAGTGATGACTTATGGCACTGAAACGTGGTCTCTCACTATGGGCCTCATAAGAAGGCTCAAGGTCACGCAACGAGCTATGGAAAGGGCTATGCTCGGAATTTCTCTACGAGATCGAATCAGAAATGATGAGATCCGTAGACGAACGAAAGTCGTCGACATAGCCCAGCGGATTAGTAAGTTGAAGTGGCAGTGGGCGGGGCACATAGCACGCAGAACTGATGGCCGATGGGGCCGAAAAGTTCTCGAATGGAGACCACATATCGGCAAGCGCAGCGTGGGACGACCAGCCACAAGATGGACAGATGACGTCATTCAAGTGGCAGGAAGACGCTGGATGCAGGCCGCTTCCAACCGGTCTTTTTGGAAATCCATGGAGGAGGCCTATGTCCAGCAGTGGACTTCTTGTGGCTGAATGATGATGATGAAAAAAATATTTCTTCCAACATTTCATTCCTTAACTTTGTCGGCGTGATAAATATTTATACACCTACCAAATGACAACTTTCTAGTAACACTGATCTTCGCGCTAGGCAGCGGACGGACAGACAGACAGACGGACATGGCGAAACCATAAGGGTTCCTTGTCGGATTGTTCCTTAGGGTTACGTAACCCTAAAAACGGTTTTCAAGTTAAGCGTTATTTCAATAACATACAGTATTTATTTTCATGAGACTTTTGTTAAGTAAAGATAGCCTACTTCATTTTCTAGTGCCTGTGGTAAGCCGACCGTGCGCTATCCAAAACGTCGTTAGCATGCCCGGTGACACTCCATTACCCGGCCAAATTTATAGCGGCAGCGCACCTTCATCGCGATATAATAGAATATCTCGACGGTGAAGGTCTGCTTACACTGCATAATTTATTAAACAGGGTTAGGATACGTTTACACGAGCTAGCTGGTGAATGTACAGCATCTATAGGTACTAGTATTGAAGTAGTAAGACAATGAGCCTGTGAACTAATATTTTTTAACAGTTCTTTTTTTAACTAAATAATCCAATGATAATTAAAAGCTCAAATAGGTAGTCTTATTAGATAGATCTATTTGTACTTTTTGGCAAAACATTCTCGTGGCAAGGAACAGCAAAATAAAAATAACACTACTTCTGGGGCAACGGTGGCACTGTGTACCGTTTACATCGCTCATGTACATCCTAAAGACATGATTCATCGCGTCGGGCGCATGTCTAGCATGCAGGGCTCGTCTCGTAAATAATAATGTCTTTTAGATGAAGTTAAGATAGTCGGGGACGTTTGGAGTGGCGTGCCCTGTAGGACTTTATTAGTGTTAGGTTTCCTATTCAAACTAAGTAGGTTGTCAGCTTTCGTACATTTTGTACCGCTCCCACAGGAGAGCGTAGGCTTCCGAATAAACACTAAGCAATACCCGTCTACTTCCGCCTTGCGAGAGACAGATATGCGAAGCTGACGTCGCGAGTCGGGAGGCCGCATAAGAAGATAAAGGAAGTAGAATACCCATAGCATAACGACGCGCGAATTCGTTTGTTATGCATTTTATCGCGTACTTCGTCTTTTCATGTCATCAGCCAATGTTCGTCCACTGCTAGACACAGGACCATACTCAGGACACGCCACAACGACGTGCTGACCAAAGGGGGTTTTGCTGTAATCACCACGCTGTACAGACGGGTTGGTGATTGCAGTAGAGGTTTATACAAGCGCTCATCTCCTAGATTTCCCTTAGTCGCTTCTTACGACACCCAAGGGATGGTCATATTCTTATAACGAGAACCACACTTCTTTATGTGTAATTTGTGCCAATTAAGAAAATTATACAGATTGAAATATAAATAACGTTTATGTCAATTTAGGACAATATTTTTATACTTATTAATTGCAATAGTAGGTAAATAAAATTTTAATTTAATTTAATTTAATTTAATTTAATTTAATTTAATTTAATTTAATTTAATTTAATTTAATTTAATTTAATTTAATTTAATTTAATTTAATTTAATTTAATTTAATTTAATTTAATTTAATTTAATTTAATTTAATTTAATTTAATTTAATTTAATTTAATTTAATTTAATTTAATTTAATTTAATTTAATTTAATTTAATTTAATTTAATTTAATTTAATTTAATTTAATTTAATTTAATTTAATTTAATTTAATTTAATTTAATTTAATTTAATTTAATTTAATTTAATTTAATTTAATTTAATTTAATTTAATTTAATTTAATTTAATTTAATTTAATTTAATTTAATTTAATTTAATTTAATTTAATTTAATTTAATTTAATTTAATTTAATTTAATTTAATTTAATTTAATTTAATTAAAATTTTAACTAAGCTTTAATGAGCCGTTTTCAGTACAAATTCACAAAGCAATTCACAGATGGCGCTTACAGGCGTGGCTATAGAAGAACCGGAATACGGCTGTCAAAATTAATCTGCGCTAAGCAAAATTTAACAGACGTCTCCCTGTTCTTGTATGTGCACGCCTATAAGCGCCATCTATGAAGTGCTTTGTGAATTTGTGCTGAAAACGGCTCAAATAGTCAATGATGTCAACTAATTCGTCAATCTCCTTCTTCAAGGCTGCCTAATGAAATAGAAAAGTGGTACTCATATTAAACAACTGTCGTAGGTTGTGTAGCCAAGATATTTCTGGTCTCCCTGGCCACCTTGTGCCTTGTCTCTTGCCGAAGGCCGGTTTTATATGGGACTTATTGCGCTGCGCGAGCGAAAAGTTGCGGGAAAAGTAGGCATTTTTGAAATCACAGAAATACGAGTACAAATCCTATTAATAGAATTGCGATGACCAACGTCACTAACACATTCTGTGATAGTAATTTTGGTATGTTTTTTATTATCCGAAACTCAGTACAGCACAAATAAAACCATATATAGTTATAATTTAGACTCAAGTTCGCATTTTTTTTAAATAACCATCATCAGCCCTAGATTGCACATTGAAAAGTTTTTTTCCAGATTTTATACTAACCATTAGAGAGTCAATGTATTTTGAAACACCTGATTTAGGGGTAATGTCGGACAACCCATCCTTAAGTTATAAGTTCACTGTGCTTGGTGTTTCGCATTATATAGCCGAAAAACTCAATCATCCGTTTTTTGGCGGTTATCAGGATCGCTTCTTTCGTGAACGTCAGTGAAAATCAGCAATGTTATGATACCTTTATTTTCAGCCACTTTTTTTCGTCCCACTGCAGGGCACATGCCTTCTCTCAGAGAGAGAGTGTGGGCTTAATTACCACGCGTGCCCACCGTGGATTGGCAATTTCAAGCGGTGAGGTATACGAACACCTCAGACACTCAAGTTTCCTCACGATGTTTTCCTTCACAGTTAGCGAAGTGGTATTGCTACTATAACTTCACAAATGTAGTAACTTAGAAAATAGAGTTATTGGTAAATGCCAGGATTCGAACCCACGACCTCCCGAATGAGAGGCCGGCATTACGTAAAACTATGTTGCGTAAAAAGTTTCACGCGCGATGTGCATTGTTGTTTTTATAGACGAGTACAACCGTTAATTTTGGACATATGTGGCCATTGTTACACCTTTTTCATGCAATGTAGGGGTAAACGGAGGAATTGGTTTTCTTTGTCTACATTTAGGTATGTTAATATTCAAGAAAGAAGAAGAAGAGAAACATTTATTTAACGCCACATAGACATACATAATTATGCAGGAAAAGTAAATACAGAAAATAAGGCAGTTATAGGACAAAAGCAGAAGAAATGTGAAGCTAATAGTGAGAAAAAATAAAGGCTAAGGGTACAGTGGATGTACTCTGTACGTCGATGCAGCGGAAAAAAGGCCTCATGCTCCTCAGTATTAGCTGAGGGTTTGCACCCACAACACTGGTTTTTCAGCTGGGGCCTTCTGGTGACTCACGGAGCATCAAAATCAAAAATGAACAAACACGCACTCCTACCTACTCATACACCATTCCACCTATTTGCATTCATCACAGGCACAATATCCGGACTCAAGCTGGATCCTTTTTCGGATCATCCAAGGGGAGTAATTTGAAATACACAGAACAATCGAATAAGCAAATCCGGCTCGGTTATCGATACACCGCTCGCGGGCGAATTATTTAATACAATACAATATTCAAGTGGCCGAATGAACTCACGAAATAAGGTTTATTGTCGATCATGTGTCTATGGATTGTATAGCATATTCTGCTATAATATTTACTAAAACTAAATATCCGAAAACGCTGAAATCTGGATGATTTGAAAGCCGCGGTTATGCAATTAGTAATAAAAAATCCCATCTATGTAGGGAACATGCCTTCTCTCAAGGAGAGAGTGTGAGCTTAATCACCACGCGTGCCCACCGCGGATTGGCGATTTCAAGCGCTGAGGTATGTGAATAGCTCAGACACTCAGGTTTCCTCACGATGTTTTCCTTCACCGTTAGCGAGTGGTATTGCTACTATAACTTCACAAATGTACATAACTTAGAAAACCAAGTCATAGGTACATGCCCGCACCGGGGATCGAACCTGGGTCTCCCACTTCCGAGTCCGAGGTTCTACCCACTAGGCTACCATCGCTCGTCTCTTCGAGGTACCAATTCGTTTAATTATTTTACTTTTAAGTATAGACAAAATAAAAATAAAATACGTTTGGGAAATCTTGTTTCGAGTTAAGAAATCTTGTTTAAAAAAATGCGCAAACTATTAGAACAGCGGCCCGCGGAATTGCGGCACTAATGGTTCTAATAGATTCGAGTTTGTGTCGAGATATTTTTGAAAGTGCCTTTTCAGGTTTCCTTAGTCAACAAAGAACCCTGACTTTTCGCTATGTCCTTCTGTCTGTCTGGCCGTCTGCCCTAGAACGCTGAAATTTGGTATAGATATTCATATAATGCCCGGTTCCTATATTTAATGAATCCTTATTGGTAATCGGTAACTTATCCTTAACAAGCGTCCCGTAACTGGAATAGCCGGTTGATATTAAAAAAAAAATATTAGGAACCTTACAAATTGTCATCTCCATACATTTATCGTACGGTACGTTATTCGAAACCGTTTGTAAGAGGAATACTTGAGTAGACATTTTAACCATCCGTAAGTAAAACGAGTCGTTCTTGAATGTAGGAACCGGGCATTAATCACGCTGACAAAACGGTAGGATAAAATCTGAAAAAACCTTTTTTTTTTGCACCTCCCTACACCTCAATTAGAAAGAAAGAAAGAAAGAAAGAAAGAAAGAAAGAAAGAAAGAGGATATTTATTTAAATTGTCACAGAAACACAAAGTAAACAAAAGGTACACAAACTAAAGACACGAACGTCAACAAAACAGAGATAAAACAAAACAATCGTGAAGAGAACATGTGAGGCATATAGAGTCAAAGGCAGCCGGGTACCATACAGTAATGTATGGCACCCAGCCACCTCGGACCTCAAAAGATGCAATATTTTGCAATATTTCACACAGTAGTGTGATGTATCTTTGGATCGGTGAATAAAAACCATTTTTCGCTTTAGGGTTCCGCTTACGAAATTTAAGCTTTAAAGCCCAAATATTTGTTTGAGTAGTACGTCCACCGTCGCGCCCCCCCTGGCTAAACGGTTGCACGCTAAACTCCAGTTGGCGGCTTAGTCGGCTGACAGTTGAGTTGTATGGTAACTCCTTAACTCCTTAAATCGTTCTTAATCTTGCTTTCGGAATCATACATAATATTTTACTGAGTATAACAAATCCTTCCTTCCTTCGTGGATGTCGTAGAAGGCGACTAAGGAAATCAATTACGGGCAGCAGCGTTTTCCTGAGATTCCAATCGCATACTGCGATCGCCAACCCGCCTGCCGAACGTGGCGATTATGGCAAAACCCTTCACGGTTATGAAAACTACGGAGGAGGCCTGTGTCCTGCAGTGGGCGTCGAATGGCTGATGATGATGATAACAAAATACTAGTGCACCTCGGGAGGTGGAAAACAGCGTCTGATGCCAAATACGCGTCACGTTGCTTATGACAAGTGTGCAAACCAATCTCGACGTCGAACAGCGGCCATCGTGTACGTAGCATCAGTGTCGCTCTACCTTCAATCTCGTTTGTGTCTCCACCACAGCAATACACAATTGCTTCGCTGCGTTTGCGCTATTAGCATCAGCGGACAATTGCAATGGATTGTCGATTATCACTCGAACTGTTGGTAATTCAGATCGATTCATTATTGTCCATCCAATTCGTCGCTTACTCAAGGTAAGGATTCAGGTATAATGCCCGACAAATAACTTGAAAAAATTACTTTGCCTTCGCAAGGACGTATTTTGAATCTCGTTGACAAATAATTCTTCAGACTTAATTTACTCAGGTTTGCTCTTTCGTGTCAATCGCAAACTTATCCCGACTTCGCCGAGTATTATAAAAGGACCACGAAGTAAGGATATCTAAGTTGGCAAGATCTGCAATTGTTATTCTATCCGCACGCTTCACAGTTGTCATAACATCCGATGGCTACCAGTGCGTGAAGCGTAATTCGGCCGTCGGTGGTATGCCGAATGAAAAACGGTTTCCGTGGCTTAATTCCGCGCATTTATCCTGCACCCTTTTAATCCAACAAAAGGTCGAGTCTGCGACGGCAAAACGGGAAGATGCCAGAAAGATTGCTCGATGGGCAGTGAGAAAAATTGTTTCTACGAAGACGTAAGCTTTACTCGCGTGCTGTGTGCTCAGTTGCGCTGGGTATTTCAGAAAGCTCTGGTTTGTATTTTACAATACAAACATTTTTTTATTATGAGAGAAACTCAGAAATATAGAAAAATGCAAATATCTAAATTTTGTTTGCAACAGCAGTTTTTTTTTTCGATGTTTCGGTTGTTTTTAGTGATGAGTAGAATAATGCACATTATATTTGGAAGGTGTTGTCAATGTGTATAAGAGAGAAACGGTACCGACAAAGGCTTCTAGTATTCAGTTTACAAATAATCCGTTGCTGTACTTTTTTCAAGATATTCGTTATGAGCTAAATGGGGTTGAAATAGATAAAATAAAAAACGCAGGTCTAACTACTACTATGAAATCGTTGTTATCTATGAAGTGAGTCCAGAATGTCTAAGGTTTGGGGATGGGATATAAATGGTACTAAAAAATGTTCACTCCGGAAAATTTGCGGCGTCTATACCACTTAGTAACATTTTAGGATTTGCTGAAGATTATAAAAAAGTAATAATAAATTGCAAACATGAACTGGTTTTACTGCGTAGCAACACAAATGTTAACGCATTAAAATTAAATACGGGGGAATATGTGGATGATGTTGAAATTCATAAAATTGTAACATTTTTAGAAAATTGGACATTTCTGAAATAGTATCTTGCTATGCTGGCCTTTCTATGCTTTATTCAATTAAAAGCTACGTAACCTATTGCATTGCCGACTTTTGTTTTTAACCCAAAGGAAAATATTGATTTCCTAGCAAAAGTATGGTAGTTATTTTTGGAGTCCAGTAAACATCCAGTGCAACTTTTGTTTGGGGATCAGTATTTTTACAACCTGTATAAGCCAAAAGCGCATTCTCTACTATACACGATTTAATTCTTCAGACGAGACCTCTTTCCCAATTAAGTGGTACAGTCGAATGCACGTCAACTTTCATACGCGTGCACTCTACTCAGTTACGTGACTGGCGATTTTGCAATGTAAATTGTTGAGCCGTGTCGACTCACTGAAAACCTTTACGATGTGGCACGTGTGGCTGTGTGGGTCTTCCGTTTTCCACCGCAACGTTGAATTTCGAAGTGGAAATGCTTTATTTATGGTAATGATTTATTGACCCCGCCCGCCACTTGTAATATTTGTTTGAATTTGTCCCATCCTTTCTGGTTTATTAGTCTGTAGTACAATATAACGTGTCTTTATTGTGAACATCTATGTGCGAAAACTTATTAGCATATAGTGGGTATTCCAGATCAGTAACGGAGTGGCAGATGAGAACCGGACAGTGGTCAGTGGATAGACCAACAATCCCATGGTCGGACGGTGTGACCAAGTCGTCAGAGGGCCCGTGGATGCCAATAGCGAGAGACCGCAAAAGATGGAGTGACGGGGAAAAGGCTTATATCCAGCAGTGGGCAAAGGTGGGCCATGATGATGAATATATTTTCCGCCGATTTAATTACAGAGAATTTTACTGAGTCATCATTGCGGCGTCGTTTTGTATTGTTCTTTTTAGATCTCAAGAGACAGACTGATACTTAGGGCTTAAATGCACTAGCATTTACTTAGAATGCATATTTACAGAACCTATGAAAACGTACTGAAGCTCGCGCACTTGCGGTGTATTTTTCATTTCATTCACCCGCACGAGGTAGAGGGTTGGTGCCCGCAAGTATTCAGAAACCGGCGATTTGTCAGTTCATCCCTCAATCCAGAAGCCGGAGGAAATACTCAATTGAACCGGCGCATGTTGGAATGATAGATAATTTTAAAAACCTATTTAGAGGCTAAATATTCCACCGATGCCGGGACTTGCACCCGCGACCTCTGGCTGACCGTGCCAGCGTCCATTTTTAGCCTCTGAATAGGTTTTTTAAATTGTCCTCAGCACGGATTAGAGCAACAAAAAGAATATACCTAATCATGACAGATAATGTTAGGGCGGTGGTAGTGGAGCGGAAGTGAAGCGGTATGATGCCCATGACTTTGTTTTCTGTTACGTACATTTGTGAAGTTATAGTAGCAATGTATGTCACAGGTATATTCTATTCATCAGGGTAGATATATATATGTTGAGTGAAATTGCCCACTTGCTAGGTAATTTCAAATCATTTACTTAAAATATACGAAGGAAAACACCTGAGTTTCTGAGATGTTCGCATATATCAGCACTTGAAATTGCCTAGCCGCAGTGAGCACGCGCGGTGATTAAGCCCATACTCTCTCTCTCTCTCTCTCTCAATGAAAACGCGCCATGTCCACGTGACCCGCCTCTATTTATTCAGACTGTCCATTCATCCTCTCAGTCCGAAGATGTTTTGTCATGATCATGTCACAAGAAATGAAGTGCCTGAAGGAATTCCCGGCACTTTGATATGTGTTCTTTATTGTTTTCTTATGCACGTTGACTGTCAAGACGCATAAAATTTTCCTTTTTTATATTGTGGAGGAGTTTTGTTCTGGTTTGGAATTCAATAATTCAATTCAAATTGTTTTTATTCAAAGTAGCACAGAAACTGTAATTTTATGAACGTTACAAGTTAAACCACGTTACTAGGAATGTCAAGATACGTTCATTAGAATCGGGAAATAATTAATGGCAGCCTCGTCATTAGTACCTACATTACTTAAAAATTACGTTTTTTAACGTGTCTCGAAACTTATTTTTGTTTACGTCAAAATATGTTTGAAGAAGTTTTTGAATTGATAAAAAAGGTTTTTGCTAAACTACGATTTTGAAGGAAATGAAGTGGTGTCGCGGTGTCGGTTCAGACTACTTTCAGCAATCCTAAAGAGTTACGAGGTTATAAATTACCAAGAGACGGGCAGCAGCATCTTCCTGAGATTCCTACCGCATACTGCGATCGCCAACCCACCTGCTAAGCGTGGCGATTATGGCAAAACCCCTCATGGTTATGAAAACCAAGAGAGAGGCCTATGTCTTGCAGTGGGCGTCAAAGGGCTGATGATGATGAAAGAGTAACTAAAACAAATATTTGAAATGCGACTAAAGTTCGAGCTAATAAGAAGTTTCTGTGACTTGATATAGGATCATATATCCAGCAATGGGCAGAGTTGGGCTGACTGAATTATGATGAAATATAACTAATTTTTTATTATAAATAAGATAAGATAAGATATTTGTTTATTTTCTGTCCACAAAATACATAGAGGAATAGAGCTCATCTTCGTTTCCACGGATAAATCTGTGGATTTTGTCGGCACCGGTAACAAAACTCTAATGTCTTCGCACAGATTTTCCACTAAAACCTTAGAAAGTCGATACCTCCCAACATAATACAATTCGTTGTAAACTTCGAATGGATTACTCTGCAGTCGTATAATTTTACGCCACGCTTTTTTCTCCCTATTACGAGAAACGCATCATCCTCCAAAACCATGAAATTTCTTCATCACTCATTTTAATACGTAAATTAAACAATAATTAGCTTAGCAGGGTTTTAAAAGCTGCTCAAGAGTAACATATAAATAAATGCTAAGAATGACAGTTCAGCAGCGCTGCGAGCGCGCGAAACTCAGTAGCAGCGTTGATTAGACGGTGAACGTCTTATAGTTAACAGCGCTGCGATTGTATGGCTCATGGTACCATTAAGCAGGGCAGTTTTTTATAAGGCTTAAAAATAACTTCTAATAGTGCTTGTGGTAAGCCTCCTGGATAATTATGTGGAGTTTATGGTAGGTTTTTTTACATAGCGCATACCAGACACCACACGACATTAACTCAGACCACTCAGATTATGTAGCGGCGGAAACCACTCGTATCAATATGTATTTGATACGTAATAAGTATCAAGTCAAACAATTTCCTTCAGAGTTTTACTACAAATTTATAAATCATGAATTAATGAGAAGACTATCTCTTTATCAATATTCTCGTCAAATATGGAACGTTTAAATTTTTGTTCAACGCAGCCAAGATATAATTAAATAAGTTATGTTAACAACAGTATTGCTGCCGCATCCAAGTTATCTTAAAATACCTAGTTACAAAATCAACTGCTTAACCAAAGGCTAAGCCGTCCGTCAAACAAACCGATCCATCGCCCGCCCGTATCGTTTACATAAACTTCAGCTTTCAATTCAGCTTGGTTAGCATGCACAGTCCGCGAGATTGGAGCGTTTTCACATTGGATGAAACTGTAACGGCACGACGTCGTTAGATTAGATTAATTCGCACAACGGCCTTAGTAATAATGAATAAAGGGAAACTCCTTCCGCCTGCCATTGTAACTTTGTTTTGTAACCCTACAATATACAGAAAAGTCTTCATTTGCAACTTGGTCACGAGAAAATGATTCCTTTTTAGTTAAGAAAATGCCGTGATTATCACAAAGTTACGAAAAATTACAATAAAATCTTCGTTTTGTAACTTGATTACGAGAGAAGTGTATACATATTTGTCACAGCGACAAGGTTGAGCAATAAAATATTGGAATTTTTCTTTTTTACTGTACATGACAAGTGGGGATGTTTTTTTTCTCGTCTACCCCATCATGGGGTATCGTTGGATTGATCGTTTAAAAATGTTGTAAATAGGTGTAGGAAGACTTTTTTTTCGATTTAGGGTTCCGTTTGCGAAATATTAAGCTTTAAAGTGCAAATTTTTGTCCAAGTAGGGTGTCTCCCTCCTCTCCTGGCTAAACGGTTGATTGTAGAAACGTGAAAAAATTCAGGGTACATACAATGAACTTGAAAGAAAAAGTATCACGGCTAAGTATGCTTTATTGGTTAACGAGTAATAGGCAACCAACTTATAAAAGTAAAATTTCTTACAAAATCCATTGAAAAGGACTTTGATGAAGTTGTTAGTTCTGTAAAGCAGAAAAAAACCCTCTTTCTAAAAAAACCTTACATTGCACGTGACCCGACATGCAAATAAACCAGGTAAACCTTCAGTTTCCGCTGCGCTCTAAAGTTTGAAGCTATTTCTTATAACTAAAAAGTTTACCAAGTCATTATTTCTGGCATATTACATTTAGGTAATCGTACCCACTCATTTTTTAAACTTAATATGGTTTAAGAAAAGATGATCACAGTGGATTTTTGTTTCGCTGCCATTTTCTTCGCTACAACTCGGCTTTAAGGCAGCGCGCAACATGTTACATTGAATGGAAATTCTTTAGGTTGAAATATTATTTGATTTCTATAAAAAAAAACAAGTAGGTATAGGAAGCATTTAATATTAATCATAACATTTAACACAACGTCGAAAATAGAGGGCAGTTCTCCGAATTATTACGATGGAAAATTTCTTGGTGCCCTTTATCGTATAATGTAAAGTTAAAATCGTGATAGGGCTGCAAATTCTGTGGCATCGCCGATGCAACGGTTGCAATGCTTTTGGGTTAGATCAATATTTTGTTTCAGAAGTTGCAGGTCGTGGTAGCCGCGGTAGTTTTAGTACTTTCAGCTGCTGACTCGCCGACTGGAATTCTGGGGTCCACTCGAGATCTCGTAATCTTCTGCTAACAACCTCCAACGAGGTAACGTGAGTTACTGTTTACTGAAAATTTGTTATAGTTATTTTGTCATCCAACATAGGTACTATGTGGATACTTTTTTCCAAACATCGGTTTGTATAAATTGACGGAACAACTGTTATTATAAGTTATTATAAATCTTTATTTTCTACTTACCTGACCAAGACTTTCAAACCAAATAATAAAATATATTAGCGAAGGGCAAGATAAAAAGTACCCAAAATCGACGTGCGTGCGCGCAACGACTAATGAATGTTGATGAAGCGAAAGAACTTTGTCAGGATCGTGGCAAGTGGCAAACCCTTAAGCTTACTTATCCTGAAAGTTAAGCTGTAGCGCACCTATCTGTATTGTACACCTATTGTAGAACAAAAACTCGTTTTTTCTTCGGACTGTCAGAAAAATCACCGCTTTGTTTACTCAAAATTCTCCCACCGACTCTTTGACATAAAAAAAATAAGTCAAAGGTTGCCAATAAGCAAAAAGTTTTGCCAAGAAAAGAAAAAAAAGTCCTAATAATCTGTGGTAAGTGGTTCATTCGTTCACTGCAAATGATTTGTAGACAATATTTTACTTTAAAAAAAAAAACGTCGTGGTGGGAAATAATGTCCCCTTGCCTTATTAAGGGTTAACTCGAAATTTTGCGTTACCTATTGTTATACCGTCACCTTTTTAGTAATAATAGTTAACAGTGAAAGTGAAAATACATTATATAATCATACTTCTTAGAATGAAGGTCTGGGAAGGATGTTTGGCTGGATGAAGATGGCCGAAGACAGCAAGAAGGCCTGGGGAGGCCTGGGGAGTATAGGCTGATTGATGGATATTATGAAAGGCCTCTATTATTACATACATAAACTCACGCCTTTATCCCAGAGGGGTAGGCAAAGACTACGGACTGCCATTTGCCGCGATCCTGACAGATCACTTTCGCTTCCTTAACATTCGTTAGTCGTTGCATGCACGCACGCCGGTTTCGGGAACTTTTTATATTATTATTATGTAATTATTTTTGTTGGAAGAGAGTAGAGTCCCTGTGTGGACACTATTTGTGTTTGCCAGGAATGCTTGGGAATACCTCGGGAGAAGAGACAGCACAGGTAAACAAGCTTGAGTTATGGTCATATCTACACAACTCTATTTGACTTCTGTTGAATCTGGGCTGCTCTGGATAGCAGTTAATAAGCTTGGGGACTCGGCTACCTATTCTGTGAAGATTTAACGGTGAGGAATATGATATTACAATTCTGTTCATTCAGCTTTCGTCCGGATGTAATTTTATTTAATGCTGAGAGCAAGAAATTGTTAAAAGGGGTTGATTTTTTTTTCATTATTGAGCTAAATGATACCTAGGAGCAAATTGATAAAAATTATTACTTTCTGTATTTGGACGATTTCTATGAACAGTTGTGAAATGAAAGACATTTTTTTTTCATAATGCTTAAATGCAATGTACAATAAAGATTTTCAACTATTACTTGCGGCGTTTGAAATAAATAGATTGCACTATAAATTTACTAGTAGTAACAAATATCAAGTAATCATTGAAATTGCAACTTTCAACTTAAAATCTTCTTCTATTAGTAATAGAAGTAGATTTTAAGTTGAAAGTTGCAATTTTAAAATGCATGGTTGGGCACGGAAGCCGCATCCCCCGTATCAGAATCTTGACACTTTACCACTTACAACTGAACTATAAAGATGTTAAAGACTTCACCGAAATTAAGCAACAGATTTTGCTTTATTTTGCAGTGAAATTATATATTTAAAGCTAGAATAAGGTATTATTATAATTTATAATTATTGTAATTATAATTATTTAGAAATAAGTTTGTAGTTGCATGTACTTACTTTCATTAAAGGGGTTTCTTTCTTTGCATGCGTAACAGCTTTTTCAGTGCGAAGTGTATTTTTTATGTTAGAACCGTTAATTTTAAAGGAATTTCTCTTATTTCTAAAGCGCTTCTAAATGGATCCCAACACAGCTTTGCTACATACAATGGCCCAACAATGAGGCTTAGTGCGGAAATCTCAGGTCTAACTGACTAATAGGTATACTAACGGTTTGTTTAGTTCCAGGGAAAGTGTATCAGGCAGGAGTGTACCTGTGTTGTGGCAGCTGTGGCAGTTAGTACACACGGGGTCCCCCTAGGGATTCATTATGGTCAGCTCTGTTTGTCCAGCCTTCACTATCAACGGTTGTTATATTGGCTTTACCTTACTGGACACAATCGGATAAAACAAACAAAATTGACAGGCCTTACAAATATTAAATAGCGCTGCGAAAAGATAAATTCGTCATATTATTATAACACGTGTATAGTCACGTGTAATCGCAACCAAATAACCATACCCATGTAATATAGGTATTGTCACCTACACCATGATTTTTTGGTGGTTAGAAAACTATAGAAAATTAGACGTGTCTAAACCACAGCTATAGAATAGCTTGTTTTTTAAATAAGTCTCTTTCCAAAAATATCTCGACACAAACTCGAATCTATGAGAACTGTTAGTGGCCAGTCATTGTCCTGATAGTCGGAGAGGAAGCATTCCTAATTGTTCGCGATTTTTACGAAACAAGATTTCTTAACTCGAAATAAGATTTCTCAACTCATTTATTTTTAAATGACATCTACACTTAAAAGTAATTGTATTTTAATTACTAATTACACTTTAAACCACCCTGATTCGAGCGTGTTTATAACAGGATGGGTGCTGTTACCAAGGAGTATTAAAAACTCCTTGCTGTTACCCTTGGTAATCTGCCGCCTATTTATACAGTTACTTTTTTAAACTTTGAAAGCCGTAGCAAAATAAACGTAGCTGTACAGTACCTACCGAATACGACAGGTTGTTTTTTTTTTTTTAAAAGCACTATTCAAAAATATCAGTACCCAAACTCGAGAGAAGCCATCCAGAGCGATGCGTGCGTGCCGCGGGTCAAGGTTCTGACAGACGGAGAGACGGTAATAATTGTTCGAGTATTTTTAAGACAAGATTTCTCAACACATTTTTTTATTTAGCGTCTGTACTTCGAGCCATGGTAGCCTAGTGGGTAGAACATTGGACTCGGAAGCGAGAGACCCAGGTTCGATTCCCAGTGCGGGCATGTACTTATGACTTTGTATTCTAAGTTATGTACATTTGTGAAGCCATAGTCGCTTGAAATCGCCATTCTGCGGTGGGCACGCGTGGTTAAGCCCATACTCTCTCCCTGAGAGAAGACCTGTGCCCTTCAGTGGGACGTACATAGGCTGCGTATTACTTCAAAGTTATAGTCTAAATTTTTTTTTATTATTACTAATTTCATAAACGAGGCTTTCAAACCATGCAGATTTTAGTATGTATATTCCACTAGCAGGTCCATGTATCAAGCGACAGGTCTTTATACGCTCTGCCCCCATCCCCGCCAAAGCGGCCATGATCCTCAGCACTGAGGGGTCGACTATTTCTATAAGACCTCGGCTAAAACTCAGCAAAGAACTTCCCTAAGAATTAACAACAAAGTTGCACGTAGGAGACGACAAACACAAACCTGCACAAGTTGTACTTATTACAGCGGGAAGTTCGCAAGTGCTCACGATCGAGCACGGCTAGGCAAACAAATCGCTTGTTCCCGAGTTGCCCTGCTATTTGTTTATACTCGTATTGTACGACGCTACGGGTATGTTAACTCTGGGCTGCCACAGCAACTTCAACCATATTACCTCGTTGATAATATAGACGGTGGAAAGGAAAAACACTTGAAGCGACACTTTGGTCGATTAACTTATCTCATCTAAAGATGAGATGAAAAATAATTTGACATTGGCTAAGTGTGAGTTTCTTCATATAGTCGCCAATCTCATATCTCCTGAAAAAAACCTTACAAACTTTGACACTTAACATATTTAATTTAATTCAATTTTTGCATGCCTAAGAAGGTGAATTGTGAAGAAACTTATTTATTAGTACCAGCCTAATGTACCACTTTTCGTGCAAATAATCAATTTCAATTTCAATTTCAATTTCAATTTCAATTTCAATTTCAATTTCAATTTCAATTTCAATTTCAATTTCAATTTCAATTTCAATTTCAATTTCAATTTCAATTTCAATTTCAATTTCAATTTCAATTTCAATTTCAATTTCAATTTCAATTTCAATTTCAATTTCAATTTCAATTTCAATTTCAATTTCAATTTCAATTTCAATTTCAATTTCAATTTCAATTTCAATTTCAATTTCAATTTCAATTTCAATTTCAATTTCAATTTCAATTTCAATTTCAATTTCAATTTCAATTTCAATTTCAATTTCAATTTCAATTTCAATTTCAATTTCAATTTCAATTTCAATTTCAATTTCAATTTCAAATAAAGAAATATTCACACAAAACATAATCGTATTTCTATACAAATGTTAGGAATGGTTAGTTGTTTTATAGAGCGTCGTGCATGTAAAGTTTTGATCGGTTTCAAGATCTTTGTAGGGCCCTGATGAATCAGATATTTCAATCCTCAGTACCCAATATTCCAGTGACAGTGCCAAGATCAACAAGCCAGACTTTTGAATCCGGCAATTTCACAAAGCCTTCAATGCTGAATAGCGCCTATTGACATCAACCACCGACAGCCCGCACGTCAATGAAAGGATATCAGTTTTGATACCTTCATCCTCCAAAGACACAAAACACTTCAGGGCGCTACGTACCTACATACTGTCGACGGCAGTTTGACCGATTTGCGTCACAATTATCACTGCATTTATCACTGATTACTTTGTGATTCCTTTATACTCGTAACTATAACATTTACTATGTCGTTATTTCTGTGTCTTTCTGTTCCTTAATTTTGGTACATTTTGGAACGCTATAACTTGGTCCCATACTCTACCTTAGAGAAGCCCTGGGAACTGCAGTGGGACGCAGTCTGTTTACGAACGTCGCGCGAAAGTAAGGGTGCTTTGCTGATTTTCGTTACATAATTGAAATGCCAAAAACGAACTAACTCGTCGTCTCGTATAGATCCCTCTTCGGTCTGTTTTAAGATAACGTACCTAAAAACATTTTTCCTATAAAAAAAACAAGCATTACTTAAGGCCAACCTGCACTACTTTATTAAAGCTAGTTTAAGTAGCATATAACTAAATTTCTTCATACGAAGTTCGTTTTAATTGGCCACTTAAGTGACATTTAAGAAATGGTGCAATAGTCGGGAAATACTTCCAAAATGTCCATCATTGTCCGTGATCACTCGGTGCGTATACACTTGCAATCATTAAACATGATAGGGTATACCTACGAGCAAGATAACCGATGGTAGCTCAGCAGTAGATTCGTTAGGTCGTGGGTTCAAATCCTGAACCCACCAGGAACGACTCTGGGGGGAGTCACTGGTGCATTGGCATGCATGCGCCAATGACTTTGTTTTCTAAGTTACGTACATTTGTAAAGTTGTAATAGCAATACCACTCGCTAACTGTGGAAGAAAACATCGTGAGGAAACCCTAGTGTCTGACCTATTTGTTTACAAACCCATACGTATGCTACGTACAATGGCCCAACTATGAGGCTCCCTCAGTTTCTCGTACACTAACACGCTGTTTATCTACTGTTAACAGATGTCAATTGGCCAAAGTGCATACAAAAAAAAACCACTGACAGCTGTTAACAGTAGATTAACAGCTTGTTACTGTACGAGAAACCGGGGGTAAGTGCGGAAAAGCTCAGGTCTAACTAGAAATAACTATATGCGCGAGAGGAAACGCCGACATCGTACAACTCCTTAATAACTATTCCATCTCAGAGCAGTATGATAAGCCCCCCAAATCCACATGTAATTGTGTTGCTAAGCCAAAATAATCCATCACCCTTCCAGGTGTAACTCAGACGTCTCCCTGGCAAACTAAACAGCCGTGTTAGTATACTTACACGAGATAAGGGACTTCGAAACAGTAGGTTCTTAGGCACCTAATGTGTTTGTTAGTGAAGGTAGAGTTAGACACTTGTTAGTTTAGCTCAATGTAAATAAGTTAGTAATTAGTAATAGTTATAGTTGCCTATATGCGTAAATATGTTTTCAATCCTATGCTATCTTACTATAGGTGATAATATAATAGTCAAGAACGTTACATCCTTGATAATAGTTAATGATAATAATTTCCACACAACACCATCACTCGTCCTCAAGGACATCACAATATGTGGAAATACAAAAAAAATATAAAAAATATTTATTGAAATGACGAAAAACCTCAAAACTCAGTAAGTATCGATTGCTAAGCCAAACCTCTCAATTTTTTTTAATGCTTTCTTTAATTGACTATACAAGTTTCTAAATCGTATGAAAACTTAAATTGCAATTTTTTCACTAATCGAAAAAAAAATTGTGTTACAATTTTTTCTGGCGCATAACGTTATATTCCACCAGCTTCGTATTTGTCATTCAATAGTCTCTCAGTTCAAGCTGATAAGCATATTTTTCACGCCAAACTTTTGCTCGGTTGGCAGGTTCGATTTTTCAACGTTTTGTTTACGACGGGAAGTCAGTTAAATGCAGCTTGATGGCTAGTTCGGGTTTTTGGCAGCTTGGTGGAATGCTTTATGGCAAAAGAGTTGAAATTATGGATGGAGATGATGATGGAGTCTTACGGCCTTATTTATAAAAATACGAATCCTCTAATCAGAGGCACTTTATTTAATCTGTGGCTACTTCTTTTCCTTGTAAAATATCTACCACAGACTATTTTAATCGGCGTTTATCGAGTGTTTTAAGGAATCCTGTTCTTTCAAATGGGACCGTTACGGTGTTATTCGTCCCTTACAAAGTCTCTACCATAGACTATTTATACAACGTTTATGGAGTGCTTTAAGGAATCTCGTTTTCATAAATACCTAACTTCGTTAGTATGTTATTTTCTGGAGCGGTGGTAGCGGCGCGGTTCGTGGGTTCGAATCCCAGCATGTATCAATAACCTTGTTTTCTAAGTTACGTAGGTACTATTGTGAAGTTATAGTAGCAATACCACTCGCTAACCGTGAAGGAAAACGTCGTGAGGAAACCCTAGTGTCTAAGGTATTTTACCTACCTGAGCGCTTGCTGCGTAAAATGGCCCAACTATGAGGCTAAGTGCAGAAATCTCAGGTCTAACTAGAACTAAGTATGTCTACTACTACTGCTTAGATATAAGAAACTATTTGTAATTCTTTCACCTGGTTGTGCAATAAAGTGTTCTCTATCTATCTATGTTATTTTGTTGAACATTTCTTATTCTTACTCAAGTAGATAGACACCTTACATTAACAAAATTGAAGCTAAAGTTATTTCATAAAATAACAAAGAATGGACATTGACCGAATTTAAATTTCACTTCCGATTTATGCTGTGTTTTGCCAAGCTGTATTTTTTGCCAATGAAAAATTTGAATTAGTAATGAGGTAAGTATTTGAAAAGGCATCTGGGCTTCACTGGGCCGTGCTTTTTTGCACTTGTATTGTAGTCTCTAATCTTATACGAAGTTAAGGATTATTTTAGTTTGTATCGGAGCGCTCGCACATCTCCAGATTTTTGTAACGTGTAAAGACTTTAACGCTTATTCGACCATAGTTCCCACTTTAAATTGAACCTTACCTCCTTGAGATAAGGTCCAAACCGATAGAAAAATTTATACTAGCTACGGCCGTTTAAGGGATCACGACGATAATTATTTATTATTGCAAGAAAAATAATTACATTACAGTTAAAACTTTATAAACTTTGCCTGACAATAGTACATAGTACAGTGGACAGTACATCAAACTTTATATTTGTGCATTCTCTCAGTTACATTACGGGCGACTTGGCAACAAAAATGTGAAGGTTGACCAGCTGTCGACGTACGAAAGGGCAAGTGGAACTACCTACCTAAACTGTTCGAGCTGCCGGCAACGGGACCCCTTCTAACTTTTGGGGCAATTACATATGTCATGCAAGATTTTGGAAAGAGCAATAGCCAGCAAAGAAATGCGTAATATCTCACATAATTATCTTTTTTTTAATGATAATCCCGAGGACAATTTTAAAAACCTAACAAACATTTGTAACAATTATAATGTTTAATATATTATATCATCATCATTCAGCCACAAGAAGTCCACTGCTGGACATAGGCCTCCTCCATGGATTTCCAAAAAGTACCAGTTGGAAGCGGCCTGCATCCAGCGCCTTCCTGCCACCTGGATGAGGTCATCTGTCCATCTTGTGGCTGGTCGTCCTACGCTGCGCTTGCCGATATGTGATCTCCATTCGAGAACCTTTCGGCCCCATTGGCCATCAGTTCTGCGTGCTATGTGCCCCGCCCACTGCCACTACAACTTACTAATCCGCTGGGCTATGTCGACGACTTTCGTTCGTCTACGGGTTTCATCATTTCTGATTCGATCTCGCAGGGAAATTCCGAGCATAGCCCTTTCCATAGCTCGATGCGTGACCTTGAGCCTTCTTATGAGGCCCATAGTGAGAGACCACGTTTCAGTGCCATAAGTCATCACACACTGACTTTTCTAAGTTTTCCGAATGCTGCCCAGCCGAGTTTGTCCTAAGTAGACGTATTCGTCTACAACTTCGAGATTCGAGTTCCCCAATGTTAATGGGGTGGGCACAACACGGGCGTTCGACATGTTCTTCGTTTTGTTCATGTTCATTTCAAGGCCCACACGTTGGGAAACTCGACTGAGGTCTTCGAGCATTATGCCGAGGTCTTCCATCGTTTCTGTCATGACTACTATATCGTCGGCAAATCGAAGGTGCGTGATGTACTCACCATTGATATTGATGCCGCGTCCCTGCCATTCCAGAAGCTTGAAGGCATCTTCCAGTGCGTTCGTGAACAGTTTCGGAGAGATAACGTCTCCCTGTCTCACGCCTCTTCTCAATGGAATTGCCTCCGAATTCTGCTCCTGTACTCGGACCGACATAGTGGCGCTGTTGTACAAGCACTTCAGCACCTTGATATACCGATTGTCAATACGGCAACGCTGGAGAGACTCGAGCACTGCCCATGTCTCGATCGAATCGAAGGCTTTCTCATAGTCCACAAACGCTAAGCAGAATGGCAAATTATACTCCTCAGTCTTCTGTATAATTTGCCGCAGCGTGTGGATGTGGTCTATGGTACTAAAGCCCTTTCGGAAGGGCTTTAGTACCATAGACCACATTTTTTATATATGAGTACTCCAAAATCAAATCAAAATCAAAAAATTTTTTATTCAAAGTAGCACAGAAACTGCGACTTAATGAACGTTACAAGTTAAACTAGGTGTCCATTTCAAAATCTAGATCATTTTGGAGAAAAAATGGCCAAAAAAACTCCAAACTTAGTCTTTTCAAGTCCTTAATTTACAGGATTTATATAAATGTTCTAAAACTCATGCATTGAACTGGCTTTAATTCCAGACATCATTGTCATCTAAATAATCTTTAATGTTATAGTAGCTTTTTTGGCACAAAGTGTGCTTCACACATTTTTTGAACCGCGTTTCTGGCAAGCTTATTATATCCTCGGGGATCTTATTGTAGAAACGTATACAATGCCCCATAAAGGATGTATTAACCTTTGCCAGCCTAAATTTTGGGAACGAAAGTTTATGTCTATTTCTAGTATTTACATTGTGTTGGCTACCTACAGTTTTAAAGTCACTGATATTTTTCCTAACGTACATAATATTTTCATAGATATACTGACTAGCAACTGTTAGGATGTTAGTTTCTTTAAAGAAATCTCTTAACGAATCTCTATTGCCTAGCTTATATATGAATCTGATCGCTCTTTTCTGCAGGACGAAGATGGTCTCAATGTCTGCTGCCCGACCCCACAGTAGTATACCATAGGACATAATACTATGGAAGTAACTAAAATAAACAAGCCTAGCAGTTGCGACATCAGTTAGTTCCCGGATTCTTTTAACTGCGTATGCTGCAGAACTAAGCCTATTTGCCAATTTTCCTATATGAGGACCCCATTGAAGCTTTGCATCAATTGTGATACCCAGAAATACAGTTTCTTCTACAAGGTCTAGTTTATCATTCCCCAATATAACATTGCTGTCAACCATTTTGACATTTGGTAGTGTGAATTTTATACATTTTGTCTTTTTTGAATTTAATAATAAGTTATTAGAAGTAAACCAATATAGTACCTTAGAGAGAGCATTATTTGTATCCGCAAGGTCATTTTCTTGTCTCTTAATCTTAAAAATAAGTAACGTGTCATCTGCAAACAATACTATCTCTGACATTGTACGAGTACTACAACTAAAGACCTTTTTTTACCTTTTTTATTTTTTCCTAATGGGCCCATCCAATGAATTTGCCACCGGCCTTAGATGGGATTGGGGCTTGGCAGAAAAACGTAAAAAAAAAGAAACCGGAAGTGATTGGTATGTACGGAGTATCAGATAGTCAGGTATCTTCAGGTTTTCCTTCACTAAGTAGGTATATAGAGTAAGTATGCCAATACTAACACGATTGTGGCGAGGTCAGTAGGCCCCTGAATATACTGCATGTGCCAATGACTTTGTTGCTTCTTAACTTATTGTAGCACTATTGACTTGTCTTTCCTGTGGGCTAGGCCGACTAAGCTGTCAGGATGCTATAGGTGCTGGGCAAGCCTTCTCCATCTAAAAACAGTGTCCCAGGCACTGCAACGTCCGTGTGGTCCCTTCACCCATCTGGTGTGAGTGAGGGTGCCACTGGACGCTGTATAAATCATCTCATTACGTAGATCTATGCAAAGTCCAAAGTTTATTGTAACACGTGAGGAAATCTGACTGTATGAGGTTTCACATTCCTCAGCGCTTAAAATAACCGCAAGAGGTGGGCACGCGTCGTCATTGAGCCCCTACTCTCTTTCTGAGAGAAGGCTTGTGCCCTACGTTATTGCGTTATTACATAATATTCTAAGTATACCAACATATTTAGCGGTTAGCCAGAGGTCGCGCGGGTTCAGGTCCCGGCATGGGACCTCTAAATAGGTTTTTAAAATTTTCCTCAGCACGGGTTAGTGCAACAAAAAGAATATAATTATACCAACATATGTTTTTTAATCCTACACTTTAGTCTCTGTATTTCGTGGAACGGGCTTTTTCTAAAGAAGCCATGATGAATAGACTCCGTCCGCTGGGAAATCATTGGCGGAGAAGCAATAAATTGGAAATAGCCCTGTTTCGCACGCAAACAACGCAACACGCAGTGAGATTAGATTAGATTAGTTGGGACTTGGACCCCAGTTTCACCAGTTTAAAATAGTCCCGGTCTTTAGACAACCGCTTCTAACTTACAAGCTCCTGTATTTTATATAGGGTAGGTATATTTCTGTAAATGACTTTGACTTCGTATAGACGTATTTCGGGTCTTACCTCAATAGGACGCAGGATGTGACTATTCTTCCGACTTTAGTTACGTCAAAAAATGCCCTTTTACGTGTCCATCCAAAACTCAACCCGTGCGCGGATTTTGTTTAAGTTATGCCGGGCATTATAACTTATAGCTACATCTTCGCCAACGGTTTCTGAATAGAGAAATTAATTAAGTATCACTCTGTCTCTTAACTTTTCACAAAAAAAAGAACATGGCTGAACGAGACTTTTTCAGTGAAGCAGATCGAAATTATTTAGAGCGAAATTTTCAACACAAAACCGACCGAAAGACTAACTATTGGTAGGTAACTTTCATATTTTTAATTTATTTAAGTACTATATATACAACGTGAATTTTAATCCTAAGCAGCAATCATGCACGAAAATAAAGTACAACTTAGGCTGATATAACACAGCTAGGTACGTAAAGAATATAATTGAAAAATTATTTGCATCTGGTTTACACAACATCATAAGCAGCCTATATACGTCCCACAGTAGGGCATAGCCCTTCTCTCAAAGAGAGAGTATGGGCTTAATCACCACGCGTGCCCACCGCGGATTGGCGATTTCAAGGGCTGAGTTATGCTAATATTTCAAACACTCAGGTTTCCTCACGATGTTTTCCTTCACAGTTAGCGAGTGGTATTGCTACTATAACATCACAAATGTACATAACTTAGAAAACAAAGTCATAGGTGCATGCCCGCACTGGGAATCGAACCTAGGTCTCTCACTTCCGAGTCCAATGTTCACACAATATAGGCGACAACATTATGTGAGCGAGAGGCATTGTTCCACTTCTGTTCTAAACCTTATAATTATGTTAAACTCTATTCTATTGATGCGATCGCCTGCCAAGCGTGGCGATTATGGCAAAACCCCTCGTGGTTATGAAAACCACGAAGGAGGCCTATGTCCTGCAGAGTGGACGTCAAATGGCTGATGATGATGATTGCTAATAATAGTACATTATGATACAAGTGTGGTATGTTGGTCATTACACTCGAGTCGGTTTTTAATGGAGACGAGAAGTGTAATGACCAATGCTCACGTGTTTCATACGACGTTTTTCAACACACTTGCGAGGAAAAGTAAATAAAAAAACAACACTAACGAAATGCAATACTGTGAATAAACTTAACAAACAGAAACCCATTTAAAAGATGGCGTATTTTTCGTGCGTGATTCGTGTTATGTATGGCGGTAAAATTCAAAACAGTATTCTTGTGCGCGCGCATCCATCAAAGATGGCTGCAATGCATGGCCATCTAGATATAATGAGGTTGCTAACCTATTCATAAATTTTATGTTAATTATTAGGTTTACATTAATTATTGTAGTGTTTGCTTAAAATGCTAAAACAAGCAGTTTCATGAAATTCTTTAATTATTTATCACATTTTGAATTTAATTTTATATTTACGCAAATAACTACTTAGCTGTTTTCGAAACATTAATAATTCTTGCTAATATTTAAAAAGATATGTAATGAAAAGGCACTAGTGCGATAATGTAATGTAAAAGGCACGGCATGGGTAATATTCTGCATTATCAGTGTAAATACGCTGTAATAAGACCTACTTTACGAGCAGGTGTGTTGAAAAAAACTTTTATCCTAATACTAAAAACAAACTCTTACTAGGTAACATGTTTCAGGAATAGCACATTTAAAAAATAACCCTGTACCTGTATACACAAGTAAAACATGCGTCCAATCTATTAATATTTTCACGCATAAGCCACAGAACATGTTATTTCCGTAATTCAAGGAAATCGGCAACCAGTGGAAGGACATAAAGAAATATTTCACGGGAACAAAGTTGCGAGCGCAGTTAGTAGAACCAACATTCAATGGTAGAATTTGCATTGTAGATAGATAGGTAGATAGACAGAGAACACTTTATTGCACAACCAGGTAAAAGATATGACAAATAGTTTCTGTACTTTAAATTGTACTTAATTACAACTGTAATTAAGTACAATTTGAAGTACTGCCAGTCGTATACCACTACTTAGATAGGTATAAGAAACTATTTGTAATATCTTTCACCTGGTTGTGCAATAAAGTGTTCTCTATATATATATCTACAATAATAATAAAATTACTTACCCATACCTACGTTTTACGTAAGCAGATACATTCGTAGTAAGTAGGTAAGGTACAGTCGGCAGCCGTGCCGTTAACAAGCTAAAACGCCGTTATCTCCAAAAAATCAACCTTCGAGTTAGGCGCAAAAAACCTGTACATAAAAACTTATACATAATTTGACTACACTTTTAGTATCAAAAGATAGATCTTTTTTAAGTACTTTCAAATAGTTTTAATTAGTAACGATAAATTCAGCTTAACAAAAATATATTTTTGGCGTTATTAAACACAATTACTATTTTAATTATTAAACTAAAATTTTTCAGTTTCATATCTTTGGAAGGATAAAAGCTAGGAAAAATTGGGTTGGAGGGATCGATACAGATTTTTTGTTCTGATTAAGATTTCATCATCATCATTCAGCCACAAGAAGTCAACTGCTGGACATAGGCCTCCTCCATGGATTTCCAAAAAGACCGGTTGGAAGCGGCTTGCATCCAGCGTCTTCCTGCCACTTGGATGAGATCATCTGTTCATCTTGTGGCTGGTCGTCCTACGCTGCGCTTGCCGACATGTGGTCTCCATTCGAGACCCCATCGGCCATCAGTTCTGCGTGCTATTTCCCCGCCCACTGCCACTTCAACTTACTAATCCGCTGGGCTATGTCGACGACTTTCGATCGTCTACGAATCTCATCATATCTGATTCGATCTCGTAGAGAAATTCCGAGCATAGCCCTTTCCATAGCTCGTTGCGTGACCTTGAGCTTTCTTCAATTCTTTTTTTTTTATGGCACCCCTAGGATTCTGCCAATGTCAGGTTTGTGGAGATGGCAAGTTTTTTTTTCCACAGTCCTCTCGCACAGTGCAGGTAGTTGAGGAACTAAACCAAATTGTAAATACCTAAATAAAATAAATAAAACAGTACCTACATAAATATTCTACAACGACTTTACGTGTATAATTGTATATTGTTACATTTAATAAAATCACATAAAACTTTAATAAAAGGAGAAAATACAAGGGGTAACACCGAACGAAAATTTGTTGGGAGAGGAAAGTCTGGTGGAAGAAAATCATAAAGAGAAGTCAGATTTGGACAGTTGAAGAAGATATGATCCATTGACCCTTCGTCCATACCACACTTACATAGCGAATTATCCCTCACCCGTATTTTCGCTAGGAATACAGGGGAACAAACGTGACCTAAGCGTAGGCGACAAACCGTGGATGTTACTTTTTTGTCCGCGTCACGGAAGGAGAAGAACCAAGGTTTCGCGGGGATGGTAACCTGTATATTGCCATAGTGCGAACCTTTACTTCTCTGAAAGGATTCCCAATCGGCTGCCCAGGAATAATTTAGACCGATGTTGGCGTTCGCAAAGAGATCACGGGTAATTTATAAAGTGAGAGTCGGAGCCAGACACAACAGCGTTTTTGGCACTCAAATCTACAAATTCGTTTCCTTGGATCCCAGAGATCTTTCTTTTTTTTTGTAGTGATGGCTTTCCTAAGGATTCTGTTAACGTCCGAGTTAGGAAAAAGTAGCACCTCTGTGAATGATTCAATTCAATTCAATTCTGCTTTATGGACTCACTGCACTGATTATACAGTACAACTTCGCCAATGTCACGTGTTAGGCAAGCCAATCACAACAGCGAACGAGGCTCGGTCAGAATTTTGAGGCAATCAGAACTGTTTGTCGGAAGGTTATTATGGGATGCTTAGTGATTTTAGACCGTAATGCAAGCTTCTTTTTACCCGTAACAAAAGACAAACACAATATATACATTTTGATAAGTGTTACTCGGTAAAATAACAAAAACTACAATCTAATTTTGTTAGTTTCTACATATTATGAACATAAAACTTTAGCAAATGAAGAGAAAACCAACGGAAGTAGATTGGTGGGAAGGGGAAGATCTACTGGAAGATAACCGTACAAATCTACAAATTCGTTTCCTTGGATCCCAGAGATCTTATGAAGCCCATAGTGAGAGACCACGTTTCAGTCAAAGAGTACCTATGTAAGTTTCAGTGCCATAAGTCATCAAAAAGTCAAAAACGACGAGATTGTCGATAACGTCATTTTAGCTTGTGGACGGCAGAGTTTTTTCTTTTTAATCTGTGACTCAACCTACGGCTTCGGCTACCTCATATTATTACATCCATGGGCTACCTATATTTGGCAGCAAGAAAAACTTTTTGTCCCCACGAAAGCTTCAAAAATATCAGTGTTTACAATAGGTATTCTGTGGTAGGTACTACGTATTTTATGAAAAAAGTAGACTTAATTTTTAAAAGGCAAAAAAAATTCGCATCCAGCCAACCTACCTAATAAAGAGGCGAAGACGCGATGATTCGGCCGACAGCCAGTAAACATTTCGCGCATAATACACGCATAAAATTATTCATTCTGAGCGTCTTTTTATACGCAATATGCTTTTTTGGGAAATGGTGGAGCCATTGAAGAGCTAAAGGCACACGCGTCGCGACGCGGTAAAGACTTCGCGCGACAAATAATGTGTGATGAAAACGTTTTCCGCCTTTCAGGGTTATTTTTCGCGCCAACTTTTCCCGCGCCGCATGCATTTGCAGATTAGTATTTGTGAAGATTGCTTGTACCCATCAGACGTAAAACTTTTTTTATGGTCATATTGTGGCAGGCAGGCCAACTCATTGACAACCATTCATTCGTGGCAAGCAAGACTGGTTCTTTGATTTATTTTATGCAGCCTAGGTATATTATATAGGCTGTAAACTAATAGGCCTAATAGGCTGTAAACGTCCCACTGCAGGGCACAGACCTTCTCTCAGAGAGAGTTAAAGTGTAAAACATTTATTTCCATTGTAACACAAAAAAAAACAAACTTATGTAGAAAGACAAAAACACAAATATAAATTGAATGATAAGATACGCAATAGTGTGATTAAAGAACGTTGTGGACTGAAATGCGTTGGTTTGGACTTATGGAGAGGATGCAGGAAGAAAGATTGACGAAACAAATATATCGAGTGAATGTGGGTGGAAGGGCCGGCAAGGGACGACCCAGACGGACATACTTCGACCAAATAGGGGATGTATTAGCAAATGGCAAGATAAAAAGAACCCGAAACCGGCGTGCGTGCTGCATGCACTAATAAATGTTGAGGAAGCGAAAGTGATCTGTCAGGATCGTAGCAAGTGGCAGTCCCTGGTCTCTGCCTACCCCTCTGGGATACAGGCGTGAGTTTATGTATGTATGTATGTGTATGTATGTATAGATGTTTAATTAGCGCTAAAAAAATACTCCACGTTCAATTGTAGGAAAGCGGGCGAGGCTTGTCAATTGTGTTACCAATCGGAGCGAGGTCAGTACAAAATATGTATGCACCTGCCACCGTCAGACCGCGAGTTACCTAGATATTTCGATGGGTTATCCATCATGAAGTCGATGAGTTTGGCGTTTTTGTACAAAGCCAATCATAAGGTTACGCTGTCATTTACTATCGCCCAATCAGCGTTCACGTCGTCACCAGTATGAACCAAACACAGAGTGATTACTCTACAGCACATCTTGCGCTCATTTCATTGCAACAGACTAATCGAGAGGACAGGGGCCGTTTTTGAGCGTGAATTTTGTAGGAAGAAATACTTCTTTGGTTTTTATTTTTCGTAGCGTGGCGGTCATGCCGAGAGTTTCGGGTAGATCACCGACAGAATACGGACAGTAGACAGCCGGTCAACCTCTACATTTTGGTTCCAAAGTCGTCCTTAACGTACTTAAGTAACTGAATAGAGCGCACATATTATGAAAAGGTTGATGTGTTGTCGACTGTACCTATGTGGCGTGCTGCGAGAGCGGGTGATCAATGTGATTATGCAATGTTCTCTAATGTTCTATATCTAATCTATTTATAAAGAGATTCCCGGCAGATCGTATGCCTGGGGAGACAGCCGACCGATCCGATTTTTATCGTCGGACGTTATGTTTATAATTTTTATTCGTAGTATAGGGTGTCTTGTGAAACACTCTTGTCAATCTTGGAATCGTTTTAAAAATGAAAATAACGGAATACTTATAGCGCCCTCTGTAGGAAATATTACGAACTGCCCGTACCTTGTAACGGAAGTCATTGCTCTCAAATCGCAGAGTACTTTACTAACATAAATTGATTCTCTCTCCGACCTATTATGTCAGGAAAGCAATTAAAATAAAAATAAAAACTAGTAATATTTTTGTTAATTTTAAGTTGCGTTGTGCTAGATTGGGTGGATACGTTTAAAAACTTAACTTAATTTTGATATGTAATAGCGGGAACTCAAATTATGAACTGCAGAAATAGGTACTACGGATACTTCTCAGAGTGTCTTTGTCGTATTTTTTACTATATTTTACGACACTAACAATTATTATTCCTATTGTAGTCTTCATAAGTGCTTGAACTTCATCTTCAATCTGTGGCGCATAGAAAATAAATTGTGACTTTTGAACGTGACTAACATGAATGAATGAAGGGAAAGACAGCCACCAGCCAGCCAAGAGCCAAATGATAAACAAATTCGTGTGTTTGGGCGTTGGCGCACATTGTGGACAAGATAATACAATGATTGCTTGCCTGATAAGCTCCTGGTTCATATTTGTGATAGTGCTCTAGATAAAAAAGTGGATTTATAGGTGAAACTAATGTTTGTGTCGACGCATGAAAACTTTTGCTAAAAGGAACTTATTTCTTGTGTTTTTTCTAACTAAATCGGCCTTTCTTTTTCCATGCAAGTGTCTATCCGTTCAATTTCCATCCAATAAACATGTTCTTATTCATAAAAGTGCTCATACTCTACTCATAACTTGACCAACAACAATTCGTAGATACGATGATTCACTCATCAACAAACAATTCCAATTAGACCGTAACACTGAAGTGACATGTGAAAATGTTGAGAAACGCTGTCTTAACTATTCTCCTCACTTATCGGACAGTTGAAAGCCAGTCCAACAAAGATTTGTACAATGGACAGTTTGTGGAACCACAGTACTACAACAGCCGACAATCCTCGTCTCGAGAGTCGTCCCGCCTACCGAACCCTGGGGACAGTGACTACAGGACCTATGTGTACAATAACAGAAGATATGGGACAGACCCAGCTCGGTATAACCCGTACAATCCTAGCATAAATAAGCCTGGAGGTTTTCCCTACAATCCATTGAATACTAACCCACTGGATGACCAGTACAAATATAACACGGTGAGCTCCAGGTTATTTTTTTTATTAATTTAACTACGTGTTTCCTGTGACTTTGTTCACATGGAAATAATTATGTCTTTTTCACGAAAGTAACATAGCCTATTGCTAACTTTCGCATTTAAGTAGGAAGTAACAATATGTGGATAATGTTGAAGAGTTGGTGTAAGAAATGAAATGAAACACCAATCTATTTAAATCAAGGTAAACAACCCAATGGAGTCAATACAGAAACAATCTAGAAAGTACTATCCACAAACAATTAAAAAGAAATTAAAGGTAGGTGCTGAAAATTACACTTCAAATTAACTACACATTGTATGTGGAGTGTGGCTGACCAAGATGTCTACAGGGGCAGCATTTTTTCTCTTCTTCAGAAACTAAACTTACTTTTGATGCTGTTTTTATTTTACATATGAAATATATGTACTTGAGCTGTTATTTATAAAAAACATGATTTGTCACAAGTTTGCATCGATTTATTATTTTACCTCACTGGCAGGGATGCGGTGAGTTAGAATTCTTCAGGCTTTTATTTAGTTAAATTGACAAATAAGTAACTTTAAAAAACATTGCCCTTATGTGTCCATTGCAAACTCATCTTATGCATCTCATCTCATCCCAGTATTTTTGTTCAAGTTGTCTGTTGGGCATTATACCATATTGAAACTGGATTCTCATCCAGCATACTACCCACTGTTGCCTGTTAATAACTTTTTAAACAATTCCAATTTAGAGTAAATCACACGGGCGACCCACTTATCCATGTTTTACAACATAATAGTGTAATGATTCATACTCAGCATGAAGCAATATAAGTAATAGTGCTGGAAACAGATTCATGTTTGTACTTGGTATGTAGGCAAACCTAAAGTGCCTTTGTTACTTCCTAGAAGTGAGTGTCAGTAACACACCATGTGGGCGGAATTCAAAATAGTAACACTATACTTATGACTAACTACATACAATGGCTCACATATGAGGCTAAGTGTAGAAATATTCAGTCTAATGCCATACAAAAGTTATGCCTAAACAGAACATTGCATCAATATTTGCAACTAATTACCTATTGCTATATTAAGAAACCAGAATTTGATGTTAAACGAGTATCATGCACCACAGCTTTTTAAATTGCCAATTTGTTTAAGGGTTATTTATTTATTTTTATTTTATTTATTAGAGAAAACAAACAGTTGTACAAACACATTAATGTAACTTAATAACATAAACACTATATAATTGTACAACCAGCAGCGTTTTCTGCAGTTTACTTGCTTGTGTGGTATATAAGGCTATTGTCTCTCTGAGAGGAGCCCTGCATCATGCAGTAGGGTGTGTGCAGAAAGTAGGTTATTCTACTCAAGACAAACAAATTTTATTATGAGACCAGAATAAAATGTCAGCTGTTTTATACATTCCCTAGACATGGTGTAAAAAAATATTCTCGAAAAAAATATGTTAGAGTTAATTTGCATCAATGAGAACAATAACTTTTTGAACACTTTCATAAGCACATTATTAACTTAAAATTTCAGAATTAAGTTAATAATGATAACTTTTGGAACTATAATAGTTTCGTAAGCATTACAATTTTTTTTATGAGGTGTATGTACATCCCATTTCAGGGCGCAGACCTTCTCTCAGAGAGAGAGAGAGAGAGAGATAGTATGGGCTTAATCTCCACGAGTGCTCACCATGGATTGGCAATTTCAAGCGCTGAGGTGTGTAAACACCTCAGACACTCAGGTTTCTTCACGATGTTTTCCTTCCTACACATTAATAACTTGAAATTCAAGTAAGTGATTCTGGAGTTATGGGGATCCAGTGGGCTAACTAGCGCCACTAATGAAAAATCACCATATGTTATTTTACAGATCGTATTACAAAAAGTATTATGTTAACAGTGATTTTTAGGACCCACGGAAAAGAACCTAGGATCTTGAACCTAGGACTAGATAACATTTATGCCAAAAACGGCTGGTTTTGACGTTAATGCTATCTAGTCCTAGTTTTTGTCCTTCGGTTCCGCTAGTGCCACCGAGGAGAAAAAACATAATATTTTTTACAGATCGAATTTGCAAAAAGTATCTAAAATCACTCAATCATGTTAATAGTGATTTTTAGGACCCATGGCCGGCATAAATGCTATCTTGTCCCAGGTTCGTGATCCTAGTTTGTCTAGCCGAGGCCGTTCCTAGATCCTAGTTTGCCCTAAGGCCGAGGTGCCGCCAAAAAGGACTTGCACCTATGGCCGAACGTCCTATAAAAAGCATGAAATTGATCATGGTGTTATGGACGAGACTTTTGATCTTGAATAACTATGTAGATATATGTTATTTAGTATGTTCGTCAATACAAACGTTTGTCGTTATAATATAAGGAAAATTTTGATGAACTTTCTAGGAATCAATTTTTGTTCTTTGTAAAGTACGTTCGGCCGAAATCATTATTAATCATCAGGGGGGTCGTACTTTGGATCTTCGTCATCACTAGCAATATCTAGGTCCGAATCTTCCAAAATATTTTCTATATGATTATCATCCAACCCTGAAAATAATTACATAAAGTAAGCCCGGGCGCTATTCTTATAGGACAATATACGAATTTCACAAAACATTCACTATGGACGAACTGCCTACATAAAGGATAAATTTAAATACATCAAAATATCTGCAAAACACTTTTTATCTTTTTTGTATGCACTTGTAATTAAACATATAAAAACGTAAATAAGAAACAAAAGACAGTCTTTTATAAAAGAAAATAAATTTTAACTTACTGCTTCGACGAGCCGCCGCCATTGTTGTTGAAAAAGGAATGAATCTTACAAAAACGGCTAACTTTTGGACTGTAGTCATTGGTCGAAAACAAAAAGAGATGACCTTCACTTCAAATTAGTGATTGGTTGCCGCGACCACATGTCTATAACGCGGGTAATTCAATTTTAAAAAATAGTCTGTATTTTGGTCTTTGCAAAGGCCGTCCGTCCATAGTAACTAGTTTTTAAAACTGTCCGTCCATAATGGCACAAACTATTTTGTCCTTTGTAGCGACCGCACGTCCTTAGAAGGCTAGGGACCTAAAAATCACTGTTAACATGATTGACAGATGGTGCAGACACGCTTATCAAATACGATCTGTAAAAGAAGATATGATTTTGTGGCGCTAGTTAGCACACTGGATCCCCTTAACATGATTGCGAGCTTGTACAGACACTTTTTGCAAATTCGATCTGTAAAATTCTTTATGGGGCACTGTGTACGGTTCCACAATAAGATTCCTCAAGATATATTAGAGTTACAACCGACGCGGTTTAAAAATGTATTAAGCATACTCTGTGCAAAAAAGCCTATTATAACATTAAGGATTATTTGGAGGACAAGGATGTATGGTATTTAAATAATGTTACAGGAACGATTGTATCTAGTGTAGTATAACTTTAAGTTGAAAACTCTGTTAATTAAGTAAACCTGTTTTGAAAAGAATAAATGTGGAGTTTCTTTGTTAGCTTCTTCTCCGCATAATCTATTAATTGTGAAACTAACAGCTTTGATGTTCATTAAGTAAACATTTTGTTTTTATAGTAAATAAAAATTTTTGACTTTGACTTTGAAAAAAAAGATATGATTTTTTTCTCTGTGGTGTTAGTGTTACTCCTTGGAGCCCCTTAAGTTAATAAAAAGAAGAAAAACCTCTTTAAGTCTCACAGGCCGTTTTGCAACATGCTAAAGCAATTCATCTTGAATTTTGAAGAAATAGAAAATTCTTATATTCTTTTTGTTGCACTAATCAGTGCTGAGGACAATTTTAAAAACCTATTTAGAGGCTAAAAATTCCACTTACCAGCGCTCTCCCAACTGAGCTAATGGGCAAGTGTAGGCATCGGCGAAATTTCTAATCTCTTTACAAACTTCTCTGTATTACGTACAGGCAGCAACATCTGGCTGAAGTAATTTACATCACTTGCAGCCCCGAGTAACCCACTTCTAAATTCAAAATTCTACCTACTTCTAAGACATTATTGGTCAAAGATAAGACCAATAAGTAAGCAAAGCAAGTCCTCCCTTGCTTTATCCCTCGTCCCATCAACTTCAAAACCCTTCTTCTGTACACCCATACAAAATTCATTAGAATACTATGTAAATATATTAATTATTTCAACATTCGACTTTAACTCCTCATCAAATTATAATATATCTCTTTCCTTCTACATTGGGTTTCTTGTATATATAAAGTAGCGTGTACCTTTCACAACGTGACACTGGCAAAATCCCTGTGCACCCTACAAGCACGGTGCAAAGTCCAAATAAAAAAAATAAAAAAAAAAAAAAAGCAAGGCAAGCATCTGAAAAATCTTAGAATTTATAAATCACATTTCAGAATCTAAACCCCAACAATCCTGATGCTCTATTTCCGGGAGTCCTGGGAGGGTGGCGAGAGGACCTTCAAGGAAAAGAGAGGAGGGACTCCAGACAGCTGAAGAGAGATATCTTCGTCAACACCAATTATGGTCAAGTGCAGGGTTTCAAGGTGACATATATTTTTTATTCTAGTTTTTTCTATTCTCACAGATTATTATTTTTTTAATACTTCAGTCATTGTTGAGCATGTTAATTTGGAAGAAAGTTATTCAAATAATTTTCTTTAGGCATTGTTTCTTTTCTTTTCGTAAAAACGTGATTATATTGTATTTTTTAAGTACCCGAAATAAGTATTTTCTTTCTCTTCATATCTTTGTATAAAAAAACGTCTTTGTTTCAGGTGTACCTTTATGACAACCCGGACCCTAACTCGGGTTACCGACCCTGGTTGACACCAGTTGAGAGAATACAGGGGGAGGTGTCCACTTTCCTTGGCATACCTTATGCCAGACCCCCTGTTCTAGAAGGACGATTTAAGGTAAACTTTATTACACCTAACAACAAAACTATTGATTTCCTTCCAAAATGGGACTCATGTTTCAAGGTTTGTAAGTTGCTATTGCAATTTGTGTTGTTTCTCGTAGTCGTTACTTACGTTACGGTATAAGAACGTTTAGATACTAGATGATATTAGTAACTATCGTAAAACACGTATTATTATGTATTTTGGAGGAAGCCTGGCTACCCATAGCACAGGGAATCCTAGTTTGGGAGCCAGTAACCACTCTTTTATTAACCCTTTTCTAAATAAAGTTTTTTTTCTTTTTTCATTTTCATTTGTAATAGATAAAGTGGTTTGTTTTGTTGTCGCGTATGCGTAGGATTGGGAAAAATCGTTCAGTTTTACAATCTTAGATAGGATTATACAATTTTTATTCTTCCTAAACCGGGCGAGAAACCTGAATCTTAGGAGAGGGTGAATTAATCAATTCATTTATTTATTTGACAGACACAGCCAACAGATGTTAGGTTAAACAACGTTACAGACACATCCTAGAACTTAGAATCTAGACTAACACCCAATTGCAGGCGTGCAACAACACTCTTGACTGACCGATACTTACAAAACTAATTCTTAATTGTCCACATAACATAACATAACATAACATAAACTCACGCCTGTATCCCAGAGGGGTAGGCAGAGACCAGGGACTGCCACTTGCTACGATCCTGACAGATCACTTTCGCTTCCTCAACATTCATTAGTCGTTGCATGCACGCACGCCGGTTAATTGTCCACCTTGTAAACTAACGTGGGATTCGGTAATATCTGTATTTATGTAAATTTAAAAGAAGAGACAAAATCAAAATGGTAACTATAAGATTTAACCACTCAGGTTAATGTGGCTGTGCTGTGAAAAAATATGTGTTAGTGTGTGTGAGAGTGTGTGAAATTAATATAGACAACTTTTTTTTTTATATTCCACCCGCAGCCTCCCCGGCAACATCCCGGCTGGCAACTCCTGCAGGCGGTGGACTGGGGCCCGGCCTGCCCGCAGCCCGTGCGCTTTACTGGGGCCACCAAGGGCATCCGAGACATGGACGAGGACTGCCTCTACTTGAACATATTCTCGCCTAATGTGAGTGTCCCTGTTGCTTTTGCTTTTTGCAGTACGTCGACCTCCAGAGGGAATCGAATTCAGGACCCCTGCCTTGGTAGTCAAGGGTGTTACAGCAATTAGGTATTAATTAGCAATAAGGGTATTACAAGGGTGTCGCAATAAAAATATACCTACTGTTAATAATTCATACCAAATATAGAGACTTGACATTGTTATGTATCTAACTATCCACTTATACACTTATCGTTAAGAATTTCCCCCTCGATAGACATACAATTGGACATGTTTTGCTAGTCCCATAAACACAAGTTGCAATCATTACCTCCCCCGCCAGACCTCCTAGAGCGCTTCAAATTTAATCCCGAAATCACAGCGCCGGCAAAATGGCCATTGGCACCCCGCCGCTCTATGAAATTACTGAATTAAACAAACTCTAATCACGTCTGAATAGCTGAACACCTCAATTGGGTCAGGCGAGAGGACGTGCGCCTAAGGTGTGAGCTCACTGGACCGAAGAATTACCTTGATTTTTTACATGAAAATTTGACGGTCGTAGAATACAAAATGTGGCAAGTTGAGAAAAAGAAACAGGATCGATATTTCCGCACCGTTGCAGCATCTTGGTAAAAATACAATTTCTTTTACAATTATGTCTATGTAAAACCAAGAAAGTGAACATATTGCGGCCAATTTGTAACTAATGAATAACTTCATTATCATCAGACCACCGCAACCCACTGTTGTGTGTACGCCGTTTACCCTAATTCCATCCAATTCGGCTGGAAAATAAACAAGCACAATGTACACGTGCCTTTACAGATCTAGGTGGTCTACCCCGGTAGGTAACCTTTTGTCCCCAGCGTTCGAAACTAGTTCATCTGATAGGGTGGCCGGAATACTGAATGCAAAACCGCCGCGGGATTACCGCCCGGGTTTTGTTTGGCACAATCACGTAGTCAATTATTTGTAATTTAATTAGTTCGTTTCATTCGTGTCTGAGTGATAAAGTGGGCAAGCGGAAATAATGCCATTCGCTAGGCCTTTGTTGCAGGCAGGTACTGTTGTAGATTGTTTGAACACCACCTCGTTATTTTTTTAATGTTTTAAACGGTTTAAACTTAAGAAAACGGTTAATTCATTAATGTTTAAAAAATATATTTGTTTGTTTTGAACAGAAAAGGAAAGGTTGATCAATTGTAGACTGTAACAGGCAGCGTCTGCTGAGTAGTTATGACTCATCTATGTCTTATTACATATATATACAATCAATACGACATATGACGAGTAAATATATATTATATATATTAGTGTATATACATCCCACTGCAGGGCACAGGC
This sequence comes from Yponomeuta evonymella, assembly GCA_963969515.1. Lineage (NCBI taxonomy): Eukaryota > Metazoa > Arthropoda > Insecta > Lepidoptera > Yponomeutidae > Yponomeuta > Yponomeuta evonymella. Next base: position 20,237,445 of record OZ018343.1, on the reverse strand, counting down.
CTTCTCAAGTATGGACTTAATCACCACGCGTGCCCACCGCGGATTGGCAATTTCAAGCGTTGGGGTGAGCAAACACCTGAGACACTGAGGTTTCCTCACGATGTTCTCCTTCACCGTAAGCGAGTGGTATTGCTACTACAACTTCACAAATGTACGTAACTTAGAAAACAAAGTCATTGGTACATGCCGGCATGCGAACCCACGACCTCCCGATTGAGAAGCCGGCATTCTATCGCTCCGCTACCACCGCTCATTATATTATGTAAACGTAACAATATGGTTTTCACAGTAACATTTTCGTAAGTGCTACACGGCTGTGTGTAAAATCAAACAAGATACACCATGATACGTTACTTTATAGATTAGTTGATGTGTGACTGATGACTACTCAGCAGACGCTCTTTGTTACTTAGTGTATAATCCTTTAGTAGTTTTACTACCAGATAACAGTCGTATTAGAATAGTACATTACTGAAGCGGCCAGTAAAAGAGGCGTTGATGGACGAACGTGTACATGTGGGTCGGCGAAAACGAGAGAAAAACCCTCTATTTCTTTTTCAAATCTACAGCGAAATCAACAACAGAATAACTTTACATTTGTCATTAACAATAGTAGCCAATTAAAGATAACCATGCTATTACTTATTAATTTATCAAATAAACAACGATATATATCGATAGGTCATGCCGCAGCTTACCCTTTGTGTTATAAAGGCATGAGAGTATTTAATTTTCTAACTGGTAAACCCTTGTTTACTAAATAACTTTAGACTACGATTATAATTGGTCAAAAGCGCCGATACCGCATAAGCTCACCTGATGATTTAATTGCAAGGACGTCAACCCACTGCTAGCGTCAATTTACTAAGCTACTGACCACTAGGTTTAATTTATCACAATTTCCCGCTCACCGCACCAGTGTGTCACGGACAGAGCGGATTTTAGGATGATCCTATACTGTTTACTAGGGGGGACGGTAAAGAAAAGGGGAGCCCTTTTCCCAAGATTGCATTACATTGGAGCATTAAAATATATTCTTCTAAAGAACGGACCTACAGAAAAGAGAGAAAAGCAGAGCTCGTACGTCGTATTACGATTTTCACTATCACTGCAAAACGCACACTACGAAATGAAATCGGCAGAAATTTAATTATCGAAATACTAATACACGGTTTTAGAGAGAATTTTACGAAAAACGATGCCAGTAAATTGTCGTTTTTGTCAAGGTTAAACAAACACTTGTTGCATTTATAATAAATCGTCGATTTTGTCAAGTTAAATGTTTTTTCTGTAATAAAGTCATTTTCCGCTGGCGTGGCGGCCCGAACTGGCGAAGGCTGCCTGGGCAAAACCAACGGCGGCGGCGGCGGCACAGATGCACGGTGCACATAATTTGTGTGTATCCATCCGCCATTCAAAATCGCTCTCACACGATTTCGTGGCATTGAGCTTAGTCATCCGAAACGGACATATTTTGATTGGCCGACCGTTTGCATGCAATTAAGTCGATCATTGCCGGTTTCAATGTATCCACCTGCGCCAGTCACTTTGTCAACTCTGGCTACTGTTGAATTTTCCGTAATTTTGCGATCGTTGAATTAACGACAAATTTCGTTATTGGGTTGTTACTATCATCATCATCAGCCATTTGACGCCCACTGCAGGACATAGGCCTCCTTCTTGGTTTTTATAACCATGAGGGGCTTTGCCATAAGCGCCACGCTTGGCAGGCGGGTTGGCGATCGCAGTATGCGGTTAGGTTGTTACTATAGTCAGCACAATCAAATATCGAATGCTTTACAAAAGCTTTTATATTCAAACATGCCGCCAGGCCCTGAATTTTGTTGATGCGATGGAGCAAGAATCGTAAACGAAAAAATATTTTTACAAGATTTACATTCAGAACCGATACTAAATGCTTATAGCATTCAGTCCGCCACATTGCCCTTGTATTTTTTACTTATATGCAATAAACGCATTAATAATAATAATAATAAATGGCGCTAGCAGTATTCATAAACGTTGAAATGCATTAAATCTTTGTTTCCGGTCTCAGAACTTGTTTGGCTTTCCACGCGAACAGGTAGCAAAAAAATCAGACACCACCTTTTTAGGGTACCGTACTCGACAAGGAACCCTTATAGTTTCGCCATGTTCGGCCGTCTGTCTGTCCGCGGCCTAGCTCAGAGACGATTAGTACGAGAAAGCATATTAATACATATTAATCACGCCGGCAAAACGGTCGTATAAAATCTTAAAATAATATTTTTTAGGGTACACCTAATTCAGGGGGGTCAAATAAAAAAAAAGATCGCCCAAGTGCGAGTTGGACTCGCGGACGAGGGGTTCCGTACCCATTATCTATACAACATTTGAATATCTCAAGCGTCTACCTGTTGCCGTTATTAATATCGGACGAAAAACGGCAAAAATTCACGTTTTTTGTATGGGAGCCCGCCTTAAATATTTATTTTATTCTGTTTTTATTATTTGTTGTTATAGCGGCAACAGCGTGAAAATTTCAACTGTGTAACTATCACGGTTCATGAGATACAGCCTGGTGACTGACGGACGGATGGACGGACAGCCTTAGTAATAGGGTCCGTTACCCTTTGGGTACGAAACCCTAAAACAACAACCACTCTGTGTAATTGCGTTGTCCTATGTTTTCAAACTAAAAATACGTTAACCCAAATTGATTCTGTTTACGTAATTTTCGTAATAATAGAATCGCTCGTAGCCCCGGCTGCCTGAGTGATCTTAAACGATCACGAAGGTTAAGCAACACAGGGCGCGTTCAGTGCATGGATGGGTCGCCGTCTATGCCTAACGCTAGTGGCATTTTTCCGAGCAGTTCCGTGCTTCGCAAGGCACGTTAAGCTGTTGGTGCCGGCTGCCGTCGATAGATGGCAGTCGTTAAGCCAAGTCAGAGGCCTTAGGGCGGCTTGACAACTTCTGACAGTAGACGAGCCACTAGTCTACAAGCCTCCACCAATCCGGACTTGGCCCCCGTGGTGGAGTATGGCCTATACCTTCCTCAGGGAAGAGACCCGTGCCCCTCGGTGGGGACATAATGGGTTGATGATGACGTAATTTTCATAAAAAGTAGAAGTAACTGTCGATATCATTGTACCCTAGTAATATTATAGCTTGAAAAATAGATTCACCGTTTGGGTGACTTTATTTTCTAAGTAACGTGCATTTGTGAAGTTATAGTAGCAGTACCACTCGCTAACTATGAAGGAAAACATCGTGAGGAAACCTGAGTGTCGGAGGGGTTCGTTCACGTTCGTGCGCTGAGGTATGCGCTTGAAATTGCCAATCCGCAGTGGGCACGCTTCGTAACTAAGCCCATACTCTCTCTCTCTGAGAGAAGGCCTGTGCCCTACAGTGGGACATATAAGAACATTAAGTACCTACCCGCACAAATTTTAACGAAGGCAAGTGTCAACCGCGAACCACTTGGCAAGTGGCAGTCCCTGGTATCTGCCTATTATTCCGGGATACAGGCGTGAGTTTATGTTATCTTACAATTTAAACGAAAACCAACTCTGAAACATCCAATTCTCTCCCCAGACCGACGCCGGCGCCACGGCCCAGAAGTACTCGGTAATGGTGTACATCCACGGCGGGCAGTTCGCGTCCGGCGCGTCCAACCTGTTCCCGGCGCACGCGCTGGCCGCCTTCTACAACGTCGTCGTCGTCTCCTTCAACTACCGGCTCGGTGCTCTGGGTAAGGAGACGACCAGGTTCTCTTATGGCTGGCATGCTCTCTTGGCGTGCGGTCGTACGTTCTAACATTTATAAGTGATTGAAAAAAAAAATACTTTTTTCAAGAATGTGGTCTAGATAATAAAATTGTAGACGCTTGCAGTTTTTTTTTTTTTGCAATAGTTAAAAATGTTATAAAGTGCGAGCGAGACGGCACGCCAGACGTTACAGCAGTCTTAACACTACACTAAGCTTATAATTACAAAATTCTTGAATAATTTGAAAGATTGTTATTGAGTCCGACGCTTCGTATGGATTTCTGCTCTATTCCACTCCACTTGATGAAAAATTTAATTAAAAAAAATTGACCCCCGCTTAAAAACAGAATCGTACGTCCGTTTGCAATATGCTGAGTGCAAATTGTTAAACTCCTCATCAATATGTAAACTTTCAAACTTCTTCAAAAAAAAAACCGTGGCAAATTGTTGAAATTAGTTTCAAAGGTAACGTAACGTTTCATATGTAACTTCTCCACTGTATGGACTCGTCCGATTTAACCTACTCCGAACTATCAAATGAATCGTGTTATTTTAAAACAACACATGTCCTTTCATTACAGCTTGTCAGGAAATAGAAAAAACTGTTTTATTCAAATACTAATATCTACAACAGCAATATTTTGGCATATTATGTTAATTTCTGTATGGATAAACTACAATTTTTTTTCTAATGTAAATCAATAGGCAGGTGTAAATAATTTAATAAAAAAAAAAATGGACAAGTGTTATTTAAAAACACATGTGACTTGTGTTGTTTTAAAATCACACGATTCAAATACACATATCTACACACCTCGGAAGCGCAGATATTTGCAATCAATACACGACAGTTACGCGATAAGAAGGCAGACCTTGCCAAGATATGCGCTGTCAGTCAAGTCAAACAGCCACTACCGGTCCACCACCGCTATGGCCATGAGAGTTTATTTATTTATTAGGTTTTTCAACAGACGCACACTATACAAATATAAAAACAATTCACAATAAGTAAAGCCACAGTGTGAATCCAATTACTGAAAAACACAGCAACACAACACATACCAAGTTTAGTTTTATATTAAAAAAATAACAACCTTGTTTTATTGATACAATATTTTTTTATTAATGAAATTCTTTTCACTTAATTACTACAAGAGATCACATAAAAATGGCAACTTTTTGGTAATTTTTTCCTTACATTATACAAACAGAAAAAAAACTATTACTTTGGTAGTCTTAAGCTAAGATATATATGTTTTCTTATTTCTAATACAATAAACTTTGGAAATAAAAAGAAATAATCGTATCATCAACGTTTTAAAAAAAAATCAACAGTAATATAATCCTGAGGACTTAGGAACATTATAGATGAACCAAGTTCAATCTTGACAATTAGTACATAGTGTTTTTGTTCTGAATCCGCGTCCAATATCTCTTCTATAACCTGATCCCTATTGGTCTCGCCATTCTTGACAAAATAACTGTAAAATATACGAATATAAGAAATATTATATTTACTAAAATCTTACGTAACTGGTATTGTGCACGTACCTCCGCTCTGGTAAAAGCTGCAATGCCGTACGTCCGGCACCCGCCGCGAGTCGCGACGTCATGAGATTACACAAAATGGCGCCCACGCACGGTGCAAAGTTTTAAAGGAATTCAAAAAAATATCACGCGTGGGGGCCGCGCCACCCCCACGAAACCAGTAAGCTGCATAACCAGTACAAGCTGGCATAACCATCAATTAGGAACTAAAGTGACAATAAAAGATATTAGAATTTAGTTTTGGATGACGTTGAAACTAACTCGATCAAGTTTGATCTGAATTTATTGAGCGTACAAACAAACAAATCGAATTTCTGAGGATCTTTTACAAAAAGTTGATTGTGCTGCATAATCTGTTAATTATTGAGTATTTACCAACATTGTTTCTTGCGGAGCGAAGATAAAATGGACGGTAATTAATTAACGACCCTGGAACCGCGACGTGGAACCACAAAGTTGAATTCGGAAAGTAGTAGAGGTCACAATACCTTGTTACAAAAAAAAGAAGTTCACAGAAACACGCACGTTGCAGGCTTCCTCTCGACCGCTGACGAGAACTCGCCCGGCAACTACGGCATCTTGGACCAGGCCATGGCGCTGCGCTGGGTTCACGATAACATCGAGTGGTTCAACGGTGACCGCTCGTCCGTGACGTTATTCGGACCCGGCGCCGGCGCGGCCTCGGCCGGATTGCTGGCTGTTGCGCCGCAGACCAGGGACTTGGTCACCAGGATCATAGCTCAGGTGAGCAAACACATTGTGGAATTCCGTCCAGCACAATAGTATCGTGGCGGAAGAACATTGATTTTACCGTCGGGATTCTAGCAAAATATAATACTATCGATTTAATAGTGAATAGTCACAGGAGTTGGATATGGATTTTATCATTGGGATCATAGTAGAAGAATGAGGGTTTTGTCGTCAATATCATAGAGGAAACGTGTGTTATGATGTTATAAGCATCATAGTGCAAGAGTGCCCATTATTTCAAGAGGGTTTAGGATATTAGACCATTAGGATAAACAGAATTCTAGGCAAGAAGTTTTTATTATCCAAATCTAAGCTCATCACAGCGGGAGAACATTGATTTCGTCATCAGGATTCTACCAGAATAGTGTCGATTTTATTATCAGTAACACAGCAGATGGATACAGATTTTATCATCAGGATTATAGAAGAAGAATGAGGGTTTCATCGTCAATAGTGTGTTCATTATCTTATAACCATCACGTGGAAGAGTGTTTATTATGTAATTAGGATTATAGTGAGATTACCCATTATGTCATCAGGGTAATAGTTAAAGAGTGTCTATCATGTCATTAGGATAAACCGAATTCTAGGCAATAAGTTTCTAGAATGTAATTGTCGTGCTCTTAAGAGGGTACTCTCAGGATCATAGCTCAAGTATTTTATTTTGTCATAACCCCCGGCCGTTTACAGTTTCGCTTCGCGGCTTGCGGCCTCGCCGCCGTGGCTCAGCTTTTGGCTTCGAAGAAGTTACTTTGCGCGTCTCTTCTGAGTGTACGTTCAGGAGTCTAATGTAATCGTGTAATGGTTGTGATCTGTTTTATACACCAAATAAAATAAAATAAATCCTGATCGTGCATTCTGCTTAAACGTATCTCGGCCTTCGGCCTCGCAACGCTGACGTCACTCGTGCCTGCGGGCATTGATTTAGTGTTGATTGAGGCAGCGCCGCTGCTCACTCCTAGATGATTGAGGCATCGCTGCTGCTCACTTCTAGATGATTGAGGCATCGCTGCTGCTCACTTCTAGATGATTAAAGCTGCGCCGTTGCTCACTTCTAGATGATTGAGGCAGCGCCGCTGCTCACTTTTAGATGATTAAAGCTGCGCCGTTGCTCACTTCTAGATGATTGAGGCAGCGCCGCTGCTCACTTCTAGATGATTGAGGCAGCGCCGTTGCTTACTTCTAGATGATTTAGGCAGTGCCGTTGGTCACGTCTAGATGATTTCACTGAGGATGCAAATCCTACATGACGTATGATCACCTAAAAAGCTGCCCTTTTGTTTGAGAAAGAAACTATCTTATATAAATTACTTGCAGAGCGGCGCGGCAACGGCAGATTGGGCGCTCATCGAGGACAAGTTCCGAGTGCAAAATACCTCTATGGTATTCGGTCGGCTTCTCGGCTGCCCGATCGACTCGTCGTGGAAGCTACTCAACTGTCTGAGGCAGGGCCGCAGCTTCTATGAGCTGGGGAACGCCGAGTTTCAGGTGAATATTCTATATGCCAATCCGCGGTGAGCACGCGTGGTGATTAAGACCATACACTCTCTCTAAAGGAAGGCCTGTGCCCAACAGTGGGACGTACCTAGGCTACAGTATTATTTTAGATAGTTCCATTTTATATCATGACTGGTTTTCACAGAGGACTAGTATCTTCGCTGATGATAAACGGAGACAGAGAAGTTTGACGGTTTCATGTGCAGAACTCCCCTCTCGTTCTTTCATTCTTCTATAATTATTTTCATGAATAATATATTTAATACCGTTTTAAAGATTCAGAATGCAAGAGCGGTATGTGGATAATTTAAACTACGTTCCATTCTCATCGACTCGACGACCCTAATTGGATCTTGGCACGCGCAACCTAAAATCGCCATCTCTGTCTCTGTCCTACGCAACTTCCCTCCAATCGTCCACCTGGAACTCTCGCAAACCTGAGTGTCTGAGGTGTTCACATGACTAAGCATTTGAAATTGCTAATCCGCGGTGGGCACTCGTATTGATTGAGCCACTGAATTTTAAGTAGATTAAGCCCATATTATCTCTTTGAGAGAAGGCCTGCGCCCTACAGTGGGACGTACATAGGCTGCATTATTACGTATATCAAGACAGACAGACAGACGGACGGACGGACATGGCGAAACTTTAAGGGTACCTTGTCCGCCACGGAACCCTAAAAAAGGCCTTTTTTTTCTGTAAACCCAGCCGCAAGTGGGCTTCATACCATGGGGTCCGGTCCTGGAGAACAACTTCACGTACCCCGGCGACGAGTGGTACGAGGGCTGGCGCGAGCGCGATTGGCGGTTCCTTGACGCTAAGCCCGAGGACCTGATCAGACAGGGCCGCTTCAACCGCGCCCTCTCATACATGACCGGGGTCACTACGCAGGAGGCGGCTTATTATTTGTGTGAGTTGTATTATTGTATATCCTCCTAAGACCTGGCCTGACCTCCTAAGATCCAAGAGTCTGTGGTTAAGGGGAAAACGTAACCACAGATTACTTGAACTGACTCTGAGGAGTGTCTTAATGAATCGTGTTTTTTAAATAAGATCTTTCAGTTTGTGATTTTAAATTTGGGCTTTATTAGCGGACTTTGCATATAATTTCCTTTTTTCCTCTGTGATATAATATACATGTTAAGAATTAATTTTAATTTAACTTTGTGAAATGGCTGAATTTTGAAAAATATATTTAAATTAAATGTACATTTGTGAACTTATAGTAGCAACACCACTCGCTGACTGTGAAGGAACATCGTGAGAAAACCTGAGTGTCTGAGCCATTCACATACCTCAGGGCACGCGTGGTGATTAGGCTCATACGATTAAGACGAGTGGTCTGAAATAAATAAATGATAAGTATTCTAAAACCCAGAACTTCCCGCAGACAAAAACGAATCGCTCGCGCCCAACTTCGAGATATCGGAGAAGTTCTTCAACCAGAAGGTGGCCGAGCTGGTCCTGCGGTACAATTACACGCTCAACCCGCGCGGCGTGTTCGAGGCCATCCGGTACATGTACACGTACCACCCCGAGCCGCATAACGTCAGCGCTATACGGGACCAGTATGTTCATGTGAGTAACGCTTGCACTACAGTTTGTTTGTTTGTTTGTTTGTTTGTTTGTTTGTTCCACTTTATTGCACAAAATACACAATTTTGCACTTAAAAAACATGATTGTCGTAGACTATGAGCAAGGGCGGACTTATTTCAAGAGAAATTTCTTCCAGCCAGCCTATATGCTTAAAGTATTAAACAGACAGCGGGAAAAAAGCACAACCAAAATAAGTACTAGTTAGCATAAGCATAATCAGCCTATATGCGTCCCACTGTAGGGCACAGGCCTTCTCTCAAGGAGAGAGTATGGGCTTAATCACCACGCGTGCCCACCGCGGATTGGCGATTTCAAGCGCTGAGGTATGTGAGTAGCTCAGACACTCAGGTTTCCTCACGATGTTTTCCTTCACCGTTAATTACTAGTTAATTGCTACATTATTTGTGAATATGGAGCAGTAATATCTACATACTAAACGAATATACATACAGTCTTTGTCACTTTTATCTACTGCACTGTACAACACAATAAGTGAGCATTGACCTAAAAATTGACAATAGTAAGAAATTATGCGGTATTTTAAAAGTGTAAAATCAGTAAATATAATGGCTATAATCGTAAATTATTCATATGTGGACATTAACGCCAGTCCACAGTTTTTTGCCTTAGGCTCTCGCCCTAGAAATCATTATGAGCATGATTGAGAGAAAAGTCAGACGCGTTTTAGGGTGCCGTACCTAAAGGGTTACCCCATTACTAAGACTCCATTGTCCATCTGTCGGTCGTCTTGTTTATGGTTTCTATAGACGCTGTTCTCAATGTACCTACCTAATCTATTTTGTCTCAATCTTTATCTAATGTTGTATAGATAATGGTACGGAACCCTTCGTGCGCGAGTCCAACTCGCACTTGGCCGTTTTTTTTTTTGTTTTTTTTTTTTAATATCCGTCAAAGATATGATGTTGTGTTTCATAGTTGGCGCTAGTGTACTTCATGTGTTCCCTTAAGGAAAGTCCACCTCTGCCTGCTCACAATCTCTACGCTGTGGTATAAATGTATCATCTTTAAATTAACTCCCGTGACGCCTTCCAGCTCCTCTCCGACTTTCTGTACCGCGCGCCGACCGACAAAATGGTGAAGCTGCTTCTGGAACAAAACGTCCCGGTCTTCATGTACGTTATGAACACCACCGTGGAGGCCTTCCGCTGGCCCGAGTGGCGGCAGTACTCGCACGATACCGAGCATTACTTCCTGACCGGGGCGCCTTTTATGGACCAGGAGTTCTTTCCGCGCAAGCAGAGGATCGACCGACAGGCGTGGACGCCCAATGACAGGAATATGAGCCATTTCTTTATGAAGGCCTACTCGGACTTCGCTCGATTCGGGTAAGTTGGACTTTGTGGCTCATAGATGCTGATGTGAACTTTGCCAAATATTTTTTTCAAAATGGACGCCAATATTTCATATTTTAATTTTAGTACAAAACGTGCCACATTTTGGATCAAATATTTGATCAAGTGGTAAATGCTTCAATATTTGGTGGTAACAGATATATTTAATTCAGCTTTTGTCTGGGTCCAGCCGGGTCGTCCAGCTTTGATATTGCCATAAAAAATTGAAAATAATATATTAGGAGTTAAAGTATGAAATTGCCGTTTTATTGCAATAGGTTCTTTGAATTGACATAGAATCTTCATGGTTTGAGGTTTTCGAATGAAACTTTTTTCAAATGGTTTCTATGATGTTCTTTTTTTAAAAAATGTGAAACATTTGAATATCGACTTTCAATTGTTTTTGTTATTCAATTTAGACAAGAAAGATGGATACTGCGAAAATTCGAGTGATTATGAGGCACCCATTTTTCGTATTTTTTTATTTTATTGATTTGACGCAAGTGAGTCAATATTGTGGGTAAGGTAACGTTAAACCATGCCGCTAATTCCTGGGTAGTTTGACTAGGGTCGGCTTCCACTATCTCTCTTAATTCATCGTTATTCACCTGTGTGGGCGGTCTTCCTCGTGGCTCGTTCTTTAAGTCGAAATTTCCATCACGAAAGCGTTTAAACCAAAATCGCACGGTGCGTTCATTAGTAGACCCCTCTCCAAACGCAGCATTGATATTGCGGGCTGTTTCTGCCGCGTTAGTTCCGCGTCGGAACTCGTATTCAAAAATCACTCGAATTTTCGCAGTATCCATCTTTCTTGTCTAAATTGAATAACAAAAACAATTGAAAGTCGATATTCAAATGTTTCACATTTTTTAAAAAAAGAACATCATAGAAACCATTTGAAAAAAGTTTCATTCGAAAACCTCAAACCCTGAAGATTCTACGTCAATTCAAAGAACCTATTACAATAAAACGGCAATTTCATACTTTAACCCCTATTATCAAATCAATGAGATGAATGCATGACCTAAGACGAGCAAACAACCTGATAAACATTATTCCTTTCTGTATTATAATGATTTCTTTCAACGGTTTCTTTACATGTAGACAAAAGCTTAATTAAATTAAATAGAGATAATAAGAATAAATTTGTCAAATTACGATTATTGCGCGGCCATCAAATATGTGACCTAATTTAACTGGCACGACAACTGTTCCTTCACTGCCTTCAAACTCCTGCCCTCGGCCTTCAAACACTTTTCGCCGATCGAAGTAGGAAATGGTTTAACCGATAATTAGGTCATGATGATGATCATGATGATTGTTCCGACCGGTTTCGGACATGGCGAGCACTTTGACCCCTAATCAGAGATGTGGCGCTGGTGCGCTCGAAGATGGCTTATGTAGCCTATCTTCACGGCGAAACTCCGTGCACACTGAGGGCACGTGAGAATGCCGTTCTCATAATTATATGTTATGGCAGCAGGTGGGCGAGCCTTTAATTAGGTCATACACGGTAGATAAAATATTGCCACTGCCACGTTTTAACAGACCTCCAGCAAAACGTGGACCCAATCCAGTTAGATAGATACAGGTTCGCCTAGTGTGGGGTCATAGCTAAATAAAACCGACACAGAATGTGAGACTACCCTCAATGTTTCAATGTTTAATTGGTATTGTTACCTAGTCTGTTTTTTAATTCGGTGCAAAAAAAAACTGTCACTTTAACATGGGCCGGGGTCGTAAACCATGACAACCTATTACATTTATTGATATACTCTATGTGGACATCAATACAAGTTTTTTAAAGGTCGTTACAGACGACGGCTATCAATAATAATATATCACGCGATGTCTTGTTCTATACTAAATCCGACGAGCAGGCGTGTGTGGTCGCGGGTTGCATGTTGGATATTGTGAGGAAAACATATTGCATATATTAACGCCGTCGTCAGTCACGGCCATAAATCTAAGGTTCCAATGAATTCTATGCCAATAAAAACTCTGTTATCAAAACAAAAGTAAAAAGATCTTTTATTTATACAATAAAAAAATCCTTCACATGTTGCAACTAATCATGTGGACTCGAAAAACTGGCCAAAATCTCAATATCTTCACTCTAATAAAAGTTGAAGAGCACTGTTGCCTGAAATACAGGTCTAGAACCTAGTTCAGGCACAACAGAGAATTGCTTATATGCAGCTTTGCCTAAAATATTATAAGTAATACCTCCTAAAAATGTGAACAAAGGGCTATTTGTAAACTTTTAAAGAAGAAATAAAGATGGTAATAATAATAATTATTATTATTATAATTATTATTATCCTTGGTTTTCTTATTTTTCTCCAATAAATGACGTGTGTTTGGGCGCGGACAGCAGCCAAGTGTTATTGTGGCGACTGAGCGCGTAAGTTTTTGCAATGTCAACAAATTAGATGAGTTGCGCCAGTCGCGCCCCACCGCTCCTGGAGTTAAATCGCGTATTAAGTCGTGTAACCGAGTCTTGTAATTTCTTGTGCCGTTCGTTCATTATATTTTCTTGTGTGCCTAACGACTCTTTCATTTATATCCATTGAGTGAACTTCAACAAATGGTTAAAATGCCAAATTATTATATTTTTTTACCAGCAACCCGACCCGATCTCGGATCCTGGGCGTCCATTTCGAGGTGGCCCGCGCGGGCCAGCTGCGCTATCTCAATCTCAACACGACGTACAACAGCTCCATCCAGCTAAACTACCGGCAGACCGAGCTGGCCTTCTGGACTGTCTACTTGCCAACGGTCATCGGCCGCTTCGTGCCCACTTACCCGCCCATCACTGAGGTGAGCTTGCAAACAAACTAATCAAAGAGAAATTCGGGGCTTCTGGACATTTCATCGCTAACTGTAAACGAAAACATCGTGAGGAAACCTGTTTTTTTTTACTTATTAAAAAAATTATAAAAAACCTTATTGTAGTGCACAATTTCGCCAAATTGCGTAGCAGTTTGTTGGCGGAGCGCTCTATCTCTATATATTATTTATTTACTTATATTATACCTATATTCTTCTTATACATAAACAACGTATATTTAAATAGTATCTGAGCTATTTACATATCTCAGCGCATGAAATCGCCAATCCGCGGTGGGCACGGCTGGTGATTAAGCCCATACTCTCTCCTTGAGAGAAGGCCTGAGCGGACGTATATAGACTGCTAATGTATGTATTATGTAGTTATGGAGATTTTATGTAAAGAAAGAAAGAGACATTTATTGGAACAAATAAACACATCAAAAGAAAGAAAAGGCGTACCACTCGACGTTACAACTTTAAGGAACAGAAAAACAATTCACATAAATACAAGATAGAGCATCCTGTGTTAAAGTTGCCACAAAGAGCATCTGACTGAGCATTGTGTAAAACGGATTATAAGGCTCTAATTTCTTTTTTATTCATTTATTCTGAATTCTAACCATGTTCAAACTTTGAGTTGTGTCCTCTTGAGGTATTGGTAGCTTCGTTGCGATCCGCCATTTCGTTTGTAAAATAAAATCAAACGATTGTAGCAGGAATCGCCTCCTAATAGTCGCGTTTAGACACAATAATCTTCTATCTAAGTCAATGAATGAATGAACAAAAATGAATGAACGATGAATTAGATGAATTATCACAGAAGTCCATGTGACGCCAAGGAGTCCCGCCCGTCACTGAGGTGAGCTTAAGACCTTATCCAGAAGGGACGAATTCCCCGAATTCGAATACGTGCGGGGGATGGCACCCTCACTTTCGCACTCAGACCTATCTCCTAAGTCCCCTTTCCCTTTCAGTATTGGTGGGAACCGAAGCAGCCGCTGCAGATAGCGTTCTGGTCGGTTTCCAGCGCTTGCCTCGTGCTGCTGGTGTTACTCGTGGTCTGCTGTATGCTCTGGCGGAACGCTAAAAGGTACGTTTTGTGCTATAGTTTCAGATTTAATACTAAAATTAAGAGCAGTGATTCGGTGGTCGGTGGACCTCTGGTGGTCTCTGAAAGCACCCAAAGTGGTCTGCGATCTTAAAATTATTAAACAAATGACTACTAAAATTCATACAATGCATAAATGCACGCCTATATCCCGGAGGGGTAGGCAGGGACCAGGTTTTGCTGCTTGCCACGATCTTGACAGACCCATTTCGCTGCATCAACATCTTGGTTTCCAATAATTTTACGTATTTTATTTCGTTGAACCTTAAACATATTTAAATTGCCGGCAAAGGTGTCCATGGCAAGACAGGCATTTATTCGAATGGTCCCTCATCATTGGCACCCTAGGCAAAACTAGTATTTGGCATGATAATAGAAATGATGATGTTAATAACAGTCTTCGCTTATGTATATTTTTCATCGGGGTCATCGCTCCGACCTATGGACTCAATCCAAAGAGAGACTTTCTCAAGGAGCGACCGACCTTTAGGAACACTGCAACGTATAAACAATTGTTATCGTCATAAGACCGAACCGAACACAGGCACTGTATGTGCACGCATGTGCGCGGATCCTCAAAATATTTAAATTAAGGGGGTCCAGGAAGTAACACTCGCTCCACCGAGGAAACAAATTATATCTAAGTGTATGTACAGTCTCAATAATGTTAATAGTAATTTTTTGGACCCATGGCCGTGAAGTGAACCTAAGGCAAAAAATCTTGGACCAGATAGCATTAACGCCAAAAACGGCCGTTTTTGGCATAAATGCTGTCTAGTCCCAGGTTCGTGATTCTAGGTTCTTTGTCCTGGGCCCTAAAAATCACTGTTACCATGATTGAGCGATTGTACAGACAATTTTTGCAAATACGATCTGTAAAAGAAGATTTTTATTTTTTTTCATTGGTGGCGCATGGCGCTAGTGAGTTGGAACCCCTTAAATACATTATGCCCCTTCATTACCAAGGTTTAGTTACTATAATTTTATTAGTAACTGAATTTGATGAAATTAATTAATAAAATTTATCAGTAACTGAATTTAATATAGGCTAACATTCTTATTTACAAAAACACGATTCCTCTAAAACACTCCTCAAAGGAAGTCTATAATCTGTGGCTACTTGTTTCCCTTGACGACAGACTAGGTATTTAAACTGCCTTTGATGAGTGTTTTAAAGAAACGTGTTTTTTTTAAATAATACTGTTTGTCTTCCTTCTAATTATTATTATTAATAGGCGCCGGATTAAGATTAGCGTCACTCCATTTCCTTCCGTGGATATCGTAGAAGGCAGCGTCTTCCTGAGATTCCAACCACATTCTGCGATCGCCAACCCGCCTGCCAAGCGTGGCGATTATGGCAAAACCCCTCATGGTTATGAAAACCACGAAGGAGGCCTATGTCCTGCAGTGGGCGTCAAATGGCTGATGATGATGATGATTATTATTATTATTAAATACTTTCGTTGCACTTAGCCTAATGTACAATACGGCGGACTTAATGCCATAAAGATTTTCTACCAGTCAACCGCAGGAAGCGGACGAAAGATTGGTAGGCGTGCAAATAATAATATTTCCTTTTCTTATGTACAATAAAGTGTTCTCTATCTGTCTATCTAGTAACTCTAATTTCATACCTCCATTGTCGAGTCGTCATGCCACGGTGGGCACTTGTGGTTAATGGCTGTCATATTGTGGGACACATAACGGTTGTGTGATCAGATCATAAATCAGCATGCAAGCCCCACGGTAGGCGCGATTTACTGAGGGATAATCATTTCTTAACTAACTGTTTTGTTTCCACGACAGGGCTATACCACCAAAATGGAAATTGGTGCCGGAGATGTAGGTGAAATACTAACAAATTAATATACATACATACACTAACGCCTGTATCCCAGAGGAGTAGGCAGAGGCCAGGGCCAGACTGCCACTGCAAAATTAAATTAACTAAGGGTCTCATTTATAAAAAATCGACTCCTTAAAACATTTCAAAAAACGCCGATTAAAATAGTCCGTGGTGGAAATTTAACAAGGAAAAGATGTAGCCACAGATTGAATAAATAGTATTAGATTGGTTTTAGAGGAATCGGGTTTTTATAAATAAGGCCGTAAGTGTTTGTGTGCTTCTTTAGTATTAGTTGTTACGTGTCCTTTTTATCGCTTCATCGCTAGCGTCTTAAGGCTGTTCGTAAGACGTAAGTCGAGCGTTCTGTCTCGCTCGCACTATTTAACATTTTAGTGAATATAATGAAATGAGTATACTTTTGATAATGTGGTCTGAGGGTTTGATATATAATGAAATTGTGGACATCCAAGACATATTTTCCTTGTACTGTAACTATTTTTTGATTGAGAAAATTGTTGGAGGTCTGGCATATTATAAGTTATTGGCCATAAGTGGTTTTGACTTCTGTTAGTGTGACTTTTATGTTTATCTTGCGGTGTCACGAAAATTATAAGGACGTAGAAATACAGAGATATTAGTTACTACTATTTCCAGTGTTTTCCTATGCTATCACGCTATAATCTGCTGTGCTACGTTTGCTGAGACCCAACAAAAATTTGTTTCCGGTTTTTTTTTTATTTTGGAAACAACCGCATCAAACCCTCAGACCGCATTTATGAAAAGTTTACTCATTTTATTACAATAATTCAAAATATTAAATTGTGCGAGCGAGACAGCACACCTACCCGACGTACCAACAGCCTTAAGAGCATTTCTAGTGCGGGCCTTCTCCCCTCGTTGGCACATACTAATATTTATTTAATTCTGCCTTTTTTATGTTCTTTGTAAATTATATTTTTAATTATTAAAAAAGAGCGGTGGTAGCGGAGCGGTAGAATGCCGGCTTATTCGGGAGGTCATGGGGTTCGAATCCCGGCATGTACCGATGAATTTGTTTTCTAAGTTACAGTAGCAATACCACACTCGATAAAGTGAAGGAAAACATAGTGAGGAAACCTGAGTGTCCGAGGTGTTCGCATACCTCAACGCTTGAAATTGCCGATCCGCAGTGGGTACGCGAGGTAATTAAGCTCGGTAAAGACACAAATTTTAATGTGTAGTTTTTGATAAAGACAGTTGGCAAGAGAAATTATGAACTTTGTCATGTTTCTCTGTCAAAAACTTGGTAAAATATGTCTCAAATGTTCTTAATTTTATTTTGACTTGCCTACGTGTTCTACTTTTTTTCAAGTTATTATTATTAATTGTTTTACAATCTTTAAGAATGTTAGAATGTGTAAGCGAGGAGGAATGTCGACGTCATAAACGGCCTCGAGTCGAAATCAGACGGCTCGTTTTTTGTTTCATTCATTTGTTGACTGACAGTCGTCCGCTCAATGCTTCTCGACCATGTATGTACGCACTTTTAAAGGCTTAATTTAATTTCACCTTCTCCTAAGATACAGGCTTTTTCGCATAGTTTAGGAGATAGGATGCAATGACAAGACTATTGTACAATAGATTAGCACCGAACGATTGTTGTCATTTTTAATGTACTTTTTGGTTTAAAATAAACAATTATAATTAATAAAATAATAATTCCGCATCTTTCACTCTGAATGAATCACTTAAACACAGAGTTAACCTCAAATACTGAATGAATCGATTAGAATGATCCGGTCGGCATCTTTCCTAACAAGTGAGTCGTCTGATACCGCCTTTACGTTCTGTTTTACAATCTGCATTTTTTTTCTCTAGTCAGTCTGCTAGCATGTCTAGGAAGTGTTGTGTACGTTTAATAGCATTTTTAGACTAGTGGAATCTTTGTGATCGTCATGAGATACTTCAGCTTTCATTCAGATTTTGCAAACATTTGTAATATATTACGCGACTGCCCAAACAACGGTGTTATTTTTTTAGGTTTCATGTTTGTCAGTTTGCATAATTTCTAATTAAAACCGATGTATACGTATGTGGTGTTGTTAATTTCTCTATTTTTTTATTTTATTTACATAAATATTGCAACATGACAGTAATTAATATCTGCTTCTGCTTAATTCTTATATGCTTTCTGGTGATCTTTCTTACATTAAAACATTCTGGGCCTCGATTCTGTTAGCATTAGCCATAACGTTAAACTAATTTCATTTGCCTGTGTGTATTATCCTTTATGTTAATAAACATAATTTGAACTTATGTCCTCAATCCCTCAGAGAGACCGACCGGTACTATAGCGGCGACATATTCATGGTACCAGACGTCGACGAGCGTGGCATCGACAATTCGACCCGCTCCAGAGAAAACATCTACGAGTACCGCGACGTGCCCATTAAGGCGGCGCCCGCGCAACAATCGCAGACCACTATCAGTCGCGCGGTGAGTCTTAATGATCATAATGCACACTATATATGTCCCACTGTAGGGCACGGGCCTACTCCGAAAGACAGAGTGAGAGTAAGGGCTTAATCACTACTTACAAAATAAACATAATATCCAGAAGCACTGTAGTTTATTCTCTTGTTCATACTTCTCATAGAAACTTCTGTCGTAGAGTAAATAGTTGAGGCATTATTTAAAAAAAAATGGTACCTTTAATTCAAGATGGCGGCTAACACCTCCCCCACCCAAGGTCGAAAACTTAGGACCCCATACCTATTAAGCAACATACATCAAAGCCAAGCAAAGGCCTCTGAATCCTCTCCTCCAGACTGACTACACCTATGTCAACACCGTAGGCTCTAAGGTTTTCTTACGATGTTTTCCTTCACAGTAAGTCTATTAAAACAAGGGCTTTGATAATATAAATATTGGTAATTAAAAGCGTCATTGGACTAGTTCCAAAGATGTTTAATAAAATTTTGAATTATATTTAAAACCTTGATATTAATAATTTTAAATTGAAAGCTTAAATCCCTTCTGATTTATTAATCTTCTTATTCTATCGTTGAATATTTAAATGACAAGGAATTCTGTAAATAACTTTTGAGCCACTTTAACTATGTATGACAAACCTTAGGCTGTAAGCTTTCCTTACGATTTTATACTTCCGTATAAACAAAACTCAACAACTCGAAAAAGCAAATGAAGATCGGATTGCCGCTTTCGATCGTAAATATTTTGCCCAAATTTATGTTATTTTAAATAAATAGATGAATGTAAATTATAATAAAGACACGGATTCAAAAAATGTATTCATTCATTTTAAAAATGTTGGAAACGATTCCAACTGACAGCTGTCAAATGTCCCTGGGGCTGAAAAGTATTACTTTCAACCCGCTCCTCAGGCAACTTTAGACCCAATTTAATGCATACTTTATTGCGCACGTAAAACAGAACAGGAACTATGACAATACGAAATACTACTTACTAATTACTTACTTTCCGAGTATGAGTAGTAAAAATATATTTAGCAACCTATATATCCGCTTTTATATTTGTGTTTGTTCATGCCGCGTTACGGGTACTGACGGAAGACCAGCGCTGAGGTACCATATCTCCAGCTTATGCTGAGTCAGAGCCCTTTTGCATTAGTCACACCCACAGTACTCACACTGGATAAGGCATTGCTATGTGTCTCATTTGTTAATGTTTTTTTTTTATAATAATGTTACCGTAGGCACAGACTGAAAATCAGCGCTGAGGGATCACTAGCTCAGCACAACGCTGAGTCAGCTGCCTTTTGTGGCAACGTAGATACACCACAGGCTACATCTATGGTCCTGTTTTATTTATTCGTTTTGTCTGTTGTGTATTAAGTTTTCTTTCTGTTGTTGTGCATATTATGTTACTTATGTGCTTATTTTGTTTCTGTGATGTATCTTGTTGGTATAATAAATGTCTTTCTTCTTCTTCTTCTTCTTATTGCGTGTGTGTGTAAATTTAAATAGGACTTTCAGAATACCAGTACCTTACGTGAAAACTACTTTTGCTCAAAGACTCGGGAAGTTCCTTCACCCATTCCTTTACAATCGGATTTTAAAATTCTGCGATTTAAAAGACAAAACAAAACATGAAGCAAAAACAATAATAAAGAGATGGCTACTCACTCAATCATACCATTACACCGAACAACTACTAATTAAATGATCAACATGACACACATCCTATATAAAATATTATATATAAATAATTACAAATACCTAATTATTATTATTATTAGTATAATTATTTATCATTTTATTTATAAAAGCGTGTAATACCATTTCAACCATTTCACGGTTTTAAGTTATAATTATTAATGAAAGTGAAAATATTTTATTTACCACACAAAAATGGTTTATTATTATTTATTTATTTATTTATTTATTTTATTTTTTATTTATTTTTTTTTTTTATTTTATTTTCTCTTTCTTCTTCCGATTAACTAAGAAATTGGAATTTAGCTTAGCTTTAATAATAGTAATCCACAAACGGGAGCCCACGATACAGGATTTGCCTAGTGTGGGGCCCACCAGAAATTACATCTGCCAATGTTTGTTACAAATAAATAAAAAAAAAAAAAAAAATCTATCTATGTATCTATCATTTACCAAACCTCACAATCTTGTGCCGTCCCGCAGCCGAGCCACCCGCACACGCTGCAGTCGTCGCGCCCCCCCTCGCTAGCGTCCACCGGGTCCGCCATCTCCCTCAAGGAGCACATGGTGTCCAGCAGTCCGGCCCCCGTCCCGCGCGCGCGCTCGCGCACGCATCTAGTGCAGGGAGTGCCGCAGACCACCGTGTAAACGCGCCTCTACGCTGAAGTAGTTCAAAGTCTATGTTGATGAAGACTCATTTTGACATTGCAAACATTTCTTAAAACTACTCTCTTGTCGACAAACAACGTCTTTGAGCCTATTTAGAGGCTAAAAATTCCACCGCAAATACTTGCCCATTAGCTCAGTTGGGAGAGCGCTGGCACGGTTAGCCAGAGGTCGCGGGTTCAAGTCTCCCGACATGGGTGGAATTTTTAGCCTCTAAATAGGTTTTTATAATTGTCCTCAGCACGGGTTAGTGTAACAAAAAGAATATAACGTCTATGAGGTGTTCCCATCTCCCTCAAGGAGCACATGGTGTCCAGCAGTTCGGCTTACGTCCCGCGCGCCCGCATCTAGTGCAGGGAGTGCCACAGACCATCGTGTAAACGCGCCCGATTGTACTCTCGAACAGTTTTCTTTTTAACTCTTAATAATGTTACATCCAGAATAGCTTTCGAATGGTATCAAAATGGAACCGGGAAGTGACATCGTAACATGCAAATTAACTGATTAGAGTAAAATAAAATTTAAAATTGTACATTTTGCAATATATGAGAATCGAAATAACGAAATAGACAAATCTGCTTATAGCATAGGTTACGGTATAAATAAATATTATTATTTTAGTACATATTTGTATGCTTTAATAATGCTAGGTCTCACCACCGTTAGTGAGTAAGTTTAAGAATCACCCAGTAATTTTTACATTCCGTAAAAAGAATTTTTTAATACGTTGCCATTACGATCTATTACATATGTAATTTCGTTTCATTCGACTGAATTTATTTTTAAATCATGATAAAATATCGAACAAACTATTTTAAAACAATGATAATCAAGTTTTGAATTACCAGTATTTTGTAAATGGTAGGTAGGCTTATTTGTAAGTATTTGTTCTTATAGAAATGTGTCAGGAATTTTGTGTAAAGAAAAACGTTATTGTATAAAATTATGGGATACTGCAGTATACACAATAAATTACAGTTTGTACTTATGATTACTAAGGCGCGGCCTATTGGCATTTTATGGCACCAACATAACAAAACCTCACGCCGGTATTCCGGAGGGGTAGGCAGAGACCAGGGTCTGCCACTTGCCACGATCCTGACAGATCTCTTTTGCTTCATCGACATTCATTAGTCGATTACCTTTTATCTTTCTATGTCACCTACGAAACATAGTAAGTATGTTTACGATAGAGAGCGCAGAGGTTTGTTCGTAACTTGGCGAGTGGCAAACCCTGGTCTCTGTCTACCCCTCCGGGGTACAAACGTGAGTTTATTTATGTATCTTTACTATAATGAAGCAGTGTCCCCTCTGTGCACCTATTTATTAAATAATAAAATTCATGTTTGTGATCGTCAGTCCGTCCATGTATAGTGCAATCGAGTGTCTTGTATATTATCGCGTGTGTTTTGACGCAGTTTTATTATTAAAAACCGTAGAAAGTATATAATTCTTTACCATATTTTATCTTAGATAATAAATAACAATAAGACTTGAGAAATGTAACTGCCTTTGTGTAGGTTAGTGAATGCGAACGATAAATAAAGGAAAACTATTGTCAAGCTTTGTTTTAATTCAAAATAAACTTAGGTAAATACCTAAATATAATATACCGTCCTTATTTATTCTGTTCACCGCCTCGTATTGTGTCAAATAACTAAATAACTTGAAAAAATTACTCGGGCTTGGACTAATTTTTGGTTTTGTTGCGGGATGTGACTTGAAACTCTTCAGACATTGGTCAAGTGAACATAATAATAAAAAGTGCTCATACGTGCCTACCGCACGCTTATCTGTGCGGATTTGTGTTATCCGTCGGGTATTATACATCACGACGTCCACTTTCTCTTTAAAAGGGGTTATCCGGAGCTAACGTGCAAAACGTGGTTTTGTTAAAAACTTTTTTGTCTAGACCAGCCTGTAAAGTAATAAACAATTTATAAGCTAACGCCTGATTCCTGTCGACTGGCCAGTTGAACATCATACAAGATGCGCGTGAAAAAAAAATGTAATGCAAGAATTGCATTGGATACTTGTTTATGCGCGTCTTTTGCGCAAGACCCAAGTGAGTACCTATTTGACCTGAAAAACATTCCAATTCAGATAGTTTTTCTAACCAGTTCAGGTTTTGGTTTACAATACCTACATACTCGGGCGTTACCGTAGGTACCAAATTCTTTTTTTTTATGTAGTAATTTCAGTGTCCACTGCTGCGCAAAGGCCTCCCCTTGGATTCTCCACTCCTCGTTCTCGGCCACCCTTTGCCAATCTGGTAGAAAAGCTGTGAGGTCGTCTCTCCATCTTATTATTATTATTCTCTTTATTTATTTTCATAACTTAGAATAGGTTTATAAAATAGGTTTATAAAAAGTAAAAATATAAAAAAATACAAAATATATTATTATTATTATTAATACGTTTATTGCACATAAGTAAAAAATACAATGGCAATGTGGCGGACTTAATGCTATAAGCATTTTCTACCAGTCAACCACCGGTGGGGCATCGCCTTGGTCTGCCACGTTTGCGATGTCCGTCGCGTGGAACCCAGTCTGTGGCAATTTTTGCCCATCTGCTGTCTGAGCCCATACGGCTTACATGACCAGCCCAATTCTTATTTGTTTATATCGGTACCTAGCTGAATAATAAATCCTTAGTTACTCTTCTTTTCGGTCGTGTCTTCATGACTGAAGGACGTGACTATGGGGCAGCTTCCGCCACCAAAGCTCTCCATTCGGACCGATTAAGCGCCAGATGTATGGCTGCCTGTAGGGTCCCTCCCGTAGCTTTACTTATAGTGTCAGTCCATCGCATTGGTGCTCGTCCTCTGCTTCGTTTCCCGTTCTACAAATCCTAAAAAATACCTGAACCGTCATGAGTTTTACAAACATTATCACGACAATGTTGGGCTAAGAACTATTTTAGCGTTTTCCCTTCGCCATCACCCAGTATACAAATGAACTTGTCTTGATTACCTTGAACCGACACCTTTTTACTTTAGCCGTTTATAAAGTCTAGATACAAATATGATCTCACCAGCCTTGAGCCTTTTTTCTGGTTATCTCACTATTTGGTGGCGCTGGGGTTCGAATCCGGCAAGTAACTATGGTTTTTATAAGTTACGTCAATGAATTTGTAAACATCGATGCGAAATCCGCACTTTAGTGTCCTAGGGCCAAGAGGCCCGGTTCTACAGTAGAACCGGGCCTCTTGGCCCTAGGAAACGATTGTCTTGTACATCCGCTAAAAACAGCCAGTTTTGGCAATAATGCAATATGGTCCTAGGTTTACTAGGTAGTACCAGGTTCTACAAATAACTATTACTAATTTGAGATTTCAGTCTTGACACTTAGTATTGCAAAAACGCAAAAAGAATATATTCGCTAACGGTGAAGTTAAACATCGTGAGGAAACCTGAGTGTCTTAAGGTGCTCACATACTTCAGCTCTTGAAATTGCCAATTCGCGGTAGGCACGCGAGTAATTCCATGTGGCGCCGGATTAAGAATAGCGTCACTCCATTTCCTTCCGTGAATGTGTTAGGTAGAAGGCGACTAAGGAAATAAATTTTGGAGAAATTTAAAATGGAGACGGGCAGCAGCATCTTCCTGAGATTCCAAACGATTACTGCGATCACCAACCGGCCTGCCAAGCGTGGCGATTATGGCAAAACCCCTCATGGTTACGGTTGAACCACGAAGGAGGCCTATGTCCTGCAGTGGGCGTCAAGTGGCTGATGATAACGCGAGGTAATTAAGCCCTTTATAAAATGCGAAATAAACTTTTGTCTCAAAGCAGATAATATATATAGAATCTATTATTGTCTTTTTCTGCCAGCACTTGTTAGCCTGTGTTACAATGATAATATGCAGTAAGAAAGCACCATCCAGAACATTCTGATGACCTTGTGTCATAAAGCTACTATTAGTAATGAACTTACCTACAATTTGTCAGTCATTCTCGCGCAATCCTACCTTTGAGTGGAGGCTTTATAAAACAGACAGGTTATCATATTTTAAAAATCAGAATCGCAAATGCTTAAGATGTGATCTGTAAGGAAATAGAATAAAGAGGAAGGGACCTTGACTAAAACTAAGTAATTGATTCCTCAAAAACTATAATAATAATATATGGCATCATAACTTACGATGAACCTTTTTTTATTCCGTTTCATTAGAAATCCACAAACTTAAATGGTCAAGAAAAAAATCTTGATTGAATCCTAAAGTGCTTTATTTTTCGCACATTAATAAAAACACCAGAATAATTTATAACCTCAGAACCTTGAAATCACCGAGTTAGACAGTCAGATTTATTTAAATAAGTGAAAATCGTTGATTGATCTTACTTATTGTATAAAATGTGGCCTGCTATGGGGAAACGATATGTCCAGCAGTGAACCAATATGGGCTGCATGCTTGGATTGGATTACCTAATTGTTTTTAGGGTTCCGTACCCAAAGGGTAAAAACGGGACCCTATTACTAAGACTTCGCCGTCTGTCTGTCTGTCCGTCTGTCCGTCCGTCTGTCTGTCACCAGGCTGTATCTCAAGAACCGTGATAACTAGAGAGTTGAAATTTTCACAGATTATGTATTTCTGTTGCCGCTATAACAACAAATACTAAAAACAAAATAAAATAATTATTTAAGGGGAGCTCCCAAACAACAAACGTGCATTTTTTGCTGTTTTTTTTATCTTTGTGTCTAATGTTGTATAGATAATGGTACGGAATCGCGAAGTCGGACGCGAGTCCGACTCGCACTTGGCCAGTATTTAAATCACGCAACCGCGCTTGTGGCCACACATGTTTGGAGGAAATTAATAATAACAGTCACTTCCGCACAACACAATCACTAGTTCTGGTCCCAAACTAGCATACCCTATGCTATATAGTAACCAGACAAGGACGTATCGTCGTTCGGCATTCAAAACCGCGAACGTGACTTTTATGAAATTTTACAGGAGACATTAAAAACTGAACAAATCATACCATTATTTCGAAATTTTTGTATGTGTACAACATACAAAAATTTCGTAATAATGGTTTTTAGACTAACATGGTTTAAGTTAGTCTAAAAACCATTATTTCAAATTGTTGGTATACGTACGACGCTAAGTTTTTAGTGTCTCCTGTAAAATTTTATAAAAGTCACGTTCGCGGTTTTGGATGCCGAACGACGATAATTATCAAACATGGAAATACACCCAGACCGAAGCCATTTGTACAAATCAAGTACGGCCTCTAGTGGGAATCGATCCCGCGACCTCTTTTTTCCTAGTCTAGCGTTTTAACCGCTAAACCAACAAGGTAGTCGAATTTACACACGAAAGTACAACGACGACCATCTAATATTAAATAAGGATACGTTTGATCCGATTCCCACGCGGACGTAGTCGCGGACTCATTACCTACCTAGCAGATATAATCACTGCAGAGGCCGTATTACCTACTTATTAAATTCTGTCGGAATCTTGACGTTTGCGATAGCAATCAGTAGGTAGAGCGCGACAAACTTAACTGACCCGGTGAAGGCGTCACTTTTCTCATAGTAAACTTGACGTTTCCATACTATATTTGACACCTCTACCGGGTCAGATAACTTTGTGGCACTATACCTACGTAATTTGACATTTAGGCGATTGGAATCGTTGAGGAGTCGATGCGCGTAAATTATGGGCAGGATCAGTCCTTCTCTCAGAGGCACAGTGAGAGTATGGGCTTAATCACCACGTGTTCCCACGAATGATTGACGATCTCGAGCTGAGTTATGTGGAAATCTCACTCCCTGTTAAACAGTGAGTAAAGCTTTTACTTACACTAATAACGTTGATCTTGACAGCTTTCAGTTAACCAAACTGCGTACCTACAAGGAAAAAACCGGCCAAGTGCGAATCGGACTCCCACACCGAGGGTTCCGTACTTGCGCTTGGCCGTTTTTTATAAGTTGTTAGAATTTTATAATAAGTCCCATACTCTCACAAGTTTGTTGCCTCTATGTATTATCTACCGTTTTTAGGATAGAGCATAAACAAAAAAACGGTAATAACACATATTCTGTGAAAATTTCAACCGATTCCAAAGATAACAGATTACCTATATTAGTGTACAGTCGACATTTTCGTTGCAAAATCGCCCGTAACGTAACTAAGTAAAGTACACGCGTGTAAAGGTTCATGTGCTATCGACGGTAGATACGAGAACTGGGGAATAAAAAGTCACTCTGGTTTTTTTACCTTATTTCTTCACCGTTAGTTAGTGGTACCTATTGCTGCTACAATTCATAAATTTACTGAATTGAGATTCCAATGTGCCAAGCGTGGCGATTATGGCAAAATCCGTCATGGTTATGAAAACCTGCAACCTGAAAACTATGTCCTGCAGTGGGCGTCGAATGGCTGATGATGATGATGAAAAAAGTTAAACGTGGCATAATGAGGGAATCACTTCCTCGGCACAACGCTGAGTCAGCTGCCTTTTGTGGCGACTTAGATACACCACAGGCTACATCTATGGTCCTGTTTTATTTATTCGTTTTGTCTGCTGTGTATTTAGTTTTCTTTCTGTTGTTGTGCATATTATTTTACTTATCTGCTTATTTTGTATTCTGTGACGTATCTTGTTGGTATAATAAATGTCTTTATCTACACTAATGTTGTAACATTCTACTTATGTTTTCAATACTTGACTTATAATTACTACTGTTATAGCGCAGACAACAAAACACTCAATTTAAGCAATTTCACATGATGGTATAATATTCACATCGATATCGTAAAATCTCATTATAACATCAATAAAACGCGACCAACTTGATTGCAGGGCCAATCAGGTTGGTCGGGTTTTATTGAAGCGCGCAGCTGCGCTCTCATTGGTTAAATTTTAATGGCGGCAAAATCACTGTGATTATACACGTACGCGTGAATTTAATTTTTAATTGCATTAGTGAAGATAAAGTAGTGTATGCAACTGCATATAACACGGGTATTAAAACACTCGTTACTATTATGAAACTCGCTGCGCTCGTTTCATAAACTCACATTCGTGTTTTAATACCCTTCATTATATGACAGTTGCATAAACTACTATTCTTCTTCTTTTTCTTCTTCTATACTACAAACTGAATTTGCACGGATACTTATTTACTCGTTTATTTTGTTCATTTTACAATTTTCCGACATTAAACGTAGCAATTTTAAAGACTTACGGCCTCATTTATAAAAACGAGACTCGTCTGAAACCAATCTAAAACTGTTTATTTAATCTGTGGCTACATCTTTTCCTCGTAAAATCTCCACCACAGACTATTTTAATCGGCGTTTTTGAAGTGTTTTAAGAAAGTTTTTATAAATGAGACCGTAATTTTCGAGTTTTTATAAATGAGACCGTAATTGTTTGTAGGAACTATCAGTAAAACTGCATTGCAAACCATTTATTTTAAAGACCATAAGTTGTAGTTGAAAACCAAAATATTGAAAAAATCGGCTGTTTCCTACACTATCACAAGTAGGTACTATAGACCATTTCAGAAATAAGCTTGTAGGTATAAAGAGGTACAGCAAGTGGTTAAACAACTCCTTAGTCACTAATTAATTAATCTAATATAATATAAAACTTTCGTGTCGCAGTGTTTGTTTTCGAACTCCTTCGAAACGGCTTCACCGATTGTTATGATTTTTTTTTGTGTACATTTGGTAGATCTGATGAGAATGGGTCGCAGGCAAATAATATGGGAAAACAACGTTTGCCGAGTCAGCTAGTAAATTAATAAAAAACCCCAAGCCTTCAAACGATTTTCGGTTATGGAGATCAGAGTGTAGACGTGTTTATAAATAACTCTGCCCTTGAGAGGGAATGTCCACATTCGCCCGAAGTGTGTCAGAAATTAACGCAGTCAGGCCGAAGCTAGGACAAGGTCCGTGAGTGTTCGGGCTTCGAGAGGCGGTGCAGTGGGGCGTCGTGGACTGGCCACTTGCAGCGCCGAAGTTGGGCAAACTATGGCCAAGTAAACCCAATTATGGAGAAGAAGCTTCGAATGGAGAATGAATAACAATAAAAATTAAATAAAAAATATTAAATTATTTAAAAAAAATCCAATAAAATTCTTTCTAAGCTGTGATTCCTAAAAAATAAGTGCCGAAGAAGGAAGTGGTGATTATGTAATGTCATTGTACACAATTACATTCGAAATGATAATAGTTCTATAATAATAATTGAATTGTACAGAAAAAATCAATGAAGTTATTGTCTATAATAATGTAAAATGTCAATCAACAGTATTTCAATGTCGGTAATGAATGTTAAATTTAATATACTTTTATCATTATAATAACAATTATAAACAAATAGAATATAATTTGTAAAAGAATGCAAATAATTTAATAATTTGTTAACAGTTTATATAAAATCAAAATAATATTTTTTGACCATTTTATTAGTTCCCACGTTCGAACTTACGCTAAGTGGCCAATCCACACAGCACCACTACGCACTGAATCCACAACTACTTTCACACAGTGGTCACTGCACTACAGATGGCTATAGTGACCAAATGATGATAGGTTATTGCCAATCTTTTGAGGTTTGTTGCTACTATTTGCGCCACACGTGTGGAGTAACACGCTCAAAGCAATTGCAAAAACTGCATAGCTCCGCCGCCGTTGCCGGTGACCTTCCTCTCTCCCCCTTGCCAGCTTCCTCGGGTGGATATTCGGAGGTCTTTAAAACTGGTTTTGGTAAATACGCATGCGTCTCGCTTGGCCACTCGTATTTGACAAAAATATTAACCATCCATTGCCGGCTTTTCTGACGAATCTCTAGAACAGATTTGCAAAACCTGCAATGTATTTTAAAACGTCGGTAAATACGCGAATACAAATAGCCAAAGGAAGCGCCAGCATTATATAATATAGATGGAAAGAGGGACGAAAAAAGGTAAGGGACGTCAAAAAATTTGTGAAGTCTTAGCGTAGGGCCAAATAAAAAGTGCCCATTCCCGGCGAGCGTGCATTCAGCCAATAAAGGATGTATATGAGGAGATTTGTCAAGTACTTGGTAATTAATCTTAATCACTTTCTAAGCCCCAGGATAGAGGTTTATGTTTATTATGTCCTGCTTATGTATGGTTTTATAACTTTTCATTAGGGCAAAGCTGTTGTAAAGCTTCGGTCACACACAGTGACCAGTCGCTTCGACTGCACTCGCCACGAGTACAGTCGACAACAGATCAACCTCTACATTTTTGTTGCAGTCACCTGTAACCAGAGCACACGCACAGGTGTAAAGGTTGATGCGCTGTCGACTGTACGAGTTGCAGCGACAATTCGCTACCTGCCTGTCACACACAGCAAGTTCTACACGAGAATTTCAACTGTCAGTCTGACTTCAGTCTGAGTCTGAGCAAGTCGGCCTGACTTGCTCAACTTCTTAAATGACACTTATGAAGTAAGTAATTTAAATTTTGTATGAAGAGTTTCAGTTAAATGCTAGGTATACTTGAGCCACATTTGAGAAAACGGTGCAAGTCGGCTTTATAATTTAAGGAAAACCGTCCAAGAGCGTATCGGGCCACGCACAGTGAAAGGTTCCGTAGAAGGAGGATTTTTTCACCTCCTTTACAGAACTGACAACTTCATCAAAGTAATTTTCAATGGAGTTTGTACGAAGTTAACTTTGCAAGGTCTACTTAACCGTGACAGTTTTCCTTTTAAGTTCATTATATTATTATGTGCTACTGCCTTGAATTTTTTCACGTTTCTACAATCAACCGTTTAGCCGAGAGAAAGGGGGTGACGCGCTAGTCTTAAAAAAAATTGCGGCTTAAAACTTATTATTTCACAAACGAATCCCTAAATCTACAAATGGTTTCCCTACACTCACAATATTTTAAATGAACAATCAAACAAAAAAAGTGCACCCCTAAGTCAGGTGTACATACTTTACCCTATAAAAAAAAATATATATATTTTACCGTTTTGTCGGCGTGATTACCTATATAATATGTATATCTATGCCAAATTTCACCTTTCATTATCTGTCCGTCCGCGGCTTAGCACAGAGACGACAAGTAGGTACTTGTCGTCTCTGTGCTAAGCCGCGGACGGACAGATAGATGGACGGCCACGACGAAACTATAGGGATTCTTTGTTGACTACGGAACCCTAAAAATTTTAGATATGTCATTTGAACTGTTAAACCACTGGAAAAATGCCTCTCAAAAATGGTATGGTATTTCTAGTCATCAAGAACGAAAAATTAATTATGTAACCTATTTATAGTATTTATACCTACTTCAGATTCGGGTCAACCAGATATGTAAATCATTTATTAAAATTAATATGACATATCATGGGCTTTACTATGCCACTTCTCCACTGCATGAACCCTTTCGATTTACTATACCTACTCTGAACTGTCAAATACTTACACATTTTGACCAACAAGCGACTTAAAATGCGTGAGAAACGACGTCGTCGCTTGCTGCTATGCTATGAGCGCTGCGTCCTATCATCAAGGCGCACAGAGTGCGCCACGCCAAGTTCTCGGCCGGCCCACGCTGCGCATATATTTACACGAAGCCATTCGAACACTTTTCGACCCTTCTATCTTTGAAGCCAGTTACGTCATATGACTAAAATTTTGCGGAGGGGTTCATCATCATCATCAGCCATTTGACGCCCACTGCAGGACATAGGTCGCCCTCATGGTTTTCCTAACCATGAGGGGTTTTGCCATAATCGCCACGCTTGGCAAGCGGGTTGGCGATCGCAGTATGCGGTTGGAATCTCAGGAAGACGCTGCTGCCCGTCTCCTGGTAATGTATTTCCTTAGTCGCCTTCTACGCCATCCACGGAAGGAAATGGAGCGACTCAATTCTAATCCGGCGCCACACGGAGGGGTTAATGTTACCAAATTGAAAGATTATTCTAAATTTCATACTTCCAGCTGCTGTAGTTTAGAAGATGAGTCCTGTTGCAATTTTCGGCACTCACTGACTCACTTACTGATGGATCATCAAAAGTCTACTAACTGTTCAATTAAAAGGGTACTTCTAATTGAACTAGAGATTTGAAATTTAGAGTATAAAAGATAGACACTGACTAGGCACTTAAAATGCCGTCTCAAATTATGACTCTGTATAACCAGGTCACCATGTATATGTTAAAGCATTTTCGTTATTTTTTTACTGATTTTCACATGTCTAATGAAGTGCTAATAAGTTTATAAATATGATCTATTGCCGCTATAGAAGTAAACTGTGTTATTTTGATTTTTCTGCTGACAGTACATTTTTTCTCAAAAACTGTAAATGCAAATGTACGTAACTCTATTAATAAAATTAAAAAGCTTTCTCTCAATCTACAACGTATTAGGTAGTTCCCCTCAAGTTACAACCCTGTATAACACGGTCACCCTGTATATTTTTCGTGATTTTTAATTTTTTCGTTACTTAATCAATAAACACTGTTTATATTTCAAATTTCAAACCTCTAATTCAATTAGAAATACCGTAGACTTTTGATGACCCACCAGTGAGTGAGTCAGTGAGTGCCGAAAGATTTAAGAGCTGGTCTAGAAACGGCACCGACGACAAATTATATTTCTACAATACCTACATGTATAAATACTTCTAGTTATTTAAATTATTTCTAACTTTTTAGTGCTGTAGTGTTTCGAAGTCGGTTTTTATTTTTTATTAAAAAAAAATATTTTTAAATTTTTAGTGGGAGAGCGGGAGAAAAATTAATAAGTCCCTTATAACCATAATTTACCCTACTTAATTCGTTGCTTTAAAATTTGATGTTCTAAACTTCCATCTCCGAAAGTCTTCACAAGAACATCACCAAATTAACTTGGGACTACTTTTATGTTATGGAGGAACATAGCCAAAAAAAATCCTCCTCCTTTTTTGAAGTCGGTTAAAAAATAGGACGTTGATTGAAAATTATATAAAATATTTTTTTCGATACTCGCACTTGTGATATTTGCTGACATTTGTTAAGTGTTGAGTTGAGAGTGTTAAGACCGCTCTCGTGCGCCATTTTCTGTGCCAAGCTGTCCTTTTGTAGTCTTCCTCTCTTTTGCTATTAATGCCGGCGAACCGCATGCGATATAACGACGCACAGTTTAACGCAGTCACACGCCGCGCTCCTTGCAACAAACACGCGTCGACGTTTCCGAACGCATTTAGAAAAAACACTGACGTTTGTTTGCTTTTTCCCGCACCGGTTTTATTTTTATTTTCGGCCAGTGCTCTCTTTTGAGGTTAAGGTTGCATTCCGATTATGTAAGTTTGGTTTTACCTACTCTCTGCTTTAGTTATGTATTTTGATCGATTTTAGTATCCAACTAGTTCACGATCTCAGTTGGGAACATTAGTACTTTAACTCAATGGTTGGGAACAGATAAAAGTATAAGTACTAAATAGGTTAACCGATCTACCCTCCCAATTTTATTCATTTAGGAACAAATTCAATCCCATTTTTTCGTTTATTAAATGTACGAGGTAGGTACATTTTAACCTACTGGTATTATTTAAAAGGCCAGTAAAAACACGATATGATCTAATTGAGCAGAAAATTCTAAGTTGATCTTCAGAAAGCTTGAAATCAATCTGCCTAAATTTTCAAATTTATTAGCAGAAAATACTAATATCAGTATTACATTGCTGTGTTAAAATTAAATTGGGTAAGTACCCAATTCCCCCAACTTTACCCACCAACCCGGAATAAAGTTAATTAATAACGTATACCTAGTGCTTAAGAAATTTTAGTTCCAAACACTTTTTTTAGTAAATAAATGTTCTAGATGAAAGAAATAAAAAATACCGCTTGGGAACGGACTATTTCTCTTTGATTCAAGGTTTAATGTCACAACTTTACTCTCATTCAGAATGCTAATATTTCAAAACGATTCTCTCGCAATCGATGCACATTTACTGGATAACCTTTGATGCATACAGGCTTATACGTATTTTATTGTATAGTCAACATTATATTACATAAACTCACGCCCGAGGGGTAGACAGAGACCAGCCCCTCCTATTACGTAATGTGCACTCTATTAGGTTATCCATTCTGACGATTCCAAGGTGTCAGAATATGTATGTGTTTGAAGGCAGTTAGGACTAAGTTTAATCGGACAACTCCATACAGTGGAGAATTTACGTAGTAACGCTCCAGGATTTGTCCCTTTCGTTTTTTCAACATTCATTAGTCGTTGCATGCACGCACGCTGGTTTCAGGTACTTTTTATTTTCATCATCATCGGCCTATGATTGTCCACTGCTGGACATAGGCCTCTTCTATTGCACGCCACTGAGCACGGTCCTCGGCTACTCTCATCCAGCTCTTGCCAGCCGCCCTGCGGAGATCATCGCTCCACCGAGTCTGAAGTGAGGACGTCTTACACTACGTTTACCGATCCGCGGTCTCCACTCAAGAACTCGTGTACCCCATCGGTTATCTGTTCTTTTTATCTTGCCGTTTGCTAATACATCCCCTATTTGCTCGAAGTATGTCCGCCTAGGTGATAAACTTGTTATTATTGAGAACATAAGGACATGACCTAGGTATCTGTGTACCGATTGTCAGCCAAATTTGTTCCTCCGTATTTGCGTGCGTTAGAACGTATTATCGAAAGAGGTTTGTCGAGATCGCAGAAAGCAGCAAACTCTGATCTCGGTCTACCCCGTCCGGGATATAGGCCTGACTTTATGTAAGTATGTATGTGTGTGTCAAATTCGTAAACATTGTGTAATATATAAAAATCTCGTGTCAGTGTTTGTTATCGAACTCCGAAACGGCTTCACCGAATTTTATGTTGTTTTTTTTGTGTAAGTACCTATATTTGGTAGGTTTTTAGAATAGGTTGTAGGCTAATTAATACGGCAAAACAACGTTTGTCGAGTTAGTATTCGTATATATTTTGACTGCTTCGTTGGTCTGGCGGTATCACATCTGATTACCATACCGGAAGTCGTGAGTTCGATTCCCGCTGGGGGCCGCCGAACATTTGTACACTCTGCCTCAGTCTACGTGTATTTCCATGTTTGTGATGTCCTTGCCTGGGCCGAGTTTCATAAAACTACAATTCGTCGTTTATTATGTTGAGGTAGATTGCGTCTACTTGTTAAGCTGTGGGTTAATCGACTTTGTAATGGACATCGAATTGTCATAGTAAACCATGAATTGTAGTTCCATGAAACAGGCCCCAGTTTGCCATAACACAGGTACCTATGCTAGTTTGGGTCCTCATTATCATCATCATCAGCCATTTAACGCCCACTGCAGGACATAGGCCTCCCTCATGGTTTTCCAAGCTTCCGGTCTTGTGCCGCCCGCATCCAGCGCCTCCTTGCCACCGTAACCAGCACCTATATTACGCGCACCAAATCCAGAGCGATTCCAATCGTCTAACTGTCATATTAGTATGGAATTTGATAGACGATTTGGATCGTTCAGGATTTGGTGTGCATAATTAGGCCCCAGGACAAGTGATCGTGTTGTGTGGGAGTTATTATTATTATGTGTAGTAGGTATGCTAGCTGACCTGGCAATCGTTGTTTTGCCATATTAATTAGCCTACGACCTATTCTCAGACCTACCAAATATACACAAAAAAAATCATGAAAATCGGTGAAGCCGTTTTGGAGGAGCTCGATGACATGTGACACGAGATTTTTATAAGTATATTAGACGACTTCCTGGTTTCTCGTACACTAAAAGTGTCAGTTGGTCAATGTGTATGAAAAAACGCCGTTAACAGAAGATTATCAAACTATTAATGACCGAGAAACTGGGGGTAAGCTGAGTGAAATTACTTGGACCCTTGCTTACAATTTCGAATCGAACTAATTTGGTGGCATTAACGTCGAGTTATCAACAAAATTATATCAAGCACCAGTTGAACTCTGGTCTCATATAGATAAGACATAACTATCAGAGTCATACAAGTTTAAACATATAGTTTTATCGCGTAAAGTCAACAGAATTTCGACCTTTACATCCATGCACTCTACTCAGTTCGACTTTGCAACTAAAAGGGCCGCTTTTCATAAAACTACAATTTGGTTTATTATGACGTGATTATGACAATCCAATCGACTATGCAATAGCTCGGAAAACTGATGGCCGTTGGGGCGGAAAAGTTCTGACCTGGCAACCGCGGACCGGCGGACGACGCAGCGTGGGCAGGCCCCTCCACCAGATGGTCTGACGACCTGGGCCTCGATTCTGTTAGTGCATTGTAGTATAATGACAGGTACACTGTCGGGTCACGTGACGTGTTTTTTCGTACCATTGACGCCTAGAAGGTTTGATGGGTGTGCCCACGTAGACTTAAAGCAGCCATGAAATGAAAACCGCCATGTTCATGCAGTTGTCATGTTACTACAATGCATTAACAGAATCTAGGCCCTGGTTACGGGGGCAGGGAGACGCTGGATGCGGGCGGCACAAGACCGGAAAGTTTGGAAAACCATGCAGTGGGCGTCAAATGGCTGATGATGATGATGGAATTGTAAATCATGAATTTTATACATTCATAGGATCAATGAAATACCCGCGTAATCTGAGGGCTTATTGGTTATGGTTAAGCATGCTGAAAGGTTTTTAAGCCACGGATATGTAATTAATAATTAAAAATCTATATAGACTGTTACTTTTTTTAAAACATACAAGTAAAATAAAAAAAACATTGTTGGGAAATCTTGGTTAGAAAAATTCGTCTACCAGACCAAGGAGTATTAAATACTCTTTGATCAGACCAATGACCGCGGAGCCGCGGACGCACCGCTCTAGCTCGCTACTAATGTTTCTCAAAGATTCGAGTTTGTGTCGAGATATTTTTGGAAAGTACCTTTTAAAAAATACAAACTAGCGTATTTGATAGCTATTGTTAAGGCACGTTTATTTTGCAATGGCTTTTAATCCACCCAAAATTCATGGTGTTTATCTACTTACATCACGTTGTCATAGTAAACCTTAAATTGTAGTTCTATAAAATGGGGCCCTGCTATATATTGTACGACCTTATCACCGAGAGTTCAATCACCTTTTATCTACGCTGTAAAGAATTTTGTACGCTTTATTATGTTTGATTTAATGTGAACTGAATGTCATCCTAATCGTACGAAAAATAAACAAAACTATATTAAATTTATCTTTATTCCCCCTTTAGTTGACGGCGACGGCCTCCATTGTGTTTTTTTTTCTTTTTGCTCCAATTTTTGCTAATAATGCCCCGAATAATTTATGATTCATGCATTAATTACTGGTCTGCCAAGTGTGTTTTCTCTCATTCAGTACGGGACCTTTAGCGGTCCGATACTTAACCGGTTTTTAGGGTTCCGTACTTGGCCGGTTTTAGGTTTTTGGTTATCGACAAGATTATTATTAACTAGTTTTTCTCTTTTTCTCTTTTTAGTTTGTAATTAGTTTTTTACATAAAAATGAGGATTTTAGTAATCGATTGTCAACGTTTGGAATTATGCTAAATTTGAAATCGTAATTTTAGCCCTCACGATATAGGCTCTGCTTAGTGTGAGGTCCAACGTCTAGCTTAAGGTAATAAGTATTTTAAGTAAAACTACGTTATTTTTTTTTGTAATCAACTTATCTTATCAGGAACCCTTATAGTTTTGCCATGTCCGTTCGTCCGTTTGTCAGTTTGTCTATCTATTTGTCCGTCCGCGGCCTAGCTCAGAGACTATTGGTACTAGAAAGCTGAAATTTAGCATAGACGTAGAATTATTAATCCCGCCTATAAAACAGTTTTTTTCCAGTACCTCCCCTACACCTAAGTTAAGGATGCAAGTTTTTTTTTCTCGCCTACACCATAGTGTGAGATATCGTGCGATTGGTAGTTTAAAAATATTTTAAGTGTAGGAAAGCCATTTTTTCGATTTAGGAATCCGTTTGCGAAAAAAACGCAAGATGCAATTTTTTTGTTAGAGTAGGGCGTCGCGTCCCACCTCCTCTCTCGGCTAAACGGTTGATTGTAGAACCGTGAAAAATTTCACGGAAGTAGTACATATATTGAACTTAAAAGGAAAACTATCACGGCTAAGTAGGCTTTACGATTTATCGAGTAATAGGCAACTAAGTTATAAAAGGAAAACTTCGTACAAATTCTATTGAAAATCACTTCGATGAACTAACAGCGTTCTGTAGAGCTGGTAAAAGCCCCTCCTTCATGGTTTACTATAGAAATTCTAAATATATTTCAAAATCCATTACCCACAGATAACAAGTAGACAATTTACTAAACGCAAAACTGTGAATTGTAGTTTTATAAAACGAGGCCCTGTATGTGTATGTACGAAAGGCAACAACAAATAATAAGAATATGCCAATCTCTACGGTGTAGAGCTCAGTCATTTTATAAGTAGTTGAGAGTTGAAACGGGACCCTTGAGACCAAAAGACTCTGAAAATATTAAGTCAGTTTCTGTGTTATTTTGAACAAGATACTTTGATTCGATTTGGATT
Source organism: Yponomeuta evonymella (assembly GCA_963969515.1). Taxonomy (NCBI): domain Eukaryota; kingdom Metazoa; phylum Arthropoda; class Insecta; order Lepidoptera; family Yponomeutidae; genus Yponomeuta; species Yponomeuta evonymella. The sequence goes on along the minus strand of OZ018343.1, from coordinate 20,198,838 downwards.
CGCACTTGGCCGGTTCTGAACTGGTCTCAAGGGTTCCGTTCCACTTCCACCAGATATTTTTTCATATAGCCTAGGTATATTCGCGCCACTGACTTCTCTCGAGAGAGAGTATGGGCTTAATCACCACGCGTGCTCACCGCGGATTAGCAATAAAATTTCAAGCGCTGAGGTATGTCAACACCTCAGAAACTCAGGTTTCGTCACGATATTTTATTGCTACTATAACATGATAATTTTAGTGATTTTATTTAATTTGGCTTTTAGTAAAATCGACAGTACATCAAACAAAGCAAAGAAATACAAGGCTATTTCCAAAATGTGCAATCAACACTTCTAATAAAAAACATAAGGGTATTTCTTCTTCTTCTTCTTCTTCTTCTTATTCAGAGTTTGGATTTCGGAACAACTTTGTTTGGAATTTGGAAGATATTAAATAGTGTGTACACCGAGGGGAGAAAACGATCTATTTCTGTTCAAGAGTATGGTTAGGCCAAACGCGCAGCGGACAAGGAAACTCGAGAACAAAAAGAGAAGTTTCTCCCGAGTGAGAGGTACATAGTGCTTTATACTACACCTATGAGGAAAATTTAATTATTTAGAATAATTAAAAGCGTACTGTCAAATTATCAATTTAGTTTTATTTCATCATCAACCCATTATGTCCCCACCGAGGGGCACCAGTCTTTTCCCTGAGGAAGGTATAGGGCATACTCCACCACGAGGGCCAAGTCCGGATTGGTGGAGGCTTGTAGACTAGTGGCTCGTCTACTGTCAGAAGTTGTCAAGCCGCCCTAAGGCCTCTGACTTGGCTTAACGACTGCCATCTATTGACGGCAGCCGCCACCAACAGCTTAACGTGCCTTGCGAAGCACGGAACCGCTCGGAAAAATGCCACTAGCGTTAGGCATAGACGGCGACCCATACATGCACTGAACGCGCCCTGTGTTGCTTAACGTTCGTGATCGTTTAAGATCACTCAGGCAGCCGGGGCTACGAGCGGTTAATTTAATTTAATTTAGTAAAAAAACAAAATTTAACAAAACAAAATAAATTTCCGCGCTTGTTTTTTATTCGTAGTGGTGCAGAAAAATGTTGCCAGCCGCCTTTCATAGAAAATCGAGTACCTACAAAAAAAAATTCACTCCTCTTTTTTCTAATTATTTCATTTAAAACCTTTTTGAGATACGTTTGTACTTTTTATGTTCGCTGCTTAAATAGGTACTAAAGAACGCTAGAAGGGCAGGAACGAAATTCCTCATAACTTTTCCCGCCGCACATTTATAAGGGAGAAATGACGAACTTTGTAACCCGTTTATGAACGAGCAATGAGACACTTTCTGAGTGTGTGTGTGTGTGGTATAAAAAAAACGGCCAAGTGCGAGTTGGTCTCGGTTCCGTACCATTATCTATACAACATTAGACACAAAGATAGGGAAAAAACGGCAAAAAATCACGTTTGCTGTATAGGAACCCCCCTTAAATATTTATTTTGTTTTAATTTAATTGTTTATTTTTGAAGCAAACATAGAACTAAACATTCTCTGAATATTTCAAGCGTCTACCTGTTGCCGTTATCAATATCGAGCAAAAAACGGCAAAAAATATCACGTTTGTTGCACGGGAGCCCCCCTTAAATAAATATATAAAACAGAATAAGTTTTTAGTATTTGTTGTTATAGCGGCAACCAAAATACATCATCTGTGTAAATTTCATCTGTCTAGCTTTCAAGGTTCATGAGATACAGCCTGGTGACAGACAGACAGACTGACGGACAGTGGTGTCTTAGTAAAAGGGTCCCTTTGGGTATGGAACCCTAAAAAACAACGTACTAACATAGCTACAAGTACCTTTATTAATAACCTTTTGAGCCACAGATGCTTTAAATTAATGCATTCTTTTTATTGTAAGACTCGGCGAACGTTGTTTTGCCATATTATAGCTTGCGAGCTATTCTCAGACCTACCAAATATACACTAAAAAAAATCATAAAAATCGGTGAAGCCAGCCGTTTTGGAGGAGTTCAGTAAGAAACACTGTGACACGAGATATTTATATATTAAACTAGATGACCCCGTGAACTTCGTATCACCGACGTCAACCGTTTTTTTTTTTCTCAACGTTTAATTAAACCTTCCCTGGACTTCCACAAATATATAAAAACAACAATTAGCCAAATCGGCCCAGCCGTTCTCGAGTTTTAATGAGATTCGACTAACGAACAGCAATTAATTTTTATATATAAGAAGATTAAATTATACCCTTTACTTTACAGATTTGAGACATGGCGCAAGTCGGTACAAACAAGAATGGCGTTGGCCAGAGCGTCCTAGCAAAGGCACCTTGGTAAGAACGTTCATACATACTTTGTAACGTCATCGCGACACATCGTGCTTGCTTAATTATTTTATATCATTCACGAAATCACGGCAACAAACTTTATGTCAATAGGTACTGATTTGCCAGAGGTCAGGCATTATTTTATGCAACCCTGACATTGCCGCTGTTACTTTTATATAATGCAACATGATGCAACCCTTTTGTTAGCAGAATTGTTGGTTGCCATTAAACCATAAAAAAAATACAAACGGTCAGTCTGGGTTAGTCTGTCTGTTTTATAAAACAATAATAATTATTGACAGCTGTAAAATAGATGGTTTCCACTATAAAATAAACCTTCGATGTCTAATCGCGCTTCGTAAATTTTTACAAGAGAAAGTGACCTTAAAATGTGATGCTTTTTACCGATTTCGAAATTTTTTTTGGCTATTTTCTCGCATAACTCTGTCAAATCTAAACAGATTTCGATAATTCATTTTTTTTTCGAATAGATATAACGTCCCATTCGCCCCATTTTAATTTGGTGAAGATCTGATGACAGGGATGAAAAAAGAAACTCTTCAATGGACAGCAGTAAATAAGGCCTAATGGTGCCCATCCTTTAGTAATATCCGTATGTTTAATAAAATAGCGTGAAAGTAATTCCAAGGAAATTTGGTGATGTTTTGGTGAAGATTTTCGAAGATGGAAATTGACAACTTCAAATTTTAAAGCAACGAATTAAGTAGGGTATAAAATTATGCTTATAAGGAACTTGTTTATTTTTCTTCCGCTCCCCCACTAAAAATTTAAAAATAAAAAAAATTAAATAAAAAATAAAAACCGACTTCAAAACACTACAGCACTAACAAGTTAGAAATAATTTAAAAGAATACCTTTAAATAAGAAGTCTATGTATACATGTAGGTATTGTAGAAGTATAATTTGTATTCGGTGCCCAGTTTCATGACCATGACATATATTTTGGGCGCAGACTAGAAATTATACTTCTACAATACCTACATGTATACATACTTCTAATTTAAAGGTATTCTTTTAAATAATTTCCAACTTTTTAGTGCTGTAGAGTTTTGATTTCGATTTTTGATGTCGGTTTTTATGTTTTTTTTTATTTCAACGAAATCAAAATCGCCCTAGCGTTAAACGATCAGTCAAGCCAATAAGCAAGCTCTTAAGATTTCAAACACCATAGAACGAACTCGTATCTTACCGAAGCCGAAAATACTAGGACAATAGAGAAAAAAATGAAGTCCTTTATTACCCTTCTCTTCGATAAACCGCCTAACATCCGCATTATCAAAAGATCTTACTTACGATACGTAAAGAACCCAAAAACTTTTTGTTTTTTTCGGACAGTCGTCGAAAAAAATACATAATTTTGCGCAAAAATTTAAAACCGACCAATCGGATCTTGCGTAAGGCAAAGAAAGGAAACCCGCTATTTACGTAGCATCATAAAGGTCACCTAAACAATTGAATAAATGCTCGATTTAGCCCGATTCGCACGACTACTTACTCAACGCATTGTAATACACTAGTGGAATTCTGGCCTTTATGTCTTTGACACAGAGTCTGAGCTACTCGTCACGCTTAAAACATTAACCTCTGGACAAACGTGTAAGGCTGGACGGCCAGTTGACATTGACCCCTGTATGTGAGTTATTTTAGTATGTTTCACGTTTTCACGCTCGTAACTTAATGAGTTTATACCTTAGCTGAAATTATGATTGAATGAGGTTCGGGCCACTTTTCAACTAAAATATAAAATAGTAGCTGTTGCCCGCGACTTCGTTCGCATGGTAATTTTGATGTGTATTTTTCCGGGATAAAAAATAGCCTATGTGCTAATCCAGACTATAATCTATCTCTGTGCAAAATTTCATACGGATCCGCTCCAAACTCAACAATATCCATAGCATATTCCGCTACGTGCAGATGTATGCATACTTGCGAGGTAAAAATATAATATTTATGAGTACTTTATATTCTTCAAATGACTCAAATAATATCTCATCAGATTATGAAACAAAATAATTGAAATTCAATAAAGAAACACTGTAAAGTATGGGCATTATATATTGAACATTCCATTCTAAACTTTTATCGAAGGTAGGACAAATTGGGCTTACTTACTTATTACTGACAGACCAAAAGCCCATCAATAAGGAAATCCTGCAAAGAAAATGGCGATGGATTGGACATACCTTGAGAAGACCCCACAACCAGCTGGCCAAACAGAGTCTAACGTGGCAAACTTCTGGCAAGAGACGGCCGGGCCGCCCACGTACTACCTGGAGGCGTTCCGTTGAGAAAGAGGCTGCTTCAACGGGACTCAATTGGAACGAGTTAGAAGTTGCCGCACAAGACCGCGAGAAATGGAGATCCCTTCTACGAGCCCTATGTCCCTGATAAGGGATAAGAGGAAATCATCATCATCATCATCATCACATAGATACTAAGGTTTTGTGATGTTGTCTGATTATTCTCAGATTGCTTGCGGTAAATAAAAACAAGTAAATAATACCTAACTTCTTTATTTTAATAAAAAAAGAGCTCGATGATTTTCGCTTGGCTTCAAAAAAAAGGAGCAAGTTCTCAATTTAGTCTGTACATTTTTTTATGAAAGTAATGTTCAGCGTTATTATTTTCTTTACCACGATATTCGATATAATTACATTATTTTTTTTTAGAAAGGGAGGTACGTCAAGTGTGGTCGCATATACATTTGTTCATGATCTGTTGCGATCTGTGGGCGGAATCTATGGGAAAATCATCGAATTTTACAGTCTTGTTTATAAAAACACGATTCCTTAAAACACTCTTGAGAGGTAGTTTAAATAGTCTGTAGTGAAGGGAAATAATACATAATTCTACTCAGACGGCTACTTGAGTGGCACTTGGCAGGCTGTCCAAATAGCCTTAGCTTAGTAAATATATATCTTATTATTATTTTATACTATAAACTTAAATCTAATTAAATATGTATACGTACCTAATTAGGTATATCATAAATGTACATAACTACAAAGCGCGCATACCTTTTGTTGTACTGTTCATAAAATTGTGAAGTGAGTAAATTAATATGTATAAACAATGTGTAATTTTCTTGCGTTTATGTTTACTCGTATGCTTACCTACTTAGCTTGATAAACCTCCGTAATTGAGACTGTCCTAGGATAAAATTATAGGTTTTATCCGTTGTACACAAAATGTGTTAAATAAACAACTTTAAAAATCAAATTCAATCAATCTATAGTAAAGGGAAAAACGTAACCACAGATTAAATAAACTGCCGCTGAGGAGCTTTTTAGAGGAATTGTTTTTTTTATAAGACCTCTTATTTTTTGTGATTATTTTTGTAGAAGCCGATTTTTTTTTTACTGAAACGTTTGTAGTATTTTCTAATGAAACGCCAGGAATTAAGGTAATTATAAGATTCTATTATTTGGAATTTTCACAGAATATTTTTGATATTGCGGCTGATTGACCGCCAAATAATGAAAAACAAAAGCGTGAGTCGGACTCCCGCTAAGGGTCCTGAACTGAATGAAAGAAAACAAACTAAGACGATTTAGTTTAGTTTGACTTGATGTTTCCGCACTGGGCCTCGTATTTACACTATTGTATGTAGCAAATAATAAGAAAACAATAATATTATGTACAAAAGCCCCGGTGAGAGACTCCGACTCGCACTTGGCCTGTTATTTTTCTAATGACCTCTAAAACCCAGCCGATGTTTAAATCAAGGGTTAATAAAGTTGATCTTGACATGATATAAGGATCATGCTGAACACGATATGATACTTACAACAGATTACTAATGATCTTACGCAACATAATGAGACGTAGCTATTATAGTAAGGGACAGAAAAAGAGAGGAGAATAGAGAAAATAATTGAATGGCAAAATACTAAAAACATGACAAAAGTAAGGCAAAAAAAGCGTACAATTCCGTACACGATGATTATATCTTTGCTGAAAAAATTAAAAGAAATATATTATTACTAGCCGTGCCCGCGACTACGTTCGCGTTGGATTAGAATACGAAGTTCCCTTACCCCTTAAACAAAACCACGTTCTACCCCCGTTTTAAATTTCGTCCTTTGCGACCTTTCTATCACTGTGACTATTCTATAATCCTACCTCACCACGCCGTCTCCCATCGACACAGCTTGTCGCCCAGTTAAACTAACTACAGCATAGGCAGTACGAAAGTGTGAGTCACGCGTTATGTAGCGCTAAATTGTCAGAATTATTTTGACAATAAATAAACAGGAAAGACGCCTTTTTAACATTTAAAATGTGCCACTCGCGTTGTGTTACCACCCATCTTCTTATCGTGTCGGTGACCTAACCAGCTCGATTTCATTGGCCTAGAACTCGGCTACTCTAGCTTCTGTGGCCTCCAGCAAATTTTCTCCAGTGCATTTGGACGGGCACAAGGGAAACACAGAGAGGTGCTCTTTAGTCTGTGGGAGGACTCCACAACAGCAGTGGTTTCGCCCATACGATGTTACTAACCATACCGGTGGAATAGAAAGGTCAATATAAGACAGTGACTTCTCATTCGCATCTGTTCGCGAAATATTGCCAAACGCAGCGTAAGACCACCAGCTCACTGGACCGAGAATGTAAGGCAGGTTGTTGGTAGCGGCTGGATTAGGATGGTCGAGAACAGAAACATGTGGCGTGCATTGGGTAACCCAAACACGTTAAAACTTCACTTTTTCTTAAAACTTAGCAAATTGTTTGTCTGTGTCTGATATGTCTGTCTCACTCTGTATCTTTGTGCGCACATCACGCAAAACCCACTGAATGGAAAGAAATAAAACTGGCATACATAACATCAAACTTAAATCCATGGCAGGCTAAGAAAATCACCATAAGCTGTGAGGTCATTGAACAGTGGTTTTGCCACAATGGCGGATACATTTAACCAGGTTATGAAGAACCAGACAGTGTACGCACTACCCGTCGGAAATATATTTATATGTCACCGTGGGAATCGCCATATTGCGATTTGCCTAAATAATTCTGCCGGGTTATATGGTGCGCAAAATTGTGTCTCTTTTTGTAACTCTTTTAATTGTTTTACTAACAAGAACTTTATAAACAAACTGCTTATGCAATGTTAGTACTGCATGTGCAAAGGTGATAAAAGAACTGAATGAACTATTAAATGTCTTATTTAGAATCAAAGTGTAAGAAGTGAATATTCAATATAACCCAGGCCCTCGTCACTCCATACAAAAAATATTATGAACGTACTTTGTGCCAACAATGAAACAAAAAATATAATCCTGCTAAAACAAAAGGCATTAACTCCGCAGTGAATCACGTAGATGTATCATGATTTAAAATTAAGTCGGGTTATATGGGAAATCTAATGTTGGTAATGTTGGTATTACGTATTTTGCAAATGGCCGGTAATTTTGTTCGTTTGTTGTTTTTGTGTGGCATTATTTTATTTATTTTAACTTTAGCATTAGGTGTATTGCGTGAAAAGTGATTAAACAAGAAATATGGGAGGAAAAGCATTGAGGAAATGTGAAATTTGTGGCATTAGAAGATTCAGAAATTAATGTACGTCTGGCATATTCTTAGCCAGATATCCACTGGAGCCAAACAGGTAAAATTAGCAAGTTTATCATAATAAATGTACGCAAATTTTTATATTTATTTAATGCGCTTGGATAAAACAACTGAATTATTTAGAACAATTTACGATTTTGACAAATTTAAATTAACGCTGGTTGTAGTGCGGTACCCATGTGGTAGGTACATTTTTTTATCGATATTTTGGACGATTGATTTCTGCTAGATATTTCTACATGCTGTCTAAAATTGATCACAACTACTTAATTTTAAACGTGGAACACCACACAGCAAGAACAGAAATTATTTATGTTGTTTTATTTTGCTCAAAGCATTCAGTTCTGTTTTATATTCAATATTATATTCAATAATTCCAATAACGTATTCTGTATTCAAACTTATCTTTCCCGCTTTCGATCCGTGACTCGGGACCCTGAGCGGCTCTCAGGCTCACATTTGACCGGTTTTTCTTATTTGTTATTCTATAGATACTGCACTATTACTACGACTGTAAAAACCATAGAAGTATTTTTTCCTACAAAATTCGCTTTCAAAAACGGCCCTAGTCCTCTCGATTAGTCTTTACCAGCGCAATATGTACTGCAGAGTAAATCACTCTGTGATTATGTGCGCCATGATGCGTGACGTGAACGTTGATTGAGCGATAGTAGGTACTCGTAAGTGACAGCGTAACTGATGGTTGATTTTATACAAAAAATGTCAAACCAATTACTTCATTGAGGTATAACCAGTCAAAATTTCTAAGTACCTTGAAGACGGCGCTCTGAATATTTTGCTAGGTAATACTTAACTCGCTCTGAACACAATTGACAAACTCGCCCGCCATTCCACAAATGAACGTGGGGTCATTTTTAGGGCTAGTTACATATATATGTTTTTTAACAATCACTGCACTATTATCACACCAAGTTTGATGCTTATACGTGTTACCATTATTACGACAGATTAAAAACAAAACATCGATATAGGAAGTCAGTTGAAACAGAATTAGGTATGTATTGTGTACATTGAGTTAAAGTACTTGTGTATAAGTGTGTATTTCACATAATGTATTCCTGTCTGACCTATAAAGGGCTTTATGTCTTGAACCATAATAAATTTAAAAGATAATACCGATACAAGACAAAGATGTTTGGCATTAAACAGTAGATTAATATTAATTACAGGACGATTGTGAGTAGTGTTCAACACATTCATGACTAGTATTTTAAGTTGAAAACTCTGTTAATTAAGTTAAAACGTTTTTTGAAAAGAATAAATGTGGAGTTTCTTTGTTAGCTTCTTCTCCACATAATCCATTAATTGTGAATCTAACAACTTTGACGTTCATTAAGTAAACATTCTGTTTTTATAATGAATAAAACTATTTATGTTGGATTGAATTGATAAAACTGAAGGGCTTAAAGCTAAGAGATAAAACCCTGTATATAGGTCAGACAGACTTAATAAAAATAACTTCCATACTACATCATAGTTTGGCCTGATCAAAACTAGGATACCCTGAGCTATGGCAACTAGTCAAGGAGCAAGAAAATACACTGAGACTGAGGCCATTTGCGCAAATCAAGTATAGCGGCCAGGGGCCTGTCTCATAGAACTACAATGCATGGTTTGCTATGACAATTCGTCATATTCGAAGTCCATTAACCCACCGGTTAACAGGTAGGAGGACAGTTACGCAATGTACATCGAATTGAAATAATACATTATGAATTATAGTCAGGGGTCGTCCATTAATCACGTGATGTTTTTCAGCAACTTTTTAAATCGAAATTTCCGAATTTCCGAATCGGCTTCACTTCAATTGTAGTTATATTAAACGCGGCCCTGATACGTCCCCACATGATTAATAATTAATAATAATAGGCTTCATCTGCTATTTTTATAAACGGTACATATTAGAAAAATACTAGAAAAAACAGAGAAAGACAAAAAGTCTTAGCTTGACTTTGTTGTAATTGACTGCCTCGTTGGCCTAGCGGTGTCTCCACGTCTGATTACCATGCCGGAGGTTGTGGATTCGATTCTCATTGGGGGCCGCCGAACATTTGCACAAATGACCTCAGTCTGGGTGTATTCCCTGTTTGTGATGTCTTCACCTGGTTACCATAGCACAGGGTATCTTTGTTTTGGACCAGGACAAGTTATTGTATTCCATGGAAGTTGTTATTATAATGTTTTAAAATTGTCTAGATACGCTGTTACTTAAATACAGGCTGTAGGGCCTATGACCAAACTCGTTTCACCGTTATCTTTCAATAAATAAGTTTACTTAAGTACACGAGTCGATGTGCTCTATCTAATTTACTTCTATTCTGTGCGATTTCAACCTAATAGGTTGAAATCGTTTCATGCACTCGTACGTAATGGTGCTTTCTTGACAATGGCTGTACTTAGCTGTGATTGATGATTGATGTTGACGATATCATTTATAATGGGTTGGTCTCAATAAAGTATTTTATGCACTAGAGTTAGTGTGCTTCAATCCAACAGTATTTAAAACATTAAAACAATATTTCAAATAAAAAAGGAAGTATAATCAGCTTAAATCTAACATTGGTAAAAAATAACATATTTATTAACTAAACTTTCTGTTTTGTCTATTAAACTTCCGTTTTTAATTGAAATATTTTTTTAATGTTTTATATCCCACCTATGTAGGGTGTAACAAAATCTCCCCACTCCTCAATGTTATGTTTATGTTTATCTATCTACCTGATTGATAAGTTTAGTAACCACTTCTCTAAGCTCAGAGCCGGTTTCTGAATAGAGAATTTCACTAAGTAAATACTTAAGCAACGTTCTGTCACACTCTTTTCTGAGAAATTCGAAGAGACAGCACTACAGTTAACCATTTATTTAGCGAAATTCTCAATTCAGAAACTGGCGATTAGTCAGATTAATCACACAGAAATTTTCCTTTTTCACTTTTCCCTTACCACAGACTATTTAAACTGCCGCAAGTGAATACGTGCACTGAATAGCTTTTGTATAGGGTTAGCAAGTTACGTATAAGGTCGGTATTTAAACATAATGCTGTCGGAATTGGCGCGTGAGTTTGTTTCGATCATCATCACAGTTTGTATTTCGAATCAAACATAATTACATATTCCCGTTTACACGAAGTGTCGGTCTGTTGGCAATATGCTAAAGGTGCATTTAAACGGTGCGGTCGATCCCACTCGAGCCGCGCCATCCGTGTAAACGCAGTTCGGCTAAATCCGAACGCAAGCCTACTCGTATACACGGCGCGGCGGTACGTGGGCCACAACAACGCGAGCTGTTGAACCGCGCCGTCGCTTGTTCGTTCTAAATATGGATAAATGAAATAGATATAGAGACAGAGATACTAGGTACCATCTGTTCTGTTTAGACGGCGAGTATTAACTGAGCTTTGCCTAGCCGCGAAGAGCGTAGGCTCTTTAAACGGCTCGTGGCGCGCGCTCAATCACACGCCGAGCGGCTCGTGTGTTTGCGAGCCATTTAATCGCACCTTAATTCACACATCACTTAAAAATTTACGCAAAACGTTCTAGGGAAAACTGGTTTGTGTACCTATTTTCTAGGTTAATATCTCCACGTAAATTGAAATTTGAATTGAAAAACACGTCAATAGAAATTGAATTATTAATTACATGGATTCATAACTCCTATCGCAGTAGGTTAAAAAGAAAAATAAAACCCTTCCAGCATTCAATACGTCTATGTACCTACCTACTTACGTAATAGAACTATCTTAGATGTTTCTCAGCTGACTATCATAAAAGTAAACTAGGTAACGACTTATCTCACCCTACATAGGTACCGTTGTTATCCACTGCACTAGATAGAACATGTACGTACCTACAGAGGCCTAATGATGCCTGTAAGGGTGTATGCTACTCGTGCCTTTTAAATGTCAAAAGTCGCGACATTGCAGTACATTAATTGTCAAATTGTGAGTGCCATTGTTTTCATTAATCTGAAGTTCTACCTGTGCACACATTTGAAATAGCAAACCAAATATAAACCATATTTATGTTTCTGAATAATGGTTAGAATATCCCTTAACGAATTCAAACTCACTATGTTGAGTACACATTTGAAATTAAATGAAAGTAATTTAATTTTATTTTTTATCTTATTTAATAGGTATACCAACGGCCCTCACATTAAACACTGTTACTTAATTATAATTTTACATTTTCAGCCTTATAAGGTTGGCAATTTCAGTGTTGCCAGATACTGGCCGGCCAAAGTCGCCGAAATATTGAAAAAATGTAGCCCAAAACGCCTAAATCAGTTGAAATTTGCAAAAAATGCAATGCTGTTCAAAATCAAAATATTTTAACACATTTTAACAGTTTTTGAGCCCTACTCTCCTAATGCTTACGATACCGATGACTATGGTAATGTAGCAAATCATTTACCGCAGATAGAGTTCGAGGAAATCGAGGTTGAAAAAATGCTGAGTTGCTTGGAAAAATTAGTAAAATTAGTAATTAGTAGTAGTACGCCAGACTCTATGCTTACATTGAAATGTCGCTTGATGTAAATCAGCATGGCTTTGTAAAGGCAAAGTACACGGTCACAAATCTTTTAGCATATTCCAATTTTATTTTTGAATCACTAGATAGTAACATCCCTGTAGACTCTATATACACAGATTTCCGTAAAGCATTTGATAAGGTCGACCATCTTTTATTATTGAAGAAATTGTCTTTCAACGGGATAAAAAGGGAAACCTTCTTAGATGGTTCGCTTCTTACTTGGAGTGCAGGCATCAGGCGGTCACAATGAATGGCTACATATCAGACGTCTCTACCATCAGTTCTGGAGTCCCTCAAGGCTCATTTTAGGATCATTACTTTTTGTAGTTTTTTTAAACGATCTAGGTGTTTGTTTTCAACACAGTCGCTACCTTTTGTACGCAGATGACCTAAAAGTGTATAGGCAGGTAAGGCAAATAGCTGATTGTCAATTTATTCAGGAAGATCTCAACAGGCTCCATGATTATTGTGTAATTAATAAGATCTTCCTCACCCACGACAAGTGTAAAGTCATAACTTTTTCTAGGAGGCGAGATAATCTATTGAACAGTTATGAAATTGGAGGCTACAGCCTAAGTAGAGTGGAGTCTATTCGCGACTTGGGCATCTACTTCGACTCTAAACTATTATTTGACGTTCATGTAGAGAGTGTTGTAAATAAAGCTTACCGTATGTTGGGTTTCATTTTGCGCGTAGGTAAAGATTTCAGGAAAGCTGATAAATATATTACTCTCTTTCAAGGCCTGGTTAGATCTCATCTGGAGTATGCATCAGCAGTCTGGAATCCGCTTTATGATATATATAAAAGGCGCTTGGTGATGATACAAAAGAAATTTCTGCGCGCCCTCAACTACCGAATGGGCTTCCCTAAACTTTCCTACTCCGATCTTTTAGTTAAATTCAAAATGCTGTCATTACAAAACCGCCGAACTCTGTCCGACATGAACGTTCTTCGGGGTATCTGTACATCTGAACTTAATTGTCCTGATTTATTAGCTCAACTATGTTTTCGCGTTCCTGTCCGATCTATAAGAAACAAACGTGTTTTTTCACAGGGTGTCTCTAGAACCAATGCTGGCAAAAGAGCACCTCTCAACAGAATGTGCGATAGCTATAATATAGCATTTACGGAAGTTGATTTGTTTCATAAGTCAAAGCAGTGCTGCAAGCAAATGTTCACAAGAATCCTGTCAAATTCATGAGCTGTACCGATTTGTTGCGTTTACTTCTTCCAATGTATAATATTAATGATTGTTTGTGTATGTATCTCTTTCTAAAACAGTTGCTTTAGTGTTTGTTCATTTTAATCTTAGAACTATAGGTATTGCGCCTCTTACTTATTTATTATATTAAGTATTACCTATCTGTGGGAAATGCTGAGGAATTGGCAATATGTACTATATTGAGTCTGATATTTTTTATGCTATAAGTTTGTCAATTCTGTTTTTTCTCCTTAAATAAATAAATAAACACTAGGTTGGCGAATGCATATTTGACAGATCTTTATTTTTGACCCATTAATTTTTTTTGGCTCTGGGAATGCGTTTTTAAAGTCGCTAGCCCAATAAGAAGCATAATAGGTATATTATTTTACATATTTTGAGAGCTCATAAAAAATAAAGTGATTGTGTAATAAGGTTTATTTAAAATAATATCTGAGTGGAGACATGTCCCCTGCAGTGTGACGAGATAGGCAAGGTTGAAAGAGACAAGTCATCGTATATGTTTAAAACTTATGTTTACTCAGTCTTAATAAAAAGCAAACCTCTAACCTCTAAAATAAGCCTCAAACACTAAATAAGAAGTTCCTGCTATATACCGGCTTTAAGACGGAGCCGTCTTGAGTATTTTAGTGGAACGGAGTTTTTTTGAACAGAGTCTTTTCAAACAGCTGATGTAATTTTAACAAAATAAATTAGTAAAACCCTGTAAAACTTAAGTAATAATAGTGTTAAATGTTAAATAAGTGACGAACGAGTGTTATTCAAGTGTTTACCTAAATAGATAACTTGTTCAACGCAACAGCTGAGCGGCGACAAACAACCGTTACCGGTTGTAAACATTGGATACAAACGAACATTTTAAGGGGAGTATATTGTTTTTACGGGACATTTATTGAATATTTCATTGTGTTTTTCGTCTCTTTATACCTAAATCGAACATAATAGAACTAGTAGAACAAATTTAAATACCCGTTAGTGGTTAAATTTGAAGATTAGGCACTAATCTTATTCAACCCTCTCTTTGGAAAAAACATCAAAGTTATAAATATTGAGTAAATTTAAAGTACCTATAACTAAAAGAGTTTCACAAGTCAAATATTCCACAACTGTAGCATAGGCATTTGCTGTGTGTTTCTTTAGAAATACTGACGTTTTTCCCCGGTTACATTTCAGTAATCGCATTACAATGATGACGCGTAAGAACACCGCGCGCGATAGCGAGCAGCGCTTGAAGACAGCGCTACTGGAACTTCAAGCGTCCAAGCAGCAATGCCAGCAGCTGCTAGAGGAGCGAGAGGAGAGCGAATTGGAGGTTGAACGAATAGTGGAGAAAAACACACAGCTTAAGAATGATCTTGCGGAACTGGACATCATCTGCGAAGACTTACGAGGGCAGCGAGACGAACTACAAAGGATTGTTCACAAATACGACCAATGTCGGGACACCCACGAAGTAGCCCTTCAGCGCATAAAGCTACTGGAACACCAGCTTTCCGACGCGCACAAAGAACTTCAAGTGCTACGGCAACAAAATCTCGACAGAGAAAGTGAAAATATATTATCCATGTATAACGAACTGATAAGTGACAATTCCTCAAGTAATCTTCTTGTACCGGCCAAATCTTCTCAGTCTTTAGTGCCCATACAAGGAGCTAACAGAATAAAGCGCTATATTCGAACAAAGAGGCACATTAAACGCATAAACAAAGCGTTGAAAAATAATACAGAGATTGTCAAGTACATGGGTGTGAAAAAAATTAATGTTAGCTTACAAAAAGACTTATTGAGCAGCGCAATGGAATATGCAGTATGCTCTAGTGACTATGAGGCAAAAATAAAAGACTTACACTCTCATATACACAGCCTAGAGCATTCACTACATGACTTGGGTAGGCAGCAGGCACCGAGGCACAAGAAGAAATGAATGAGTATGCAGCAGAATTAACGGCAATAGGAAATTATAATATGGACAGGTTTGAGTCGCTGACAAACAAAATGCCAGCAATGTGTACTTCGTGCAAGACACCACGTGATCATCAACCACCTGCGTCAGCATCACACATCACCCAACTGCTCGGTTCTACTGAGGAAGACACGCCACCTGCATCCTGCCCACCTGCGAGTATGCCTGAAGTGACCCACATCAACACCAGTCTGACCAGTGTTTGCGCCCTCTCAAGGCCCACTTGCACAGTAAAAAGAAAAACAATCATCTATTCAGATAAAATAGGTGTAGGCCTAGGTCCCTTGTTAAACGATAGGCTTACACAGAATGTCCTGAATGAATGTCATCCCCACACGAGTTTTACTGACATTGTGCAAGACTTATTCAAAAAACCGCTTGAAAGGGATACTAACTACCTATATATTATTAGTAGGTAATAGCCGAGGCGTCAAAAAAACGGACATTAACAATGTATTCGACTTGTATGCTCAGGCTAAGGATGTCCAACCAGAGACGGGAAAGCTATTTTTTTGCGCTTTTCCTTATTCCCAATCACTTTCTGGAAAGGATAACAGCGACATACATAGCCTGAATATGCATATCCATCATATGACATGTCGTCATAGTGACGTATTGTTTTTTGACATTAACAAGTTTGTTAAGAATTACTTCATGACGAGAGATACTGTGTACCTCTCTAAAAACAGTCGACGTAAGTTAGCCAGTCTATTGGCTTATAATATTTTTGACTCAGTTGTTATAGGAATTATAACACAAACCAATGAAAACGACAACCGTGTTACTAGTATTAGTAATAATTTAGGAGCGGGCTCAAACACAGAATCGATGGATTTAAACGGCCATCGCAGACAAAGGAAAACCCTAAGTTAGGTCTAAATTTAGTTGCACAAAACATACAGGGTTTTTCCGGCAAAGACAATTTAATTGAACTATTTTTAAAGGATTTTAATGTAGATATTTTGTGTTTAACAGAGCACTGGCTGAAACAACCTGAAATGTCTTTCACTTTAAAAGACTATTTAGCAGTAAGTACTTTTAACCGACAGCACGCAATAAGAGGAGGTTCAATGATATTTGTAAAAAGTAGTTTAAAAATGAAAGAAAGAAAAGACATTGTCAGTCTATCTGTTGAACGCTTAATTGAGGTCTCGTGTGTGGAATTGGATAGGTACATAGTTATGTGTGTTTATAGGCCGCCACAATCGAATTATAATGAATTTGAATTAGTTATGGAAGACGCCTTAAAACGCCTATTTACTAGCAATAAGAGCATAGTAGTATGTGGTGACTTCAATATAGATTTGTTAGTTGATAGTTCACTGAGAACTAAACTCACTAGTCTGTTCAGGTCATTTAATTTACATTATTTATTTACTGAACCCACTAGGACAACAGCTACTAGCGCCACTTGCATAGATAACGTTTTTTGTAATTGTCAATTTATAGAAAAAAAGGTCATACATAATTTACAGTCCGATCATAGCGGGTTATGGGCAGTTCTACCGTCAGTACTAGAAGAACCTTGTAATGAAGTAATTTGTAGACCAATAACAGAAAAAAAATTGAATTATTTAAAAGAAAATTAGGCACACAGTTAGATTCATTAAATTTTGATAGCACTGATCCGAATACATTATATGAAGTGCTGTTTTCGACCATATCAAAACAATTTGAACAGATATTTAACGTAAAAAAAATTACAGGGTTAAATCGCGGTTTTTCAGAATGGGCAACGCCAGGTTTACATAGAAGTAGGAAAAGGCTTTATGAATTGTATGAAGAGAAACAATTTAATCACGATCCGACGTTCAGAGAGTATGTTAAAAAATATTCAAAAACGTTTAGGCAAACTTGTTTAGCAGCCAAATTCATTAGCATAAGTAAACAAATTATGGCGTCAACTAATAAAATCAAAACAGTCTGGCAAGTAATTAGCAAAGAGACAGGCAAAACGAGACCTAGGGACCAGATATTTGCTTTAAAGGTAGAAGGGAATTTAGTCAATTCAAGGGAAGACATAGCAGAAATATTTGAAAATTTCTTTAAAAACATACCCCTCAAAATAACGGCTAGCTTAAATTCTTCCCCTCAATCAGCCGAAACTTTACTTCTGGAAAGTATAAATACATGCAAAGCTGACTTCCAATTCACCCATATAAGTCCCTTTGCTATTGTCAAAATATTTAAAGAGTTAAACTTAAAAAAAACCGAAGATTTGTGGGGATTATCGGTTAAACTTATATCCACGGTTATCCATATTCTAGCACCTTACCTTGCTACAATTTTCAATAAATGCATTGACCAGGGAACCTTTCCTAATCTATTAAAGTTAAGTAAAATAGTACCCTTATTTAAATCTGGCGATAGTGAAGATCCCAATAATTTCAGACCAATAGCAATATTGCCGGTCCTAAGTAAAGTTTTTGAGAAAGTAATTTTGCATCAATTGCAGACTCATTTTAGTATGAATCAGCTATTTCATAAGAAACAGTTTGGATTTACGAAGGGCCGCTCAACGACGGACGCAGGCATAGCATTAATAAAGCACATCTTTGATGCGTGGGAGGAGGCGCAGGATGCCATCGGGGTGTTCTATGACCTGTCCAAGGCGTTCGATTGCGTCGACCACGAAACGCTCCTTATAAAATTACACCGATATGGTTTAAGTAATAAATCGCTAGTTCTTCTTCGATCTTACTTAACAGACAGAACCCTAAAAGTAGATATCAATAGAGTTAAATCCTCAGGATCTAATGTAAAAGTAGGAGTTCCTCAAGGTTCTATACTAGGACCGTTCCTTTTTTTGGTTTACGTAAATGATTTGCCCTACCTAGTAGAAAAACTATCGCAGATAGTACTGTTTGCTGATGATACTTCCTTAATTTTTAAAGTAAAGAGAGGTTTAGGTAATGTTGACGATGTAAACAATGCTCTATCTACAGTTCTAAACTGGTTCACGGTGAACAATTTGATGTTAAATGCGAAAAAGACAAAATGTGTCAAGTTCTCCTTGCCCAATGTTAAAAATGTTGACACGTGTCTAAAAATATCTGGTGAGAAATTAGAGCTGGTAGAGTCCACACTATTTTTAGGCATAACAATAGACTCAAAACTGCAATGGGGTCCGCATATTGAAAAACTATCGGGTAGGTTGAGTTCAGCTGCATTTGCAGTTAGAAAAATTAGACAACTTACAGATATATCGACTGCGAGGCTGGTCTATTTTAGTTATTTTCACAGTATTATGTCATATGGGCTGTTATTATGGGGACGGGCAGCAGATATAGAAACAATATTTATTTTGCAAAAAAGAGCAGTAAGAGCAATTTACAACTTAAGCAGTAGGGAATCGCTAAGGGACCGTTTCAAAGAAATAGGAATTCTTACACTGGCTTGCCAATATATATTCGATAATATAATGTATGTTCGTAAAAATATAACCATGTTCAAATTAAATAGGGACGTCCATAACGTAAACACTAGAAATAGAAATAAGCTTGCTTATTCTAAATTTCGTTTAGCCAAGGTAAATACATCGTTCGTAGGCTATTGCGTTCGTTTTTACAACAGAATTCCAGAACATGTTCTATCCTTGTCTGAAAATAAATTTAAAACATTCATTAAAAAATCGCTATGTAAAAAAGCCTATTATAGAATAGACGAGTATATGAACGATATAAGCCCTTGGTAGTAAGCAAATTCCACTGCGATTTCATTGTTATTTAATTATTAATATTATAATTTATTTAATTTTAAAAACGTGTACTGACGACGTGATTGCACATTAATAACTATAGTACACATTTTATAGCTGACAAGAACTCAATCTGCAGGTTTGCTAAAGGTCATTCGAATGGTGGCGTGGTGGCCGGGTCACCTATCTCCCTCTAAAATGGTTGAGACTGGTGATGGCTGACCCCTGCGTTATGCTCGTGAACGGGTGCTGTTCGTGTGTCTGGCCGCAGCATTACTGTTTTTCCTACTTTTGTAAGAAGTGTTATTTTGGCTTTTAAAGTTATTAGTGGCTATCACGGAATCATATCATATAGGCTTTGATGTATAAGTTTAAGATGATTTGAGAAAAGATGGTCAGAGTGGAGTTTTTTTTCCCGCTGCCTTTTTCTCCACTACAAATACGGCCCGAAGGCAGCGGCTAACATAGTAACATAGTACATTGACATTCAGCAAACAGAATGTAAATTCTTTACGTTGAAATAAATTATTGATTTCTGATTTCTGATTTCTGATTTCTATAAATAATACTATTGCGGTGTTATTTATAAAAACTTAATTCCTCTAAGTCACTTCTCATATGCAGTTAAACTAGTTGTGGTAGTCCTTCTCTTTACCACAGACAAAAACTGAAATTGAGGAGTATTTCAAGGTATCGTGTTTTTTAAATAACAGTGTTTTATGTATAAAAATACGATTCCTGTAAGACACCTCAAAAGCAGTGAAAATAGTCGTGGGTAAGGGAGATAAGAGAACAGAGATTAACTGCATTTTGAGAGAATTTTCGTGGAATCGTTCCGATTTTTCAACGCTCATGCCAACACCCACGTAACAATGATCAATGAATAATGACTATAAACAATTATGTTTCAAATAAGGTGATAGGTATATCAGAAAAAATATTTCAAAACAAAGGTTTTAGGTTAATTAATAACTGGTAAAAAAGAATATTGTATGAAGCCTATTCACATGCTCTCTCCATGCGTGTGCCCTCGGCAGCAAGTATTTGCGATTGTGAATGGGAGTACCTACGTTCCGTAAATACAAAAAAAATATTTGTTTCACTTGGAGTAGCCCAAAAGTAGCCGATGTTTTTTCGAGATAGCCCAATTATCACCTACTCGCCGATTGCAATTCTTGGTCGCCTTTTCACCCCTCAAGGTAGCCCAAATGGCGATAAATCGCCTAATCTCGCAACACTGGCAATTATAGGCTCACACAGCATTCGTCTTTAATTCTATACTAATAGTAATTAAACATGTATTAAACATAACAGAAACAATTCCAACTTCTAGACTTATACCTAAAACTTAAGAAACTTAAAAATAAAAATAATTAGATACAAACAAGAGATATTTCGAAAGTTAAATGCTTGAGGAACAGTCATGGAGTAATCTATTATCAGATAGTAGGTATCATAGAAGTAGTTCACGAAATTAAGTACCTACTGGCTATCCGATAATGGGTGGGACGCTTAGCTGGTACTGCAGGATAGTCATGGCTATTCTATCAGCGTTGTTTTTCAGCGTACACCGAAATCAATTGTGGACGTTAGACTCTCAAAATAACTACTTATGTGTTTACGCAAACAAGTCTAATTGTTACTAACGTTCGTGATGATAAGCATTGTTCTAGTAAGCGTGACCTAATAATCCCGGGTTCACAGTTTATTACAAAACTAGGTGATGATTCATACACCATATCATTATTAACAGTTTATTTTATATCTGGCATCTGTGTCACACAAACATTCTAACATTTGTAATGATTGTCGAAAAAAAAACTTACAATAAAAGTGACTCAGATCACTTTTTCAGCTTTGTGGGATGCATACTTTTTTTGTTTTTAGTTTTATAGTGAAGAGTGACAGTCAACTATGCCTTGATTCTGCTCGTGCATTATGTTACTATGACAGATTAAGAAGAAGAAGAAGAAAGACTAAATGTCACCAACCAACAAGATACATCACAGAAACAAAATAAGCAGATAAGTAACATATAATATGCACAATAACAGAAAGAAAACTAAATACACAACAGACAAAACTAATAAATAAAACAGGACCGTAGATGTAGCCTGTCGTGTTGCCACAAAAGGCAGCTGACTCAGCGTTGTGCTGAGGAAGTGATCCCTCAGCGCTGATTTTCAGTCAGTTAGTGATCCACGGTCCGGTTATCTTTTTACTTTCCATTGACGCCTATAAGGTTTGACAGGTCTGCGCGCGTAGAGTTGAAGTGGTAATCAAACGAAATCATAGCGTTCATTTAACCTTCGCAGCCCTGACCTTTAAAATAACGACTAAAAACTATTGTTATTTTCCAGGTCAGGGGCGCTATTACGTATAAGTCCTCCACTGAATGCAGTCGTCCGATTTAACCTACTCCGAACTGTCAAATACATACAATTTTTGACACTTTGGAGTCGTCAAAATAGTTAACCCGAGTGGACTGAGGAGGTTATGTGTCATTGTACAACAATGCATTAACAAATGCTAGGCCCTGTTCACTCCAACCTTCAGCCACGCCAAGGTCGCGAAACGGTCGAGAAAACCGGGAGCACCCGCGCAGGGAAGCACGCAAGCCGAGTTTCCTGACAATTGCATAACAGCCGCCACTGGGGCATGCTGCAACTGCGCTAACCGCCGCTAACCGCCCGGTTAGTGAAAGTTACACTCTGAGCCCAGCCAGGCGTTTTCTCTAGTGTTCCCGTGGTAAAACTAGGCTTATTAACCGGGTTTTAAACAAACAGTGTTAATTCAGACTAATGTGCTCTGGCCTGGGATCGCGCCGCGTTAGTAAGCATTCTGTCTCTGAGAAAGACCGTCCTTAACACAGCTGGTCGGTTTCGACTCGTTGCTATACATAGAATTTAATTTAATCATGTGGTTCGTTTGAATATCGGTAAGCTGTCCTGTATACGCCAACGGCGAAGTATTTGTTTCCAAATAGCCCTAGCGCGCAGTAGGTACCTACCTATTAGTGCGAATAAAGGAAAATGATTAGGTATCACCCTCAATACCCTCAATACTTATACTGGAAAAAGGCCTAAATTATGGGATTTCACGTCCGTTAAGTCTGTTACAAGCTGGACAACAGTTGTGAGTTGAAAAAATAATAACTGACAACCGTCAACAGAAACCGGGGATGTGTTGCCTGCAGTTGATCCGTCGATGGTTAAACCTACCGACCGTCAAGATTTAACTTAAAAATGTTTAACGGAAGGATTAACTTGTCTATCGTAGGATCAATTCTAGAAAACAGCCAGCAATTGTGAATTGGAGAATCGGGGTTAATGAGCATAATAACTACAAATGCAAAATGAAATATCAACTTTACATTTCATTTTGCTCTTGTTTGTTTCATACTAAGAGTTACGGAGTAAAGTTGTGAAAAAGCTAGGTTACCTCTGGAGTATAGCCATATTTTCTTCTTATTTACTCAGCTGATTTTAGTAGTACAGTTGGTCTCTGTTGTAGAAGACAGAAATCCATCGAGAAGAATAATAACGAACAATACTGCCAGCTCCTGTTTTAGTGTCATAATGTGGTTTAACCGCTCTTTTGTCGTCACTGGAAGGAAACAAGACGTGCTGAATCTAGAGTAAGTATAAAACAGTATGATTTTTAATGGGATCGTCATACCGTTTGGATAACCGCTATAATGATCTATGAAAAATCCAAATGGGTACTTATCTTTGTATAGGTACACGCTCATTTCTGGGTGGTTTGAAAGCCGTAATAAAAAATGGCACCTTTTTATTTAGACTATTACTTTAAAGTATACACGTAAGTTATAGTAGCAATTCCACTCGCTAACTGTGAAGGAAAACATCGTGAGGAAACCTGAGTGTCGGAGCTATTCACGTACCTCAGCGCTTGAAATCGCCGATCCGCGGTGGGCACGCGTGGTGATTAAGCCCATACTCTCTCCTTGAGAGGAGGCCCGTGCCCTACAGTGGGACCTATATTGCTTATGTAAATAATAAAAAAAATGTTGAGAAATCTTGTGTCCACTTGAGAAATCTTGTTTAAAAAAATACGCCAACTATTAGTACCGCCTCTCCGTCTAACAGAACAATGCCCCGCGGCACGCACGCACCGCTCTTGATGGCCACTATTGGTTCTAATAGATTCGAGCTTGTGTCGAGATATTTTCGAAAAGTGCGTTTTTCAAAAAAACAAACTAGCGTATTCGATAGCTATATTGTCAGGCACGTTCATTTTGCTATGCCTTTCAAACCACCCAAAATTATTGCAGTATACTGCATTTTTCTATCTTTGTATTAGCATTTAGCATCGTAAGGAAATCAGAGTGTCTTAGCGCTTGAAATAGCCAATCCGCGGCGGGCTCGCGTGTTTATCGAGCCCACTCTCTGTCCGAGAGAAGTCCTATGCCCTGCAGCGGGACGTATGCAGGAACGCCAGTAACACTACTGCCAGCAATGGAAAAAAATCATAATCTTTTTCTACTGATCGTTTTTGCAAAAAGTGTCAGAACAATCTCTCAATCATGTTCTAGTGATTTTAGGCCACACGAAGCAGAACCTAAGATAACGGCCGCGGGACTATGTCGGTCATTCAGGTACTATTCATATGCAGTTACGTTATGGGCGACTTAGCAACTGTTGTTGACAACCTGCGGATTAATAGCAACAAATGTAAGCAAATACTAAAAAAATTTTACCTACCCGACAGCGCACAAAGCTGCGAGGTCAGTCGGTTAGGTTAGGTTTAGTTACATATAAAACGGGTCAAATCGCGATAATCGCGATTATTTGTTAAATACAACTTAACTTAATTGCTCTAGATAAGGTCAAACTCAGTACATAAGTACGGGCGTCAGACCACACACCCGTGCAAAGTCGTCGTGGACTACCGTACGGGCGAGTGTGGATTGATGTGTTGTCAACTGTACTGCAGTGCTCGACAGATGGCTTGACCAAATAAATGCATTGGCGACGTCATGTGTCCTGAACTATGTACTTTAGTGTAGTCAAAAGTAGGTAACTAAACACCTACAAACTTTGCTCTTGCGCGTACATTAAAAGCCCATCCTGACTGCGCAAATTCCACTCAAGCTATCTGCCGAGCATAGTACTAGTACTAGTGCCAAACGTTTGTCAAGCTAGCGACTAACAAACGAACCCAATCCACGGATAAACCTTGTCGGTTTCGGCGGATTGGAGGTATAAGTTGTGTGTATTTTCTTTTTTTATCTTAAATAAACGATAAAAAAAAAACTAATTTAAAGGTTTATGTGCTGTTCACTGTACAAACATCATCCAGGAAAGATAAAGTGATAAATTAGGCCGTAAACGCACGCTTGTAGGTACTTTTCACCTCGTTATCAATAAAAGCGCGTAACTTGAAGCCGTTTATAGCCCCAGGCAAAGTAAACAACTTGTTAACGATAGATAATGGTATAAGTGTTATGGAAACATTTTCCTTATTTATTTGATACCTATTTTGATACCCGGGCTCTATTTCATACAATTCAATTCACGGTTTACCATGAAAATTTGATGTATTACATATTATTGCAAAGACGATTAACCCACAGATTAGCAAGTAGGAGTACTCGGCTTCGTAAAGTACATCGAATTATCATTAATAAACTATGAATTGTTTTATGAAACGTTATTCTGCTTGCATTTTTACGCGGCTGCGGCGAAGCCCAAAAGGATGTTTTTGGCTCGTATGTATATATTATTATGTATGTATGTCCGATTATATGTTCCCTCATAACTCATTAACCTATGATCAGATTTTGACGAATAAGATCTCAATCGGTTCGTCATGTATGCCCGAGTGTCATAGGCTATATGAAATAAGCATAAATCAAACAAAAAATCACTAAAAAGACAAAATAATAATATAAAAAATAACCAACAACCCGACTGTTAAGCATTAACTACTCTACTAGGCAGGTGGGACCCAAATTCAACATTGTAAATCCTTGCGAGGTAACTAGGTTGGGTTCCCTCTGCTTATTTGGCTTAGCAGTCGGCTTGTTGGTTATTTTTTAATTTAGTTTTTTATTACCAAGTTAATTTTGCCAAACCATCCGTTTTCGACGCGCAAATCAACGTTTTTCTTTTGATTTCCCTTGCAATGGAACTATTTTCAGCATAGAAAATCGTTCAATCAGATTATGTTAAGGGGCGACTTGGCCTTTCCTAACTATTAAAAAAAAAAGTAAATTTGGGGGAAAAGGTACCATACTCAACTGTAGGCAGCGATGGGCTGTTGATAATTAACTTCTTGGACCCCGTCTATTGTTCTACCTTTTGTTCTAATAAGTCGAACGAAAGGTTTATAATCCATGCAGTGGAGGGTTAACACCACAGTGTATTATATCTGTGGTTATCACTGACACACAATTCCTGAGCACAGCTGAGAAACTTAGGTACCTCGCTATGAGTTTTATTATTGAATTTTAGTATCGCCTGCTTAGTAGTTAACAGCAGTCGGGTTGTTGGTTATTTATATTTATTTCAGTTTTTTATTTTTGTCTCTTTAGTGATTTCTTTTATTTTATGCCTTGATTTATGCTAATTTTAAATAGCCTTGTCACTGGGGCAAACACGACGAATCGATTGAGATAAGATAAGATCAGACATAACATAAGATAAGAATATTCTTTATTGCACATTAGAGCATGACATAAAAAATTTAAAAATACACAGTACAATTGGCAGCCTTATTGCTAAAAGCAATTTCTTCCAGACAACCCTATGACGGAAAGTTTCTGCAGGAAAATGAGACATACATACATACGAACCAAACACATTTACCCTCCTTTTGGGCTCCGCCGCAGTCGGGTAACAATTTACAGTGTCAATCTAGAAATAGAATGATGAATATAAACATCTCGCGGATAGAACCAGTTCTCTCTAGTGATCTAGTTTAGTTCAGTCGAGGTACAAACGCCGGTAGAGACAAGGTCAGGCGGTCCATAACACGTACAGACGACAGCTCGTAAAGCTCTACATGCATGCTCTCGACAAGACAGTAAGTAGTTTTTTTCAAGGTGTAAAGTGAACAAAAATGTCTAAACTGTAACGGCCTTAAAAAGGGCGTGGCGTGCTTGGTTATCGTAAATATGTATCGACTTCATCGCGGAGGCTTCTTCACGATGTTTTCCTTAAACGAGCGAGTTACCTATCGACTATCGCATCCAACCAGATCAAACTCATTTATTTATCAAATGCATTTTAGACGCATTTTAAAGTTTCAGATGCTGTTTTTATAAATGCACAATAATTTGACTTGCAAGGCTATATTTTTATCTATTAGATACCACTTTACTACTTACCTCTAAATGGCGTAATTCGAGAATTATGTTTTTTGTAAAACTTTTTGTCAATTGTTGTTTATTTTTTGTAGTCTCCGGTAAATGATTGTCCTACATAGAAAAATTGCAAATTTATTTTTACAAAGCATCAAAACCACAAGTTGTACAATAAAAGTTGTAAATAACAAACTCTCTTTCACGTATTTCAGAAATAGGGTAAATAACCATGTAGCAGTCGGATAAAGGTTTTATCATGTTGTTTTTATTTTTCATCACAATGTGATTTATGTTAGTTTGCCCAGCGGTTTATTTTCGATTCATATCTGAGAATGCTGCAATTAACCGTACCCACATATTAATTTTAATTACTTATAGGTACTGATACCTAGTTAGCACAAGTACAGTCCTATACTACGTTGGCATGTTTAAAGTTACCATATATTTAAAAAAAAAAAAAAAACGTTCCTGTTCTGTCATAGGTATATCTAAGTTTCTATGTCACAATACCCGTAAAAGGTAGCTAAGCTTCCAAGTACTCTGCTGATAATTAAGAACTTTTGTACATACACTTAGCGCTGGTTTCTGAATTGAGAAATCAACTAAGTAAATACTTAAGTAACGTTCTGTCACGCTCTTTTCTGAGAAATTCGAAGAGACAACACAACAGTTAACTACCTATTTACTTAGCGAAATTCTCAATTTAGAAACTGGCCCTTAGTGGCAATAATTAATTGGAATTTGAATTATTTCATGGTCCATCATTTTGCAATCTGTAGCCACATTTGTAGGTTGAACGTAAGTGCACCTACCTACTTGGAATTGGTATCTAGTAACACCTATTCCTGAGCTATCTATATAAAATCAGCCGGAATCCAACAAAAACTTATAAAATTCACTAAAAAGACAAAAAGCCGGGACCAACGCAACGAGTCACACACAATGTTGAATTTAGGTCCCGCCTGCTTTAGTATTTACAGTTTTTTTTTATATTTTTGTCTTTTTTTAGTCAATTTTATGTTTTTTTGTTGGACTGCTATGAATAACTTAGTGAAATTTAGAAACCGGCTCTAAGATAACTAAATCTCGACCTGTCCTCCTATTATGTAGTTGTGCACTGTACTAGGTTATGCGTTTTGACCTTTACGAAGTGTCCAAATATGTATGTATTTCACAGTTCGCCTTAGGTCAAATCGGACGAGTCCATACAGTGAAGAAGTGACGTAGCGCCCCAGGATTATGCCTGAACTTGGAGGACCAGTTTAGCGGCCACTCGTCCTATTTACCTCGCCACTTTGCAATATCATTAGCAACAAGGATATGGTCTACCTCAAGCCATGATATGCTGGACTATAGTTAGTTACGGACTATAGGAGATCCGCGGAAGAACCCGAGTTGTTGGAGTGGCAATGGGCGCGGCACATAGCTCGGAGAACTGATGGCCGTTGGTTCAAAAAAATTCTGATCTGGCAACCGTGGACCGGACGACGCAACGTGAGCAGGCCCCCCACCAGATGGTCTGACGACCTGGTTACGGTGGCGGGGAGTCGCTGGATGCGGGCGGCACAAGACCGGGAAGCTTGGAAAACTATGAGGGAGGCCTATGTCCTGCAGTGGGCGTCAAATGGCTGATGATGATTATGATAGTTAGTAATAGAGAATGCAATAGAGAAGGGTTCGGAGCCATTAAAGATCATACAGAAAAGAAAACTGCAATACATGGGTCACATAATTCGAAGTAGTATATACGATGACCTCCAATCAACCTCCAATTGATCTTGCAGGGAAAAATACAAGGCCGCAAAGACCTGGCCGTAGAAGAACTCACTGGGTTAAACACTTGGTCAGCCATGGTAGCGACATCAATTGGTTCCGAGTTGCCACATCACGGGTCACTGTGGCCACAATGATAGCCGCATCTGATAGGAGGTTGCACCACAAAAAGAAAAAGATAGTATTCAGGCAAGGACACAACAAAGTCTCAAATTAATGCATAGAAAGGAGTGTAAAAAAAAATTGGCCTTTGCATCTACGTAGTGGGATGATTTGTACAGCGTCCAGTGGCACCTTCACAAATCCATCTTTTGCTACTTAATGGTAGGTGGCCACAATAATTTCACTAAATGGTCCAACCATTTAATGCCAACCTTTTATCTCTAGGATTGTTTTATGTCGCGTGTCGTCATAACAAACTGGTCGTTAGCCCGTAGAAAATAACAGCTAATTTGCACTCAAGGTCGGCCTCATTTCTAGTCTGGTCACGTCTCACGCCATGTGTAGTTAGGATGAGCTAGAAGCACAGATGCTTTGTGCAGATGTCGGCCTAGCACTGGCATTTATGTATTGTATTGAAGAATTCATATCATATCAAGGTTGCCATTTCACGTATTTTGAAACAGTTTTAAATAACGTTAATAACATAAAAAATTGTTTAGGACACGTGACACATGTTTTAAAACACTTTTAAAATATCAATCCTGTGTCATGTGTCTCTTTAGTCGACTGATTTGATTGTGCTGTTGAAACGTCGTAAGTACGTTACAGTATTTTTCGATATTCGCTCTAATTAACGCGCGCTATATGTACAACTGAATTATCAACAAAAATCAATTATACTTTCATATTAAAAGACGTAGTTTTAGTGCTTTGTTATTGTGGTGTAATAAATGTAAATATAAAAAGCAAAAAATTGTTGATACAAGAATAGGATGTATTGAAACTATTGAATTCAATCAACAGCGACCAGACATTACTATTAGGTATATACTGACCTGCAAAAGTAAGTATCACACTTTTCATTTTATATTTTTTTCTAAACTATAGAAGTTAAAGATTTAAAATAAAAAAACGTTTATCAACTAATTTCATCAGCTTTCTTTTAAACTATTCTGCAAAATAAAACTTTATTTCCAGTCCTTTTCAATTCTAAATTATATCTTGTGTACATAAAAAGTTATTGCAATTTTAAAAGTGTGATACTTAGTTTTGCAGGCCAGTGTAGTTAGATATACGCTCTTATCTAGCGCGTTCCAAATTTCACTCTCCGTGTATACAACATACTTTTCAACAAAAATCTGTTACCTTACATATTAAAGGAACGTCGTCGATCTATTCATTCAAAGTGGTGTAATAAGTGTAAAGATGAAAATGAAGATATGGTTAAACATTATATGATTTATTGAGTCAAATAAAAAATCTAGGAAGCCTTACGTGTTACACGAGTTTAACAATGACAAGCAATAACGCACCAAATTATTCTCTTTGATACGTAATTTAAATAAGTGCTGTCAAAAGAGAAAAACTCCAAGCAACAAACCTATAAATTACACATCAAAGAATACTCACACAAAATCAATACAACCACATGTACGGTTTAAAAATATTACCACCATTTGTCATTAAATTCTAACCCTTAACTAAACTACATAAAGCTCACTCGAAGAATTCGATTGGCTAAATATAGAGGTAGACTAAACTACCACACCTGTATATTCGTGAATATTTTAGGCCCAGCTGACGTTGCGTACATACAAATATTGATCCAGGAAATATGCTTTAGTCCATCAATGATTTCACACCATGGCCATGGTTAGATACATGGCATTAGTATAGAGTGGACATTAGGCGACCTTACCTATTTTAAAGACAGTCTGAATGATTTCTAACTTAAACATCTTTAGGGTTCCGTACCCGAAGGGTGCTAAACGCGACCCTATTACTCTGACTCCGCTGTCTGTCTGTCCGTCCGTAAGACTTCAGAAGGGCTTTATCTTTTGGAACCGTAAGAGGTAGCCAGTTGGAATTTTCACAGAATATGTGTTACTACGGCGAATTACCTAAAAAATAATAAAATTTGAAAAATAAGGGACGTCTCCATACAACGAACGCGTTTTTTTTTGTTTATGCTCTATCGTACAAAATGGTAATACGTACAGGGATCAAATGTGACGTGACTGTGGGACTTATTATAATATTCTAACGACAAATTAAAAAAGCTAGTCCGACTCGCACTTGGCCGGTTTTACTAATAAAGCAACGAAAATGGAAATGTTTTTTTAAACTCCATAGAGCCGTATTGCCGTCGAAATTTTTGTGGGCATGATAGAGACCAAGTTAACTGCTGCAACTGCTTTCATTGCAGGCAATCCTCCTTTTATTAGGGTTATGTTTTGTATTTCTCGTTATCAAAGACTAGCAATGTCCGCGGCTACGTTCGCGTGGTTAACGGATTAGCTTATAGCCTATTGTTGAAATCGTATAAGTATTTACCACCTACATATAATACAAACTGCGGCGAAGCTCAAAAGGAGGGTAATGTGTTTGGCTCGTATGTATATCAGTATGTGTGTATATAATATGTAAGTATGTCCAATTGTATTTTCCTTCATAAGAAAAGTAATATCTCAATCGATGCGTCGTATTTGCGCGAGTGTCGTAGGTTATAAACGAATTCAGTATAAAGCAAAAAGAAATAACATAATCAGTAGTGACGGTGAATCTATACTAATATTAAAAAACTGAAATAAAAATAACCAACAACCCGACTGCTGAGTTATCATCACCATCATCAGCCATTTGACGCCCACTGCAGGACATAGGCCTCCTTCGTAGTTTTCATAACCATGAGGGATTTGGCCCTGTTCTGTGGTTTTGCCATAATCGCCACGCTTGGCAGACGGTTTGGCGTTCGCAGTATGCGGTTGGAATTTCAGGAAGACGCTGCTGCCCGTCTTCTAGTAACTGATTTCCTTAGTCACCTTCAACGACATCCCCGGAAGGAAATGGAGTGACGCTATTCTTAATCCGGCGCCACATGGAAGACTGCTAAGTACGTATTAACTACTAAGCAGGCGAGACTCAAATTCAATAATGTAACTCATTGCGAGGAACCTTGGTTGGTAGGAGCGCCTGCTTAGTAGTAAATGTCCAACAGTCAGGTTGTTGGTTAGTTTTTATTTCAGTTTTTTAATATTAGTATAGATTCACCGTCACCACTGATTATGTTAACAATCCAATTAGGGTGGATTGCCAAAATGCATTGGAATTTCTATTAGTAATAGGATTAAAAACTTTATTGTAGACTAGCTGACCCGACAAATGTTTTTTTGCCACATTAATTAGCCTACGATCTATTCTTGGACCTACCAAATACACACAAAAATGTCATAAAAATCGGTGAAGCCGTATCGGAGGATTTCGATAACAAACACTGTGACACGAGATTTTTATATCATCATCAGCCATTTTTACGCCCAACTGCAGGACACATGCCTCCCTCATGGTTTTCCCTAACCATAAAGGGTTTTGCCATAATCGCCACGCTTGGCAGGCGGGTTGGAATCTCAGGAAGACGCTGCTGCCCGTCTCCTGGTAATTGATTTCCTTAGTCGCCTTCTACGACATCCACGGAATGAAATGGAGTGACGCTATTCTTAATCCGGCGCCACACAGATTTTTATATATTAGAAGATTAAAATTACTTTCTTGTGTGCAGTAAAGTGTTCACTCACTGGGTATTTATCGCAGGCGGTCAATATTGTTAAAATTGAGTTTTATTTCTCTCGTATGTCGTGCAGAGACTGCTAAATCTCGTACCAATACGAGATTTCTCGTAGTGACCTACAATTAGTGATGCAGTTTTTCTTCAAAATGTTATGATTCCCCTTGAGATAAATAATTACTACCGTCGTGTTAATAGTTACTATTCACTAAGCGTGCAAACAGCTGAGGTAGTAAATTATTGGCGTTGAAATTGTCCTCCACGGTTGTGAGTTTTCGTTTTTCAAAATGAGAATTAGGTAACCTTTTTTTTCTTGTCTAACTTTTTTTGGCCTCTCCTGCAGGACGGATGAGCAAGGGATCGGCGTCAAAGTGTACGAGGGGCTGGTGACCTTCATGGAGGTGCTGGTGCTGCTGGTAAAGATGTTCGTCTCCTGGGTCTACGCCATCTACAAGTTCTTCGTGCCGCCAGAGCCTAAGGACGTGAAGGGAGAGGTTGTACTTGTAAGTAAAAATCCCACCTAAACGTAAATGTAAACAAACTATTCTCTGACAGAGACGAGCAACCGACGACGCGAGCTCCGTCTCTACTCACCGTGATTAAGCTTTGCGAATCAGAGCAAAACCTGCTCGGACTCTTCTGACAAAAAATCAAGAAAGTGAATTCGGAATTAAGCTAATAATGTGTTAACAAACTGGCCATCTTCTCGTCTCAAACAGATAGGTACATGATAATATGTACGAGTAGGTATTCACCAAGTTCCGGTCTTCACTGAATCCGTGGTGTTTTGATAAACATGGAGTCTCTCTCTTTTGCTATCTCTTTCGAGAGCCTTTTATGAGGAAATAATTAGTACACCTCTATATTTCTTACCAATGTCATAGAATTGAGAAAGGAATGTTGGAGGATGAAGGAAATATAAATTGTCATTTCCACTATTTAGACTTGCAAAAGTTAACACATCCTTTATGGAGCACTGTATAAGGTTCTACAACAAAATTCCTCAAGATATATTAGAGTTACCTCCAACGCGATTTAAAAAATGTGTTAAGCACATTCTGTGCAAAAAGGCTTACTATAACATCAAGGATTATTTAGAAGACAAAGATGTTTGGCATTAAACAGTAGA
Organism: Yponomeuta evonymella; assembly: GCA_963969515.1. Lineage (NCBI taxonomy): Eukaryota > Metazoa > Arthropoda > Insecta > Lepidoptera > Yponomeutidae > Yponomeuta > Yponomeuta evonymella. Next base: position 20,165,516 of record OZ018343.1, on the reverse strand, counting down.
TTAATATTATTTAAAGGACGATTGTGACTAGTGTTCAACACATTCATGACTAATATTTTAAGTTGAAAACTCTGTTAATTAAGTTAAAACGTGTTTTGAAAAGAATAAATGTGGAGTTTCTTTGTTAGCTTCTTCTCCACATAATCCATTAATTGTGAAACTAACAACTTTGACGTTCATTAAGTAAACATTCTGTTTTTACAATGAATAAAAATATTTTAATTGAATTGAATTGAATTGAAAAAGAAAAAGGCCGAGGTGCTGACGTTTTTTTATGTTACAATAAAGGTTGATGTAAATACTGTAGACTGTCGAATTTTAAATGTCGTTAAGCAAGGTCCTGATAATTAATTCGTTTTTAGGGTTCCGTAGTCAACAAGAAACCTTTATAGTTTCGCCATGTCCGTCCGTCGGTCTGTCTGTCTGCGGCTTTGCTCAGAGACGATCATTACTAGAGAGCTGAAATTTGGCACAGATACAGATATTAGTCACGCCGACAAACGATAGAAAAAAAATAACCATTTTTAGGGTTCCGTACCCGAAGGGTTCCAAACGGGACCCTTTTACTAAAACTTCACTGTCCGTCTGTCTGTTTGGTTGTCTGTCACCAAGGTGAACCGTGATAGTTAGGCCGTTGAAATTTTCACTGATCACGTACGCCGCTATGACAATAAATACTAATAACAGAATGAAATAAATCTTTAAGGGGGGCTCCCATACAACAAAGGTATTTTTTTGCCGTTTTTTGCACTTCAAAAATAAATAATTAAATTAAAACAAGATAAATGGGCTCCCATATAACAAACGTAATTTTTTACAAGTTAACGACTAGTAGGTGACCAACTTCTAAAAGGAAAACTTCGTACAAATTCCACTGAAAATGACTGATGAGGTTGTTAGTTCTGTAAAGCAGGTTAAAAACCTGCCCTCTACGGAACCTTACTATGCGCCTGTCCCGACACGCACTTGCCCGATTTTTTTGGATACAAAGTCATCTAAGTTAAGCAGGGCCCCAATAATGAATTCGTTTTTAGCATACAAAGTCACACTAAGTCAATGACTCCATTTGTATGGAAATCTGTTTTATACATTTTCAGTATTTTGTGCTAAAATTTTAGCTTTGCAAAAAAGTAGGTAATCTGTCTCCAGTTCCTATTGCGCGTGCGCTGTCTGTGTCTTTCAAATTCGTTTTCCAAAACCTTTCTTCTTTCCATAAACCTTGGGAAATTATTTGGTACAATTCTGCAATATAACATAACATAAACGCCTGTATTCCAGAGGGGTAGGCAGAAATCAGGGACTGCCACTTGCCACGATCCTGACGACTTTAAACTTTAATACGTATATCTTATGCAGTTGATTTCCCAGGTATGGTTCTTTTGGAGAAGGCTTAGCAAATGAACACCCGATATAATGTTGCACAAGACCAGACATCATGAATGGCCTTTAAATCTACTACAGATGATTTATGTATTGATATTAGACTTACATAATTATCTATTTCTATTTTATCATCACGTTACAGGCTAAGGTCAACTAATCTAGTTAGTTGACCTTAGCTCTAGTAGGACAGGTTTGTTTCAGAAAGCCGGTACTTCGAGATTGCATTTTTCTTAACGTTATTACATTCACGCCGGATCTACCTATCTAGTATGTAAAACTACATACGATGTAGGTACGGAAATATATTTTATTTGTCTGGATTCATGACCAGCACGTACATTTTGGGCACCAACTCCAAATTATACTTCTACAATACCTACATGTATACATACTTCTAATTATTTAAATTATCTCAAACTTTTTAGTGCTGTAGTGTTCCGACGTCGGATTTATTTTTTATTTAAAGGCACTTTACAAAAATATCTCGACACAAACTCGAATCTATTAAAACCATTAGTAGCCAGCCTGAGCGGCGCGTGTGTGCCGCGGGTCCGCGGGTAATTTTTCTCATAGACGCAGTGGCGTTAATTCTTCGCGCATTTTTTAACAAAATTCCTTACAAGATTTCTCAACTCAATATTTTTTTATTTACGTCTTTACTTAAAAGTTATAGTCTGAATAGATGCCATTTTCAATTACTAATTACATAACCGCGGGTTTCAATCCACCCACATTTCACCGTGTATATGGGGGTTTCCTTATACTCTGTATTAAGTAAAGTTATGTCATATGCTCCCGCAGATTACCGGCGCGGGACATGGTATGGGCCGCGAGATGGCGCTACGGTTCGGCGCTCTAGGTGCCACCGTTATCTGTGTGGATATCAACGCCGCTGGCAACCAGGAGACATTAGATATGGTCAAGGAGGGGAAGGGATCTGCGCATCGCTTTGAGTGAGTCGTTTAATTAAACAATGCAATAATGCTGCTGCCAACCAGGAAACACTGAAAATGGTCACAAGGAAAAGTCCCGCGCACTGCTAGGCATCAGTCGACGACGGTCAGTTAGTAAGTAATTTTGGAGCAAATAAGGGAAGAAAGGTGGCCTGTGGCAGGCATTAAATCACATTTTAAAAGAAAATTTGCCGTTCATAACTTTTTGCGATTCAAAGTTATCCCCACAGTAAATTCTATTTGTATTGACGAGGAGAATCCCCAACTTATGGAGATTTTGTTACACCTTGCATAAACTGTCAAATGCACATTACAAGTGATAAGTACAGTGTGGTGTGATTTGAGTGCTAACAATAGCGAACAGGTTGCATATACTCAACAAAACGATTATGAAGAACTTGAAAAAAAACTTGTCGAGATCAAAATATCAAGGTACCTACTCGTAATACACACAGATCCTAGAACGATTTTTTGTTCGACGGGCGCAATTTAATACATTATTACTTACTAGTAAACCAGATTTGCTCTTGAAACATAATTTTAAATTACTGCGGTATCACGTCTGTTTACCGTGCCGAAGATCGTGGGTTCGATTCCCACTGGGGGCCTCCCCAGGGATATTTGACAAATGGCGGCCGCCTCTTTTCACAGGGAACTCTCTGTTCAGAAAGTTGAGACTGATGTACATACATTTTTCGTCTTTCCCAAGGTGCGACGTGACGGACCGCGTTGCCATCGTAGCTATGGCGGAGCGCGTACGCAAGGAGGTCGGCGAAGTCACGATGCTGGTCAACAACGCTGGCATCATGCCTTGCAAACCGCTGCATCAGCACTCCGAGAAGGAGATTCGGACCTTGTTCGATGTCAACGTCATGGCGCATCTCTGGGTGAGAGATTCGTCCAATCAGCTCGGCTAGATTAACGTGCACCTTTCTGTGGGTATGGAGTTTGGTTTACATTAGCGCTGAGCCGTGAGACTACTCAAGCAGGGTTCGAGATGTGGATGTGCAAAAATGTGTCCGCGTAAAGTAGCTTGTGAACGGTCTTCAGAATTTTTGCTCTAAGCTAAATAGCCTCCAAAATAGCGTTAGCACCCATGAACTGCTAGGAAAAAAGGTCGACTTACTTTATTTAACTAACCCTTAATACAACCTTAGCAAGTACAGAGTGCTTTTTAAAGAGCGGCTCGTGAAATTTTTGCATACAACTTTTTTCCATTACTGTGGTTGGTGAAATTATTATCATACGACGCTAACTTAGCGGCATACAGATTAACAAAAAAATACATTACCTTCAGCGCTGAGAGCTGAGCACAATGCTGAGTCAGGTGCCTTTTGTGACACACCACAGGATGCACTCTGGCGCTCTGACTTTGTCTTGTATTATTTTGTATTTATGTGACTTGTTTTTCCTTTGTTCTTGTTTATGTTACTTGTTATGCCTTTTTTCTTGTGATGTGTTAATTTGTCCCAATAAATGTCTTTCTTCTTCTTCTAATGCTTACAAAAAGCATTAATCAAATGCGCACCATAACTTCGACAGCTCCTGCAAGCATTCCTCCCGGCCATGATGGAGCGCAACCACGGCCACATAGTCGCCATGTCGTCCATGGCGGGCGTTGTCGGTCTCCGCAACCTGGTGCCCTACTGCGCCTCCAAGTTTGCAGTCCGTGGTCTTATGGAGGCTCTTCATGAGGAATTACGCGAGGACCCAAGGAACTTCAGCGGGGTAAGCATATATTTACTTCGGAAAAAAGCAATATTAATACTGTGCCATATAGATCTCCGCCAGAGCCATCTTGTAGTCAAATTACTATACAACAATAACTGCCTACGACCACGTAGGCGATTACAAAATCATCATCAGCATCATTCAGCCACAAGAAGTCCCCTGCTGGACAAAGGCCTCCTCCATAGATTTCCAAAAAGGCCGGTTGGAAGCGGCTCGCATCCAGCGTCTTCCTGCCACTTGGATGAGGTCATCTGTCCATCTTGTGGCTGGTCGACCTACGTTGCGCTTGCCGATATGTGGTCTCCATTCGAGAACTTTTCGGCCCCATCGGCCATCAGTTCTGCGTGTTATGTGCCCTTCCCACTGCCACTTCAACTTACTAATCCGCTGGGCTATGTCGACGACTTTCGTTCGTCTACGGATCTCATCATTTCTGATTCGATCTCGTAGAGAAATTCCGAGCATAGCCCTTTCCATAGCTCGTTGCGTGACCTTGAGCCTTCTTATGAGGCCCATAGTGAGAGACGTTTCAGTGCCATAAGTCACTATTACAAAATACTCTTTACGAACGCTGTTATACTTGTTACAGACAAGTTGTCACGTATTCTAAGGCATTTGAGGTTTCCGCAACCAACTGCTCTACTGTGCCTCGTAGTATTACCGTATGTGGTCGCACAAAGGCTCTAGATGAAGAATTAAGTGAGAACCTAAGAGCCTTCAGCGAACTAAGCTAATTAGGAACAAAAAAAATATTCTCTGCAATATAGAACACAGCCAGCGCCATCTAGGTATCAACTTATAGAAATCATTTCAGCGATGCTGCACCCAATGTTAAAGGGGAAGTTGATGCTTCCACTTTTTTCAGCACAATTCCTGCGTTAGCGGCAATCTTCCACACAACTTCTAGCAGCCCTTTATGCTAAGGCTAATTAACAATTGTCCCCGTTTGATAAATCAGTCCTGTGCGATTTATGATAGTTCAAACCTGCGTGTATACTCGAAGATCTAGCTTCCCGCTAACCACTATGGTCAATTTGACTTTGAAATCGAAACGCTAACACTAGAAAACAATAATGGTTTTTCTAAGACTACAGAATATCATAATGTAAGGTTCACCGTTCACATTATAAAAAAAATCAACGTTACCCCTTCGCGTTACAGATCAAATTCACAGTCATCTACCCCTATATTGTGGACACGGGCCTATGCAAGAACCCCAAGATCAAGTTCCCGACGCTCATGAAGATCGTCACGCCCCAGGAAGCCGCCGACAAGATCTTGGACGCGGTCAGGAGGAACTATCAGGAGATCAGCATCCCCAGCCCGCTGTATTACATTAACCAGGTAAGACTGCCAAAGCAAACGAATATTATATACCGACTGCCACAGCAAACGAGTATTATATATGTATGTGTACCGCGCGTATTTATGTATGTACCTTTGTGTATCTTTGTATTCGTGACGGATCATTTTAGCAGTGTCGAAGCACAGTTTGAAGTATGAACTGTCGGTATATTACGCGCAGCAAATCCTAAACGATTTCAATAGCCTAACTGTCAAGTTCCATACAAATTGCTTTCGCAAACGTCAGGATTCCGACAGGATTAGTGGTCATAATTAAGTGCCTGTCCTATTTTATCATCATCATCATCAGCCATTTGACGCCCACTGCAGGACAGGCCTCCTTCGTGGTTTTCATGTTCTATTTAATCGACTTCAATAAAACAAAGTGGTTATCAGTTCGTCTGTACATTTTTTTTCCAACTATAATTCCTTACTACGTTGTCCGATTTTATTCATTCTTATTTTTAGAAACCTCATGTAGTCCCATAATTCGGTCAAGATGTGTTCCATGAAAATTGATCTTCCATAACAATATCATCAAACTCTTTAACTTGCAAAGAGATCTTCACGGTATTACGGACACAATCATACTGCGATAAAGAATACCGTCAACGTCATCTAGCGATAAAATTGGCAAATCATAGTTTCTGTTTAGTTCGTATTTTGGAGTCGGTTTTTTCTTGTTGTGTTATAAAGCCTGATTTGGGAGCGGCACGCTCTACCGCACACTAAACACAGAAAATCAGGGGTTTGAACTTCAGTTCGGGGTTGATGCCTCTTCTTTCGGATAGTAAGGCATAGTAAGGCGCACCATGCCTCGTCGCAAATCTTGCGTCGCGGTCCAACATGTCGTTTGCCAAAGTCGCGATTAGTTTTATGAGATATATATAATTATTTGTGGAATATCAGTAAATATATTATATTATTAAGAAAATAATTATGCTATTATAAACATAAGAAAAAAATTATGTGTTTGGCCCCAATCGCCGAATACTTGTTAAAAATTTGGCCTTTGGCGGAATTACCGTGCAAAGGCACCTTTGACAAAAAGGATATTTTTAGGATACGCACTTTTGACACGTGTAATTTGACCAAAGGCACCATTGACAAAAAGGATATTTTGATGAAACGCACTTTTGACACGTGTAATTTGACCAAAGGCACCATAGGCGGAAACGGAAAATCGTCCGAATGGTCTCGCTCCGATAATTATTTACGTATTTGTTTGAGGCAATGCCCATATGCAGCGATGTTTCTTAAATGCACGATTCCCGAAATACCCTAATTAGAGTTTGTGTTTTACAAACACTTTGCTTCTGTCTTCTCAGTTTTATATTTTTATTTCGTTGTAATATAATTTAATTAAAATAAAAAATAAAATAAAAATAAAAATTACATTTATTGCCAGAAAATTGTTATTACAATTAAATTCGTGCTTTATTTCGTGCGCTACCAATGCCGCATCCTTCAGTAAATACGGGTATTTTATTGCTGACAGAGACTTTAAGACATTTTCGACTACCCCTCCGGGATGCAGGCTTGAGGCGTGAGTTTATGTTGTGTAATGCTACGCTACTTTAATGTTTTTTCTTGTTTCTTCCAGTATCTTCGAGTGTTGCCCCGCACAGTGCCACTCCATTTGAAAGATTTCCTGGACTCTGGGCTTGAAGCACAGCCTTGAGAATAAACTAGATTAAAAAATATTATAAAAAAAAAATTGGTGCGGAATGCTTTGACAGCGAGTTCTTGGCTGAGCTTCAAGATTTGTAACATTTTTTTTTTCAAAAGATTGTTGTTTGTTTTTCTATAGTGTTTTTTTTTATTATTTTGATTGAATTCTGCCTATAAATCAATATTTTTCGATGCTACATGTTTATTAAACGGGTAGGTATTGATACGGTGTGCCATCTTCTTACGAACTTTATCTTAATAGAATGACATCACAAAATAATAATATCTATATATTTTTCAATATTACTAAAATAAAAAAATACATTTACTGAATAAATATGACATAGTCAGGGGCAATAAAATAGAACTGAAGTTTTTATTTGGAAAAAGGTAGACTTCTTTCCTAACTATCGGAGTTAGGTAAAAACGAACATTTGTGATTTGACTAGGTAGATTGTAACATTAGTTAATAAGGACATAAGCCATTAAAATTAAAGCTTAGGTTATAAATATTTTTAATGGGAGGTTTGAAATAAAAAAACATGTTTTTTATCATGCAGTTTCGCTTGAACATTCCTTTTATGACCCTTTAACTATTCTTCAATTTAAAACGCAAATTAGTACTTCGCAATAACAACACGCAACAGCGTTAAGGGGCTGAGCAGTGGTGCGAAACAAAAGAAAGTAGTGTATTTTTCTCTATTTATTATTTCAATTATTACACATTGGTTAGTTTTTTTTTTTGTTAGGATGTTATACATTTTGATAGAACAGTCTCCTAACACACATATTAAACATTGTCCTATGGACTTATTTTTTTGGCTTTCCTTTTCTACAAGATTAAAATTCTAGATAAGTACAGTAATTATTTTACAATTAAGTTTGGTTATTACTTTCTATGACCGGTTATTACGAATTAAAATCGATGTATCGTTTTGACTCCATACCTACCTATATGTTGCAGTCAAAGCGATAAATCCGATTTTTAGCATAGATCGCCGTTTCAGCCAACTTTTAGTTAGCTAATTTCAACGTGACATTTCGTGTACCAACTTTGTACGATTGCGTAACCATTACCGAGCTTCATAATAATAGGGGTTAAAGTATGAAATTGCCGTTTTATTGCAATAGGTTCTTTGAATTGACATAGAATCTTCATGGTTTGAGGTTTTCGAATGAAACTTTTTTCAAATGGTTTCTACGATGTTCTTTTTTTAAAAAATGTGAAACATTTGAATATCGACTTTCAATTGTTTTTGTTATTCAATTTAGACAAGAAAGATGGATACTGCGAAAATTCGAGTGATTATGAGGCACCCATTTTTCGTATTTTTTTATTTTATTGATTTGACGCAAGTGAGTCAATATTGTGGGTAAGGTAACGTTAAACCATGCCGCTAATTCCTGGGTAGTTTGACTAGGGTCGGCTTCCACTATCTCTCTTAATTCATCGTTATTCACCTGTGTGGGCGGTCTTCCTCGTGGCTCGTTCTTTAAGTCGAAATTTCCATCACGAAAGCGTTTAAACCAAAATCGCACGGTGCGTTCATTAGTAGATCCCTCTCCAAACGCAGCATTGATATTGCGGGCTGTTTCTGCCGCGTTAGTTCCGCGTCGGAACTCGTATTCAAAAATCACTCGAATTTTCGCAGTATCCATCTTTCTTGTCTAAATTGAATAACAAAAACAATTGAAAGTCGATATTCAAATGTTTCACATTTTTTAAAAAAAGAACATCATAGAAACCATTTGAAAAAAGTTTCATTCGAAAACCTCAAACCATGAAGATTCTATGTCAATTCAAAGAACCTATTGCAATAAAACGGCAATTTCATACTTTAACCCCTAATACTACAATTCAATGTTTATTATGACAATTCGATGTACATTGCGTAACAAAGTCTTCCTACTCGTTATTATGAGTTAACCAACTCTGCAATGTGCATCGAATTATCATAGTAAACAATGATTTGTAATTTTATGAAACAGGCGCCTGTAGACGTGGTAAAAGGTTACAAGGGCCCGGTGTCGTAGGGGCGCAACGAATCAAAGTAAAATAATCCTTAAGGCTGTTGTTACGTCGGGCATGCTGTCTTGCTCGTACAATCTAACATTTTAAGTGATTGTAATAAAATGATTGTACCCTTTTGATAAATTCGGTCTGAGGGTTCGATAGATAATAAAATTACGGACATATAAAATACATTTTTGTTGTCCTTGCTTAGTTTTTAATAAAGAAAAGTTTTTTCTAAAATTATAAATTTTAGTACCATACTCTCAATGTTTTTTTTTATTGAGAAGATACTAAAATAAATAATTTTAATAAAAAATAAGAACAAATAATGTCTTGAATATCCGCAATTTTATTAAATATCCAACCCTCACACCACATTTATCAAAAGTATAATAAATTTATTACAATCACTATAAATGTTAAATTGTGCGAGCGGGACAGCGTGCCCGACGTAACAGAAGCCTTGAAATCGCTCTAAAACTTCATTATTGAGTAAATGCTTACTTTCTAAAGCTTTTAGGTACCAATTAGACATTTACTGAAAATAAAATAACAGATCAACCGCCGGTTTCTGTGGTCAGATTTTCTTTACCTACCTAAATATACACTTCCAGAGCTGGAATTAATTTGTATTTTCTTGAAATAAACTGTTTACATTTTAATGTTTATCTCAAAAAATAGGGAGACACCGACTATTTGCGCTAAGTAGGTTGTCCACAATAATACTTCGAATCATTCCATACCTACGATTTCTTAGCGTAAGGCAATTAATTCCCGATTTCACCGACTTTTAAGGCCAACTTAACCCGCTTCAAGAGCTAGGTACTTGATTGAGTTATTTTGGTTTCCCGTCTCTTGGATTCGGAGGATTAAATAGCCAAAAACGTTTAACGTCTGAATAAAATAATGTTTTTTAATTTCAAAAATGTCCCGATTTAGGTGAGTATAAATGGCTGTAGATCCTAAGAATAAATTGCTATTACTATTAGGTAAGTACTGACATTTCTGTTTGTCACTTTTTCTACAAATATAACTTTTATTAGTTATGCTAGTTAACACAAAAGACGTATTCGTATGCGGTGCTGTGCATGTAATCTAATATTGTATTCTGAAATAATAGGAGTTAAAGTATGAAATTGCCGTTTTATTGCAATAGGTTCTTTGAATTGACATATAATCTTCATGGTTTGAGGTTTTCGAATGAAACTTTTTTCAAATGGTTTCTATGATTTTCTTTTTTTAAAAAATGTTAAACATTTGAATATCGACTTTCAATTGTTTTTGTTATTCAATTTAGACAAGAAAGATGGATACTGCGAAAATTCGAGTGATTATGAGGTACCCATTTTTCGTATTTTTTTATTTTATAAAAAAATACGAAAATAGGGGTTCCGTACCATTATCTATACAACATTAGACACAAAGATAAAAAAACAGCAAAAAAAACACGTTTGTTGTATGGGAGCTCCCTTAAATAAATATTTTATTTTGTTTTTTGAAATACATAATCTGTGAAAATTTCAACTCTCTAGCTATCACGGTTCTTGAGATACAGCCTGGTAACAGACAGACGGACGGACGGACGGACAGACAGACAGCGAAGTCTTAGTAATATGGTCCCGTTTTTACCCTTTGGGTACGGAACCCTAAAAAGTACCTAATAAATTAAACACGTTAGGAAGTCCTCTAATAATAGGGGTTCATACTTTTTCTTGATGGGACGGTTTGGGTTTGGTTGGTGAAACCGGGCATTATTTTACTATCCTGATCTTATTTATACTAAATATAGTTTTTAGATTACAGTAGGTATATTTTGGGATAAACATAGTCTAAGGAGGGTGAAGGGAATTATATACGTACAATAGCAAAGCTGTCCCTTTTTGAGACTAACATAACTTTTGCCAGTTGAATTATTCACTTATGAATATTACGTTAGTAACGTCTTTTAATTTACATAATTATACATTTACATTACATACTGCCTTGTAACGTCAATGTATATTTTGCAAATGTACCTAAATAAATAAATTTACTTAATCCTAGTTGATCTTTTATTTTTTTTATTTAATAAATGTATATTTAATTCAGACACACTTAAGCCAGTTTATGAATTGAGAATTTGAATAAGATATTAAGCATCGTTATAGCATCGTTTGTCTCGAGATTTCTTAATAAATCTGAATGGAAATAAGAATATTCTTTATTGCACATAAGTACTTATTGAAAATAATAATTCAATATTGACTATTAGTCGGGAGTATGGAGATCGCTTAACCGACTAAGTAGAGGTGTTGCTCGATCCAGGGATAACCTGAAAAGATGGATAATCCTGCCTGAAGATGCAGAAATCTCGTGCCGATGTGAAGCTGCACAAACTACATCGCATTGTTATGTCTGCCCTGAAGCTCCACTGTGCAGCTGTGAAGCGGGATCTCATGAAGGCTTCACCCAGCGCAAAGAGGGCTTTTCAATGACAGCTGTCAGTTAAGTTTCATGAACAAAAACTAGGTTTCGCTGCAAGGAGAACAAATGTCATTATACGTTTTAAATGTTGCACATGGTTATTAATCTGTGATAATTTATACATCTCTGCTCTCGTCAACGAAACAAGCAAGCAACATGACAGAAACCACAGAGAAGGTGAGTCGACGCTCTGGACACGAAAGAAGAATATTGAATATTCATATTCTCAATTTAAAACCCGGTGACTAGTAACTCTTGATGATACGAGATGCTCATAATTAATGCTTCTTCATAATTTATTTAAGTATATATAATAATTGACAACCGAGACATGGGCAGTGCTCGAGTCTCTCCAGCGTTGCCGTATTGACTATCGGTATATCGAGGTGCTGAAGTGCTTGTACAACAGCGCCACCATGTCGGTCCGAGTACAGGAGCAGAATTCGGAGGCAATTCCATTGAGAAGAGGCGTGAGACAGGGAGACGTTATCTCTCCGAAACTGTTCACGAACGCACTGGAAGATGCCTTCAAGCTTCTGGAATGGCAGGGACGCGGCATCAATATCAATGGCGAGTACATCACGCACCTTCGATTTGCCGACGATATAGTAGTCATGGCAGAGACGATGGAAGACCTCGGCATAATGCTCGACGACCTCAGTCGAGTTTCCCAACGTGTGGGCCTTAAAATGAACATGGACAAAACGAAGGTCATGTCGAACGCTCGTGTTGTGCCCACCCCAATAACATTGGGGAACACGACTCTCGAAGTTGTAGACGAATACGTCTACTTAGGACAAACAATCCGACTAGGCCGGTCTAACTTCGTGAAAGAGGTCAATCGTCGAATCCAACTCGGCTGGGCAGCTTTCGGGAAACTTAGAAAAGTCTTTTCGTCTAATATACCTCAATCGCTCAAGACAAAATTATACAACCAGTGTGTGTTACCAGTGATGACTTATGGCACTGAAACGTGGTCTCTCACTATGGGCCTCATAAGAAGGCTCAAGGTCACGCAACGAGCTATGGAAAGGGCTATGCTCGGAATTTCTCTACGAGATCGAATCAGAAATGATGAGATCCGTAGACGAACGAAAGTCGTCGACATAGCTCAGCGGATTAGTAAGTTGAAGTGGCAGTGGGCGGGGCACATAGCACGAAGAACTGATGGCCGATGGGGCCGAAAAGTTCTCGAATGGAGACCACATATCGGCAAGCGCAGCGTGGGACGACCAGCCACAAGATGGACAGATGACGTCATTCAAGTGGCAGGAAGACGCTGGATGCAGGCCGCTTCCAACCGGTCTTTTTGGAAATCCATGGAGGAGGCCTATGTCCAGCAGTGGACTTCTTGTGGCTGAATGATGATGATGATGAATAATTGACATGATTTTTTACGCAATTACAAAATCAATGTGGAACCTACCTATTTACTTAGTTATTTAGGTATCATCATTATTTATTATACCTATACAAGTATTACCTACCCTTAAATATGTAAATGTCCTTCGATAAGTGTTTTATATGTACATAAGTACCATAAAACCGTTAATCGAGACAATGAAGTAGTTTTTATGGTCGATCTACGTACTACGTACTTAGAAGCAAATAAATACCTATAATGACTAGGTCTCATCAAGTCTTTACTACATACTCGTATTAACAAGGGTTTTGTTGTATTAAATAGATGTTTATTAAGATCAGGAACACGCTTCGCTTCTTCACTAATTAAGTTGGTTTTTATTTTACGATATATTTTACTTCCTTAAGTAGGTAGGTTTTTCGAAGTAACTCTAATTTTTATTTTCTATTAAGTATAATTTGCCGCATAAGATTTATATGCCTACATAACACATTTCGCATCTATCTAAATACATAACTATACCATAAAGGTACCTGAAGCTCTTAAGAATGGAGATGATATTTTTAAATGAAAATTATGAAATTATACTTATATAATTTTCATTTTAAAATGTCATTATAAAGAATTGTAGTCTTATTTAATTTCAATCATTTTTAAGTAAGTACCTATGCATTTATCGTATAAATATTATCACGAAGTTTTGCTGAGCAAGCATTATGGTAGACTTAAACCTAAATATGAGCATAACATAATATTTACAAGGGTTTAAAAATAAGTACTATAATTTTCCTAGCATACATTCTACGCACCATACACCTTCATACACCACTTTTTTGTGGCACACAATGATAACGATACTAAAAGTCAATATTAGATAGGTACCTACAGATATCTCAATGATCCCATAGCTGCCAAATTCCATTTAGGTGTGAAAAAGCCGCCGTCTCTTTAATTTTATTTTATAAGTTGATTTCTTAATGTAGCTATTCAAAATGTAGGCACCTACTGTTATGTCAGCTGCTACGCCTAGAAATCAACAAAAATGTATTTCAAGGTACCTAAATAATTGACACTCTGTTGAACGTCAACATACAATTTTAGCCGCTGCCTTCGGGTCGATTTGTAGTGGAGAAAAATACAGCGAAAAAAACTCCACTCTGACCATCTTTTCTTAAAAATATGATATACTTACAACACAATACTTTTTTTCCCTGAGAGAGCAAAGTGGTTTATTTAAGACCAACCGGGTCTGAGATCGAACGTCAACGAAGAATTATGTCTAGAGGTAGTGTTCACGAAAGTTCTAGATCGAAATGGGTCTAGCATCAGATGGGTAGGCAAAATAAGTATGTATTTTATTTCCCTATAAGTACCTAGAACCTTAAAAATACCAAGTTTATCTACTAGCATTTAAATGCGTATATTGTCTAAGTATTTTTTTAAATATGAAAGTGCCATAGTTTCATAAAAAAATACTCCAACATTTTCTGTCAAAAACGTCAGAGCCTACGGTTTATACCAAGACTCATTAAAAATTATATTTACCTACATTAGGTTAAGGAAATTTCTACAACGCATCGTATTGTCTTTAAAAGTAAACCTTCTGTAATTAAATTTCTCTGTAGCAATAGCTCTCCAAGATCGGTAATCATAGAGACACAGGTATCTACTTGGCTTGGCCCAGTTCGGCTGTCCCAAAAATAAAAAAAAATAAGGAACATTTTTTTTCAAAACCGTGTTAAGTCCACTATTGGTTACTAGTTGGTTCCAGTAACCAATAGTGGAAATATCTCGGTGTGTTTATTTTTGGGACAGCCGAACTGGGCCAAGCCAAGTAGATACCGTACCACTAAACACAAAAAAAAGTACCACTAGTTCTATTCTCGAGCTGTTCGATTGAAATAGAACAAACGGGAAAAAATCTAACTAGTTCTATCATCGAACTGTCCAATAGCACTAGTGGGAATGATCCTTCAATAGGTACCTTAAATATATTTCAATTTCAATAAAGATGTTTGTAATTTGTAATTTATAATCCCGAAAAGTCTCCAAATTGTAGAACCGACGCCAGAGATCAGTCTAGATTTTTCTAGAATATATCGACGTCCTTCAGATGCTGGTAGTTACGGTCCCAGTAGCCGCCGTTGTAGAGCCAATCCTCCTGCTTAGTATACGGGTTCGTGCCTTGGCTGAACCATCTGCGGAGAAAAAACAGCGTTAATGCGACGCGGGAATGTTTAGGCCAAGTCCTAAATCACCACCAGTTCTGCTTGGTGGTTCACCGCTAAGGAGAGTCACAGAGTTTAAATATCTGGGCCACTGGGTCACGGAGGACCTGTCTGATGATTTAGACATAGAGAGGGAGCGCAGGGCGCTGGCCGTTCGTTGCAATATGCTGGCCCGCAGGTTTGCTCGATGCTCGCGAGAAGCAAAAATTACATTATTTAAGGCATATTGCCAATCTTTTTACACCAGCAGCCTGTGGGTCAAGTATACGCATAACAATGGCTTTAGGGTGCTACTGGGGCTGCCACGTTTTTGTAGTGCGTCGGGAATGTTCGCAGAAGCTCGAACAGATGGCTTCCACGCCATTATGCGCAATAGAGTGGCATCCTTAATGCGTAGAGTGCGGGGCAGCACCAGTGGTCCCCTGAAGGTCATTGCCAACCGTGTAGACGGTCTTATACTGAGGCACTGGGTGGGGCTGCACGTTGTGGCTCCCAGCCCCGCCGTAAGATAGGTAACCGTCGCTGTCTCTCGCACCCTCCACATTAATTTTAAGTGATTAGTTAAGTTTTATATATCTAACTCTTGTGATATATTTTTATTCATATCTTTGGTGTAAATGTATGTACTAACTTTTATATGGGTAAAGCCTGAAATAAACGATTTTATTATTTATTATTATTATTAGGATTCCTGCGGGACCAGCCCTCCTATTCCGTAACCATCCACTGTATTGGTAACAAAAAACGGACAAGTTTATTTATTTATTTAGGTTCACCTAATATGGGTACAGGCTAAATAGATTCGGACCTCCTAAAATCATAAATCTGGTTTGTCTCGAGGTCCTCGAGGTCTCGAGGGCAGGACTCCCTGCATCAATCACCACTAAACGATCACTCTCCGAGCAAAATTCGACTGCTTCCATTACTCTCTATCCAAAGATCCAAGAAGCTTATAAACCTAGTATCATACTTCCATCACCACCATTGTTCACCATTGTTTCATTGATTCTCGCATGAATCCTCTAAGAGATCACAGCGTTTACGATATCGTGCTTCTTTCATATTTTATGTCTCGCTTCTTGTGTGCAATAAAGAATATTCTTATCTTATCTTATCGTACCTGGGGTTCCAAGGGTCGCTGGACTTCTTGAGCACCTTCCGCGCAGTCCGTTGCTTCTCCTCCAGCCGGGTCTTCTCAGCGGCAGCACCGTCAATGTCCCCTTGCTCCAACAGACGCACGTCGGGCCGCAGCCGGCTATCAGTAGGGCACAGCTGGCCCTTCATGTCACGCTCTAACTCGTTCAGGGACATCGCGAATTCCGTGAACTGGTAGTACTGGAAGACCATGATTAGGTTTGATTTTGTTAGTGCGGATTCAAAGATTGAAATTAAGGGTCGCTTCCAGAAGCACGCTAAACCGATTTAAGTCGAAATTTTGACAGTTCTTCTATACATTATCTGTCAAAATGTCGACACAATTGAACTAAATCTCGGTTTACCGTGTTTCTGCAAGTTGTTTAAATCCCGAACACTACATGGTGTCGTACCAGGTAGGGAGCCCGATCGAGAAAATCGCCCACGGTGGCAAAAACACTAATGACCTGACTATGGTTGAAAGAAAATTATTGCCAGGGCATTGCATAGGTACTTACTTTCAAAGCGAGATTTGTGCCAAGCTGAACCAACCGACCATCATTGGTAAAAAGGTTTATCAGTGGATATCACTTCCACCATAAGATTCCTCAAGGAGGAACGAGCTCAAGATTTCCAGTTATTTATAAAAAGGGATAAAAAAGTTTCTAAAATATTTAACGCTTGGAATTCTTCGACTTGGCGACAACGTTTTTCAACGATGTTATAAATATAATATCTTAGCATTATACTACATGGGAATGATGAGAATGATTTGGAGTCAACGGAAGTTTTCTATAATTGAAAAAGAGGCATAGGGGTTTTTTGGTTTTTGACCTGAGCAAATCCACTCGAGCGTAAAGAACTAGTCCATGGGTGTATACCATTGGGTGCACAGAGATAAGGTAACGTTTCAGTATATCTACTTATGTTAAAGGTACTACCTGAGGGCTATTGCTAGGTCGAGGCGTGGCCTCCCAAAGCGTCGTTGAGTTGGCGATGTCGATGTTGTGCGAGTCATCTGGCTTCGGAACCTCGTCAGAATTCTCTGGCTCGTCTGACTGTGGAACAAAGAACCGAGAGCATCAATAAATTAAGTACCCGACTGCCTCGTTGGACTAGCCGTTAAGGCGCTTACTAACAAGATAGAGGTCGTGGGTTCGATTCCTACTGGGGACCGCCGTACATTTGTACAAGTGGCCTCTGAGTGTTTTCCCATGTTTGTAATGTCCTTACCTGGTTACCATAGCACAGGGTATCCGAGTTTGAGCCAGGTCAAGTGATTGTGTTGTGTTTAATTTATTATTATTATTTCCTATCAAAATCTAAAGATACCTGCAACAGTGCCGAAATATCGACTAGGTACTCGGATCTGTACAATAATCCTGATAAGAATCCTACAAGGATCTTACATTATTACTAGCTGACTCGGCAAACGTTGTTTTGAATACGACCTATTCTCAGACCTACCAAATATACAGAAAAAAAAACACAAAAATCGGTGAAGCCGTTTCGGAGGATTTTGATAACAAACAAACACGAGATTTTTAGTCTCGCTAAAATTCGAGAACGGCTGGACCGATTTGGCTATTTATTTATATTTGTGGAACTCCAGGAAAAGTAAGAACGGTAAGAACAAAAAAAAAGATAGATGTAGGTGATATGAAGTTCGAGGGTCATCCAGTTAATAATAATAATGATGATCAGTTACTCACGTCTTGTATGGACATAGACCGCAGAGCGCCGACCTTGAAGCTGTTAAGTTTGGCTAGCACCTTCTTGGGCGTATGCGCGGGCGTCTGCTGCGCGCTCGCTTCGTCGCTGCGCTCCTTGGCCCAGGCGTCGTACGCGGCCGCACTGCAGCACTTGATGTACTCCGTCCACTTGCCGTACAGGAAGCGGAGACGCTTTTTGCTGGCGAGAAGAGTTTGGTTTGAGCACTACGTTTGGTTACTGCCAGAGATGCACTTTCCTCCTAGACAACTTGACCCGGCATGCGTAGTATGACGACGCTAGTCGCGCGTTTTAAATGTCAAAAGTAGCGACGTTCCTGCTTCTATATTATGCGCACCAAATTCTAAACAATTTCAATCGTCTAACTGTCAAATTAGTATGGAATTTGACGGTAAGACTATTGGAATCGCTCAGGATTTAGTACGCATAATTAGGCCCCAGTACATTATAAGGTTCGAGTTCCACGGATCGATTATTGTCATTGCACATCAGACCTTCGTCTTTATTCCTATATTTTGTTTTATTCCTATATTCCTATAATGATTCCGTCGAATTAATCGAGTATTGAAGTTCTTGACGACTTCAAGCAAGAATGGGAGAAGATTGGTCTGCAAATTGTCCGTCGGACGTCCCAAATATCACAGGAAATACGCAGTGGAGAGGGACCTGTACGAGCTCCAGACGGAGGTAGCGCAAAACAGGGAAAAACAGCGACTTTTAATTGCGGAGGCCAGCCTGATTTTGGGTTGGTGAGCCAGCCACCATGAAATAACGAAAAGGACTCACCTTGGGTCAACAATGAACCCATCTACCCTATGCAGGTCTCTGTTGTTAAAGCCGGCGGGCTTGAAGGACAGGTTGGCTCTCAGCCCTGCGCCGCCGTGGCAGACCACCTCCATGTTCCCGTACTGCTCAATCCATAGTTTCCCAACGATCACGTTGTGGACGCAGCAGTTCACGTTACTCCAGGTGTAAGCTTCGCCCCATCTAATGAAAAGGTTTCAGAGTAGCTAAGTCTGGTATCAGGTAGGTACAGATCGGTGCTATAACTCATCGAGAGATCCAAATTCTACTTTGTGATTTGTTCGGTGGTCCAGTGGAAAGTGTACTTTTTCAATTGAGAGGTTATAGATTGAGTATAAAAACTACAGTTAAGACAGCTATAATGTCAATGGGTTGGACAGTGAACCTATCTTCTTTGGCATTCTTTGCGTTGCATTCTACATCCGGGAGTACCTAAACTCAGTATTTTTAAAACATGATGCGTTGTATTCTCTCTAGAATTTAACTATACCTAAAACATATAGTATTTTTAATGACTCGCGATGCTCATACGTAGTTATTTATTAAAAGGTAAATAAAGGAAATTAAATTTTAATATACAACTATATATTACATATACATATATGAGTCTTACCGGGGCAGTTCCACAGTAACGTGTCCCTTGGGCTGGAACTCGACGCTCTTGCCGCAAAACTTGATCTTGGGGTGCACGGAGCCGTGGAAGACGAAGTGCTGGCTGTCGGCGTGGAAGGCCGACACCGGGGGGTGATGGGACACCTGCGGCAAACGTACATCTTTTCCACTTCTTTATTTATAACTATCTGTGCCCGCGACTACGTTTGCGTGGTAAACCGATTAGTCTATAGCCTATGTCCACCCTGAAGGTTCATTCTAAATACTGGTGAAAGAATTGTTGAAATCGGTTAATTACCCATACACACAAACTTACAGACATATTAACACACAAATTTTTCCTCTTTATGATATTGCGTGTTAATAGCTAGATTAACGAACCAGTTTAATTGTTTCATAAAACTACAATTTATAGTTTTCTAGCTGTCCCGGCGAACTTCGTAACGCCACAGAATCCGTTTACACGGTTCTTGCAAAACGCCACCTATTTTGAAAACACAACTAGCACAACGCCATCTGTTTTAAACTTAAAATAAATACTATCCCACGGGAATGCATTACCGAGATATCAAGTATGCTATGTCTCAATTCAGGTCTTTGTCTATCTGTACGCCAAGTTTCATGTAAATCCGTTTAGTCGTTATTGCGTGATTGAGTAAGAAACATCCAAACATCTTCACAAACTTTGACATTTATAATATTAGTATTATAGTAGGATTATGATATAGTACATTGCTTAATTCGATGTAGTACATTGCGTAGCCGAGTTTTAGCCGGGCTAATCGGCTATGCAATGTACAGCTGCCCTTTGTGGCAACTTAGATACACCACAGGCTATATCTATGGTCCTGTTTTATTTATTCTTTTTGTGTTGTGTATTTAGTTTTTTTTTCTGTTGTTGTGCATAATTATGTTTCTTGTCTGCTTATTTTGTTTCTGTGATGTATCTTGTTGGTATAATAAATGTCTTTTTTCTTCTTCTTCTTCTTAATGAAATTGGGCCCAGGAATTGAAATAACCTACGAAACTAGGTAACGTAGGTAAGAAAGTGCCTAGGTTATATCCACAAGCAAGCTTTACTGCACGATAGAAGCGGCGTTTTCACAGAAACTCATCCGATATACGTTCAGCGCATTGCAAACAGAATATTCATGAACCATCCGCCGAATGTTTATACACACACTCGTACATTCTGTTTACATGTTAGAATGCCAGCCTAACTACTGTTTTAGAAAAACCGGCCAAGTGCGAGTCGGACTCGCGCACGAAAGGTTGAGTACCATTATCTATGCAACATTTGAACATTTCAAGCGTCTACCAGTTGCCGCTATTAATAACGAGCAAGAAACGGCAAAAAATCACTTTTGTTTGCAGTTCTCATCATCATCAGCCATTCGACGCCCACTGCAGGACTTAGGGCTTCCTCGTGGTTTTCATAAACATGAGGGGTTTGGCCATAATCGCCACGCTTGGCAGGCGGGTTGGCGATTGCAGTATGCGGTTGGAATCTCAGGAAGACGCTTCTGCCTGTCTCCTGGTAATTGATTTCCTTAGTCGCCTTCTACGACATTCACCGAAGGAAATGAAGTGACGCTATTCTTAATCCGGCGCCACACGGAGCAATTCTCACCTGTTCGCAAACGGCCCGGAACTCCGGCCTTTCCAGCTCATAGGTCTCGCCCAGCAGTGGGTTAAACGGTTTGCCCAGACGCTCCCAGTTAGACGCCAGAGCGCTCACTGCAAATGCTGTGGACAAAAAGCCATTAACATTTTCAGTCGATACTATGCCCTTACATTTAAAAGATATAGGTGAACGTTTTTAAAATCTTGTATGGAATCAGGCGTTACTTTGTGGAAATCCATAATAGCATTAAAATGTGAAAATTACTCAGTTAAATTCCGCCAAAATCCCACAAGCACCATGCGGTTAGTTAATTAATGCACCGCCCTCCCTCCCACTTTTTCAAGCAGAAGCAAGACACAAACTCACCACCACCGACACCAATACTTGTGTGAAAAAATGCGTTGCGACGCGTTTCGCGTCTAACACGAGGCATCCTCAGGCTCCGATCTTGTCAGTCGACAATCAATTTTCACATTTTAATGTTTTTAAAATGAATAGATAGACGATTTCAAGCTTGTTATTTGAATAGAAAAATCAGTATTCAAAGGCATTTTTAATAGTTTACTGGAAGTGACGTCAACACATTTCTAACACTTGGAAGTAGGTTTTGAATGAATTATATTATAAGCATTCACGAAAACGGTAGATGATGAAGATGGTAAATCATCCTTGGCATCCATCTATCCACCCAAAGCATTTGTCCTTGAGGTAAATAAAGGTTATTTAACTAAAATAACATCCTTCCAAATAGAATCCTTATTTTTTAAATCTTATTACTACGAACAAAACTTACACGAACCTAATTGTTGAAAAGCCACTGCCACTTCAACTGGCCGTGGCTTTTGATGTCCTTGCCTGGTTACCATAGCACAGGGTATCCTAGTTTGGGACCAGGTCAAGTGATTGTGTCAAAAAAACAACAAACAAATAAACAACTAGCTATTTTTATATACTGTGTCACAATCACTTCTTCACTGCTTCGCCAACTTCACTCACCAGCTATATACTCCATCCGTGCCACCGGGTCCGTCTGTTCAGACGCCATGCGGAGCAGGTGCGCGTACTCGAGATACTCGAGCATACGCTGCAGAAAGGAAAGGGGCTCGTTGAACACGACCGGCATGGTGATCTTGGAGAGCTCTTTCCCTACGCAGTTCTTCAAGACCGACCAGAGGGAGAAGTCGCCGCGGCTGAACTGGGCCACTGGGAGCGAAGTTCTGGGGGCAAGGAAGCAAAGGTTTATCACTTGAAAGACCATATTCGAGACACGACATCAAAGCGTCTGAATGATCAGAGGCCTAATATTCATCATCATCATCATCAGCTATTTGACGCCCACTGCAGGACATAGGTCTCCTTCGTGGTTTTCATAACCATGAGGGGCTTTGCCATAATCGCCAAGCTTGGCAGGCGGGTTGGCGATCGCAGTATACGGTTGGAATCTCAGGAAGACGCTGCTGCCCGTCTCCTGGAAATTGATTTCCTTAGTCGCCTTCTACGACATCCACGGAAGGGAATGGAGTGACGCTATTCTTAATCCGGCGCCACACGGAGCTAATATTATGTGCACCAAATCCTGAATGAAGTATCGATAACGTAAAAAAATCACAAAACGTTTACATAAGCATAAGAAATTTCGCCGATGCTTGCACTTACCCATTAGCTCTAGAATGGGTGTAATTTATAGCCTCTAAATAGGTTTTTAAAGTGAGCTTTGATTATGGAGTGTCGTACAGTCACATCAAAATTTTAATGAAACTTAGCACACAAGTAAACTGGGACCATAAAGCTCATGTGGCTAATACAAAGGCTACTTTTAATCCTGGTTTATAGGTCTGCGCCTATCTATCAAAATCAAACTAGGAGAGTTCAAGTTTTTATTATACGAAATGCATGCGCACATATTAATTACGATTTGAAACCACATAAAGTTCAAATAAATCCCGGTATAAGTATAATCATGTATAAAAAACGTATTTTCAACGTCAATTGAACAGTTGGAATCACCTTTTCCGTCTCCATCGGAGACAATGCAGTCACACACACACAACCACTATTACGCACCAGTTGCTTGTCCTTACTGAGTCATAAAATAAGACTACAGAAAGCCTTGTCCCTAAGGACCGTGTAGAGGGATGGACTGTATAATGAAAGAAAACTGATGAAAACGGGTAAAATTATGTATTATAGGAAAAGAGCAGAATATGGTGACAGCCACAATATTACAAAGATATGATAAGATAAGATAAGAATATTGTACTGTATCTTTATAAAAATATTTATAAAGATACAGTACTATTGGCGGCCTAATTGCTCATAGCAATTTCTTCCAGACAGCCGACAAAGATAAGTGACATAAGAGAGAAAAGCAAAGATGAGAAAAGTCAATAAAAGGAAAAATACAAAACAAAAACACCATCATAAAAACACGTACTTCAGTCCGTAAATCCCGCAGTATACATATATAGAGTTTATCAAATACGGGGTAGGAAACCGTAGACCGACAAGAAGTAGGTCAAGAGCACTCGAGGCTGCCATTTTGACGGACATGAAAATCTCGAGCATCTCAATAACCCTAAATTTTTTAGCCTGACGATAATGAGCCATGAAGTTATAGGGATATAGCTTATTATTATCTGGGTCCCTACTTTCTATAAGTTTTTGAGATAAGTTAGAGTCAGACAATGTTGTACAACGTAGATGTTTCGATGACTTAGCGATGCTACCTGCGACTATTTAGACATACATACATAAGCTCACGCCTGTATCCCAGAGGGGTAGGCAGAGACCAGAGACTGCCACTTGCCACGATCCCGACAGATCACTTTCGCTTCCTCAACAGTCATTAGTCGTTGCATGCACGCACGCCGATTTCGGGTACTTTTAATCTTGCCCTTTGCTAATGCATCTCCGATTGGTCGAAGTATGTCCGCCTAGGTCGTCCCTTGGTTGTCCCTCACCAGCCCTTTCACCCACATTCGCTCGATAGTTTTGTTTCGTTAATCTTTCCTTCTTCATTCTCTCCACATGTCCAAACAAACGCAACAGTCCTTTCTCAATTGGCCATGCTACATTTTTTAATATGAACGGAAATCTCAAAACCATTTCGAGAATTTTGCTTTCCGTACAATTTCTATTTATCAGACTTATAAATAAGTCTATATTTTTTAAGGTATTCAATAAAAAGCTTTGACCTTAAATGACTTTTGTAAGACGTCAGCAAAGGCAGTTTGAGTATTAATCCTTTGCCTTACAAAAAAGTAAAACGAAATGTCAACGTATGTCGGTTTCACAGTGTCGTGAATTGGTTAGCCAACCAATTAATCATGCTCTGATGATGTCACACATCACAAAATTTTAGAAAAACATAAAAAAATGAAATAATGAATATAATTAAAAAATAACAAATTTAGTTTTTTTAAATGGTTCATATTTTCGAAATAAATTATAAAAACGTATATAAAAAAGTCCTCTTTCAGTCCACAACATTCTCTAATCAAACAGTTTCGATGCAAAAATCATGTGCAATCGCGTTGTATAGTGCAAAAGAATTAATGTAGCTATAGCTTGCTCGTTTCATGCAACTTCGTATTTAAATTTAAATAGTAATTAATAGATAATTTCAATGTGTACGTTGTTAATAAATGAAACTTTCACTCAAATGTAACTTTGGTTTTCTCTATAATAAAGAAAATTTTAGATTCCCCATTTTGTACGTGGCTAAAACGCTATCCACAAAAAGCCAAAAAAAAGAAACCTCATTCGTAATTTAGTCTATTGTTAGATGCGCGCGCATAGGAAAACTGATTAATTTTTCCCGCCATTGCGAAAAATTTTTCACAGCTCGTTTTCACTGTTGAAATTATAGTTATTTTTAGTATTATTTTCTTCACAAGTGTTTTGAAAAACGTCGTATGACACACGTGTGTATTGATGATTACTGCCCTCGGCTGTCTTAAGACCCTCACCTAACGGCTCGGGTCTCAATGAGGCGCCTCAGCGATAATCACCAACACTACAATACACACTTGTACCACAATGTACTATTATGTAATTGCTGCGCCAAATATTGAGGCGTTAATGTAATAGAAACCTTCATCGAAGTATTTAAGTTTCACACTTATTGAATGTAGTAGCTAATGGCACTTAGAGTTTTCTAACTTTATAATTTATCCTCAAAGTAGGTACATGTTCGCGTGACAGGCCAATTTAAACTTCAAATAACTTTAGGGGTTTAAGTGTTTGGAGAAATAAAAAAATCCTCGACTTCAAACTCTCCGTAGACACTGTAACTTTTTACTTTCAGTTGTGGAAAAATATTTGTCAAGCCAACAAAAATTACCTTTGAAATGTTTTTTTTACCGACCTACTTTTTAACCGACTTCAAAGCATGTGGAGGTTCCTTAACGAAATATTTTTTTATGTAATTGTAGTTTGAGAAGATTTTTATTGAGACAACACAAAAAGTATAGAAGTTTTATTTCTGCCGAACTGCATAACACTTTCTTGGCAAAAGCTCTTGGATTTGTACAATGTATAGCTGATTGCTTAAAGGCTCAACCCTACAGGCGCGTTATTATCGGTTGATAATACCGAATCATCATCATCAACCCATTATGTCCCCACCGAGGGGCACGTGTCTCTTCCCTGAGGAAGGTATAGGCCATACTCCACCACGGGGGCCAAGTCCGGATTGGTGGAGGCTTGTAGACTAGTGGCTCGTCTACTGTCAGAAGTTGTCAAGCCGCCCTAAGGCCTCTGACTTGGCTTAACGACTGCCATCTATCGACGGCAGCCGGCACCAACAGCTTAACGTGCCTTACGTCAATACGTCAAGGACGAAATTTGGTTTTACCGACGGTTACGAGTGTTCTAAAAATCTATAAAAATAATAATAACTTCCACACAATACAATCACTTGACCTGGTCCCAAACTAGGATACCCTGTGCTATGGTAACCAGGCAAAGACATTACAAACTGAGGGCATTTGTACAAATTTAACCACTAGACCAACGAGGCAGTTTAATATAGTATGGATATTGATTTAATATCATCAGACGAACAACACACTTACATTAGAAGACGCCAACAACGACGGTAAATTTATTTATTTATTTTATTTATTAAGGAATACAAACAGTGCATCGTACAATAATTATTTGTTAATCTATTACATGTAGGTATTATTCTAGTACATGCACCCTATTATATGCATTCTCAACACTCACTGCAAACAAATAATTTAATATAAATAAAATGAAGGAGTACCGAGACTACTTTGATAAAATGGCGAATCTGCCCACCATTAGGGAAAAACCTGCCATGAACACGGATACGAAATAGAATTATCCGACGATAAAAACGCAGTTGTGTTTCCATTGCATCATCGCAATAACGCATCCGATTATAACGCACCTGCTGTGGGGGAGAGGCTTTATGTATGTTCAGGGATAATTCTTTACCATGCTGTCTCATTTTATTCAATCCTTTTTTGTTAGAACGGGGTACCACCAGGGTGCTCCCATATAAATTTGGTCATGACATATTGATGAGATCCATGAGAAAGTGATAGAATTATTTTTTCGTGTTTTTCGTGAAGTCGGTTTTTTTTGTTAAAAAGTAGTTATAACATCATTGTAAAGATTATCAGATTAACAAGGTAACGGCTGCTTTTAGTTTAAAGGCATAGAGACGTATGTAGATTTAAATAGCGTAAAATTTGGTTTGCTGATGACAGTAATCATTTTTTATTTCTAAATTTAGTTTAAATTATACATAATCACAGCACTGTCTTTCAAAGCAGTAGTATAAATGTTACGATCACAAACATCTGAGGGAAGATACAAATGACTTGTGCTCAACCCTCAGCTTTTCCGAGAAGCTGAGCTTACAAACTGGGTGCCATTTATTCTAGGGTCGCAATACCGGGAAGGAATACCGGAACATTAGTATTCACATCTTAATTGCCAAGTCGTGAAAGCAATAGAAATATTCCAAAGAGGTCCATTATAGTAATAGGTCCATTGTTTAAGAAGATATTATTTAATTTGCATATTCATAAAATATGTTAGACCAATCGCTGGGCGGTTGTGACATTGCTTGCAGGGTATGGGTTTCTACTGGCTTAGGGTGGGGTGTCGGATGTGTAAATATTCACCTAAGTAGTGACTTGGCCGGAGCATTTCAGTGACCTTTGCCTGGAGATTTCTATTAATCTTTAGATTCATTTTTAACTCTTAACTATCCACAAACCAACCATTTTGTACTATGAAGGATTTATTTAAAAAAATAAAAAAAAAACATTTTACAAAAAAAATTATTTTTGCCTTCTAGCGCAGCAGTGGAACGCCTCACATTCCATCCCATGCGTGTATCAACTTTGCCTTCTAAGTTCTAAGTAGTAGCAATACCCTACCCTGTGCCCTACTGTGGGACATATATACATAACATACATATATAAGCAGCCTATATACGTCCCACTGTAGGGCACAGGCCTTCTCTCAGGGAGAGAGTATGGGCTTGATCACGACACGTGCCCACCGCGGATTGGTGATTTCAAGCGCTAAGGTATGTGAATAGCTCAGACACTCAGGTTTCCTCAAGTTGTTTTCTTTCACCGCTAGCCAGTGGTATTGCTACTATAACTTCACAGAGGGACGTATACAGGCTGTATTATTGGGTACTTATATTTATTTTACTTGGGAGTAAGTAAAGCTAGCCCTGCAAATTATTTAGTCCTTTCTCTCTTTCACAAGTTGGTGTTACCTGTCGGACCAAGGACACAGACAGAGGGGTTCAACAGCTGCAATCAATAGTCGATTACCAAGCAACAAGTGAGGGCCAGACGTAGGTAGGAGCTTTTGGTTGAAATCAATAGCACTTCAAGCTTAAGTACAAGTTTATGTCTCTATGTATCTAAGAACAGGCACAGTAATATTTATTGAGTACAATGTTTTTTTATTTTTTATTTATTTAAACGAAAACAAACGGTCTTACAAAAATCATGTACGGTAGTCTTAAAAATGAATAGGCCTATAGTTTTCCGAACTTATAATTTTTTATATAAATCCTTAAAAATTGTAACCTATGCCTGCAATGTATCTGTTATAGGCAATGTGTATAATCCGGCATTGTATAGAATTCCTAGGCATTGTATACATTGCCTAAAACGTTCAGGCAATGTGTATAATACGATTCATTTCATACATTGCCTAGGTATTGTATAAAATGCCCGAAGCGCATCAGGCAATGTGTATAATGAACGACCACGGGAAGGAGGGGAGTGCGCGACGTGCGGGACTACCCCGTAAACAAGTTGCAACTCGTTCGTTGTGTTAGTACGCAGCACTCCTTTGTTTTATGCAGACGTATTTTTTTAGTTTATGCATTGGTTCTAAACTGAGAGTGTGATCATTCATTGTTTGTGTGATTATTGAATGGAAAATGGCTACTGATCAGCGGTACTTACTAATGAAAGAAAGGTTTTACTTAGAATTGCGTACTAACAGAGAATCGGCTTCTACTTGGTTTTTTTTGTATCATGATCAAATTTCCATAATCAAGTGGTAAGAAATGAACAGGACGACTTTCTGCAGCAATTTTTTGGTACGGTCAAGTGCACTTAGACCTTTACACTTGCCATTCGATTTTGTCCTAATATCGCAGAAGATAATAGAGGTGGAAATGTGAAAATGTAAAGCTCTACGTGCACTTGACTGTACGGTGTAAATGTAAATGTTTATCCGAAGGGAACTGCTATGTGAGAAACGCTGTCTATGCAAAAAAACACGTTACATACATTACCTATGCGTCAACCGGCATTCTATACAATGCCTAGGTATTCCATACATTTCCTAGGTAAAGTGTAAAATAGTTTGAACATTCAATATCATTTCACACATTGCCTGGACGACCCCGGCATTCTATACAATACCTAGGAAATGTATAGAATGCCTGCATTATACACATTGCCTATAACATATCTAATGTATCTACGTACTCTTTGACATATTCCTCCAACAAAGCCGGTCACACGCAAATTACAACTGTTTCTCAATCCCGTAAGATAATCATCATTACTAATGTTATAAACGCGAAAGTTTGTATGTATAGATGGATGTTTGTTACTCTTTCACGCAAAAACGGCTGAACGGATCCGGATGAAACATTTCACAGAGATAGATTATAGTCTGGATTAGCACATAGGTTATTTTTTATTCAAAAATACACAACAAAATTACCACGCCAACGAAGTCGCGGACAACAGCTAGTCATGAATAAAACGGCGTGTTTTTTTTCATGAAATTCTAGTGTATGTCCGTTCTGGATTACATTCCCCAACGGAGAATCTTTTTTTCCGTCTTCTATTGCAATTTTGTTGGAGGCAGAGTCTTAAGCAATACTGAAACACGATCCGGGCCATCTATTTCCACCAGCGGCCGCGGTGTCACTCAGGCACAAAATCAAGATGTAATTCAATTACTTAGACAATGTAACTACTTATAAGTGTACATGGCGGCGCTCGTATATACCTACCTCTCACTCACACACTGTTTCAGTCTATATTCTATGTCAATTACTATACTTACAAATATTTATAACTAGTAGTTCTGCTATGCACTCACAGAACAAAAAAATGACTAGTTAACTAAATAGCAACCATTTTTGACGTATGTTTATTTGTTTATGCCACACTTGGCCAAAAAGCGGGTTTTTCCGCACGCTACGCGTACGGGAAAACCCACTTTGAGGCCAAGTGACGACATAAAATTGTGTACACAACACGGACTGTAAAATAGAAAGCCCTCCATCGCATATTTATGACCCTCGCCTGCGGCTCGGGCCTTAAACTTCTGCCATATCGGCCTTTCTTTATTTTACGGCACTAGTTGTGTAAATAACTATTTCAATGCAGTTGCTCGTAAAGTTTTCTTTGTTGTGTAACAAAATTATGCGGAAACCGACTCTTTATTTCACGCGTGAAATAAAATAGTACTGAGATCCTTTATTTCAGGCGTGAAATAAAGTAATTTTTTTAAGTTTTTGAAATCATAAAATTTAAAAAATTACAAAGATGCAAGGAGGTTTTGCTGTCCAAAAAAAAACAATTATTTAGAAGTATGCGCGCTCTAGCAATAATTGAATGATGATAAACACCATAACACATAAGGTTCTTGATTATCTCATTTAAAAATACGTGTTTTGTTTCCGCAAACAAAAATATTTTTCACATTATTGGCTGTATAGGTAGTGTGTACCTTTGCCTCAAAAAAAAAAAAACTGTATGAAACGCGCGCTCTGCAAAGAAAGCACGCCATTTTGTTGTAAATAGGCTTTGGTGAAATAAAATTACTTTATTATACTTATTTTTTTGTTGTATTTCCTCGCAAAATGCATTGAAAAATGTTGTAAGATACTTGAGCGTAAAAGGTTTTTATCGGAATGCGTGCCAATGGCACTAATTTGGCACTTATTCGTATAAAACCTTACTTTCCGTGTATCTTAAATAACTATTATTAATTTTTTATAATTTGTTTATCAGTCTAAATGCAATAAAAGCATTCATCATCATCATCATCAGCCATTTGACTTGCACTGCAGGACATAGGCCTACTTCGTGGTTTTCATAAGCATGAGGGGTTTCGCCATAATCGCCACGCTTGGCAGGCGGGTTGGAGCGGGAATCTCAGGAAGACGCTGCTGCCTGTCTCCTGGTATTTAACTTGCTTAGTCGCCTTCTACGACATCCACGGAAGAAATGGAGTGACGCTATTCTTAATCCGGCGCCACACGGCAATAATAAAAGTTTTAAAAACCTATTAAGAGGCTAAAAATTTCACCCATGCCGGGTCTTGAAACCGCGACCTCTGGCTAACCATGCCAGCGCTCTCCCAACTGAGCTTATGGGCAAGTGCAGGCATCAGTGAAATTTCAAGCCTCTTTACAAACTTCTCTGTATTACGTACAGGCAGCAACATCTGGCCGAAGGAATTTACATCACTTACAGCACGGGTTAGTGCAACAAAAAGAATATAATATAATCATGTAGGTACAGCGATATCATTCCGATGTAAACACCTAACTGCAAAGTGGGTTACCCCAGAGCTGCAAGTGATGTAAATTGCTTCGGCATGGGTGGAATTTTTAGCTTCTAAATAGGTTTTTAAAATTGTGCTCAGCACGGGTTAGTGCAACAAAAAGAATATAATAATAAAAGTATTAAATAATAATAATATTTATAAAAAGACGACTGCTCTAAAACCGACCTAAAACTCTGTTTATTTAATCTGTGGCTACATCTTTTCCTTGTAAAAAACAGCGGACGAGTACGGACTGATTGATTGACTGAAATCTAAAAGCTGGTCAAAAATAGGTACTGATTTTCAGCGCTGAAAAAACGTCCAGCACGACCCTTCTACAAAAAGAGGCGCGAAAAACCTAGAAAATAAATGTCTTTGTTCCAGCGGCAGTTCCGGCCGGATTAAGTTGTTTGTTAACATGTGAACAAAGCTTTGCTCAGTCCTTTGTGCCCTCTGTTTGCATTCCGACCTCGCCTTTCCTGAGTACAGACCAAGGATGCTGACTCTTTATTACCTTCCACCACTTGGAGAGAAATGCATGGCTAGTAGGTATTTTGTCATTGGATGTGAACTTTACTTCAAGGTTCAATTTAAAGTGAGAACTATTACCCTATTGCCTTATTATGCTTTTACTTCCTGGTTTCAATCCAGTATATTTTGAATAGTAAAATAATTTTTTGGAGCTTTGAACACGATTCCTAAATAGCTAAAGGCGGTGGTAGCCTAGAGGGTAGCACATCGGACTCGGAAGCGAGAGACTCAGGTTCGATCCCCAGTTCGGGCATGTACCTTTGACTTTGTTTTCTAAGTTATATACATTTGTGAAGTTATAGTAGCAATACCACTCGCTAACGTGAAGGAAAACATCGTGAGGAAACCTGAGTATCTGAGCTATTCACATAACTCAGCGCTTGAAATCACCAATCCGCAGTGGGCACGCGTGGTGATTAAGCCCATACTCTCTCCCTGAGAGAAGGCCTGTGCCCTACAGTGGGATGTATATAGGCTGCTTATGTAAATAGCTAAGCATCAAAATTTCCCACGCTTAAGTTTTCTTTAGAGGGGAAAGCTCAACGTTGGTTGCTTTGGTAAATGTTTCAGAAAATTCAAAACGAACCTTCCCTTTATTTAACAGTACTTTGTCCAGACAAATGCGTTCAATTCGTCCTCTCCGACGAGATTCATCGCCTGTCGTTTTTCTAAATCTCCATAATATAGAGAGCTTTATTTTCCCTGTTCACCAGTAGAGTTCCTTCTAACTGTATGTTCTCCTATATGAAAGATGACAGGTTTACTTGGCGCATATAAAACAAGGAGTAAACACATTGAGCTCGCCTAAGCTCAAGCTAAAAGCTTTAAGCTTAAGTAGCAAGCTCGGCTTTGTACAAATTTGTTTTAGTGCAATAAAGAATTTTTGATTCATTTATCCATTCATTCATTCATTGAGTAAGGAGAAATTATTTAGCTGTTTTTTCTACCGATTTTCCAGTATTCAAGACAGACGGACACTATTATTTCCTCCTACCTGGGTTGTAGAAGCATTGTTATACAGCGTGTTTCTCTACTTATTGCTTTGACTCGTAGAAGTACAAGTAACCTGAGTTACCTACTAGTTAGTAATAATAGGGGTTAAAGTATGAAATTGCAGTTTTATTGCAATAGGTTCTTTGAATTGACATAGAATCTTCATGGTTTGAGGTTTTCGAATGAAACTTTTTTCAAATGGTTTCTATGATATTCTTTTTTTAAAAAATGTGAAACATTTGAATATCGACTTTCAATTGTTTTTGTTTTTCAATTTAGACAAGAAAGATGGATACTGCGAAAATTCGAGTTTCTATGAAACCATTTGAAAAAAGTTTCATTCGATTCTATGTCAATTCAAAGAACCTATTGCAATAAAACGGCAATTTCATACTTTAACCCCTAATATTAGGTATAAATCCGAACTATACGTAAAATGAAGCCACATAACGAGACCCAAATAAAATAAAAATAAATAAATAAAAAAATAGGCTATATACGACGGGATTGCAAGAAATACAAATTATGTGATGTAAATATTTATGCTTAGTGAAATTTTATTAGTAATTTTTTTATTTATTCTATTCTAATATTATACAAATATGTACATGCGTTAGTGTACTGGGCCGACTTTCATAAAACTACAATTCATAGTTTTAACAAATTTGATTTACATTGCGAAGAATTGTCAGATCGAATTTGTTAAAACTATTTAAGTAATTTATTAGTTCAATAACTTGGTTAACTTGGGTTAATCGACTATGCAATGTATATCGAAATGCCATAGTAAACAATGATTGTAACTCCACGAATTTGGGTCTTGGTCAGTTCTTACTATACAAGCTACTTGGCTTGGTAACGTAGATATTCCATTTCCCCTGCTGCGCAGAGCAGAAGTTACTCGTGGGCGGTTTGTGTGTGTGGGCAGTCAGGCGAGTCACCGCATGAAGCGATCATCTCGGCTATCGAACGCAACCCTTTGTCGAACGAAGCTTTGTCTGGCGGTTATACAATCTAGATGGATTATCTATATAACCGTCTGACAAAGAGCTTGTGCAAACTCGCTGGGTTGATTAATACTTTCACACATCATGATTTTTGGGTGGTTTGAAGGCCATAGCCCATTTGGAGTGACCAGATCGCCAGGCAAACAAAACTCAAGTTTTACCAGGCAGTCCACACAGCTAACGATAGGTCCAGATGGAGAGCACTCCACACTCATCCTCGTCATAGCGGCCACGATCCTCAGCATTAAGGGACCGACTGATTGGATTGGCAGGCCATAGCAAAATGAACGTGCCTTAACATGTTCATATTTTTTTCAATGCACTTTCCAAAAACATCTCGAAACATGCTCGAATCTATTAGAACCATTTGTAGCCAGAGCGGTGCGTGCATCCAGAGGTAATTTTTATGAAACACTGAGAGGCTGTACTAATTGTTCGCACATTTTTCTTACGAACGGTTGATTGTAGACACGTGAAGACATTCAGGGCAGTAGAACATATCATAATGAACTTATAAGGAAAACTATCACGGCTAGGTAGGCTTTACAAGTTAACGAGTAATAGGCGGCCAAATTATAAAAGGAAAACTTCGTACAAATTCTGTTGAAAATTACTTTGATGAAGTTGTTAGTTCTGTAAAGCAGCAGGTAATAAACTCCTCCTTCTACGAACCCTACACTACGCGTGGCCAGACACGCACTTGGCCGGTTTTTCATTACTAATTACATAACCGCGACTTTCAAACAATCCGGATTTCGGTGTATAAGTGTGCAAGTTATTAGTAGGCACATTTAACATTGCAAGTTGCACTCGCTGCCTGATAATGATGTGAACAAAACTTCGGTTAGCTGGTAGATTATGCTAAGTAGTCTATGTGCAAAACTTTGTGTTAATGCAATAAATAATTTTAACAATAATAAATAATACTAGGTATCTATAACATGCCTACGCCCATATTCTATCCTACTACGAGTATGTCCTACTAATGTTATAAATTATATGTGAAATTTTGTGAAGATGTTTGGTTTTTGTTACTCAATCATCCAATAACAGCTGAACGGATTTAGATTAAATTTCGTATGGAGATAGTTTGAGTCCCGGGGAAGGACATAGTTCGTGTGGCGCGAGATTAAGAATAGCGTCACTCCATGTCCTTCCATGGATGTCGTAGGAGGCGACTAAGCAAATAAATTACCAGGAGACGGGCAGCAGCGTCTTCCTGAGATTCCAACCGCATACTGCGATCGCCAACCCGCCTGCCAAGCGTGGCGATTATGGCAAAACCCCTCATGGTCATGGAAACCACGAAGGAGGCCTATGTCCTGCAGTGGGCGTCAAATGGCTGATGATGATGATGATGATGATGATGGATAAAAAAAGAAAATTAAAAAAAACCCGCCTGCCAATCGTGGCGATTATGGCAAACCCCTTCATGGTTAGAAAACCTAGGCGGGCATGTACCTGTTTGTTTTCTAAGTTATGTACATTTGTGAAGTTATAGTAGCAATACCACTCGCTAACGGTAAAGGAAAACATCGTGAGGAAACCTGGGTGTCTGCGCTATTCACATACCTCAGCGCTTGAAATCGCCAATCCGCGGTGGGCACGCGTAGTGATTAAGCCCATACTCTCTCTCTCTCTCTCTCTCTCTCTCTCTGAGAGAAGGCCTGTGCCCTACAGTGGGACATATATAGGCTGCTTATGAAACAATCCCTAATCCTAATAAATTACTTTCTCGCTCACTAAGTCGACTTAGCGACGTTTTCCGACAAATTGCGACCGACTGCAGGGCTCGCTCTCAACTCAGCAAAGGCCACCATTGAAGATCGGAACTTCACTGAACATTTGTGATGATAAAACAAGCTTTTTATCAAACTATGGAGTCATGATTCAAGAGAATGGACAACAGACGGTTTTTAGGGCCTGTGCTCTGCAGTGGGAAGTGTAACGGCTGAAATACCCCTTTACCCTTACAGTTTTCAACAACCTTATTCTAAAATCGATACGAGTATCGCCATCTATTGTGACCTTAAAGAAGTTTTCTACTATACGAAGGGATAGACGTAAGGATGCTCCACCCTTAGGGGGGAACACAAACTACTGCAGGTATAGAATTATGTATCTTAAAGCTTCATTGCTACACTCGAAGATCGTTTAAGTCATGCCAACCGTGTAACTCTTACACACACATTTACAAGCAAGATTCGTCGAAATCATAACTGTCGGCCGAAACTAAACAGCATAATGGCATTTTGCTGTGGCAAAAGTATTTTATTTTCTAGAGCAACTTCGACCTTATCCATATGATAATAGGGCGTGATTATTAAAGCTAAAGTTAACATTTACATGTGGCCTCTGATACGTCATTCCGACTTTGTTCTAAGAAATAAATGAGAACAGAGGGTCTCTGTATGAATTTAAAGTAAATATTGTATGAATGTTTATTAAATTTAATTATTTGTCGGCTAGGGACAAAAGGGTTAGAATTACGGCGCCTTACAGGGACTTCACTTTCAAGAAATCATGGGTTTGTCCTCATCTATCCGTCAGGTTTGGAACTCGTCTTTGTATGGGAAAAATGCATTTATTGGGTAATTTCGAGAATTAAAACTGTCATAATGTATTTCATAGTTAGTATAAAATTTTTACCTAGACAGAACAACAAACATTTTTGCAAACAAACCCGTAAGATTTTCGAAGGAAACGATATGTAATGTTGCCATCATATTTTTCCAATGCATGGAGTTATATTTTCAGTCACGAATCTACAATATTCTAGAATTTCCATTCTTTGCCATACGATCCTTAGATGCAGTGGGTCAAACGGTGTATACCGCGTAATGCAAACAATATTCTCTAATCTAAACTAGCTTCGAGGTGTTCGACGAATTTTGTACGGGTTCAGATTTCAAGTACGTGGGTCCAAGATTTCGGGCAAGTCATAAAATGGATGATGAATGGTTTTGTGGGAGGAGTCGAGGATTTGGACCGAGGAGGAGAGCTGGTAAATCAGGCAGAAATCATCGGGAGTCAAGTCGGAGCCGTCGAAGAGAGTGGTAGTTCTACCGGAACTTACAAACGCGCGTGCAATCCTCTCCAGAGTCTAGCATCTAGACTTACCGCGTTAAAAGTGTTTTATTAGAACAAGTCCTATGTGAAGACTTCGTGAGAGCAATAATAAGCTAGCCAGCAGAGAACTCGCAAAGTAGAGAAAGAGTGCGTCACGTCGGACCGTTTTCCGCGAAACAAAAGATTTTCTATCGAGGGGCGAATTTCCTTAATCGAACAAACTTTTTTTCTAATTTCCGCGACGCGAGTGATATTTAATTTTTATCTATGTATTCTATGTATTTTGTTATACATGTATATATAATCCTTCAGTCTTACTTTCATTCTTCCAGTTCTATTTTTAGATTCCACATTAACTAGCGAGAGCAGAAGGCGCGGTGCTTCCCACATGGGTTCTGCGTTTATCCTTCGAACCTAGCTAGGAACTAGGAATTATCGACAGAAGCAGAATGGAATGGACAAGACAAAATACTTTGTCTTTGGAAGGAGGTTTTACTAACATAATGTCATCGGAATGGAGCTGGGGTTTGGTGAAATGGCGGAGTGAATCTTCTATATTTACCACAACAAATGGAGCTGCATCGTTATGGACTACTTACTGTTCTACATCACTACAAGGATTCTTACATCATCATGGATACTACAGGTTACATTGGGAACGTTCTATCCGTTCTATCTTCACTTTAGCTAGGGTTGATTCGAAATTGAGTAATTATGTGGCTGTACGTCGTGTGTGTTCTAGTAGAGTTTTAGTATCTCCACGGGTGTACAACTCGAGGTACATTTGTGAAGATGATGTGACGAAGGTTTTCGCGGATGTACGACTCGGCTGGATGGACGAAGTGGTCCTCTACGGCTAGCCGGAATCCCTGTCTTAAATGACGTATGTAGGAAGGGAGCCTGTTCCATAGTCCGGAGGTCAATGGGTCATACATTTGCGAAAACTCTAGCACATTTGGTTTTGTTCTTTAGAAGCACGACAGAACTCCATGAATGAATGATGTGTTTAGTGAATGTTGGGCGTTAAGTGAAGGTTTGAATGTGATAGGGTGATACGTTGTGTCCCGATGGATTCTGAAGGAGCGAGTTTCTTGTGGAAGCTCGTGTGGGTGGGTGTAGGTTGGAAGGGAGCCCATCGTCATCACGCTAGGGAAACAAAAGTTCTTCTAGATTTCCTCCTGGAAGTCTAGAACCCCTCCCAATTTCATTTATTTACAGGAACGAGATCTGCTGACTACGAACTACATAAGTTGTTCTTTTCATTCCTATATTTCGATAATGACATATTATCTATACTTTGTATTTTATCATATTACGTATTAATATACTGTACGTGTTATTATTTTTGTGATGCGCTATTCGCGAGTGAAACTGATTAGGCGCGTGTGCTAAAAGTCTTCCTAGAGAAGCATCGTGTAATGCATCGACATGCATAGTTGTAGTGAACAGAAGGATTGCAGCGCTCACTCTCTCACTAGTCGCGGACATTGAGGCTAATCGAGTCTCGATGCTTGTCTTCTTGGGGCGTTTACGATTACTGACCGAAGCTAAGTTGCATGTTTTCTTTACTTAAACTGATTATGTGTACGGTTAATTTAATCGCGGATTATTATTTACTTTCTTTATCATTGTTAAATTATTCGTCTTTATCATTTCTCAACACAACGTATGGGTCTTTATTACTTAACTAGACGATCAGGACTATTTTCTTTGGCCAATTAATTTTCAGAAGACATGAGGTTATTTTTAAAGTGCATTATTTTACGCTTTTGATTACGTTTTATAACAACTGAATGAGTGACTCGCTCATTGCCTCAAACAAACATGCTGTTGTACCTAAGAGTTTTTTTACAGATTGTAATTTTTCGACTTAAATCATTTTATTCAATTTGTGCATTACGCGCTCTCTATCTATCTCGCAGCCTGGGGTAAATCATTGTCCTATTATACACGAATGTTAATAACACATACATAACATGATTTTAAGCATTCCATCAAACGTAAACCCATTCTGCTTTTAGTAGCACACAAAAAAGCAGAAAACCCTGAAATCACATGAAAGTGAAAATATTTTATTTACCAAAAAAATATAAGTATGTATTATTTTTGTGGTAAAAAAGAAGCGACTCAGCTTATTGCTATAACTGCATGCGTAGTCAGTAGCGCTAGTTTTCAGCTCGTCCCCTTTATTCACTATTTAAAGAAATCTCTTATTGCACAAAACAATTTAACAATGCATACGTAAACATTTCATGTCTGTGTTTTTCCTGGTACAATAAAGAATATTCTTATCTTATCTTATCTTATCTTATCTAAATACAGTCCAATGCACCAACAATTTTATAAAAATTATGACACGGCTTACAAAATGTAAACTTGTGAACATGAAATAAAAAGTAAAACAAATTTAAAACTGAAAAACTGATAAAAATAATAATTGAGAGGTCCAAACAATGTTGCTAATGACAAACCCTATTTGAGGAATTGCGGTACCTATTTAAAAAAATATTCTGTATCACTGTAAAATTCAATGTCCTGTATAGATTGTATACATCAGCCTACATTCAAACATCTGCGACGTTATTTATGGATGATCCCTTGCCCAAATATTGCCGGCAAATGAAAGGACACGAAGGGTGGGCTCTCAGTTCAAGGTCGCAGGGCCCCCTTGTGACCTCGACCGGGAGCGCCGGGAACCTTGGACCCGCTCCGGCCGGGATTCCAAGCCCTCCTTTAACGGCACCTTCTATTT
This sequence comes from Yponomeuta evonymella, assembly GCA_963969515.1. NCBI lineage: Eukaryota > Metazoa > Arthropoda > Insecta > Lepidoptera > Yponomeutidae > Yponomeuta > Yponomeuta evonymella. The sequence continues at coordinate 20,126,029 of OZ018343.1, read as the reverse complement.
GGGCAAGTTTTATTCAGATCCGTTGCGATTCTGCTGCAGACTATTGCCTCGCCGGCTTAGCGGTGTCACGTCTGATAACCATGATGGAGAACCGCATCACATTTTTGTAACTGGCTTCAGTCTGGGTGTATTTCCATATTTGTGATGTCCTTGCCCGGTTACCACCGCACAGAGTGACCTTGACAAGTGGTTGTGTGGAAGTTATTATTTTAGTGTGAGTAGGATTTGCGCCCTTAGAGTGCTTAACTGTTACCTGTAAAAGGACCTATGTCGAAAAAAGACTAACCCCCAGTTTCTGGTACATTAACAAGCTGTTAATCTACTGTTAACAGCTGTCAGTAGTTTTTTTGTATGCACTTTGGTCAATTGACAGCTGTTAATAGTAGATTAACAGCTTGTTAACGTACGAGAAACTGGGGGTAAGTATCAGTGTCATTTATGACGGCACGATTCTCTTGAGGCACTCCACGAGCGCAGTATGAGTGGTCTGTGGTAGTCTTTCCTATGTAAAGTCTCTACCTCGGACCATTTGTGCGTCGTTTGTGGAGTTTTTTGAAAGTCGTAATGTTCTGGCCGCGACGTAGAGCGCGTGGTTCGCGCTTGCCGTACTTGCAGGGAATAAGCGGCGCGGCCGCCACAGGAGCCTATGTTACGTCATGAAGTAAACGTCAAGATGGCCATTCGACGAGTGCTTTATTCATAGAATATACAACATCTTCCCCTTCAAGTTCCCATCATCATCCCCTCATAGAAAAAAAAAATCAATAACTTATTCTAATAAAACAATCAAACAAACAAACATAAGCCAAATGAAGAGATTTATCTCTTTTGTAAATCCTCGCAGCAAAAATACGACGACTTTTGGATAGAAACAATAGTTTTAATAGATTATTGTACAAATACATGTTGCTTCCACAAATATTTTCACAAGAAGACAAAACAAAAAACGATCTATGATATAAAAAGAATAAGTTTGAAGCAGCAAGGAGTTTGCATACTTTTTGGCAGGCGCAAACATCTTCCCCGGCCTTGAAATATGATTTCAAACAATATTAATTGAAAATCTAAAGCTATATGCATAAGATAATTGAAATTTAGTTAGACATTATATGATTTATAGCCGGAATATTTGAAAAAACTACAAAATTATGCAACTTCTACACTTCTTGTAGAAAAATATTCAGGTGTACCTGTACCTACATAAAACTAATTTATTGGTTCTGGAAATAAAGGACAAATTTTGACAAAGGGTCTTCTGAAGATTCCGGTTGCAGTGCTGACATCAGCGACGCGCGCTACGTTGTCGGCTCCGTGAAATAATCTCGTGACTCTGACTCGTATTTTTATAAATAGCAACGCTCTGCTTTGATTCCTTTTCTGTTACACTAAGACTATACGTACTAGCTGACCCGGCCAACGTAAACCTAATTAATGTTTCGCAATATTAATTAGCCTACGACCTATTCTCAGGCCTGCCAAATATACATAACATAAACTTACGCCTGTATCCCAGAGGGGTAGGCAGAGACCAGGGACTGCCACTTGCTACGATCCTGACAGATCACTTTCCCTTCCTCAAATATACACAACAAAATTACATACAAATGGGCTAACTTTTTTGTTTACTGGCCGATTTGGATGAAATTTGGAACAGGTGTTTGTTTCGTGATCTCATTTTGAAAAAAAAATTTGAACGTTCGAAATTCAAAATAAGGGCGAGAATATGGCCGCCCAAAAAATCGACCTCTGCGCAAAAAAGTCGGCAGCCAACTGGGCACATGCTGGAGACGTGCCCTAAACGGCATCGGGTTGTGAAAGGACCCAGGTATATGAGAAAAATCGGACATTTTGGAATTTCAAAATGGCGGCCGAGATATCGACGATTGAAAATGAGAAAATTTTGTATGGAGAATTTGTACTGAAAATCGACTTTTAGTAGAAAATTTAAAATAAAAGTCAGATGGGACAAATTTGCGACGCCGAAGCGGGCACGAGGAACCCCGCCGCGGCGAGGCCGAAGGCCGAGCTCCGTTCAGGCCGAGGCCGAAGGCCGAGACTATACATGTAATTTTCGGCGAACAACCAACAACGCAAAAGCCAGATGGGACAAACTTGCGAGGCCGAAGGCCGAGCTCCGCGAAGCGGGCCCCAGGAACACCGCCGCGGCGAGGCCGAAGGCCGAGCTCCGTTCAGGCCGAGGCCGAAGGCCGAGACCATACATGTTCCCACTTATCAAATCCCTACCCCAAGTGTCTAGCGAGGCCCTAGGCCGAGCGCCGCGGAGAGCGAAGCTCGGAGCGGCTGGGGGTTGGCGCGCGTAAGCGCGCAGGGGGTTCACCCCCTAGTTTACTATTATATTATTCTACCTCATCACGCCGTCTCCCGTCGGCGCGGCTTGTCGCTCGCTCGAATTAATTTCAGGTCGAACAGAAGACTCAATGTAAAACTGTGATTTTTAATTTAAATCTGTTTGCGAATTATTGACAAATGCAGCACAGGGCGCCCATCAGATGGATCGACGATCTAAGGCAAATTGCTGGTAGCGGCTGCATGAGGTTGGCCGAGTACATAGAGATATGGCGTGCTTTGGGGAGGCTTATGCCTAACATGAGAAAGAAAAAGACATGAAAAAGAGCGGTGGTAGCCTCGGACTCGGAAGTGGGAGACCCAGGTTCGATCCCCGGTGCGGGCATGTACTTATGACTTGGTTTTCTAAGTTATGTACATTTGTGAAGTTATAGTAGCAATACCACTCGCTAACTGTGAAGGAAAACATCGTGAGGAAACCTGAGTGTCTGAGCTATTCACATACCTCAGCGCTTGAAATCGCCAATCCGCGGTGGGCACGCGTGGTGATTAAGCCCATACTCTCTCCCTGAGAGAAGGCCTGTGCTCTACAGTGGGACGTATATAGGCCGCTTATGTATGCCTAACATGAATGTTAGGGCTGGAACGATAAATTAAATTAGACTGAGCTTTTATGACAAAAATGATGACTTGATAAAAATCTTTGTGATCGCTCGCCATCTTGCACACGCAGTTTTATTAGTTTCCCGTAAAGGGTAAGCAAAGGTATAACGTAGAGTCCACACCACCACTGAAGTCCATCCATTGAGCTAAGACATTTTCGTTCTTATGTCAATACGGGCAAGGTCATCTCCGTGGGACATGAGTAATGGATGGCGCGTGATTTACCTTCACTTAAACATTTTTTTTTAAATATCTGAAATAAAAATTTAACGTAGCGAACATACCAATACTAATAAAATAAAAAAGTTCGGGTCACAGTTCCAAAACGTAAAAATTTGACCCCCATTTGTCCGGTGTTAAAAAAACGAGATTAAAAAACAGTGTTTTTCTAATCATCACCATCATCATCATCAGCCATTTGACGTCCACTGCAGGACATAGGCCTCCTTCGTGGTTTTCATAACCATGAGGGGTTTTTATAATAAATATAAATAATATTGAAAAATTTTTCATCTTTTATGCAAATATAAACTATGTGTGATTAATCGTGGTGGGCGATACATAATACCACAGATAATAATAATACTTAAAGATAATGTTCTTAATCTTATTACGTTTCGGAACGCAACTATAGATACCTAAAGTCGTCAAAATGTAAAAAGCCCGTTTTGAAAGCTACAAAAACCATAGAATCTAACCTATTTTGAGATCAAAAACATTAAAAATCTAAACTATGAGTAACTTTTCGGGTTACAAAATCTGTTTTTTCTTTCGAGCGTTAAATAATATGCCAGTGTTCGAGTAAATCCAAAGTAAAATGCATTTTTGTGTAGCTGTCAAAACGGGCTTCTTACATTTCGACAACTATAGTTATTTTTTCATTTTGCGTTGTTATGTTGGTTATATTAAATGTTAACTTCTGACACTTTTATTCTAAACTAGCTGTGCCCGCGACTCCGTTCGCGTACATTTCGATTTTTACGAAGCATTTGTATGGGGGCCACGTCTTATCATAACTGGAGCTAGAATTTAAATAGCCTATCCTGTGTCCCAGATGTCTATATGTTTTTATACCAAATTTCATCAAATTCGGATAATTGGTTTAAGAGTTATGGAGGAACATACATACATACACACATACAGAAAAAAATTCTAAAAATCGTGAAATTAGTTTCAGTATCATATATTGAGCCTATAAACACAATATCTCTGAAAACAAACTAACTTACTCCATGACCGACCCTTACAGATTTATTATTAGTATAGATAGAAGATAGATAGAAGATTATAAATTTAATAGTTCATTTATTCTTTTATCGCCTTTAAATATGTGCAGTACCAATTTTACTTCGGTACATTGCATTAGCAGTTTATGTTTATATTTCTTGTTAGTAAAAGATTTACAAAAAGAGACACAATTTTGCACACCGTGTAACCCGGAGAAATTTTGTAGGTACATCGCAATATTCGCAATATGGCGATTCCCACGGTGACAGATACAGATATTTCCAATGGATAGTGCGCACTGAATTGTTAAATGTATCTGTTCAATGACCTCACAGCTTATGGTGATTTTCTTAGCCCCCTATGGACTTAAGCGTGATGTTTTGTAGCCTATATGTTATACGCGAAGCTAGAGCTATTATTTTGGTGAGTTTTACTTCATTCCGTTCAGTGGTTTTTGCGTGATGCGCGCACAAAGAAACAGAGTGAGACAAACATATATCAGACAGAGACAACATTTTCCGATTTATTGTACATACACACATACATACATAAACTCACGCCTGTATCCCAGAGGGGTAGGCAGAGACCAGGGACTGCCACTTGCCACGATCCCGACAGAATACTTTCGCTTCCTTAACATTCAAGTAAATTACCAGGAGGGCCGCAGCATCTTCCTGAGATTCCAACCGCACTGTGATCGCCAACCCGCCTGCCAAGCGTGGCGATTACGATTATGGCAAAACCCTTCATGGTTAGAAAACCATGAGGGAGGCCTATGTCCTGCAGTGGGCGTCAAATAGCTGATGATTGATGATTTAACTTTTATTCACTTGGCTACAATGGCCCACACATAAAACTCATATTAAAAACGAATCATAAAAACAAAGAAAATCTAATAACACTGGATGAGAAATAAATAATTTTCCCATCCAGTGCTGCAGAATTGGGCTGTCAAATTTTTCAGATAGATTTTTCAATTATTCATGTATAGATTACATGAATAAGTAGGTACCTATTATATTCCTTTTGTTGCTCTAACCCGTGCTGAGGACAATTGCCCGCACGTGATACGAGAATTAGTAAGGAAGCTCTTATGGTTTTTTAAGTAGGTACCTATGTCAAGAAAATTGTGAACACTGAATGTAACATCTTTAATAATGATATTTTATGTACTTATAATTATAATGATGATACTTATGCTGTGATTGGGTTCAAGACTTATTACTCATTACTGATTACTCTGCACAAACGTGGCACAAACATTTGTGGCTAAGTACATAAATATAGAAAAATAAACACTGCTTACTGCGAAATTCAACGACTGTAAAACCGCTACATTGGCACGAGTAGGTATAAAGAGGTCAGGAATGTTTGCTAAAACTATTCGTGTGAAAATCTGAGGTGCAAATATTTAGTCAGCTTAAACTTTGCTCTCTCGAAACGATATGGCACCCAATTCCAGCTGTTATTACACAGACAGTATAGGTTTTTTTGCAATGGCGTCTCTTCATATTCAATTTAAATAAACCAAACATTGATAGTAAGAAATAAAAACTCAAAAGGTCCAAGCCTCGTCAATATTATCGAATCTTTTGAACACCCTCCCCCCTTTAGGCCGGCCACGTACTCGTATATTAGTTTTCCTGTTTCGGAAACTGTACTCGTATCACGCAAGACATTTAGAATTGCATACAACGCACTTACATTTCTGAAACCCATTTGCACCGACTGGCCGCCTCTCCTTCTCTTTTTATATTTCCAATATTTCCACAGAGAGGTTGTCTGAAAAAACTTGCTACACACACACACACACACACACACACGCACACACACACACACACACACACACACACACACACACACACACACACAGAAATTTTTATCTCATCTTACAGTGTTTGTATGGATTTTACGATCACATCATCGCACGTAGGTATGTGGCCAGCCTCACCCTCCCACCACCTGGTGGGGGTGAAAGGGGAGGGGTGCCAAAGCGGGGGGTCGCCATCCAATCTGGCTGCTCCGTGATTACTTAACAACCGTTGGAATTAAGATTAGGCGTTTTATTAAAGGCTTCGTTTGCACGACATTGGGAGAGGTTCCTCTCTTAATGTCGATTAGAGGCTCAAGTGCCACTGTGGGTTTACAGCACGTGTTTCCAATTAATGAAAATGTATTAAGCCGACACTGGTGAGAACAGAGCCGTGTTTCATAAGACCACAATAGTTTACTATGACAATTCGGTATACCTGAATTGTGTAGCCGAGCCTTTTGTGTGGGTTAATCGGTTAGGAATTGTTCATCGAATCGTCATGGTGAGTCTGTGAATCTGTGAAAGAGGGCCCTGGTGTGCGTGTCAATCAGACGGATTGCCTCGTAGGTTATCTATTTATTTCTTCTTTTGTTTATTTTCATTTAAGGTAAAGGGATAAAACATAAAACAGACAAACTCGGTGGCGGTATGGCGGTGTTTACGTACGTTATTTACGGCAGTAGTACTTTGTATGAAACGCCACCGCCACCGGGTTGGTGTGTTTTATCCTTAAATACTTACTGTAACTAAAACGTATATCGGTTCCGTAGTCCTACAAGGACCCTGTCGGTCTGTCTGTTCGTCTTTCTGTCTGTCTGTCTGTCTATCTGTCCGTCTGTCTGTCCGTCTGTCTGTCATTCTGTCCATCCGCGGCCTAGCGCAAAGATCGGTGGTAATAGAAAGCTGTCATTTGGTATGTGTATACATATTATCACGCCGATAAAGTTAAAGAACAAAATCTTGGATTTTTTTTGTTTACTGTACCTTCAGGTACAAAAATTTCCAAGATACATGAAAAGTGGGGATGATTTTTTTTCTCGTCTAGATACCCCATCATGTGGGGTATCGTTGGATTGGTCGTTGAAAATATTGTGGGTGTAGGAAAACCATTTTATGGTTTAGGGTTTATGAAGCTTTAAAGCGCAAATTTTTGTCCGAGTGGGGCATCCCCTCCCCCCCCTCCCTCTCCTGGCTAATGGTTGATTGTAGAAACGTTAAAAAATTCGGAGTAGTAGCACATATAATAAACTTAAAAGGAAAAGTATCACGAGGCAACAAACTTATAAAAGTAAAATTTCATCCAAAATCCATTGAAAATGACTTCGCTGAAGTTGTTAGTTCTGTAAAGCAGATAAATAACCCTCTTTCTAACGGAACCCTACATTGCGCGGGGCCCGACATGCACTTGGCCGTTTTTTTTAAACAAGATTTCTCAATTCTAAACAAGATTTCTCAACAATTTTTTTACTTTTTTACTTTTTGTCTAGACTTAAAAGTGATAGTCTAAACAGATGCCTTTTGTAATTACTAATTACATAACTGCGTCTTTAAAACCACCCAGAAATTAATGAGCGTGCATAATATATTAAAACACTTATATATTTAGTATATTTTGTACTCCTCATATAATGCTTTGTTTTATTACTCTATTGCTTTTAAAAAAGACGGATTAGTTTATAGAAGCTTCATTATTTTCCCGTTGCTAGATTACTAAAAAAAATCCTGTTTTTTTATCGAGTTACATTTTGAGGTTTGGTTAAAATTTTCCATACTATTTTGTGTTGAGTAGCACGGGGTGCCGCAGTGTCACCGATATAGGTGTTAGAGCTATATGCAATGCTGAAGCAATTTGTACGTGACCTCATTTGTGAGAAATGTGAGAGGCCTGTCCCCGGCGCACTTCGTATGCACGGGTTAACATGCAACGCATCGCGAAGTGAAGTCACAAAAATATTACTTACCTGGTTTTTAGGGTTCCGTACCCGAAGGGTCCAAACGTCACTCTTTTACTAAGACTTCACTGTCCGTCTGTCTGTTTGTCTGTCTGTCCGTCTGCCTGTCACTAACAACTTCACCAACGAAATTTTAAATGGAATTTGGACAAAGTTTTCTTTTTATAAGTTGGTCACCTATTACTCCTTAACTTGTAAAGCCTACTTATCCGTAATAGATTTCCTTTTAAGTTCATTATATGAGCTACTACCCAGATTTTTTCACGTATTTACAATCAACCGTTTAGCCAAGAGAAGGGGGGGGGCGCCCTACTCGGATGAAAATTTGCAATTTAAGGCTTAATATTTCGCAAAGGGAACCCTAAATCAAAAAATGATCTTTATACACCCACATGCTTTTTAAACGTCTAATTCAACAAAATTCACACTATGGTCCAGGCGAGAAAAAATATTCTACCGTTTTGTCGGCGTAATTAATATGTAGGTATGTCTACGCCAAACTTCAGCTTCCTCGTAAAAATTGTCTCTGAGCTAGGCCGCGGACAGACACACAGACAGACAGGCGGACGGACGGATTATATGGAATTCGTAAGCAAGCTATAACTTGCTCGACTATGACTCGTTAACTTGTCAAGCAACTTTGCTGCAATAGTTTTCCTTTTAACTTCATTATATGGCTACTGCTCAAATTTATTTCACGTTAACTATCACAAACAGCCGTTCAGCAAGGAGAAGAAGGGAGGGACACCCTATTCTTAACAAAAATTTGCGCTTAAAAGCTTAATATTTCGCAAAAGGATTCCTAAATCGAGAAATGGTTTTCATACAGCAACAACATTTTCAATCCAACATAACGTCACATTATGAGTTAGACGAGAAAAATCATCCCTAATTTAGGTGTAGGAGAGGTACCCTAAAATACATTTCTATTCTCGGCCTGATTATGTAGGTATATATATGCCAAATTGTCCGTGTGGCGCCGGATTAAGAATAGCGTCACTCCATTTCCTTCCGTGGATGTCGTAGGAGACGAGTAAGGAAATACATTACTAGGAGACGGGCAGCAGCGTCTTCCTGAGATTCCAACCGCATACTGCGATCGCCAACCCGCTTGCAAAGCGTGGCGATCGCAGTATGGAGGCCTATGTCCTGCAGTGGGCGTCAAATGGCTGATGATGATGATGATGATATATGCCAAATTTCAGCATTCTAGTACTAATCATCCCTGAGCTCTCCCGCGAACAGACAGACAAACGGATAGACATGGCAGAACTATATAGGGTTACTTTTTGACAACAGATCCCTAAAAAACTGATAAGTCTCGCGTTCCGAAGAAACAACTAAAATACAGTGTTAAAATACTGACGCCCGATCCATACTGGATATCGTAAATCATCAATATTGCCAACGTTGTCCATAAAACTATGGTTATTAGAGTTCCGTACCATAAGGGTAAGGGAACCTATTACTAAGACTCCACTGTCCGTCTGTTTGTCTGTCACCAGGCCGTATCTCATGGACCGTGATATCTAGACAGTTGAAATTTTCACAAATTATGTATTTCTGTTGCCGCTATGACAACAAATACTACAAAGGGAATAAAATAAATATTTAAGGGCCTCCCATACAACAAACATGATTTTTTGCCGTTTTTTGCTCGATATTTATAAAGGCAACAAGTAGACGCTTGAAATATTCAAATATTATATAGATAACGGAACCCTTCGTGCGCAAGTCCAACAGCACTTGGCCGGTCTTTCAATAACCTTTTATGGGTTACTAAAATTGGTAAATATTAGCGCGCAACGGATACGCGTAACTCTTAGCATAATTGTAGCACGGAGCGTGATTCCGATGTTTTTAAATACACAGAAATTTTAAAATTTAATTTTTCAACGCCTTTCTTTTAGAAGACGTTCTAAAAGTAACCTAGAACATTTCAATAAGTTTCCTTGGGAATAAATGTTCGGTATACGATGCATTGCTGCAAAAATTTATTTTATACAAATTTTTCAACACCTCATAAAACAGTGATCTCCCTAGCATCCTTCCTTTGATAAAAGTAGGTAGATAATATTTGGGTTTCGGGAAGAGTGTTAGAATATTAACATCCGATATGATATGCAGTTTCACAGCATGTAATAAATTGCTCCATTATTAGATACTCACCTACCCCAATGTATGGCCCCTTTGAGCCTTCGTTTGCTGTAGTGTACTTTCGCCTTGAGTGTGATAATAATTGAGGTCAGTGCTAAATAATATGGAATGGCGCATTATGTCTAAAATATCGACCTAAGGCAGCTGTTTTACCAGCACGCGATGACTCTGCAGTCCAAAATGAAAAAAAAAAACAAAATGCTTTGCTCCTTAACTTCAATTCAATTCAGTTCAATTAACTTTGATTACGCTATTTGATTTTCTTATTTCACAGCGATTTGTAAATTAATTTGAGAACTGAAACATGGAGACATATATACATCCAGACTGAGGCCCTTTGTACAAATGATGATGATGATGATGATGATCAAGTTAACACAACTTGATGATTTTATTAGATGCGTTTATTAGACTAGGCTCTGGTGTTAACACCACAATTCTTTGGGACAGAATTGTGCTGAATGAATGCTTAATTAATTCAAATCTCATTTGAGACAGCACGCGAGAGCATCGTGAATAGCATATATAGTGAAAAAAAAATATTCGCGTCGAATTGATAACCTCCTCCTTTTTTGAAGTCGGTTAAAAACTGAACAACTTTGTTTGAGCACAAAATTTTGACCAAGTTAATTTTTTTATTGAAAAGTCATGGACGGCGCGCTAGAAAGGTCAGCGTGTTGTCAACTGTCAGTTAATCTCGTAGCTGTCTGTAACCATCCACTGTAGCTCTTATCACCGCCGCACAAGTTCGAAAATGTAATAAAACTGGACGGTTGGCGGCTACATAGTAGACAGCTGATTAATATATTTTACCTTACTGTTGCATAATCGTCCGTAACGTAACTGAGCAGAGTCCACGCATGTAAATGTTTATTTTACTACGATTCTGTGCTTAGAATAGTATCACAATCGTACCTACCACGCCGCAATCGACCTAGAGATGTTGATAGGTATATAAGTATGAAAAATATTTCAATGAGCGAAATAAATTAAACAGAAAATATCAAGCACCCGTTCTACTTATAGATAGCGTCAAAGGAATGCCTACGTTTTGACGAATCTTACCGAGAAAACTATTTCTACAGAGTGACTTCGAATTCCAGCGATGTATTTACAAGAAAGTCATAAAAATCGAAAAAAAAAATAGATCGAGCGTCTTACGGTCGGTGCCGGCCAACTTTATTCTTTCGCTTGTTTACGCATATCGAACGACAGAAACTTAAGCATTTATCATAACAGAAAATATTTTTAACGTCGGTAGGTAGGTATAGGTGTTTATAACCAACAAGACCTTCACACAATACTCAATGCACCATTTTCCGTACCTACACCACATAATTTAGAAAACTGTCAAGTACCAATTCCCTTTGTCTATACTTTCAGATATTCCTGGAACCTCATTCAGAAGATATTTCAACAGGGCAAACAGCCACGCGTAAACTGTAGCCGGAGTATCCCGATCAATACAGCCTGCGACCTTGACGGGCTTTTCGCACGAGCTTGAGAGAAGAACGACCCATTGCTTAAATTGATTTCCTTTTCATCACTGCGGCCGAACTGCGGCTAGGCAAGTTTTAAAATATTCTTCAGGTGTCTAATCGAAATCTTACCTAAACTAGAGTTGCCTTACGCCCGCTACTAGCTTTGTGTTAATAACATGGGTCTACTTACCCATGTTATCGTAATAAAAGTCAAAGATCGAGAATATTTCTTTTTATTAATGTAGGTAACGCAAATACTCGGGTTTCATGACCAACAAATTACAAATTAAACATATTTGTCCAATTCAAGCCAGACCTTGATCGTTGTGGAAAACTTGGAAAAGGAATGAATAAAAAAACTCTACCCATACTCAGGGCCAGTTTCTGAATTGAGAATTTCACTCAGTACATAGTTAACTGTAGTGCTGTCTTCGAATTTCTCAGAAAAGAGTGCGACAGAACGTTACTTAAGTATTTACTTGGTAAATTTCCGAACTCAGAAACCGGCCCTAAGTCTTTTCAAATTTGGTCGTTAATTAACAGAGTTAATGTACTTATTTTCTAAACTCTTGCATTGAACGAGTAAAAATATCAGATACCTCTGTCACCTAAATATTTTTAAATGTCTATTTTTACACATTACGCGTATCAAGTAAAACTCAACATATCGACCCTTGGGGATGAAATGTAAAAGCCATTTTTCTACTTATCTACAGGGAAAAACTTCCGATACTTGCAAGCAAGTATAATGACCTGAAAAAACATTATTTAGATGGTATTATTCCCAAAAGGGAATTTCATTCAGTGGATGTCGTAGAAGGCGACTAAGGAAATAAATTGCCAGGAGACGGGCAGCAGCGTCTTCCTGAGATCCTAACCGCGATCGCCAACCTGCCTGCCAAGCGTGGCGACTATGGCAAAACCCCTCATGGTTATGAAAACCACGAGGGAGGCCTATGTCCTGCAGTGGGCGTCAAATGGCTGATGATGAATATTTATAAAATTCGTAACTTTTTTAGTAACCTGTAATAATTACATTACAATTGCATCAAAAAGAAAAAAGATGTAAAGCATTCTTTTTATTTATTTTTTTTGTATTCGTTCTCCTGTAAAGTAAATGGCTTTAATACCTTTCTTCCCCAAAGGTTCGATATCTTCAGGGATCTTTTAGAAGTCTATACAATGCCACTTAAATAATGGTTTAAACTTTGCCAGTCTAAATCTTGGCAACGAAACTTAGCAATGAAACAATGAAACTTCATCTTTATTTCTTCATAGTATTTTAATGTTTACTCGTGTGTATGATTGTTAGTCTTGAAAAAAAAACACATACACACGTAAACTCACGCCTGCATCCCAGAGGGGTAGGCAGTGACTGGGGACTGCCACTTGCCACGATCCTGACACATCACTTTCGCTTCCTCAACATTAATTAGTCGTTGCATGCACGCACGCCGGTTTCGGGTACTTTTTATCTTGCTCTTTGCTAATACATCCCCTATTCGGTTGAAATATGTCTGCCTGGGACGTCTTTTACCGGCCCTTCCACCCACATTCTCTCGATGTATTTGTTTCGTCAATAAAAAAAACCATTTGAATAGAAAGAAAACGTAATAGATATGTTTTTAAAATTGTCCTCAGTACGATTAAATTATTTAAAAAAATTGTCTTTGAAATTCGGGAAAAGCTCGGAAAAACAGCAAGACTTGATTCCTGCCCCTAGATTCTGTTAATGCATTGTAGTAACATGACAACTGCATGAACATGGCGGTTTTCATTTCATGGCTGCTTTAAGTCTACGCGGGCACGCGTATCAAACCTTCTAGGCGTCAATGGTATGAAAAAACACGTCACGTGACCCGACAGTGTACCTGTCATTATGCTACAATGCACTAACAGAATCGAGGCCCCGAACTATTTACTATATGTATATATACCTAAGTACCTACAAATTTGTACGGAACCCTCGGTGGTGAGTCAGACTCGCACTTGTTCGGTTTTTTTTATAAAAACAAGATTTCTCTTAAATACTTTTCAAATGCAGTTTAAACTGTCTGTGGTAAAGTCTTTTCCTTTGAAACTTTCTTTCCCTTAAAGTCTTTCCCTTTGAAACTTTCTTTCCCTTAAAGTTTTTCCCAGACTATTTAAACTGCATTTGAGGAGTGTTTTAAGGAACCATGTTTTTATGAATAAGACCTAGTTATCTAGCACTTGAAAAATTATTGCTAATCCGCTGTGGGCACGCGTGGTAATTAAGCCCATACTCTCTCTCTCTCACTCTCTCTGAGAGAAGGCCTGTGCACTGCAGTGGGACGTGTACAGGCTGCTAATGAGGGTCTACTTATGAGCACCAAGTCCTGTCGGAATCCCGACGTTTGCGATAGCAATTAGAATGGAATTTGACAGTTAGACGATTGGGATCGTTGAGGATTTGGTGCGCGTAAGGGGTGATAATGTTACCTGTAGAAAACAAGAGGCAAAATGCTATGATGTTACCCGAATCAATGTTCAGTTCATGTTCAGACGTTTCACTTTTCTTTCATTATGAAAAAATTAAAGTTGGAGAAAACCGATTCAATATTGTTGGATGATTTCAAGCGCTGTGGCACGTGAATAGCTCAGACACTTAGGTTTCTCCTCACGACGTTTTTTTTTCACCGTTAGCGAGTGGTATTGCTACTATAACTTCACAAATGTACATAACTTAGAAAACAAAGTCATAGGTATATGCCCGCGCTGGGAATCGAACCTGGGTCCCTCGCTTCCGAGTCCAATGTTCTACCCACTAGGCTACCACCGTGCAATGAAACCCTCAAGAAGTTGATTGAGCAACTATCTGCTTCTCGCTCATACTATGTGACTGTTCCTTATCCAGCCGCAACGAAATTCAATTCAAAACAAATTCAAAATATGCAGTTGAAAAATGGCTTGAAAATTTTGAAATTTTGAACGGACAACTTATATATATCTATATACGACCGTTGCAAGTTAAATAAACGCTAATAAGGCTTTCTAAAGTCACTCACCTGTATAGAGACTGTCCGTCGACTTTCTCTCCCATCTTATTCCCACGCTCCTGAGACGTCACTGCCCTTCGCGTCGCCCGGTCTTCACCACTTTGTACGACACTAAACAATATCTTCAGAGAAAGGTCGCTCTTGAACACTGAAAGTCAAGGGTGTGTTTGCTGTGCTGTTAGGTAGGTGCCATTTTATTGTTTCTTTTATAGGTCTGTGTTAACACGTAGTTTAAGGATTAGAGCTCTTATGCACTTTGTGTTGACGGCGTGTTTAGTTTGTCCGTTATTTAGGTACAATTTTTCAGCTTATTAGTTATTTATTTGAAATGTCAAGTTTTGTTTATTTATAGGTATATTGTTCAGATGTGGACTCCCCAAGTCTGTAAGCTATTATTATACTTAGGAAAGAAAAACTTCAGGTACCTGTGTGCATACATTTACCCTTTTAAACTTCTAAACAAAGTTGCACCGACGACAAAGGTTACCCAAAACCCCGATTTAAGTAAGCTCTACCCTTTCAATTATTTACATGATGAGAAACCAACGGTATCCATCTTTTTCAAGGAATATCGGGCTACACCCACGTTGAATGGCCTAAAAGTCAAAATGCCATGATATACTTAACCTTAACCTGTTCTATTGATTAACGTTTTGATTGCAAAATAGAAAGATGGATAGATTATTTTTTATTGTACACAGAGATTACATTAACAGAAATTGGTTAGCTGGTTATTATTTCAAACAATGCGGTGTCAGGACAACTAGGTCTACAGGGTATTACCTTAACCATTTATAGGTATACTTATCCAAACATCAATTTATATTTTAGCCTAATTTAAACTTAGACAATATAAAGCATATTTATTATATAGTTTGAGCCTTATAACATCGCCTTGTTTATAAATTATAAATCCGAAAACATTAAAAGTACCTATATTATACGGTAGCATTAAATTTTGTTAAACTACATTGATAAAAAAAATACGTGATTTTTTCTTTCAGAAGACAAAGCTATTTATTGCTACAAAACGAACTTATTGCTACGGGCGTGCTACGCCGTTACAGTGCTACGGGCAAGGAATGGCGTAGTGCTGGCGTAGCACTATGGTAATGAAAATTTGAGTGCGACTTGTGGTATTCACGTTGACGCTTGTCCCTTTGATAGAAAAAATATGTTGATTCGATAAAGGTATGTTTAACGTTATTTGATAGTAAGCAACGATGGAATAACAATCAACTTCATATATCAACATATAAAGTAGGTGCATATTAACGACAAAACGCTGAATGTCAATGAACAATGTTAGCCGCTGCCCTGGGGCCGAATTTGTATTGGAGAAAAAGTCAGCGGGAAAAAAACTCCACTCTGACCATCTCTTCACAAATAATCATAAATCTAAATCATAAGTTGGTACGAGTAGCTGACTAACAAGATCCCGTGAGTGCAATCAACTGCTTACAATTTCTAAAACAGTAGTTACAATTCTTACAAAAGTAGGTAAACATTAATGCTGCGGCCAGAAATAATTGTGGACAGCACCCGTTCACGAGCATAACGCAGGGGGTCAGCCATCGCCAGTCTCAACCATATTAGAGGGAGATAGGCGACCCGCCCACCATGCCACCATTCGCATGGCTTAAAGTTGAATACAATGATGTTAATAAATGACTGGTAACAGCACGATTTTCACATCGAACCAAAAACCATTTACAAGAGAATATTTTCAAACCATTTAGCCTATAGAGTTAGATTAGTATTAAATTAGTTAGATTACTTACTTTTGCTATATTATCCCCCAGTTTCTCGTACATTAACACGCTGTTAATCTACTGTGAACAGCGGTCAATTGACCAAAGTGCATACAAAAAAAAAAACACTGACAGCTGTTAACAGTAGATTAACAGCTTGTTAGTGTACGAAAAACCGGGGGTTAGCAAAACTAATCTAAGGGTGCGGTAAGGTGTGGGTTAATCTTCCAAAAATATTCGTAATTTCATACGAAGCGAGTTAATCGCATTATCCCCAGTCGCTGGTGGAATATTACATTACCTCGGTCGGTAACTCGTGAATCCAAGAGTTTAGAATGCTGCTAGATTAGGTCTGGGTTTTCTGCGCATTCCGTCTTCAAAATAGTATTTGCAAGTTTTGTTGTTCAAAATGTAAACAGATTTTTGAGCTACATTAATTTTCAAAGAAAAAACTTAGTGCTTCATATTTAGTTAAGAACATACCATCGCCAACGGTAGTATAGTTCCAACGTTTATTATAATAATTATTAATTCTTTATTCCACAAAAGATAGTGTACAAAAGGTGGACTTAAGGTTTATCCCTCCCCTTTTCTTGTTAAAACAAATAAAGGCAGTTACAAAGTGCCTAGAGAGCAAAGAAATTTAGGTAGGCGCTGAGTTATGTAAACACCCCAGACTCTGAGGTTTTCTTTTCTATTAATCTTAAGTACCTACAGTGACAAAGTAACGTAATATATTTCCATATAATAAAACTGAATTTTGAACGGATATTTACTCGTTTACTTTTCCATTTTACAATTCGCAAAGACTATTTTTTTTCTTGAGGGCTGAATCAAAAACCATTTCGAGATTAACATCTAAGTAACCATATTTTCTATATTTAAGATAAATATTAAGGAAGATGAGCGTTATTTTTGCCAAAAAACAATAACCTTCATTTGACCTTCTGATGACGTCACATTTTAAAATAAACATAACATATGGCAACACTACGTTACTTAAAAAAAAGACTTGCTGTCATAACTGTCATATGCATATCATTTCCTTGTCTGTGAAAAAAACGTCTGTCATAGCAAATGACAGAAACAAAGTGTGACAGTTTGCGCGACGTTTCGGCGTGTGCACTCGAAAAATATGACGTCACGCTTTCAAATATTTTAAATAAATAATTTATAATAATAAACTTAACAAATCGCTGAAAAAATGAAATTAGTCTCTAGAAATTACTTCTGCTTTAAGAAAAAAATATAAAATAAGATCAAAATAAAAAATATACTGCCCGAATTTTCCGACGTTTCAGTACTTTTGCAAGTGCCGTGGTCTCGGCAGACTGAGGTGACAGGCGTCTTTTTGAAAGCATTAACTGTTAGTTTACTACCCTCGGCATATGCTACTACTACTGATACACTGCTGATACATACTACTGATTATTAGTTATAGAAATTAAAATTCAATCTTCAAAACAGTTATTTTATATAAACTCAAAAATATTGATTATTAGTTATTGAAATTAAAATAAAATCTACAGTCACACTTCTAGTAAGGGGGTCTCATGCAATTAAGCATTGGTTCAATTGTAAAATGGAAAAGTAAACGAGTAAATATACATTAAAATTCAGTTTTATTCTGTCTAGTGCTCGTGTTAACCTAAGAAAATACTATAGTTCAATACGTTTCCTCACGATGTTTTCCTTCACAGCTACCGAGTGGTATTGCTACAAAATGTACGTTACGTAGAAAACAAAGTCAATAGTACATGACGGGATTCGAACCTACGACCTCCAGATAATGAGGCCGGCGTTCTACCGCTGCGCTACCACCGCACAGATTAGATGTGATACCCGAGTTTTAAATCTATTTTCACATTAAAAAAACTACAGATACAGAAAATTCCCATCAACCCTTCTTAGCGAACAATTTCTGCATTATTCTATGTATATAACGACAACCCCCATACAAAGATAAAAGTTAAATGCAGTCACGGCTGAAACAGAACTTCCGCCTCTTTGATGCTCACTCAGTGCTCTGCAGAGCGAAAATTGAGTACCAAATGCGCTGCAAAAAACTGTGAGCGTCTAGGAGCGTTAGACGGTATTTACCAACTTAGTAGGCAAAAGGGGAGTTCAGATTTTTAATGCAGGTATTCCGTTTATATCGGCTTTTAAGGTGTTATTTTATTTTTTTAAGGATCACCACAAAGAGTTACACAAAAATGACATAATTTAAAAATTTACGGCCTTAGTTGTGAAGACACGATTCTTCTAAAACCAATCTGAAACTATTTTAATCAGCGTTTTTGACGTGTTTTGAGGAATCTAGTTTTTATAAATAACACCATTAAAATCTAAAAGGCCATGTGCACTCTTACAGGTAACCACAACACGCGATGGCGTTTTATCTTATGGTGGGCACTGTGAGAGGGGTACAGGGAGGTACAGCATTTGCAGACGGAACGGACCCCCAGATCGTGAAAATGCTGTTTAGTTAAAAAAAAAAGTTAATCATCATCAACAGCTCTTTGACGCCCACTGCAGGACATAGGTCTCCCTCATGGTTTTCCTAACCATGAAGGGTTTTGCCATAATCGCCACGCCTGGCAGGCGGGTTAGCGATCGCAGTGTGCGGTTGGAATCTCAGGGAGACGCTGCTGCCCGTCTCCTGATAATGTATTTCCTTAGTCGCCTTCTACGACATACACGATTTCATAAAGGACACAATCTATTAATGCTAATAAAGGGCGTACCCTTCAACATTACACCGTGTGTGATTTGCCATTTTCGTGGAAATATTTTTACCGAGTCATACTTGGAAGAATATGTTAAAACTGATAAGTAGGTAATAAAGACTCGTGGAAATAAACGTGGAAATACTTTCACTTTCACTTATAAAACAAAAAACCCGACTCACAAAAAATCTTAATCAAGACCTAAATGAGTTCATAGAAGTTTAAGCTCAGGCAACTAACATCTCTCTACAAGAAAGTTAACGTGAGATCCCACGTTTTTAGGGTTCGGTAGTCAAAAAAAATTGATTTCATTTTATTTAATTAAATTAAAAGGAAACCTATCACGGCTAAGTAGACCAACTTATAAAAGGAAAACTTCATACTAATTCCATTGAAAATAACTTCGATGAAGTCATTAGTAAAGAGATGTGTTACTTAGTTTGGTTCTTCCTGCTGGGTTTTAAAATTTGACGGGCTTGAGGCCTTGTAAACTTTTTGTAAACTTTAGACTTTTTCGAAGTCGGGTTTTTGTGTTTGAACCTTTTTAGTCATTAAAGCTACATCGTAACTTTTTGTCTCAGTTTAATTAAAAAACTACTTTTCCTTAATCTTTTAAGCTTTTTACTACCAATGTGAGCGGATGTCAGCAACTTTATTTCTTTCTTATAGCCGTGACTCTCGCGTCATTAACGGTTGGGCCGATTACTTTGACAAATGTGGATTCCCATGTAAACTCCACATTTGTTTTTATCCGACGAAACATACATATGCGCAAAAAATTACCTCCTTTGCTTTTGCAATCGGGCAAAGGTGACTCATCCACAATTCTTAAGGCTGGCGTCAGACGTGGTGGCCCTTTATCATGTTGATTAATGGATCGTGCTTACGAGCATCTATAGGTACAAAGAGGTAGCTATCCATAGAAAGCGAGATCGCTGAAATTTTGAAGCCCAACGGTGTTGTCAATCAATAAAAATAAGTTTCCTTAAAACGCTCTTCAAATACTGTTAAAGTTGGTCTTTTAATCTTTTACGACAGATTATTTAAACTGCATTTAAACAGTGGTTTAGCGGATTCACGTTTTTATAAAGAACACCAAAGAAAAATAGCCGAAAAGGGTTTTATTTTGACATCTAAATATTTTTTTTATTTAACACGCAGTCCCTCCTTTTCTGAAGTCGGCTAACTAAATTGGAAAGAAGCGTCTTTTCTTTTCAGCAGGGTGACTTCGAATTCGTTCGAAATTTTTAAGGGGATATTCTCACCATAATTCAGTAACATATGGTGCTAGAGTTGAAAAAAATGGCGCGACAAAAAAAGATTTTTTTTTTCTACCTGAATTTATTTCACTTAAGCATAAGGCACAATATCAGAGTGGAGTGCTCCGAGCACAAATTTCCACTTCTGACGGTGGTTCGCAGCATCTTCCAATTCAGATCAGCTTGTGCCCACAGAAAAGCTGACCTATGGCCTATGGAACTTGGTATATGGAACTTTTCCAGGTAATTAGAAAGAAAAGAAAGAAAGAGGGTTTATTATTAAAATTGTCACAGAAACACAAAGTAAACAAAGGTACACAAACAAAAGACACGATCGCCCTCTCCTTCTAGGCCTACTCAATATTAAAATAAAAACTCACACCCATGGAGAGGAAAACAGAGTTGCAACGAGCCTCCAAATCATCGAAAAATTCAATTAACAGTTAGCAAACTATTTGTAATATCTTTCACCTGGTTGTGCAATAAGTGTTCTCTATCTATCTATCTATTTCAATATCCTATACGGACCATCGCGGCCCCCTTGTCAAAGTTTTAAATTCAGACAAGGTCAAACGGCTCTTATCGCGAAAGGAAAGGTGTTTTTTCCCAAACTTCCGCACTGACGATTGATTTTATCTGGTTACATCATCAATCCCGGTTTTTTGCTAGCCCGAAGGGAAGAAAATCAAAGATCGCATCGGCCTTATAAAAACTGTTTGCACGAAATTGTATTCAGTGGGTTGCTTTTTGGGTTCCGTAGTCAGCAAGAAACCCCTATAGTTTCGTCTGTTTGTCTGTCTGTGCGCGGCTTAGCTGAGAGACGCTTAGTAGAGCTTTCTAGCTCAAATTTGGCATAGATATACATAAACATACATATATATTAATCACGCTGGCAAAACAGTAAAATAAAAGCTTTTTCTCGTCTACGCTATAGTATGAGGTATCGCTGAATAGGCCGCATAAAAATATTATATAAATATTGTTTTGCGTAACATAACAGCGCAATTTTTCTAAGTCGAGGGTTCCCCTCCCCCGTCTTCCGACTAAACGGTTGTTTGTAGAAACGTGAAAAAATTCATATAACAAGGTTAAAATTATTCAAATAATAGCTCCGACGGCAGACTAAAACATCGTTCCTGTCTGAAATAGTTACCTGAATCACTATAGCCGGATCTAGGTATATTATTGACTAGGTTATCGTAGCTGAGAACCAGTCTAGGGGTCGACCCGGGCAGGCGGGCACATCCGCGCAAGCAACAAATGCATTCAAAGCAAAAAGCACCAACACGTATTAACATTACGGACCAAAATGCAACGATGGAACAAGGTATGTCTATTTCTACAAATTACACTGTTGGCCTGTCTGTTAAATGGAATTGCAAGAAAATTGAGGTCACCAGAGATGAGGAGATGAGACGATGAACTTGATAGTGCCAGTAATGAACTACATACGTAACAGGTTGAGGCTTGGCAAAATTGAAGCTTTTTCATGACATTTTGACTAGGTCAGTTCATAGTTAATATAAAAATCTTTCCAATCTACTAGCGGCTTAAAAACTAACCCTATAACTCCCTAATTGACTAACACCAAAGCCCAGAACACATGAAAACGTTACATAACAATGCCCGCAACACCACTCACGGTCAGCCGTTCTCTTAATGTCTCTATTGGTCTCTAATGATATAGACACCTACAGGCAAGTGTTGTAAAAAATGTCCGGTGGTGTTATTATGTTCACGCACGCACGGTTACGTCTGCTCGCGGCTAATGCTGCGACGCAACTGGCTGTGAGGGCCTCTGGAATGGTTCGTCGCTTGGGGGTGGCGCGCCGCCGCCGTTGGCGCCCAACGTGGGGCGAGAATTTGACACTACAGAATGTTAATAAAGTACTGAGCGCGCGAAACGCGACCGCTTGTGGTAGTGATAGAATAAACAGGTGATTTTTAGTTTTTTTTTCTCTCTTTTTATTGAGCTTCACTTGCCTTCTGCCGCTCTCTGTTTTAACATTCAGAACCTCTCTTGAAGAAATTTCTTTTAAAATTAGTCCGCCTTTGTACATCTACACTTACTTGTTATTTAAGTTTTATTTTTTTAATTTTTGTGCAATACATGTGAATGTGAACATGTGAAGTTAAAATATTTGAAGATTAAATATTTCAAGTTGAAATATATATTATCATTCTTCGCTTTGCTAGCCGAACAAAAACCTCCTTCTAGGAGAGTAGGAGATGTTTTGCTATACTCTTTGGGTGGATGGGTGAAGCCATTTAGATATAATAATTTTATTTATCTATCTACAGACGTAAATCTACGAGATTTTTTTTAGTTAGCCGGGTTTGTGTCCCACGTCTGGGTTCCTTCATAATCCTCCACTCCTCTCTGTCTATCCTCTCTCATCTGGGCAAAAAGGCTGAGGAATCGTCCCTCCAACTGCGCCTTAGCCGACCACGTCTGCGATATCCGTCGCGTGGAGACCAATCAGTGGCAAAAAGCGAGATTTATAATCAAATATATATATTTTTCATTCACATTCATAAAAAGAAAAGAACATATTTATTTAAAGCCACAAATACATTTAATTCATCGTTATGAAGGAAAATCAACATTTGTACAGGTGTACAATTATTATATAAACTGCAAACCAGAAGGACACCTCGAACTTTCATTATTTATAAGCCAAAACAACGACCATTGAGAACTAAAACAAAATTTCGTCTCTTTAGTTTCGAAATAAAATTATTTACATTTAACACGGTTATTTTAATTAAGGTCACTTGTATGTGTAACTGACAAAGAATGTATTTTTTAATGGCCGCTGGTTTGATTATAATGAGAGATCATGATATAACTTCTTTGTTGCCGTATTGCTCGTGGTTTGCAGTTTATTAAGCGAGTTGGCAAATTGGGGATGATTTAGTTTGACAGTTTGTTATGCATATTCTTTTTTGGTTGTGGTGTTTTATCTTTGTTGTCTGTTTTACTGTTTGCAATGCAATTACCTATTTTACTGTGCCATTAATAAGTATTAAATAAAATATAAACACAGGTAATAAAATTTTAACAAATACAATGAATACATTAAAATACTTTAATAAAAGAAAATACAAATTCTTACTTATAAAGTAAAAAAATTAACCAAAAAATCACAAAATACTAATTAGGAATGAATACGTCAATTCAAATAAAATAGAAGTCACAAGGCACTTTATCACAGCCGATTAGTTTTTTTACAATTTTTGGTAAAAACACCAATTTATAAAATACAAGAGCACAGATAGAAGAAACGTGACAGTCGAATAGAAATAAAAGTTACATTGACGTACGCCAAACTTTACATTATACATTAAAAATTAATGTCATGTCATTTTTTTCTAAGAAAATCGTATGTAAATAAGATCGTGAAAGTAAAAAGTACTTATAAGAACAAAATCAAGAAGTATAAGGAAAATTAAATAAGGTCAATCAACTTCTGTACTCTTTAAATGCTAAATGTTGTGCTTAATTTATATAAATTATATGCAAAAATATATTGTACTTTTACTGAATATAATTAATTGTAGTTAGGCTGCATCAAAATTATGTTAACATTATGGTGATGGCACTATTTATTTAGTGCGTTCGCTAAGTCAACTAACATAATGGGCGTTTTATTGGCTTATGGAATGTATTACAAATAACTGTATTATTTTAACTGCTTTAACTAAAGTTGGTTTATTTTGGTGCGAGTGCATCGATGGGTAAATTGTGTCAGATCTATAAGTTCCGTGTTGTGCTTTGAGTGTATTTACTGACCGCCAACAGTTTTTAAATAGACCACTGAGAACTGGAACAAAATAAAAATTAAATTAATAAACATAATCAAGAAACAAATTATAAAACTGCGAGATTCAAACAATAAAATTCCTGTGTTTTTACGCAAACTGCCATTAGTCTTCATGCCTTTCTCGAATTAAGGTTTAGGTGTTTCATGAGACGGTAACTTTGGCCTCTAAAATCCCAATTACTCGTACTATAACACAACGTGTTATTGAAATAACGCAAAACCTGTACATCGTTTTTTTAGTGTTGATAATTAAATCACATCTTATTAGATTAACAAATTTAATTAATTAATTAATGATTATTATCATAACTTCAGAATTCTCAATTAAATTTGTATCTTTTAGTGACCGCGTCAAATTGCAGGATAGTATTATAAATACATACAATTTTGATTTATTTACAATGTCTGTAATGAGGAACTTGCAAAAAAATAATTCAATTCCATTGGTGAGGCCATGTTAAAAGATAAATAATCGTGGGTGGGTATGGCCTATACCTTCCTCAGGGAAGAGACCCGTGCCCCTCGGTGGGGACATAATGGGTTGATGATGATGAAGTTCTCGAATGGAGACCACATATCGGCAAGCGCAGCGTAGGACGACCAGCCACAAGATGGACCGATGACCTCATCCAGGTGGCAGGAAGACGCTGGATGCAAGCCGCTTCCAACCGGTCTTTTTAGAAATCCATGGAGGAGGCCTATGTCCAGCAGTGGACTTCTTGTGGCTGAATGCTGATGATGATGATGATGATGAATCGTGAGTATTTTTTTTCTCTGCGACTAATACTTTTCATAACCTGTCGAAAAGTAATTCTACTCACGAAGTACAAAATGTAATAAAACGTTTAGAATGGAATAAAAAAAAGAAATGGATGAATCGTGAGTATTTTTTTTCTCTGCGACTAATACTTTTCATAACCTGTCGAAAAGTAATTCTACTCACGAAGTACAAAAAAGTATTTTTTTTCTCTGCGACTAATACTTTTCATAACCTGTCGAAAAGTAATTCTACTCACGAAGTACAAAAAAGTAATAAAAAAAGAAATTTAAGAAGTTTTTTTTATTAGGATGATTAGATTTTTTGAAAAAAAATATTTACGGTTTTATTTTCAAAGGTTTTCAGTTTTATTGTCTTCTGTGATATAAAAGTAATGTCACTCTAATCTAAGTTTGACCCAAGTTCTCCATTCTATTTGTTAGTGCTTATATTTTCTACATTTGTCTAAAGTATACTCAATCTTTTACAATTATGAACTTGGTATTTTTTTTTTGTATTTTTTATCGTTGGTATTTTTTATATCGTGATACAATGTTAATTTGTTTTTTTCTAAGATAGGTTTCACGCCAATATAGTCTTATATCTATATTATATAATCACACGGTACACACACAAACACACCCTCACACTATGCAATCATGTAATTTAGTAGCACTCTGTCCATAGTTATATACAAATAAGTCTTAAAATACGTAAGGCCACTTGTGCTGTGGGTTTTGTATTAAAATAAAATAAAATAAAAAATTTATTTTATTAAAATTATTGGTCAATGAATCAATGTGATTTAGGTATTTGAAGATGCGCAGTTACCTCTGTATCTCTCGGCCCATAAGTCGCCGGACATTTCTGTAACACGCTGTGAATCCACACATTTACGAGAAAGGCAACGATTCACTTGGGCGCCCAGACACCAACGTGCCCAGCGAGCTGGGAGTCAGACAGCTCGGCCACATTTACGAGAGAAGCAAGGACTCACCTGGGCTTTCCCCAGCCGCGGTGTCGCCTCACGTTGCGGTAGACGTGCCCGCCAGTGGACACCGGCATGCCCAGCGATCCGGGGCCGTGTGGGGCGACTGTTGAGAGTCAAACAGCTCGGGCATATTCACGAGAGAAGCAAGGACTCACCTGGGCTTTCCCCAGTCGCAATGCCGCCTCACGTTGCAGTAGACGTTGCCGCCGGTGGACACCGCCGTGCCCAGCGATCCGAGACCGTGTTGGACGACTGATGGTAGTCAAACAGCTCGGGCATGTTTACGACAGAAGCAACGACTCACCTGGGCTTCCCCCAGGCGCGGTGCCGCCTCGCGTTGCGGTAGACGTGCCCGCCGGTGGACACCAGCGTGCCCAGCGAGCTAGCCGGGCTCAGCGCCGTGTGAAGCGACTGCTGGGAGTCGGACAGCTCAGACAACGCCCGCCGGAAGGGGACGTCTTCGTTCGTCGGGGTCTTCTCTCCTGGAAATTAGATCTATGTTACTTATAATTGTAGAAACACTGTGACATTTCTCCAGCCAGAGCCCCATTTCATAGAACTACAATACACGGTTTACTATGACAACTCGATGTACATACCATAGTCGATGGTAGATTAAAAAGTAGGAAGACTAATCGAATTATCATTGAATTGCAGTTTTATGAAACGCGGCCCAGTTTATCTCTTTCCAGACAGACAGCAGTGATTTGATGTCACCGCAAACCTCCTGAAAGTATTCCAGCTTCCCGATCATGGCGATCAGTTGCTTTTCCACGCTCTCACAGTGAATGGTCACGTGGGCGGGTATTTCCGCTTCTTCGAGACATCCCCGGCGTAGCGGGCTACTGTTAGTGCTATGGTATCAATGTGTCTATTAGTTGAGCATTGACCTTTCAAAACTGCCACGGCCCTTTCTGTACCTCGTCCGCCTATCAGTCCATATGTATAGTATGTCTGTCTATCAGTCCACAACTCTAGTCTATGTAACCCACTTTCATTCCCGACCGCGCGGTCGGGAATGAAAGCTGTGTCCGACGGTCCCCCGGACTGCTTCCCCTCGGGCTTAAGATACCACAGATCCGATACCACTAACCCGTGCAACAAAAAGAATATAATCATGTAGGTACAGCGATATCATTCCGATGTAAAAACCTAACTGCAAAGTGGGTTACTCGGGGCTGCAAGTGATGTAATTCGCTTCGGCCAGATGTCGCTGCCTGTACGTAATACAGAGAAGTTTGTAAAGAGGCTCGAAATTTCACTGCCTGCACTTGCCCATTAGCTCCGTTGGGAGAGCGCTGGCACGGTTAGCCGCAGTTCAAGTCCCGGCATGGGTGGAATTTTTAGCCTCTAAATAGGTTTTTAAAAATCAGTCCATTTGTCTAGTTTCTGTCTATCAGTCCCCCAAGATTAGTCTAGACCTAACTCACCGTCATCCCCATCCGCGCTGCCAAGTGGCGTCCGACGAGCTAGGTCCGGGCTACTTCCCCACGGACTCAGCGCGCCCAGAGGACTCGACAGGCCAGCCGTCACCAGCGTGTCATCATCGTCTGAATTGTCAGCTGCGAAGGAGACCAATAAGGAATGTGCCTCGGAAGTGGATTGGAGTGAGTTGTCTTTATACAATAAAGGGCATAGGAAATCACAAAAACAAAAAAGTACTTGAAACCGGCGCGCGCGCATGCAACGACTAATGAATGAATGTTGAGGAAGCGAAAGTGACCTGTCAGGATCGTGGCAAGTGGCAGTCCAAGTGGCAACCTACCCCTCTGGGATACAGGCGTGAGTTTATGTAAGTATGTGTGTAAAATTTAAAAAAAATATAGGTCTCCAAAACAGCCGAAAATCAAGTCACTTTATTAATAAAAACTTTATTACAAAAGGCTGCGATTTATTAAAAAATAAAAATTTTATTTCAACGTAAACAATTAACATTCTGCTCGTTGAATGTCAATATACAATGTCACCCGATGTAGCCTCCAAAGTCCTAACCTTGAAAATAACAATGATTTTCAATTTTTATTTTCAAGGTCACGACTTAGGAGGATAATGGACAAAAATGTAGCGAAAAAAACTCTACTTTAACCATCTTTTCTCAAATCATTATAATTTCTTTCTCAAATCATAAACGAAATTTACCTTCGAAGACGTCAAAGAAGTTCTCCTTGGAATCGTTGTGCGATGTCGACTTCTTCTTTCTCTTACTCTGCAAAGACTAAAGAAGAAACATTTACTAATCAAAGCAAGAAGAGGAATAATACATAGAATACTAATTCCAACAATCGTTGTAACAAGTACCCGAAAGCGACGTGCATGCTACAGAGACTAATGAATATTAACGCCAAATAGATATGGCAAGGTCGTGGCAAGGGATAAACCCTGGCTCTCTGCCCAACGAGATGCAGGTGTGAGTTTATGGAGGTGAGAGTTGTCCATCTATGTGTTTAAACTTAGACTCGCGCACGAAGGGTTCCGTACCATTATCTATACAACATTAGATACACAGATCGAGAAAAAAAGGCAATAAATCACGTTTGTTGTATGGAAGCCCGCTTGAATATTTATTTTATTCTGTTTTTAGTATTTGTTGTTATAGTGGCAACAGAAATACATCATCTGTGAAATTTTCAACTGCTTAGCTATCACGGTTCATGAGATACAGCCTGGTGACAGACAGACAGACAGAAAGACGGTCAGTGAAGTCTTAGTAATAGGGTCCCGTTTGGCACCCTTCGGATACGGAACCCAGAAAAAGCGCTGTTGTGTTTGAAAAAGCGGCGGTAGGCCAGTCGGTAGAACGGACTCGGCAGCGAGACCCAGGTTCGATTCCCAGTGCGGGCATGTAACCTATGACTTTGTCTATTTTCGAAGTTACGAACATCTGCGAATTTGTAGTAGCAATACCACACGCTAACGCTGAAGGAAAAGCAGCGTGAGGAAACCCGCGGTTTGGTTGGCTCCGCACGTATTGACTTGTCTTTCCTGTGGGCCGACTAAGCTGTCAGGATGGTACAGGTGGTAGGCAAGCCTACTCCATCTAAAAAACAATGTCTCAGGCACTGCAGCGTCCGAGTGGTCCCTAACCCATCTAGTGTGAGTGAAGGTGCCACTGGACGCTGTATAAATCATCTCATTACGTATATGCAAAGGCCAAAGCGTACCTTCGTAAGTTCTTCAGCCACCGACATTTCCAGAGCGTGATGCGTTCGCGCCAACGCTGCCAGCGACTCTTCCAACACTCTGTTTCTCTCTCTCTGCGAAGTTAAGAACAACATTACATTCCGCCTGTTATTTCCGCCCGAACACTTTCGCTGCAAAAATTACCACTTCCACTCAATTCATGAAAAATAGCCACAGGCTACTGTAAGTGTAATCTGCTCTTAAGCGTCGGATGGTTTTGAGCGCCCAATTTATGGAACATGGCTTAAAATTTGATTGCAGCGACTTTGTATAAAAGGCATAGGAAAACTCGCAAACTATAAGTTTTTTTTTTGCGGGTCTTAAAGGTTTCTAAAACATAAAAACATTATTTTACAAAATAACCCCTCCATTGTAAAATTCACATTATAAGGCGCCAACAGCAAATTGTGCAGTCATAATTTGCGCCCGATGTGAACGGACCGTTTGGGTACCACGTGACTAGAATTACTTTCCTGCGTGTTAAATTACGAAATGTTTTAGTTACAGAGAAAAATCTTTGTTCGCTGTACAGGGTAAGCGGTCGTTACCTTTTCGTAGCCGCCCTGTACAGCGGCAGGGCTTACCTCTCTATTGAGCTTGGCCTGGTCAGCGTCCCTAGCCTGAGCGACTAGCACGGCGCAGTGGCGCAGTGACGTCAGCGCCTTGGCTCCCGTGCCGCACGCGTGCTGGAACCGCTGCGAGGGAAATCGTTTTAAGGGCTCCGTACCTGAAGGGTGCCCAACGGGAGCCTATTACTCTGCCTCCGCTGTCTGTCTGTCTGTATGTCCGTCCGTCCGACCTTTAAAGGGCTCTATCTTTGGAACCGTAACAGGTAGCCAGTTGAAATTTTAACAGAATATGTGTTATTACCTAATAATATGTGTTATTACAAATAATAAAATTTAAATAATAATAAAAAGTCAATTCAATTCAATTCAATTCAAATATTTTTATTCATTGTAAAAACAGAATGTTTACTTAATGAACGTCAAAGTTGTTAGTTTCACAATTAATGGATTATGTGGAGAAGAAGCTAACAAAGAAACTCCACATTTATTCTTTTCAAAACACGTTTTAACTTAATTAACAGAGTTTTCAACTTAAAATATTAGTCATGAATGTGTTGAACACTAGTCACAATCGTCCTTTAAATAATATTAATCTACTGTTTAATGCCAAACATCTTTGTCTTCTAAATAATCCTTGATGTTATAGTAAGCCTTTTTGCACATAATGTGCTTAACACATTTTTTAAATCGCGTTGGAGGTAACTCTAATATATCTTGAGGAATTTTGTTGTAGAACCTTATACAGTGCCCCATAAAGGATGTGTTAACTTTTGCAAGTCTAAATAGTGGAAATGACAATTTATGTTTATTTCTAGTATTAACATTATGGTGGCCACCAACATTTTCGAAGTCTTTGATATTTTTTCTAACGTACATAATATTTTCATAAATGTATTGACATGCAACTGTTAAGATGTTGGTTTCTTTGAAGAAATCTCTTAGCGAATCCCTACTACCTAACTTGTAAATAAATCGGATGGCTCTCTTCTGTAAGATGAAGATCGTCTCAATGTCTGCTGCCCGACCCCACAGTAGTATGCCGTAGGACATAATACTATGGAAGTAACTAAAATAAACAAGCCTAGCAGTTGCAACGTCAGTGAGCTCTCTAATTCTTTTGACTGCATATGCTGCAGAACTAAGCCTGTGTGCTAGTTTTACAATATGAGGACCCCATTGCAATTTTGAATCGATTGTGATGCCTAGAAAAACGGTATCTTCTACAAATTCTAGTTTTTCTTTTCCGAGTACAATGTTGTTTTCAACTAATCTTACGTTTGGTAAGGTAAACTTTATACATTTTGTCTTTTTGGAATTTAGAAGCAGATTAAGTCTGAAGGAAGTTTGAAGTCGGGGGTCTCTATACAACAAACTTGTTTTTTTACCGTTTTTTTTATTTATGCTCTATCGTAAAAACGGTAATACATACAGGCATCAAACATGGCGTGATTGTAGAACTTATTGTATATTCTAGCGACAACCCTCGGTGCGCGAGTCCGACTCGCACTTGGCCGGTTTTTCTATAACATACTAGATTTGTAACGCGATTCTCAAAGCGATTATTGATAATCAACCTTCCAAGGTCCGCCACGAGCGCCATCTATCGAAAGTAATGCGACGTGGCAATTCGCATACAAAGTTGCTAATTTAATTTTTTTAGATAGACATCCTTCGGTTTTTTCCTAAAACACCCGAGTATTGACGCAAACAAAACAAAAATATACATATTCAAATCGAGCGAGACCATGGCACGGCAATTGATGTATATAAAGCGGGCGTGGCTGAAGACCGCAGCAAGTGGAGATCTTTTATAAAGGCCCTAGGTCTCCGATGAGAGGCCACCAGGACATAAGTAAGTATACATATATAGATAGATTTGATGTTTAATACTGTAGGGATTGTACTATAATTGCACTATTCTTTCACCTGGTTGTGCAATAAAGGGTTCTCTATCTATCTATCTATCTATAATAGCACCAAGTTTGACACTTGTGTGTATTACCGTTTTTACGATAAAGAAAAAAAAACGTGGCGTTATTAAAACGTAGCTTACCATGAAAGCCGACTGATGCAGCGAGTTGCCAACATTGACGGTTTTCTCCAGGGCACCCACTATGATGTCGCACTCCCGGAGTTGTGTTTCTAGGAGGGCGAGATTGTTGGTCGCCATGGTTAGCGCGTCTTGCATTGAGCCTGCGAAAAAATAGCCGCCATTTGGGCTCAACTAAGTATGGATTCATAAGCAGCCTATAAACGTCCCACTGTAGGGCACAGGCCTTCTCTCAGAGAGAGAGTATGGGCTTAATCAAAACGCGTGCCCACCGCGGATTGGCGATTTCAAGCGCTATAACTTGAAACGCTATAACTTGGTATTGCTACTATAACTTCACAAATGTACATAACTTAGAAAACAAAGTCATAGGTACATGCCCGCACGGGGAATCGAACCTGGGTTCCCCGCGTCCGAGTCCAATGTTCTACCCACTAGGCTACCACCGCTTGGTATGGATTATATAATTTAAATTAAATGTAATAACTACTAACGACACCAATAATCAATTGAACACTGA
The DNA here is from genome assembly GCA_963969515.1 of Yponomeuta evonymella. Taxonomy (NCBI): domain Eukaryota; kingdom Metazoa; phylum Arthropoda; class Insecta; order Lepidoptera; family Yponomeutidae; genus Yponomeuta; species Yponomeuta evonymella. The sequence continues at coordinate 20,093,785 of OZ018343.1, read as the reverse complement.
TCGACAACCAGTGGCCGTAAATTGACATCGATAAAAAATAGTCCACGGTAAATAATTTCCCAAAACAAAAGATGCTCTCCATTTGGAATTTGTATCTTTCATTGTTCAACTATGAATTAGTTATGATTATTAAACCGATTATTGTTATCCGATTTACACATCAATTTTTTTCTAGCACCAAACTAGTCGGAATCATATCATATAGGCTTTGATGTATTAAGTTTAAGATGTTTTGAGAAAAGATGGTCAGAGTGGAATTGTTTGCCGGCTGCCTTCTTCTCCACTACAAATACGGCCCGAAGGCAGCGGCTAACATAGTAACATAGTACATTGACATTCAGCAAACAGAATGTAAATTCTTTACGTTGAAATAAATTATTGATTTCTGATTTCTGAGTCAGACATTACTTTTAGTACAGACTTGTAGGACAGAGCCGGAAGCTACTTTTATGTCTATCTATCTAATCAGCCCATAAACAGAGCCCACTGTTGGGCATAGGCCCCTTCTCTTTCACGCCAACCCCTTCCCTTGGTCCCTTGCCAGTCTCGTCCAATGTTTCCCAGCCGCTTTCTAAAGCGGGGAACTTGGTCGGACGCGAAGACGGTCGGTGGTGGCCAAGAACGGGTCGACGGTCGGTGGGCAGACCACCAGCCCGGTGGGCCGACGACTTTTATGTTATTTCAAATAAACAAAAGTTTTTAAGAAGTAAACTTTTGTTGGCCAGCTTCTGCCGCAAAAATTAAAGAATCCCTGGCGAAGATGGCGAAATAAACCTAGTATCGTTCAATAAATACAACGGTGTAAGCATCTGGTTATTAAATGAGAATATTTGACATTTTATTAAATTTCAAACGTTCGACGATCAAACATCCATACAGTCTGTTAAAACACGCAGAAAATGCCGTTTGAAGTCATACGGCTTACCGTATGAATACAGAACGGAGTACCGGTAAACTGAAGTTGGAACAAACCTAAAGGCTTGCAGTCATCCTCCAATTCCTCAGTTGCCTCTCTCGCCGCGTCCGGCGACGCTCCAGCCCACAAATAGTGGCCTGAGTACGCAATGTGCTCGTTGAAGGCCGTGATCCACGCCTGGTGAAGCGAGTAAAATGGCATCGTCAAAAAATATTTAAGCGCCCATTTCTTCCACAAAATGCCACCATGAAGTTTATTTCGAATAGGTAACAAAACACTCCATAGCGTTTTTCTAAACAAATTTGAAATTAAAACAAAGGACTGGCCAGGTCTACTCGTCTGCCGCGACACATATCTGTATCCAACATAGTATGGGCCACCTATACGTTCCATTCCACTAGGGCAGTTCAGGGGTTAAGAATTTTCAAAGAGAAAACTAAACTATCGCGTCTGGTGTTCCAGAACGAATTTTCAAATGAAAACAAAATACTGTCGCTATTTTTAATCAAGAAGTTGCAAAGAGAAAACAAAACACTATCGCGCGTAGCGTTCCACAGCGATTTTTTAAATAGAAATATAAGACCTTCGCTGTCGGACGCCACCGCGAAGTTTGTGTCAAATGGGAAACATTCTATGGACTTGTTCTGAAATATATAAAAATAAATAAATAAACTTCCACACAACACAATCACTTGACCTGGTCCCAAACTAGGATACCCTGTGCTATGGTAACCAGGCGAGGACATGGAAATACACCCAGACTGAGGCCATTTGTACAAACGTACGGCGGCTCCCAGTGGGAATCGAACCCACGACCTCAGTTTTGGTAGTTAATTAGAAAAAAAAAAACGACCTATCGCGAGTGGTATTCTAAAGCGAATTTTCACACGTTTAGAAAGTAATCCTTTGGTAGCGGTCGTTGTACACTTTGATAAAGGTGAAATCGGACACTTTTCGTAAATTTTCGTCTTTCACTCCGCAACTTTCACTCGGCGTTATTAACAGTCATCATCGTCATCATCAGCCATGTGACGCCCACTGCAGGACATAGGCCTCCCTCATGGTTTTCCTAACCATAAGGGGTTTTACCATAATCGCCACGCTTGGCAGACGGGTTGGCGATCGCAGCGTGTGGAATCTCAGGAAGACGCTGTTGCTCGTTTCCTAGCAATGTATTTCCTTAGTCGCCTTCTACGACATCCATAGAAGGAAATGGAGTGACGCTATTCTTAATCCGGCGCCACACGGACATTGAGTTGAGCCTATCGAGTACGTCCCGTCATTTGGTCAAGTTATATACCCGGCGTTCCGTGTGGCGCCGGATTAAGAATAGCGTCACTCCATGTCCTTCCATGGATGTCGTAGGAGGCGACTAAGCAAATAAGTTACCAGCAGACGGGCAGCAGCGTCCTCCTGAGATTCCAACCCGCATACTGCGATCGCCAACCCGCCTGCCAAGCGTGGCGATTATGGCAAAACCCCTCGTTGTTATGAAAACCGCGAAGGAGGCCTATGTCCTGCAGTGGGCGTCAAATGGCTGATGATGATGATGATGATATACCCGGCATTTTCACCATAATCGAATGCCTAATGACTACCTGTCTGCAAGCCACAACATCGCCGGACTCCTGCGGTATGCCGAGCCGGTGCGTGTCTCCGTCGCTGAACTGCACGACCAGCAAAGCGGGCTCGGAGTCCGGCGCGGTCAGCTTGGCCCCGTCCAAGTATTGCTTGGCGCGCCACCGACTGCCCTCCTTATTGGCGGCGGCGCGGGACGCGTAGTAGAGGATCACGCCGCGTTGGAGCACCGCCTCAAAAAGGTTAGATTAGATTAGATTAGAACGAAGCGGTGGTAGCCTAGTGGGTAGAACATTGGACTCGGAAGCGGGAGACCCAGGTTCGATTCCCAGTGCGGGCATGTACCTATGACTTTTCTTTCTAAGTTATGTACATTTGTGAAGTTATAGTAGCAATATCACTCGCTAACGGTGAAGGAAAACATCGTGAGGAAACCTGGGTGTCTGAGCTATTCACATACCTCAGCGCTTGAAATCGCCAATCCGTGGTGGGCACGCGTGGTGATTAAGCCCATACTCCCTCTCTGAGAGAAGGCCTGTCCCCTACAGTGGGACGTATATAGGCTGCTTATGAGAACTCTTTATTGATACTTAGGAAGACGCTGGATGTAGGCCGCTTCCAACCGGTTTTTTTTTAAATCCATGGAGGAGGCCTATGTCCAGCAGTGGACTTCTTGTGGCTGAATGATGATGATGATGATTGATACTTAACAATAAAAACACGGGTCGCCGATCGGCAAAGCATAGAGCACGCATAGAGGATAAATTGTATACAATTAAGATCTGGCAACACTATAATATAATGTAAGCACAATACCTATGTTTGGACAAATAAATGCTTTTGATTTGATTTACTACAACAACAAAACACGGATGCTAGTATGTTGAACCTACTATTAGCACAGTTAATTAAGGAAAGGAGCTAAATAACTAGTTTTCTCTCGCTCACATAATACAAACGGCAATATTATCGTCCCTTTCTTTAATTATCAAATTCAAAATGGCGGTGCCAATATGGCCGACAAAGACAAAAGTTTTTAGTTTTCCGTTCAACTAAAAACGTACGTTCACCTGAAAATAGAGCTGAAACTCTTCTTACCCAAACTGGTCGCCAGCCGAGGAAGCGCGAACGTTTCAGTAGCGGTCCAGAAAAGGCCGCCGCCGACCTCTGCAATGCGCGAACTGGTCTTACGTTGAGAACTTCGCGGATCTCGTTGTCTTTGCCTAGCTCGATCGCCGTTTGACCTGTGTGGAAAAATAAATAGAATAATAATAATAACTTTCACACAATACAATCACTTGAGCTGGTCCCGTACTATGATGCCCTGTGCTGTGGTAACCAGGCAAGGACGTTACAAACATGAAAGAAATTAAATAACCTCTAATATTAACTGGTCTGCCTTCATAAAACAGCATAATAAAGGCGAAGGAGGAAGTGTAGCTACGAGTGGTGTGATTTTTTGTTCAAAACTGACAGTTCTGACTCGACTAAAACCAAGTACCTAGTACATACTTACATTGATAAAGTGAACAATTAATAAGTCTACTTTTATTTGTATTCTCTTGTTTGATTCCAAGCCGATTTTGACGCAACTCTTGAAAGAAGCCTGAAGCTGATGCGCAATCCTTTTTCAGCGTCACGCAACCATAATCAATCGCCATCGTTTAATTTTTTTAACGACTCCAAAAAAATGAAAGATGTTCTCTATTCAACGAAAATGTTTGCTTTTTATAGGAAACATTGGTGAGGCCAAGTCTTTGGGAAAGAGTCTACGTTTCACCGGCTTTTCGGCCCCAACGCTATAAGAGGCGAGTCTAATCTTCACTGCGTGTACTGCGCTTCCGCGCATTGGGCGAGTTGGGCCCGCTGAGCTTCAGTCATTTGTCATTAAACAATCCATAACTTACCGCTGTGATTTCTCAACGTGCTGTCGAAGCCACTCCGCCGTAAGAGCACAGCAACAGCGCAGTATTGCCTTGAGCGTTCACGCAGTTGACATTGGGCGAGTTGGGCACGCTGAGCTGCAGAATTTTTTACTGAATATTCCACAACATACCGCTGTGGTTTCTCAATGCGCTGTCGACGCCATTCTGCAGTAGAAGCACCGCAACATGCGCGTGGCCGCGATACGCCGCGCAGTGCAGCGCGGTGTTGCCTTGTGCGTCCGCACAGTTTATGTTAGGCGGGTTGGGCCCACTAAGCTACAAGGAGGAAAATAGAGTATTAATCGAGAGCGTTTGCGTGGTCGATGTTGGGATAGTAATGCTGCCTATATTTGAGAAGACACGGGCACATAGCTCGGAGAACTGATGGCCGTTGGGGCGAAAAAGTTCTGACCTGGCGACCGCGGACCGGACGACGCGGCGTGGGAAAGCCCCCCATCAGATGGTCTGACGACCTGGTTACGGTGACGGGGAGTAGCTAGATGCGGGAGGCATGCGAACACCTCGGGAACTCAGGTTTCCTCACTACGTTTTCACATATTCCCTCATTTGGGAATTTGTAGAGGTATTGCTGGTATTGGATACAAATGGCCAAATCTACGTAACTTAGAAAACAGTTATTGGTACATTGGTCCGAACCCTTGATCTTTTGAATGTGAGGTAAGTGTTTTACCGACCACGCTACCACCGCTTCTGATCATCATCAGCCATTTGACGCCCACTGCAGGACATAGCCTCCCTCATGGTTTTCCTAATCATGAGGGGTTTTGCCATAATCGCCACGCTTGGCAGGCGGGTTGGCGATCGCAGTATGTGGTTGGAATCTCAGGAAAACGCTGCTGCCCGTCTCCTGGTAATGTATTTCCTTAGTCGCCTTCTACGACATACACGGAAGGAAATGGAGTGACGCTATTCTTAATCCGGCGCCACACGGCTTCTGATGTTGGGATGATTCCCGCTAAGCTACTAGGGAGCAGTGTCAGGAGCCGTTGCATTCTAGCCACTGACATCTCGTCTACCGCGATCAACGGTATTCTATATTTATTTTATTTTTTATTTTTATTTTTATTTATTGAAAGAAAACAAACAATTGTACAATATGGTTAAATACATAGAATAATTACTTTTACACTATGTAATTGCACAACCAGCAGCGTTTTCTATAGACTAAATCAAAGACATAAAAGAGAAAAGCTCATAGCTATATCGATTTCTAAGAGGTAATTTCTACAACTTTAATATTGTCGGTATCTAAAGGTTTAGGCAACCCCCGATCTCTGCCTACCCCTCCTGAATACAGGGGTGAGTTTGTGGCGTGTTTATGTATCATTGCATATGGTTGGTAATTAAATCTAAGCATCAAGCCCAACTACAGATTTCTCATCCTAGAAATGGCTATAAAGAAGAGTAGAGAACACTTAATTATACACGAAATATGAAATTACAAATATAATGTGCTGTTGGTCCTGCCCTTAGGTTCTGTTGGAATCGTAAGACCAGGGAGCATTGCCCCGTTTACATACCAACTGCTGTATCCGCTCCGCACGACCCTCCCTCGCCGCGGCTAACAGCGCCCGCTCCGTCCTCAGCCTCTCAGCTTGCGCCGCCGCCTCCACCAAGCGCCGCACGTCGCCAGTCTTGCACACTTCGCGCGGCGTCTGACCGGAGCCGTTGAGGATGTGGACGTCCGCTTTGTGCTCAAGTAGCAGGATTACCAACTCCTGGAGGGAGCGGGAATGTGGTGTAAACGGGGTGTACCAAGAATTTGTACTTGGAATTTCATAAGTTATAAGATGCAGATAAAGCGAAAGAGGTTTGATCTGCCCTCTCTGTACCCCTCCGGGATAAAAGCGTGAGTTTATGTAATGTGAACTGCTTGTGTTTAAGGGGGTGACAAAACATTAGCACAAATGCAACCTCTTTACATTTGGAGATGTCTGAACAACTTGTACCTACAATGAATTTGAAAATATCTGTCTATTGTATTGTATAGTTGTGAACTCATTATTTCAGCTTGTTACTCAACCTGAATAAAATAGCATACATATTTCAGTAATAAAAGTAATCCACGCAAGGATCAGAATGGGACGCGACCTGTGTCCGGGGTAATACCTAAGCTAATCATACTTTTATGTAATTGGAAAAATGTATATTTTATTAGTAAGTGGTTTAAATATTTTTTTTACCTTTATCTTATCATCTTTTGAATGGAGGCACACGTGAGTCGCAGTGGATGGTGTCGGGAAACACGCGTCAAATCTCTCGAAACGATAGACGTTTTGTTAGAGTGGATTATTGCATGTGTTAAGTAAAATTATTTTCCGCCTTATTTTTGTGGTTTACTGGTGACTGAGATAATTACAAACAATCATTTTTTTTTGTGTATTTCCACTCCATTACTAGCAGTGGTAGCCTAGTGGGTAGAACATTGGACTCGGAAGCGAAAGACCCAGGTTTGATTCCCAGTGCGGCATGTACATATGACTTTTTTGCCAAGTTATGTACGAGTACATTTATGAAGTTATAGTAGCAATACCACTCGCTAACCGTTAAGGAAAACATTGTGAAGAAACCTGAGTGTCTGAGCTATTCACATACCAGCGCTTGAAATCGCCAATCCGCGGTGGGCACGCGTGGTGATTAAGCTCATACTCTCTCCCTGAGAGAAGGCCTGTGCCCTATAGTGCGACGTATATAGGCTTATGATTCCATTACTAGGAGTTAATAAAAGTGATCATAGAAATAAATTAACTTTAAATATTTATAACTCCTACGACAACCCGGTTTACTTTGCTTGAAAATTGCTGTCATTTTAATTTCACTTCGACAAGGTTCCATCCCACTCTGATAGTGCTTGGATTTTATTATCATTCTACAGTAACATACCTACCACTTGGCGCTAGTGGCCTCTATTCTCCTATAGGCATCAAGATCGAGACAGATAAATGAATGACTCTTGTGCCAGCTGAAATCTCTATGTAAAGAATAAATTGAAAGAAAGAAGAAGAAGAAAGAAAGAAACAAAGAAAGGCATTTCTTGAGACAAATTAACACATCACATAAATACAACATACCTAATACAAGGCAAAGTCAGAGCGACAGAGTGCTTTAGTACATGATAAAACTAGAACTTTAACTGTCCATACCGTATAATGATGCCAATGCACACAGCGAGCATAGACATGGGAACAGTCCAGGCACTCAGGTTTCCTCAAAATGCTTTCCACTACAATTACTGAGATCGCTACTACAGATTTACAAATGTATGTAACTTAGAAAGCGGTCATTGATACATTCCGGAATCGAATCCTCCTCCTTATAGATCAGGTAAATAATAAACATCATGAAGACAGCAGAGTATCCCATGTGCCACAATGTCCACCCAAAAGTGAAGAATAGGATACTTTTGGTAATAAGATCTGACACTATCCCAAAAAAAAATTATTAAAACCAAAATTTCAGTTACTGTAATTTCCGTGTACAATAAAGAATTTTGCATCTTCTATCTATCCCTACCCTACACTGAGTAAAGCCTGCCTATTTACAGTTTGTGACATAAAATAGTTTTCTACAACAGTTTACCTCATTGCCTATGAAGCAAGCTTTGTGCAGCGCAGTATCCCCAGTCTCATTGACCTCGTCTACGTCAACTCTGGCTACGAGGAGCTGCCGGACCACCTCCACGTGACCAAAGTATGTGGCCAGCTGAAGTGGTGTCCAGCCTAAGTTACTTTTGCTCTTGCCTGGAAGTAGAAAAATAGGAAAAGATTTCAACACAGTAAAGAGATTTCTCTGTCAACTCTGTAAAATCTTTTAACCGCGTTGTGGGGAGGTGATTCAGCTGGAGCATTCTTGAGACGAAGTTGTGGTTGGTTTGTAGCAGGAATTCCTGAGATAAGCTGGCTTTGGCTTCGTTTCGGGAGTGTCGTTGGTGGGGTCGACTTGTTATATATAGGACTGTTGAAATGTAAGTACCTAGACAATATCTTAATATCTCGCAGCTGTAACTGTTTCTGTGATTAAATAAATTTGAATTTGAATTATCTGCCGTGTCACAAATCTGTGTCCAAGTCTGTATAGACCACATATACATCCCATTAACGAGGGCAGTTGTTAGGGTAAAGGGCTCCAGGGAGTATCACTAGAGCCACCAATGAAAAAAAAAATCTATTTTTACAGGTCAAATTTGCAAAAAGTGTCTGTACAGTCTCTCAATTATGTTAATAGTGATTTTTAGGACCACTATTACTATCACAATAAGTTAACTATTAAATTCAGTTGCAGCATGAGTCACAGCTAGTCACATAATAACATGTTAGTTATCATCATTCATCATGATAAGCAGCCTATATACGTCCCACTGTAGGGCACAGGCCTTCTCTCAGAGAGATAGTTATTGCTGTCTTCATTGTATGAACAAGAGGCAAACAGTTATTCAGTCCCTTTCTTTAGTCATGAGCAAACTTAGCATTTTAAATAGGTACCTAATAAGGAGAAAATGTAACAATTATTGTTACTAGCTGGCTAATTATGGCTAGCTGAGTAATATCTCACAAACGCAAAAGCGCTAATTTGTCCTTCCTCCATTAGCAATGGAGCACGGTATCCAGTAAACAAATGCAGGCAAAGCTTGTTTCTGAACACACATACCTCAGTAAACAAAGTCATTGGTACATGCCGGGATTCGAACCTCTAGAACGACCTCTAGAATGGAGGCCAGGCTTCTACTGTTGAACTATAACTAAAAGCTCACCTTTACAATTTATATCCAGGGTCAGTTTTCTCTCCTTCCTAGCTTCCAACAGTGCCTTGACGACAGCAACTTCTCCGTGTCTCGCCGAATAAAGCAGAGACTCTTCCGCCTCCAAAGCTGCTGCATCCTCGGCCTCTTCCATCTCCAAAGGCCTTTAAAATTTAAGGCGAAGGCTCCAACTACTTCCTAAGGTTTACACTCGCTACACCACTCTGTGGTCACCACACGATTCGCTGTCACTGCTAATTATTTCTGATTGAATTGCGCGCTATAATACGGACTGCAGTCGTGTTTAATTTGTAAAATGAGATGGACGAAACAGGCTTTGCAAACCCGCCTCCGCCGTTCCGAACGAGTGGCTGTCAAATAGTTGGTCAAGCGTAAAATACCACCGTGATAAAATATGGTTCCGTCATTTAAATGTTAACCTTTTTTTACCACAACAGAGAAGAAAAAAAGACGAGTTATGAACTTAGCAGTAGCAGTATATGTGCAAATACTAAATATGTAGCTATGTCTTTATTTATAGATTGTCCTCCTCAACGCCTAAACCACTTATCATCATCAGCCATTTGACGCCCACTGCAGGACATAGGCCTCCTTCGTGGTTTTCATAACCATGAGGGGTTTTGCCATAATCGCCACGCTTGGCAGGCGGGCTGGCGATCGCAGTATGCAGTTGCAATCTCAGAAAGACGCTGCTGGACGTCTCCACGGAAGGAAATGGAGTGACGCTACTCTTAATTCGGCGCCACACGGAATCACTTATCACATTTTTATTAGTATAAAAAAACAAATTTAAAAACTTTCTCTCTACTCGCGGAAAGTCCGCGAAAATGGTGGCAGATGGCGCAAACGTTTTGCGCAAGGGAGTTCAGCGTATGAAAGGTGTAAATCGATTCGTGAATTACGGTCCGAGTTTCATAGGCTATATTTTAAACTAACAAAATAAAAAAAAATAAAAAGTCCCTTTAAAAAAGACCATTCGACCAAGACCAAATTTTTTGTTAGAGTGGGGCGTTAGGTTGCAGAGCATACTTACTATATTTTTATATTTTATCTCTGAGAGAAGGCCTGTGCCCTACAGTGGGACGTATATAGGCTTCTTATGATGATGATATTTTAGATTTTTTTCTATGTCTTCTATGATGGTATAAAAACAGTGTCACTCCCATGTTAGTTTGACAAAAGTTCCCCATTTGCGCCTTATAAATAGAAATTTCAAACTTTTTTCCATAGTCAGGTCATATATTTTTTACTTTTGTTTTTACAGAATTAAGGCGGCCCTCAATGTGCAATTGTCATGCCAACGTAGTTTAATTTTTATTTACAAGCGATATGCCGGATTGCAATGACACTTTACCAATATGCTTAAAGGACACAAATCGACGTCTGATCGTGATTAGAATTGGAAATAAACTTATCCGAAATAAATTATAGCCTTGTGAATGATAGCCTTGTTTCTATGAAAAGTCTTATGAGGCTATAATTTCTTTTTTATTCTGTTATTCTCAGTTGTAAGCAAGAGCAAACATTGATTTGTGTACTTACTCTTAATATATTCGTAAGGTGTCCTTGAGAGCTGGCATGTCGTTTGTAAATTTAAAACCAACCTACGTTTGTATGGGAATTGCTCCAAGGGGGACCGCCTTAACGTAACGCACTTCAGCGCTTGCACTACTATAAAAGGAACCCTATTTTGCAATGGCCTTGCTTGACATATTGCGTTCAAAAATGATACCGCATCATAAAGGCGTGTCTCCTGCTAAAAACATTACACAAAACATTCCATTTTCTTTGTGCAAAACATTTTCTTTGCTAGGGGAGGCAAAATAAAAAGTTAGTTTAGATCATTTAAAACCGATTGTTTTGTGTAATGTTTCATGATAAACACGAGCAGGAGACCCGGCTTTATGCAACTGTGGCCTTATTATGCGCACAAAATTCTGAGCGATTCCAATCGTCTTGCTGTCAAATTCCATACTAATTTAAGAGTCAGACGATTGGAATCGTTCATGATTTGGTGCGCGTAATAAAGTACTGATACTTAACTTTTAATGGTAGTCTGTGAAGTGTGAACAATTTAATCAACAGCTGTTTGTATTTCTAGTTCGTCTGTGGCCGTATGATTTGTTTGTTTATTTTGAAATATCTCGGGCGGTCGGTACATATTGTGTTTATTAATAAAATGTGTGATAATGTACAAAATTGTTGTCGCATCTGCTTAGACGTTGAATCTGACCATGTCTCCATACTAGAAGATCCAGTTATACAACTCCATTTAAAATCCTGCCTCGGTATCATTGTTGGCAACAATAGCGAATTGCCGCGAAGCGTTTGCGTCTCCTGCGTTTCTAAGCTCAGTGGTTTCTATAATTTTCAAATTAATGCGCGATGCTCGCAAGACTGGCTTGAGTCTTGCATACAGGAAAAGTCTGAAAAAGCCTCTGAATACAAAACGCCCATACAACCTTTACCAGACTCTGAGTACAACTCGGATTCGCTGTTGGAGTTCCTAAATAACACCGCTAACATTGATGAATACTTAAGCAACCTGGGAAAGGAAGATATACCAGCTATTGTCAATATGCTCGACAGAAACAATGAAAATTCGATGGATTCAGTGGACAAACTTACAAGTAATCTTAAACCCAAACTGCCCAGCCCTAAGAAACGGCAAGTCACTAAGACCAAAAACTGCAACATTAATATGGAGATAGATGTCCTGGACTCTGAACTAGATATTGTTAAAGAAATACTCTCGAAAGAAGTTGAACCAAAAACAAAGCCAAAGAATACTGAAAAATCCCAAAGTTGTTTCTCTTGCAAAGCAAAGTTTGAATCGCTCCAAAAACTAGCTCAACACTTGAGTATTTGCGACACAGCCCAGCGCACCTGCACAACTTGCAACTTACTCTTTGATTCCAAACATAAAATGATCCAGCACCGAATTACCCATGTAACAACTTTACCCACTACATGCAACTGTGGTAAACTCTTCGCTAGTAAGGAACACCTGGCCATTCACTACAAATACTGTTTCATGGATTACACTGCATTGTTGGGCTGTAGTTATCGTTGCAAGCAATGTAACTCCATATTCAGCAATAGATCCCAGCTTTATAAACATGCTAAGGAGCATGTATTGGCAAAGAACAGGATCTGTGACATTTGTGGGCTCAGTTTTCTTAGAGACGCAGCGTTGGAGATTCATAAAAAAGAGCATACTAAACCGGCAGTTGCTTCTTACAGGTAGGCAACTTAATTAGGATTCATATTAAGGCCAACATCCACCTTTTCTTAAATCTCACGTGGCCATAAAATTCGATTTTGTATGAAGAAGAATTTTATTTAATGCTACTAAAGTCACATCTAATGAAGTGGTGCAACTTGGTCTTAATTTAGTTCCTTAAAATCTTACACATTTTTTATATCCTCCCTACTGCAGGCCACAAACCTTCCACCAGAGAGAAAAAGTATGAGCTTGATCACCCACTCAACCACTGATTGGCAAATTCAAGCATTAAGATATGTGAATGCAGCCTTTTAAATTTGGCTATCATTCTTTTCAGATGCAAAGTCTGCAGCTATACAACAAAGGATCGCAGGGATGTCTACCGACACATAATGAGGCACACAAAGCTGCCTGCATCAGGGCACCATCTTTGTGAGTCATGCGGTAAGAGCTTCACATCCCACTTCACTTTGAAACGGCATTCAATGACGCACATAAATGGAAAAAGTAAAGAACTGAATAGCATAATACACCATTGTGATAGTTCTAAAGCTGAAAAACAAGTTTGTGACATTGAAAAAGGTATGTGTGAACGATGTGGAGAATTAATCAACAATTTCATGTTGAACTTACATACTTGTATTGTGAAATGTAAAGAAGAGTGACCGAGGAAGCTATTTTTATTAAAACTAAATTATAGCAATAAGATGTAAATGTTTTATAAGTCAGCATTCATCTATAACTCTAAAATAAACTATACAAAAGTTACTTTAACAGCAATCTGTGATGGTCATAATTTAGTTAAGGTTCTAGTTAGAATTAACTTATTATCTAGTCTTATGTCTCTCTCCCACTCTGCACTTCTGTTTTCTGTCTCCTTTCAACAAAAGCAAAACCACCCTCTGTGGTGGAAGTTGAAAAAATCCAGGAATATGATCTTAATTTGATAAGGCAAGAGGTTGTTGAGCTCTATTATAAACTTCATGAAAGATGGTATGCTGATTGTTCTGTTGTTCTTGCGTATGCCTGCAAATAAGTAGGAGTTTATTGAAACCAGCCAGAACCATTCAAATTGGTGTTGCTTGTAGCTTTTCCGGGAAATAATAGCTTTATTTTTCTTGCGCTAGCCTGTCTGGTCTTTTCCAATATCTTCCTCTCTATTCTTGACTATTTTGTAACGCTTCGTGAGCTACCCTTCAAGAAAACAATAAAAAACCGACCCAGTGCGAGTCGGACTCGCGCACGAAGGGTTCCGTACCATTATCTATGCAACATTAGACAATGATCTAATTTGAGAATAGCGCCATCTATAGAAACCAACAAGAAGCGTTTAACATTGACATTTAACGATATCACATCAGCGCTGTGAAGGTTACATAGATGGCCGCTAGATGGCGAGCGCTGTCCTTGACAACGTTTGTTGTATAGGAGCCCCCTTTAAATATTTATTTTATTCTGTTTTTAGTATTTCTTGTGACAGCGGCAACAGAAATCCATCATCTGTGAAAATTTCAACTGCCTAGCTATCACGGTTCATGAGATACAGCCTGGTGAGAGACAGACAGATGGATAGACGGACAGACAGACAGACAGACAGATGGAGTCTTAGTAATAGGGTCCCTTAGTAATTGGCACCCTTCGGGTACGGAACCCTAAAAATCGGTACTTACCAACAATGATAATCTTAGCTGCCTCTTTAGCAGTGATCTCCGAATACCAGGAGGTGAAACGGTGCGTCGGCGTTGGGTACAAACCCGTTGAAACCGTGCCTATGTACACCGAGGTAGTTTTGATGTTCTTGGTCCAGGAGTCGAGACGTAACTCCTCGGTTATAGACTCCATTAGACCTGGACAACAATATGAAATGAGTGTTGTTTAATTCTCATCTTTCCAATCTTACCCATCAGCCAATACTCGTCCACTGTTGGACATAGGCTTCCCCCAAGGCACCCTCATTTAGCCGCTACCAGCAATCTACCTCAGATCATGGGTTCAGCGAGCCAGTGGGTATCCAACGCTGCGTTTGCAAGTTCGTAGCAATCCCTATCTTTAATCATCAAATTCATTCACTGCTGGACATATACAAACCTCCCTCCCTCATTCTTGATTCAACCGATTCCAACCTCCATCGATCGAACGCCGATCACATTGAGCAATCTATTAGTTGGGAAGTGCGATTGGTAATGTGGTTTTTTTTGTCTATGTGAAAGCGCTAACTGTAATGCTCCTAATGACGTTTTTCTCTTCGTAATACGTCGAAGGTGATCTCAACATTTGTGGAACGAAGGTTGACTGACTGTCCTTGGCCAAACTGAAAAGTCAATAGAAACTGGGCGTTACCTCTCAGACCAAACTTAGCGGCGCAGTAAGGCACCATATCCGAGCACGGCATAAGTCCTGCGCTTGAGTTGATTGCGATGATGTGCCCGTGGCGTTTCTCAATCATGCTTGGCAAGAACGCTTGAATTATCTGTGTGAGAAAGGGAGTGTGTTGTCGAATGCCATAACATAACTATCACAAATATCACGATCACGACAATACTATGCGCCGGACTGTACCTAGTTTTTTTATTACTAGACCGTGTCAACAATGTCCGTTAATATTTATGAAATCATTTTTAAACGAAAATTTTATAGATAAGTAAAGATATTTCCGACAACCTGTTCCACGACAGACTTTTCCTGAAAGTTAATTTCATCCTTAATTTTCAACTCAAGCTTAATAATAAAACTTGAAAAGAATATAAATACTTTCATTTGATGCCTGGGTTTTTCCGTTCGAAATTGAAATTGAAAGCGCTTATTACCACTAAGCAGCTATCTACAAACTGTTCACCTAAAATTATTGTTATTACCTAATAAAATACACACAAAATGGAAATGGGTGACGAAATTCAGCGCAAGCTGCACGTACGCACAGAGCTGGTTTTTAGTTTGCCCCCAACGCAAAGTTGTGCAAACAATTGTGATTTGTAATTAGTAAAAAAATTAAAACTACTTTAGTGGTTAAAATTAGCAACGTAGAATATTGGGGTAAGTGAGGTTTGGTTGTTATACCTAGATGACAACAAAACAAGAAAATAACTAAAACGATCCTAACTAAAAATGCACATTCTTAGATTGAAAACACATTTATTCGAAATTACATATAATTAATTAAATTTAAAATTACGCTTATAAACAAAAGCAATCCGAAATCCAGACGTCAAGATGACTTTCTTATCAAAATATGTAGAGGCTTTTACAGCCGGAGGGAAGTTTCTACCGGTCCAATATCAATTTTCGAACTAAAAGATAACTACTAGGTAACTAATTCACGTACTGCCGGAGGTAGCAGGTTTGGAGATTTTTTGATGCAGTACTAATTCCCCCAGTTTCTCGTACACTAACACTGTTAATCTACTGTTGACAGCTGTCAATTGACCAAAGTGCATACAAAAAAACCACTGACAGCTGTTAACAGTAGATTAAAAGCTTGTTAGTGTACGAGAAACCGGGGGTTAGTGTCTCACTGAACCACCACTGAACCTTGTTTGCCATCGATACGCTAAGAAAAAAATTGGCTCCACTACTAGGCAAAGCCCACCAGTGCGAAGACGGAGGGGAAACAGCAAACTCATTTCCTAAACAGAAGTGCTCAAAAAGTGCCAAGGAACTCATAAGACGAAACAACAAAAGATGAAAGAGACTATTATTATTACTAGCTGTTCCGGCGAACTTCGTAACGCCACAGAAAACGTTTGTATGGGAAATAGAAAAGGGCTGCTTTTTAGGGTTTTCCCGGAAATTATTCGATTTTTTCTCGCCTTTTAAACCTTCCCTAGACCTCCACGAACATTTCAAGACTAAGATAAGATAAATCCGTTCAGCTGTTCTCGAGTTTTAGTGAGACTAACGAACAGCAATTCATTTTTATATATATAGATTAAGTAGCTGTCCCGGCGAACTTCGTACCGCCACAAAATCGCCATCTAATTTTAAAGCACAACGTTCGCTCGCATAATGCCATCTATTTTAAACTTAAAATTAAATATTATCCCACGCGAACGCATTACCGGAATATCAAGTATGGTATGTCTCAATTCAGGTCTTTGTCTATCTGCACGCCAAGTTTTATGTAAATCCGTTCAGCCGTTATTGCGTGATTGAGTGACAAACATCCAAACATCTTCACAAACTTTCACATATATAATATTAGTAGGATTCTATATTGCACAAAGATAGTGTACAAAAAGTAGACTTAATGCTAATGGCATTTTCTACTAGTCAATAGATAGATAGATAGAATAGAGTAAACTTGTTCTTTAGTTACGGACCTTATCCATAAATCCCAAAAAAGGAACCCCCTCATCTTACCCAAAGATGTGCGAGTAGGTTTATCTCCACAAGCCGTCCGGCCGCGTCGGGGCGTATATGGCCGAGAGGCGCTGCGGTGAGTGCGCCCGCGCAGCTTATCACCATGGAGACCTCGGTAACCTGCTGACGCATGCGCGCCGCCAGGCTAAGGACCTGCTCCCGAGCAGTCACGTCGATCGTGTACGCATAGCACTGGGGGAATGGGGGGAACCGTTTCAATCTGCCTCTGAGCAGTGCGAACTATCTGATGCGTCATATGTGTTCAAATAAAACTAATTGTATGTCCGTGACCGTCATCGAACGGTTAGGGTAGTTTTTAAAAACGAACAACCAAAACAGAAACCATGGTTTTCAATTGTTATTTTCGAGGTCAGGAGGACTGAGGAGTTTAATGATATGGCTTTCGAGTGGGTTTCAGCTGTAGAGTATCTATTCATCCTTTCATTTGAAGACAACACAGCAAAGAACTAGACATTCGGACTCTACCATACTTGTAGGAAGGCAGTAGGTACCTCGCCATCCTTGCTGCGTATCTCCTCGACAAGGGCGTTGTTGTGCCTTGCATCGCTGTCCCAGCAAACGACCGTCGCGCCCAAGTCTGCGAGCTGGATTGCCAGCTCCCGGCCTATGCCGTGCGCTGCGCCTGTTATCTGTGAAAAATGTAATGACCACATTGTATTGGTTTGTATTGCTTTGTTATTTGGTTAAGATACCTAAATTTGGTTCACGCAAATGTGTGACTGTCACAGCCTATGGCTCAAACTTCACAGAAACGCTTTATAGGCAGGCCATGTTTGCGTTTGAGAGTAAAGTTTGGGGCGTGTACTCGCGTCGCATTGCACTAGAGTTGAGTTGAACAGTTGACGCTAGGTATGGCAAGTCGCAATGGGTTCACTATGGAAACATAACTTTACGTAAAGAGCCCGAATACTCACTAGAATAGTTTCCCCGTGTATAGACTTCATGACGGGAGGTATCAAGATCCTGCATACGGAAACTACACACGTGGAACACAGCTTCAATACCAGCACTAGGCAGTCCAAAGCCCAGAGCGGCGCTGAAGCGATCCCTCCACTGCCCCACCATGGCAGGATCCACACCTCCTGAATAGCGCGGAACCTTCGAGCCGCTACACCTATAGTACGCACAAATACGTTCTTCCTAGCCATAAATATATATCTAAAAATTAATCAGCATGTTGATGCACTATTTGTGACAGGTATTAATGTGACAACGCTTTTAAAATTGGTCGTTTTTATATAGTTTGATGGCTAGTAAGTTGAAATGAGGCTTGTAAGCATAGAGGATGACTATGTCGAACTATTTCCATGAATCCTCTGTAGCTAATTATCATCCCAAGTCCTTACCTTGAAAATAACATGGTTTTCGATTATTGTTTTTAAGTTCAGGATGTAGGAGGTTAAGTACTCTTCAGTGACTTAGGGCTCAGTCCACACAGCGACCAGACGGCGAACGACGTAGTTATCGGAGCATGGCGCTGGATTTTGCTTCTCTAGCGCTCCTTACAGCCACACGACCGCACCTAACCTCTTTGCTATGTGACGACCTCGTTGCCAATATAATAGACAATCCATCCAACTATTCTCTGATTGACGTCTGACATTTGAGCTGTACCACCTGGGCAACTGGGTCGTGTCCACGTCGTGTCAAAACGAGACCCTAGCAGAAAATAGTCAACTTTGGCTGGTTGCCATTACCTACTCAAAAAGTTTATTGAGTATTCTTCAAAACCATTTCCGGTTCTTCAAAAAAACAGAACCTACAATAGCTTGATCTGCCAACAACTCTAAAAGCCCTCACCATGGGGACGAAGACGAAGCCGATGCGCAAGGAACGTGAGAACCGGGCCGAGCCGAAGGTCGACATGACCTTCCACCCGTTCACGATCACACCCGAGACGTGCCACACGGCTGTTCTGCTGCTTGAGTCAGAGGAGCCAGAAGTCCTTTGCCAGGTAAAGACTTTAGTAACCACTTGCCTACCTATTTGTGTTGAAAACGCCAACTTTCTCTTCAGTACCAGTATATACGGTTCAATTTGGAATGGTATAGTTGAAAGGTTTTGTCCTACTTAGGCCTTCCACAAACGATGTACCTATATTTTATTGGTTACCTACAGTCTACAGTTCTAATAATATGAGACTAAACTTATGTGAAGTAAGCATGGTTCGCACAGTAGGTACCGTATTAATCGCAGGCAAAGTATTTGTTCTGACTAACTTCACGAAACAACAACGTTTCTCAGGGGGACCTCCATTCACATTCCTCACCCTGACTTTCTGCACTTTACTGACTTTATGGCACTATACCTACTGCGTGAGTAGCTGATCTTTCTGATCAGCGAGCCTTGAGCTCACCCCAGGGCCCTTTCCATAAACTCTCGTTCCTCCCCCAAACGCAGACCCTCCGTGCCCTAACGAAATTCGCGGTACAAGACCGCGTCAACTGCGTGCAGCTAGCCAACCTGGGCGCGATCAACCTGGTCCTAAGACACGTGGAGAGCACCGAACTGAATGTCATGCGGTTCGCACTCAAGTCGCTGGCGCTGCTGTGTCAGCTACCCAATGGGCCGGAGCAGGTTCTAGTTCAGCCGCAGAATGTAAGGACCTTCGCCAACATGATTGTCAAGGTGAGAATTGCTATGAATAACCTCGTTTTTGAGGGTACGGTGTAGATTTTTTTATGTAGCCAATATGCGCCCCACTACAGGGCATAGGGCCTTCTCTCAGAGAGAGAAAGAGAGAGAGAGTATGGGCTTAATTACCACGCGTGACCACCGCGTATTGGCAATTTCATACGCTGAGGTTTGTGAACACCTCAGACAATCAGGTGTTCCTTTACCGCGTAGATATTATTCGCGCGAAGTATCCATTTCCCTGGGAGAACTTTCAGTTGGATCCTATTACTACTTTTGAACACTGACATCTTTGCTTTCTGTGAATACAGTTTTCAAAAAACCACCAGGGTTTCGATTATCGCAGAAATCAAATAACGCCACATTTTGGTAGGTACTCTTCATCCACATCCACTGGTCGGCTTTAGATCGTAGATCAGATGGCAGGCGTCCTTGTTATTAGTTGATTCATTCTACAAGAAAACTGAACAGTTATCGGTCCTTCAATAAATGTGCCTATTGCCGTCTTGTGATTTCATTTTGTTAATGTTTCACATTTAACCTACAGAGAGAAGATATATTCGTACTGGAATTTGCGTCATTGGTACTAGCCGAGTTGACGAGAGAGCCGTTGGGCTGCGAGCAGCTGCTAAGTTGCAATATACTCAGCAACCTGTTCGCCAGGATGAAGAACAGCTTAGACCCTGACGTGCAGAAGAACTGTCTACAAGTATGTGATACCTCATTCAGTTTGTGAACTAATGAGTATTAGGTAAAGGAAGTCCACGAATTAATTATATCCACATATTTCTATGAACATGACAGACTTGTCATAAAGTTTTTTATCTTCTCCTGTGCAAACGTTTACAAACTTCTTGCTTTACTGAAGATAGCAGTAGTCGATTGAACGGTTTATCGGTTTAAAGGTTTATCGAGGCGACCCTTGCTGTTGGGTAGAGTGATTCAATTCTCACTTAGCAGTGACGGTGTCTTGTGATTTCCCTGACTCTTCATTCACACACCACTACGTACTTACTGTAGTCACTTTCTTCCTAGACGCTCTGCAACCTCCTCAACGACCCAATATGTGCGAGTGAAGTGACTAAGAACCCCAACTTCAGTTGGCCTTCCCTGCTCATCCTTCTAAACAGCAAGTTTCTAGCCATACAGCATGCGGCCCTAAAGACCGTAGATCAACTGATCAGTCGGTACAAGGACGTGATCATACAGAAGAGTTTTAGAGCTTCCACCGGGCTGCTGGATTTAACTGATATACTTGAGGTATTAATTTCATTGAAATGGTAGGTATTAGTCAGCTAACTTGACACAGAACATACCTCGTCTGAAGAATCGAAAGAGCAGTTTCGCTGACTGATTACTGCGGTGCGGTGGGTGGTTAAATCTAAAAATTTAAAACACCGCCAGACCATGTCTTGCAGTAAAATATATCTGATAGATTATTAGCGGCCAGTATGTTGTATTATCTCCGAAAGACTTTCGACGTAATCTGAGAGATTCTCCATACAAATTCCAGCTTAACCACCCCTTTCCAGTCATATGAGTTCCGCGACATCCACGCCCAAGTCTTGGGAGTACTGCGAAACTACGTGGAAACTGAGGAGAGCGCAGAGCACCTGTTTCAATCGGGATGCGTTCTACGATTGCTAGACTACCTTGAGATGGCGCTGCCGGCGATGAAGCCGCATTGCCTCGGCGTGCTCACCAAGATGTCCTTTAACGTCAACGGGAGAGACGTAAGATGTGACAACTCTTAGAATATCGATGACAAACGAGCCTACCTGAATCTACTAAGCGGCCCATTGGTGGATTTATTCTTCCAAAGAGACTACAAGCATATGATATTCCATAGTTTTGTAAGGGTCTCTTTAAATGGCTCGACGTTCCTAGCTCATATAAAAGCGAATAAATTATTATATTTCTAAAAAAAACTAAAGCAAAAGCTTCATTCCTCTGTTGTCTATCAGTTTTGCACTCCATAGCAGCTCGTTGCTCGTTTGATGTTAGAAAACTTATCTGGACCTGCCATTTATTTTATCGTACTAATGTCGTCTCCAGGCCCTCTTCCAGACGGGCACAGACCTGGTGTTCTGCCACCAGCTGCTGAGCTCGAACGTGGATCTGTTAGCGGACGCGGCGCTCGGTGTCGCCAACATGACTAAGCTGCTTCCCTCGGCCGTGAGAATGTCCGACACCAACGTCATTGAGGCTTTGTGTGGTGAGATAAAATATTATTATTGGCGGACTATTGCTCTTTGGGTTGCATGGAATATCACGAACTGCTAAGCCAGCTATACCAGCTTCGACATCAACGTAATTGAGGCTTTGTATGATGAGAGTAACCTACTGGTTTCTTAAGCCTGACCACTAGCCTCGCCGAGTCAAATAGCAAAAATTCTCCTATATTCAATGAATGATGAACGAATGAATTTATAAAAGTAATAAATTTAATATTGCTGTAATGTATTGACTACGAAACTATGTTCATTAACGGTGTCGAGCATATCGAACATAAAATGTATTCTTTGTGATTCGGCATGTTTCGGCTCGTATTTGCTCTAATGGACGCCATACTTAACGCGGACACAAATCTTGAGAGCAAAGGGCCTATCCTCCTTTTCTACTCGTGACAATCATTCCACTAGATCAGACAAGAGACGAGGATTTAGAACGTCTATCCTACATACTTAGATCGCATACTTATTGACCTCTTAGCTTTGCTTGAACTCAGAGGTGCAGAGGGAATAACACGCTCGTCATCCCTTTTTGCACCTTTTATTCTATTATGTGGTATTGCTACTATAACTTCACAAGGTACATAACAAATTCAATGACATAACTTAGCAAACCAAGTCGTAGGTACATGCCCGCACTTGGGATCGAACCTGGGTCTCTCGCTTCCGAGTCCGATGTTCTACCCACTAGGCTACCAACGCTCTTCTTTATTCTATTGCACTCGGAGTAATTAAAACCGTGAACGGTACACCATTATGGTTCGAGAGACGCAGGAACATCTATGCCCCATGGATCCGGTCTCCGCCTATTCTCTCTTATATTATATTTCAATTTCCCTATTTTTACCAATTTACATAAATTCTGATTTAGTTCTGTTTTTGTCACTTCCACACAGCGATCCTTACGGATGACTCGGCCATCTGGTTCTACGTACGGATGAACGCGCTAAGGGCGCTCGTGGAGCTTTGCTACAAGATCCCGAAGGCGGCCTACAGCCTCGTCGAGCCCAAAACCTTCAACGCTCTTAGAAGTATCAATAGGAGATGTGAGTTGGCTTGTCGTCTTTTATTTGCTTTATACCTGGATTAGGGGCCCAGCTCCAAGCTATGCTGGGATTTGGTTGTAGACTCTACTAACCTTTAGCTAATTTCTCAACAATATTGTCGATCAGTCCGCGACTTGTAGCGTTCTTCTTTTACTCTCTCGAAAGTGTACAACCTCGATCGCACTGGCTGAAGCTTCCATAAAATTAAGCCAGTTGTCAGTTGCGGGGGTAATGTTGTTTGCATAGACGCTAAGCAACTACCTAGGTACTTCGTCCGACCGGAGTGATAGTGCTTGGTCAACGGCTCTTTTCATTCTCTTTGATGGGTCGTATAAGAAATGTGACGTTTTGCCAAAAAAATTAGACAGGGCCGCTTCCAAAGAGAATATTTTTACCCCATATTTTTACATAAAATAAAAATAAAAAATAAAAATAGCCTTTATTAACCAAACAGAGAAAGAAAGTTAGATTAAAATTACCGTTTCACAATAAGAGCGAATGTAGGTATTGCAATAATAATTTTATTATTATGTATGTCAAAACTCATGACACATGGAATTGATAAAATTAATTACTTTGAAATTATATTACATAGCAACATCACAAATACAATAACAGATAAATAAATTGAAATTTCTAAAACAATCATATCATTTTCATTCCATGCATCGATATATTTAATTTTATTTTATATTGAAATATTTGCTGATCATTAATATACTTAATTATTATATGTAAAAATATTATCTTGTCTTATATATATTATTATATATAAGACAAGATAATATTTTTACATATGGGGTAAAAATATACCCGAGCGGACCCACGAACCAGCGAACGCAGCGTTACTAGCTCGCTGATTGCCGGTGGCGGCTGTATGAGGCCGGACGAGGACAGAAAGAAGTGGCAGGTCTTAGGGGTGGTCTTTGTCTGATTGCCTCGTTGGACTAGCGTTTAACACGCTTGACGAGTCTATTCCCTCTGGAGACCGCCACTTAGTTTGTACAAGTAGCCTTAGTGGATGTATATTTCCATGTTTGTGATGTCCTTGCCTGTTTTCTGCCTCTTTTGCTTGTTTTTAGACCTGGGCCTAGATTCTGTTAATGCATTGTAGTAACATGACAACTGCATGAACATGGCGGTTTTCATTTCATGGCTGCTTTAAGTCTACGCGGGCACACCCATCAAACCTTCTAGGCGTCAATGGTACGAAAAAACACGTCACGTGACCCGAAAGTGTATCTGTCATTATACTACAATGCACTAACAGAATCGAGGCCCAGGGCACGTGATTGGTGTGGTGTGAAAGTTATCATGTCTAGCAGTGAACTTATGGACTGAAGGATTAGATCAAAGGCTTCTTGTATCTGACTGAGTCAAATGCTGATGGGTACCTTTAATTTCTAACGCAGTCAAAGACAATCCGATCGAGGCACAGCGCTTGGCCGTGGAGTGCTACATGAGTTTGCAGAGTTACGAGACCAGCGCTCGCGCCATGGCTAACCGAGAGTTCATTCTGGAGTTGCTCACTATTTTCCAGGTTAGATCTATACTGAATTCACTTTTTTCATTGGTTGCATAGGCTCTAAGTACTGTTATTAACTTAAGCCCGAATTCACTTGGTTGTTATTTTGTCGGAAGGTTATCGACTAGGCTAGGCAGAGAAGAAAAGATACGTAATTTAAAAAAAAGAAAATGTAAATATGTATTTTCTTTCTCTTGCATAGCAACCAATGAGTTGGTTTTCCAAGTTATGAGTAAATTTGTAAAAATATCGCTCGCTAACCGTGAAGGAAAACAGCGTGAGGAAACGTGAGTGTCTGTACCTACCTCAGCGCTTGTGATAGCCATTCCGTGGCCATTTAAGCATTCAGACTACTTAATCAGCGGCCGTTCCACAAAAAACCTGACAAGTGCGAGTCAGACTCGCCCACCGAGTGTTCCGTACGAATCTGTCGGAACTTACGTAGGTATTATAATATATAAATAGTTCAGGAATCGAGTCTCGCAGTTTTTTTTCCGAGCTTTTCCCCAACTTCAAAGACTATTTTTGTATGATTTAACTCGGTTTGCGAAATATTGACAAACGCAGCATAGGGCGCCCATCAGCTCACAGAATCGACGATCTAAGGCAAATTGCTGGTACTGGCTGGATGAGCATGGCCGAAAACAGAAAGATGTGGCGTGCTTTGAGGAGGCTTATGCCAAACATGAATATTTGGGCTAGAACGATAGGTTAGATTAGACTGAGCCACCAAAACATATTAATTACTTGTACGCAGAATCATATATACATAGTTTTAATGCGGTATCGCGACATCGTCGCAAGATCGTGTTATTCTCTAATAGTCAAAAGTGAAGAATTTGACAGGATTTCGTGCGCATTTTAAAGATGGTTTTGTGTTTTTATAACAAAAATGATGATTCGATAAAAATCTTTGTGATCGCTTGCCACCTTGCACACGCAGTTTGGTTAGTTTTCCGTTAATGGTAAGCAAAGGTCTTCAAACGTAGAGTCCGCACCACCACTGAAGTCCATTGAGCTAATCTTTTCGTTCTTATGTCAATACGGACCAGGGTCTTCTCCGTGGGACATGAGTGATGGCGCGTGCTCTACCCCCTCACCTCATTCGACCTAAACTTTTATTTATATGTCAGAAATAAAAAGTTAACATAGCTAACATGACAATACTACCTAATAAAATAAAAAAAGTTCCGGCGGTCACAGTTCCGAAACGTAAAAATTTGACCCCCATTTGTCTGGTTCCAAAAAAACGAAATTAAAAAATAATGTTTTCTAATCAATGTTATGTAAACAATATCGAAAGACACTTTTCTGCAAATATAAACATATCTGATTATTCGTGGTAAGTGCTACATAATACGGGAGATAATGTTTTTTTTCTCAGAATCTTAGTACGTTTCGAAATGCAACTATCGGTAGTTATTTTTTTTAAGTATGCGTGGTTATGAAAAAACTTTATTGTAAAAAGGTTACAAAAAAAATGGTCACTGGCTCCCAAACTAGGATTCCCTGGTTGGTTATATTGAATATTTACTTCTGACACTTTTATTCTAAATAATAAATTCAATGGTTCATTCAGTTCTTTTGTCACCTTTAAATGTGTGCAGTACTAATTTTACTTACATTTTTATTTTTAGTTTGTTTTTATAATTCTTGTTAGTAAGAAAATTAAGAGACTTACAAAGAGACAACATTTTGCGCACCATATAACCCGGCGGCATTATTTAAGCACATCGCATCGCAATATGGCGTTTCCCACGGTGACATATAAAGATATTTCCGGCGGGTAGTGCGTACACTGGCTGGTTCTTCAAAACCTGGTTAAATGTATCCGTCATTGTGATAAAACCTCTATTCAATGACCTCGCAGCTTATGAGCTTATGATGATTTTCTTAGCCCCCCGTGGACTTAAGCGTGATGTTAAGTAGCCTATATACCTATTA
Source organism: Yponomeuta evonymella (assembly GCA_963969515.1). Lineage (NCBI taxonomy): Eukaryota > Metazoa > Arthropoda > Insecta > Lepidoptera > Yponomeutidae > Yponomeuta > Yponomeuta evonymella. Next base: position 20,067,603 of record OZ018343.1, on the reverse strand, counting down.
CACGGTAACCTAAGCTATAATTCTGGTGAGTTTTACTTCATTCCGTTCAGTGGTTTTTGCGCGATGCGCGCACAAAGAAACAGAGTGAGACATACATATATCAGACAGAGACAAAATTTACAGCTTTATTGTATGTATAGATTAGAAATGTATAGCTTTCAGATTTTTTCCTGTACTTGTAGTATAAGACTACTTGCCAAATTTCATAGTTTTAGGTCAACGGAAAGTACCCTGTAAATTTTGATTCCCTTGAGTGTCGAAATATACGTTTTTCACGGCATAAACGGCCATATTTTTTTCCGTTAACTTATAAGTTTGATTTTTTCACGGCTTCAAGGGACTGTAGACCTGAGTATATGGTTTTAATTTCAACTCGATACCTCTACGCGATCCCGAGATAAAGGGTCTTGACAGACAGACGGACGGACGGACGGACGGACAACAAAGTGATCTTGTAAGGGTTCCGTTTTTTTCCTTTTGAGGTACGGAACCCCAAAAATTGGAGCAGTTTTTTCTGTACCGCAGAAACTGTTTGCGTACTTAAAAAGTTTTTTGTCTCTCCTGTATAGAGAAAAGTGATCTGTGCGGTGTTTTTTGCAAAGCGACTATATTGGACATGCCAATACACTATATTCGGTTGTTTAAAAGTGTGCTGTTTGTTTAACTGAGTGTTTTCGTCTACCAGCGGCCTGACATAAGCCTTCGGATCCTAGCGGCCAACGTGCTCGCCGGCCTCATGTCTGCCGAGGGGGTGCGGGAGTTCTACACAAAAGGGGGAGGGGAGAAGGTAAAGTCAACCTTATGTAACCAGTTCATAGTTGAATTTTTTCATCATCGTCGTCATCATCATCATCAGCCTGCTGGGTACCTTTTTCCCGAAATGATATTAATCGGCTTGCAAGTGAAGTGATAAAAACTAGTGAATCCTCCCGCCCGCCAACGCTTAAACGATTACTAAAAGACAAAAGTGCCTTCAAGTCACTGTATCAATAAATATGTTAAAAACACCATAAACAGTATATAGTGAAAGTTAAATACGAAAAACTCTTAAATAAAAATATGGCTCAAAGATCGTGTAACCATAAAAAAACAAAAAAAAAAACAAAATGGGATCAAATAGAGGATGTGTTAGCGAAGGGCAAGATATAAGTACCTACCCGAAACCCGATACGTTCATGCAGGGACTAATGCATGTTGATGAAGCTAAAGAAGATCGTGGCCACAGTACAAATAAAGTCGTGGCTTTGCCACTAGCCACGATCCGATCTCTGTTCTCGGTCTCTGTCTACGCCTCCGGAATACAGGCGTTAGTATGTATTTTCATACAGTTGTAAATTTTTTCTAGTGTTACTAGCTGACTCGGCAAACGTTGTTTTGCCATATTAATAAGCAAAGTCAAAGTCAAAATTTTTTATTCACGATAAAAACAAAACGTTACAGCTGTTAGTGTCACAATTAATAGATTATGCGGAGAAGAAGCTAACAAAGAAACTCCACATTTATTCTTTTCAAAACAGGTTTGCTTAATTAACAGAGTTTTCAACTTAAAGTTACACTACACTAGATACAATCGTTCCTGTTAACATTATTTAAATACCAGACATCCTTGTCTTCCAAATAATCCTTAATGCTATAATAGGCTTTTTTGCACAGAGCTTAATACATTTTTTAAACCGCGTCGCGTAAAACTCTAATATATCATGAGGAATCTTATTGTAGAACCGTACACAGTGCCCCATAAAGGATGTATTAACTTTTGCTAGTCTAAAACATGGAAATGACCATTTATGTTTATTCCTAGTATTGTGATGGCTACCAACATTTTCGAAATTGCTGATGTTTTTTCTAACATACATTATATTTTCATAAATGTATTGACTTGCAACTGTTAAGATGTTAGTTTCTTTAAAGAAATCCCTTTACGAGTCCCTACTACCTAGCTTGTAAATAAATCGGATCGCTGTCTTCTGTAACATGAAGATCGTGTCAATGTCTGCTGCCCGACCCCACAGTAGTATGATGGAAGCAACTAAAATAAACAAGCCTATCAGTTGCAACGTCAGTGAGCTCTCTAATTCTTTTGACTGCATATGCTGCAGAACTAAGCCTGTGTGCTAGTTTTACAATATGAGGACCCCATTGCAATTTTGAATCGATTGCGATGCCTAGAAAAACGGTATCTTCTACAAATTCTAGTTTTTCTTTTCCGAGTACAATGTTGTTTTCAACTAATCTTACGTTTGGTAAGGTAAACTTTATACATTTTGTCTTCTTGGAATTTAGAAGCAGATTATTTGCCGTGAACCAATCCAATACACGCGAGAGAGCATCATTTGCATCGTCAAGATTATTTTCTTGTCTCTGGCCTACGACCAGCTCTCAGACCTACCCAAAAAATACACAAAAAATCATTAAAATCGGTGAAGCCGTTTCGGAGAAGTTCGATAACAAACACTGTGACACGAGATTTTTGGTTTACTAATGTATTGCCAAAAATCGTTTCCCAAAGTATTACTTCCGAAACTATTTTCCGCAAATTATCACTTGGCAAAAAAACATTTCTCAAAACAACTTAAAGCAAATAAACAGTTAGCAAAAGTTATTATGGCAAGTTATTGTTTACCAAATAAATACTTGGTCAAAATTCATTTTACCAAGCATTATTCAGTCAAAAGTATAATTTGACCAAATGAATAAAATGCGAAATGTAAACTAGAACAAAAATTTTTTTGTTTGACTCAAAACTAAGTTTTTAGTGAAATTTTTTTTTCGCTTTTATATAAAAAAAAAGAACTAACACCCGAAGTTTCAGGATGGAGCGTCGCTGCGCTCCGCTCCATCCTGGAACTTCGAACCTATTTTTTAATCAAACAATTATTTGCTATATAACACTTGCCAAAATAAAACGTTAGCATAATAAACGTTTGTCTTAATAAAACTTGACGCAGTAAAATTATGCGAAATGATAATTTGACCAAATTAAAACTTGCTAAAGTTTCATTTGGGAAATGAAACTGATGCCATAAGTTTATTGGGAAGTAAAATTTGGCGAAAAATACTTTGGCTAAACGGCGGTATCCCGAGATTTTTATATATTAGATTTGTAAAATGCTCAATTCCTGCGCGCTAGCTGTGAACAACTCAGCAACAAACAAACATTCAAGATTCTAAATTTTTCATGCAGTCAAAATGACTCTCAAAACCTATGTACCTTCTTCAAGCTGACCTAATCATGGTCTCGCAGAATAACTAAAGAAAACAGTCCGAAAAACGTGAATTTGTAGGTATCTCACAACTATTAAATTCATTTAACTTTAACTGCCAATCAATACTCCATCTTCCAATCTAATCCATTTTCAGGCCATATTCGTCCACTGCTGGACATAGGCCTCCCTCTTGCCATAATATGCCACTTTTGACGTGAAACGTCTTTCACTTCGGTAGCAGGGGGTCCCTTGCTAAATTCGCATGCAACGAAAACATGTCGCCGAGGCGAGGACTGTGACTATGTAAACTACATGTAAACAACACAAACAATAGCATAGTAAGTAGCATTTAATGCTACTCCTTCTAATGCTGTCCTTCCCCTTGCACAATTCGAGGTCATGTTCTACTATGTACTAAAGTGTATCTAGTTTATTAGTAATTACTTTTCAGTTTATGTATGTTAATATATTTTATTAAGTATCACTTTTTGTTCACATTCGATTGAAACTCCGTGATTTACCAAAGGCCCGTGCTGAAAATCAGTGCTGTGGGCAAAACCGCAGCGTATACTGAGGTCGAGGCCATTTTACCGCTGCCTAGACATACCCTGGGTCCCTTATTGTTTTGGGATTATTTTTGTTTTTTTATGTTCAATTGTTTGTCTGTTTTTAATCATTGTTAAATGTATGTCTGTGTGTTGTTAAATAAATGTTTGTCTTCTTCTTCTTCTTCCTACGAAACCCTGCACAGCGCGAGGCCCGACACGCACTTGGCCGGTTTTAATAAACACGGATGATTTTTCTATTTATCTACTTCTACATCTATTGTACAAAGAAAGCAACACGGTGAACTCAGTACGTTGTACGTTGATTATTTTTGTTTTTTTTTTTCATGTTCAATTGTTTGTCCGTTTTTAATCATTGTTAAATGTATGTCTTTGTGTTGTTAAATAAATGTTTTTCTTCTTCTTCTTCTACATGTCATGTGCAATTCGTTTATATATCGTTGAGTAGAGCAAAGTACCCATTACAAATCGTGCCGCTAGATGGCGCCGGTGCCGCATAACACATTGGGCAGTTTGAGCTAATGCTTACTTATAGACGTTTCACGTTAAACCAACGGCGGTATAAACCGACATAGCTTTTTTTCCGTCCTTGACATCGTTCAGCTGTCTGGACCGACAACCTAAGGCACATTGCTGGCAGCGGGTGGACAAGGATACTCGACCTTATTGCCCAGCAATAACGACCAAACTGGCCCGCAGATACTGTCGGAAAACCTGACCGAAGAACACGTGGAACTCCGCATTGCGCTCTGCAATCTGATCATCGCCAGCATCACTGACGAAGGGGCCGATACGCTACTGGAACTGGGTACATTGCATTAGTGAGTACCTGCATGCTACGGATGCCGGAAAACATCTTAAACATTGAGCAGTAGACTTTTTGGCGGACTGAAGGTGGCACGGGGCGAGAGAGGTACGTTTTCGACTTATAGTATGCATGTGGTATCTACCTTTTATCTTGTTTTTAGGGTTCCATACCCAAAGGGTACGAGACCATAGGGTCCCTTGGAGTCCCGTGGAGTCTTAGTAATAGTATTAAGACTCCACTGTCCGTCTGTCTGTCACCAGGCTGTATCTCATGAACCGTGATAGCTAGACAGTTGAATAAAATAAATATTTAAGTGGGGCTCCCCATACAAGAAACGTGATTTTTTTGCCGTTTTTTGCTCGATATTAATAACGGCAACGCTTGAAATATTCAAATGTTGTACCGATAATGAAAGTAAATTGCTAAAGGTTTAACGTAAAAAATCCATGATTTGATTTGAAATCATACATACTCGTAAGCAGCCTATATACGTCCCACTGTAAGGCACAGGCCTTCTCTCAGAGACAGAGAGTTGGGCTTAATCACCACGCGTGCCCACCACGGATTGGTGATATCAAGCGCTGAAGTATGTGAATAGCTCAGACACTCAGGTCTCCTCACGATGTTTTCCTTCACCGTTAGCGAGTGGTATTGCTACTATAACTTCACAAATGTGCATAACTTAGAAAACAGAGTTATAGGTACATGCCCGCACTGGGAATCGAACCTGGGTCTCCCGTTTCAGAGTCCAATGTTCTACCCACTGGGCTACCACCGCTGCTGAGGCCTTAGTATGCACACCAAATCCGGTTGGAATCATGACGTTTGCGATAGCAATTAGTATGCAATTTGACAGACGATCGGAATCGTGTAGGATTTGGTTCGCATAATATAGGATCAGAGCCGGAAAACTTGAAAAAGTTGTGTTCTACGGAGTGTCATCGGCATTCTTGTATAACCGACTCTATCGCCCTGTCAGCATGGTGTCGAATCGCGTGGCCCGCTACACGATCCCGCTCTGGGAGGGAGCCATTGAGGTGATGTTCCGGTACCACCCCTCGGCCAAGCTCGCCTACACCGGGATGTTGGATATACAGGACTTTACTAGGGTATGCTCGGTATTTCACAAAACACATAAAATAAACTCAAGCCTGTATCCCGGTTTGAAAAGCCTCTTTCGCGTCATCAACATTAATTAGTCGTTGCTCGTTGTTGTTGATTATAATGCACTTATTTTGTTAATGAAAATTTTTATACTCTTATATAAAACCTGACCACGAAAATAACCGTTCCCAGGAGGGCTTCTACGTGCAAAAGCGTCTCGACGAGGCACTGCCCTCTTTGAAGCAGGCGCGCCAATGCGACCCGCCATTCGAAAGCCCCATCTTCCACTGCTCGTTCGTGCCAGCCGCGCCGGAGTTCCACACTAGGGCCACCTGTCAGTATCACGCCTTCTTTGGTGATCCTCCACGCGTCTGTGGCTGTGTGCAGCGCTTCAGGAGCCTAATTACAATGAAAACACGCTGGTTTTTAGCGAACAGTACTGGGTTCGGGTGAAGTCGCAACGGCATTTTTAACGGACTTCAAAAAATGAGAAGGTTATCAATTCGACGCGTATATATTTTTTTGGCTACGTTCCTCCATAACTGCGTCAAATCTTAACCGATTTCTACAATTCTTTCTTTGTTTGAGTAGATATAACGTCCCATTGGTCCCATTTTAATTTGGTGAAGATCTGATGAAGACTTTCAAAGATGGAGAACGGAACTCTTCAATGGACAGCATGTGGCCCATTCTTTAGTAATATCCGAATGTTTCATAAAATAGCTTAAAAGTAGTCCCAAGGTACACCACCAAATATGTTCTGGTGAAGAGTTTTGGAGCTGGAAATTGAGAACGTCAAATTTTTAAGCAACGAATTAAATAGGGTAATTATGGTTATAAGGGACTCGTATATTTTTCTATCGGGTCCTGTTTCACCCCTCTCTGGATATCAAATGGGTCTCCTTTGCGCTCTAATTTCACAATGGCTTTGCTGTTTTTATAAATTTCCTGTAAAATCTCTATATATCTCATATAGTAACCCTGTTATTTCAGTGTAAGCCACAACGACTCATTGTGTATGGAATCAAAAGCCTTGGAATAATCTACGAAGGCAATGTAGAGCTTCTTTCCATATTCTGTGTATTTTTCAGTAACTTGTGAATGTGCAAAGATATGGTCTATTGTAGAATATTTTTTTCTGAAGCCAGCTTGCTCTACATAGGACGACGTAATACAACATAGGACAAGGCAAAGTCAGAGTGCATCCTGTGGTGTGTCAAAGTTGCCGAAATGTCCTCAGCATTGTGCTGAGTGTGCGAGCCCGCAGCGCTGGTTTTCAGAAAGAGAGACAAGACTGTGAGCGTAGACAAAATCTGAGCCTGTCCTCATGTCCCGGCTGAAAGGCTTCCAATTTTCACGCGCTCAATTTTTCAATTTACATTTTTCAACGCCCACAGTCCGGCGTGCGATTACTGCGTCGCCAGACGGCAGCGCCGGCGCCGGCGTCGGCAAGGTCGCTGAGTTGCCGGACGACCCCAGTCTGCGAGAGTACTTGACCAAGCTCTTTCTCTGGCTGAGCGACCAGTGAGTACCTACACTCGTTAAAGGCCACCCATAAATGACGTCACACGAATTTCGTGAATTTGGGATTCTCCCCACACCCACATTTGTGTGACCCCCCCACTGGTGTGATGTCACAAATTTTTGAAAGTATTAAATTACAACACCCAAAACCGGCGTGCGTGCATGCAACCACTAATGAATGTTGATGTAGCGAAAAGGGCTATCACAGGGTATCTCAAACTTCTGGGTGCACGTACCTCTGTTAAAGTTTCTAGATGACAGCGGACCCCGAACTCCACCAAAATAAAACAAATAAACACTGAGCAAACCAGTGTGGCCAACTCTAGTTTTAGAATACCTAGTGGTAGATGAATTTTAATTTTTTTTTTTAATTTGAAGATTTGAAAAAGAAAAATCGGTAGATATACCTTTTCTATAAATATTGTTAGAGCAGATTTGTGAGCATTTGTTAGAAAAGTCCCTATGACATTACATTATGTAAATCTTGTCACGTACCTCCTACCGTCGAATGGCGAACCCCTAGGGGTTCGTGTACCCCACTTTGAGAAACCCTGGGCTATCAGGATCGTGGCAAGTGGCAAGCCCTGGTGTTTGACTACCCCTAGGGGTGTAGACGTGAGATTATACAATATTATGTAAATGAAAACGGAATTCGTAATACATATATTAAGTTTTCGTTAGAAGGTTTCGATTTTAATATTTGGATGTGACGTGACGTCATAAAAGTTATGACTGATCCGCCCCGCCCTGTCACACGATGTCACACTTTGTTGACCCGCTCCCTCCCTCTTAACGTGTGATAAATTAAGCCGTGCTTGTGATAAGCCACAGCACGGCCTAGAAGTGGAAACACCCGACGACGTGACTATTTGATAGATAGATAAAAATTCAGTGGAGATGTCAGAACACTATTGGCTTTCTGGAAAGACTGTCCGACATGTTCGTTTGTTACACTTTTACATGTTCAATTTTATTTTCAGATCAAAATCTGCGTCGTACATTGAGTATGAAGATGCTCATTTTGAAGTTAAGTAAGTACCTACCTGAATAATATCCATAGTAATTATTTAAATGCAAAAGAATTAACTGATAGTGCCATAGGATGCGATGTGCGAAATACTTTTTTATTCTGATTTTCCGTGTAGATCGGTTTTCTCTCAAGTTTGAGGTGGTATACCTACTTATTTACTTATATCCGACTGCTGATCTCATCAGGGCCTTTATAAAAGATTTCAAGTTGCTGCGGTCTTGAGCGGCGACGTCGAGGTCTACCCTTCCCAGCCCTGGTATTTTCGCCTCTAACGTTACTGAACGGCGCCAGGAAGTTTTTGGACGCCCTCTCTGGCGTCTTAGTGGCTAAAATTGATATTAAAAGATTTATATTTATGAAATTGTAGAATTAAATGTATAAATTCTTTAAAAAGTAGTAATAATTCAGTTTTAAGGTAAATAATTACTAACTTACACTAGTAAATAACTTCTCTGTCTTCACAATGACACTGTACTGTATAGTAGTAATTTCAGAGGGAAAGATGTTTAACTATTTGTTGGTGTTCGTTACAGAGACAAAGGAAAAGTCACTACATTCTTTCCTCAAAAACTACTAAACGACATAGATTGCCATTTCAGATATCGTGACAAATGCGACGAAGTGTCGGTGACGCTGCGTCACCGCGCGGAACTGCTCGGGGAGTTTGTGGCCGAGCAGATGAGCGGACTGACCCAAGACCGTGACTGCTCGCTGCCCAGCGTTGAGCTTCACTTGGCTGACCTGATGGTGAGCGAAAGTTCCTTGCTTGGCTGACCTCATGGTGACCAAGCTTTTGTCGCTTGATTGGCTGTTTGGTGAGCGATAAATATTTTACCTGAGCTAATAGTACATACCCAAGTGCTAATACCGCACTTGAATGAGTCCACTGTGAACGAATGTTTATCACTAGACTGATGTTATTGTGGCCGACTGTTCGTCGCCCAGCGTTGAGCTCCACTCGGCTGACCTGATGGTGAGCGAATGTTCTCCTCGATGGTGATCAAGCTTTCGTTACTTAGTTTGCCTTTTGGTGGCATGAGACCTTTGTCAGGGCTTTGTCAACGTAAAGACAGCCTTCCTTACGTTGTTTCAAAATGCTCAGCTGGGGGACTTCATGGTGAGCGAATGTTCTGTAGACCTTATTTGTTGAGCGGATATTCGTGCCTTAGCTGACCTGACGGGGAGAAAATGTCGTTCATTTCGGTGACCTCGTGGTGAGCAAGCTTTCCCCGCTAAATTGGGCCTTATGGCGAGCGATCGTCGCGTACCTGTCCTCACTGTAAGTTAGTATAATAAGTTCCTTGCCAATTTTCCCCACTTAGATAATTTTGTCGTGAACATATGTTCGTGATTTGGCTGACTTCATCGTTAACCGAACGAAACTTTTGGACAGGTTGAAGTTATAGTAGCAATACCACTCGCTAACGGTGACGGAAAACATCGTGAGGAAACCTGGGTGTCTGAGCTATTCACAAACCTCAGCGCTTGAAATCGCCAATCCGCGGTGGGCACGCGTGGTGATTAAGCCCATACTCCCTCTCTGAGAGAAGGCCTGTCCCCTACAGTGGGACGTATATGGGCTGCTTATAGATTATAGAAGCGTCACCACTAACACTTCGGCCTCTACAAATTGCAGATCTCAGTGGTCCCAAAATGATGAATGATTTCACCCATACTATCTTTTCTATGCCCACAGATCGGCCTGCGCACGCGCGTGGTCGGCATCGGCCACGTGCGCTGCGGCGGAGCGCTGGAGCGCGCGATACTGTACAAAGTGCTAGCGGACCGCGTCGCCGTGCCGTGCGCGCTCCACCGCGGCACCAGCGCGCACGCCTGGGTCCAGGTGGCTGTTCCGGAGGCTGACCCGGTGAGTAGACGAGCCTTAAGTGGCTATGGCGGAAGCACAGTACGCGCCTGGATCAAGGTGGCTATTCCGGAGGATGAAACTAACAGCTTTGACGTTCATTAAGTAAACATTTTGTTTTTTATAGTGAATAAAAATTTTTGACTTTGACTTTGACTTTGATGACCCGGTAAGTAGAGTAGTAGTTTAGATGGCCATAGTGGAGACGAGTAAATGGGTCAATGCGCCCATTCTGGGATCCGTTCCGGTGAGTAGACGAGTCTAAGTGGTCATGGTGGAAGCGGGGCGCTGGAGCGCGCAATATTGTACAAAGTACTGGCACCAGCCTGCACGCCTGGGTCGACGTGGCCATAGTGCACGTGAGTAGGTGAGTCTAGGTGGCTATAACCGAAGCAGCGTGCGCGCCTGGGTCGAGGTGGTCACTCCGGAGGCTGATCCGGTGAGTATGAGTCTAGATGGCCATAGTGCAGGTCAGTAGATGAGTCTGAGTGGCCATAGCGGAAGCAGCACACACGCCTGACTCGAGGTGGCTATTCCAGAGGCTGACCCGGTGAGTGGATGAGTGGCTGATGATGATGATCATCATCAATCCATTATGTCCCCACCGAGGGGCACGGGTCTCTTCCCTGAGGAAGGTATAGGCCATACTCCACCACGGGGGCCAAGTCCGGATTGGTGGACGCTTGTAGACTAGTGGCTCGTCTACTGTCAGAAGTTGTCAAGCCGCCCTAAGGCCTCTGACTTGGCTCAACGACTGCCATCTATCGACGGCAGCCGGCACCAACAGCTTAACGTGCCTTGCGAAGCACGGAACCGCTCGGAAAAATACCACTAGCGTTAGGCATAGACGGCGACCCATCCATGCACTGAACGCGCCCTGTGTTGCTTAACCTTCGTGATCGTTTAAGATCACTCAGGCAGCCGGGGCTACGAGCGATGATGATGATGCTGATGATAAATAACATGAAATCAGAAAAACATACAAATTCACAATTAGGTAGCTAAATTGATAACGGCGTGCTAGTTACCCACAACGCTGATATACTGTCGAAGAATAATAATAGCTCGATCTCGCCAGGATGACCCCAACGACCAGTATAACGCGTACCCAGCGGGGCTGCTCCGCGCCAACTACGTGGTGGATCTGATGGAGCGGCCCGGCCGGCTACTTCGCGTCGGCAGCGTGGACGCCGCTCGCGTCACCGGCCAGGAGCCGCGCCAGCCCTACGTGGCTAGAAAACTGCCTGAGGTATGTAAATGAAATTTGTGCGTTATTAAACTTATTTACTGCTCCGTGTCACGTTACAAAAAGAACTGTCTCAATAGGAATCCTTGTGGGACTTCATGTGCCGAACCCGCTAGGTGCCGCAGCAGGATTACGTCCGCAGAAGGCTGCCTGAGGTTTGTAAAGGAAATCTGTTAGTCATTAAACGTATCAACAGCTCAATGAAAAAAAAAGGAATGATATGAAGCAAATCAGCGAGTCATTAAAGGTACATACATCTCCATGTCAATTAAAAAAATAGTCTCAACATGGATCTCGTGGGACCCCACGTGCTTCACCGGTCAGGATTTGCGTCAGCCCTACGCTCCCCGATCGTGAGCTGCCACAGGCTTTTACGTCTCTAGAAGACTGCCTGAGTAAAGCAAATCTGCGAGTTCTCAATACAAATCCTTGTAAGATGCTGCGCACCTCACCGACCAGGAGCCGTGGCAGGCCCAGGCCGATTGTAAACTGCCTTCCTCTGCGGAAAACTTTAATTTGTAAACAGAAAATATATGTTCCAATGCAGATGTATAATCTTCTTATATATAAAAATGAATTGTTGTTCGTTAGTCTCACTAAAACTCGAGAACGGCTGGGCCGATTTGGCTAATTGTTGTTTTTATATATTTGTGGAAGTCCAGGGAAGGTTTAAACGGTGAGAAGAAAAAAAACGGTTGACGTCGGTGATACGAAGTTCACGGGGTCATCTAGTATAATATATAAATATAATATAATATATAAAAATAATAAAAGTCCACAGTGCAGCTGAATCTCATGGAAGCGTAACCCAGCGCAATCGAAGTAACGCGCTGGGGGTTACTACTTTCTGGGGGGACGATGTATTCAGACGAGAAAAAGACGCAGTTGACACGAAATAAGAAGAATGTTAACTCGAAGAGTATGAAGCTTTACTGGCGTCACCAGCCAGGCGCCGCGGCACTCCTACAACACCCGAGTTTTTGCATGCATTTCAAATGAGGAAGGGCCTATGAGCCATCCTGTGGGAGTCAATTGGGATTACCGAGGACAGAAACATGTGGCGGGTGCGCCACGTAGCGGAGGGGAACCGCTTAGGGATAATCACCACCTCCTGGGGAACTTGCATCTAACTTAGATTGGAGTGACATTGCTTTGATACCATAGAAATCATATAAAAACCTTGGAAAAATTAAAAGATAAAGCAATAAAAATATTTTTTTCGGGGTTTTCGGAGTCAAAAAATGATTTCGTTTTGTCATTGAATTCTGAACGTTTTCTTATAAGTGTGTACATACATACATACATAAACTCACGCCTGTATCCCAGAGGGGTAGGCAGAGCCCAGGGACTGCCACTTGCTACGATCCTGACAGATCACTTTCTCTTCCTCGACATTCACTAGTCGTTGCATGCCCGCACGCCGGTTTCGGGTACTTTTTATAAGGCGTACATGCATAAAAACATTATTTTACGAGATAACTCAAATATTCATAAACGCTTCATGCATTATAGGCGTTACGTTCGGGAGTGACGTCATAGTCTAAGGTCGATTTGTATGGCGCGTTTTAGTACCACGTGACGATATTGACTCTTCGACTAATACTTTTTATAATATAACCAATATTATAAATGGTATTAGTCGTAGAGAAAAAAAAAATACCACGTTTATTCATCTCTTAACGTGTCCTCTCCTATTCTATTAACCCTTAAACGGCCATACCTAGTATAAATTTTTCATTGCTTTTGGACTTTATCTCAAGGAGGTAAGGTTCAATTTAAAGTGAGAACTGTTATCCCTATGGTCGAATAAGGGTTAAAACATCTTTTAGTGCAAGTTCTCCATTAAACTAAGTGTTTTCACTGCATTGTTCACAGATCTGCCGATGTGATGTTATCCGTCCGGTCCACCTAATCCCGGCTATTCCGTCGACCTCGTCCACTCCGCGCTACGACTCCACGAACGTATCAGCGGTTTGAAGTCCCCGTCAGATTGTTACCTCCTTTAGTGTTTTATTCATAATTTGAGAGCTTGGTTGGTAATGGTTCATTGTTTCGTCTTCTTGCAAACCTGCGCGAGAGTATTGAGCGGAGAAAAACGAGACATGATAAACTGTAAAATATGTTTTTTTATGAATGAAAACGTAGGTAAGTCATTACTATTTACGTGGCTTATCTATGTATCATGGTGACGTAATATTATTCACTTAAAAATAATTAAGAAGATTCGTCTCACTGTGTTACTTAAAACTAATTCATAGATAAACTTATACAAAACATTTTTCTTCATCAAAAACCCAACATGGCTTGTTTCATCTTAATTACTTCTCCTAAGAACTAAATAGCCAAATAAATGCAACCTTATTTGGTACTCAGAAACGTTCGAAGAAATGCCGAGGCGTGTCTTTTTGTGGGCAAACATTGACCGAAGGCTTCTAGTAGTAAAGGTTCCTGTTCCACTGATATCCTGAAAAGGTTACAGACTTAGATCGAGCGGTAAGTGCATCACCAAGTGATCCTAATTGATAGATAGATAGAGAGAGAACACTTTATTGTACATAAAAATGGAAATTACACAGACATTTCTTAACCTACGAGTACAGATTGTGGCCTTATCACTAAAAGTGATCTCTTCCAGACAACCTACCATTGTTTATACTAATTGCTAACTGAATAAAAGCGAAATCAGGACACTAGCCCGACACCGGTAAGTACTGTCTACATTACCACGGACCGGCGGCGTGCGGGCGTAATGATACAATCTAAAATAAACCTTAGACCAAAGAACTTTAAAGGTTAGAATATAATTATGTACAGTACTAGCCCAAAAAAGCCCAGCTACGTGCGGCCGACGGGCACGTAACGGGAACGATCTTTTTAGGGTTCCGTACCCGAAGGGTGCCAAACGGGACCCTATTACTAAGACTTCACTGTTCGTCTGTCTGTCTGCCTGTCTGCCTGTCCCTCTGTCTGTCTGTCTGTCACCAGGCTGTATCTCATGAACCGTGATAGCTAGGCAGTTGAAATGTTCACAGATGATGTATTTCTGTTGCGGCTATAACAACAAATACTAAAAACAGAATAAAATAAATATTTAAGGTGGCTCCCACACAACAAACGTAATTTTTTTTGCCGTTTTTTTTGGTCGAAATTAATAATGGCAACAGGTAAACGCATGAAATATTCACAGAATATTTAGTTCTATATTCGCTTCAAAAATAAATAATTAAATTAAAATAAAATTAATATCAATAAATTAATTTTCCGTGTGGCGCCGGATTAAGAATAGCGTCACTCCATTCCCTTCAGTGGATGTCGTAGGGGCCGACTAAGGAAATAAATTACCAAGAGCCGGGCAGCAGAGTCTTCCTGAGATTCCAACCGCATACTGCGATCGCCAACTCGTATGCCAAGCGTGGCGATTATGGCAAACCCCTTCATGGTTGGAAAACCATGAGGGAGGCCTGTGTCCTGCAGTTGGCGACCAATGGCTGATAACGATGAAATATTAATAAGGGGGCTCCCATACAACAAACGTGACTTTTTTCCGTTTTTACTCGATCTTTGTGTCTAATGTTGTACAGACAATGGAAGGGAATCCTTCGTGCGCGAGTCCGACTTGCCCTTGGCCGGTTTTATGTACATTTGCAGAGTCTCACTTTGGAAGTATTAAGGTTTATATTAAAATCGTGCCGCCCGCCCGCACGACGCCGGCCCGTTGTACGGTATATAGGACCTTTACCCGGTAGATACGCATTTTCCTGATAGAGCAAGACAAAAAAAAACCGGTGAAGCGGTATTCGGACTCGCCTACCGAGGGTTCCGTACATTTGTAGTCTCGCAGCTCTTCCGAGCTTTTCCGGAAGTTCAAAGACTATTTTTTATGATTTAATTACAAATGTATAGTTTTCAGGTGTTGGTGTTTCCCTGTACTTGTAGTATACGACGATATTACTTGCCAAATTTCATAGTTCTAGGTCAACGGAAAAAATCCTATAAATGATTCCCTTGAGTGTCGAAATATACGTTTTTTGCGGCATAAACGGCCATATCTTTCTTTTCCGTTAACTTAGAAGTTGGATTTCACAGCTTCAAGGGACTGCAGACCTGAGTATATGGTTTTAATTTCAGCTCGATACCTCCACGGAGTTCCCGAGATAAAGGGTCTTGACAGATAGACAGACGGACGGACGGACGAACAGACAGACGGACGGACGGACGGACGGACGGACGGACGGACGGACGGACGGACGGATGGATGGACAACAAAGTGATCCTATAAGGGTTCCGTTTTTCCTTTTCAGTTACGGGACCCGAAAAGAAGCTAAAAGGAACATTTCATTGGCGACCCCCGTATTTTTTACTTTCTGTTTCTCTTTATTTGTTGGATAATCCGCCATAATAACATAACCAGAATAGGTATATTCTGTAAAAAGTTCATCTGGCTACCTATTATGGCTTAAGAGATAGCCTTTTATAGGTCAGATACACAGGCAGACCTCGTAGGCGTACTTATAGGGTATCATGGCCCTTTGAAAGGCTCGGCGACAACCTGATGGCCTGACAGACATGTGTCCGTCCTTTTTGTTGCACTGTTACGGTCTTGTTAATTTTAAATTTTCCTTGTAAAATCTCCACCACAGACTATTTTAATCGGAGTTTATCGAGTGTTTTAAGGAATGAACAACCGACTATTGTAATCGGCGTTTATCGAGTGTTTTAAGGAATGAACAACAGACTATTGTAATCGGCGTTTATCGAGTGTTTTAAGGAATCAACAACAGACTATTTTAATCGGTGTTTATAGTTCTTGTATGTGGTGGAGATTTTACAACAAAAGACGTAACCACACGTTAAGTAAACTGCCTCTGAGTAGTGCTTTAGAGGAAAAGTGTTTTTTTTTTTTAGAAATAAGGCCGTTATTCTTTAAGCTTAACCTTTAGTTTGTGTCGTTCCGCTCGCCCGTCCCCGGCTCGTTTTAACGTAGGCATTAATAATTTACCGGATAATAAATTTAGGTATTTATAACTACTTTTATCTCTTCCTTTTTTGAAGGCCTACCTCAATTTTTGCCTCTCCTGCAGGTTGACTGGTAGAAAATGCCATTACCATTAAGTCCACGTTTTGTACACTGTCTTTGTGCAATAAAGAATTAATAATATTAGGGGTTAAAGTATGAAATTACCGATTTGTACTGAAAATCTTAATTGTTTATTTTTTAAATTTTTAACAAATTTATTTAATCAAAATAGTTGCCATTATTATCTATACATTGCTGCCATCTAATAAGAAGGTCATTAATGCCTTTGCGATAGAACTCCGACGATCTAGACTGCACAAACTGTGTGAAAGCATTTTGTACTGCCTCCTGGGAAGAAAACTTCTTGTCACGTAGATAATTGTCCAAATCACGAAAAAAATGGTAGTCCGTTGGAGCAAGGTCTGGTGAATACGGAGGATGACGAATGGTTTCTAACTGCAGTTCCTGAAGGGTCAAAATGGTTTCTCGTGCTGTGTGAGGTCTCGCGTTGTCGTGGAGCAATAATGGTGAAGATCGATTCATGAGTCGGGGCTATTTTACTGCTAGTTTTGTCAACATGGTTCGGAGTTCGGCACAATAGACATCTGCCGTTATTGCTTGACCAGATCGGAGAAAACTATAGTGAATAATACCATGCTGAGACCACCAAACAGTTACCATTATAGGGAAGAGCGGGTGATCATGCTCTTCCACTATAAAGGGAAATTTCCCGCCAGGCAGATCGTATGCCTGCGGACGGCCGGTCAAACTAATGTTCGTCGGACGTTATATTTATGGTATCTCAAGTGAAACATTTTGCTTGCGCGATGCAGGAATGTTGGAGTTTATAGTGCGCGTGCAGAGTTGACATGTGCTCGCCACATCACTCCCCTTCAAGACCGTAGCTACGCATAGCTACGTCTGATAGGAATCGAAGTCTGTGCTCTAAAGCCTGCAAGTGCCAGAAGGCGCTGAGTCAGTGAGTCGACTAGCGGTTGAGGGTATTCGGAGGCTAAAAGTCACTTCACCGGCGACAGTACCATGGGGACCGCGCATGTGGTAGGAACCGGTGAAGGCTGCTGTACCACTGGCAACGTGCGCTGTTGCTGTGTGGCTGCCGTGCCGAGGGGTAGAGCGGGTGATCGTGCTCTTCCACTATAAAGGGAAATTTCCCGCCAGGCAGATCGTATGCCTGCGGACGGCCGGTCAAACTAATGTTCGTCGGACGTTATATTTATGGTATGTCAAGTGAAACATTTTGCTTGCGCGATGCAGGAATTTTGGAGTTTATAGTGCGCGTGCAGAGTTGACATGTGCTCGCCACATCACTCCCCTTCAAGACCGTAGCTACGCATAGCTACGTCTGATAGGAATCGAAGTCTGTGCTCTAAAGTCTGCAAGTGCCAGGAGGCGCTGAGTCAGTGAGTCGACTAGCGGTTGAGGGTATTCGGAGGCTAAAAGTCACTTCACCGGCGACAGTACCATGGGGACCGCGCATGTGGTAGGAACCGGTGAAGGCTGCTGTACCACTGGCAACGTGCGCTGTTGCTGTGTGCCTGCCGTGCCGAGGGGTCGGGGGAGATCACCATCAGTACCAGTAGTTGCGTTGACTGTAGTGGAACTGATGAGGTGAGAGGGAAGAGGATGCTGGCCTTGCTTTGAGACTGATTGTATGTGGGGTGCTGCGAGAGCGAAGGAAGGTTGACTTTGTTCTGTCGAGGGTCACCACTATAGGGAAGAGCGGGTGATCGTGCTCTTCCACTATAAAGGGAAATTTCCCGCCAGGCAGATCGTATGCCTGGGGACGGCCGGTCCGACTGATGTTCGTCGGACGTTATATTTATGGTATGTCAAGTGAAACATTTTGCTTGCGCGATGCAGGAATGTTGGAGTTTATAGTGCGCGTGCAGAGTTGACATGTGCTCGCCACATCACTCCCCTTCAAGACCGTAGCTACGCATAGCTACGTCTGATAGGAATCGAAGTCTGTGCTCTAAAGCCTGCAAGTGCCAGAAGGCGCTGAGTCAGTGAGTCGACTAGCGGTTGAGGGTATTCGGAGGCTAAAAGTCACTTCACCGGCGACAGTACCATGGGGACCGCGCATGTGGTAGGAACCGGTGAAGGCTGCTGTACCACTGGCAACGTGCGCTGTTGCTGTGTGGCTGCCGTGCCGAGGGGTAGAGCGGGTGATCGTGCTCTTCCACTATAAAGGGAAATTTCCCGCCAGGCAGATCGTATGCCTGCGGACGGCCGGTCAAACTAATGTTCGTCGGACGTTATATTTATGGTATGTCAAGTGAAACATTTTGCTTGCGCGATGCAGGAATTTTGGAGTTTATAGTGCGCGTGCAGAGTTGACATGTGCTCGCCACATCACTCCCCTTCAAGACCGTAGCTACGCATAGCTACGTCTGATAGGAATCGAAGTCTGTGCTCTAAAGTCTGCAAGTGCCAGGAGGCGCTGAGTCAGTGAGTCGACTAGCGGTTGAGGGTATTCGGAGGCTAAAAGTCACTTCACCGGCGACAGTACCATGGGGACCGCGCATGTGGTAGGAACCGGTGAAGGCTGCTGTACCACTGGCAACGTGCGCTGTTGCTGTGTGCCTGCCGTGCCGAGGGGTCGGGGGAGATCACCATCAGTACCAGTAGTTGCGTTGACTGTAGTGGAACTGATGAGGTGAGAGGGAAGAGGATGCTGGCCTTGCTTTGAGACTGATTGTATGTGGGGTGCTGCGAGAGCGAAGGAAGGTTGACTTTGTTCTGTCGAGGGTCACCACTATAGGGAAGAGCGGGTGATCGTGCTCTTCCACTATAAAGGGAAATTTCCCGCCAGGCAGATCGTATGCCTGGGGACGGCCGGTCCGACTGATGTTCGTCGGACGTTATATTTATGGTATGTCATGTGAAAAATTTTGCTTGCGCGATGCAGGAATGTTGGAGTTTATAGTGCGCGCGCAGAGTTGACATGTGCTCGCCACATCACTCCCCTTCAAGACCGTAGCTACGCATAGCTACGTCTGATAGGAATCGAAGTCTGTGCTCTAAAGCCTGCAAGTGCCAGAAGGCGCTGAGTCAGTGAGTCGACTAGCGGTTGAGGGTATTCGGAGGCTAAAAGTCACTTCACCGGCGACAGTACCATGGGGACCGCGCATGTGGTAGGAACCGGTGAAGGCTGCTGTACCACTGGCAACGTGCGCTGTTGCTGTGTGGCTGCCGTGCCGAGGGGTAGAGCGGGTGATCGTGCTCTTCCACTATAAAGGGAAATTTGCCGCCAGGCAGATCGTATGCCTGCGGACGGCCGGTCAAACTAATGTTCGTCGGACGTTATATTTATGGTATGTCAAGTGAAACATTTTGCTTGCGCGATGCAGGAATTTTGGAGTTTATAGTGCGCGTGCAGAGTTGACATGTGCTCGCCACATCACTCCCCTTCAAGACCGTAGCTACGCATAGCTACGTCTGATAGGAATCGAAGTCTGTGCTCTAAAGTCTGCAAGTGCCAGGAGGCGCTGAGTCAGTGAGTCGACTAGCGGTTGAGGGTATTCGGAGGCTAAAAGTCACTTCACCGGCGACAGTACCATGGGGACCGCGCATGTGGTAGGAACCGGTGAAGGCTGCTGTACCACTGGCAACGTGCGCTGTTGCTGTGTGCCTGCCGTGCCGAGGGGTCGGGGGAGATCACCATCAGTACCAGTAGTTGCGTTGACTGTAGTGGAACTGATGAGGTGAGAGGGAAGAGGATGCTGGCCTTGCTTTGAGACTGATTGTATGTGGGGTGCTGCGAGAGCGAAGGAAGGTTGACTTTGTTCTGTCGAGGGTCACCAGTATAGGGAAGAGCGGGTGATCGTGCTCTTTCACTATAAAGGGAAATTTCCCGCCAGGCAGATCGTATGCCTGGGGACGGCCGGTCCGACTGATGTTCGTCGGACGTTATATTTATGGTATGTCATGTGAAAAATTTTGCTTGCGCGATGCAGGAATGTTGGAGTTTATAGTGCGCGCGCAGAGTTGACATGTGCTCGCCACAACCATTACCTTTTTATTGGTAAGTTTTAGGAAACTGTTGTGGCATTTGACCTGGGGTCAGCCATTGCATTTTTCTTTTCCGGTTATCATAAAGAATCCACTTTTTATCACATGTTACAATTCGATCCAATATTCCTTCATTTCTGTACCGGTTCAACAAGGCAACACAAGTTTCAACACGCGTTTCTTTCTGCAGATCAGTCAAATCATGAGGCACCCATTTTTCGTATTTTTTTATTTTATTGATTTGACGCAAGTCAGTCAATATTGTGGGTAAGGTAACGTTAAACCATGCCGCTAATTCCTGGGTAGTTTGACTAGCGTCGGCTTCTACTATCTCTCTTAATTCATCGTTATTCACCTGTGTGGGCGGTCTTCCTCGTGGCTCGTTCTTTAAGTCGAAATTTCCATCACGAAAGCGTTTAAACCAAAATCGCACGGTGCGGTTATTAGTAGACCCCTCTCCAAACGCAGCATTGATATTGCGGGCTGTTTCTGCCGCGTTAGTTCCGCGTCGGAACTCGTATTCAAAAATCACTCGAATTTTCGCAGTATCCATCTTTCTTGTCTAAATTGAATAACAAAAACAATTGAAAGTCGATATTCAAATGTTTCACATTTTTTAAAAAAAGAACATCATAGAAACCATTTGAAAAAAGTTTCATTCGAAAACCTCAAACCATGACGATTCTATGTCAATTCAAAGAACCTATTGCAATAAAACGGCAATTTCATACTTTAACCCCTATTTATAATAACCTACCGGTAATCATCAAACGACACCCTGCCGTCCTTATCAACATCCAGTTTCTTCAAAACCAACTCTACTAGGTCCCGTACGCCTTCATCAGGGTCTTCATCTCCGGGTTGCTTTAGCAAGGAATTTCTGCAAAAAAAAAAACGGTAACATTCACGAAGCTGTCATTTTCCTCAACAGGAAAAGAGAACAATGGGCATTGTCCTAAATATTGACAATAGTTCCAAATTATACTTCATTTTTAACCCTTTAACTTCGAGACTAGTAAAAATTTGTCATTGGTTTGGACTTTATTTCATTTACGTTTGCACAGATTGGGAATCTTTTTAATTTTGTTTATTTAAAGAGCACTTTTATCGAGTCGTGGTATCACTAGATACTGAGAGATCGTAGGTTCTGAGTTGATGACGTTTTTCCGTGCATGACGTGACTCTGGTTTTTTTTTTCGCTTAAAAAATTAATGAAAGCAGCCCAAATCAAAATAAGCCCAAGCTCTCTAAAATACCTATTTTCTCGAATAAACATATAAAAACATCTTTTTTTAATACAATGCCTATTGCGAGATCATAACCCAGATCCAAGGGAAATTGAAAAAGAAGAAAAACATTTATTACTAGATGACCCCGTGAACTTCGTACAACCTTGACTTCGTATCACCGACGTCAACCGTTTTTTTTTCTTCTCACCGTTTAAACCTTCCCTGGACTTCCACAAATATATAAAAACAACAATTAGCCAAATCGGCCCAGCCGTTCTCGAGTTTTAGTGAGACTAACGAACAGCAATTCATTTTTATATATAAGATACTAACAAGATACGATATAAGCAGATAAGTAACATAATTGTTGGAAAAGTTAGCATTTTCATTCTTTATATCGTTTCAGGTCGTTTCCGAACTCGATGGAAAATTTACTATCGCTATAATCAATGTTGTCAAGACCGGCTTTGGGCTCTTTTCTTGTATGATTATGTACCCTGTGATTATAAACGGTTGTAGCGCAGCGTTAGAACGCCGGCCTCACAATCGGGAGGCCGTGGGTTCGAATCCCGGCATGTACCAGTGACTACTTTATACGTTACGTACATTAGTGAAGTTGTAGTAGCAATGTCACTCGCAAACAGTGAAAGAAAACATCGTGAGTAAACCCTAGTGTCGGAGGTGTTTACGAAAACAAGCGCTTGCTACTAGGTCTAACTAGAACTATGCACCTTGCGATGAATTAAAAATGTTCACAGTATACCTAAGAAAAAAGAGATAAGTACTCACTTGAGCAGCACAAACATTTCGTCCTTAGTAATAAATCCATCGGCATTCAGGTCGTAAACATTGAAACAGTGTCGAAGTCGTTCCGAAGGGCCTCCCCGGAGTAAGACACTGAGCCCCCTCGCCCATACTTCGAACCGGAGCGCGCCTTCGCCACCGCCCGAACCGCGCTCCCAGGTCATCCACATTCGCTCTAGAATCGTCTCCTCTGTTACAAGCTTGAGAGTGTTATGCATGACATCTCGGAACGTCCCTTGGTCTATGCCCTGGAACAAAGCGTACTTTTTACACCATTTCGAAAGCAAAAGTGTGTATGTTTTCTTTCGTGTAATGTATCTTTGTGAGCACTTTACGAGCGGCTTGACCGGTTTTTGAAGATGTATGAAATGAAAGGTGTGTCAACGCGAGTGTCACTCTGGGTACCTTTATGACCTCATGAAAAAAATCAAAAAGGCGGACGCTGGCTGTTATAATGGTAGTAAAATGTCACCAACAAGTAACAAATAATTTTTTTTCTGCGTTAAACCTTGTAGGGTATTGAAGAAAGGGCCTTATGGGAAGTTCAGTGCGAAAAAAGTATCAGCTGTTCCATATATTCGCTAGGGCAAGCATAAAAAACAGCTAATGGAACAGCTTCAGTAAGCCTGGTCAATAAATTATTGCTTAGATTTCGCGATATCAGAGTTGGTCCCATAATAAAAGTTGTTTATATTAAATTTACGAGTAGAAGAACCCCTTTAGATCTACCGGACAATGAACATGCTGCATTTCTAGCTCTTTTTCTGTCAGGAAGTAAGTTACCTAGTACCAATCATAACAAATGTACCAAACAGTACCTAGGTAGGTACTTTTAACGGGCTCTCGAATCGATAAATATCAATGTTTGAGATTGCGTGTCCCCGTAAGAAGATTGTAAAGCTCTATAGTTTATGATGACAGAAAGTTTTTCGTCCGCCCTTAGGTAACTAATTTGCTATTGTTATGGCGAACCGAATCGTGGTAGTAGGCTACTGGCTGCCGTTAGTGTATGATAAGACAACAGAGTTTTATAATTAAGGGTCAAAGAGGGCTGCGCTAGAAATTGAGGGAAGCGATCCCCTGCAATCCCCACCCGTGAGAAAAATCAGGGCATTAGCACAAATAATGCAATTAAAAGGAAAACTATCATAGCTACACAAGTTAACGAGTAACAGCGACCAACTTAGAAATGGAAAACTTCGTACAAATTGCATTGAAAATAACTTTGATTAACTTTTTACTTCCGTAAGACAGTTAGTTATATAAATAAAACAAAATCCTAATATCAATCGTATATTTTGACGACTAACTAAGGAACCCTACAATGCGCGTGGCCCGACACGCACTTGGCCGCAGGCGCCCCTTTATATCCCCTCGCTCGTTGAGCGTGGCCCACTTACTCGTAAATTCCCTAAATTTAGCGAAAAAATTGTTATATTGGCAACACTAGAACGCAGTGTTCAATCCCTACAGGTTCAATCCGATCGATTGGAGCACTGCGTGCCAGTGTTGTGTTGAGAGATGAGGCGGTTTATTTTATAGTAATATAGGCCATTTCGGAAGGTGAAATGGCGCCCAAAAATAGCAATCGGCGACCAGTCACCAATGATGGGCATTGTCCTGAATATTGACAACAGTTACAAATGATGATGATACGTCCCACTGTAGGGCACAGGCCTTCTCTCAGAGAGAGAGAGTATGGGCTTCATCACCACGCGTGCCCACCGCGGATTGGCGATTTCAAGCGCTGAGGTATGCGAATACCTCGGACACTCAGGTTTGCTCAAGATGTTTTCCTTCACTGTTAGCGAGTGGTTTTGCAGATTGCTACTATAACTTCACAAATGTACATAATTTAGAAAACAAAGTTATAGGTACATGCCAGCACAAGGAATCGAACTTGGGTCTCTCGCTTCCGAGTCCAATGTTCTACCCACTAGGCTACCACACCGATCCAGTTCAGTAAATATAATGCTACAATGCTCCACAGCTCAGTAAATATCCGTACAAATTCAGTTTTTATTTAATATGGTGCTACAATTATACATTAATGATACTTTTGTGAATAAGTGTGTGACTAATTTGACCTTCGGTTCACACGTAAATGAAAGTAGGTTTAATGTTTGAATGAAAAACGCTAAGATACTGACATCTCCGTATTCCATAAAACGGTTGCTAGTGGGGAGAGAAGCTTTTTTTAAGCCTAGGCTTATAAAAATCTATCTGCGATCGACAAACTATCTATCTAGATTGACAAACTTAGTAACCTGGTCAATTGCACATGAAATTGGTGAAAACATCGAATTTGATAAACTTATAATCAAAAGAGTTCGCCGATAGAATGGTTAGAAAAGTAAAATTGTCTTTTAATAAATTTCGCCTTTTTAGGCTTCCGTAGTCAGCAAGGAACATTTATAGTTTTGCTATGTCCATCTGTCTGTGTGTCTGTCCCTGTGTCTGTCTGCGGCTTAGCACAGAGACGACAATGGGAAACGTGCGTCAAACCTGACAAACAAGACAGGAAAACTCAGGAAAAATAAAAAATCAAAACCAGAAAGACTTTTTTTGGGTGCGAAAACTCAAGTTACTCTAATAATAAACTTAGTAGATACTTATTAGATTTACTTTTTTCATTAAATTCTAAACGTGTTTTAATAAGGGCGTAGGTACATAAAAACGTTATTTTACGAGATACTCGTAACTCAAATATTGATAAACGCAACATACATTCTAAGGTGTTACGTGCAAGCTGTGACGTCATAGTTTGAGCCCGTTTTGTATGGCGCGTTTTTGTACCACGTGACTAGAATGAGTTTTCGACAGGTTATATCATGAAAAGTATTAGACGTAGAGAAAAAATATTACAACGTTTATTTATCTTTTAGTCTTAGCAACATAGACAAAAAAACACAAAACCGGCCAAGTGCGGGTCGGACTCGCGCACGAAGGGTTCCGTACCATTATCTATACAACATTAGACAAAGATCGAATTTGAGAACAGCGCCATCTATAGAAACCAACAAGAAGCGTTTAACATTGACATTTAACAACATGACATCGGCGCTATGAAGGTTACATAGATGGCGAGCGCTGTCTTTAGACAATGTTTGTTATGTGGTAGCCCCCCTTAAATATTTATTTTATTCTGTTTTAAGTATTGTTTATTATAGCCGCAACAGAAATGCATTATCTGTGAAAATTTCAACTGCCTAGCTATCACGGTTCATGAGATGCAGTCTGGTGACAGACGGACAGTGAAGTCTTAGTAATAGGGTCCCGTTTGACACCCTTCGGGTACGGAAACCTAATAAGGTAGGTACTTGCACGCAATAAAACGTTCAGTTCCGGCCGCACGTTGCAGGCTTGCTCTTAGTTAACCTGTAATTTTCGTCTGTTAACTCCACACGAAGAGTTCACAACCCTTAGCAATGTAGCAGTTTAGGGATTAAGTTTTATCGACACTTAAGTCAGAGAAAAGGAAGCAAACATTGTCTAGACACTGAATTCTGCCTGGCATGCGAGCCTAGTTATATATGTATCTTAGTGTGTGTACACGCGATCCTTGTATCCAACTGGAGGAAAATTTAAACCTAACACTCTGGTTAGAACTGCCCAAACTATTATTTGACGCAAATTTTCAATAGTAAGGGTAGCTAATAATAATAAATTAAATGAAAAAATAATTGTAATGTTGGTGACTAATCTAAAATACATTAAACGTAAACAAGCAACCAAGCAAGAAAAGCAACAAACTAAATTTTCGTTTTTTGAACTACTTACGAGTAAAACTTTCGTAAGCACTACCTACACATTATTAACTTAATTCCGGAATCACTTACGTACTTGAATTTGTGTCGGAAGAGTCCGATCAGGTATCGCTCTTCTATTCAGTTCGAAGATCGCATGGTATCGCTCTTAATGATTGTGGAATGAGAGGAGGATTTTGCGTCGTCGGTTGCTCGGCTCTATGATTAAACTCTGCGAATAAGAGCGAAACCTGGACGGACTCTTCCGACAAAAATTAAAGTAAGTGATTTCGGAATTCAGTTAATAAATTTTCGTTATAAATCTCAGTTATATACGTACCTCAGTTTTGGGCGGCGGCTGCCCGATGGCGCTGGTGGGCGCGGCAGCCTGCGCCGCCGACACCAGCCGTCGGTACATGGTGAACAGGGCCTCCAGCTCATGCCTGGGAAGGGAGACCTGCCCTTAGTTGACCTGGCCAAAACTCCCTACCGTTTGGTCGGAACCAGCCCCCTTCGTCAATGAAAAACATAACTTAAACTACGCCTGTATCCCGGAGGGGAGGCAGAGACCAGGGTCTGCCACTTGCCACGATCCTGACAGATCTCTTTCGCTTCATCAACATTCATTAGCCGTTGCATGCGCGCACGCCGGGTACTTTTTTACACGTTTCGGGTACTTATTTATCTTGGCCTTTGCTAATACTGCTCAAAGCAATTAAGGGGGTCCAGGGAGTAACACTAGCCCCACCGAGAAAAAAAAAACTTATCTTTTTTTACAGATCTGCAAAAAGTGTCAGTACAATCTCTCAATCATGTTAATAGTGATTTTTAGGATTCCTCAAACCTGGAGAAGACCTCAAATTCTTGAGGTCAAATTAAGTACCTAACGTCAAATTAATTGGTTTTAATTTGTGGTATGTTTTATATTATAGGTATGTAGGTGCCAACGAATACCATGTTTTCCTCGTTTATCAATAATTACCCAGGCGAATTTTTATCTTATCCACACCTATCGTAATATTTTATTACTACGTGATAAGTATTCCATAGTTCACTTTTTCTTGAATAAAAATATCTTTCTCTTTTGTGGCACTGGCGGTTAGTGTTGTTGAGTGTCAGTAATTAAAATGTAAGTACTTAAATCCGTTTCAGAAATGCATTATATTAGGGGTTAAAGTATGAAATTGCCGTTTTATTGCAATAGGTTCTTTGAATTGACATAGAATCTTCATGGTTTGAGGTTTTCGAATGAAACTTTTTTCAAATGGTTTCTATGATGTTCTTTTTTTAAAAAATGTGAAACATTTGAATATCGACTTTCAATTGTTTTTGTTATTCAATTTAGACAAGAAAGATGGATACTGCGAAAATTCGAGTGATTATGAGGCACCCATTTTTCGTATTTTTTTATTTTATTGATTTGACGCAAGTGAGTCAATATTGTGGGTAAGGTAACGTTAAACCATGCCGCTAATTCCTGGGTAGTTTGACTAGGGTCGGCTTCCACTATCTCTCTTAATTCATCGTTATTCACCTGTGTGGGCGGTCTTCCTCGTGGCTCGTTCTTTACGTCGAAATTTCCATCACGAAAGCGTTTAAACCAAAATCGCACGGTGCGTTCATTAGTAGACCCCTCTCCAAACGCAGCATTGATATTGCGGGCTGTTTCTGCCGCGTTAGTTCCGCGTCGGAACTCGTATTCAAAAATCACTCGAATTTTCGCAGTATCCATCTTTCTTGTCTAAATTGAATAACAAAAACAATTGAAAGTCGATATTCAAATGTTTCACATTTTTTAAAAAAAGAACATCATAGAAACCATTTGAAAAAAGTTTCATTCGAAAACCTCAAACCATGTAGATTCTATGTCAATTCAAAGAACCTATTGCAATAAAACGGCAATTTCATACTTTAACCCCTATTATTTTTAAGAGTGCGTTCATTATTTCTTATTCAATCAACATTGGATATTTTCACCAATTTCTATCAAAATATTTACGATATGCTTTTGGTCCATGTAATCGGTTAATTAATCCTAACTTACGACTGCATAAAATAAATACCTATGTACAATTGTTCACCTCATCATCATACTCGGGTCAAACTCTCCACTGTAGATATAAGTCATCATCATCATCATCAGCCATTTGACACCCACTGCAGGATTTAGGCCTCCCTCATGGTTTTCCTCACTACGAAGGGTTTTGCCATAATCGCCACATCGCAGTATGCGCTTGGAATCTCAGGAAGACGCTGCTGCCCGTCTCCTGGTAATGTATTTCCTTAGTCGCCCTCTACGACATCCACGGAAGGAAATGGAGAGACGCTATTCTTAATCTGGAGCCACACGGAATGTAAATAGGTAGTTCATGTAAATAGGTACAGCAAAAAAAAAAATAATCAAACAATCTTAAAACTGAGCCATACCACCAGTTAAATTACATTACATAAACTCCCGCCTGTGTCCCGGAGGGGTAGGGAGAGAGTAGGGTTCGCCATTTGCCACGTTACTGGCAGACTTCTTTCGCTTCATCAACATTCATTATTCATTTATTTATTTATTTATTTATTAGAAAACCAACAGACACGATAAAACATAAAAAATACATAATAAAGGTTAAATATAAGGCCCAATTATAGGTTAACATTAAAAGACTTTATAAAAATCTGACACGCAAAAAGAATGAAAGAATGAAAAAAAGATAGTACTTATTCATATAGGTGATCAAGCTTTTATCCCTTTGTAGACGTGACGCCTAAAAGATTCCTTACTTAAATAAAATAAATCAATATCATTAAAGAACTTATTGTAAGTGCTCATGATTCGTTAAATCACGCTAGTTTGCCCATAATTGCTGCGGATGAATGGAACTTGAAAAAGTAACTTCATTCTGGTTGACGCTCTTGGGACCCTGAATGATAACAACGATAGTAACCTAGGGCAATCAATCAGTCCATTTGTCCGTAAAGATGTTATGATCTGTGATTGTACGTCTGTTACTCAGAGAATGGTACTGTCATAATTGAATCGTGTGATTTTAAAACAACACAAGTCACATGTGTTTTTAAAATAACACTTGCCCATTTTTTTTTATTAAATTATTTACACCTACCTATTGATTTACATTAGAAAAAAAATTTTAGTTTATTCATACAGAAAACAATATAATATGCTAAAATATTGCTGTTGTAGATATTAGTATTTGAATAAAACAGTTTTTTCTATTTCCTGCAAAGTTGTAATGAAAGGACATGTGTCGTTTTAAAATCACACGATTCAATTGTTATCGACAACTCTTTGGCGATAGTTTAAATGGCGTGAGAATTTTTTTTGAATGCTTTCAATCCTAGACGAATGAATACTGTAATAGGATTCCAGATCAAGGAACAATATTCAAGTTGGCTTCGCACGTAAGCATAAAACAACACTTTTAGGGTTGACAAATTTTTAAACTCTTTTGAAAGACGTAAAATAAATCCTAGCATTTTAAAAGCTCATTAATCTTGCCCTTTGCTAATACCTAGTCGAAGTATGTCCGCCTGGGACATACTGGCCCTTCCACCCATATTTACTCGATATATTTATTTCGTCATCTTCCTCATCATCTCCATATGTTCCACGGCACCACTTCCAAGCGCAAAAAAGCTAAAAAGCCGCATTTATTCTCTAAAAAGCTACAAAAACTGGGTCACATACGTACGCAAAAAACCTTTTTTCCTTTCTTTCTTTTTAGGGTTCCGTACCCAAAGGGTAAAAACGGGACCCTATTACTAAGACTTCGCTGTCTGTCTGTCTGTCCGTCCGTCCGTCTGTCTGTCATCAGGCTGTATCTCAAGAACCGTGATAGCTAGAGAGGAGAAATTTTCACAGATGATGTATTTCTATTGCCGCTATAACAACAAATACTAAAAGCAAAATAAATTATTTATTTAAGGAGGGCTCCCATACAATAAACTTGATTTTTTGCTGTTTTTTTATCTTTGAACCCTTCGTGCGCGAGTCCGACTCGCACTTGGCCGGTTTTCAACCTGCTGTCGAGTGTACACAAGCATGTATCTACACGTACAATATCTACTAAACTAACTGCTCTTTGAAATTACTTTTCTTCGTCTCAACCATTAACTACGTAGATACCTACGTAACTCCGGTTCGCCACAACTCAACCAAAGTACGCTCAGGCTGTAATGGCCCCTAACATGGCAGACACGACATTGTACTGTTGTCGGAGGCGGATTTCCCTAGGCCAATCAGGCTCGGGTTTTGGGTGGCCAGCGGCTCGGCCAATCGTGGCAAAAATGTTATGCTTACTAATAATCACTTTATATTTTAAATTACAGTATTTATATCAAAGAAAGTATGTATCTCCACACAAGAGAACCAGTTTAATTCCAATTAATAGAAGTCCAGAAGGTATTGAATTGAATAATTATTTATTTACTGCACTTAAAAAAACCAATTTTTTACAAAGGCGAGCTTAATGCTAGGTAGTATTTTGTTCCAGCTGCCCTACGTTGGTGTAAATTATGGGAGTAACACAAAAATAAATACATGGACTTGTTGTCAAACTTCTGTAAGATTATTATAATTTAACTACATATACGTATATATTATACTAAGAAAATATTAATTGCAACTAAGATAAATATTAGTTACATACATAAAGACCAATAATATAACTACATAGATACGGGATCCGTGTGGCGCCAGATTAAGAATAGCGTCACTCCATTTCCTTCCCTGGATGTCGTAGAAGGCGACTAAGGAAATACATTACCAGGAGACGGGCAGCAGCGTCTTCCCAAGATCCAACCGCATACTGCGATCGCCAACCCGCATGCCAAGCGTGGCGATTATGGCAAAACCCCTCATGGTTATGAAAACCACGAAGGAGGACTATGTCCTGCAGTAGACGTCAAATGGCTGATGATGATGATGATGATGGTGATGATGATGATGATGATACGGGATATCTCTATTGAAGTCCAAAGTAAAGGTATTGTCTGTAGTATTGTTTTGTGTTTCTTATTTCTTCACGACCTGACTTCTGAACCGATCCGAGTTAATGTAATTTCTGTGTACAATATAATATAGAATATTCTATTATATCATAATATTATATACGATATTTTAGAGCTAGATTAATAACGTATTTCTTTTTTTTTAAATAAACAGTTTTTTTGTCGATCTTCTCAATGAGCTGAGAAGAGGCGGCTGGTTCGAGACGGTCTAGGGCGGCAAAGACTGCAAATTCGCCTCTGACTGTTGAACATTTCAGGGTCGACCAGGAGGAGAGCTTTGTGAACAAAGTGTTGGAGAAGCTAAGCCTGATAGCTGAACTGACGTGGACAGTAATACTGTACTGGTACTATATCTACCAGTCCATTTGGCAACTATTTTTTCCCCCGGAGCCTAAGGATGTAAAGGGCGATGTTATTTTGGTGAGTGTTAGCTGAACAAAATCCTTCTTATATTCGCATTGTGAAGAAACATGAGTGGCTGTGGCGTTCATAAACCTAGGGTGGATATAACGGTTGGTGGGAAGAAATGAGACCCTTTGATTGATAAATAACATATATTTCGACCAAATAGGTGAAGGGCAAGATAAAAAGTACCCGAAATCGGCGTTCGTGCGCGACTAATGAATGTCGATGAAGCGATAGTGGTTTGTCAGGATCGTGGCAGGAACCAAACCGTCGTCTCCGCCTACCCCTTCGGGATACAGGCGTGATCTTGTGTATGTATGTATTAATATTATAACTCGCTAGGTGAGTAAAATAAAACGATGTTAGGTACAGAACGAAGAAAGAATGTGACTTAGGATTCTTTGGTGTTTGGCTTAGTCAACAAATAATAATAAGTATTTAAAAAAGATTTTTTTTTTTTAGATTACATGCCCATCGCAAAGGCACGTCGTCGACTGCGCGGGTTTCAGTCTAAGTTATCTCTCGGGCATTGTACACCGTGAATTTTGGGTGGTTAAAGCCATAGCAAAATGAACGTGCCTTAACAATACTCATCGAAGACGCTAATTGTTTTTTTTAAAAAAAGGCTCTTTCCAAAAATATCTCGCCACGAACTTGAATCTGTGACAACCGTTAGTAGTCCGCGGGTCATTGTTCTGATGGACGTAGAGGCGGCACTGATTCTTTGCGAGTTTTACGAAACAAAATTTCTCAACTTATTTTTCACGAGTAGTAGTCTTAGACCAACTTGAACCACTTTCTTAAGTGGGGCTTAAGTAGCAATTAACTAAAATTCTTTATACAAAAGTCAATTTATATGGTTGTTTAAGTGATATTTAAGAATTGGTGCAAGTCAGCCTAATTAGGTGGCATTTTTAATTACTAATTAGGTCACCGCGGCTTTCAAACCACCCAGATTTCAGCGTGTAGATGTAAAGCGCCGGCCTGACTTTAATTTCAGATAACAGGCACAGGGCATGGCATGGGCCGAGAGGTTGCCCAAAGGTTTGCGAAGCTCGGCGCGAAGGTTGTGTGTGTAGACATCAATCCCAAAGGCAATGAGGAGACCTACCAGATGATTATGAGCGAGAATGGGAAAGCCTATAAATATGAGTGAGTATATACATAAGTCCTTCCTATTTGTGAAGTTGTAGTAGCAATACCACTCGCTGACGGTGAAGGAAAACATGAAGAGGAAACCTGAGTGTCTGAGGTGTTCACATACCGCAGTGTTTGAAATTGCCAATACGCGGTGGGCCTGCGTGGTAATTAAGCCGCTACTATCTCTCTCTGAGAGAAGGCCTGTACCCTGCCGTCGGACGTATATAGGCTACATAAAAAAGTACTGTCCGTGTCTTTCTCATTCGACAAATTCTCCGATATGTTACCTGGAAGAAATTGCTGTTAGCAATAAGGCCGCCAATTGTGGTTGGGTGCTATACATTGCTATATGGTACCCGGCTGCCTTTAACTCTATATGCCTCACATGTTCTCTTCACGATTGTTTTGTTTTATCTCTGTTTTGTTGACGTTCGTGTCTTTTGTTTGTGTACCTTTATGTTTACTTTGTGTTTCTGTGACAATTTAAATAAATATCCTCTTTTCTTTTTCGTTTCTTTTCTATTGTATATTTTCTTTTTTTGCTGTTACTGTAACATTTTTTCCTGAATACAATAAAGAATATTCTTGTCTTATCTTATTACAATGTCAACTGCCTTGTTAGTCCTGTGCTACCTACTACAAATTCGTCGCCGTTACGTAAATCTGATTAATTGTACCAGATGTATCAGAGTATTGACTGCTTCGTACCTACCTACCTAGTGCCTAGACCACTAGCAGTAACACTTGACTACCAAAACGGAGTTCATGTTTTTGATTCTCGCTGCAGACCGCGCCGTACTAGATTTGTAAAAATGATGTCAATCTGGGTGTATTTCCATGAACGTCACAAGTCCTTGCCTTGTTAACACAGGGTATCTTAGTTTGGGACCTGGACATTAGTGATTGTTGCGTGGAAGTTATAATAATTATTTCCATGTCTCCTTCGATAACAACTAGTAGCCCACCCTGATGAGACATCGTTATGGGGGCCAAGGTTAGCGTTAAATCTGTGCCCCAGGATTCAATGATTGGTAATTTCCAGCCAAGATTTTATCTTCTTTTACTGCCCACTGGTGGGTATAGTAGGTCTTTTCTTCTTTACCGTGTCTTCGTGTCAGATTCAAATGGTTCTCTCGCCACCTTTCCCCCAAGGTGTGACGTCACGGACCGCTCAGCCGTGATGCAGCTAGCCGAAAAAGTCCGCAAGGAGGTCGGCGAGGTGACGATCCTCGTCAACAATGCTGGCATCATGCCGTGCAAGTCGCTGCTGCAGTGGAGCGAGAAGGATGTGCGTCTCACCACCGATGTAAACATCCATGGGAACCTCTGGGTGAGACAATATTATTGTTATTTCTAGCAGGAATACCTATTACGCAGCGTGGGAGTACGTCACGTGAAGTCACGTATCTACTCGGCTGACATGCAGCTAGCCGAAAAGGTTCGCAAGGGGGTCGGCGTGGTGACGATCGTAGTCAACAATGCTGGGGCGACAAGGATCTCCGTCGGAACACCGAGATTAGCATGAATTTAACCTCTCTCTGAGAGAAGTATGTAATCTATACAATAATAAATCTGTAAATTTTGTCTCTGTCTGACATATATATCTGTCTCATTCTCATTCTTTGTGCGCGCATCACGCAAAAACCACTGAAGGGAATTTAATACACTTACCATGATTAGCTCTGATTCCTGTGTATCATATTTAGCTATATAACATCACGCATAAATCTACAGGGGGCCAGAAAACCACTATAAATATTTTCATAAACTGCTTAATTGTATCCGACACTATAGAAAAACCAATACTCGATGACCTCTGAGCTTTCAGGGCTGAATTACATTACACTGCAATTTGTAGTTTATTATGACAATTTGAGGTACATTGCGTAGCAGGTTTGTGTATCAATCGGCTTTGCAATGTACCTAAGTACATAAAATTTTCATAGTAAACATAATTTTAGTTTCATTATTCAGGCCCCAGGACTACGCTGGGCAGCTACTAAGCTGACTCAGTCGGTTGCTATGGCAACATGTCACTGGCGAGCGAGACTATATAGTTTCAAAACAAATTTAATAAGATAAAAGAGCTAAATGAATTATGAAAATTATTTAGAATAAAATCATCAGAAGTAAAAAATCTATGTAGGTAACCAACATAGAAACGCTAACAAAAAAAACCTGATAGAACAGTTGCGTTCCGAAACATAATACGATTCTGTGACAAAAAAAATATTAACTTTAGATTTAGGTACACTGTAACACCACAAACAATCACACGTAGGTAGGTATATAGTTTATATTTGTATAAAATATTAAAAATCTTTCAATATTGTTTTTTATTTATTAAAATACATTGTTTTTTTATTTATTTTTTTTAGCACCAAACAAATGGGGTCAAATCTTTAAGTTTCGGAACTAAGTGACCGGATGTTTATATTTTCTTGGTATTGTTATATTGCTATGTAATCTTTTTATTTCTGACACTAAAAAAAAGTTTAGGTCGAATGAGGCGGTATAAACTTTACGGAAAACAAATACAAAAAGGCTGAAATTAATATGGCAAAACAACGTTTGCCGGGTCAGCTAGTGTGACATTGCAGGAAGTATAATATTCCACATTCTCTCTCTGAGAGAACGCCTGTGGCCTGAAATGGGCTTATACCTATAAAGTCAAAGTAAAAAAAATTATTCACTATAAAAACAATATGTTTACTTAATGAACGTCAAAGCTGTTAGTTTCACAATTAATAGATTATGCGGGGAAAAACAGGTTTTCCTACACTAGATACCTACAAGCGTTCCCGTTAACATTATTTAAATGGTACCAGATATCCTTGTCTTCCAAATAATCCTTAATGTTATAATAGGCTTTTTTGCACAGAGTATGCTTATCACATTTTTTAAACCGCGTCGGTCGTAACTCTAATATCTTGAGGAATCTTATTGTAGAACCGTATACAGTGCCCCATAAAGGATGTATTAACTTTTGCAAGTGTAAAACGTGGAAATGACAATTTATGTTTAATCCTAGTATGAGTATCGTGATGGCTAACAACATTTTCTAAATTGCTGATATTTTTTGTAACATACATTATAATAATATTTTCATAAATGTATTGACTATAGCTTATTCATTCACTTGACAGACAGAGTAGAAACCAAGAACCGGTTTTTCGACCTCACCTAAAGTCAAATCACGAGTATTATGCCTTCCCGGCAGATGGTCCAAGCGTTCCTCCCGACCATGATGGAGCGCAACCGAGGCCACATAGTTGCCATGTCGTCGTTGGCCGGCCTCATCGGAGGCAAGAACTTGGTACCCTACTGCGGCTCCAAAGCCGCCGTCCGCATGATCATGGACGCGCTGGCAACGGAGTTGAGGCAGGATGTCCGGGACTTTAGCGGGGTGAGTGGGTACTTCACAGCTTGCACTAATAGGCCTCGTTGATATAGCAGTTAACGTACTTGATTTATGTTCAAAAGGACTCAGTTTGAATGTTTTTAAGTATATGTTTGTAATGTCCTTGTCTGGTTATCATAGCACAGGGTATCCTAGTTTGGGAACAGTAACAGTGATCGTGTTGTTTGGAAGGTATTTTAAAGTTAAGACCGACGATAGTCAGGATTAACCGTGTGGCGCCGGATTAAGAATAGCGTCACTCCATTTCCTTTCGTGGATGTCGTAGAAGGCAACTAAGGAAATCAATTACCAGGAGACGGGCAGCAGCGTCTTCCTGAGATTCCAACCACATACTGCGATCGCCAACCCGCCTGCCAAGCGTGGCGATTAAGCCAAAACCCTTCATGGTTATGAAAACCACGAAGGAGGCCTATGTCCTGCAGTGGGCGTCAAATGGCTGATGATGATGATAGTCAGGATTTGTTTTTTAGATCTCTAGAGTCTAGAGATTCTAGTCTCGAATCTTCAATGTGATTTTGGGTACTTCCAGAATATATTCTGGAATGTTCTATAGTTTTCTAGTACCTTCGACGTCTTTGTAGGTACTTCCCGAAGTTTCTAGACTGGTGAGAGCTTTTAGTCGCGTTGATAATTGCAAAAACAATAAATTAACTGATGAATATTATTCATCTGACTGTTTTTATGACCCTACAAGTCGTCACTGTCGCGTGAGGCAACTCCAAAAGGTCGTATCCTAACAACGTTTGAACCGGATAATAAGTGCAAAAGCGTCTTGCACCAATGACATTGTCGGGTTACCCATGAATAAATTTACTGTATATAAGACTAAATAGTCACATAGGTAATGAAAATCAAAATCTGGTAGTAACAATACTATACCTTCTATTGAAGGTAGTTGTAACTTTCAGGATTAACAGAGTGATTGGATAAAAAACTGACTAGAAACTCAGTGACCTGAAGGACTTTCGCCACCTGGTTTTATCACACCCCGTTGCATTCTTCAGTTGGTGTTTTTATTTCTTCCTTTTTTCCCCTTGCAATCATTGGGAAACCCAATGCATTTATTGGGCAATACATTTATTCCGGTTTTGCCATCTCCAGATAAAATTGACCACAATCTGCCCGTACATCGTCGACACAGGCCTTGCTAAGCGGCCGAAGATTCGCTTCGAGAAACTTCTGAGCCCTATCAGGACCGACGTGGCTGCCGACCAGATAGTGGATGCCGTACTACGGGAGTACGAAACAGTGACCATACCGGGCTCCTTTCACTACACGCTAAAGGTCAGTTACAATGCCCGACAGGTAACTCGAAAAAATCCGCGCAGTCAAGATGAGTGCGATGGACATTTTTTAATATTATTTGTTCATTGCGGTGGTAGAGGAGAGGTAGAACGCCGGCTTCACATTCGGGAGGTAACGGGTTTGAATCCCGGCATGTAGCATTGACTTTGTTTTCTAAGTTAACTACATTTGTGAAGTTACAGTAGCAATACCTTTGCTTACTGTGAAGGAAAACATCCTGAGGAAAGCTGAGTGTCTTCGGCCTCACTCTGGGTGTTTTTCCATGTTTGGGATAGGTATCATTGCCTGGTTACCATAGCACAGTCTCCTAGTTTCGGACCAGGACAAGTGACTGTGTTCTGTGGAAGGATGTTAATACCTAAAACTTTTGATATAGAACGTAAACTATCTTGTTCACGCGCTTCAGAGACTGTTGTAGCCAGACCTTGAAATACCGCTATTATGCTCCTAACGCTATGCGTCATAGCGCTATGAAAAGCTTCCTAAAACGTTATAATTTCAAAACGTTATACGGGGTATAACGTTATTATATTAGCCGAATAGCGCTATTCCAATAGCGCTATGCCCGACTTAACTTTATAAATAGCGCTATAATAGCATTAACGTAACTTAACATAACGTTATATGGCATCTCTTTCACACACATTCCGCCATCATTATAGTCTATCTTTTTCACGCATCGCGCGTGGTTATGTGAGTATCCCTCCCTCCCTTGTGGATCTGGGTGCACGAGCGGGTAATATACAAAGATCATTCCAGTTTTCCTCCAACAGAAAAATCTTAAACTACTTAGAAATTGGTTAAGTAATTTTTCTTCATCCCCCAATCTCGGAAAGAGTATTTTTGCTATTCGATATCCAAGTGCAAAAGACGTTTTTATCCGCTAGAGGATAAAGTAAATTGAATTTAGAACATCGTATTATATGAAATAAATACGAAGAATTTACATGTAAAATCTTTCCACAATTTATTCTCCGACTTACACTTTGATTTTTTGCCACATTCCAGCAATTCCACATGCCTGAATACAGCATTATTCCTTTTTCTTCCCATTCTTCAAGTATTGCCAAGTAGGTTAGAGGTTATTTACACCGACACGTCTTTTGCGCAGAATCAAATAGGTATAAACATGTAAACCAAAGGAACGATGTATTTACACTATTATATAATTTATACGAACTACTTACACTTTTTCAATACAAAAGTTTAGCTGGTAACGCTTCACAGTGTATTATGGGAGCCATTTTTCGGACGTCTGCAGGCTTATTACAAAAACTGATACAAATCATCATAACAAACACTAGAGTAGAACTCCCGTGGGTCAAATGAGCCTAGTTAAAGAAAATACATTGTTGAAATTTCTGAAAAATTTATCCGGTTAAAGTAAAAAAATATCTACGCTTATAAGTACCTACCTTAAAAGCTTTAACTTTCACAGTATTAACGATTGTCGCAAATTGCTTAGAACCATAGATATAATTATTTGAAAATTTTTAGTTTTAATTTATTTTCTCAATTATTCCACCAAAGTGGGAAAAGTTATATAGATGAAAATTTAGATCTCTTATTATTCTATCCATTATAAAAAACCCACATCCCACTTTCGTGGAGTCTATGAGTAATAGTAAATTATTTGTTTCTTATAAGGGTTGTCACAAATATCCGGATATCCGGATGTAGAAATACCGGTCAAGTGCGAGTCGGACTCGCGTACCAAGGGTTACATACCACGCCAACCACCCAAAAAAATATAATATGAATACAATTTGGAAAAAATTAAGTACATACTTAGTGTTATAAAGCTTCATCTTGATACCATGAGTTATATAGAAAAGTTGACGTACTAGAAATGCAAGATGTTAGCAACCATATTATTAGTTAAACCAAAATAATGCAATCTTCTCTTCTTCTTCAATCGTCTTCTACGCGGAGTACTGAAAATACTGTAAAATCAAAGTTTTCTATCTCGGTGGTAATACTAGGATTATCTTGGTTAAAATCTGGAACAGCTACAGATTTTAATAATTTTATTGCGGCTGCAGGTAATGGTATCTTCAGCTGTTTATTTTGTCTTTTGGTTAGCCGTCCATTTGAGATCCAACGATCTGAAGATTCCAAAGCCCTATGAAACAGATTTGTCACTGTTTTTAAGCGATCCATTTTTCTATAATGATGCTCGCGATCACTTCCTTCCATTCCAATACAGTAGAACGTCGATTATCCGAACTAATTGGGGGACATGGGTGTTCGGAAAACCGATTTATTCGGATAATCGAACTATGTTCTTTTATTTGCCTACTTTAAAAACCTATTTAGAGGCTAAAAATTCCACCCATGCTGGGACTTGAACCCGCGACCTCTGGCTAACCGTGCCAGCGCTCTCCCAACTGAGCTATTGGGCAAGAACAAGCATCGGCGAAATTCCGAGCCTCTGTACAAACCTCTCTGCATTACGTACAAAGTAGAAAAAAAATGGCTTCTGTTTTTAAAATTGTCCTCAGCACGGGTTAGTGCAACAAAAAGAATATAATTTACCTATTTACCAAGAAAACCTATTTTTAATAATATAATAGGTACAATCAACGTCTGAAAAAATCTTTAATCTTCGGTGGTCGAAGCAAGCTCACCCGCTTATACAAAAAACCTAGCGCAGCAAGGTCACGCACTTTTTGAGTATCTCTAAGCATGCAAATGCTTCGAATGTTTTCTTCTTCATGATCTGCCTCACTAGTTCATCAATTACTAGAGGCATCAGTCACGAGGTCTACCATTTCACTATCCCAGATTATCTCAATCGTTGACATTCATCCATTGTTGAACCTCTGTGTTGGCACAAGTAGTGGGGAGAAACGGACCTTGAGGTTGGTAGCTAGTTCGGTTAAGCGGTCGTTCGGATGACCGACGTTCGGATAATCGACGTTCTACTGTATTTGTTTCTTGATTCCGAGGCCTGTTCAGAGAGCGTTGACGTATTGGTAAGCAACTTGTTTACAAAACTCGCCAAATTTTTGATAATCTATTGGTAAGCCACTAGATAAAACACTTAAAATAACAAGTCATCAAGCAGCCATTTTTCGGGATCCAAAATTTCGGAAAAAGTTTGTCGGTTTTTGTCAGATAATTCGCGTGGTGTTTCCGTCATTAGTCGTGCCAGAATTAGGACGAACAACATCTACTAGTAAACCCAATTTTGCCCTTACTTGATTTTTAATTTCTTTTTTTCTAGCATCAATGAGCCGCTTTTGTTCTGACTTCTGAGTCATTCTCCACATCTTAACCCTCACCCGCACCCCCGTTCCTCAACGCTATATGTATCGACATGGGGTTTAAGGAAAATACCTTAAGAGGGTGGACCCATTCCCATGCCACACATAATAAATCACTGGAATGAATTTACATTGATTTCAGTATATTATATCTCATCAGAAACATAAATGTAAAAGTCGTAGGTTGAAGAAAATGAGTGTCAAGTTTTTCTCAAAATGCCAAATGATTATTACAAATCTTCAAGCGATCTTTGCTTCTAAATATAAATTGGCGAGTTTTTCAGTTGTTTGTAAGATTCTAAGACGGTTAAATTAAATTTTGTTGAAACTTGATGCTTAAGTCCCCTCGCCCACGGCGACTTTTTGTAGTGATGCTGTCGCGCGTTTACGCAACTGCATCGCTACGAACGCGCTTTAGTCGCATTTCCAACGCGCTACAGAAGCGATGCCGATGCGCTACTAACGCGGTACAGCATCGCGACTGTATCGATGCAAACGCATATCCGTGTTGGACGACATCGGGAGGAGAACGGAGGAAGGGTGACGCGTGAGTAGTGCAACACAGACAGATCGAGAGTGCTGTTGTCCATCGGTCTAACGGAGTCTATCTTGCAACTGTAGCGATCGCAGGCATTTTTGTACCGTTACTGAATCGCGACTGAATCGTGTTTACAGTGGGCGAGGACACACAGCTAGCGATCGCAACGCGACTGTATCGATGCGAACACGCGACAGCATCGCTACTGCATGCATCGCTACAAAAAGTCGCCGTGGGCGAGGGCGCTAAGGAGCAAAGATCGCTTGAGTTTATAATATGGCATTTGGAGAAAAACTTGGTACCCATTTTGATCTCAAAGATCACCCTTTGACTATAATTTCTCTCC
Source organism: Yponomeuta evonymella (assembly GCA_963969515.1). Taxonomy (NCBI): domain Eukaryota; kingdom Metazoa; phylum Arthropoda; class Insecta; order Lepidoptera; family Yponomeutidae; genus Yponomeuta; species Yponomeuta evonymella. Next base: position 20,025,987 of record OZ018343.1, on the reverse strand, counting down.
TTCGAAAGCTTGCCTTGTAGAAATTTTTAGCAATAAGACCGCCATTTATACTATGTAATTCAGTTTCATTTTGTAACTCTATCTATAATAACCTTCGTAAAAAAACATACCCGGATAATTTTATTATTCGAAAGCAAGACTGACAACCCTGACGACAAAAAATCCGGATATAACTAAAAAAGGCTATAGTATCTAGACTCCACGAGAATGGTATTTGGGTTTTTTATAGTGGATACAGTAATAAAAGATCTTAATTTTCATCTATATAACTTTTCCCACTTTGGTGGAGTTACTGAGAAAATAAATGATAACCAAAAAATAAATTAAATTAATATCTCTTGTTCTAAGCAAGTTGCGCGATTCGTTAAAGCTCTGAAAGGTGAATCATTAAAGTGCTTTCAACCTGCCTAAGCAATTAAATAGTATTTCGTTTTGTTTTCAGTGCAGAAATTTTCTTAGCTGTAAGTACCTAAAATTTGGTAAATTAACTTTATTTTTTCCTTAACTGTTGCTGCACGGGAGTTCTACTTTAACAATTTAAATGATGATTTGTATCAGTTTTTGTAATAAGCCTGCAGACGTCCGAAACATGGCTCCCATAATACACTGTGCGCTTGGATAGAGAGGAACGCGCGAACTTGTTTGTGTTATTTACGAGTATTATTGTCTGTAAGTACTTTCGTTGCTTGCTCCGGGCGATTCCCCGCCACGTTCAGTGCGGCAACGCCGCCGGACACGTTCGTCCGCCACGCCACGCCCTCCCGGTAGAGCGGAGCGGCAACAGCGCAATAACTTTATTAATAACGTTATTACACTGTTAATGATTTAGTTATGATTTCGTTATGTTTCTCGTAGAGTTTTGTTATCATAACGATATAATAGCGCTAAAATAACAGAACGAAATGATTTAAACGTTACATAACATTTAATAGCGCTATATTTTATAACGTTTTAAAGGTCTGGTTGTAGCGGCGCGTGGGAAGCGTGTCGCAGACTTAACCCGGCAAGGATTAGTAGTTCCTGTGCCGCGGATCTTGTAAGACGTGTGCGTTAATAAATACCTAATACAGTGTTCATTCGTTGCGTTTCATTGAGTGCAGGGACTACTCCGCAGTGACCCATCTCACACTGTATTAAATTTATATTAATGGGAACGAAAATCTATCAAGAGTCATAAAGATTAAAAGAAATACATCGAAAGTATCAAATTATATACCCATAAATATATATATTTTTTTTCAATTAAAGAAGCTTATTTGTATCACACGTTCCAAGCTACGAGGAAAATACTGTAGGAGGCAAGCATCGAGATTCACACGAAAAACCACAATTTAATGCAGCGGTTTTGCATTTTCAGATCCACAACCTCGTGACGCATAAGTCGAACATGGTAATCCATGACTTCTTCGGCACCATTTGCGATCCACACGAATAGAACTGGTAGACGAGAACAGTAATCTTTTTCTAAACTGGCTGATTTCTGGGTGGTTTGAAAGCCGCGGTTATGTGATTAGTAATTATAAATGGCATCTATTTAGACTAATTCTTTTAAGTATAGACGTTAATCAAAAAGTCGAGTTGAGAAATGTTGTTTAAAAAAATGCGCGAACAATTAGTACCGCCTCTCTGTCTAATAGAACAATGACCCGCGGACCCCCCCTGGATGGCTGCTAATGATTCTAATAAATAGTGTCGAGATATTTGTGAAAAGTGCGTATTTAAAAAAAAAACAAACTAGTGTATTCGATCGCTATTGTAAGGCACGTTAATTTTTCTATGTCTTTCAACCCACCCAAAATTAATAATGGTTTATATATACGTTAATAACACCATTTATAACGGCTGGACTGATGTTTATTATCTTTCATTTGTTGGCCTCCGCCCCGCCCTTTCTTAGAGAGAAAGCCTTTATAGCAGAATAAAATGGGTTTCTCTCTGAGAGAGAGTTGTATCTTGCAGATAAAAGGAGGCCTTTGCCCAGTCCCAGGTACCCATGATGTGCCGTGTAAATAACCGAGATTAGATATCTAGTTAGATTTTTTTTCCTCCCAGGTAACTGGGCCTTTATTATGAAGCAGCGGTATGTTCGGAAGGACAAATACGGTTCTTTTCTTGAATAGTTTCCATAGTTGAATTGTTTATTTGAATCGTATTTGTCGCTAGATTCGAGTGAACTGTCGGGCTCAAGCGCGACCTTGACGACCCTTCCGATAATGTCGCATTTTTCATAATAATTTATTTTTCTCGAAGTAAACTGATAACTGCTTTCTCTCCAGAGAAGGCCAGTGGCACTACCATGTGACGTCTAATGCGATGCTTATGTATGAAACCTGATATGTATTTTCAATTTTATTGTTATCTGTCGAGAAAAATATACCTTGTGGATGGTTTTATTTTATTTTCCTCGAGCGAATCAAGCGAATCGACTGCTTATGATATCATACGAAAACAGAGATATATCTCTAAAGCAAACGTACACAACGCGGTGGCGGTGACGGTCCATACAAACGTAAATGTTGTATTGTATGGAGCGCTACCGCCACCGCGTTGGTGTGTTTCATCCTTTAATCTACTGTTGACAACCGTCAGTTTTTCATTCACTATGGCCTAGTGACAGCTATTAAACAATGTATTAACAGATTGTCATAATATGAGAATCAGGAGGTAAACCGGAAATGGGACGTTTACAGGCTGATACTCTATACTAAATTATTAATGAGTAAGATAGTTACGAAATGTTAAAAATACTCTTCTCCAACATTCAGAAAGTATATTTTTAAACTTTTCCATTAAATTATTTTCCTAAAAACAACATGTTTAACTCACTTTTTGAAATTTGTACTCCTGTGCAACGCTTCCAGCTGTTTTTCTTTCAGTTTCCTATGAGGCATGAAGTTTTCCCAAAGTTCACAAAAAAAACAAAAAGCCCTCTACATTTATACTTTGCACCAAACAAAAAATTCGACGTTATTTTTGCCCCTTATGAAACGTAGAAGACGGATCTTGTTTTACGAATAACAATCGTATTTTGCGTAAAGTTTCCGTGTTCGAACTCGCGTACCGCCTATACCCCTCGCCTCTCGCTGTCTGACTAGCGAGTTTAGTAGCGAAGCAAGGCTATGTTGTTGGGCTGAAATTGTTCATAGCTATAGGTCGCTGTGTCAATAGCTATACTGTGCACCAGATGAAAATGAACTAATGGTAAACAGACTTTAAATAAGAAAAAAATTTAGTATTTAAGGGGTTACCTGGTGATAGCTACGTTTTTCCAAAAAGTGAACATCATAAGTCTGTATAATTATGATAGCAATTTTTAGAACCAATATTTATTTTTACAGCATACCTAGATGACTTTAAAGTATTTGTGCCAAAACGAAATTGGGATTTGACAAAATATCAAATGAGTTACTTTTAAAACGGAATTTTGTATGAAACTACTGGCTTACGACGTCACATTTCAGAGCACTCTTTTTGTGTTTAATCTATTTAAAAATTGTAATAACTAGTAATTGACTAAAAGAGATACATCGAGCATATGAAATAATTTATTATTGATCGTGTCAAATACCGAATTGTATGATTTTCTTAGCGGAAGTCGATATCCTAGGTTGATAGCTATGTTCTAGGCTGTAGGTTCTAAAAATTACTGTCACTATTATTGAGATTTCTGATGCTCGCTTTTTGCAAAACGGTATGATAAAATAAGTTAAGACTTTATTTCCATTGGTACCGCTAATTAGCATTGAGTCGCCCCTTTTAAGTCCACTTTCATAGGTATTAAACATGCTTGACTTTTCTTCATTTATTCAAATAAATCTCGTCCCTACCTTTTTCAGTTGGACCATTTTTCAAAGTAATTGGTTGTGTACAACTAGTGAACTAGCATCTAAACAGAGTGTAGTATATACCAGCATGACGAGTATGAGACCGAACTTTGGCCTTGATACAACGCGCCTGCTGCCCTAGTAGGAATAAGGGAGGTATAGCACCAAGATAGCACCCTTATATCGCCCAATTAACTATAGATAGGGATATATTAGGACGATCCACATACCATACGATTTTAATCTAAATTAATCCTTAAATACCTACTATTTTTAGACTGAAATCGCACGTCGCGACGGGCGACGCTTCGCCAGCAAAATATCCATCTCTTTCCGACGGCTTTAGTAATGCATGTCATCGAACCATCGGGCGCTGGTCTGCCTACCAATCGTTTATCAGACCTCGGCCTTTTTAATATAGCCTATTACACGTCCCAATGCAGGTGCAGGTATTCTCTCAGAGAGAGAGAGAGAGAGTATGGGCTTAATTACCACGCGGGCTCACCGCGGATTCGCGATTTCAAGCGCTGCTGAGGTATGTGAACACCTCAGACACTCAGGGGAGAGTTTCATAAAACTACAATTCGTACTTTATTATGACAATTCAAGGTACATTGCGTATATAGCAGAGTCTACTTGCTAATCTGTGGGTTATTCGACTTAGTAATGTACATCGATACGGAATCTCCTAGTGCGGGCGCCCGCCGCCAGAAAATGCAAACTTGGGTTAAGTTATCTATACTAATAATAAATCTGTAAGGGTCGGTCATGGAGTAAGTTAGTTTGTTTTCAGAGATATTGTGTTTATAGGCTCAATATATGATACTGAAACTAATTTCACGATTTTTAGAATTTTTTTCTGTATGTGTGTATGTATGTATGTTCCTCCATAACTCTTAAACCAATTATCCGAATTTGATGAAATTTGGTATAAAAACATATAGACATCTGGGACACAGGATAGGCTATTTAAATTCTAGCTCCAGTTATGATAAGACGTGGCCCCCATACAAATGCTTCGTAAAAATCGAAATGTACGCGAACGGAGTCGCGGGCACAGCTAGTTGCAAATAAATATTTAGTAAACATTGAATTGTAGTTCTATGAAACAGGCCCCAGGTTTCCTCTCGATGTTTTCCTTCACAGTTTGCGAGTGGTACCTATTGCTACTATAACCTCGGCCTCAGACCGCCTTAACCCACCAACCGTCGCCTGACAACATGCATAACCTGCCCATCTCCACTTTAACCTGGTTCTTCGACTTGAGTACATGTGCACGTACGTAGACGCGTTTCACACCTCCGCTCCGACTCCCCAAGGTTTACAGGAGGAATTCTCTTACAGAGATATGCTCGCCATGGTACATGTATTTTCTTTTGTTACCTTTCCTGTACTGTGTTCTCGTGTGTGCAATACTGTACTTGTACTTTAGACGAATAAACTTTATCTTACGTTACTGCTTTGTTATAGGTTATAATAGGTAGAAATGGTAAGTTCTAGCGTGATAGATATTCTTAAGGAATAGAATAAAGCTTTAATTATAGGTTACCTCAACAGTGCGCAATTTCCTTGGAGTTACAACTTTTGTTCTACGACTTTTGAAATGATTTATTTTTTTCTTTACTTTTCTATAGTTTTAAGGTCTTTCTGGTTTGTAGCAGCGAGTTAGATAGATAATGCTTAAAACCATATGGTATCACTCATATGAAAGATGTTTCTCTATATGGGGTCAAGCCCCTCTTTCCCACTGGGCACTCTGGGCACGTGCCCAGGGCCCGCAATCGATAGGGGCCCCCTAAACGATAACCGATATTTATTGAGAATGTACCTACATACAAAAATTATTATAAATATTTTACGTTATATTGCTTATCTACTTTTTTGAACAAAATAGTGTTCTGTCAAGGATGTAGGGGCTCCATTTTCGTAATGTGCCCGGACCTCTTATAGGTTAAAGACGTCCCTGTATGGGGTAATGATATACCGGAGGCTGCAACTTTGGTAGAGCGCGTGAATTTAATAAAATTAGGTACCTTAACCGTAATGAAAAAAAAAACTCGTAGAACAAATGTAATTCTACAACACAAAGTTATATGCCAAATTTTTGGGACAAATGTGTCAAAGTCGATTCCCAAAACCGTGAATTTATCAAAGCAATGGTTTAAAAGATATAAGGGTTTGAACGTGGCCGCGCCATCGAAACGCGAAGAACTGCGCGGCCACGGAGACCTTTAAAACTTTAAAACTAAGCGTTGCAGAGACTTGAAATTTAGGTAAACAACAGACTGAATTTGAGAAAAAAATACCACTATTATATTTCAGGAGTTGTGAGACAAAAACCCCATCGCCGAGCGGAAAACACGTAATCGCCGATATCTCGGTGAAAAAGCGTTGCAGAGGTCTGAAATAACTTGTATTAACCTAGATCTGAATTTGTCAAAGAGATTACACTATACCAAACAAGTCCTAGATTTATATTTTGGGCGCGATGAGACTATGTATGTTTATGTACCGTTTATGTATGTGTATTAAATATATAAATATCTTTCTTAGTATTGTTTAGTTGCACCGACTACCCGTCATTTAGCTTCTCATTTTTTTTTCCGTCAATGGTTGTCTGGAAGAAATTACTTTTAGTAATAAGGCCGCCAATTGTACTGTACTATATTATTGTTAAATATACAATACTAAGGTATTGTTTAGTTGCACCGACTACCCGTCATTTAGCTTCTCATTTTTTTTTCCGTCAATGGTTGTCTGGAAGAAATTACTTTTAGTAATAAGGCCGCCAATTGTACTGTACTATATTATTGTTAAATTCTCATATGTAATTCCTGGTGTACATACAATAAAGAATATTCTATCTATCTATCTATCTATCTATCTAAAACCCCATGGCCGCGCACGTGGCCAAGCAGTCGTCGCAAACACTTAAATTGGGATGTTTCAGGAATTGCCTATTTTTGAGTTAACGAGTAGACGAAGAGCAGCACTCTTTATTTGTACTGTGGCAGAACCTTTATAAAATAAAACAAAAATAAAATAAATCTTTTGAAAATTTTGATAAGCCACGAAATTGTAGAATGAAAAAGAAAAACAAGCTAGACAAAAAATTTAGATCTCCAACAACTTTTATTTGGGCTGTTGTTTCCGGTCCCGTGGTCCGGGGAAATAACAGAATTCTACGTATGAAAGTATTGTTTTGTCAGTTTCATATTGCATAAGAAAACAATTAGATTAAGAACCAGCAGGCTCAAGTAGTTCGGTTGCATTAAAAAACGAATATTCTTGGTTGTTTTCGAAAAAATGTTGTTTCAACTACAATTTTGGTGTACGTCATAGAACTTCCGAAAGCTCAGTAGAACGGTCACCCGACTCATACAAGGGGTGTGGTGTGTAATTAGGGATGATGGGAGGAGACTTAATTGACAAACTGTGTTTGCTCTTCATCAACATCATCACGGTCTTCTGGGCCAGTATCTTGTTATTGACCGGCTTAGCCCTCGGTTTGGGCGGAGGGGCCTGCAGGACCCTGCGTTCGGCGGCGGCGCGGTGCGCGTTGAGGAATATCCGCACTCCGCCCAGCGCGATTACTCTTGCCGTACTTTAGCACCATGGAGTTCAGCGGCTGACCATCAATCACTATGCTTATTTGTTTGCCTTCTATCGTGCCTCGGTTCCCGCAGTTCGGTTGTATTGTACCACCGAACTATTGAAATCTTAGCAATACCTACGGGGGTGTGGCTAGGGATGATGTTAGCGGAAACTCGTCATGTTATTGGACATGTTATTTCAGGCTCAGACTTACTTGACAAAGTGTGTGCTCTTCATCAACGCCTCCAAGGTCTTCTGGGCCAGTTTCTTGTTATTAACAGGCTTGGCCCTCGGTTTGGGCGGTGGGGGCTCCTCGGCCCTGCGCTCGGCGGCCGCGCGGTGCGCGTTGAGGAATATCCGCACTCCGCGCAGCGCGATAGCGCTTGCCACCATGCTGATTTGCTTTTCTTCTGTCATGGCTCCGCTGGTCAGCTTGATCTGTGAGGTGGGTGGTGGGGAATTAAGTATGTAGATTTTGATAAAGATAAGAGGGGATCGGGCTGCGGAGGAAGCAGGTCAAACTAAGTATCACTTCACTAATCTCCATATTGATGTCTCCAGCAGAATATAATATGCCGGTTGACTGCCTTGTTGGTCGAGCGGTCTCACATTTTGCTATCAGTACAAAGGTCCTGGGTTCAATTCCCGCTGGAGTCCGTACTTTGTACAAAATGGTTCAGTGTGGGTGTGTTTTTTCACTTTTCCACTCACAAAAGAACACCTTCCCTTTTGTGAGTGGAAAAGTGAAAAAACTCGTTTTAATGCTATCCATTCGATAACCCATTCGTAAAAGTCCTATTTTCTTTAAAAGAGTGATATATTACTCCACGTTTCATTACTGGAATGCTAATGGCTTTAGGCGCTATCGCGGTGCCGCACGTGTTGGCCCTAGAATAGCAATAGACAGAGAGAACCCGGGCAATTAACAACTCCCAACTTTGCCCACATAATGTATAGGCGGCGATGAAAGTGCATGTCAAATGTCACTTTATACAACGTGACAATTCAGGCAGGAAAGATTCATCCCGATAAGGTGGGATTTGGTTTCGTATGCCTCGAAATCGTTGACTTCAAAATTATTTTCCGAAAATTTTAGTTTTTAATGTGACTTCGCAGCATGGAACGTCATTAAGAACTGAACGATCAACATCATCAGCGTGTGGGAAAAACTTGAAAATCGCGAAAAATTTAAACGCGGCAGGTGCTATGGCACTGTAGTATGGAACAGAAGATTTTCAAATTTTTTTTTTCTCATTGCAATAAAAGTTATTCGTATTGACTATAGTAGAACCTCCCCATTTTCGAATTTTTACGGAGATTTTGTTACACTCTTTATAGTTTTTTATTAAGGTTTATCAAACTATACCGAGCAGATGTGGGATTATTATTATTATTCTATATCGGTTCTACGAGGCAAGATACAAACTCGCACTCAAACTCACAAATCTAATGACCCGTCAAGATTTATATGCTGGTTCTTGTGTTTTAGTGTCGATAGTACAGTACACCCCAGCTGAAACTTTGAAATTCGTTTCTCAAGGAATTAGCTCACCCCATAATCAGGGGCATACAATTTCCTACCGACTAGGTTAACGCGGCTATTAGATTCTATTTGGATTTAATTGTCTATTCGAAGTTGCAACTAAGGCCTTTGGTTCTTGGTTTAGGATTACTAGCCAGTCTGTATAGGTACCTATAATTTCTTGTTGTTTTTTATGAATTCATGAATTCAGAAACTTAAATCGTCAACTTTTGAATTTAAAAAATTAAATACAGTCGACAGCAGCTCGACCCCTTTCCGTTACAAAGCCGCCCGTAATGAAACTGGGTAGAGTGTACGCATGTAAAGGTTAACGTGCTGTCGACTGTACTTCATAAGAAGTCAGGTTTGCTTCGTTGGTCTAGCGGTAACATATTTTATTACCAAGTCAGGGGTCATGGGTTCGATTACTGCTGGGGGCCGCCGTCCTTTGATTTACACAAATCGCATCAGTCTGGGGGTCATGCCACAGTGTATTAGCTTGGAACTATTTCGATTGTTGGTGGCAATAAACATTTTTTTTACTTTTACTTACTTTATGTATTAGTACCTGATGACCTTGGACCAGATCCCCACCAGATCGATACTTTGATACGAGTCCCGCCAGTCATATGTCTTTAGCAAATCAATAGTGCGACTGGCTTAGTGTGGACCCAGTATTACCAGCCTGAGTGCTAATGGATGAGTCAGTGGGAATCGAAGCCAAGAGGCAAAACTCCAAAAGGCAGCAAAACTACAAAGTGGAGCAAGAAAATATCTTCGACAAACCGGTGCGTGCACCACTACTACTAGCCCATGCATGCCGGTAATTTACATAACAATGCAAATTACCTTCCAGGAGTAGATTAAGCACGACTAAAGGGACTTCTCCGGCTACGCCATCATCGTTGAATCATACTTTATCAGGCCAAGGTAGATTGTAAGCTTACGTTTTTTGGCCCTAGATTTGTTAAAGTAAAATTCAAGAATCCACTATCGATTAAGGAATAAAAACATACATACATAAACTCACGCCTGTATCCCAGAGGGGTAGGCTGAGACCAGGGACTGCCACTTGCCACGATCCTGACAGATCGATTTCGCTTCATCAACTTCCTCAACACAAGGAATAAAAACTGCCGTTTAATTGGTCTTTCCTTTAACAATATACAATTTAACCAGCATTTTGTGGAATGTTATTAGGAGTCGTGTTTATATAAGTTTGTAAGTCTGTATAATATTTTATTGGCTGCACTTCCGAACTATTATTCAAATAAATAATCCCTAGGTAAACCGTCCTTCTGACTCCGCTTAATTCTTCTTCAAGCCACGCGAACATATGTTTAGGCTCAACTACGACAGGCAAACGAAATACTTTGCCTTCATTTGTATCGATGAATTGTTATTATGGCTGATGATGGTGATACCAGAAAAGTATTGCTTCGTTTTTTTTTGTGCGGTAAAGCGAAGTGAAGCTGCCAAAGAAGTATTGATCAAACTCTGTAGGTTAGTTTTTTAGGCAATGATAGAAGACATTTTTCATTAAAGACCGTTATAGTCTAAGTTGTAGCATTAAGTCGCATCATTAAAAAGCAATAAAGGAACATTGCAATTTTCAACTAACCAATATTCACCCAGGCCAACCACTTTTCTATCTACTTTGAGTTGATATTGTATCTTCCAAAGTAAAAGCGTAACAATCTATGCATGTGGATGTGGTATACTTATAAATAGTTACAGTACCTTTTGATGCTCCCCTAACAACCACTACACACATATAGCTGGGTACGTAAAAGCTATGATTTATGGTGATTTACTGTATATAGGTGACTAGGCGTGGACAGGTAGGTATCGACTGGTTTCACTCGTTGCTAGGAGACAGTCTATCATAATGCGTTTTTCAGAATCTATGACGAGAACGACGGTAGGTAGCTAGCGAGCTTAGACACCTGACGATAAATCAAGGGCATCAATCATATTATGTAATATTTCATTCAGCTTTGTGTCGCGAATCATCGCGAATGCATGTCATGATACCGGATACTCTGTGAGTAGTTTGGATTATTTTTTCGGTGGTGGGGCAATGAAGGCAAGATGGCGAAAAAGTGCGGGACGAGTGAGAGACGTGTGGAGAAAAGGGTGGTGCACAAGAGCAATTTGGTGAGATCGTTTTATATTGTATCTGAAATAATGAATCTAGAGATTTAGAGAAAGAGAGAGAGAGATGGTAAAAGAGTTGAGAGTGTAAATCTTGAACGAGCAGAGTATCATCGTGTTTTTGTGGTAGAGTTTCCACGCGGAGGTCGAGGCAGGCTATGAGGGGTGGTTTGGAGGCCTGTGGGGGGCCAAGAGTGGCTTCCCCCTCGTTCATTGTGACTAAGAGAAAGGAGAGAGTTAAAGAGATGTCGCGTTGGATGATGTGACCCATAAAGAGGATATACATACTGCACTTTAGCTATGTGTAGATATTCTCAATCTAATCCCGTGTAACCCAAATCCTTTGTCGCCTATGTTTGTTCACTCATACCTTGGCACATGTTTTCGGTTAGCGTTATAATATTTATCGTGGCGACAGCTTTGTTCAGCCTCGTGTAGGTAAACAAACCATTTGTAGAAATCATTAGAAAACGGGAAGCAATAATGTATATCAAGTTGTTTGCTCGTCCTAGCTTTTCTAGGTCATTCATTCAAGAAATATCAACCACTAGGTAAGTATTTCATTGAGTTTCTTGACTTCGATAGTATGTTTAAACAATTTTTTTGTCTACACTTAGAACAAGGCTGAATAGGTAAAACGAAATATAATTCATAATTAAACCTGAACTCTAATCTTGCAAGTCTTACAATAAAACTAAGATGAAAGGTCTTGTTGAAAACTTGTGTTTGCCGCTAAACTCCAATGTCACGATTGAGACATTATTTAGTCCAGCATCCCACCACCTCGCTAGACCGACGACAATATGAGGCAGACTGCTGGTAGCGGCTGAATGAAGTTGGCCGAGGACAGACAAAGTCTTACCATAAGGAGACCTACCTCCAGCAGTTGACTACAGTGTAAAACTTGGCACAATAAATATTTTTTTCATTTAATCACATTAACACTATCTAAAAAACTATAAAATTATAAAGCTGCGGATGAAAACTTTATAAACGTGGTACTAAAACTTCCGCATCCGGAAAATGTGGAAAATATACCGGATGTTGTCTGTAAGAACAAAATAACAACGTTTGCTCTGCGCACCATCTATGTTCCAGCGCCAGAAATACGCAATAATTGGAACCACAGAGTACATTATTGGAACTTCAACATCAAAGTCATCAAACGAATTTATTAGTTGCTTCGACAGAGGGACACAATGGGGATTGTTAATTTTTTTTATATTGTCGTTTAGTGAAAACCATTTCGAGGAATAGGGTTACTGATCACTTCTATCGATTTATTTAAGTAAAATAATGACGGATTATTAGTATTTATCGCAAAAACTGTATAACCTTCATTTGCACTTCAATGACGTCACTATCGTCATCATTCGGCCTAGATCCATTGCCATAGAATAAAAAAAACTTAAACAACTGTCAACTTGACAGTAGAGGTGAGTATTTACGTATTTAAGCACAGATTACTTACTGTTTATGCATGAAAAACGCAACATAATGCCATCAATGACGTCATCCTTACCAAACTCTTAGAATTTTTAAATAATTAATAAAAAAATTATGGTAGCAAAAAGTTTAAAAATATTCAATTTGGTATCATAAATTAGTCTATATTTTCGATATCTGGAATAAAAAATAGGGGTAAAAAAAAATGAACAATCCCCATTGTTCTGTGGAGGGACCTAACAGCCAGCAGAGGTAGAGAACAAACCTTTGAAACAAGAATCGAATAAGAAAAACGCTACCTATTTCTAATCTGCATCAGCATCCTTGGGTACAAATAATTGCAAGGCTGCATAGAGTTATCTGTGATCCAATGACTTTTAGGTTGCAGGTAAAAAAGTAAACTGTCAAAAGTCAACGATTGTTGTGTTGTGCAGTTGCGTGTTTTCGTGATTTTATTTGTGTACAAAAGGAATTAAACCAATATTGACTTTAACAGCTTTTTAACTGGACACTGTAAAGTGAAGTGCTTCTTTGTGAATTCAGTGTTCCTCAAATTATTGTGAAGAAAGTTTCTAATCATCACAGTTCGTCAGGGATCGAATACCAGGTAAGTTACCTGCGCTTCAACAGTAGGTATTCATGGTTTTAAATTTCAAACCTTAGTATACAGAAAATGACAGAAATTTAGTCTATTGCATTTGGGGAATTTATTTAAAACTGTTAAAATAGTGCTGACATAAAGACGAGTCTTATAAGATAACTCAGATACCTACCTAACTAACTACCTACTAATAGACAATAGAACTTACAAAGTACCTACCTACATAGTAACGCGAATTGCTTCTGTGCTACTTATACGTAATGATAATAACTTCTTCCTTGGTCCAATAGATATTGCTTATATCTTGTTTATATTTTAAGGCCTACCTACCCATAAAAAAAGTACATCTTATAGACAAAAATGCAATTCATTGCCGAATGAAGCAATTATTTGCACTATGATAAAGCAGTGAAGCTGGGCCGAAGGTCATGGCACATTATACCAGCACCGTTATGACCCAGCTGCAGCAAAGCTCTACCTCAAATTTAGGCTACAGTTTGCCATCAGCGCACTAACCAAGCGATGCCCGTGAAGTGCAAGCTCGCCGTATGCGTGCCAACTGCAAGGTGCAAGTTTGCTGATTGAACACACATAGGACTAGGACTAGCTGGCAGCTTGCAGTCCACGTGCTGGAAGCATGCGGTCTGCTAGCTTGAAGCGCACCGGTTGCCAGTTGAGTTGTATGGTATCGGCAAGAGCACTGACTGCCTGCAGTCTGCTTTTTTATGGTGCTGCTTTAACTATACGACACACAACTTTACATTCTCCAATTTGACTGAAAAGTTAAATGCTGGGTTGGAACTGTGATACAATATATTTTTCACACCTGCTATTCAGAAAAGATCCCTTGATTCCCTCAAATGAGGGATCAAAGTTGTACTTTTCTTCCCTGATATTCTAGTTTTTTTTTTATTGCCCTCAGCGTGATCCGTGTGCAGATTTTCACAAAATGTAATTCCAATTAGATTTTTATTTTGTTGCAATCGATCATAATTGTCTTTCACGGCACATGTTGTGTTTGATTTAAATTTTCCTTATAGCAGGTGTGAAAAGCAGTATGTGTCACTCGGTAGCAAAATTATTTCCGTCTTGGGCGTAAACACTTGAATCCTATCTAAGTAGGTATGTCCTGGTATATATATATATATTATTATATATATATATATATATATATATAGCTCAATGTTATTACAGGGATAGATAATGCTCTTTCAACCGCTTCTTGAACGTATGTAGGCATATAATCATAGTTTAAATTTAAAACAAAATTATCAAGTTATAAGTAAAAAAAATAATACATCCCCAAATGTTTCATCCAAAGTAATAAAAATAAAATATACGAAGCAAGATGTCCAGAACGGGAAAAATATTAAAGATAATTTTAAATTGAAATCGTGCCACCTGCATGTTGGTGCACTTATTGATTGCCTTGTTGGTCTAGTGGGTACCTGCGACCTCTGTGTTGATAAACACAGGTCATGGGTTCAATTTCCTGCCGTATTTCGATTTTTACAAATGGCCTCAGTCTTGGTATCCTTGTTTGGCTCTCATCGACCAGGTTATCCGTGTTTGGGACCAGGACAAGTGATTATGTTGTGTGGTAGTTATTATTATTATCATCATTAAACTTTGTTTTTTTAAGTGTTTTTTTTTAATTGTTACAGAACTTAAGCATATTTTTTTGCTATTATGATTCACATAGGTGTTTTACAATTTTCACATGCTGTGGACATCTATAATGAAGGTAGCATATAGTTATATCCTTGGTGCATGTTAATAATAGGATGTGTAAATGTTTACCTTCTTGGTGACCCTAAATATTTAAAATAAAAAAGTAAACAATATTCCATGTCATGCTGAAAAGAAACGTGTGTCCACGTTACAACGTGCCGGCGAGCATGACTTCAATGTAAATAAAATAATCCTTAAACACTTACGAAATAATGCTTCGGTCACACAC
The DNA here is from genome assembly GCA_963969515.1 of Yponomeuta evonymella. Taxonomy (NCBI): domain Eukaryota; kingdom Metazoa; phylum Arthropoda; class Insecta; order Lepidoptera; family Yponomeutidae; genus Yponomeuta; species Yponomeuta evonymella. Next base: position 20,010,886 of record OZ018343.1, on the reverse strand, counting down.
AGCGACTAATCGCTGCGAGTATTCGTTGCGTGTGACAGGCTATTCGCTGCGAGTAGATTTACTTGCCGCGACTAAAATCTCGTGTAGAACTCGTTGTGTGTGACAGGCAGGCAGCGAATTGTCTCTGGATGTAGTATTCGCGGCGAGTGCACTCGCAGTGACTAGGCACAACTATACAAATACAAAAAAGCCCGTTCCCGTGCCGTGCTCGTCGGTTGCCCGTCGGACGCACGTGGCGAGGCGTTTTTGCGCTAGTATTGTCGTATCTACTCTAACCTTAAAAAAGAACTAATGAATGTTTATTTTAGTTTGTAATGTATGTCGCCGGTCCGTTGTAAGGTACCTTAATCTAACATTATAATATATCTAGCTGACTCGGCAAACGTTGTTTTGCGATATTAATTAACCTATGACCTATTCTCAGACCTACCAAATGAACAAAAAATTTCGTAAAAATCGGTGAAGCCATTTCGGAGGAGTTCGATAACAAACACTGTTTTTCAGAGATTTTATATACAAGATGGTCTAATATATACAATTAAATAATAATAGTCCCTTAAGTTCAAGGAGACCCACTAGCGCCACCGAGGAAAAAAAAATTATCTTTTTTTACAGATAGATAACCATCCGTCCCAAGAGCTCCTCCTCGTAATCCTCTCACACGATGATTTTCTGTAAAGCCATATAGGTACCTATATAGAACGGATGTGGGTAAATTCCCTTCTCTCAATAGAGCAATGCTGACTTATAATAAACATCAGGTAACCTCGCCAATGTCAGCCGACCTTGACATTTTTGGAATGCCATTCTATCTATTTAGGGGAAATTTGATGAAAAGTAAAATTTAAATGCCTTAGTTAATCTAACTAACAATTAATTTCATAGCTAATAATATTGAAATTTAAAATCTGATTTAATTGTTAATTTAATCTATTGCCAACCTTACTTAATTCAATTTAGGTTAAAAAAAATCAGCAATGTAATGTAATTTAAGATAATGTGATTAATTTTATTACAAATTCTAAATGAATTTTAAATGAAATATGAAAATATTATTGGAGTAGCTAATAAATAATAATAATAATACAGATAAAATTTTCAAAAAGTGTCTGTACTATCTCAGAATCATGTTAACAGTGATTTTTTAGGACCCACGACAAAGAACCTAGGAGCACAAACCTGGGACGAGATAGCATTATACCAAAAAAACGGCCGTCCTTGGCGTTAATGCTATCTGGTCCTAGGTTTTTTGCCTTAGGTTCACGGCCATGGGTACTTAAAATTACTATTAACATGATTGAGAGATTGTACAGACACATTTCGCAAATTCGTTCTGTAGAAAATATATTATTTTTTTCCTCGGTGACGCTAGTGTTACTCCCTGGAGCCCCTTAATCTTTTCTACGACCTCAATCCGCCCTACGTTCGGTTATCTCTGATAATCTCTGATGATGCGCAGATTATCTCTTCTCGGACGCAGCGGGCTACGTGAAAGATATTTCGAGATTGTTGATAGAGCCTCCCTGGCTTGTCTGCATTTGGTTTCTGTTCTCCAAAGTTCAGCCTGCTGGCTTTCAGTACGCGACGTCAATCATTTCCTAAACTGTTTGTATGGTAGTATAGTAAATATAGTAGTGGGAGCAGGGTTTCGGGTCTTTCCACTGTAGTTTCCGAGCCTCCTCTAGCGAGTTCATCCGCAGCACCTACAGGGTGCTTATTGCAGCTGCAGGCCACCGGCCACCGGTTCCCTAGGCCCTTGAACTCTAGGGTTGTGTACAGTCGACAGCACAACAACCTTTACACGCGTGCACTCTACTCAGTTATGTTAAGAGCGACTTTGCAGCATGTGAAAGTTGACCTGCTGTCGAGGGTACGGATTAGAGCTATCGGCGATGTGATTATATATATTATTTATTGAGAAAATAACAAAATCCAGGCGATACAGTACATTAAAACTCGCATTAAAACTGTTACGTTTGATGGCGAGAGATCGCTTGTTTGTTACATTCACTTTTTCATTATTTTTTCATTCATTTACAGTTACTTCATAGTAAACAACTTATGTTTGCAGTCCGACTGTAGAAAGTTGTGATGAAATGAAAATGAAGACTTCTCGTATCTAACTGTTTTAGATGTTCGAGATTTACAAACTTACCTACTCGAATTTAACTTCACAGGCTATTCGTAAGATGATATGGGGAGGGGGTCCGAACCGAACCAGTTTTAGTCTTTCAAATATATGGGGTTGAAATAAAGCTCATTAACAAACTTCAAATGAGTTTCTTAATTCGTACGTATATTTTTCTGCTATAGTTCTTAACACGCCGTCATCATCGTTCTTTTTGAAGCTACGTAAGTGGTTAACAGTGGCGTTATAAATGAACACTCCCTGACTAACTAACTTCAGAAGTTTGTCCCCAGTTAGCTTGTTTTGTTAGGACGTGTTTAGTTTGGCTAACAACCGTAGCTGTACCTTGTTAGCTTGTCTGCAACTGGATAGGGTTTCTTTGTTCAGGATAACTAACAAACCAGTTTAAATTATTTGGGTAGTTAGACCAACATGAAAAGCCTACGCTTTATTCTTATCTTAGTAACGGGCTGACAGCCGGCAGCAAACCAACCTTTGCATATTCGTTCCAAAGATGCCCGTAACTTGGCTGAAGTTGATGTACCGTTTGTTGATGTCAACTCTACACATACTATTCAATTATTTTTTTGTGGTATTATCCTACTCTACACATTCGCCTACACCTACGAGATGGGGCGAGGTACTGTCAACTCAAAAGTTGTCAAAGAACCACTCGCCACTTTATATAGAATTATAAAGTGTAAAACCGCAGTCCGGACTTTCAAACTGATGCAAAAAATTGGTAGACAAATTGGCATGCTTCAGCGTGGTCGGCTGTCAGTGTTGCACTATTAATGCGAATGTTTGCGTGCTGCGGACGTCACTTCTGCTATGTATGCATCATCATCATCCCTTTGACGCCCACTGCAGGACATAGGCCTCCCTCGTGATTTTCATAACCATGAGGGGTTTTGCCATAATCGCCACGTTTGGCAGGCGGGTTGGCGATCGCAGTATGCGGTTGGACTCTCAGGAAGACGCTGCTGCCCGTCTCCTGGTAATTTATTTCCTTCGTCGCCTTCTACGACATCCACGGGAGGAAATGGAGTGACGCTATTCTTAATCCGGCGCCACACGGAATGTTTGCATATTGTCTCTCTTTTGACCGGAATTGTGTTTGACACACTCTGTCTTTGCGTGGTATGTCTATGCCACTAGCACCCGCGGCTCCTTAGCACCCTAGCCTATAAATGAGCAAGATCGGGCATTGGCTTGGACGGAACTATTTAACATCCCTCCCGGGATTGCTTTCGTAACCCATAGCCCGCAGCCCATAGCCTTCAAACTCTGGACATAGACTAATACTCTAGCTTCGTATAGTAAGTCGTTACCGGGTTTGTCTGTTGTGGGTTTTGTTTGAAAGTGACTTACTTACTTAATTCGCTGGCTCAGCGACCCGAAGTAGGTCATAGCTTCCGATACGAGATTTCGCCACTGGTCTCTGAGACAATTTTTTGGGTTCCGTAGTCAACAAGGGACCCTTATAGTTTCGCCATGCCCGTCTGTCTGCCTGTCCGTCTGTATGTCCATCTGTCTGTCCATCTGTCTGTCCGCGGCTTAGGACAGAGACGACATGCACTAGAAAGCTGAAATTTTAGCATAGATGTACATAATAATCACGCCTACAAAACGGTAGGATAAAATTATAAAAAATATTTTTGGGGTACCTTTTACACCTAGATTAGGGATGCATATTTTTTCTTGCTATCGCAAATTTCCGTCCCAGTAGGGTGTCTCCCGTTAATTACCCATGAATTATTGTATACTAACAATCTTAGTATTTTCTGAGGTTAACAGGAGCACTCGTAATAGAAACTGAATTTGCACGGATATTTACTCGTTTATTTTTTCATTTTACAATTTTCCGACGTTTCGGTACTTTTGCACGTGCCGTGGTCTCGGTAGACTGATATTTCATTGTAAAATGGTTAGTGAATGAGAAATAGGGCGGAAATATCATTATTATATTTTTCTATTTTTTCTATCTTGATATTTTTTAACAAATTCCATATTGTGTCTAAGGGATTATTTGTAGCTGGAGCAAGAAACGACAAAAAAAAAAAGATAAATGCAACTTAAAATACATTAATACAAATCTGAAACAAGTTAATATTGCCCGCAAATTCCCGTGTAGTGCTTTGCCACAACAAATTAGGAAAACTTATCTGTAAACATTGTTAAATATTTCCGACTAGGGCATAGAGACCACTACCCACACTTACTTAAACAGTATCAAATTACGCGTCCTAAACAGAATAACCACTTCAGGCAGGTGCATAATACAAACAGTCCCAGTTAGATCCAGATTTGACCCAGTTTCGGACGACCGCATGCTGTTAGTGCAATACGGTCGGTTCAGGTCAGGGCCAATGGCGATGGCGAAAGGACAAAATGCGGTATTCGGTACAACCGGACCGAAACAGAACAATATGTACCTACCCTGAACAAATGCGAGTAGAACTCAAGCCCTCCGAACAAACAATTACAATCTTAACATTCCACATAGTAGAAATGTATGTAGGTACCCATGATTATGGGTAATTTAAAGATTTTTAAATTAAGATAAAGTCGGACCATTCATAACTCGAGAATGGCTGGACCAATCTTTATGATTTGTTTTAATTGTTCTCTGCCCCTATTAGCAGAATACGATGAAAATAATTTACAAAAAAAATGTACGAAGAACATTTTCATATTTATGATTCTGAGGCGATACGAAGTTCGCGGTGTCACTCAAGCTAAGGGTCCTGAACTGCATGAAAGAAAATACAACGCTAAATGCGCAACACAAATATGTGGTGGGACTCGCAATTGGCATAATATGAACTGTTCTCTATAATTTCAAATTCAATATTTTTCTAAAATAAAAATTCACCATGAAGATACATACTTATTCCACAGCTTATTCTACCAATAAAGTCTTTGTTGGTATATTGTTCGGACTTTAGATAAATATGGGTATATACTTTGTTCATTGTTTTGTGAATTTTAGTGCGCTATTGTTTCAAATGAATTCAAGGTATTCCCCTCTCGGTCCTAATCGCGATTGTGCCTTTTGGGGTGGCATACAACGTTGTATTGTTTACTGCTGAAATACTCGATGCTTTAGTAGTTGGACCATATGCACTCAATTTCTGTTACTTTTGTCATTGCTACTTAGAGAGACTCCCCAAGATTGCTATTTAGCCCGATCTTCTTCCTATTTTCCATCAGCGAAGTTCAGTTTAAAACGACGAGTCCAACATGTTCTACAATGCAGATTTCGCAAACCCGATCTCGGAATACTGAACTACAGTCTATTCATACCACGACGAACAGATGTCCAACTTCCCACTGTACGCCAATTACGAATTCAGAAGACAAATAAACGAACAACCCATTTGAGATTCAGTTAGCCCGCTCAGAACAATCAACTCATTCGCAATGTTGATAAACCGATTACGTCGATTTCTTCTATTGTGAGCTACAATGTGTGCGGTCTAACGGTAGGCTATTATAGATCACACACATCGTCCGATTATATTCGAGCGGAAAAAATAGTGGTTTAAAATAAAAGACCAGCTTAAACTTTCCTGAGGATGAACATTTTGACGCTTTCATGAAAGGCTGTGGGCTCGCTCTCTATGTGGGCAGGACCTCTCCTCTTTCACCAATCAACTACCGCTTTTCGATTTAAACCCCTACTTTAATCACAGGCTTTTTCACAAAAAGAAAAGATCATATTAAGGGCTCCATCGCCACGATGGATTGGAATGTTCAAGCGTTGAGATGTTCAAGCACTGCTTGTTTCTCATATGTACAAACAACTCCATGTTGCATAGGTAATCAGGTAGAAGTTCACAAAGAGTGGTTCCTTCGTGCTACACTATTTAACGTACCTACTGAAGTCAATAACAATAAGGGTAAAAGCCACTGCTTCATTCAACATTACTTCTGTAGCCATAACATGAAAATAGCATGAAAAGGACGGTAATTTGCGAGCACATCAACATCTTAGTAGTGCAAATGGGACTAGGACTACGGCCTTTTAACTGAATAGCTTTTTAGCAGAGGCCACAAAGTCAAGAACGTAACATTATGTAGTCTCTAGTAAATCCTCTTTCATTAGGATTAGCTGACGACTGTTTACTGTGCTGCTTCTATCGACAGCTGCTCTACAACTTGTGCGTTTTACTATTCGTCCGCAAGCGTTGCATCAAACTCGGCCACTACTTTTCGCCGTTCATGCGCAAAAGGTCCAATTTGCAAAATTAATTATACATAATTATCATAAACGAAACACAAAGGATTCCTTTGTTTTTCGTTTATGATGATTATAATAAATTTTACAACGCATCAGAGATGATAAAATATTTGTTTTTAATTATTATAATCTAGAGGTATTTTGTGGTCTTTATAAAATTTATCCCATAAATATTTTTTCTCCTATTAGCTGATGTACGATTTCGTTTTACAAAGTCCTTTTTCGTTTTTAACGGTTGGTTTTACATTTTGCGAACTGTACCTTTTGAGAATTTTACTTTTTGCGACTTCCTTCTGCGTATGAACGGTTTTCGGGTGATCCGCGAACAGACAAATTTATTGTGTACTATTTATTCAGTAATCTATATTACGTATACAAACGTAAAGCCTACAGTATTTGTAAGGCTTTATTTGTAGTGATTTTAAAATCAATTCCATTTTTGTTACTTTACTTCCTGATAGTTATTGTTTGTTTATTCTTAAATAAAGTAATTTCGGGAAATAAAAATAAAATCATATCATATAGGCTTTGATGTATAAGTTTAAGATGATTTGAGAAAAGATGGTCAGAGTGGAGTTTTTTTTCCCGCTGCCTTTTTCTCCACTACAAATACGGCCCGAAGGCAGCGGCTAACATAGTAACATAGTACATTGACATTCAGCAAACAGAATGTAAATTCTTTACGTTGAAATAAATTATTGATTTCTGATTTCTGAATGTTGGAGTCGCCATTTTTTTTTTTCAAAACTAAGCGCCGTATGCCTGATTGAGTAGTATAGCTAACGACAGGTGTATACCGCTGAAAGTTTCGAAAACACTCCGTGGGCATGAATATATCACCATCGTTTTACAGCGAGCTGAACTCAGCGAACTCAGCCTTATTGTTGAAATTGGTATCAAGTAATCCGGATTAAGTTTAATTTCCCAAAGAGGCCTTATCAGCCGCCAGAGGACTTTCAGCTTGCCATGAAATGAGGTCAAAAGGTGTAGTGCGAGTCGTTAGATACATAACAAGCAGACTGTACAGTGCATAGCACGTCACCCTTTACATACGTGCACTGTAATCAATTACGTTAAAGGTGACTTTACAACAAAAATGTAAAGGTTTACATGCTGTCGAATGTGCATAAAATTTACAATATGCAAGGCAAGGCACAGGCCTCTCAGAGTGGACTCTAAGGCTTAGATTGTATACGAACACGTCCGATACTCAGGTTTCGTCACGGTGATTTTCCTCACACTTAGAGCGAATGGTATTGCTTGCTACTGGAAATTCGTCGCCGTTATTTTTTTTTTTGTGTAGTCTCCATAACATGGGTGTACAACGTATAATCAAATTAATTGTATCAGATATAACAGAACCGCCTCGTTGGTCTAGCGGTAACACGTTTGATTAGCATGATTGAGGTCGTGAGTTTGATTCCCACTGAGGATCGCCGTAATTATTATTATTTTTATTAATACGTTTATTGCACGTAAGAAAAAAGTACAATGGCAATGTGGCGGACTTAATGCTATAGCATTTTCTATCAGTTAACCACAGGTGGTGCAAGAAATTAACTGATTGGCATATGAAATAGACGGAGAAGACGATTTACTTCAACTAAAATTAGATAAGCAGACGAATACTCAACAATAAATTAATAAATAATTAGTCGTGGCAGCGTCCACAAACACCGCAATTAAAACCCAAATACATGAATTTCGTTGATTTAACATTTTATTGAATGCAACGATCATTATGAAGACACGGACGTTAAATAATCCTAGAAGAAAGACCATGAACTTGAGGCAAATAGTTACTTCTTTAGTCAGATCTCGTTTTTAAACCACAGACCTGGAAACGACTGTGGTCTAACATTAGGCAGGTACAATTTTACTATGACTCGTTCGCAAACCACAAACATTTTGTGCGGTGTTGCAGTATTCATCAACCCCAAAGGAAACAACCATCCGATCATTTTTGATCATCCGATTACGCTTTTTTTGGGAGGTCGTGTAAGAAATGCATTAAAACTAACCTCCACGCGTTGTTATTTTTTCGAGACTGTTTGTGTGATTGCGGCCATGGGGCGTAGTAATTTGATATTACTTCAACATGGCGTATGATCCAGTCGCAAGTGAATGGACTAAGGATGCACTTCATACATACTTCTCCACTTCATCCTGTGGCCCCTCAGCAAGGATATATGGCTTTATAAAAGACTAGCTGTCCCGGCGAACTTCGTACCGCCACAGAATCCGTTTATACGATTCTTGCACAACGCCATCTATTTTTAAAACACAACGTTCGCACGACGCGATCTATTTTGAACTTAAAATAAATATTATCATCCCACGGGAACGCATTAAAGGAATATCAAGTAGGATATACCTCAATTCTGGTCTTAGTCTATCTGTACGCCAAGTTTCTAAATAGTATATCAACTGTTGACTGTACCAGAATAACAGAAAACGTAGCTTTGCCGCCTTGACGATTTGGACCCTCCTCCGATCCTAAATAAATAGAGGACAGGCGCTGAAATGAGAGTTGCCTTAATTCCAGCCAGAAAGTCAAATCGTACTGTTTACTCATCAGGAAACTGTAGTTTCTATCGTTAATTAAGTATGGTCGTTTCTTACTGTGAATCTCTGTGCATAATTTTCGACTAAAGTACATTGATTCGATTTCAGTCGAATCAGGGAGTCATTTAATTCGGTTGTTCCTAAGTGCCGCTGAATCCAAAGCGATCATAAACGGTGCAGTACCTATGTAAACTTTGACAAGCAATAATTAATATCTCACAATTCTACGTTTTAAAAGATCTTTAAGACGTCGCGGTGGGACTTCAATCGTAACAAAGTGTCATCATGTCGTTTCTCTCTGTATCTTAGCATGGCAGTGCCAACCTAAGGAGGCATTTTCTCATATCAGCATATTTTTTGTTTCGGGAGTGTGTCTTCCGTACATGGCACGCCAGAAGTGTCCGGGTTTTGCTTTGGCTAAAAATTTTATTTGTCTCATAGGCAGTCTAATTTCTTTTAAAAGGAAATAAATACTTGATGTGAACTCGACACAAGTGTATGGAAAACGATAATATGGTGCTGTCCATCCCACGCTACTCGCGGTTCGAAGACAACAGAAATAATATTTTTCATTGTTAGCTTTATTTGAGGCTAATCGGGGTTTTGGTAACTTACGTAATTTGTACAGTGTATTGTCATTAGAGGCCTGATTAACTTTAATGGCACATTCTTACATCTTACGTAACTCTACTTGTTCTACTAATTACCAACTGCGCCGAGTCGGTAAAAGCCTACCTGTGATTATTATCTATGATAGTCCTAACGGTGCTTGCACGTGCACGTATGATCTTATAAAGCTAAAGTCAGGTAGAGTGGCTAATGTGTCAATCAATCATCTTTCTAAAAGCTTTCTAAGCCTATAATTATGACAGCTTTTAGCTACTACATTGGAGCCATCAGTGCCTTACTAAATGTTGCGTTGGTTACTTATCTTCGGCTTACGTAAAATCTTTCTACACTCCGGAAAACACGAGGTTCACAATCTCTGGAGAAGAAGATTTGTACAATAAATTCCATACAATAACAGGTCAGTCAAGTGTCGGAACATCAATTCTGTTGTGAAACCCATTTTAAATTTTATTCAATTTCTAGTGTAGATTGATTCATGGGACACCTTCCTCTACTGAAGATTCTATGTAACTTTAAAAACCTATAGCGTTCAGGGCCAAGAATCCGCGCCAAAATGTTTCTATGAACGCCTTGGCCGATCAGCGATGCACGGAAGCGATCGACAGTTTAATTACAATCCATCAGTCATACCACTTGCCAAACTCTGCCGGAGATAAACCAAAAGCCGTACCATGACTGATACGAACTTTCAACAAGTACATACGAGCAGGTAGCTAGCTGAAATATTTAGAGTGTTAACAGATGGAGTATCCATGCGTTCGCATATTATGTTGTTGCTGATTCACGTACTGTAATCTACTTTTTTTAACGATTTCAAGTGTATCGATGAATTGATGATGATTGATATTATGAAAAAACAGTGTGAATCTCGATGATATTATATTATTTTGTAACAATTCATCGTTGGATTGATGTCAAATCGCACATCGTTAACAGTAATGGAATTCAACGAAAATGTTTTTCCAACATGTCAAAAGCCTTTGATCTTTTTGTTGCTGGATAATAAGCTAATAGAAGTATCCAAGTTCAAGACTACAATAGATTTAGATTATACACATGACAGAATCGCGTGTGCATGTTTGAATTTGTTACCAGTAATTGTCTGTGTTATTTCGCTCGCTTCAACGGGATTTTCGTCTTAAAAAAGAAGGTATACACAATAAAATCGAATCTGTTTTATTGTTTGCCTTCTCTTTGTTCTGAAAAATTGTGCCGCGGACGCATTTGATCGGAAATTCAAGCGCTTTTGACTCTCAATAATGTCATTTTGAACAATGTTGTGTTAAGAAGCCCTCTGAAGCACAGCTGCGTTACGTTCTGATAAATATTAGATAATATTATTACCTTTTATTCGAATTT